>CM075674.1:63045000-65445000 GCA_037962975.1 Clitoria ternatea
TAAGTTTGGGGTTTTCATGGTTTAGGGTTTGGGGTTTGTGGTTTAGGGTTTAGGGTTTAGAGTTTTGGGTTTAGGGGTTAGGGTTTAGGGTTTATGGGTTAGGGTTTGTGGTTTAGGGTTTTGAGTTTAGGGTTTAGGGTTTAGGGTTTATGGTTTAGGGTTTAGGGTATTTGGTGTTAGGGATTAGGGTTTGGGGTTTGGGTTAGGGTTTGGGGTTTGGGGTTTAAAGTTTAGGGTTTACGATTTAGGGTTTAGGGTTTAGGGTTTAAGGTTAAGGTGTTAGGTTTTGTGGTTTAGGGTTTAGAGGTTAGGGGTTAGGTTTTAAGGTTTAGGGTTTAGGGTTGAGGTTTAGGGTTTGGGCTTTAGGGTTTAGGATTTAGGGTTTTGGGTTTAGGTTCAGGGTATAAGGTTTGGGGTTTGGGGTCTAGGGTCTAGGGTTAGGGTTTTGGGTTTAGGGTTTGTGGTTTAGTGTTTGAGGTTAGTGTTTAGGGTTTATGGTTTGGGGTTTAGGGTTTAGGGTTTAGGGTTTAGGGGTTAAGGGTTAGGGGTTAGGGTTTAAGGTTTAGGGTTTATGGTTTAAGGTTTAGGGTTTAGGGGTTAGTGTTTAAGGTTTAGGGGTTAGGGTTTATGGTTTAGGCATTGGGGTTTAGTGTTTGGGGTTTAGGGTTTAGGGTTTAGGGTTTGAGGTTTATAGTTTGGGGTTTAGGGTTGAGGGTTGAGGGTATTAGGTATTAGGGTTTAGGGTTTAGGGGTAAGGGTTTATGGTTAGGGGTTTAAAGTTTAATGTTTAAGGTTTAGAGTTTGGGGTTTAGGGTTTAGGGTTTATGGTTTAGGGTTTAGGGTTTAGGGTGTAGTGTTTTGGGTTTTGGGTTTGGGGTTTATGGTTGAGGGTTTGGGGTTTGGGGTTTAGGGTTTAGGGTTTAGAGTTTTGGGTTTAGGGGTTAGGGTTTAAGGTTTAAGGGTTAGGTTTTATGGTTTAGGGTTTAGGGTTTAGGGTTTGAGGTTTAGGGTATTTGGTGTTAGGGATTAGGGTTTAGGGGTTAGGGTTTGGGGTTTGGGGTTTGGGGTTTAAAGTTGATCCGGTCTTTATACCGGCCCCCAATGTTATGACGTTAGACTGATCTCATATAAGGAGAACCGGTGTCACGGTTCATTATTGCCATACCGGATATCCGGTCTCCCCTCATCCGCTCTTGTCTCATCAGCTGTTTTATTCGTTTTCTCTACAACGGATGATCGTTCGTTCTCACCAAACGTCTATATAGCCGTTAGACCCTCAGTCACAGCGAGATAAGAGTTCTTAATAACTTATCAGCGAAGATACTCTATGTGGTAGAATATGTCATGTCAATGGCCTCAGAGAGCAAGTACATGTGTCAGCGAAATATGCGGAAAGGTGATTATCCTCCATCCCTATCACGGGATCGTACCCTGATAATTGACCTACCCCCCTGACACACTCTGAGTACTGAGCCATTTTGATTGACACACTTCACACGCTATCAGAACCAAGGGGCCCACTTACACCCAACGATTCATTTCCTACGTTCAACTATAAATAGCTCATTTCAATACACATGCAAGGTTACGTTGTCCTAACTTACTCTTTGCTATTATATCGCTTGAGCATTCACTGAGTTCTTATACTCTTCTAACTTGAGTGTCCGAGAATCTTCGCAGGTGGCACCACCTTTCGCCCCTACTTCAACGCGAAACGTTGGTGTGAAGGATCTCCAGGACAACAAGACCGGTTTTCTCCCACTGAGAGACCGGATCACGACACCGGATACCCGTGATACCAGTGTACAAACCCTAAAACACCTGTATTCTTGTGGCTGGTCCCACACCGGATCCTAGACCCCGGTTCAGACCAGTTCATTGGCACGGCCTGTGGGACGCGTTAGAGTTATTCCCATTTTTGCAGAAGTTTGGTTGTCGTGATGGAAGGTGATGGACGAGATTTTGTTGATGGTCATGTGGAAGATGTAACCCACCAACAGGCTGGAAGGAGACTTGACTTTGAGACTCCTGTAACTCAAACCCGGAGGATGGTGCAAATGCAAACCCCTGATCCTCGTGATGAGGTTATCAGGCAACTCAGGGAAGAGCTGATGGAGTTGAGGCGGGAGAAAAGAGAAGTGGGGGACAGGGCAGCGTCCCATGCAGAGGATGCTCATCATGCATCAGCGAGGGATAGATCCACAACCCTCCAATATTCGAAAATCCCCACGTACGAAGAGAGGGAGCAGACCCAAGACTCTGGGGACAGAGTCAGTGCCAGGAGAAGGGAGCAGGCAGTGGTAACTTCTGGGACCTACAAACTCAGTGTTCCTTTCTCAAGGAGACTGATGAGTATTGCCATCCCGAAGCATTTGCAAACGACTCAACCAATGTCGATCGGGAAGTATAATGGAGAAACTGATCCAACTAAGCACTTGGATGCTTATGTGTATGAAGCCATGTATTTGGGAGCTGATGAAGACGTCATGTGCAGGATGTTCCCAAGGACACTGACGGAGGAGGCTCTCAGCTGGTTCAAGAGTCTACCCTCAGGATCCATAGATTCTTGGGAGGAAATGGCAGCTGCATTTGAAGGCCATTTTGTCATCTCCAGGGATATACCAAGAACTTCTCACACTCTGGCCCAGATAAGACAAGGAGAGACTGAAACTCTTAAGGAGTTCTTGAAGAGGTTCTATAAGGAGGCTGCTTTGGTCCCCAACCTCACGGAGGCCATACAACTCCATATTGTAGTGGAAGCTCTGCAACCTGGATCTGCATTTGCCCTATCTTTGGCAAAAAGCCCCCCAATGACCTTCGAGGAGTTCCGAAGGAAAGCTTTAAAGTACGTGGGTATAGAGATGCATCTGGAGGCAACAGCAGCTAGAATGAAGCCCCCAGCACCCACTCAGCAGCCACGGAGGGAGAAGGAGAAGGTGAGACCCGAGAAACACACCTTTAGAGAGGACTTTGCAAGCGTTCGTCCACATCAACGAGACAGGCGCGTCTTGTCGTTCAATAACTACGCTCCCCTGAACGCCAGACACTCCCAAATCATGAGGGAGGTTGGGTGGCCAACATTGAACGTTTTTGGTATAAGGAAACCACTCCCAGTCAAGAGGGGTGGTAACCCACGTAAGTATTGCACGTTCCATGAGCAGATAGGTCACAATACCGACGAGTGCAAGGCGTTGAAGAATACGGTGGAGACTCTCTTTCGGGAAGGAAAGTTGAAACAGTACTTGTTCAGGGAGAAACCTGTAGACGAGCCTCAAAGGATGGACAAGAGGGGCAGAGATCCTGATGATGAGGATGATAACACTCATAACCTAGTCAGGAAGTTCACTGCAGCTGAAAAGCAGAAGGGAGTAGTGATCGCTGAAGGAGCCCAACAGAACAACATGCCTCAGCAGCAGAGGCAGGGCAGACGTGAAGTGATTGAGATGATAGCTGGCGGATTTACTGGAGGAGGAGCATGAATCACAGCTCGGAAGAACCACCACAGAATGATTCTGTCTGTCCAGGGCAAACCAAGAGATAACCGCCCATTCAGGGACGGTGTGGCAGCCCCAATGGTGTCATTCACGGATGATGACTTTGGCCCAACAATCCCAGGAGGTGATGATGCAGTAGTTATCATCGCAGTCATAGCCAATAAGGATGTCAAGAGGATCCTCGTCGATCAGGGAAGTTCCTGTGATGTTATTTTTTATAATTGTTTCAAAAGAATGGGTTTCAATGATGTAGATTTACAGCCTTACACGCAAGAACTCACAGCGTTTAATGGAGCTAAGCAACCCACTAAGGGATACCTTGACACCCTAATTTCCTTTGAAGGAGAGCCTGGTGCAAGAACGGTCAAGTCAAGAGTGCTGGTGATTGATGTGGAGTCTCCCTACAACGGTATCATAGGCCATCCTACACTGAATGCAATGGAAGCAATCGTGTCTACTCCTCACCTCTTGATCAAATTCATTGACAAGGACAACGGTGTGTCCTCTCTCCGCAGAGATCAGGAGATGGCTCGGTACTGTTACAACCTGAGCCTCAATATGGTCAAGATGGAAGCATTCAACAAGAAGAGGAAGCTGAATGATGGAGGAACAGCAGCTGGGTCTGTTAGTCTTATTGACTTGGACCCAAGAGCGGAACTGAAGATCGACCCTCTTCATCCCTCAAAGCCCACACCAGACGGTGGTTCTAGGGACGTCGTTTTAGGGGATTCCCCAGAAAAGGTCACGCACATCAATGATAAGCTGGAGTCAGCCATGGAGCAACGCTTGTTAGCCCTCCTGCAGGAGTTCAAGGACCTTTTTGCATGGACAACAGCAGACATACCTGGGATGGACCCTAATTTTTGTTGCCACAAACTTGCTGTGTACCCTGAAACGAGACCGGTGGCCCAGAAGAAGAGGAGGTTGGGACCGGAGAAACAGAAGGCAGCATGTGAACAGACTGAGGAGTTGTTGAAAGCGGGCTTTATAAGGGAGATTCGCTATTCTTCTTGGCTTTCTAATGTAGTCATGGTGCAGAAAGCTAATGGCAAGTGGAGGATGTGCACAGATTATGTGGATCTCAACCGTTGTTGCCCTAAAGACCCATATCCCTTGCCAAACATTGATCGCATGGTAGATGACTCATCTGGTTACCAGTATCTTAGTTTCATGGATGCTTATTCTGCGTACAACCAGATTCCGATGTGGGAAGGAGATCAAGAGAAGACGGCTTTTGTCAATGACCGCGGTGTTTTCTGCTACACCGTCATGCCATTCGGATTGAAGAACGCTGGCGCTACTTATCAGCGCATGATTAACAAAGTTTTCGAAGGGATGCACACCAGGCTGGTCGAGGTGTATGTTGATGATATTATAGCCAAAACGCCCACTGGAGGAGACCACATTGAAGACCTGCGCCAAGTTTTCACTAGGCTGCGTTAGTACAACATGAGGCTAAACCCCTTGAAGTGCACCTTTGCCGTTCCAGCTGGGAAATTCTTGGGATTCATGTTGACCCAACGAGGCATTGAGGCTAACCCTGGGAAGTGTCAAGCAATCCTAGACATGCAGAGCCCTAAGAGCCTGAGGGAGGTCCAATCGTTGAATGGGAAAGTAGCCGCTCTAGCTCGTTTCATGCCCAAGATGGTGCACAGATCCCTCCCTTTGTATAAGGCGTTGAAGAAACACAAGAGTTTTGAATGGGGAGAGGAGCAAGAACAAGCCTTCCAACAGCTCAAGGCCGTTCTCTCAAGTCCACCAATACTGGTTAAGCCTGACCCTGGTGAGATTTTGATTTTGTATTTAGCAATCTCTGATGAAGCCCTGGGCGTGGCTTTGGTGAAAGAAACCCCTGAAGGGTAGAGGCCGGTGTACTTCACCAGTAAGACGCTCCAGGGGGCGGAAGGTAGATACCAGAAGATTGAGAAAGCCGCTCTGGCAGTTGTGTGGGCGTCACAACGGTTAAGGCCCTATTTTCACGCGCACCCAGTGTTGGTGAGAACGGATCTACCTCTCCGTTCAGTGCTTAGCAAACCAGACCTCGCTGGAAGGATGATCAAGTGGTCCATTGAGTTGTCTGAATTTGAAATCTCTTATGAGCCTCGAGGAGCCATCAAGGCGCAGGTATTGGCTAATTTTGTTGTGGAGATGACTGGGGCGGATCCAGCCACACCTCGAGCACATTGAACCATCTATGTTGACGGATCGTCAAATAGTAAAGGTTGTGGGGCAGGTGTTGTGGTGGAAAGCGACGATGGCGTGCACTTAGAGATTTCCCTCCGTTTCAATTTCAAAACCTCCAATAACCAGGCTGAATACGAAGCATGTTTGGCCGGTCTTCGAGCGGTGATTGACATCAGAGCATCAGCAGTCACGTTGTGCAGCAATTCTCAACTGGTAATTTCACAGATCCAGGGGGAGTACCAAGTTAGGGAGCCGCAACTTCAGCTATACTTAAATTGCGTGAATGAATTGAAGGGAAGATTTGAAGTTCTAGAGTTCAAGCATGTGCCTAGAGAGGAGAACACCAGGGCGGATATTTTGTCAAGGCTCGCAAGTACAAAGCAGCCCGGTAGCACAACGACGGTTGTTCAAAGTACTTTGACATCACCTAGCATCCCTCTATACCCCTCCCTGAATGCTGTAATGGTGCATTATCCTTACGAGGATTCTTGGGTCATCCCCTATATTCGCTACTTGGCAGATGGACAACTCCCTACCGATGAGAAAGAAAGGAGACGAGTGAAAAGGGAGCTGTCATATTTTACTATGGTTGATGGTGTTCTCTACAAGAGGGGGTTCTCTGTCCCGTACCTTCTCTGTTTGAGAGAAGATGAAGTTCAAGCAGTCTTGGAAGAGGTGCACGAGGGGCAGTGTGGGCACCATGCTGGGGGTCGGAGCTTAATGAGAAAGGTCCTCAGGGCCGGATATTGGTGGCCCACTGTGAAATAAGACTCTATAGATTTTGTGAAAAAATGCGATGCTTGTCAAAGATTCTCCAACCTCCATCATACACCGGCCCAAGAACTTTCTTCTTCCGCTGTGCCTTGGCCGTTTTACCAGTGGGGCCTTGATATTTTGGGTTCGTTGAGGTATCAAATATTTGATTGTGGGGGTAGATTATTTCACCAAGTGGATCGAGGCTGAGCCAGTAGTGCATATTACTTCTGCGCGAACAAGGCGTTTCGTGTACGAAAATATCATAGCGCGATTCGGGGTGCCAGGGCGGATTGTGACTGACAACGGTACCCAGTTCATAGACAAGAAGTTCACGGATTTGCTTGAAGGACTGGGGATAATCCAGATATTTTTATCTGTCGAACACCCTCAGACCAATGGCCAAGCGGAAGTAGCCAATCGAGAAGTGCTAAAAGGGTTGAAAAAGCGTTTGGGAGAAGCGAAGGGAGGATGGACTGATCAGCTGTGTCATGTTTTATGGGCATACCGCACTACGCCTTATTCGTCCACTAATGAATCCCCATACCGGTTGACGTATGGGGTTGAGGCGATGATTCCAGTAGAGCTGCAAACAAGATCGGCCCGTGTAAAGTATTTTTCAGCTGAAGATAACAATGCCAATCTGGCATCAGAGCTGGACGTCCTCCAGGAGTTAAGGGAAAAGGCCTTTATTAGAGACCAGGCAGTAAAAGCAAAGGCAGCACTCCGATATAATAAACGTGTCTAATACAGAGCTTTCAATACCGGAGATCTTGTTTTAAGGAAGGCGAGTGTGGGGAATAAATTTGCTCATCAAGGAAAGCTAGCGCCGACGTGGGAAGGCCCTTACAGAGTTTCTGAGGTGACGGGAAAAGGGTCATACCGATTGGAAAAGCTTGATGGAACTCCAATCCGTAACAAATGGAACACTCAGAACTTACGTGTTTATTACAGCTAGTTGGTAAGGCGGCATGTACTCTTTTTCCTTACTTGAGTTTTTTCCCATTGGGTTTTCTCAAGAAGGTTTTAACGAGGCATGACCCCAACTACGCTCTCTTTGTAATGTACTTTCAATGTTAATGAGAATAGAGTTTGATTGCCCTATCACTCTCACTTCTTTTGTATGTTGTGATTTGTAGCCGTAGCTTAATACGCATACACCTCAGGACGGATGAACTCAACTACCAATTCCGTAGTTGACGGTGTAACTCCTCGAGGGACTGATGAAGACCCCTCAGGACGGATGATCTCAATCACACATTTTGTGTATTGACGATGTAACTCCTCGAGGTGGAATGGGTTGTAGGGCTGGTCCTTTTTCAAGGCCACAAACCGAACCCCATTCGAAGACCACATGGGTTGTAGGGCTGGTCCTTTTTCAAGGCCACAAACCGAACCCCATTCGAAGACCACATGGGTTGTAGGGCTGGTCCTTTTTCAAGGCCACAAACCGAACCCCATTCGAAGACTACATGGGTTGTAGGGCTGGTCCTTTTTCAAGGCCACAAACTGAACCCCATTCGAAGACCACATGGGTTGTAGGGCTAGTCCTTTTTCAAGGCCACAAACTAAACCCCATTCGAAGACTACATGGGTTGTAGGGCTGGTCCTTTTTCAAGGCCACAAATCGAACCCCATGCGAAGGCTTGGGCGCAGTAGGCTGGTTCATCCAGAAAACCACGCCGAACCCCGAGTAACGGGCGCAGTAGGCTCAGGATTAGCCCTGATCCGAACCCCGTGTTGAAGGCTTGGATTGTAGGATTGCACCGAACTCCAAGTACGGTTAGTAGGATCGAACCGAACACCGTGTGAAGACTTGAGTTGTAGGACCGAACCGAACCTCAAGAGAAAGGTGTAGAACTTACCCTTTGCAAGGCTGTACCGGACTTCAGAGGCAACCTCCGTCCTCGACTTTGAAATATTCATTACAGAGTGGTTGAACGTTCATGTATCCGCTCTACATCTTTGAGGTTAGATGAACCTTTCAAGCTTGTTAAGAAGTTAAAGGTAACTCTTATAATGAAATTTCCCTTCCCAACGTACTTGCACTTGGGGACAGGGCATACTTTAACTTAGTTATCGCTTACTTATTGCAAAGTTATTATTTTAATCTGATGTGATAAAAACGCTTTTAACAACGGTATAGCCAGACAAGAGTGACTTTGCAGAGTATAGAAAAGGTTAAAGTATTATATATATTGTTAAGTCATTTGGCAATCATACACTGGACATAAATGATAAATAAGAAACAAGGAAAATTTTATTTCTTGAATGAAGAGGTGTACAGGAATTAAAGTATTCAAAAGCTGGAGTGATAAGTCTTGAAAAGACTTAATTATTCCACTGTTTATTTAACATAAATTACTAAGTATTGTCTAGTTTTGATATTATTATTTAATAATTTGTTAATAATTCATGTTTTAGTTAATTATTTCAAAAGTATGCTGTTTATGTAAGAAACCGATTGAAAATATTAATTAGATAAGGAATTTTGAAGTATTTATAAATTCACTAAGCAGCCAGCGTATAATTGCAAGGCAAGTAGCTGTTTATTGGTGCAGGAACAGGGTGGACTCAAGATAAGAAGAAAATTCCGAATGAAATCCTACAAATCCGAGCAGAAATTGATAAATCCGAGTGAGACTTCCTGAATCCGACTGAAAAGAGCCCAAATACTGACCAAGCGAGACTTCAAGTAAGCTAACTTAAGAAGACTCCCAAGACACCGGCTCCAAAAGAGAAGAAGAGCGGAATGCTACATGAGAAACCGAGGTGCTTATTCATTATTTAATCCGTCCTAGTAAAATCCGGACTCACTCAAGCATAACTTTAAGAGACCGCCCTCGTCCAAGTTTTGCCATAACGCCTAAGCGAGAAAGAAACACTGCAGTGTTAATCCGGACTCGCCCAAGCGAAGTTTAATCCGCTCAAGCGAAAACTCAGCAGTTGAAGCATAAAGGCAGTAATTTAAACACTGTTCCTTCCCTCCAACAGCACACTTGGTGCAGTACTGTTCTGCTTCCATTGCCTTCTTCTCTACTACTGCAACCTTAAGTAACTTAAGAAGTGAGCTGTCAATTAGCTGGTGCTGAGCTGTAAATTAGCTAAGGTTAAGCTGGATCCTGTTAAGCGTTGAGCTGTAATTAGTTGATTACTCTGTAAACTATGTAATTAATTAGTTTTATTCGTTAACTTAAGTTCTCTAAGTTATCAGTTAAGTTAGTTAGTTTAGTTAGATGCCTATAGATATTCATGTACATACTCTGTAAAAATGTGTGGAGACAGAGAACAGAACAGTGTACAACATAATACACTTCATTTTTCTATTTTCACTCTCTCACTACATTTTCATCTCTCTAAACTCTCTCCTCCATGACGTTCCACAATCCTTCGATGGAACCGAAGTCAATGGAGTTCTAAATCCCTAAGGTTGGGATTGTGAAGGTTAGCAATGGAGTCTTGAAGCTGTGAGCGAGTAGATCGACTTCGAAGATCCTGAGGTGAACAAGCTGAGGAGTGGAGCAGCATCGCTGGATTGACAAATCCAGAATTGATGAAGAACTTCGCCAGTGAGGAATCATGGTTGAAGCTTAGGTAACTTCCAGCTTTCTAACTAGTTCAGGCCTAATCAATTTAGGTGAATAGTTAGAGTTCAAACCTCCAATTTCGCATTAGATTCTTAGGCTAATCGAGCACTTAAGGAATTAAGGTTCATTGCTTAAGGATTAGTGTTTTTCACCTAAGGAATTAGGGAATAACCACAAGCGGATTGTCCTCTAGATTGTGAAGTTCGATTATACTTAATTGCATGTTTCTTGAGGAGATTGTGAGCCGAAGCAATCCTGACCTGTTTTCTATTAATCACTTTACACATTTCACTTTAACTCTGTTTCTGAAAATACAAAAACAACTATAAAACACTAAAACCATAAAAACTGAATGAACTTCGCGTATTTTTTGTTGGTTCAGCTTGTACTAGTCCTAGATTGAGGTACTTACCGCAATCCCTGTGGGACGATCAAATACACTACAATTTTAACGACTGGTGCGCTTGCCAAAGTGTAAATCCGAGAGTCACATTTTATTTTACTAAGATTTTTACACCAAATTAATGGCTCAGGATTTCAGCATCATGGAGCTGATCCCAGAACACAGCCATAATTGAAAGCATAAAAAATTAAGAAGCAGGTTGTTGATCCTCCCGAGTAGGCACCTCCGTCCTCTCCCCTTCAAGTCCAACAGCTTGGGCCTTGTCCGCTCCGGCCTCAAGATCAGTTTGGGCAGCTTCTTGTGTCTTATCCTCAGGACCAGAGGTGGGCATTGCAGGTTCCATGCTCTAACCCTCCGGAAGTGGAGGTAGTTCGTAAAGAGAGTCGCGAGGGACTTGGTACGAGCCGTCTTTCATCACTTCGACAAGTTTCCCCTCGTGGAACTCATAGAACGGATCCAGTCCGTACAGATTCAATTTTGCCTCAGGGTTTCGATAGAATACTTGACGAAGTGCCAGCCCAAAAGATTCGTAAGCTACCTGTTTACATATTTCCAAGGCCTTGGCAGCCTTGGCCTTAGCAGCAGTTAACTTCTTATGGAGCTTGGCAAAATCTTCCTCCAATGGGCCAGTGCTCGTACCTCCCTTCCTCAACTCCTCAAGCTGGGCTTGCATCTCCTTCTGAAGGGCCTCCCACTCCCCAAGGCTCTTGCTGTGTCCGTCCTCCATTACTTTGAGATCGTCAGCAAGCTTGGCCGACCTTTTCTTCTCCAGCTGTAGTTCTTCTTCGAGGAGCGGAATGGATTTATTCTGCTGTTGAAGCTCAGCAACCTGCCATTCTAGAGCCTTATTAGCAAAGTGAAGTTGGCTCGCCTCTTCTGTCTTCCTCAGAAGTGTTTCCTTGGTGTTCTTCAGTTCAACCTCCACACTTCTATGAATTTCAGATTCTTTGGCCGCCCATTTCTCCTTCACAGCGAGTTCGGCTTCGAGCTTTTCAACTTGCTCCATATAATCTGCCCTTTCGCTCAGGGATTCAAGGAGGCCGGACAGCTCATCCAGCTGCCAACGGCCGGCCTTGCAAGCTCCTCGAACTTCAGCAGCTTCGAGCGAGGGGCGAAGACAGTATCTAGCCTTTGGGAGAGTGGGGGGCATGGACCCCTGAAACCATAAGTAAGGGGCAAGAAAGGAATCGCGTGGAGGGTCGAACGCCGGAGGAGGGCCACTCTCAGAAGTCGGGGCAGATGTGGTTTGTGATGTCGGGGCAGAAGAGTCAGGAACGGGCTTCTTCCCCTTATCTTTTTTCATCCCAGATTCTTCAAGTGTTTTCTGGCGTTTTTTCGCAGGATCACTAGAAGAGGGTTTTTCCTGATCCGCTGTCTTGACCAGATGCCTCTTTTTCTTCTTTTTCTCTGGGACGGCCTCCTCATCGCCCGCCCCAGTGGCCTCCGTTTGCTTTTCTGTCTCTTCCTCGTCAAAGAGAGGAACTTCCTTACCCACTGCAGAGGTCAGGGGAATGAGTGGAGCTTTGGTGGCGTTCCTTTTCGCCTGAATCTTATTCTCCTCGGAGGAGGAGTCATCATCAGCCATCATGGTCCTTAAGGACAACATTTCGGGGCAGGCTTTTTCAATTTGTTCTGCAAAACAAGAAAGGTTGAGTTAGCACGTGAGAAGAAGATAATCAAAACAGAATAAGTATACAACACAAATACAGTAAGAGCGGATATTACGAAGATAGGTGGTTCGGACGTCGTCCTCTGCCAGGAGGAGCCTGCAGGAAAATCCTTTGAGCATTTTCGAGGCCGTCTGCATGGCGCTCAAAACCTCGACGGAATAAGAGGAGAGTTCACTCTCATCAGTGTAATAAGCACGGCTCATAAGGAGAAAATGCTCGTGCGTCCAACTGAGGGGGAACTTGGTGAATCCCTCCTTGTTACGCCAGAAGACCGGCTTATTGGGCTGAATACGGACCCGCGTGTAGTAATGTTTGAAGGAGCGCCCATCCACCTTCGCGGATTCCGTGTATGATTTGAAGTTTATCACCCTTGAGTCACAACGGAGCGTTATGAACCCAAGGCCGCCCTTCTTGTTAGCACGGCGGACCACTTGGCAATAATGGAACAGCTTGGCCACAGTGGCGGAGAAGTTGAAGTGCTCTCCTAGGATTTCGAGAGCCCGCACTAGACCCCAACCGTTGGGATGCAGCTGTGTAGGGGCACAGTCCAAGAAGCGCAGGACAGCCATCTGGAATTTCATCATGGGGAAGCGCACCCCCAGCTTCAGAAACACGAAGTCGTACATATAGACCGACCTCTCATCAAGGACGATATGGCAGACTCTCTCAGAGGGACGGGGTGCCAGCACAGCATAGCGTGCTTTGTACTTCTTGTCTGAGTAAATCTTGCAGTGAAGAGGGACCGTGCGCTCCTCTTTACTTGCGTGATATGAGGGGATCTCCAGGAATTCCTCTTCCACCCAGCAGTAAGGTCTTTCCCTATTGAGCTTTTCCCAGTTCAACCAGTGTGCCACAACGTTGACACATCCTTCTGCGGTTTGGAGAACCAAAGTTTTGCCGAACCCAGGGATTTCCATGGTTGTGGATGCACGATGGAACGCGTACGTGCTGTGGTAAAAAGCAACATTGTCAGAGAGGTAGCCTTCATCACTTGACCCTTCATTAGAGCGGTTGGTAGCCCTCGAGTCAAGGGGAACCTTAGAGCGGTGTTGAGAAGAGGACGCTCGTGAGGAAGATGTTTCAACCCTCTCTGAGCGACGAAGCCCAGCCACAGGAAGATTCACTGGAATCCTCCCGCCACGGTGGCTAAGGGGGGCTCGAGAGCTAGAATTCCCCCTGTTCAAGGGACCAGCGTTGCCTGCTCCAGGGCGCATGGTGGAAGCAAAATGATTAAAATTTGTAGGGAGATGAAGGAAAGGGAGGTTACCTAAAAGGAAGAGGAACTTTGTGAAGTTTAAAGGCAGCAAGGAAATCTCCAAGAAATTTGAGCAGAGTTTCACTAAGCTTGAAGACAGAGGTGAATTCCCAAATTTGTTAAGAGTCTCTTTTATAGGTAACGAGGAGGCACAGTGCTCTATTGGAAGTCACAACGCTTGCTTCAAAATGCAACCCTTCGAATTCAAACGACGCCGTCGTTTCGTTGTGTTCTAGCGTGAAAATGGTAACGTTTCAGCAAACATTTTTGCAAAATGGGCCCCCTTTTTGTTTGAATCCAGGCCCAATAAGCCCAATCGACGGTTATGCTCTTGGGTAATGATGGCTCGTGCGTAAAAGGCGCATTTAATGTCCAATCATTTCAGACGCATTTAATGCATTTCAACCACTCTTCGAATACCAAGGGTTTGATTCCCAAAGACTCTTGGGATTTCCCTCACTATTTTATGTTGTCTGAGTCCGTTGTGTGTAGCATCAGAAGAGCGGCCACCCAGTTGGCAGGACGAATGCTTCAGAGCTTCCAGGTAATTCCCAGAACGTTCCACCGACATCCAGACTTCTCAAGGGTTGTATAGCTCATATGAGCAACTTAACAGTCCCTCATACAAGCTAGGGGACAGATGATCCGGTCTGGATACCGGCCCCCAATGTTATGACGTCAGACTGATCTCATATAAGGAGAACCGGTGTCACAGTTCATTATTGCCATACCAGATATCCGGTCTCCCCTCATCCGCTCTTGTCTCATCAGCTGTTCCATTCGTTTTCTCTACAACGGATGATTGTTCGTTCTCACCAAACGTCTATATAGCCGTTAGACCCTCAGTCACAGCGAGATAAGAGTTCTTAATAACTTATCAGCGAAGATACTCTATGTGGTAGAATATGTCATGTCAATGGCCTCAGAGAGCAAGTACATGTGTCAGCGAAATATACGGAAAGGTGATTATCCTCCATCCCTATCACGGGATCGTACCCTGATAATTGACCTACCCCCCTGACACACTCTGAGTACTGAGCCACTTTGATTGACACACTTCACACGCTATCAGAACCAAGGGGCCCACTTGCACCCAACGATTCATTTCCTATGTTCAACTATAAATAGCTCATTCAATACACATGCAAGGTTACGTTGTCCTAACTTACTCTTTGCTATTATATCGCTTGAGCATTCATTGAGTTCTTATACTCTTCTAACTTGAGCGTCGGAGAATCTTCGCAGGTGGCACCACCTTTCGCCCCCACTTCAACGCGAAACGTTAGTGTAAAGGATCTCCAGGACAACAAGACCGGTTTTCTCCCACTGAGAGACCGGATCACGACACCGGATACCCGTGATACCGGTGTACAAACCCTAAAACACCTGTATTCTTGTGGCTGGTCCCACACCGGATCCTAGACCGCGGTTCAAACCAGTTCAAAAGTTTTGTGTTAAAGGTTTGGTTTAGTGTTTAGGGTTTAAAGTTTAGGGTTTATGGTTTATGGTTTAGGGTTTTGGGTTTGGGGTTTTTGGTTTAGGGTTTAGGGTTTAGGGTTTGTGGTTTAGGGTTAATGGTTTGGGTTTGGGGTTTGGGGTTTAAGGGTTAGTAGTTAGGGTTTAAGGTTTAGGGGTTAAGGTATTAGGTGTTAGGGTTTAAGGTATAGGGGTTAGGGGTTAGGGTTTGTGGTTTAGGGTTTAAAGTTTTGGATTTAAGGTTTAGAGTTTTTTGTTTGAGGTTAGGGTTTAGGCTTTAGGGTTTAGGGTTCAGGGGTTAGGGTTCAGGGTGCAGTGTTTAGGGTTTAGGTTTAGGGTTTAGGGTTTAGTGGTTTAGGGTTTGGGGTTAGGGTTTATGGTTTAAGGGTTATGGTTTAAGGTTTAGGGGTTAGGGTTTGTGGTTTAGGGATTGGGGTTTAGGTTTTGGGGTTTATAGTTTAGGGTTTAGGATTTGGGGTTGGGGTTTAGGGTTTAGAGTATTAGGTGTTAGGGTTTGGGGTTTAGAGGTTAGGGTTTGTGGTTTAGGGTTTAAAGTTTAGGGTTTACGGTTTAGAGTTTAGGGTTTAGGGTTTGGGGGTTAGGGTTTGGGGGTTAGGGTTTAGGGTTTAGGGTTTAGGGTTTAGGGTTTAGGGTTTAGGGTTTGGGGTTTGGGGGTTAGGGTATTTGGTATTAGGGATTAGGGTTTAGGGGTTAGAGTTTGGGGTTTGGGGTTTAGGGTTTAAAGTTTTGTGTTAAAGGTTTGGTTTAGGGTTTAGGGTTTAAAATTTAGGGTTTAAAGTTTAGGGTTTATGGTTTATGGTTTAGGGTTTAGGGTTTGGGGTTTCAGGTTTAGGGTTTAGGGATTAGGGTTTAGGGTTTGTGGTGGAGGGTTAATGGTTTGGGTTTGGGGTTTAGGGTTTAAGGGTTAGTAGTTAGGGTTTAAGGTTTAGGGGTTAAGGTATTAGGTGTTAGGGTTTAAGGTCTAGGGGTTAGGGGTTAGGGTTTGTGGTTTAGGGTTTAAAGTTTAGGATTTAAGGTTTAGAGTTTTTTGTTTGAGGTTAGGGTTTAGGCTTTAGGGTTTGGGGTTCGGGGGTTAGGGTTCAGGGTGTAGCGTTTAAGGTTTAGGTTTGGGGTTTAGGGTTTAGTGGTTTAGGGTTTGGGGGTTGGGGTTAGGGTTTATGGTTTAAGGGTTATGGTTTAAGGTTTAGGGGTTAGGGTTTGTGGTTTAGGGATTGAGGTTTAGGTTTTGGGGTTTATGGTTGAGGGTTTAGGGTTTGGGGTTGGGGTTTAGGGTTTAGGGTATTAGGTATTAGGGTTTGGGGTTTAGAGGTTAGGGTTTAGGGTTTAGGGTTTAAAGTTTAGGGTTTAAGGTTTAGCGTTTAGGGTTTAGTGTTTGGGGGTTAGGGTTTGGGGGTTAGGGTTAGGGTTTAGGGTTTAGGGTTTATGGTTTATGGTTTGGGGTTTGGGGGTTAGGGTTTAGGGTTTAGTGTTTTGGGTTTATGGTTTAGGGTTTAAGGTTTAGTGGTTTAGGGTTGGGGGTTTGGGGTTTAGGGTTAGAGTTTTAGGTTTAGGGGTTAGGGTTAAGGTTTTGATGTTAGGGTGTGTGGTTTAGGGTTTAGGATATTTGGTGTTAGGGTTTAGGGTTTAAGGGTTAGGGTTGGGGTTTAGGGTTTGAAGTTTAGGGTTTAAGGTTTGGTTTAGGGTTTAGGGTTTAGGGTTTAATGTTTAGGGTTTAAGGTTTATGGTTTAGGGTGTGGGGTTTAGGGTTTAGGGTTTGGGGTTTAATGTTTAGGGTTTACGGTTTATGGTTTAGGGTGTCGGGTTTGGGGTTTGGAGTTTAGGGTTTATGGTTTCAGGTTTAGGGTTTAGGGTTTGTAGTTTGGGGTGTAGGGTTTAGGGTTTAGGGGTTGAGGGGTTGGGGTTGAGGGTTTAGGATTTAGGGTTTGGGGTTGAAGGTTTAGGGTGTAGGGTTTAGGGTTTGGGGTTTGGGGTTTAAAGTTAGGGGTTTAGGGTTTATGGATTAGGGTTTAGGGTTTAGGGTTTGGGGTTTAGGGTTTAAGGTTTCTAGTTTAGGGTTTAGGGTTTAGGGTTTTAAGGTTTAGGGTCTAGTGTTTATGGGATAGGGCTTAGGGTTTATGGTTTAGGGTTTAAAGTTTAGGGTTTAAGGTTTAGAGTTCGAGGTTTAGGGTTTAGTGTTTAGGTGTTAGGTTTGTGGTTTAGGGTTTATGGTTTAGGGGTTAGGGTTTAGGGTTTAGGGTTTAGGGATTAGGATTTAGGGTTTTGGGTTCATGGTATAAGGTTTGGGGCTTAGGGCTTCGATTTAGGGTTTAAGGTTTTGGCTTTGGGATTTAGGGTTTGAGGTTTAGGGTTTAAGGTTTATGGTTTAGGGTTTAATGGTTAGGGGTTATGGTTTATGGTTTAGGGTTTGTGGTTTAGGGTTAACAGTTTAGGGTTTGGGGTTTAGGGTTTTGGGTTAGGGGTTAGGGTTTAAGGTTTAGGGGTTAGGGGTTAGGGTGTAGGGTGTAGGTGTAACATCCAAAATTTTATTAATAAAGGATTAATGAAGGGGATAAATATTGAATAATTGCATGTGAATTATTTAATGTCCCAAAATAACGAAAATAAGCCCGATTGAGATATGGGTGTCGAGTCGAGTATCTTTGATTGAGATGATACTGGTCAGGGCTGTTGAGGATAATATTGGGAGTCCGAATGTATATTTGCAATAATTTTCAGACAAAGTATTGAGCCCAAATAAAGAGCCTGTTAGTTGAAAAATGATGAATCTTTAATGAAGGAATTAAAAATAAAACCAAAAGCCATGATTTTCCCTTCTATTTTTTGTTGGCTTCTTGGTCCATTTGGCAAAAACATAAGTTCTTCTTCTCTACTTCTTCTTCATTTTCCACTTCTTCTTCTCTTCTCCTTCCAAACTCTAATCCAAAAGGGTGACCTATCTCCACTCTCTTCCATTTTTATTTCTCAAAGGAACTTAAAGGAAGCTTGGAGCTTGGTGTATTCTCCCTCTTTTCCTCCATTTTCATTGGCACTTTATTAGTCCTCAAATTTACAATAAATCTTTTAATAAAAATTTCATAAAATTAATAAAAATTGGTGTAAATTGTTAGAAAATTAGGTTTTAAATTCAATAAATAGATGTTGTTGGAAATGATCTGCCCTTGATCAATTTTCTCTAGTTTTGCAGTGAAAAAGTAAAGAATTTAAGAGAAAATTGAAGAACTGGAGAAGCTGACGCGTAGCATCAACACCACGCGTAGCGTGGGTACTTCTGATGTTGACGCTACGCATCACAGCCACGCGTAGCGTCAGAGCTGCGTGGATTACACAGCTAAGCTGGCCAAGCACTCACCTAGTGACCCATTATTGGCCACTCCACTCAGCACAAATGGCCAAAACGCAGTGGAGACAGGGACACATGGCCAAGCATGATTGAATAAAATATTCCAAGATGGCCACTACCAGCTACGTTAATGGAGGCTGAGTCAGGGGATTGACGCGTAGCGTCACACTGATGCGTAGCGTCAACACCCTTCCTCAACGCTATAAATAGGGCCATCCAACACCATTCTAAGCATCTCATTCTCTACATTCAGAGTTCTTTTCTCTCTTCTATACTCGAGTTTTGAGTATTTCTTTTAGAGTTTGTAGTTCTAGAATAGTTTTCTAGATACTTGAGAGCGTTTTGGTGTATTCTGATCGTTGTATCGTGAAGTTTCCATCGTCTTCGTAATGTCAACCTCTGTAAGTGTTGTTTTTACTTTTACCATGTGTAACTAATCTGTTTATGTTGGAATTGGTGAACTAATCTATTGAGTATAATGTTTTGAATTCAACCTCTGCATGTTTATGATTCAAGTCCATGTTAGTATTTCAATCTTTTATTAATATGAACGTCAAACGGGAGAATGATTTTCATGTGTATTGAAACTTGTTTTATTAGCGTGAATGTCAAACAGGAGAATGATTATTCATGCCGTATTGAAACTTGTTTTGACGAAAGTAAAAGTTGGAATACCCTTGGTATCTCAATTCTATAGGGGTTGTTAACCATTGTTTCCATAAGGCCCGGACTTAATGTAAGTTTTTACTGAGAAAGCTCACTAGGGATCGGACTTTACGGTGAATTCTTAGAATTTATATCACGAGGGATCAGTTATAATGAATTTAAGCTGCAATAACATGAAACTTGATAATTAAATATGCATGTCTTGAGTTCATTATTGTTATTCTAGATTAGGGATCCAATTTCCAACATAATTTGTCTATCTGTGTTTCATCCTCAAGTATCTTACCTATTCTAGTTTGCAACTCAACTTTTAAGATAGATTTTTATTTTCTCTTTATCTCATGAATAATTCAACCATGTTATCCTATGAATACTGTATAAATTGTATATAAATCATTCTTTTGTCTATAATTTTCTTTACATTTACCATAGTAAATAGGAAATTACTGTTGTTATTGGACTTTCAATCCGAGTGGAACGATATCTAAATTTTGAAAACTACAAACGATTAGTGCGCTTGCCAATTAATGACCCGATAGTAAAAACAAACAGTTAAAACATAAACAACCATTATTACGGCCAACAAGTTTTTTGGCGCCATCGCCAGGGATTGAATTGATTCAGTAAAACATTAAATTTTTAATTATTGTGGTAAATATTTTTTTACCTTAGTTAAATTTTGTTATTTGTTTATTTACTTTTTTTTATCATTGTTACACTAGCTTTCTTTTTCTAGTTTGTGTATGCAAACTCGATCTACTGCAGGAAAAATTTATTTTGATCCTGAGATAGAAAAGTTTGTAAAGAAAATCAAGTCTTTGAAATCTAAAATACAAACTAATTCTTCTATTTCTAAAAATCTTGAAAATTCAAATATGGCTGCTGAAAGGAGAACATTGGGACAGTTTGCTGCTATTAATGGTCCACCCCGAGTTTCGGGAATGTTTCAAGGACCTGTTGTGCCAGTGGAGATTAAACCTGCTACTTTAAATATTATTCAAAATAATCAATTTGCTGGTTTAAATCATGAAGAACTGTATGAACATTTAACTACTTTTTATGAGTTATGCAGCACAATTGGTTTTGAACCCAATCAAGAAGAATCTGTTTATATGAGATTGTTTCTTTTTCATTGATTGGTAAAGCTAAAAAATGGTTTAAATCTTGCCCACCGGGTAGTTTTGCAAACTGGTCCAATGTTGAAAGAAAATATTTGGAAAGATTTTATTCTCCTTCAAAATATTTTGAAGCCATGACAGCCATACACTCTTTTTCTCAAAATAATGATGAATCATTAGGAGAAACATGGGAACAATTCAAGGCACTCTTGAGAAAGTGTCCAAACTACAACCTGGATGATGCCGAAAAGGTAAGGATCGTTTACCATGGGTTATTACCTTAGTTCAAGATGATGTTAGATGCTTGTGCCGGTGGTTCTTTAATGAACAAGACCGTGGAAGAAGCTATTCAGATATTGGAATCAATGTCCATTAGTGACCATCAAGCCAAACCAGAAAGAGGTAATGTGCAAGGTATGCTTGAACAAGGAGTAAATGATACAGTGTTAGTTTAGCAAAAATTGTTGATACAATAAATTGAGGCAATGAGTAAACAACTTGGAAAACCTCAAATTGCCCAAGTATCACCACAACTTCATGGTCAACTAAAACAATGTGAGTATTGTATAGGCGAATAACCATGTAGTTACTGTTCTCCTGACAAGAATGAATAAGAACAAGCTAATTCCTTGATCCATCAGAGATTACCTACAGGTAATTCTCCAAATCCTTTTGTAAATTCTTTTTCTAACAATTACCTGAGGGAAGGCAAAACCAAAATTTTGGTTGGAGGCAAAATGCTAGATCCTTTAATAATCAATGTGATTACAATACTAGATTGACAAAGGCTGAAGAAAATATTCAACAATTGATGCAATACATGGAGTCGATTAAGGCTGCACGTAAAGCATCAGATCAACAATTGAGTCAGCTAGTAAAAGAAGTAGCCGACATGAAGGAGTTCAAAATGAAAGAACAATGTGAGGCTATTTTTACAAGAAGTGGTAAAACTGTAGGTATAGACTATGAAAAAGACAAAGAAAAAGAAAAAGAAAAAGAAAAAGAAGAAAAAGGAGAAGAAAAAAAAGTGAAGAAAAAAATAAAGAAAAAGATGAAATAAAAGGAAAAGAAAAAAAATCAAAAAAATCAGTATTTGGGACAGACACCTCCTGTCCAGGATTTACCTTATCCTCATCCACCATCAAAAAAGGATAAGGAAAAGGAATACAAGCGATTCCTTAAAATTTTTAAGCAGTTGCACATAAATATTCCTTTTTCTGAGGCATTAGAACAAATGCCTACATATGCTAAGTTTATGAAAGAACTGCTTACAAAGAAAAGAAGGTATGATGAGGAGATAGTAGAACTTGAAGCAAGTTGTAGCGCTATCTTATAATACAAGATACTGGAAAAATCCAAAGATCCTGGTAAATTCACTATTCCTATCTCTATTGGCAGAGTAAATATCGGAAAGGCTTTATTAGATTTAGGGGCTAGCATCAATCTAATGCCTCTAAGTATGATGAAGCGTATTGGTGACCTTAATCCGCAACAGACAAGGATGACTCTGCAATTAGCTGATAAATCCATCAAGAGACCTTATAGGATTGTAGAGGACATGCTTGTAAAGGTTGACAAATTCTACTTCCCTGTGGATTTTGTGATCTTAGACATGGAGGAAGATGCTGATGTTCCTCTAATTCTTGGAAGACCATTCATGAGAACTGCCCGAGTATTGATTGATATGGATAATGGAAAGCTAGCAGTAAGGGTGCATGATGAGGAAGTGAATTTTGATGTCTTCAAAGCAATGAAACATCCTAGCCCGAAGCAAGACTGTTTCAAAATGGACATCCTTGATGAAGCCTATCTTTCCTTATCAAAACGTATGTCTATTTCTGACCCATTAAATAAGTTATTAACTAATTCTGTTGAATTCTTGAATGAAGAAGAAGAAAAATAGATTGAAAAGTATCTTGAAGAATTTGATCAAGGGAAAGAAATTTCCTTTGAATCAAGAAAGATTGAAGAAATTCAAGACTCACCTGTTGAAGAAATCCAGAAACCTGAACTAAAAGTGTTACCTTCCAATCTAAAGTACATCTTTTAGAAAGAAGGTAATTTAAAACCAGTAATCATTAGTAATTTGTTAAGTGAAATAGAGGAAGAAAAACTGGTAGAAGTATTAAAGAGAAATCAAGAAGCAATTGGATGGACACTTGAAGATTTGAAAGGTATAAGTCCATCATACTGCAAGCACAAAATTTTGTTAGAAGATGATTTCAAACTTGTTGCTCAACCTCAAAGGCGCCTCAACCCAACTATGAAAGAGGTAACCAAAAATGAGGTCCTGAAATTGCTAAAAGTAGGTATTATCTATCCCATTTCTGATAGTGCATGGGTGAGTCCTGTCTAAGTTGTTCCAAAAAAGGGTGGTATGACAGTAATTGTTAATGAAAAAAATGAATTAATTCCTACAAGAACTGTCACCAGTTGGAGAATGTACATTGATTATAGAAAATTAAATCAAGCAACAAGAAAAGATCATTTTCCATTGCCTTTTATGGATCAAATGCTTGAAAGATTATTTGGACAAGAATATTATTGCTTTCTTGATGGTTATTCTAGATATAATCAAATTGTTGTTCACCCTCTTGATTAGGAAAAGACTACTTTTACATGTCCTTTTGGCATATTTGCTTGCAGAAAAATGCCATTTGGATTATGTAACGCACCTGCTACTTTTCAAAGATGCATGTTTGCTATTTTTGCAGATTTAATTGAAAAGAGCATTGAGATTTTCATGGATGACTTCTCAGTTTTTGGGAATTCATTTGAGACATGTCTATCCAACCTAGACACCGTACTGAAGCGGTGTATTGAGACAAATTTGGTGCTTAATTGGGAGAAGTGTCACTTCATGGTGAAAGAAGGAATTGTACTTGGTCATCAAATTTCTTCTAGAGGCATTGAAGTAGACCAAGCCAAGATAGAGGTAATTTCTAAACTCCCACTCCCTGTGAATGTAAAAGGTATTAGAAGCTTTTTAGGACACGCTGGATTTTATAGGAGGTTTATTCAAGATTTTTCAAAAATTGCAAAACCTTTATCAAACCTTCTGAATAAAGATGTTGAATTCAAATTTGATGAAGCATGTCTTAAAGCTTTTAATTCCTTAAAAGAAAAATTGGTTTCTGCCCCTGTAATTGTTGCTCCTAATTGGAATTTGCCCTTTGAACTTATGTGCGATGCAAGTGATTATGTTGTTGGAGCAGTTTTAGGTCAAAGATATGAAAAAGTTTTTAAAGTCATACATTATGCTAGTAAAGTCTTGAATGAAAATCAAATAAATTATGCAACTACTGAAAAAGAATTACTAGCCATAGTATATGCTTTAGAAAAATTTCGATCTTACTTGATTGGTTCAAAAATAATTGTTTTTACTGATCATGCGGCAATCAAGTATCTTTTGACTAAATCTGATTCAAAACCTCGGTTAATCAGATGGATTTTGCTCCTTCAAGAATATGATCTTGAAATCAAAGATAAAAAGGGTAGTGAAAATATGGTAGCTGACCATCTTTCGAGATTAATGAATAATGAGGTTACTGCCAAGGGAAAAGAAATTTTGGAAGAGATTCCTGATGAAAAACATTTCAAAATAACACAACGGCCATGGTTTGCTGACATGGCCAATTTCAAAGCAGCAGGAGTTCTTCCAAATGATTTAACTTGGCAACAAAGAAAAAAATTCTTTAGAGATGCAAGATATTTTGTTTGGGATGACCCTCATTTATTCAAAATTGGAGCGGATAATTTGTTACGGCGTTATGTGCCTGACTGGAAAGTAAAAGATGTGTTGTGGCATTGTCATAAATCGCCATATGGAGGACACTTTAATGATGAAAGAACAGCTGCAAAACTTCTTCAATCAGGTTTATACCGGCCCTCTCTTTTTAAAGATGCTCACTAATTTGTTCAATCTTGTGATAATTGTTGTTCAAGTGGCCTCAATACTCAAGAGGGGGGGTGAATTGAGTTTTAAAAACTTTGATTGGAATGCCTTTGAACCTGATTTTGATATCTAAGTTTACAGAATATATGCAAGTGAAATCAAGTTAAAGATAGTATGTAATGCACCACAAGGATAAATATAGCTGAAGCAATTTAACAAACACTTGGTGGGCAGTATTTAAAATGTATCAAATTAGACAAGCTTGAGTATGCAATTCATAATCAATCAACACAAATTAACCAATTGCAGTATATAAAAGTAAAAGAGTAAGGGAGAGGAGCTTGCAAACCAATATAACGAGTTCCACCAACATCGGTGTACGTCTCACCTCTAAGCAACCCACTTAGAGGATTTCCACTATTGAAGTTTAGAGATACAAGCTATGAGCAATTGCAGCTTCCTAGTGTCCCACACTCAAGAACTCAATCCTCGCTAGCAAAGGGTAACCCACCCAATCTCTCAAACTCTCAATACCCAAAGGTTGAACCCCAACCTTTGTGACCACTCAATCCTAGAGTGAAAAACCTTTGTGTTTGAAGTGTTTACTAGGAAATGACTCTCTTAATAGAGTAGATGTACAATTGAAGGTTCTCTCAAATCTATAACTCTCAAGAAGAGAGGATATGCAAATGAAATCTCAAAATATACAAGAGTGAGGGCTTACAAAGCACAAGAGTAAGTAAAGAATTGTAGCTTCTTGTTGTGTGTTTTTGCCTCTTGATTGGAGAGCAATTTATAGAGCTTTGAAGCTGTCCCAAGGTTCTCCTATCCGTTGCAAATAGTGGCTCCAGCTTGTCTCTGCGTGTAGTGGGTTTTGGGTGCTTGGTTCCCACTTAAATCTGTCTTTTTAGTGATGTTTCCCACTATGTGAATCGATTCATACGTTTATGAATCGATTCATGACTTGCTGTTTTGGGTATTTTGAATTTTGAACTCGTGTGAATCGATTCATGACTAGTGTGAATCGATTCATGACTTACTGTTTTGTGTTTTTGGGACTTCCAGGCCTATGAATTGATTCATGCTTTTCATGAATCGATTCATACATTGCTGTTTTTTGATTTTCCATGATTTTTGATTGCTTTCTTGTTTCATTTGCTTCATGGATCCTTTCCTTTATCTTCATGCATTTCTTTCTTGATTCTTTGATCATTTGGAAGCGTGTCCTTCATTGTTTCTTGGTCTTGTCTTTGGATTCCATAATTTTCTTGTGTTCTTTGCACTTGTTTTTGATATTTGTGGAGCTTTTCAAGTTCATGTGAATTTGTCATTATCAAAACCTGTTTTCAATATTCAAATACATTCTCCCCCTTTTTGATGATGACAAATAATGGCATCTCTTGGGGTGTTAGTATCAATGAGTAGATTATATAGTAAATAGGAGAACGCTTGTTATATAATTGTAAATTGTGAGACAGATTCTATCTTCCCCTTTGTTCTATCTCCCCCTTTGTTTTTGGGTTGTATGTATAAGCATTCATATTTGTGATTTAGCAATTATAAACAAGTGTATAAATGTTCCTTTTTCTCTCCCCCTTTGTCATTATCAAAAACAACATAAGCTATGGGAAAATGATGAATAAGCATTGCATAATTTAAGAAGTAACAAACATAAGGTTTAAACAATGAAACCTAAGCAGAACACAGACAATGCCACAGAAGGGTAATAAAGTCATAATCAAGATAACATTCAAGTGTCAGAAACAAGCAGAAAATGAGGCTATCTAAGGCTGAGGGAATTTCAGGCTAGAGATTTGAGTAGCCAATTCAGTGTAACGTTCCTCTATGTTGGCTTCAAGCGTATCAAGGCGGGTGTTAATACGTGCTTCCATTGCATCAAAACGACGATCCATGTGTGCAGTAAGTCATGCAAAGAGGTCATCAGAGGGAGCAGCAGGTGCAGGAGGAGGAGGAGCATCAGCATTTTCTTCATGAGCAGCTGTGTGGGGGCGGCGAAGAATTTCCCATATTCCAAACCTTTCAATGATTCCCATTTTGTGGAGGTGTGTTTGGCCAAGAAGTCCTTTGCTTCCAATAGATTCTTTTACTTCATTTGTGAGATTCACTTTGAAGTGATGAAGGAGTTTGGTCACAAAAATAGCATATGGAAGGCAAGTGAGATTTCTTGCTTCTAACATGTGGTTCCTTATGATGTTTATCTAGTTGATTTCTTTGTCGTTTAGGATTGCCGACATAAGGAGAATTTGAGTATCACTCACTCTAGCATTGTTGCTTCCTAAGGGTAGAAGGATCTTTACCATGAAGTAATGGAGTAGGCGATGGTCAACGCGAAGTGTGCCAACGGTACTTGCAGTGGAAGCAGGAAGATTGAAGAATGTCCTTGCTTCAAAGGGGTTGTAGTTCCATGTTGGAGAGGGTTCTTTGCCAGAGAATGATGCATTGTTGATAGGAAGTTTGCCAACCTTATTCATTACTTTGTCATCAAGAACAATGGTAACACCTTTCACTTTGGCAATATATCGAGCATCTTGTATGCGCAAAGTGGAATAGAAAGCACAGATCAATTCGGGATAGATATAGGTGGACTCAAGTGTGAGAAATCCAATTAGTTGATGGTTGTTGAGAGTGTCAAGTAGAGGAAGTTTGGAGGTTTCAAAGTAGGGAAGATCTAACCAATATGATGGAATGAGGAGTTTTTCAGAAAAAGTCTCCAAGTAAGTTTCCAATTCCTTTTGGGTGGAAAATAATCTGATAAGATCGGAATGTTGAGGTGCGGAGGACCCTGCAATGTTGGCCCTTTGTTTCTTTCTAGGATGAGATGAAGAAGCCATGAGATAGATGATGAATTTTAGAGAGAGAGGACGGTTTTTAGAGAGAAGGAGGAGAAAAGAAGTTGAGAAACTTGAATGGTTTTGAGAACTGACGCTGGAACTGTCATTTTTATGCATTATTTCACGCATGAATCGATTCATGGATACACATGAATCGATTCACAACTTGCTGTTTATGAAAATATTTAGTTCCAGGAGCATGAATCGATTCATGCGTTCGTGTGAATCGATTCACAACTTGCTGTCTTGAAAAAATTTAGGTTTCAGGGGCATGAATCGATTCGTACAGGTAAGGTAACATCTAGAGTCATTGAGATCTTTTATTTTGAGAATTCCTTTGCCTTCTTTGTCAATCAAACACTTATGAGCATCAACTATTTGATTAAGAATGATTCATGCTTAGCATTTATCAATTACATCATACATATGATCATTATTAATAATTATGAAGCACAATGTAGATTAAGCATTCAAATACAATTTGAGATATCTAAAATTCCTAATTCTCTTCTAATATGAATGAATTGGTCTTTGGCTAATGGTTTGGTGAAAATATCTGCTAATTGCTTAGATGTATCAACATGCTCAAGTATACAATCACTTTTTAATACATGGTCTCTAATGAAATGATGTCTAATCTCAATATGTTTGGTTCTAAAATGCATTACAGGATTCTTTGAGATATGGATAGCACTAGTATTATCACACTTAAGAGGCACATGGTCCACTACAACTCCAAAGTCTAGAAGTTGTTGTCTCATCCAAAGGATTTGAGCACAACAACGGCCAGCTGCAACATATTCTGCCTCAGCTGTTGATAACGCAACACTTACTTGTTTCTTGCTATGCCAAGAAACAAGAGAACTACCAAGCAGGTGACATGTTCCGCTAGTGCTTTTTCTGTCAAGTTTACATCCTGTAAAATCTGAATCAGAGTAACCAACTAAAGTGCATTCAGCCCCTTTGGGGTACCATAAACCAACATTTTGAGTCCCAACTAAATATTTCATTATCCTTTTTACTGCAGTGAGATGTGATTCTTTAGGACAAGCCTGGTATCTAGCACACATACACACAACAAACATGATATCCAATCTACTAGCGGTTAAGTAAAGTAAGGATCCTATCATACCTCTATATTTTGTGAGTTCAACATCCTTACCTTTCTCATCCTTGTCCAAATAGCATGAAGTGCCCATGGGTGTGGCAATATCATTTGCTTTGTCCATGTTGAATTTTCTAAGTAGTTCTTTGCAGTACTTGGATTGATTAATGAATGTGCCTTCATTGGTTTGCTTGATTTGAAGTCCAAGGAAGAAAGTGAGTTCCCCCATCATGGACATTTCAAATTCTTCCTGCATTAACTTAGCAAACTCCTTGCACATTGACTCATTTGTGGCACCAAAAATTATATCATCAACATAAACTTGTACCAATAGTATGTTATTCTTTTTGTGCTTTATGAATAAAGTTGTATCAACCTTTCCTCTTTCAAAATGATTTTCCAAAAGAAATTTGCTCAACCTTTCATACCAAGCTCTTGGAGCTTGTTTCAAACCATACAAAGCTTTCTTTAATTTGAAAACATGATTTGGAAATTGATGGTTTTCAAAACCTGGAGGTTGATCAACATATACTTCCTCTTGAATGTATCCATTCAAGAAAGCACTTTTAACATCCATTTGGTACAATTTGAAGTCCCTACAGCATGCGAAGGCTAATAGTAGTCTTATTGCTTCTAATCTAGCTACGGGTGCATACGTCTCCTCATAATCAATGCCTTCTTCTTGATTATAGCCTTTAGCTACTAGCCTAGCTTTGTTCCTAGTAATAATACCATTTTCATCCAGTTTATTCCTAAATACCCATTTGGTTCTTATTATTTGGTGATCATTGGGTCTTGGCACAAGCTCCCAAACTTTATTTCTTTCAAATTGATTTAGCTCTTCTTGCATGGCCAACATCCAATGTTCATCAACAATAGCTTCATTATGCATTTGGGTTCTATTTGCGATACAAAGGATAAATGATTGCATGTATTTCTAATTGCGTTATGAGTACTTACACCTTTTGTCATTTCACCTATGACTTTGTCTAGAGGATGATCCTTCAAAGTGATCCATTGTTGTGGTTCCTCATGTTTTGCTGCATTTGTGTCTTTGATTTCTCCTTCCTTGTCATCTAAGGTCAATTCTTGAAGAGTACCTATAAGATCATCAACATCTTCCTTTCTCGGAGGGTTATGGTTATTTTCATCAAATTTAACATGAATGGATTCTTCTATGGTATTCGTGCGTTTGTTGAATATTCTATAAGATTTACTAGATTGAGAGTACCCTAGGAAGATTGCCTCATCAGCTTTAGCATTAAACTTCCCTAGATTATCCTTTCCATTATTGAGCACAAAACATTTACATCCAAAAATATGAAAGTGTGCAATGTTGGGTTTTCTACCCTTGTAAAGTTCATAGGGGGTTTTCTTTAGAATAGGCCTTATTAAACATCTATTCATAACATAACAAGCGGTGTTTACCGCATCGGCCCAAAAATGTTTTGCAATATGGTTTTCATTCAACATGGTTCTTGCAAGCTCCACCAAGGATCTATTTTTCCTTTCAACTACTCCATTTTGTTGTGGAGTTCTAGGAGCTGAAAAATTGTGATTAATACCATGTTTTTCGCAAAACTTTTCAAAAAATTGATTTTCAAATTCTCCCCCATGATCGGTTCTAATGGATGTAATTTTAGAATTTTGCTCATTTTGGATAATCTTAGCAAGTTTCTTGAATGCATGATATGCTTCATTTTTATGAGCAAGAAACAATGTCCATGTATATCTAGAATAGTCATCTACAATAACTAGACCATAGTAATTGCCTCCAAATCTTTTGATTTTGGATGGTCCAAATAAGTCCATGTGCAAAAGTTGTAAAGGCCTTTGTGTGGAAACAATATTTTTGGATTGAAAAGATGCCTTTACTTGTTTTCCCTTTTGACATGCATCACAAAATCTATTTTCAAACTTAAGCTTTGGTAAACCAATTACTAATTCTTTGGAAACAAGTTTGTTTAAGTGGTCTACATGTATATGAGCTATTCTCCTATGCCATAGCCAAGTTTCATCCTCTTTTGTAATAAAGCATTGTTCATCATTTGTAGACAAACTATCCACATCAATCATGTAAATGTTATCAATCCTTTATCCAACAAATTTGACCTCTTTGTTTAGCTTATTCTCAATTATACAACAATTGGATTCAAATAAAACTCTATATCCTTTGTCACATAATTGACTTATGCTAAGCAAGTTATGTTTGAGTCCTTCAACATACAACACATCACTAATGGAGGTAGAGGAATTTTTACCGATATTTCCGATACCAAGTATTTTACCCTTGGTATTGTCTCCATAAGTGACACTTCCTTTCTTTTTGGGAGTGAATGATGTGAACTTGCTTATGTCTCCCGTCATATGTTTTGAACACCCACTATCCAAGTACCAATGGGTGTTGCTTGCTTTGAAGCATACCTACAAAACAAAATCAGTTTAGAGAACTAGGTACCCATTTTATGTTGGGTCCTTTAAGGTTAGCTTGTGGTAATGTCTCTTTGGGGACCCACACCTTTCTTATAATCTTTGGCCCTAATTTTCTAACGTTGCAATTTGAAGAGTTATGACCTTTAAAACCGCAATGATTACATTTCATAAAAGGTGAAGATGATTTGCTTGGTGGTACAAAGAAATTTTTATAGTGTTTTTCCCTTTTGTGATTGCTATGTTCTTGATCGTAACCTACCCCGGTTTTATTAAACATGCATATTTGTTGGCCAAGCAAAATATTCAAATTGTCTCGTCCATTGGTAAACTTTTCTAATGTCCTATTTAGGTCTACAACCTTGGTTTCTAACATAACACATCTTTTAGCAAAGTCACATGGTTTATCCTTACAACATGCTTGAACATTTTCTAATTCTTCTTTTAAGCTTTCATTTTCTTTGCATACTTCCATAAGATGCATTTCAAGGGTATTACTAGTTTTCCTAGATGACTTAAGCCTATTAGAGACTTTAATAAATTTATCATATAACTCCTCAAAAGCATCTAGTAGTTCATTCTTATCTAAGTCAAGAAGGTTTACCTCATTATCTTCTTCTTGGTGATTGGCCATTAAGCAAAGATTTGCTTCCTCATTGTCCGAATCGTCGGAACTACTTACATCGTTCTCATCCCAAGCGATGTAAGCTCTTCTTCTTCCTCGTTTATCCTTGCCCTTCTTTTTAAGATTTGGGCAATCCGCCTTGAAGTGCCCTTCCTTGCCACATTCGAAACAACTAGGTGAAGAAGAAATTTCATTTGAAGTTGGCTTTTTACCTTGGGGCTTGAAGTTCTTTTGGAATCTTTTGTTCTTCATGAATCTTCCAAATCATTTTACAAACAGCCCAAATTCCTCTTCTTCATCCATGTCACTGCATGATTCTTCTTCATGTATAGAGGTGGCTTTGAGAGCTAAGCCTTTCTTCTTGGAGGATTTTTCTTCTTCCTCCGCTAGCTTCAAGACTTTTAGTTCTTGCTCTTGCTCTTGTAATTTCCCAAAGAGTGTTGCACGAGACATCTCATTGATGCTTGGAGATTGTTTTATGGCTGTGACAAGTGGTTGCCATTCCCTGCTAAGACTTTTTAAAACTTTATGCACAAGTTCTTTGTTAGTGTAAACTTTGCCAAGAGTAATAAGATGGTTAATAATAAGAGTAAATCTCTTCTGTATTTCTACTATGGTTTCTCCCGAGTTTATTCTAAAACTTTCATATTGACTTGTCAAGGTACTAATCTTGGAGTCCTTCACATCGCTAGTACCTTCGTGAGTTACTTGTAGAGTATCCCACATTTCCTTAGCGGATTGACAAGTCATTATTCTAAAAAATTCATCTGGACCTAATGCCATAGTGATGAGATTCTTTGCCTTATAGCCATATTGCACTTTCTTTTCTTCATCACTAGTCCATTCATCCATTGGTTTTTCAACATTTTTACTATCAATAGTATGCATTGGTATATAAGGACCATTTTCAATGGCATTCCAAACTCTCAAATCAATAGATTGAATGAAGATTTTCATTCTTTCTCTTCCCTATTGAAAGCGGGAGGTCTGTTTATAGCACCACACTCGGGAAAAAGGTTGTGAGAACTTGAGGCCATCTAGTCTCTTGAAGCTGTTAAGCTTAATTTACCAAGAGTCAAGCTCTGATACCACTTGTTGTTCAAGTGGCCTCAATACTCAAGAGGGGGGGTGAATTGAGTTTTAAAAACTTTGATTGGAATACCTTTAAACCTGATTTTTATATCTAAGTTTACAGGAATATGCAAGTGAAATCAAGTTAAAGATAGTATGCAATGCACCACAAGGATAAATATAGCTGAAGCAATTTAACAAATACTTGGTGGGCAGTATTTGAAATGTATCAAATTAGACAAGCTTGAGTATGCAATTCACAATCAATCAACACAAATTAACCAATTGCAGTATATGAAAGTAAAAGAGTAAGGGAGAGGAGCTTGCAAACCAATATAACGAGTTCCACCAACACCGGTGTACGTCTCGCCTCTAAGCAACCCACTTAGAGGATTTCCACTATTGAAGTTTAGAGATACAAGCTATGAGCAATTGCAGCTTCCTAGTGTCCCACACTCAAGAACTCAATCCTCACTAGCAAAGGGTAACCCACCCAATCTCTCAAACTCTCAATACCCAAAGGTTGAACCCCAACCTTTGTGACCACTCAATCCTAGAGTGAAAAACCTTTGTGTTTGAAGTGTTTACTAGGAAATGACTCTCTTAATAGAGTAGATGTACAAGTGAAGGTTCTCTCAAATCTATAACTCTCAAGAAGAGAGGATATGCAAATGAAATCTCAAAATATACAAGAGTGAGGGCTTACAAAGCACAAGAGTAAGTAAAGAATTGTAGCTTCTTGTTGTGTGTTTTTGCCTCTTGATTGGAAAGCAATTTATAGAGCTTTGAAATAATGGCTCCAGCTTGTCTCTACGTGTAGTGGGTTTTGGGTGCTTGGTTCCCACTTAAATCTGTCTTTTTAGTGATATTTCCCACTATGTGAATCGATTCATACGTTTATGAATCGATTCATGACTTGCTGTTTTGGGTATTTTGAATTTTGAACTCGCATGAATCGATTCATGACTAGTGTGAATCGATTCATGACTTGCTGTTTTGTGTTTTTGGGACTTCCAGGCCTATAAATTGATTCATGCTTTTCATGAATCGATTCATACGTTGCTGTTTTTTGATTTTCCATGATTTTTGATTGCTTTCTTGTTTCATTTGCTTCATGGATCCTTTCCTTTATCTTCATGCATTTCTTTCTTGATTCTTTGATCATTTGGAAGCGTGTCCTTCATTGTTTCTTGGTCTTGTCTTTGGATTCCATAATTTTCTTGTGTTCTTTGCACTTGTTTTTGATATTTGTGGAGCTTTTCAAGTTCATGTGCATTTGTCATTATCGAAACCTATTTTCAACATTCAAATACAATAATTGCCAAAGAACAGGTAATGTAGGAAGAAGGCAAGAAATGCCTCTCACAAACATACAAGAGGTTGAGGTATTTGATTGTTGAGGAATTGACTTCATGGGACCTTTTCCCAACTCTCACTCAAATCATTACATTCTTTTGGCAGTTGATTATGTTTCAAAATGGGTGGAAGCAATTGCTACCCCTAATGCTGACACTAAATCTGTTATGAATTTTTTGAAGAAAAATATTTTTTGCAGATTCGGGACACCGAGAACTTTAATCAGTGATGGTGGTTCACATTTTTGTAATAAAGTTCTTCAGAAAGTATTACAACATTATGGAGTAAAACATAAGGTAGCCATAACATATCATCCACAAACCAACGGACAAGCAGAGATTTCAAATCGTGAAGTAAAAAGAATTCTGGAGAAAACTGTGTCATCTTCTAGAAAGGATTGGTCACAAAAACTTGATGATGCACTCTGGGCATACAGAACTGCATTTAAAACACCGATTGGCCTTTCTCCTTTCCAGATGGCCTATGGAAAATCATGTCACCTTCCAGTTGAAATGGAACATAAAGTATATTGGGCTTTAAAATTCCTCAATTTTGATCAAAATATAGCAGCGGACAAACAAAAGTTACAGCTACTCGAATTAGAGGAAATGAGGAATAATGCCTATGAATCACCCAGATGTTACAAAAGTAAGGTGAAAGCTTACCATGATAAAAAGCTAAAGAAAAGACACTTCACACCAGGTCAGCAAGTTTTATTGTTCAATTCAAGATTAAAATTGTTTCCTAGAAAATTGAAATCAAAATGGTCAGGCCTGTTTTTGATTAAAGAAGTTAAACCATATGGAGCAGTGGAAATTGAAGATCCAACTTCCAAAAGAAGTTGGATGGTAAATGGGCAAAGGTTGAAACTTTATTTGGGTGGTAAAATTAACAAAATTACCACCAGTTATCTTTTAACTGATCCTTGAAATGCAGGAATGTTAGACTGGAGACATTAAACCTAGCGCTCAATGGGAGGCAACCCATTCTGTTATTTGTTATTTTTAATTTATTTTCAAAAAAATTTAAATAAATTAATCAAATTTGTGTTAGTAAATTAATTTATTCACTTAAAATTTTTACACAATAAAACCAATTTTGTAAAATCAATTATTAATTCTTTTATAACTTAGGAATTTTGATAAATTTAAATTACAATAAGTTTATTAACTATCAAGCTAAATTTCGATAACCCGGTAAGTTGAGAGACCCTTTTAAACACTGGAGGGTTTAATCGACATAACTTCATTCAAATTGATTTTACTTTAATCTTTGATTTGTGTTGTTGTACAGAGAATTCAGGAAAATGATCAAGGCACATTTATTGGTGAAAAGAAACCTTGGGCCAAACAGCTTACCTTGGTAAAAATTATTTTATCCTTTGCAAGCCAATGTTGAGCCTGAGAATAAATTCTTTGGTACCCTTAAACCTAAAACAGTTTTTAACCATTCCCTTTACTTGATTGATTAAAAGAGCAATTGAGCAAAATAAAAATATTATGAGTGTTCTTACAAAAATGGAGAGTGAAAATAAGCAACTTGATTCTTTTCAAAGAAAAAGAAAATAAAATATGAAAAAGAAAAGTCAAAAATAGTGAAAAGAATCAAGTTGGGGGTATTTATTTTTCATCAATAAAGTAATTGAGACTTGGGCCAAGAGAAAGCCTAAAAATTATAAAATGCTCTTTTATGAGTTTAGGTTTCTGAATTCTAAGAAAAACCATAAATTCTTGTAGCCAAGCCTCATTACAACCCTTGAAGAGACCTTGTGATTTCTGAAATATCTCTGTATAATCAACCATTGATTAGATGAAAATAAAAATTAAATTCGTTTGATTTTATGATCGATTGAGTGAAACAGGTTACCGATTGCATTGAGATAAACACTTGGAGAGGTAAGCCTGAAATTATGCTTGATATGTTAATAAAATATTGTAAAGAATTTTATCATTAAACCTTTGTTACATTAGATTTCTATAATTGATTATTTCAAAATGGTAAAATTGTGTAATTACTTTTTATGGTAAATTCTCGGACTAACTCAAAAATTTGATTTCAAATTTTTATTTTTTATTTTTAATTTTTTCTCTCTTGCTCAAGGAAGAGCAATGTCTCAAGTTGGGGGTATTTGTTAGTCCTCAAATTTACAATAAATCTTTTAATAAAAATTTCATAAAAATAATAAAAATTGGTGTAAATTGTTAGAAAATTAGGTTTTAAATTCAATAAATAGATGTTGTTGGAAATGATCTGCCCTTGATCAATTTTCTCTAGTTTTGTAGTGAAAAAGTAAAGAATTTAAGAGAAAATTGAAGAACTGGAGAAGCTGACGCGTAGCATCAACACCACGCGTAGCGTGGGTACATCTGATGCTGACGCTACGCGTCACAGCCATGCGTAGCGTCAGAGCTGCGTAGACTCCACAGCTAAGCTGGCCAAGCACTCACCTAGTGACCCATTATTGGCCACTCCACTCAGCACAAATGGCCAAAATACAGTGGAGACAGGGACACATGGCCAAGCATGATTGAATAAAATATTCTAAGGTGGCCACTACCAGCTGCGTTAATGGAGGCTGAGTTAGGGGACTGACGCGTAGCGTCAGCACCCTTCCTCAGCCCTATAAATAGGGCTATCCAACACCATTCTAAGCATCCCATTCTCTACATTCAGAGTTCTTTTCTCTTTTCTATACTCGAGTTTTGAGTATTTCTTTTAGAGTTTGTAGTTCTATAATAGTTTTCTAGATACTTGAGAGTGTTTTGGTGTATTGTGATCGTTGTATCGTGAAGTTTCCATTGTCTTCGTAATGTCAACCTCTGTAAGTGTTGTTTTTACTTTTACCATGTGTAACTAATCTGTTTATGTTGGAATTGGTGAACTAATCTATTGAGTATAATGGTGTGAATTCGACCTCTGCATGTTTATGATTCAAGTCCATGTTAGTATTTCAATCTTTTATTAATATGAACGTCAAACGGGAGAATGATTTTCATGTGTATTGAAACTTGTTTTATTAGTGTGAATGTCAAACGGGAGAATGATTATTCATGCCATATTGAAACTTGTTTTGATGAAAGTAAAAGTTGGAATACCCTTGGTATCTCATTTCTATAGGTAGCCATAAGGCCCAGACTTAATGCAAGTTTTTACTGAGAAAGCTTATGAGGGATCGGACTTTACGGTGAATTCTTAGAATTTATATCACGAGGGATCAGTTATAATGAATTTAAGCTGCAATAACATGAAACTTGATGATTAAATATGCATTTCTTGAGTTCCTCATTGTTATTCTAGATTAGGGATCCAATTTCCAACATAATTTGTCTATCTGTGTTTCATCCTCAAGTATCTTACCTATTCTAGTTTGCAACTCAACTTTTTAGATAGATTTTTATTTTCTCTTTATCTCATGAACAATTCAACTATGCTATCCTGTGAATACTGTATAAATTGTATATAAATCATTCTTTTGTCTATAATTTTCTTTACATTTACCATAGTAAATAGGAAATTACTGTTGTTATTGGACATTCAATCCCAGTGGAATGATATCTAAATTTTGAAAAAACGATTGGTGCGTTTGCCAATTAATGACCCGGTAGTAAAAATAAACAGTTAAAACATAAATAACCATTATTACCGGGCCAACACACTTCCTCCTCTTTTGGAACCCATTTTGTTTTTGGGAAAGGTAAGCATCTTTTACCAATTTTTGGATGGATTAATGACATGGTTATGAGTTCTTAAGGTTGGAGGAGTAATATATGTGAATAGGTGTTTATTAGAAGCATTGAATGCATGAGCCCTAAGGTGGGTGGCCATGAATATGAGGTTTTAATGAGGGATAAATGTTGTAGATGCATGTATGTTGGAAAAAGATGGAAGATTGGTGGTCAATTATGCATGTGGTTGGATTTTGGTGAAAACCCTAACCATAAGATTTGGGGAAAATGGGAAATGTGAAGTGGATGATGCAATTGGAGTGGAAATATATAAATTGGAGGGTATGAGAGTTGGTAAAGGGACAAATTTTAGAATGTTAGGCTATGGTTGTTTTGTAGCCTTTGGATCTAATGAACGAGTCTTGATGGGAAGGAATTCCCGAAGCCTAATAAAGAAAGGAAAAGGGTGCGTATAACATGTTTTATACATGTTATGAATTATAGATATAAAAATGGTTAGTTAAAGTTGAATTTGTATTGAGTGGATAATTGATTGTGATTCTATATGTATGTTATGTAGGACCTATTCCGAACGACGAGGCGGGTACGTCATATCCATCAGAATTCTTCTCTTGAGGTAGGAAAGGGGTCTGTATATTCTAAATGCATGAGTAGAATAGTGTTTTGATTGTCATATATGACAACATGCATGTTTGCCTTGCTTGAAATGTTATAAAGATTGGTAGTGTTGTGTATGATGTTGATAATGTGTTTTGGCAACATGCTTTGATGCATTTAGAATATTTATGGTGTGCTATATGGTGGTGTTGAATGATCAATAATATGATGTTATGTTTATGTCCACCATGAATGTGTAATGAATGTTGTTGACACTTGATTGAGAATAGGTGTGAGTAAGTAGCATACCATATTTGATATTGAAAAGTTGATGATTAAAATTGATGATGAATGCCACATTGAAATTGAGAATAAAGACTAAAGCCAACAATAATAAAATCCACTAAGAATGGTGAAGTGGTGTTAGTGATGATGATGATGATTATGTTTGATGAGTGGCATATAGGATACACAGTGTGAGAAATGCATTTGATTGCATTGCATCCATGGCATATTACATAGCCGCCGTTGTTGGAACCTTAGGGGAGTTCCCTCGGCCTACCTAGTGGGAGGGTGGCTCGGTGCACGAGCAAGTTTTATTTCCCCTGTGACTCGGTGTGAAGTCATGAAGCCGTCCATGTATTGCTTCGAGGAGCTACATGTGGCCGACCCTTGTGGGGGGTGGCTCTTGAAGAGCAGGTGACCCCGGTGGTCTTTAAGATCACAGTCGCCATGATTTGAGATCTGGCCGGCCCGTAACACCATATGTTGAATATGTTGTGTACCGCGGTCATGCTGAAATTGACCAGGTGTTGCAAGATGGGCGATGCGGTTTGGTACCAGTAAAACAATTGGTGATAATGCATGCAAATTGAGTATAAGTGTACACTTTTTACTACTACAGTAGGGGTATGGTTAGATGATCATACTTGAGACCTACAAATTTGGTGTTTATATTCCTACAGTCAGATCTGTAATTGTTGAAATTCCGTTATGCATATGCATTATCCTAAGAGCATTTGCATATAGCAAGGAAGTATGCCAAAGGTGATGATACATGGTGTTGGTTGTGTTGTGGATGAAGAGATGTAAAAAGACAACATAAAAAATATGAATACCTAGAGTAAATTGATTGAGATGATGAGATGTGTAATAGTCTAATTATTGAAGGACTAGATTATGTGTTATATGCTTTGCTTGCTTTATTACATGATGATGTTTATTGGTGTGATGATAAGTTGTATGTGAATGCAAAGTGTAACATCCCTGTTTTTAGAAACAGTTTTACCCTTGTAATTTTTGAATTATGGAAGGTTTGTAAGTAATAATAAGTCAATATATACCCTATGGATGGTCTGTGGTATCTCAGAAATGTCATTTTTATGCATAATAATGGAATTTATATGGACCATTAGTGAAATTATGCAAAAACCGAGTGAAAAAGGGCTCTGTTCCGAGTAACAGAGAGAAATTCCGAGTGAACAATTAGCTATTCCGAGTGAAGGATGGAATTCCGAGTCAGTGTCATGTTTTCCGAGTAAAACATAACTGAGAGGGCTACCACCGAGTGGAGTCCTGACCTGAGAATCAATTCTGACTGAAGTGTGTTCAAGAGAACCACTTCTGGGTGAAATTCCGAGTCAAAACACCCTAGAATGACTCGTTTCCGAGTCAAACCTTGCCCAATGCTTCTTTTCCGAAGGAAATTCCTCTGATTGAAGCATTCTGAGTGAAAGAATGCATATATACTTATGTTTATGTTGATTTGATGCTTCCTACCTACTGGAATGTGTTGTGGAATCAATTGGGAAGGATTCCGAATGGTTTCGTATGTGTTTGCTTAGGAAACCGAGTGGAAAATAGTAGAGGGAGCCCATTCCGAGAGAAATGTAAGAGGTTGAACCATTTCCGAGTGAGATATACTCTACTGGACCAAAACCGAGTGAGACTCGTATGTGTAGGTCTTGTTCCGAGAGGTAATGGCTTAAATAAACCTTAATTTGGAAATATAGTTGAAGAAGTTGGTCTAAGCCGAGTGAACCAAGTGAATGAAGACTCGGATTTCCGAGTGAAAACTCTAAGAAAGAGAGAACTCGGTCTGGACAGATATTACCGAGTGAAAAACCGAGTACCTGAGTCGGTTTCAAAGGAATTCCGAGCGAGGACTTGAAGACTCGCTCAAGCGAGTCGGATTCTGCTTGAGCGAGAAGGACCCCTGATGCATATTTCTCTACTTCGCTCAAGCGAGCCTTGTATTTATTGACTCGGAAGAAGAATTCCAGTTGACATAGAGGTTAACCGAGTGGAATTTTCACTCGGTATTTAGTGTCAGTTTTGCGTGTTGACTTCAATTTTGTCTTTTAATGCTTATTTTAATTCAATCATGCGCACTATAGCTAGTAGGCGGCCAGAAATGGGTACTGACATAGCCTACCTCCTTATTTAAATCTCCACTGACACTCCATTAACACTCCACTAAAAATCCACTAGCAGCGCACTCACAAAAGCTGTTCCCCATTTAGTTTTTTCCACTTACTCTCTCATTATTTAAACCAGTGCGATGACTCTTAGAGAACACACACACACGAAACACAGCCACAAACACACCTCTATTATCATTTCCCCTTCCTGCAAGCTTCTTCCTCTCTCCTTTCTTGTCTCTCTCACTCGGATTTGAAGAAGGACAGTAAAGGGAACCTTTTCTCCTCATCCAGGAACTCCATCAAGGTAAGGGGGTATATTCTTGGGTGCTCTGTGGGAAAACCGAGTGAAGGAAAGGATTAAGGAACTTGTTCCTCACCTTTCCAGGACAGATTCAGTGTTGTGTGAATTAAATGCTTTAATTGTTACTATTTGTATATATATATATATATATATATTTGTTACTAAATGCATATAATCAGTGATGAATTGTGAAATGATATGAACTGTATTGGACTGAAAATACTAAGAATCATGGGTACTGTGTGATTTCCAGTGAAGAATTGTGAATAGAAGATGAATTTAATGATAATAAGCTCTGTTTCGATACCAATCCGACCGGTTCTACATCATTTCAATTAGTTTACATAATAATAATAATTTCAAATAGATTCTGAATTAAATATCTGTTTGTATAAACTGACCAGATCATCTAAAAGTACATCATTTCAATAGGTTTTTACCTTACAAGAACAGTTTTCATTCGGACATAACATTTTTCACTCGGAAAACATCCTATTTCTCTCGGACAGCATCTTCCCAGTTTTATTTTACTCAGAAAACTCTTCCAAAAACATATTTCACTCGGAAAACAGTTTAGCTTCACTCATGAAACCCTTTTTCAGTGATTTAACTCGGTAAACACCTTAATTTCACTCAGAAAAACTCATCAGTGTGATTCTACTCGGATTTATAATCATTTCACGTATAAAACTCCTTTTCAGTCAGAATTTACCCAGGAAATAATTAAATTCACTCAGAAAACTACTCCTTCATTATGTTTCACTCGGAAAGCATTTTAACTTCATTGAGAAAACTCATTCAGTTTGATTTCACTCGGATTTAGAATTGTTTTACTCAGAAGACCCCCTCAGCTTGATTTTATTTGAAATCCTTCTGATTTCACTCGAAATTTTATTTATTTCACTCGGTATTAAATTTACTCAGAAAGCTTGGATATCAACATTTCCACTCGGATATAACTTGTTTTAATCGGAAAAATCATTTCCACTCGGAATCAGACCTGTTTCAGTCGGAAAACAGATTTCCAGTGCAATTTCACTCGGATTTTTAGCCAGATCGTTTGGAAAACTCTTCTCAGTATGATTCCACTCGGAATCATACTTATTTCACTCAGATTTACCCTTGTTCCACTCGGAAAACCTTGTTTCTAATGTTTTTCGCTTGGATTTTCATTTAGAAACTATTCTTTAATTTTATTTTGGGAAGTTATAATTATTATTATCATTCTTAATCTATTATTATTATTATTCTAATTATCATCAATCTTAATATTGTTATTATTGTTAGTTTTATTGTTATTAACATTGTTAACGTCTTAATTATGAGTAATTACATAAAGAATATATTATTTTACTCTTTATACAAAATACAATTTTAACCAAGATATAATAGTTATATTTCTAAAAATAATAAACGAATATCTTACAACGTTTAAATAATTGATGGAATTCAAAGAGCTTGGGAATGATATGATGAGACTGGAAACACATAAGATACCCAGGGATCTAATGATAAAAATAATGCATTTCGCATCATGAAAATATTTTTGAAGAAGAAAAACTAGAGCATACACCTGGTACGCTGGAGGACATTCACGTTCGATCTCAGTAGAAGAATCTTGGGAGTACAACTAGAACGGCAACCCATGGCATCAGAGTCGCGCTTGATAGCCGGGTGAGACGATGCAATTCTGGTGTACTTTGACTAAATGACGGGATATATCTATGATCGTGGAGAGCCAAGTCCCAAGATGAAATGATATATATAATGATGAGAACCTGTGAGTTCATTCGTACCATATGATAAAAGAAAGGGGACTTGGTGAGCTCCGATCACTCTAGAATGGAAACGTTGTGCCCAAGAGACAACTTGAGCAGGATGGATTCCAAGAATGAAAGAATGATGATGATGGATTGATTTATTGGGCCCACATGCATCATGAGACTTAATCAAAGATAAATCATAATAAAATTCAATTCATGCATTTTCATGACAACATGCTTGATTGTTAATTGTATAAACTATGTGATATTAATTGTTAACTGGATTATGTCCGCACCGGATTAACCAATCAGGGTCTTGGGTTATACTCACCCTTACTGTTGATATTTCAGAGGAATTAGGAAATCAAGAACCCGAGTATGAAGAACAGCAATATGCTGAACCAAATGAGAACGCTCCTTAAATAGAATATAAGTAGCTGAATATTGATGGATGACTGTATAATATTTAAGGGTGCCTGCGTGCCCCATTCTGTTAAGAGTACAATTACTTGCAGTTTGTGAATGACTATGTGATCTATATAATATTGCTTCCACTAATATGCCATCATTTTATTTTAAAAAAAAATATATTCACTTTTTCTAAAAACTGTTAACACTATTAGTTAAATAGGATGAACCTACAGAAGGGTTTGTCTTATCTAACCAAGGGTGTTACACAAAGTATACATGTATGATACATATGCACATAATCACATGGTATTCATATTCATACTTTTGGAATATATGACTAACTCTCCCATGTTGTCCATTTTTTTTAGAATTGTGATGCAGGTCAATTATGGGAGGAGTGAAACTCTTTTGAAGTATATTCTGTAAAAGGAGGTAAATAAGTGTATAGGAAGTGCCTTGGTCGACAACTTGTTGATCTTGTGTAGCCACGTTAAGAATTATGTCTATTGTAATTAGGATGATGTATGAATGGTTGAACTTGGTTCTATTTGGTGAACAAATGATGAGAATTATGAATGATGAATTTATGTGATGTATAGTTGAAGATTTCCATGATTTTCATACATAAGCAAGGAATTAGTAGGAGCATATTTTGAATTATGAGGTTTTGAGATGTTGTGATAAGTCCATTAGCTTAAACATATTAATTGTGACTTGTGGGAAGTGGAATGGACCAATTTTATAGAGAAAGGACCCTTGAGTTGCACAAAAGTGCCTCAAAACAGGTAGAACGCACTTTTACGCATATCTCCCTCGTTTTTGGGAATTTTTGAGTGAGGTCGGTGGCCACACATCACAAATAATATATTTTAGCTTGTGTCAAATTTTAATGATCACTGGATTTAAAATGAAGGAGAAAGGGTGTCTAGAAGTTGGCAAAATTATAAGGGTCAAAAAGCTGCAGAATGAAGCTGACAGCAGGGAGATCCACGGTAATATTTCCAATAATTCAGTGCTTGGATTTAGTGATGATTGGTGCAGGTGGAGAAATTCCGAGTGAAAAAGTATTGTTTATCCACAAAACCGAGTGAAAGCTTACTGGAAGGTGCTGGAATTCCACAAGACCGAGTGACAGCTTGCTGGGAGGTTGGACGGTGTTGTGTTGGTGAGGAGACGAGCAAAGCAACTCCGATTGCTTTATTCCTTCGGAACCGATTGAAGAGTGAATCGGAACCGAGTGAAAAGTGATTCACTCGGAACTGATTAAAAGGTGGCTCAGAACCGACTGGAAAGTGGCTCACTCAGGATTGGGAAGTCTGCTTTCACTGTTTCACTTGGCTATGTCTGGAATTGAACCACTCGGAGAGACTTTGCTCGGATTTCTCAGGAATACACTCGGACACCTTCCTTTAATCATTTAAATGATAAAATCACACCTTCACTCGGAAGTCTGAGTTGATTTCCACTCGGAATTGATTTCAGTCGTCAATCAATTCACTCGGATATACCTTTCACTCAGAAATTTGGACTTGAAAGACTGGAATCTGGCTGATAGAATTTCTTTCATGTCCGAGCCTTGCTTTGCTTGGAAATGCAGTTTTCTGCCAGAACTCAGTCGGATGTGCTTTCCTTGGAGACTTCTCACTCGGGCTCAGTGTAAAACTTCAATCTACCTGAGTGTGATTCATTTCCGGTCGGATTTTTCCTTGCTTGCTAAGACACTACTCGGAAATGCTTTGTTCCGCTTGAGAATGCCATTTTCTCCGAATGAAACCACTCGGATTCCTCCTTATTCAACACATTCATTTAGTGGCTTCTTCTACTCCGAATTAACTCACTCGGAACAGCTTTTTGCCCAGAAAAGTTCTTGTTCCCTGGTCAGACCTACTTCAGTCAGCATTCCTTCACTCGGATTATAGCCTTGGGCAGTTTTTATTGGTCAGTCCCCCTTTTTTCACTCGGATTAGTTGCAGTCAGGGGAGCTTCCACTCGGATTTACCTCTAACAGGGACATTTCTTTTCAACATTAAACTTCCAACAGAGTCAGCCATTTTATCACTCGAAATTGCTTTGACAGGGAACTTTCCACTCGGATTCACCTCCAACAGTGAAGTATTCCACTCGGCAATGCTCCATTCTGAGTTATTCCACTCGAATTTGATCATTTCTGAGTCCTTCTACTCGGATTTGGTCATTTTGAGTCGGATTTCAGCATTTTGAGTCAGAATTCAGCATTCTGAGTCAGAATTCAGCATAAAAAGAGAGTTCTTTCCACTTTGGGCTTGTTCTTCTTGTTTCTTTATCATTTTATGGTCGTTTTTCTCTTGTTTTTGACCCTCTATTGCCTTAATTTCTGCAAAATAACATACCCAAGTAGAATAGAGTGGAAAGAAAGCAAAAATCACAATAAATAAAGGAAATACAGTGGATAATGATAAAAATCCTAAGCAAACTGGATCTAATTTCTTGTACTATAAAGCACTTATCAAAATACCCCAAACCAAAACATTGCTTGTCCTCAAGCAATCACCATATTCACAAGATAAAATACAGAAAACACTAAGCTTAATAAATTAAGGAATCCAAAACAAAGAAAAAGATTTATTCAAATGCCAATTTTAATTTACTTATGTGAATCAATTTTCAATGTCAAGACTTGAGATACTCTTCTCACAATTTTCACTCAAGTGTTTCAAGGTTTGTGTATCTCTCAAATCGTCATAGTCAAAAAATATTACCATAAGCTTGTTAATAAACCAGAAACTCCACAGTTTAGATAGAAAATATGTCAAAGTCTAAAGGTCTTTTAAAGGTTGTAACGTGGCCTTGGGTTGTATTGTCAAGGTAGGAATTTCAAGAAAAATGGAATACAAAAGGGCTTTAATAGTCATGAATGATTCAAATTACCATCATAAATTTAACAGAGCAAATTTTTGAACTTTTATGGACTTTTTGGAATTCATTCAATATCATCCTTTTGATTTTCTTTTTCTTTTTCTTGCTTTTCTTTGCATTCAATACATATTTTTCTTAAGTCCTTTTTTATTTCTTTGCTCCACTAAATTTCCAACTTTTTCACCATTAAGAGAATATCAGTCAATGAAAGGTTTCAAGGAAAAATTTTCACTTTTAGGCTCAAAAGGGGCAACTAGGGGTCAAATTGTGCAAAAATTCTGAGGCTTAAGAATAAGACCTAATTGTGCCTTTATCATCCTAAGACATATAATCAAAAACCATTTTAAATCGGTTGAAAACAAGTTCTAGAATATTAATGACTATGATGATATTCACTCAATCAAGAAAATATGGGTTTTGAAAATTTGTTTGATAAATAACCCATTTTGGCTCAAGTCTAATCATGGAAAGTCTTTTCAAAGAAAATTTTAATCACATAAAGTTCATTTAAGCATTTATTTGGCATTTAAACAATCAAAATTTGAAAATTTTACTCAAAATTTTGGGGTCCTTAGATACTTTAGCCTTGTGTTCAAAGTAACTTTATCATGCAATCATGGTAAATTACAAGATGATAAACAAAGCGAGGAAAACACACATGCATGAAAAATATAACAATCACACAACAAAACAAAACAGTTAAGTTTTCTTACCTACCACCCCAAACCAGAATTTGACATTGTCCTCAATGTTAAAATGGATGATAAAAGGATAAGAAAACTTACCTGGAGTAACCCCAAACCAGTGTTTGACATAGTTGGTTTTTTTTTGTTTTTTTTTCTTTTTTTTATTTTAAGAGTTGTGAATTGTAAAAGTGAGTTATTTAAATTTGTAATTAGTGGAGGAATATTGCAACAAGGAATTACAGTGGTAAATTATTCTGAGCTTTTGGAGAAACCCGTAAGTCTTTATTTTTTACCATGTCTTGTATGTTTTATTTTTCCATTATTTATATGAATTTGAATTATTTCATGAGTAGCTAAATTAATTATCTTGGGATAAAGGGGGTACGATAATATTTTATTGTTAATATTATTTTGACTTGGAATTAAATAAATTTCTGTTTTCCATTTAGTTCAATTATGCTCAATGCTTTTAGTAATTTCTAATAAGAACCTAAATGATAAAACTGTATACTTACGGGTATATTAGTAAGTTTAGGTAATAAATAGAATCGAGAGATTTATTTTTACCGGAAAGCTTTGAACTAAACCTAAGATTTTTGAGATGCTTTTTGTGACCTCGGTAAAACTGTGAAAGTAATCAAAATTCTTTTGAGGAAATAAAAGGGATTTTCATAAAACGATAATGGGCCTTTCTGAGGATTAAGCAGCGCTTTCCATAAGTTAGGTACATTAATAGGATTCCGAGAGGAACATATTAATTAGCTTTTGGAAAATTCGCCTTGGAAAACTTAATTTGATTCTTATTTATGAAAAGTTAAAATTCATTAACATAAAATAGAGTCTTGATTCCCCGAAATCCCAAGATACTCTCAACTCTGATTTTTAAGTGTCAAGTAAATTTTATTTATTCGTATTCTGTGCAACTTAATTTTATGCTTTATTTTACAAAAACCTTAAAAATCAATTGTGTGGATAATTAAATTTTAATATGTCGGTACTTTGAACACAGTCCCTGTGGAAAACGATAATCTTTTATATTACGCGACATAACCCATGCGCTTGCGGGCCCTGTCAAGTTTTTAAAAAGGACGGAGGAAGAAAACAAATGAACAAAAGAAAGAAAAGAGAGAAAAGGAATTGAATTCAAGTAATCCTAATTGATGTTGTGGTGCTCTCCCTTTTATAGGCGAATGGATGAATGAATCCAGCTAAGAAAACGCGTTAAAATAGCAAGTGGAAGAAACTTTTGGTGCATGTGAGTTCCAGCTGTGCCAACTTGTTTCCAATTTGCATATTTTAATATTTCCAATAATTCGGTGCTTGGATTTAGTGATGATTGGTGCAGGTGGAGAAATTCCGAGTGAAAAAGTATTGTTTTTCCACAAAACCGAGTGAAAGCTTGCTGGAAGGTGCTGGAATTCCACAAGACCGAGTGACAGCTTGCTGGGAGGTTGGACGGTGTTGTGTTGGTGAGGAGATGAGTAAAGCAACTCCGATTGCTTTATTCCTTTGAAACCGATTGAAGAGTGAATCGGAACCGAGTGAAAAGTGATTCACTCGAAACTGATTAAAAGGTGGCTCAGAACCGACTGGAAAGTGGCTCACTCAGGATTAAGAAGTCTGCTTTCACTCTTTCACTTGGCTATGTCTGGAATTGAACCACTCGGAGAGACTTTGCTCGGATTTCTCAGGAATACACTCGGACACCTTCCTTTAATCATTCAAATGATAAAATCACACCTTCACTCAGAAGTTCGAGTTGATTTCCGCTCAGAATTGATTTCAGTCGTCAATCAATTCACTCGGATATACCTTTCACTCAGAAATTTGGACTTAAAAGACTGGAATCTGGCTGATAGAATTTCTTTCATGTCCGAGCCTTGCTTTGCTTGGAAATGCAGCATTCTGCCAGAACTCACTCGGATGTGCTTTCCTTGGAGACTTCTCACTCGGGCTCAGTGTGAAACTTGAGTCTGCCCGAGTATGATTCATTTCCGGTCAGATTTTTCCTTGCTTGCTAAGACACTACTCGAAAATGCTTTGTTCCGCTTGAGAATGCCATTTTCTCCGAATGAAACCACTCGGATTCCTCCTTATTCAACACATTCATTCAGTGGCTTCTTCTACTCCGAATTAACTCACTCGGAACAACTTTTTGCCCAGAAAAGTTCTTGTTCCCTGGTCAGACCTACTTCAGTCAGCATTCCTTCACTCGGATTATAGCCTTGGGCAGTTTTTATTGGTCAGTCCCCCTTTTTTCACTCGGATTAGTTGCAGTCGGGGGAGCTTCCACTCGGATTCACCTCTAACAGGGACATTTCTTTTCAGCATTGAACTTCCAACAGAGTCAGCCATTTTATCACTCAGAATTGCTTTGACAGGGAACTTTCCACTCGGATTCACCTCCAACAGTGAAGTATTCCACTCAGTAATGCTCCATTCTGAGTTATTCCACTCGGATTTGATCATTTCTGAGTCCTTCTACTCGGATTCGGTCATTTTGAGTCGGATTTCAGCATTTTGAGTCGGAATTCAGCATTCTGAGTCAGAATTCAGCATGAAAAGAGAGTTCTTTCCACTTTGGGCTTGTTCTTCTTGTTTCTTTATCATTTTATGGTCGTTTTTCTCTTGTTTTTGACCCTTTATTGCCTTAATTTCTACAAAATAACATACCCAAGAAGAATAGAGTGGAAAGAAAGCAAAAATTGTAATAAATAAAGGAAATACAGTGGATAATGATAAAAATCCTAAGCAAACTGGATCTAATTTCTTGTACTATAAAGCACTTATCACACGGCCAGTGGGTTTCCCCACTATCAGAAAATTTCTAACTGCTCTATTTTTCTTGCTATTTTTGGCCTGTTTGGGCATTTTAATTACATTTTTAGCCTCTGACTTCTTCATGAAAGTTGTAGAAAATTATGTCATGGAGGTGTGAAAATCGGTCTTACCTCAATTAGAGTTTTCTAACTCTCATGAGGCATAAAATACCAAAACCGCTGCGTTGAAAAATTCTAGTTTAAGAGGGTTTTAAATTCAAGTTTTTATGACTTTCAAATTGGGACTAATAGGCGATATTTGTGACATGTCCCACTACACATGTTTATCCTAATTTTAGAAATCAATTGAAGTATCCTTGAACCACTTTTCATAATCACTTATACCTCTTGAATTAGTGTATATTTACATTATTCCTTGTTGAAGACTATGTGATTGATTGTCTAAAGAGAACTCTTGTTTTAAATCTACACGCCTTCTCATATCTCCATATATGGGATAGGTTTTCTTTAAGAGATCCATGGTTATTTGTTGAAAATTTATTCCGCGATGCTTTCTTTTCCTAAATTATTTCCTCTTTAAATCGTGAAAAATTTACCCCCCAATTTCAGGGTGTTTCAAGCTGGTATCAGAGCGCTGTTTGCTCTTGATACGATCATGATTGATGTTGTTCATGTAATTGTTGTTTATGATTGAATTATATGAGGTATAATTGATTGATTCATGGATTATTTGATTAGATTGTGGCTGTTTGTCATAGAATTGGGATTGATGTCTATGTGGTTGAGTCCGGCCAAGAGTCCTTACACTATTTACCTCTAATGATGAATATGTTGTGATTATGAATTGAAAAGTGATATGGTTGTGTAATATGGTGCATGATAGCCTTATAAGTGCTAAGACCTTGAATTTATAGGCTGAAAGGTTATTGATTAGTTTAGATTTCTAATATGTGAGCCATGTTTTAATGTATAGGCTTGAAATATGGCTGGCAGACCGAATCGTGAGGCTGCTGCTATGGCAAATGCCTTGAATCGCTTTGCTGATCTCTTAGAGAGACAAGGCTAACTGAATGTGGGACAAGGTTCCCAAGGTCTTGATCTATTTCTCAAGAGAAAACCTTCAGAGTTCCATGGTGGTTATAAACCTAAGGATACGTATGCTTGGATCAATGACTTAGAAAGAATTTATGCTAGCTTCGAGTGTTCTGAAGCGCAAAAGGTGGAGTATGCGGTCTTTATGATCCGCGATGAAGCTGAAGCTTGGTGGCATCTTACTAGGGGGCGTATGGTGTCTGCTGATGTTCCCTTGGTTTGGGAAAACTTCAAGTTGGAATTCTTGAAGAAATACTTTTCGGGCAGCTATAGAAGCAAAAAGGAGCTCGAGTTTATGGAACTTAAGCAAGGTGGTATGACGGTGGAGGAGTATGCCTCCAAGTTTGAAGAACTATGTGCATTTTATCTGCCCTATCAACAAGAGGGTACTGAAGCTTCCAAATATATGAAGTTTGAGAATGGGTTGAGGCCTGAGATCAAGCGGGCTATTCGACATCAAGAGATACGAAGTTTTCCAACGCTTGTGAATAAGTGTCGCATATATGAAGAAGATGATGTGGATCCTCCGAGTCATGGCAAACACGAGCCTAAGTTGAAGGGCCAATTCTCTAGTTTCAAGAAGCAAGGCCATTTCAAGAAGAAGTTCTTTCGTGGTGGATCCTTAAATGTAAGGGGACGTGGTGCTTTTAGAGGTGGATATGGTGGTGGTAACCAAGGCCGTAGGAATGTCCAAGGCCTAACTAGGTTTAAATGTGGTGCTAACCACTTTGCACGTGACTGTCCTCATGATGACGTGGTATGCTTCCAATGCAACCAACCCGGACATATTCGTCCAAATTGTCCATTGAATGTGAGGAATGTCAATGCTAATACTCCTGCACGTATGAATCCTAATGGAAACCGTGGAGGCCATGGTGGCCTTGGAGGCTGTGGTCGTGGAAATGGTGATGGTCAAAATAATGGCCTTAATGGTGGCCATGGTAGAAACTACAATTGTGGAAGAAATGGTTGAGGCAATGGCCATGGTGGGAGAAATGGAAACCGCAATGGTGGTGATCAAGTACAAGCTGCAAGAAGAGTATTTGTAGTTACTGGTGAAGAAGCCGTGCAAGCTGAAGATCTTATCCGCGGTGAGTGTGAAATCTCTGGTAATACGGTACATGTTATTTATGACTCTTGTGCTACGCACTCGTTTATTTCTGAAGATTGTGTGAGGCACTTGCGGGTGCCTGTGTGTATAATGAAAGGTTCTATATTGGTGACTATACTGACTGGTACTTGCTTAAGATCGGTGACTCGATGTAAGAATGTCGAGATGGACCTTGAGGGTAGGAAATTTGTTGTATCCCTCGTATGTTTGCCTATGAAGGATTTGGATATTATTCTAGGCATGGATTGGTTATCCGCTAACAAGGTCTTGGTGGATTGTCATAGCAAGACGGTGATTTTCCCGACTTTGAATGCTGAAGGCTTTGATGTACAAGGTATCTCTCAGCTTCTTATGATGTTCTGTTTGGTTGATGGGAATGGTGTTTCCTAATCTAGTGGAGTTCCTATTGCTTTGGAGTTTCCCGATGTGTTTCCAGAAGAGATTCCTGGATTACCTCCTCACCGAGAAGTAGAATTCTCTATTGACCTCATTCCTGGCGCTGAGCCTGTTTCAAGAGCTCCTTATAGGATGTCTCCTATAGAGTTGACTGAATTGAAGAAGCAAGTTGAGGAATTGCTTGAACGGGAGTTTATCCGCCCAAGTGTGTCTCCTTGGGGTGCTCCTGTGTTGTTGGTGAAAAAGAAGGATGGAAGTATGAGGTTGTGCGTTGATTATCGCCAACTCAACAAGCTAACTATCAAGAATAAATATCCCCTTCCACGTATTGACGATCTTTTGGATCAATTGAAGGGTGTTGTTGTGTTCTCTAAGATTGACTTGCGTTCCGGATATCACCAAATTCGGGTGAAGACCGAAGATATTTCAAAAACTGCCTTTGGAATGCGATACGGACACTATAAGTACGTAGTGATGCCATTTGGAGTGACGAATGCTCCTGCGATTTTCATGGATTACATGAATTGTATTTTCCATGAATATCTCGATCAATTAGTCATGGTGTTTATCGATGATATTTTGGTGTACTCCAAGAGTCATAAAGAACATGAAAGACATCTTTGTCTTGTGTTGTCTGTTCTCCGAGAGAAGGAGTTATATGCTAAGCTCTCTAAATGTGAATTCTGGATGCATGAGATATCTTTTCTTGGTCATGTGATATATGGTGATGGAGTTTCTGTTGATAAATCGAAAGTTGAAGCTGTAATGGCTTGGGAAAGACCAACGTCTGTAACGGAGATAAGAAGTTTTCTTGGTCTTGCCGGTTACTACCAGAGGTTTATTGAGGGATTTTCCCGTTTGGCCTTACCATTGACGAAATTGACTCGTAAGAATCACATGATCTGGAATTGGCGGCAGTGGTGTTTGCTTTGAAATTATGGCGATATTATTTATATGGTTTGAAGTTGTGGTCTTTAGTGATCATAAGATCCTTAAGTATTTGTTTGATCAAAAAGAGCTAAATATGTGACAAAGACGATGGATGGAGTTTCTAAAAGATTATGAGTTCGAATTGAGGTATCATCCCGGTAAAGCAAATATAGATGCCGATGCTTTGAGCAGAAAATCATTGCATATCTCTATGATGATGATAAAAGAAATGGAGTTGATTGAAAAATTTAGAGACATGAATGTAGGTGTGGAGACGTTTACTCCAAAGAAGATATCCCTTAAAATGTTGAAAATCATAAATGAATTTTTGGAATGTGTAAAAGTACAACAACCGAACGATGAGCATCTGATTGAGATGAAAAAGACTCAAGAAAAAGGGAAAGACTTGTTCCTGGTAGAAGGTCATGATAGTATTTGGCGTGTAAAAGGTCAAATTTATGTTTCTTCAAGTGGTGATATGAGGAAATGTGTACTTGAGGAAGCTCATAAGAGTATATTAAGCATTCATCCTGGTTCTACCAAGATGTATTAAGATTTAAAGAAGAATTTTTGATGGCCCGGTATGAAGCGTGATGTGGCTAATTTTGTAGCATCTTGCCTTGTTTGTCAGAAAGCTAAGGTCAAACATCAGAGACCATCTGGTTATTTAAGGCCTTTGGAGATCCCTGTGTGGAAGTGGAATGCTATTGCTAGGGATTTTGTGTCCGGTTTACCTAGGACGATGTCCAACTATGATGAAATTTGGGTGATTGTAGATCGTTTGACGAAGAGTGCGCACTTTCTGCCAATTAACATGAAGAGTTCCTTAGAGGATCTGGCGCAATTGTACATTAAAGAGATAGTAAGATTACATGGAGTGTCGTCTAGTATTGTTTCTGATAAAGACCCACGTTTTACTTCTCGATTTTGGGGAAGCCTGCATGAGGCTATGGGTTCTAAATTGAAGTTGAGTTCAGCTTATCACCCTCAAACGGACGGACAATCCGAGAGGACTATTCAGAGTCTTGAGGATTTGCTACGTGCATATGTTTTAGAACATGGCGGTTCATGGGTGAAATACTTGCCTTTAATTGAATTTACCTACAACAACAGTTTCCATTCCAGTATTGGCATGGCACCGTATGAGGCATTGCATGGAAGAAAGTGTAGAACTCCTTTGTGTTGGCTTGAGGTTGGTGAGAACTTGGCCTTGGGGCCGGAGATTGTTCAGGAGACTACTGAGTAAATTAGAAGGATACAAGAGAATATAAAGAGTGCTCAGGACCGACAGAAGAGTTACTACGACAAGAGACATAAACCGCTTGAATTTCAAGTTGGTGACCACGTATTCTTGAAGGTCTCGCGTGATAAAAGGATTGGAAGGGTGTTAAAAAGTGGAAAGTTGAGCCCTAGATTCATTGGACCTTATGAGGTTTTGGAGCGGATTGGCGACATTGCTTATCGGATTGCACTCCCTCCGCATCTTGCTAACCTACATAATGTGTTCCATGTATCCCAGTTGAGAAAGTATGTTCATGATCCACTACATGTGATCCCGGTGGACGATGTCGAGGTGCTAGATGATTTATCTATTACTCCTGTTTCTGTTTGCATAGTCGAGCATTCCGTGAAGAAATTACGGAACAAGTTGGTACCTTTGGTGAAAGTCACTTGGAAACATGGAAATATGGAGACGTTCACATGGGAAAGTGAGGACGACATCAGAGAACGATATCCCAACGTGTTTGAATCCGGTATGTTAAATTTCGAGGACAAAATTTTCTTTTTGGTGGAGTGGATTGTAACATCCAAAATTTTATTAATAAAGGATTAATTAAGGGGATAAATATTGAATAATTGAATGTGAATTATTTAATGTCCCAAAATATTAGAAATAATTAAATTAAGATTTTTAGGGACTGTTGGTGATTTATGAAGACCGGATAAGCCGAAAATAAGCCCGATTGAGATATGAGTGTCAAATCAAGTATCTTTGATTGAGATGATACTGGTCAGGGCCGTTGAGGATAATATTGGGAGTCCGAATGTATATTTGGAATAATTTTCAGACAAAGTATTGAGCCCAAATAAAGAGCCTGTTAGTTGAAAAAACGATGATTCTTTAATGAAGGAATTAAAAATAAAACCTAAAGCCATGATTTTCCCTTCTATTTTTCGTTGGCTTCTTGGTCCATTTAGCAAAAACATTGGTTTTTCTTCTCTACTTCTTCTTCATTTTCCACTTCTTCTTCTCTTCTCCTTCCAAACTCTAATCTAAAAGGGTGACCTATCTTCACTCTCTTCCATTTTTATTTCTTAAAGGTACTTAAAGGAAGCTTGGCGCTTGGTGTATTCTCCCTCTTTTCCTCCATTTTCATTGGCACTTCCTCCTCTTTTGGAACCCATTTCGTTTTTGGGAAAGGTAAGCATCTTTTACCAATTTTTGGATGGATTAATGACATGGTTATGAGTTCTTAAGGTTTGGAGGAGTAATATATGTGAATGGGTGTTTATTAGAAGCATTTAATGCATGAGCCCTAAGGTGGGTGGCCATGAATATGAGGTTTTAATGAGGGATAAATGTAGTAGATGCATGTATGTTAGAAAAAGATGGAAGATTGGTGGCCAATTATGTATGTGGTTGGATTTTAGTGAAAACCCTAACCCTAAGATTTGGGGAAAATGGGAAATGTGAAGTGGATGATGCAATTAGAGTGGAAATGTATAAATTGGAGGGTATGAGAGTTGGTAAATGGACAAATTTTAGAATGTTAGGCTATGGTTATTTTGTAGCCTTTGGATCTAATGAATGAGTCTTGATGGGAAGGAATTCCCGAAGCCTAATAAAGAAAGGAAAAGGGTGCGTATAACATGTTTTATACATGTTATGAATTATAGATATAAAAATGGTTAGTTAAAGTTGAATTTGTATTGAGTGGATAATTGATTATGATTCTATGTGTATGTTATGTAGGACCTATTCTGAACGACGAGGCGGGTACGTCATATCCATCAGAATTCTTCTCTTGAGGTAGAATAGGGGTCTGTATATTCTAAATGCATGAGTAGAATAGTGTTTTGATTGTCATATGTGACAACATGCATGTTTGCCTTGCTTGAAATATTATAAAGATTGGTAGTGTTGTGTATGATGTTGATAATGTGTTTTGGCAACATGCTTTGATGCATTTAGAATATTTATGGTGTGCTATATAGTGGTGTTGAATGATCAACAATATGATGTTATGTTTATGTCCACCATGAATGTGTAATGAATGTTGTTGACACTTGATTGAGAATAGGTGTGAGTAAGTAGCATACCATATTTGATATTGAAAAGTTGATGATTAAAATTGATGATGAATGCCACATTGAAATTGAGAATAAAGACTAAAGCCAACAATAATAAAATCCACTAAGAATGGTGAAGTGGTGTTGGTGATGATGATGATGATGATGATTATGTTTGATGAGTGGCATATAGGATGCACAGTGTGAGAAATGCATTTCATTGCATTGCATCCATAGCATACTGCACAGCCGCCGTTGTTGGAACCTTAGGGGAGTTCCCTCGGCCGACCCAGTGGGAAGGTGGCTCGGTGCACGAGCAAGTTTTATTTCCCCTGTGACTCGGTGTGAAGTCACAAAGCCGCCCATGTATTGCTTCGGGGAGCTACATATGGCTGACCCTTGTTGGGGGTGGCTCTTAAAGAGCAGGTGACCCCGGTGGTCTTTAAGATCACAGCCGCCATGATTTGAGATCTGGCCAGCCCGCAACACCATATGTTGAATATGTTGTGTACCACGGTCATGGTGAAAATGACCAGGTGTTGCAAGATGATGCGGTTTGGTACCAGTAAAACAATTGGTGATAATGCATGCAATTTGAGTATAAGTGTACATGTTTTACTACTGCAGTAGGGGTATGGTTAGATGATCGTACTTGAGACCCATAAATTTGGTGTTTATATTCCCACAGTCAGATCTGCAATTGTTGAAAAATTTTGTTATACATATGCATTATCCTAAGAGCATTTGCATATAGCAAGGAAGTATGTCAAAGGTGATGATAAATGGTGTTGGTTGTGTTGTGGATGAAGAGATGTAAAAAGACAACATAAAAGATATGAATACCCAGAGTAAATTGATTGAGATGATGAGATGTGTAATAGTCTAATTATTGAAGGACTAGATTATGTGTTATATGCTTTGCTTGCTTTATTACATGATGATGTTTATTGGTGTGATGATAAGTTGTATGTGAATGCAAAGTATACATGTATGATACATATGCACATAATCACATGGTATTCATATTCATACTTTTGGAATATATGACTCACTCTCCCATGTTGTCCATTTTTTTTAGAATTGCGATGCAAGTCAATTATGGGAGAAGTGAAACTCTTTTGAAGTATATTTTGTAAAAGGAGGTAAATAAGTGTATAGGAAGTGCCTCGGTCAGCAACTTGTTAATCTTGTGTAGCCACGTTAAGAATTATGTCTATTGTAATTAGGATGATGTATGAATGGTTGAACTTGGTTCTATTTGGTGAATAAATGATGAGAATTATGAATGATGAATTTATGTGATGTATAGTTGAAGATTTCCATGATTTTCATACATAAGCAAGGAACTAGTAGGAGCATATTTTGAATTATGAGGTTTTGAGGTGTTGTGATAAGTCCATTAGCTTAAACATATTAATTGTGACTTGTGGGAAGTGGAATGGACCAATTTTATAGAGAAAGGACCCTTGAGTTACACAAAAGTGCCTTAAAATGGGTTGAACGCACTTTTGCACATATCTCCCTCGTTTTTGGGAATTTTTGAGTGAGGCCAGTGGCCACACATCACAAATAATATATTTTAGCTTGTGTCAAATTTTAATGATCATTGGATTTAAAATAAAAGAGATAGGGTGTCTAGAAGTTGGCAAAATTATAAGGGTCAAAAAGCTATAGAATGAAGCTGACAGCAGGGAGATCCACGGCCAGTGGGTTTTTCCCACTGCCACTGGATCGTTCTGCCTCAAAACGTGGGAAAAATGATCATTTTGGGTGGTCCAGACAGTGGGATCCACGGCCAGTGGGAATTTCCCACGGCCAGTGGGTTTCCCCACTGTCAGAAAATTTCCAACTACTCTATTTTTCTTGCTGTGTTTGGCCTGTTTGGGCATCTGAATGACATTTTTGGCCTCCGACTTCTTCATGAAAGTTGTAGACAATTATGTCATGGAGTTGTGAAAATTAGTCTTACCTTAATTGGAGTTTTCTAACTCTCATGAGGCATAAAATGCCAAAACCACTACGTTGAAAAATTCAAGTTTAAGAGGGTTTTAAACCCAACTTTTTATGATTTTCAAATTGGGACTAAAAGGCGATATTTGTGACATGTCCCACTAAATTCTAAGACTAAATATACACATGTTTATCCTAATTTTATAAATCAATTGAATTATCCTTGAACCACTTTTCATAATCACTTATACCTCTTGAATTAGTGTATATTTACCCTATTCCTTGTTGAAGACTATGTGATTGATTTAGTGTATATTTACCCTATTCCTTGTTGAAGACTATGTGATTGATTGTCTAAAGAGAACTCTTGTTTTAAATTTACACGCCTTCTCATATCTTCATATATGGGATAGGTTTTCTTTAAAAGATCCAGGGTTATTTGTTGAAAATTTATTCCGCGATGCTTTCTTTTCCTAAATTATTTCCTCTTTAAATCACAAAAAATTTACCCCCCAATTTCGGGGTGTTTCAGTAGGGGTTAGGGGTTAGGGTTTGTAGTTTAGGGTTGAAAGTTTAGGATTTAAGGTTTAGAGTTTTTTGTTTAGGGTTTAGCGTTTGGGGTTTGGGGTTTAGGGGTTAGGGTTTAGGGTGTAGCGTTTAGGGTTTAAGGTTTGGGTTTAGGGTTTTGGTTTAGGTATTAGGGTTTAGGGTTTAGTGGTTTAGGGTTTAGGGTTTAAGGTTTAGGGGTTAGGGTTTAAGGTTTAGGGGTTAGTGTTTAGGGATTGGGGTTTAAGGATTGGGGTTTGGGGTTTGGGGTTTAGGGTTTGGGGTTTGGGGTTTATGGTATTAGGCGTTAGGGTTTAGGGGTTAGGGTTTGTGGTTTATGGTTTAAAGTTTATGGTTTAAGGTTTAGTGTTTGGGGAATTCATCTAGTTGTTAACAAAAGAGTTCCGACAATGGATCACCATGCTTGGTCAATTTGTAATTTTGATGGGTTTTCAAACTTTTCAAGCTTAAGTGAAGAAAACGCAAAGTGAACAAGACCTGATCCTAAAAAATGTCGGGAACCTAACTATTCTCTAAACTACAAGTGAACTGAGTGAACAACCATCCTTTTGACTCCTTCTTAGCTAGTGAGTCCAAAAGAGAGAGAAGATTAAAAGTTTGTGGGGTAGAGGACACATTATCCATGAAGTGATTCTTGAATACGAAACTTAATACTTAGGATCCTCCAAGGAGCAATTCATGTAGTTCTTAACGTGAGAGTTCCGAAAGAGAGAGAAGTTGAAAAGTTTATGTGGTTTTCTAGGCCACATTGTCGCGACCGGGGTCCCAATGCATGACGCGGACTGGTTAAAAACAATAAAACAAAATGAAACTACATTGGAATGAGGCCCTTAGACATCCTGAAAAAACAAAGGGTTCAGAGAGTCGCCACTAATATTTATCAAGGAAAATATCAGAAAAACCTTTAAATAACACTGGTTTTTTTAAAATGAGATTCTGTTTTGTTCGGAAGTCGAATTACAAGAAGGGGAGGTATTAGCACCCACACTGTCCGTCCTAAAACGGTTATCCAAATTGATCATGTATAATTTTTCAAAAAAGTAATTATTAAATATTTCACCCTTCATAAAAAACAATAATGATAAATGCTATTTATAGACAATATACATAATAACGAGGACATTTTGAAAAATATAAAATAAAATTAAATAATAAAACACATCACCTAAATTTTCATCATTTTTAGTTCAAAGAAAAAAAATAAACAAACAATTGATTAAAAAACAGTAAAATAAATTAAAAAATGCAATGAGAAGTCTCATCTCCATTATTTTCTAGTAAATAAAAAAACAATCCATTGATTTTATTGGGAAATATATGGTTCATAATAAATAAATAAATAAATGAAAAGGTAAAAAGGGGAGTAGACATAAAAAGAAAAAAGTGGAATTAAATACATCAATATGAAAATAAAGAAATATATACACTTAAGTAATTAAAATTAACAAATAAAACTTATTCAATTATTTTTTTGAAAAAATAAGATTAATAAGATGTCTTATCTAAATTAATCTCATTTCAAACTCAATAAATAAAATGGGTAAGTATGTAAAAAAAACTATTCAAAAATTATAAAAAAACAAATAAAATAATATGGGTAGATAAGAGAAAAATAAAAAGATAAATAATAATAAGTAAATAATTATTTAAAACTAAACTCAAGAAATTGTATATATATGAAGCATAAAATTAAATGTTTATGTAAAAGATGATTTCAAAATTATCATAGAGTATATAAATAAGGTAAAAAAAAATAAAGGATGGAAGAATAAAGTATAGAAAAATAAAATAGAAGTGCAAAAAAATAATAATAAAAATGAAAATAGAAGCGTAAGAAAATAAATGAATAAATAAATAACTGCGAAAAAATAAACTGCAATAAAATAAATAAATAAATAAAAATAAAAGTGTAGAAAGATAAATAAATAAAGATAAAAGTGTAGAAAAATAAATAAATAAAAATAAAAGTGCAAAAAAATAAATAAATAAAAATAAAAGTGCATAAAAATAAATAAATAAAAATAAAAGTGTAAAAAAATAAATAAATAAAAATAAAAAGGCAGAAAAATAAATAAATAGAAATAAAAGGGCAAAAAAATAAATACATAAAAATAAAGGGTAGAAAAATAAATAAATAAAAATAAAAAGGTAGAAAAATAAATACATAAAAATAAAAGGCAGAAGAATAAATAAATAAAAATAAAAGGACAGAAAAATAAATAAATAAAAATAAAATGTAGAAAGTAAATAAATAAACTAATAATTGCAGAAATATAAAGTGCGGATAAATAAAGTGTAGAAAAATAAATTAACAAAAATAAAAGTGTAGAAAAGTAAATAAAGAAAAATAAAAGTGTAGAAAAGTAAATAAAGAAAAATAAAAGTGCAGAAAAATAAATGGATAAATAAATAATTGCAGGAATATAAAGTGTGAAAAAATAAAGTGTAGGAATATAAATAATGAAAAATAAAAGTGTAGAAAAATAAATAAGAATTAAATAAAGACAAATAAAAAAAGATAAATGAGTATTCTCGTATTAATTAAATAAAATACCTTAGTACAAAAATAATTAAAGAGAAACTAGAACGGAATTCAGGAGATCGATTTCTTATAGATTTCCTTTGCTTTGAGCTTCGTTTGGACTCGATTCAAGGGTGTTTGGACATCGGTTACAACACTTAGACAGTATTTTGGCTCACAAAACTCACATATAAAGATATACTAGAATGACACACTCATTTTCCTAATAACATTTTCATAACAAAATTTTAGAAAGCAAAAACTTTTAAAAAATCTCATAAAAATTTAACACTCTTTCACCTCTTTTTCCTTCTTCTCTCCCAAATACCTTAGCATCACCCTCTATTTATATAAGAAAATTGGCCTTGGATTCCTCATAAATTGGCATCACTTTCCTACTTTTCCAAATTGTCCAAATTTGACGTCAATTTCCTCAATTTTCTCTAATTATCTAACCAAACTGGGTCCTACCAACAATAACCACCGATCCCCTTTTCTTTTTCTTTTTCTTTATTTTTTTTAATTTTCATTTTTTTAGTTTTTTTTAGATTTTTTTGTCCCATTTTTTTGGGCTTCCTTTTTTGGGCCCATTTTCATTTTTTTATTTTTTGGGCCCTTTTATTTATTTTATATTTTTTAATTTTTTTAAATTGTTTTAAATTTTTGTTTAAATTTTAAATACAAATTAGTAATCACTTACTCTTATGGAAACATAAATTATTTATTACACATACAGCCATAAATAAAATATCCAATAAAGATAAATTACTACCCATGCTACAAGGAGCAAGAAGGTAGTCACCAAACATCGGTTTCCCTCCCTTATTCTTTCCCTTTGGCTTTGGCATCCATTGGCCATTGCTTGAGAAAAATTATGGAAGAAGGTTGATGAAAGGAGAGGTGTGGTAGGAAATAAAGAGAGATTGAGTATTTATATAAATGGAGAAGGGGTACTATTCCAATGGTCACTATGCACACAATCACTATGCAATATTTATTTTTATTTTTTTTCTTTTTTTAAATTAAATAAAAATAAATATACTTTTTTTCAATATATATATTTTTGCTCTTTTTTTTTCTTTTTTTCTTTTCTTTTTTTAATATATATATATATATTTTGTTAGACAAAAATAGATGTTCACACACATCATCCATGATGTCATTCTTGAAAATGAAACATGATGCTTAGGATCATCTAAGGAGGAATTCATCTACTTCTTAACCTAAGAGTTCCGACGATGCATCATCATGCTTTGTCAGTTTGTAATCTCGATGGGTTTCCGAAGTTTTCAAGCTCAAGTGCATAAAAGGCAAAGTGAACAAGACCCAATCCTAAACAATGCTGGGTGCCTAACTATTCTCTTAACTACAAGTAAGCTAAGTGAACAACCATCATTTTGACTCCTTCTTAGCTAATGAGTCAAAAAGAGAGAGAAGATTAAAAGTTTGTGGGGTTCCCTAGGACACATCATCCATGATGTGATTCTTGAAGATATCTTCACGAAACTTAATGACTAGGATCATCCAAGGAGCAATTCATCTAGTTCTTAACCTAAGAGTTCTGATGATACATCACCATGCTTGGCAGTTCAAAATTTCGATGGGTTTTCAAAGTTTTCAAGCTCAAGTGAAGAAAACGTAAAGTGAACAAGGCCAAATCCTAAACAATGTTGGGAGCCTGACTATTCTCTCAACTACAAGTGAATTGAGTGAACAACCACCCTTTTCACTCATTCTTAGTTAGTGAGTCCAAAAGAGAAAAAAGATTAAAAGTTTGTGAGGTTTTCTAGGACACATCATCCATGAAGTGATTCTTGAACATGAAACTTAATGCTTAGGATCATCCAAGGAGCAATTCATTTGGTTCATAACATGAGAGTTCCGACGATGCATCACCATGGTTGGTCAATTCGTAATCTCGAAGGGTTTTCAAAGTTTTCAAGCTCAAGTGAAGAAAACGTGAAGTGAACAAGACCAAATCCTAAAGAAGTTTAGGAGCCTAACTATTCTCTCAACTACAAGTGACTTGAGTGAACAACCATTCTTTTGACTCCTTCTTAACTAGTGAGTCCAAAAAAATAGAGAAGATTAAAAGTTTGTGGGGTTTTCTAGGACACATCATCCATGATGTGATTCTTGAAGACATCTTTATGAAACTTAATGCTTAGGATCATCAAAGGAGCAATTCATCTAGTTCTTCACCAAAGAGTTCTGACAATGGATCACTATGCTTGGTCGGTTCATAATTTTGATGGGTTTTTAAAGCTTTCAAGCTCAAGTGAGGAAAATGTAAAGTGAACAAGACCGAATCCTAAACAATGCCTAGAGCCTGACTTTTCTCTTAACTACAAGTGAATTGAGTGAACAACCATCCTTTTGACTCCTTCTTATGTAGTGAGTCCAAAAGAGAGAGAAGATTAAAAGTTTACGTGGTTTTCTAGGACATAATATCCATGATGTGATTCTTGAAGAGATTTCCATGAAACTTGATTCTTAGGATAATCCAAGGAGCAATTTATTTATTTCTTAACCTGAGAGTTCCGACGATACATCACAATGGTTGGTCAGTTCATAATATCAAAGGCTTTTCGAAGTTTTCAAGCTTAAGTGAAGAAAACGTAAAGTGAACAAGACCCAATCCTAAACATGTCTGGGAGCCTAACTATTCTCTCAACTACAAGTGAATTGAGTGAACAACCATCATTTTTACTCCTTCTTAACTAGTAAATCCAACAAATAGAGAAGATTAAATGTTTGTGGGGTTTTCTAGGACTCATCATCCGTGTTGTGATTCTTTAAGATATCTTCACGAAACTTGGTGCTTAGGATCATCCAAGGAGCAATTCATCTAGATCTTAACCAAAGAGTTCCGACGATGCATCACCATGCTTGGTCAGTTCGTAATTTCGATGAGTTTTCAAAGTTTTCAAGCTCAAGTAAAGAAAACATAAAGCGATTAAGACCGAATCCTAAACAATGTCGAGAGCCAGACTATTCTCTAAACTACATGTGAATTGAGTTAGCAACCATCTTTTTGACTCCTTCTTAGCTAGTAAGTCCAAAAGAGAGAGAAGATTAAAATTTTATGGGGTTTTCTAGGACACATCATCCATAAAGTGATTCTTGAATATGAAACCTAATACTTAGGATCATTCAAGGAGCAATTCATCTAGCTCTTAACATGAAAGTTCCGACGATGCATCAGCATGCTTAGTCAGTTCATAATCTCAAAGGGTTTTCAAAGTTTTCAAGCTCAAGTGAAGAAAATGTGAAGTGAACAAGACCCAACCCTAAACAATGATGGGAGGCTAACTATTCTCTCAACTACAAGTAAATTGAGTGAACAACCATCCTTTTGACTCCTTCTTAGCTAGTGAGTCTAAAAGAGAGAGAAGTTTAAAAGTTTTTAGGGTTTTCTAGGACACATCATCGATGATGTGATTGTTGAAGATATCTTCACAAAACTTGATGCTTAGGACCATCCAAGGAGAAATTCATCTAGTTCTTAACCAAAGAATTCTGACGATGCATCACCATTCTTGGTTAGTTCATAATTTTGATGGGTTTTTCAAAGTTTTCAAGCTCAAGTGATGAAAATTTAAAGTGAACAAGACTCGATCCTAAACAAGGTCGAGAGCCTAACTATTCTCTCAACTACAAGTGAGTTGAGTGAACAACGATCCTTTTGACTCCTTCATAGCTAATGAGTCCAAAAGAGAGAGAAGTTTAAAAGTTTGTGGCATTTTCTAGGATACATCATCCATGATGTGATTCTTGAACATGAAACATGATGCTTAGGATCATCCAAGGAGAATTTCATCTACTTCTTAACCTAAGAGTTCCAACAATGCATCACCATGCTTGGTCGGTACGTAATGTTGTTGGGTTTTGAAAGTTTTCAAGCTCAAGTGAAGAAAACGTAAAGTGAACAAGACCGAATCCTAAACTATGCTGAGAGACTGACTATTCTCTGAACTACTAGTGAATTAAGTGAAGAACCATCCTTTTGACTCCTTCTTAGCTAGTGAGTGTGTTTAAATGTTGAAACAGGTTTTGATAATGACAAACGTGAAGACTAAGGCAAAGACTCCTAAAGGAAGAAAGGATATTACCATGAAGCCAATATGATGAATTTGCAACACATGAATACAAGCCATATGGAACATTAATTGTCATCATCAAAAAGGGGGAGAATGAAGTTGCATATGTAAGTATGCAAAGTAGTTTTGATGAATGACAAAGTATTCATGATGATGATGGAATGGCAAAGGTTCAGAAACAAGAAGGTTCAAGCACAAAGACAATGGCTAAGAACAAAGAGATGAAGATGCCTCACAAAGAGTTAAAGAAACATGAGCTATGGAAGACAAGGTTGATGACATGAACTAAATCATGAAGAACAAGCTCATAAGTTGAAGAAAAATCAAGGAAACAAGCATGAGGATCAAAGGAATAAGCCATGGGTCAATACATATCAAGAACATATCAAAGACCTTGAAGAAGTACATGTGCTAATCGATTAAACCATTGCCATAATCGATTACATAGGTTCTGGAATGAACATAATCGATTATAGATAAAAGGCTAATCGATTACCAATTGAAAAGGTTGAAGACTGAGCATCAGGTATTTGGAATAATCGATTACAAGGAAGAATCTAATCGATTACTGAGCTTCTGTTTTGTCCATAATCGATTGCACAAGTACCTAATCGATTACCATGCTGCGAGACACAATTAAGAGCATCAGGTATCATCCAATAATCGATTACAATGAAAGGCATAATCGATTAGAAGGGTTCTGTTTCATATCTAATCGATTATAGTAGAAAGGCTAATCGATTACCTGCTGCATAATACTGAAGATTTCAAAAGCTAATCGATTACAGCTCGAAGGCTAATCGATTACCATAGTGTCAGAACGTGGGAAAATGCTTTTAAGTGGAACTCCAGCTCATTTCTTCACTCCCACTTTATGCCCATGCTAAGGTATCCATTGGAGAAAATGTGCAACGGCTGGAAACCCTAAAAATGGCTATAAATGAAGCATGGATTCAAGCAAGAGGAAGGGAACCAAGGGAGAGACCAAGGCACAACACAAGGCAATCAATATTCTTCTTCTAGAGGTCTGCTAATTTAATTTCTCTTGTATATTCTGCAACTCTTATTTCTAAACTTGCATATTGCTTAAGAGTTGTTAGATTGTGAGTTTCAATTTGCATATCCTCTCTTGTTGAGAGTTAGAATTTGTGAGAGCTTTCATTTGTGTATCTACTCTATTGAGAGAGTTAATTGCTTGTAAACCAAACACCAAGGTTTTTCACTCTAGGTTGAGTGGTCACAAAGGTTGGGGTTCAACCTTTGGGTATTGATAGATTGTGAGATTGGGTGGGTTGCCCTTTGCTTGTGAGAATTGAGTTCTTGAGTGTGGGACACTAGGAAGCTGCAATTGCTCAAAGCTTGTATCTCAAATCTTCAATAGTGGAATCCTTCAAGTGGGTTGCTTGAAGGCGAGACGTACACCGGGTTGGTGGAACTCGTTAAATTTGGTTTGCATTTCTCTCTACCTTGAACTCTTTTATAAACTATCTATTGAAATGCATGAGCTGAATGTTTAAATCAAAGTTGTTGTTCAAGTAGAATACTTAACTCTGCATGCCAAGTGTTTGATAATTTACTTGAATCAATATTTGGTAAAGTTCTTCAAAACTGGAAATTGCTATAACTTACCAAATATCTAATACACTATTTCCTATTAAGTCTTGTGTGATACTTACTTGATTGTTATTACTTCCTACATTCACACAAGGTGTTTGATAACTTGAATGAGCTGAATCTTCATAGGAAACATCATATCATCTCTTAAATAAATCTATGCACTCTAACTATTTGATAAATTGTTCAAACCAATAACTTACTTGTTTATCACACTTAAAGCTAAATATTGTCATTGCACATCAAGTGTGTCACAGTGTGATATGTGCATAAGAGTTGTTGTCTCTTCATTATTGCATCATTTGTATATTACTAACCATTTCCAAGGGGATTCCGCGCAAAAATTTGAAACACTCAATTCACCCCCCTCTTGAGTGCTGAGGCCTTGGCTAACAAGTGGTATCAGAGCCTGAGTCTTGCCACAAGGCTTAACAGCTGTAGGAGATCAAGATGGCCTCTACCTCTTATGATGCATTTTTGGAAAATGGCACACTAAATAGACCTCCAATCTTTAATGATAAAGACTATGCTATTTGGAAAGAAAGGATGAAAATCTTTGTTCAATCCTATGACCTCAAGGTATGGAATACTATTCAATTTGGTCCTTTCATTCCTAAGCATATTGTTAATAATGTAGAGTGCATGAAGCCCATGAACTCATGGACTAGTGAAGAGGAAAGAAAGGTACAATTCAATCTTAAAGCAAAAATCCTTATAACATTAGCATTAGGACCTAACGAAGTTTCTAGAGTTACTAATTGTGACAATGCTAAAGAAATATGGGGAACTCTTGAAACAATTTATGAGAATGCTAATGATGATAAAGATGCAAGGACTAGTACTCCTTCTAGTCAAAATGATGGCTTCAAAATAGATTCGGAAGAAGAGACCATGGAATCGAAAGTGGAATTTACCAACCTTTGCCTTATAACAAAGCACTCCGAAGATGATGAGGTAAGTTCTCTAAACGAATCTAGTGATGATGAAAGTGAATTTGATAAAGATGAATTGCTAGAAGCTTTTGAAGAATTGCATGAAACATTTGTCTTGTTATCAAGGAAATATGCATGCTCTAAACAAACCATTTTGACTCTTAAAAAAGAATTGCATGATGTTCATATAGAAAAAGAAAATCTTAGAGTTCAAAATGATGAGTTAATAGCTTCAAATGTATCTCCTAGGACTTGTAATAATAATAATGATTGTATGCTTATTGATAAGTGTATGCTTCTTGAAAATGAGAATAAAGAACTAAAAGAAGCACTTAGCAAGCTCACACATAGTCAAATACCTCTAAGTGCACCTATTGAAAATCGAAGGCATACACTTGATAGAAGGAAAATAAGCCATTACAAGAATCCCTTTGTGCTCTGTAAGGAAAAATCCAAATCCTCTCTAAGATGTACAAATATGAAAGAAAAGGGAACTCATTGTCAAATTGTTTTAAAAGAAAGTACATAGAACATAATAGGAACCATTACCATCATACCATGACTTATTCATTGGATGCAACATGTTTCTATTGTGGAATATATGGTCATATATCTTCAAATTGCTTTGTAAAGAAATCCCGTCAAAAGTGTACAAGAAAGGTATGGATTCCAAAAATAACTTTGAAATCCCAAAATAACAAGGAAGGACCCAACTCTCAAAGGGTACCTTAAATTTTTGGAAATCTTGTAGGCAAACTTCCAAGCAACAATTTCTCATTGATGAATGACCAAATCTCATGGCCTAAGGAGATATCAAGGATCTCAAAATCCATTCCAAAAGACAAAGGAGAAGATTAAAGCAAGCCAAGATTATGATGACTCATCATACATCTAAAAGGTACCATTCAAAACAAGGAAATGGACAAGAAGCTTCAATGTGACTCACACAAGATGGATTGCACCGACAAAATCCAATGGACAACACTAAAGGTGGTACAACAAAAGGTGCAAGCAATTATCATATAATCAATGTTAACACTCATTCTTGATGAATCTTGATGTGTGAAAATCTAACTTTGATTTGATATATGATTGAGCATGAATAATATGAAATCTTGAGATGGATGAACAAATAATCTTAGGACCCCTTAAACTTATGAAATCCTTAGAATCAATGATGAATATGTATATAGTAATTGATGATTAGTAATGATTGATGATGAGTTTGATGAATGATTGCTTGAATAACATGGTACATGAAAATCTTGAGATTAAAGATTATTATGCACAAACATACATGAATCTTTGATAATGTTTAAACCCTTGATGATACATGAACTCTTGATGATATATCATGAATTCTTGGATATTGTATTGATTCTTAATGATGCATGAATTTTTGATTGAATATGAATTCTTGATGATGTATCACTTATATGTTGTTTAACTAGTGGTATCTAAATAATAAACATCTTCCTTTAACAATGGTATGAATTGAATTAGTAAGAGGAAGAGATTATGAGGACATAATCTTGATTATGTGCTTATCACTATGCCTTGATAATAAATACATATATTGCGTGTACAAGTGGTATCTATGCTTTGACAATCTATGCAATTATATTCCTAGAGAGAAAGCATGTATGTTACAACAAGTGATTGCCTAGATTTTAACTTCATGATTGTAACATCATAGGCATGAACATGATGATATGTTAAGAAACAATGCATGATATGATAAGTAATAATGCATGCCATGATCATATACCATGTATGTGCAAGTGGTATCTATCTCGATCAACATTATAATTCTTATCTATGTCGTATGTTTGATGATGCATGATCTTGACTGTGAAAAAAAGTTTGAAAAATATGCATCATTGAGATTGAAAAGAATTTTTGAATAACATTATGAGCAATGATGATTGCTAAAAATCTTGTGCTGAATGCTTAAATGACAATAATTGATATCAAGAGCTTAAATAAGCAAATCCATCAAGTGGTATCATACATGACATCAAGATAACAAGTGGTATGACATATATGAGTACATGACTTGCATTACACATTTACAGCCATATGATGACCATGGTATGCTTCTATGACTTGTCTATATGTGTTACTATTTATCTATGCAAAATGTTTTCTTGTACATATTTGATAAATACCATATGTGAATGCTTGACTAGACCTATATATAACATCATAGGCATAAGATAAGTAGAGATTATTTGAGATACAAAAGTCATATGGAAAATAGTGAATATTTGGCACATGTTCTAGCACAAATGCATGAGTAGTACAACAAAATTGTTTTAATCACCCCATCTTTGCTTTGATACCTAGACATAAGTGAAATCGCATTAATAAAGTGGTATCAACATCTATATTTATCCTTGTTAAATTGCATGATTAAGGGGGAGTTTTATAACATTTCTTTTTAACAAGTGATATCTATTGATGATATGTTATCTCTTTATCAAGTGGCATGAAAAAGTGAGCAAATCATTTTTAGAAAACTCTCTTTCCAAAACAATACTGCATCAAAGACCCAAAATTGGTACAAACTCTTATGGACTCAATGCTACTAACAAAATGCTTTGCAAAGAGTTTGTTAAGATTATATAGGATGACTCAAAATGGCAAATCCAACTACCAAGCTGGGCGAACAAAGAATTGATCAAGGAATGCAACATGGATGAAGCAAAATGCCGCACAAGGATGTGAAAAAGGGTATAAAACTTGCAAAATACCAAGGTATGATTGAATTCTTACTCTACCATTATGCTCTGTGAATTATACAAATCATATTAACAAGTGGTATGAATAACAAATTCCACAAGATGAATATATCACTTCATCACTGCTCTGATACTTAGATATATGTATACATTGTTGAAAAATCTTCTATGTTACTGCTCTGGTACCTAGAAATGCATCAAGCAATATTAATGAAATGATTAACAAGTGGATTGTTATGTGTAATGGTATCTAACCTTTGAGTGGTATTTATTCATATTATGGTATCTATTATTTCAACAGTAGTATCTATTAAAAAGAGGAGATCATATGCTTTAAAAAGTAAACAAATGGTATCAGACTTGATTAAATTGACCTACAAGTGATATCAAACTTGATCAAATTGGTATAATCGATTTCACATGTTAATAAGTGGTATATTTTTTACAAGTGGTATCAATTACAGTAGTAAGGGGGAGTATGCACATGAATGATTATCCTTGATTTCACTTCTTTGTAATTATATTTATGGTACTCATGCTTTTACTCAATTATATGCTTACTTGGAAGAATATCATTGTGCGTTTTGATAATGCCAAAATAGGAGAAAAGTATGTGCTTATTAGAAGTGATTATGAGCTTATGTGTCTATCCTAATTGAGAAAATTACTTGCTTACTTATATTTGACTTGTTTACAACTGTGCAAATAATGACATGTGTGCTTAATCATGTGACGCTTCTCATACTTGAAAATGATACTCACTACATGATTAAAATAAGTTAGCAATCAATCATATGCTTACTTGATGAATAAATTATGTGATTGCTTATTGACTCTAGATGCAATAAAATGGCATATATCATTGATCATGCTTTAAGCTTTGATTTGAAATCCATATGAAATACTTGCTCTAAGTCTCTCTTATTCAAATAAATGAGCTTATATGTTGATGGCATAGATTATGACTAAGATAATGATCTTTTTGATGATGCCAAAGGGGGAGAGATTAGTGAAAGGATTAGTGATATCAATTGCATGATTAAAACAAGCTGGTATAAGTTACAAGATTAAGGGGGAGAATAACACTTAAACAATATTGACATAATGATATAATGGACTTCACTAGCATCCATTACATCACAAATGGGGAGAATACATATAAACATTGATTGTCATTATTCTGTGAAACTAACACCCCACGAGATGAACATTGGTTGTCATCATCAAAAAGGGGGAGAATGTGTTTAAATGTTGAAACAGGTTTTGATAATGACAAACGTGAAGACTAAGGCAAAGACTCCTAAAGGAAGAAAGGATATTACCATGAAGCCAATATGATGAATTTGCAACACATGAATACAAGCCATATGGAACATTAATTGTCATCATCAAAAAGAGGGAGAATGAAGTTGCATATGTAAGTATGCAAAGTAGTTTTGATGAATGACAAAGTATTCATGATGATGATGGAATGGCAAAGGTTCAGAAACAAGAAGGTTCAAGCACAAAGACAATGGCTAAGAACAAAGAGATGAAGATACCTCACAAAGAGTTAAAGAAACATGAGCTATGGAAGACAAGGTTGATGACATGAACTAAATCATGAAGAACAAGCTCATAAGTTGAAGAAAAATCAAGGAAACAAGCATGAGGATCAAAGGAATAAGCCATGGGTCAATACATATCAAGAACATATCAAATACCTTGAAGAAGTACATGTGCTAATCGATTAAACCATTGCCATAATCAATTACATAGGTTCTGGAATGAACATAATCGATTATAGATAAAAGGCTAATCGATTACCAATTGAAAAGGTTGAAGACTGAGCATCAGGTATTTGGAATAATCGATTACAAGAAAGAATCTTATCGATTACTGAGCTTCTGTTTTGTCCATAATCGATTGCACAAGTACCTAATCGATTACCATACTGCGAGACACAATTAAGAGCATCAGGTATCATCCAATAATCGATTACAAGGAAAGGCATAATCAATTAGAAGGGTTCTGTTTCATATCTAATCGATTACAGTAGAAAGGCTAATCGATTACCTGCTGCATAATACTGAAGATTTCAAAAGCTAATCGATTACAGCTCGAAGGCTAATCGATTACCATAGTGTCAGAACGTTGGAAAATGCTTTTAAGTGGAACTCCAGCTCATTTCTTCACTCCCACTTTATGCCCATGCTAAGGTATCTGTTGGAGAAAATGTGCAACGGCTGGAAACCCTAAAAATGGCTATAAATGAAGCATGGATTCAAGCAAGAGGAAGGGAACCAAGGGAGAGACCAAGGCACAACACAAGGCAATCAATATTCTTCTTCTAGAGGTCTGCTAATTTAATTTCTCTTGTATATTCTGCAACTCTTGTTTCTAAACTTGCATATTGCTTAAGAGTTGTTAGATTGTGAGTTTCAATTTGCATATCCTCTCTTGTTGAGAGTTAGAATTTGTGATAGCTTTCATTTATGTATCTACTCTATTGAGAGAGTTAATTGCTTGTAAACCAAACACCAAGGTTTTTCACTCTAGGTTGAGTGGTCACAAAGGTTGGGGTTCAACCTTTGGGTATTGAGAGATTGTGAGATTGGGTGGGTTGCCCTTTGCTTGTGAGAATTGAGTTCTTGAGTGTAGGACACTAGGAAGCTGCAATTGCTCAAAGCTTGTATCTCAAATCTTCAATAGTGGAATCCTTCAAGTGGGTTCCTTGAAGGCGAGACGTACACCGGGTTGGTGGAACTCGTTAAATTTGGTTTGCATTTCTCTTTACCTTGAACTCTTTTATAAACTATCTGTTGAAATGCATGAGCTGAATGTTTAAATCAAAGTTGTTGTTCAAGTAGAATACTTAACTTTGCATGCCAAGTGTTTGATAATTTGCTTGAATCAATATTTGGTAAAGTTCTTCAAAACTGGAAATTGCTATAACTTACCAAATATCTAATACACTGTTTCCTATTAAGTCTTGTGTGATACTTACTTGATTGTTATTACTTCCTACATTCACACAAGGTGTTTGATAACTTGAATGAGCTGAATCTTTATAGGAAACATCATATCATCTCTTAAATAAATCTATGCACTCTAACTGTCTGATAAATTGTTCAAACCAATAACTTGCTTGTTTATCACACTTAAAGATAAATATTGTCATTGCACATCAAGTGTGTCACAGTGTGATATGTGCATAAGAGTTGTTGTCTCTTCATTATTGCATCATTTGTATATTACTAACCATTTCCAAGGGGATTCCGTGTAAAAATTTGAAACACTCAATTCACCCCCCTCTTGAGTGCTGAGGCCTTGGCTAACAGTGAGTTCAAAAGAGAGAGAAGATTAAAAGTTTATGGGGTTTTCTAGGACATATCATCCATGAAGTAATTCTTGAATACGAAACTTAATACTTAAGATCATCCAAGGACCAATTCATCTAGTTCTTAACATGAGAGTTCCGACGATGCATCACCATGCTTGGTCAGTTCGTAATCTTGAAGGTTTTTCAAAGTTTTCAAGCTTAAGTGAAGAAAATCTAAAGTGAATAAGACTCAATCCTGAACAATGCCGGGAGGCTAACTATTCTCTCAACAACAAGTAAATTGAGCGTACAACCATCCTTTTGAGTCTTTCTTAACTAGTGAGTCCAAAAGAGAGAGATGATTAAAAGTTTATGGGGTTTTCTATGAAACATCATCCATGATGTGATTCATGAAGATATGTTCACGAAACTTGATGCTTAGGATTATCCAAGAAGTAATTTATCTTGTTCTTAACCAAAGAGTTCTGACGTTGCATCACCATGCTTAGTCAGTTTGTAATCTCGATGGGTTTTTGAAGTTTTCAAGCTTAATTAAGACAATGCAAAGTGAATAATAACCAATCCTAGACAATGTCGAGAGTCTAACTATCCTCTCAACTATAAGTGAATTAAGTAAACAACCATTATTTTGACACCTTCTTAGCTAGTGAGTCCTAAAGAGAGAGAAGATTAAAAGTTTATGGGGTTTTCTAGGACATATCATCCATGATGTGATTCTTGAAGATATGTTCATGAAGCTTGATGCTTAGGATCATCCAAGGAGCAATTCATCTAGTTCTTAACTAAAGAGTTCCGACAATACATCACCATGCTTGGTTAGTTCATAATCTCGATGGGTTTTCAAAGTTTTCAAACTCAAGTGAAGAAAACTTAAAGTGAACAAGACCTAATCCTAAACAATGCTGGGAGGCTAACTATTCTCTTAACTATAAGTAAATTAAGTGAACAACCATCCTTTTGACTTCTTTTTAACCAGCGAGTCCAAAAAAAAGAGAAGATTCAAAGTTTGTGGGGGTGTTGTAGGACACATCATCCATGATGTGATTCTTGAAGATATCTTCATGAAACTTGATGCTTAGGATCATCCAAGGAGCAATTCATCTAGTTCTTAACTAAAGAGTTTCGACAATGCATCAAGATGCTTGGTCGGTTCGTAATTTCGATGGGTTTTCAAGGTTTTCAAGCTTAAGAGAAGAAAACATAAAGTGAACAAGGTTGAATCCTAAACAATGTTGGGAGGCTGACTATTCTTTCAACTACAAGTGAATTGAGTGAACAACCATCCTTTTGACTCCTTTGCTAGTGAGTCCAAAAGAGAGAGAAGATTAAAAGTTTGTGGGGTTTTCTAGGACATATCATCAGTACTGAGAAACTTGTACAAGCGAATGACTAGGTGCAAGGTAAGGGTAAACAATTCTGGAAGCCGGTTGTTATTATACTGTCCTGGGTAATGGCAACTGCTATTCGAAGATTATCGTCGTGTGATATTTACTCGGTAATGGTTTGGGGGCCGATTGTTAATATGTCATTTTATAACTAGGTGTATACTTGTGGGGTCGGAAATCTACCCCCATTACACCATTTTACAGTAGTAGTAATCTATGTTGCGTGATTGTTCCTGTGTGATATGCTATGGGTGATGCGTAATGATGATGCTGACGTAAATGTATTGCTTATATATATGTGTGTATGATTTGTCATTAATTTCTGTGAATTAGTGTTGGTTAATTGAATTTGGTCAGTAAGAGTAAAAGAAGTGTAATGAATCTTGTCCCGATACGACTCCTCAACCCATAGGTATTGTGGCAGCATACACGTTGCAATGGCTCTATGTAATTGTTGTAACCCTATAGGAATAAGACGTCATCCTATAAGTTGGATGCAACAATTCATGAATCGGGCAAGTGAGGTTGTAGCTGTTTATGGTGAGGGTGAGTCTATCGGACTGTTCCGAGTAAAAATGAGAACTGTATTGAGTGGAAGTAATTATTAGTTTATCAAAATAAAGATTGAAGGTTGTTTAACCTAGATATACTTACCTCCGAGAAGATCAGAAGTTATCGAGGATGAACTGGCTATTAAAGTAACTACTGGTCGTTGAAATAAATGGAAGATGCAGTCTGTCACAGGAATTAGAAGTCTTGTGGATCTAACCGAGTGATACTTTAAGTTTAATAAGGAAAACTGGACCTTGAGCCAAGGTGTTCGGTAAGGTGAGGATTTGCTCGGGGAAGATTAGTATATTCCGAGTGTGTGAAAGTGGAGATGGTTCCGAGTGAAATCCTTCTGGGAGAAAGAATTGCTGAGTGAAAATTATGATGTTCTGAGTGAAACATTGTTTTGGTCATCAATAAGGAGCTGTGTCCGAATGACACTTTTGTGTTGGGCAAAATCAGAGTGAAATATCCGAGTCGTGTGAATTTCGGGTGAAGTGTCTCGGAGTGTACCACTTCCGAGTGGATGGTACCGTGTGGAGCGGTTCTGAGTGGAAAGGTATCGAGTGTAGGACTCCTAATACCCTTGTGATGTTCCACCAAGTGATCTTTATCCAGGAGAACAGTACTTCTGGTTGGAAAATGGAACTTCGAGTGTGCAAGTTTTCGAGTGAATTACCCAAGGGGGGAGTAGATACCGAGCGGTAAACTTATTCATAGCTGTGTTCGGGTGATGTGGGCTGCTGAGTTTGAACTCAGATTTATATTTGGAGTAGGCCTGAATTCCGAGTGGAAATTTGGTAAGTAGAAAGTTTCCGCGTGAAGCGTCTCCGAGGGGAGTAGATATCCGAGAGAAGGATTTATGTAAAATCGTGCTCAGGTCAGCGATTGGGACTGCTGGGCTTGAACTCAGGTTTGGTTCCGAGGTAGGCTTGAATTATGAGTGAATTTTGCAAGTGGAAAGACTTCCGGATGAGGACTGCCTTTAAAACCCCGATTGATATTTTTGAGTGAGAGGTCCGAGTGACATTCTCGGGTTATAGGCATGAAAATAGCCAAAGGAATGATTAGAAAATCTGAGATGTTAGAACCGAGTGTGGTGCCTGTACGAGGTAAATCCAGGCGAATTGTGCTAATTGAAGCACATGGGAACTCATTTGAGTGTTCATTTTGGTCAAGAAAGAAATTTTATGGTCGAATTTTGAAAATCCGAGAGCTTAATCTGAAATGAATCGGTCGGTAGTGGGTATTATAGGGAATCGGTAATGTTGTTTACCGACTAGATTCTTCCCAACTGGTTGGATAACATCTAGAATGTGTCTCATGTGACCCAATGTCGAGCCTATGCTTTGTGTGAGCTCATGGTCGTGCCGAGTGACTTATTGAGTCGGGGAACCCGATGGTGTAAATACGTCGATCGGTGTTGAGAGTGTAAGGCCGAGCGGCCAAAGAACTGGAAAGTGCCAATGGCTAGGGTGAACTGGCAGAGTTGAATGGGGGTAACTACGTGGGAAATGGAATCCTGAATATAATGAAGACTATGAAGAGTTGTTTTATTTATGCTGATTAGAAATTGCGAAGCAGTCGGAAACGTTGAGAGACGAAGAGTTGCAGTCGGAGCATGACTGTGGTATTCCGATCTGTTTGTTGAGGTAAGTCTGAGTGAAAGAAAGGAATGTTATTCTGAGTCAATGGTGACACTTCCGAGTGGAAATGTGTTAAGAATGATGTCTCGGTTTTCTGGGTGGAGCGGTCGGTAAATTGCTTTGGAAGCCAATTATACCGACTGGAATTTAAGCAATGGATGAATACTTGAGGAACATAGATGTGTAATTGCTTATTGTGGTATGGCAGTGATTTTCCGAGTGGTTCATTGAGGCTAAGCATGTGTTTGAATTTCGAGGATGAAATTCTTTTGAGAGGGGGAGAACTGTAACATCCCGATTTTTAATTTAATTACCGATTGAGACTAAGCCATTAATTAAGGGTTAACTGCAGAATTGGGATTAATGAATAATTAAACTAATTGCTGATTGGTTAGAAAATGATTGAATAAATAATGATAATAATAATAATAATGCCAGGCGAAAGGACGCATGTGTCCCTAAGGGTATAAGACAACTTCAGCTCTCTTTTTCCTTCATTAATTCACGCTGGTCAGCTCTTCTTGTGCGTGCGTCTGGTCTCTCCTTTCCCTGTTTCCTCTTCTTCACTCTCATTCGTGTCGAATAGTGAGAGAGTCGAGAGCTTTCTGGGAGGAACATCAACGCGGCTCTGTTCCACTCCCTGTCCTCTTCTTCCTCTCCGTCGCCTTCTTCCCCCTCCTTCTTCTTCCACTTGGAGCTGTTAGTGTCCCAGTTGGTAGGCTGTGCTGGGAAGTGCCTTGGAGCCGTGGGGGAGACGAACCCATTGGAGGAAAGAGCAACTCTGGCCCAGGATCAACGCTGAGTTCAAAGGCTGTTGGAGGAGGAGTAACAGAAGGGCGATCGATCAGCATTGCAACTCGAGGAGTCTCTGAACCTCGACAGCAGGTAGGGAGCGCTTTGCATGTCAAGTGTATGGTTTATGACCGGGTCCTGGGTGCTTGCTTTAATGGGATATGTTGTGTGAAAGGTGTAGATCGATGTGTTGTGATTGAGCGATTATGCATGCAACTCCCGGATTGGTGGTATCTGTGAATGGTTGAGGGTTGTGTAACTCCGTCCTTGAGTGCTTGTTAATATTTCTATGATGCATGTTGTTGAAACATGAGACTGCTGAGTGAATAGATGTGTGCGTTACCATTATTCCCGAATGCATGAGATGTGAATTGATACGTGATTTCCATTTTGAATATTGTGTTGAAATGCATGCTGACTCCGTTAAAAATGTCGAGTGGATGTGCTGTAATGTGGTTACCTTGGTTTGCTTGTTGTGAGTTACTATGATAGATGCATGTGATGCTGTAATGGAAATGTGGGATTCCGAATGAATCTGAATGCTGAGTGAGGGATCGGTTGTGACCCATTAATGGCTGTGTGAGACGCGCCTGGTAAGCTTGGATGCTTGTTGTGGAATTGCATGAGATTGCATATATGAGATGACTCCCAGATTCCTGACCAGTTCCATGAGGACCCGTGGTAGCCGACGGAGCTAGAGCTGGGTCTCGAGACGTCACGGGGTGACCGGGACCACGCGGAAAGGGCTAGTGGACGGAGGGGGTCGGGGAGGCATATGGAGTCGTATAAAATGATTTTCAGTCAGATTCCTGGCTAGTTCCATGAGGACCCGTGGTAGCCGATGGAGCTAGAGCTGGGTCTCGAGACGTCACGGGGTGACCGGTGCCACACGGAATGGGCTAGTGGACGAGGGGCCGGGAAGGAATCTGCACTGAAATCACTGTTTAAGTCGGATCCGCATGCATGAGTGTATGAGCATTGTTATTGAGATTATTATGATTTACATGGATTGAATGATTTGAGTGAATTCCGACTGGATGATGTCGTATGAGTGAATTCCGACTGAATGAATATGCATGTATTGATGCTGTTGCTGAGTGTAGTGTGATGCTATGATTGAGAATGTATGTTATTATGCGAATTCTGATTGGATGACGTGGTCTAACTCTTATATTAATTGGCAATATATATATATATCGTTATGGATTGAACCCGGTAAATTATATAATTGAAGATTGAGGTAAAATCTGAGTCATTAACTGTCATTTTAAATACAAAAGCTCACCCCTACACCATTTTTCAGTGTGTGCAGGTTGGACTCTGAAGTGATGATAAGGCCTCAGGTCCGAGTGAGGTGCACTCCGACTGTTGAGTGCTTATTTTGTATTTGTCATGTTTTGTCAATTGTAGCCTTGGCCGGCTCATAATAACAGTGTTGTATAACGAATATGAATATATATATATATATAAGTAATCTGAGCTATTGTGACCCGAGTGCATGTTTATATACGTATATGGTTTGATAGCTTGTGCGTGCATCGGATAACAGGTGCTGATGAATGAATGATGTTAAGGTAATGGGTATTCCGAGTGCATGATTATGTATGTACATATATGTTGTATACGGGTGATTGTGTCTGGGTAGACTGAGAGGTCTCAGTTAATGATTTTCCGAGTAGACGTAATTGGGGGAGTCAACTCCGAGTGGGGCTGCAAATGGCTATGCCTTCTTGTTCGAGTGATGATACTTCAATGGATTCTGAGTAAAATATCTTGGATGAACCTATACTGTGTAAGATCTAATGGGAGAATCCCCGAGTGAGATTGAGAACGGTCATTACCGAGTGTGTTGCTCGCCTCAGCGACTAAGGTGTTCGCCCCAGCGAGTGTGTGTTGCTGGAAGGCCCTCGTTTTGATTTTGCTTAAGCACCGTTTGCTCTTCCGCTCGGTTGTTTCTAATTGGTTTCTTTCACTGTTTTCCTTTCCCCTTCTCCTGGTCTCTCGGTTTAGTTTTTCCCTTCTTTGGTCGGCTTTTTGCCTCTCTGCCCTTACGCTGTTTGCTAATTACTCCAACCATTATTTTGGGTCAGATTATGAATGTCTGGCTGGCTTTTATTTTATTTCCTTGCCTTCTTTTTCCTTCTCTTTTTGGACCCGGTATCATTGGTTTATTTTTGGGAAAATTTTCCCTGTTTTGGGTCTTATCTATTTATCAAAATTAGGGTGTTACAATTAAATTCTATAGCCATTTTATTTTCTCATTTATCTGTCACCACTTCATCTAGATCGCTTTCGTAATTATATTCTTTTGACTAACCAAATTTTATTTGTTCTATGTTTGACCATTTACTACTTAGGAATCTAGGTGGATTTTGTTATTTAAATACCTTATTTTCTTGGTCATCAATCCCTTTTGTCCCGAATTAATCTCTTATATTTAACTTAATTCCTTATGTTCCAACCGCGATGTACTTCTTAAACGTAAATTTACTAAGTTCGGTAACTCCTTTCCTTAGTGATTAATTTACTTAATTCGCTTCCTTAACTACACTTAAATTTCTTTTGCTTTATAACTATTTATTAATTAAAGACTTAGATATCACTTTAGCTCAGGCGTCACAACTTAGGGTGATATTGCTTAGTTTTCAAAACTTACTAATTAATTAGTGAGTCCTATTTATTTTCATGTTTAACGGCGATTATACTAAAAAATCTATCTCTTAGTTACTAGCTAACTTGTTCTAGACATCCAATTTCCTCTAATCTTTTTTTTCTACTTCTAAATGGCTCTTAAAATTTCTAACATAGTACCATTTCCTTTTAAAATTCTAGATTTTGGGCTTAATTCATTTAAGTATATAATCTTATTAATTTATTTAGACCTTTTTTCAACTCTTACTCAAGATTTTAATTTTTAGTTTGTCATTTCTTTTCATCTTAAGTTTCTTTAACGCATTAGAATACTTAATTCCAAAAACCCTTTCTTAAAAGTTTCTTTTACTAACTCTAGTTCTTTTTTTCCAAAATTTATAAGGCCATCGTTTCTTTTCTTCTAAGTAGTCACAAAAGTGGTGGCTAAATTTGTTACTAATAATTTCCTTTCTTCATCTAACCAAAATTTTACTTTTATTTTCTTCATTTTACTTAATAAGCCTATTTGGGCCTAAATTAAAAACTTTTTAATAAAGTCTCTTTGAGATGAAATTTTCCAAATAAATACTAATTCATTTAATTAATTTAATTATTGTATTTCTTTTTAAGAAAATAACATTACTTTAGTAAATTGGTAAAAAGAGACATTTTTAACTATCCGATCGGTTATTTTTCTTGAGATATGCGATATTCCTAGAACGACTTCAGCGACGTAGGAACGGAAAATTAAATTTCTGATGGCAGGGCTTACCGGGTAAATTAAATTACAAATTACATAATATCACCACGAATTAAATTAATTAATACAACCACATTGAACGAAACTGAGCCCGCTTGAATGCTAAATTTTCTAAATTTTGTTTTGTTTGTCTAATCGTGATGAAATCCTTTCGAGTATGTGAAAGTCAAGTTATGACAAATAAATTTTTATAATACCCGTAAAATTTTAAAAACGTAAACTTTTTAGCCGTCGGTTACAAAAACTTTTACGGTGCGAGATTTAACCATTAGATCATGATGAAATTCGAAACGAGGGTCCCCGATTATACAAGCAACAACATAGGACAGCCAAACACAAAATCAATCAAGGAAGAGACCCCTTTTACCTCATATTAAGGTCACCTAAGCTTCTGGATCCTTGGAAAAATTTGGCATGCAAGGTTAGATCAAGGGGACAGCCACGATTTTGGCGCTTAAAACATCAAAGAATATCATCACAAAACTCAAAATGAAAACAGATTTTGGGCCAAGAAAATCAAAAGCAAGTTTCAAGGAAAAACATCAAAAATTTCTACCTTAAGTGGCTTGGGTGAGTGGCGGTTTTAGAGGGCTCCATGGTGAGGGGATGAGATCAATTCTTCAAGTCCTTGCATGTAGGAAGCTTGAAGGTGAGAGGCTGTTTTGGTGGTTATTGTACTTAGAGAAAATTTAGAGAATTGGAGTGGAATATATGATCATGGCATGACATAATAGGGTTACATGATGGTAGGTTAGTATTATGGTATGGTAAGGCATGGTGTGATGATGTTCTCTTTGTAAGATAAACAATGTTCAGCTCAAGAGAAAAGGCACACGGTGATGGTTTGATGAAATTGCAACATTCAAATGTCAATTTTTACAAATCAAGAAATCAATCAAGAGTTACACACTTGGAAGACATACTGATTTCCTTGTTGAACAAGGAGTGATTATGGGAGTGCCACATTGGGAGGGCTGGTGGCATAAGGTGGAGGGGTGTGGCAAGTTGTAGTGATGCATGGAGGAAGGATTATTCTAGAGTTAACATGTGTTCCTTGGGTGGTGGAAAGTGATTGGACCAATTTTGCATGAAGAGCTGATGTGGCCAACTTTTGGCATCATTTTGTGTGGGCTTTTAAGGGCCTTTTGGGCTGAATTTGGAAATGGTCCAAACACAAAAATTTTATATCTTTTTGTTATCTTTACTTTGATATATGGCACAAGAATTTTCATTAAGAAATGAGGGATTTATTGCCCAAATACTAAAGTAGTGCAGGGTTGTGATGGGATTATTGTTTCATGCAATGATTAATTTTCTAGGCAAAATGGGTAAGGATTTGGGCTTTGTGTTCTTCATCAAAGTTGTAGGAAATCAAGCTAATAAAATTTGGTGAAATAATTGTTCAATTACATGGTCATATGAGAGAGATATGCAAAAAATACTAAACATAGTGCAAGCTGCCACAAGGAAAACGTGAATCAGTATAGTATTTTACATTTTGGGATTTATGGAGTAAGAATTGGATTTTGAGCTCTTCATGAAGTTTGTATATCATTCTTTACTATTTAATTTGATATATCATTTGCAATGATCTAAGTTAGGTAGCCCGAGATATACCTGATTTACGACAGGGTGCTCCAAAGCTTCTTGAATCAGCTAGGTCTTAGAAATAAATTCACCATTAATTATACTTTAGGAATTTGATTTTGTGCTCTGATGACAATTATAGATCTCTATGATATGGATCCATATCAAAAAGAAAAAAGTGATTTAAGCACCGGACGAGGGATATACATGAATTTTATCGAAGGCTGCCAACATTGAAAAGAAATAGCCAAGGGGTCATAATGATTCATTAAACTGTACTAATCTAGAGGGATTTAGCCCTCAATGTCTTTATAGAAAACATAGATAATTTTGTTATAGATATTTTGACACCAAGTTTGCATGAATCAAAGGTTGCATGAGAAAGTTATGAATTTTTTTCTGAACTATGCATAGAGAAAAACATCCAAACGTTAGAATTTTGAGGTGAACACACTTAATTTTTGATTTTGGGGTTGATAGAGTGAGAATCAAAGTTTGGGACTAGAAACAAAGGTTGGATATCTTTTTAAAATGAAGAGGTTAAGACCAAAATCGTCCCATTCCATGTTTGTATACAAAAGTTGGGTCAAAAACACTGAAGGTATTCAGGTCGAGTTTAAAAATGATTTATGAAGAAACTGATTAATGGAAAAACGAGGGTGATAAAGTCTAAACTGGGTTTCGGCCTCTTTAGGAAAAGTCCTAAAATGTTGAAACGAGTCACCAGAGACTGATCCTGCCACCACCAGATATCCCGAGGTATATGAACGGTTGAAAGTAGGAGATATTAAGGGTTCTGATTGTGCCGGTCAAGCTAAGTCAGACACCGTTAATCCTTTAGGAAATGATCCTAACAGGACTAGTTTCCCTATTGGATCATTAGTCTTTGGTCAAATGGTCAGAGTCTGACCTTAGGCTGGGTCCCATAGTTCAAATCTGAGGAACCAAGCGGTATTATATTAAATGTAATTATCAAATAAATAAACAATTTAAATATATATAATTTCAAAATAAATTATTATAATTATTTACCTATTAAATATTGTTGGCAGAAAATAATTATCGAATAAATATAATTATAAATTAATTTGTACCTAAAATAATCGTCCTTACGTATTATTTTTAATTAAACAGCGTTGTTGAATGTTATTTATTACTTTCTTATTTCTGTTTTTCTCACTCATTACATTCTCTTGGCATTCTTATATTTCAGGTTAAGCTTTGCTTATCCCTATTGTTCTCATCCTAAATTGTTCAGGGAACAGGCCGAAGCCTCGAGCTTCTCACCAAAAGCTCAATAGAGTATCCTCAGAAGTCTTGAGGGTCTGATTTCCTATTCTCAAAAATCAAGGCTGTTACATGTGGGGTTTTCTAGGACATATCATCCATGATGTGATTATTGAAGAGATCTTCACAAAACTTGATTCTTAGGATCATCCAAGGAGAAATTCATCTAGTTCTTAGCCTGAGAGTTCTGACAATGCATAACCATGGTTGGTCAGCTTGTAATCTCAAAGTGTTTTCAAAGTTTTCAAGCTCAAGTGAAGAAAATGTAAAGTGAACAAGACCCAATCCTAAACAATGTCGGGACCCTAACTATTCTCTAAACTAGAAGTGAATTGAGTGAATAACTATCCTTTTGACTCCTTAGCTTGTGAGTCCAAAAGAGAGAGAAGATTAAAAGTTTATGGGGTTTTCTAGGACACATCATCCATGATGTGTATCTTGAAGATATCTTCACGAAACTTGATGCTTAGGTTCATCCAAGAAGCAATTTATCTAGTTCATAACCAAAGAGTTCCGACGATGCATCACCATGCTTAGTTAGTTCATAATCTCAATGGGTTTTCAAAGTTTTCAAGCTCAAGTGAAGATAATGCAAAGTGACAATACCCAATCCAAAACAATGCTGGGAGCCTAGCTATTCTCTCTACTACAAGTGAATTGAGTGAACAACCATCCTTTTGACTCCTTCTTAGCTAGTGAGTCCAAAAGAGAAAGAAGATTAGAAGTTTATTGGATATCATTGCTCCTCATTTCCTCAATGCTGAACTTTTTGATCACCCAAGTTTTTCTTTCATTCAATTTCTCAACCATTATAATCTCATCCCCTTCCTTTCTCTTAAAGAGGAATTTTACTACCCTGAGCTTATTCGAGTTTTCTTTTCCACTCTGAAACTTATTGATGGTATGCTGATGCATAATCTCAGAGGATTATATTCTTTTGGCAAGCACACTAATCGTTAAAGTTATAATATATTTGATCGTCCCACAAGGATTGAGGTAACTACCACAACCTCGGACTAGTACAAGCTGAACCAGAACAAAATAGGATAAGATTCATTCTGTTTATGCTTTTCTAGAATTTCTATGTTTTTGTAATTTCAGAAATAATGTGAAAAGATGAAATGTAATTAATGGAAGATAGGTTAGGATTACTTCAGTTCACAATTTCATCAAGAAATATACAAATGAGGTTCAATCAAGCTTCAGACTCAAGAGGACAACTTCACAGATGGTTAATCCCTAATTCCTTAGGTGATTAACACCAATTCCTAAGCATTAAACCCTAATCCCTTAGGTGTTCAGTGATAGAGAAATCTAATGCAAAATTAGGGATTGAACCCTAGCTCTTCACCTAATTACTAGGCCTAAATTAGCTAAGAAGCCAGAAGTTACCTAAGCGTTCAACCATGATTCCTCATTGGTGAAATACTTCAATTAGGTCTAGATTTGTCAATCCAGTAGTGTAGATCCACTTCTCAGCTTGTTCTCCTTATGCTTCAGAAGATGATTTCCTCAATTCAGATTCAAGAATCCATTGCAAACCTTAGCAATCCCAACCCTAGGGGTTTAGCAACCCATGGAAGTGGAATCAGTAGAAGAAGGAATGCAAAGAGCCATGGAAGAGAGAGTTTAGTGAGAGAAAAGGTTTAGAGAGAGATTGAAAATTAGAAAAATAAGAGTAATGTTATTGTTTCTATGTTAAGTTACAAGGAAATTACAAATAAATAGGTTTATGCCTTGAACTAACTAACTAACTAAGCTTAATCACGTAATTGCCCCAAAGGGGCTTACAAGCAATTAGTTAGAAATTACATAACTGAATAAATAACTGTTTCAGGTTTCCCTCCTAGCTGCGCGTAGAAACGCCCACATACCAGCGTATGTATGCTGGGATTCTGTATGAGTGGGAACTGTGTGCCTTATGTTAACTTGATCTACGCGTATGTACGCTAGGGTCTAGCGTATGTACGGGGTCAAGCGTATGTACACTGGCCTACTGACTTGATAAATTAGATTCTGTCTCTGGGCATATGTACGCTCTCCTACCCAGCATATATACGCTGGGCCACTGGTCTGATGGTTTTTGGTTCTGTTTCTGGGTGTATACGCTTTATTCTAGCGTATGTATGCTGACTCACTGGCTGATGGTATTGGAATGGGTGTATGATACACTGAGTTAGGTGTTTATATGCTGAACTCCTGGACTTGGATCTTGTCAAACACAAACAATTAAATGCCTAGCGTATGTACGTTGGCTTTGTAACGTATATACGCTGGGTTACTAGATCTCTCAATAAGCTTCCTTTCTTATATGTTTATCTTTTTCTCCATTTTCTTGCATAATTTAATGCATATTTTAATTAAATAAGTAAAACCAAAGAATGACAAAACATTACTTAAACAATGCAAAACTCAACAATACTTAATGAATTAAGTAAAATTAAAGATAGAATTATTAAGTCTTTTCAAGACTTATCACATCCCCAAACTTAAAGCTTGCTTGTCCTCAAGTAAGGACTCAGATTAATTAAATCAATTACACTTGCTCAAGATAATCAACCTTTCCTTAACTTAATTCATGCCATAATTATTGAATACCATTCATGCTTTCTTTCTGCAACTTCTAAAAATATAATTACTCACACTTCCTTTGGGAACAAACTGGTGATGCTTTCCTCACATGGATTAATGTTTCACTCTTTTGTCAGTGTATAGGGTCAATTACATTTACTCATCACCTGCATAATTGTCAGATCAATATAGGTTTGCAACAGTTCTAAACATCATGACATATGCTAGCACAATTGGATCAGTAAGGGTTTTTTAAGCTTGTAATGGGGTTAGGCTACAGGCTCCATTTTTGTTTTTCTAGTCAGTGTTGGGTTAAAAGATGTGCCTACTGATGCTTTGCCTTAATCTTAACTCAAATAGCTCTACTAACCAGCTCTTTTGCTTTCATTTTTCAGATGAATGATACTCAACTAATTATGGTGCTTTGCACCTTCTTCTCTTTCAGTCCTTTGGACTCTTTCTTTCTTAATCAACTTCTTTTTTTTCTCTTTTTTCTTTTTTTTCTATATAGGCATTGCTTTGTAGATTTTTCACTTTTCTTTTATTTTTACTGTTCTTCCTTTCATTTCTCAAAATTCCCATCAGTAATTAGGGTCAGAGTGTGTTCTTTAATTGCTGTTAGGCACACTCTTCATCCCTAAACTTAGAACTTGCTAGTCCCTAGCAATAAGTTAAGACTCAACAATCCAACAGTGGTACATCCAAGGACAATTCACTTGGTTTTTCTCAGATAAATAGGCTTGTAAAGTTAGGTACATAATTAGAAGGAATGGGTCTCAGGCTCAAACATAATTATTGGGTCAAAGGATAATTAATATTGATTAGGATGGCTAAATTTTGGCCCTGGCTAATTTCCAAAGAAGGCCTTCATTATTTCTAATTGGCAAACATATAATCATTAGCAAGTATTGAAGCAAATTCTGTCTCACTAAGCAAGAATGCAGACACACTCGAAAAAGAAAATTATAATAATAAAGGCTCAAAAGCTAATAAATTACAGGTAATCAGCCAATCATGTCCCCAAACTTAATGTGAGATTACAAATTCAGATTGCTAACTAGCATGGTTATGATATAAATAATTCAGGATAAAAATAGTTATGGACAAGGATCATGAATCAAGCAATACGAATCAATTAATTTATCCAATTGATGCCTGAGAATCAACAAGATTTAAATAATTAAGATGAATTCTAAATTAAGCACAATTAACATATTTCATAAGTTAATGAGATTAGGGGATAGAGTACTTCCCTTTTTACCTATATGGTCAAGGATTTGGTGAGCAATGGTTGTAAGAATTAACCAATACAAAGCAGAAAAGAAATGACATTGAACAATTAATAGGGAAATATAATTTCATTACAACTGAAAAGGAGATACATTGTTCAAGAAAATATACTACAATAAAGTTATTACAACACGAAAGTAAAATAGCATAAATGAAAATAGATTAAAATATCAGTCCTCCTCTTCTTCATCTTCCTCTTCAACAGCCTTATTCATTGATTCATGATTGTCTTGCTTAGGGTGGGGTGGAAATTCAGTTGCCAAAGGTGTGTCCTCAAGGGGAATGGTGAACCCAATGGAAGCCAACCATAAGTCTCTGTCAGTTGGAACTCCTATTTCTTCAGTATGGTCCACATTCAGTGTAGTGGCAATCTTCCTCAACATGAGATCATGGTTCAGTACCAGATTATAGGTCCCCAGCTGCATCTTTTTTATAGCCTGGAGTTCTTGCATTATCATAGAAAAATCAAAAGAAGTACCTGGACCTGTTGGGGGTGGTGATGCAGAAGATGATGGTTTGGGTTGTTTGGGACTCTTTGGCTCTTGAGGCACAAAATGGTCAATATGGTCTATCACCCAGTACTTGTCCATAATTTTTTCAGGCTTCACCTTTCTCAATTCTTCATTGTTCAACCTAACATGATTCTTTTTGGCCAGCAAAGTGACAACGGAGCAATATGGCAGTTGCAGATTTTTTTCATTGGCTTTCACTATCTCAACCAATATTAAATCACCCAAATTAACATAAAAATGTTTCATCAAACAATAAATCAACACCAAGCTTTTAATGACAACCTCAGTAGCATGGGCTACAGGTTGCAGAGATGAGAGAATGTAATGGCACCATAAGAAAGGAAGATGATTCAGACAGCTTTTCTTAACGTATTTTGGTACACCACTCACCTTGGTTTCATATGCAGCCCCATGTTCACAATATTCCTCCAGTATTTCTTGCCTAAGGTTTTCATTTTCAGCCCTATGGAAGATATTCACTAGCCAAGTGTATTGACAATCATCATCTAAGACGGGTATTTTCAAAATCTTGTTCAATATGCTGCCAGAGAGAGGAATAGTGACTCCTCTCAAGTAAGAGAAAAAGGCACATCATCCTCACCAAAATTACTCCTTAAATTAGCATAGAACTCCCTGGTGAGTTCTTAATATCCATTGCCTTAATTTTCATTGAAATAGTTCCATTCCCTTGCAAACATGGCAGCCTTGACATCAAGATCAAGACAATCCTCATCATTAAGGACCAGAGCCCTTTCCCTTTTCACTCCTCTATTTGTAAATTTTCCTTCATATTCCTGGGCAGCCTTGAGATCCATAAATCTAAGCCAATCAAAATCCTCAAGTCTTTTGGACCTCTTTTCTCCCTTATTGCTCTTACTCTTTTTTGGTAGTGGAGAAACAGGGGTGCTTGAAGTAGCCACCCCCTTTCCCTTCTCTTTTTGGGTTTTTCTCACATTCTCCATTTTAACAATCCTCTTAGTTTTCTTAATGAATCTTTACGGTCTTGTGGTCATTGTGGATGAAATGGGTGGTATTTATAGAGCCTAAATGGTTGCAAATGCAGAGGCAAACATAACATGAAAAAAAATGAAAATGTGAGAGGAATAGACATGATGGATGCAAAAGTTTTGAAATTGAAGCGATGGGATGCCATGATTCTAGTCATTAATTGAAATTAAGGAGGGAAAAAATGTTACCTCTTAATGGAATCCAAAGATTGTGCCTTTTCCTTCAAGAACCAGAGCTTCCAACGTACAAGGGGCTGAAGTTAGGGTTTATACGCTGGGGTTGGTATTTATACTGCAGAACCACACGTATATACACCCAGCTCCTAACGTATGTATGCTTATATTCTGGTTGTACATCAACTGGTTAATCCTGGGTTACGCGTATGAACGCTCACCCTGGGCATATGTACGCCCACATTCTATTATATCAGGTGGCAAGTCATGGGTTTCACGTATGTACGCTGACTCTGGGCGTATGTACGTCCACTCACTGGTTTTCAACAAGTAGTAAAGCTTGGGTCGCGCGTAGGTACGCTGACCCTGGGCATATGTACGCCCACATTCTTGTTGCATTAGTTGACAAGGCCTGGGTCACACGTGTGTATGCTGGCCCTGGGCGTATATACGCCCACTAGAGAACCTCAATGTAGGAACGCTGAGCATCAGTTGTTAGGGAATCCCTAGTGTATGAGCAGCGAAAAAATTAAAGGGATTCCATAGGATTTGCAAGGTTCCGTGTTTCAAAGCACAAAAACCAATTTCGAAATTGTTTAGGTTACCTCTTGAAGAACTCCGAAGCAGTCGTAGCCTCGTCCTTTAGGAGTCCACACGAGCACTCCCACCAGAATCGCAACACTTGCCAACTGCTAGGTTGACGGCGTGTAGCTCTTGCAACTTTTTGTGAATTTTGTGTCTCACTTGAGTGAACCGCCTATGAGCATCTTATGCTCTATTTATAGGCTTAGGTTTGACCTAATTTGTTCTCTCTAAAAGTGGGCTCCTTACTCATTCCAAATGTGTTAGGCCCAATAGCTTTATTTTAGTCCAACTAAAATAAGACAACATTTTTTGATGGGCTTACTCTATGTGTGTGACCCTATAGGTAAAATACCCGGTCATATTAATAATAAACTATTTTATTATTAATATAAAATAAGAGCGGCATCTAGCAATGCATCATTATGTCCGAATATTATTAACATAACCTATAAGTGATAATTATTTAATACGTTTATTCCTTTTGTCACGATATCCTAATTGGGCCCAAGGCATGGTCGCGTCATCCTTGTACGGCCCAATTTATTTTACTTGATACCGGAGTAGACTGGATCCGAATAAATATCTAATATTTATTCTTTCTAGCATGGCCATGCGTTTACTTAGTCTTACTCCATCAAGTGGCCTATGGATATCACTCCTGTCACATAGGAGAGACAAATCCCATCTACATCACTCACATCCCTCTGCATAATTTGTTCATTGCCTAATCACAACCTTTATAGTCCTCTTGTTACAGAAGACGTTTAATTGCATTAAAACAATAAACTCCTCATGTAGGAATCGTAGTGACTTCAGGTCGAAGGACTATATATACCATTATCACATTGAGAATCGTTTATGACAATCATGTAACGATCCATGCAACGTTCTCATGGTGGGTCAGTCCAGTACATCATTACTCTTAATGTGTACCCGTGTGAAGACTCGATATCATCTATATCTATGATCTGTGAGATCAGATCATCAGTACACTCACACACTAGTCTCAGTGTATTTACATGTCCCCATGTAAATACTTAACTAGGGACATTTTAGGAATAATTTTATATGACCTATTACTCCAAGGATAAATATGTTTAAAACAATTTTAAACTGAAATATTTATTCTATTGATAAGTAGAAAAATGATACAAATGAAAAAGCATAAAGGCTCATAGTGCATACACCAACAATCTCCCACTTGCACTAGAGCCAATCAGACATTTGCCTAATGCCTAATGATCTAGTGTGCCCCTTATATTTTTGTTGTGTAAGAGGTTTTGTGAGTGGGTCAGCAATATTCTCATCAGTATGCACCTTACATATCTTTACATCTCCTCGGTCAAGGATCTCTCGAATGAGATGAAATCGCCTAAGTATATGCTTGGATCGTTGATGTGATCTAGGTTCCTTAGCTTGTGCGATTGCTCCACTATTGTCACAGTAGAGACTTATAGGGTCCACAATGCTAGGAACAATCCCAAGTTCTGTTATGAACTTCTTGATCCATACTGCCTCTTTTGCAGCATTTGAGGCAGCAATATACTCAGACTCTGTAGTAGAATCAGCAACTGTCTCTTGCTTTGAACTCTTCCAGCTTACAGCGCCACCATTTAGACAAAACACGTACCCAGATTGCGATCTTGAGTCATCCTTATCAGTTTGGAAGCTAGCATCAGTGTAACCTTTTACAATGAGCTCTTCTTCCCCTCCATATATCAAGAATGAATCCTTAGTTTTTCTTAAGTACTTCAGGATATTCTTGACAGCAGTCCAGTGACTTTCACCGGGATCAGACTGGTATCTGCTCGTCATGCTTAAAGCGTACGAGACATCTGGTCGGGTACATATCATGGCATACATGATTGATCCAATAGCAGATGCATATGGAATCTTATTCATCCGTTCTCTTTCTTCTTTAGTGGAAGGAGATTGAGCTTTTGATAAGCTTATGCCATGAGCCATAGGCAAAGTTCCTTTCTTGGAATCTTGCATGTTAAACCTTTTTAACACTTTGTCTATGTATGTATTCTGACTTAGGCCAAGAAGTTTTCTTGATCTATCTCTATAGATCTTAATTCCCAACACGTAGGTTGCTTCACCTAAGTCTTTCATAGAAAAACAACTTCCCAACCAACTCTTCACAGACTGAAGAGTAGGAACGTCATTTCCAATAAGTAGTATGTCATCAACATACAGGACCAGAAAAACAATTGTGCAGTCACTAACCTTCTTGTAGACACAAGGTTCATCCTCATTTTTAGTAAAGCCAAATTGTTTAACAGCTTCATCAAAACGAAGATTCCAGCTTCTGGAAGCTTGCTTAAGTCCATATATAGAACGTTGTAGCTTGCACACCTTCCTGGATGCTTCAGGCTTAACAAAGCCTTCAGGTTGTGTCATGTACACTTCCTCAAGAAGATTTCCATTAAGGAAAGCAGTCTTGACATCCATTTGCCATATCTCATAATCATGGTATGCAGCAATAGCAAGCAGAATCCGAACAGACTTTAGCATAGCAACTGGGGAAAAAGTTTCATCATAGTCTATACCATGTATTTGCTTGAAACCTTTAGCCACCAACCTTGCTTTAAAGGTACTTATATTACCATCCATGTCAGTTTTCTTTTTGAAAACCCACTTGCATCCTATAGGTTTTACCCCTTCAGGTGCATCAACCAAGTTCCAAACTTGATTAGTGTACATGGAGTCCATTTCAGATTCCATGGCCTCTAGCCATTTCTCAGATTCTGAACTTGCAATGGCCTCTTCATAAGATGTTGGCTCATTTTGATCCATTAGGAATACATCTCCTTCCTGAGTTACAAGAAATCCATATCTTTCAGGTTGTTGACGTATTCTACCTGATCTACGCAAGTCTTGTGCTACTGGAGCTGGTGTTATCACAACATTTTGTGGGTCCTGCTCCACTTCCACCATTGGCTCTTCAATGCCTTGTGAGTCTTGAATTTCTTCAAGTTCTACTTTCCTCCCACTGATTCTTGTAGAGATGAATTCCCTTTCTAAGAATACAGCATTCCGAGCAACAAACACTTTGCCCTCAGTAGGATTGTAAAAATAATAACCCTTAGTTTCTTTTGGGTATCCCACAAAAAGACATTTATCTGACTTGGGCCCAAGTTTATCAGAACTTTGGCGTTTAACATAAGCTTCACAGCCCCAAATCTTAAGAAAAGACATACTAGGTCGTTTCCCAGTCCATATCTCATATGGTGTCTTTATGACAGCCTTTGATGGAACACGGTTAAGTGTGAAAGTTGCTGTCAACAAAGCATGTCCCAAGAATGAGTTAGGGAGGTCAGTTTGACTCATCATTGATCGAACCATGTCCAACAAGGTTCTATTTCTCCGCTCAGAAACCCCATTCCATTCTGGTGTTCCAGGGGGAGTAAGTTGAGATATAATCCCACACTCTTTAAGATATTCATCAAACTCTAGGCTCAAATATTCACCACCTCGATCAGATCGAAGTGCTTTAATTGTCTTGCCAAGTTGGTTCTCTACTTCATGTTTAAACTCCTTGAACTTTTCAAAGGATTCTGATTTATGTTTCATGAGAAACACAAATCCATATCTACTGAAATCATCAGTAAAAGTGATGAAGTAACTAAAACCTCCCCTAGCCATTGTCCCTATGGGCCCATATACATCACTATGTATCAAGCCAAGAAGATCACTCGCCCTTTCACCTTTTCCGGTAAAAGGGGTCTTGGTCATCTTCCCTAATAAACAAGATTCACATGTATCTATTGATTCAAAATCAAAAGATTCTAAATATCCATCTTGATGGAGTTTAGAAATGCGTTTCTCATTTATATGTCCTAGGCGACAATGCCAAAGATAAGTTGGGTTTAAATCATTTGTTTTAACCCTTTTAGTATTAATGTTATAGATAGGGGTTCGAGATCTAGAACATAAAGTCCATTACTCAAATTTGCACAACAATAAAACATGTCTTTTAAATAAACTGAACAACTATTGTTCTTTATTGTAAAGGAAAATCCTTTCTTATCAAGACAAGAAACAGAAATAATGTTTCTCCTTATTGCCGGAACAAAATAACAATTGTCCAATTCAAGGACTAACCCTGAGGGCAAGGATAAAAAATAAGTCCCTACAGCTAATGCAGCAACTCTTGCTCCATTTCCAACGCGTAGGTCTACCTCGCCCTTCATCAACTGCCTACTCCTTCTTAGATCCTGCACATTAAGACAAATGTGAGATCCATATCCAGTATCTAATACCCATGATGTTGAAGTTGACATGTTAATTTCTATAACAAAAATACCTGAAGTGGAAGTCTCACTTCCCTTCTTCTTAAGCTCTTCTAGGTACTTTGGACAGTTTCTCTTCCAGTGTCCCTTTTGTCCACAATGGTGACATTTACCTTCCTTAGCCACCCCGCCCACAGGTTTTAAGGCTGATGTACTTGGCTTATCCTTGCCTTTCCAAATCTTCTTGCCATTTCCTACAATAGCCTTTCCTTTGCCTTTATACATGCCCTTTCCTTTACCTTTGCCAGAATTGACCATCATTATGGCCTTGCCCTTTCCTTTAGAAATATTGGGCTCAGCAGTCCTCAACATATTGAGTAGCTCTGGCAATGTTTTGTCCAATGCATTCATGTTGTAATTCATGATGACTGGCTTAAAACTGTCAGGTAATGATTTCAAAATGAGATCGGTAGCCAACTTCTGAGGGAAGGGGAATCCTAGCCTAGCTAGATTCTCCAAGTACCCAATCATTTTGAGCACATGAGGTCCTACAGAACCTCCCTCTTCAAGTCTGCAGCTAAATAGGGCTGAAGAAACTTCATATCTTTCTTGGTCAGCTTGACCTTGATATAGTTTCCTTAGGTTTTCGATCATATCGAAAGCCTCCATATGCTCATGTTGCTTCTGAAGCTCAGGAGACATGGTTGCCAGCATAAGGCATTGGACATCTAAAGCGTCATCCTGATGCTTCTTGTAAGCATCCTTGTCAGCTTTAGAGGCATTGTTCGCGGGTGGTTCCGGAATCGGACCTTCCAGGACATACTGCTTTTTCTCTTGTTTGAGGACAATCCTCAAATTTCTATACCAGTCAAGGAAGTTAGAACCAGACAATTTTTCTTTGTCTAGGATTGATCGCAACGAAAGGTTTGAAGGTGTGTTTGACGTCATGGTTATCTAAAACAGAAAATATGTAGTAAGTATCATTTTCAAAACATATTTAAATTATGGTCATTTAAATTAAATATGTCTCCCACTATTTTGATTCAAAACAAAATTACCCTCCACGAATCAGAAAATCCCGTTGGAAGATTTTCTAGTGGGCTAAGATCCATATTTTACCAAGCGTTAAGTCAGCTTTGGCTGATCACCTAATACTTGGTTATTTAGGTAGGAAACTTTTTCCAATTGTATCTTTATACAACTCTTAGTCATTGGGTTAAATAACCATTACTAATTATTCATCTTATGAATATTTAGCCCAATGTTTACGCCTCTAAGTTATATTCAATCCAATTGAAAACTTAGTTAAGTTAAAGCCCAATAAAACAGTTTGGATATTACCATTATCCCATCGCGTCTTACTAATATAAATAATAGTGCCCTGCTTTGGCAGACCCACTATTTATTGACATTAGTGTTGACGAGTGTACTTATTGGAAGGCGTTTATAACTTAATATTATTTTGAGGGATTTTAATTTATTTTAAAATTACCGTCTTTGTTAAACGCTTTAACGTAATAAAATTATCCCCAAAACATGCAAACGAAATTGTGAGATGGTTATGGTCTTCCTAGAAGAAAAAAATAAAAAAAATAAAAAAAGAATAAACCTAGAGGAACTATATAGCCAAGGCTTCATGAAGTCCTACTTCTTGAACCCACCATCCTCTTGGAGTCACCACTCCTTGGTTCCTTTCAAAGACAAAAGTGCTTAGAGTCACCACTCTAGTTTTCTTCTAGATCTCTACTTTGTTGCCTCGATCAAGATTACAAGATTTTTAAAGAAACTCGCTTTACATACGAGTGAAGGGTTGAGAAAAGAAATACAACAGAATGAAGAGAGGCACAGCACGCAGGCTGTATTTAAATAAAATAACTAAGACCATAACCATTCACCATGCAACGTGTTAATTAATTAATTATAACCCATTTGAAATAATTTAAAAAAATAAATTTTAAACGGGCCATTAAACACGTGGGTCGGTAATAAGGCGCTACGCAGAGAATGTACGGGGGTCCCGCTACCCGGTTAGCGGGCGGGGGTCAAGGGGGGGCCGCTTAAGTACCAAATCTTTCCTAGCCAGAACGTCCCACTGACCATTAACAGCTCTAAAATTTCGGCTAGGGTTTCAACCACTTTGAAACCCTAATTCCTTGTTGCGAACACTTCACAACGCAGCCGTCAAGGCATATGGAGGTAGCGCCGTCTAGGGTTTCAAAACCTAGAATTCAATTTGCGCTAATGCCAACATGCAATGCCTTTCCATGACGGCCGTCTAGGTTTCAACTCTTGAACCCTAGATTAAGGAACGGCCATGGTTTAACACTTAAACCTTATCACTTAACGCCCCATAACATGAACCATTCATGTTCGAAGATCAACTCAATTGATTCAAAGTTTGTACGATGACAATCATATGAGTAAAACACATATCAAAATTGCATAAACTCATACATCATACAAATTTAAACGGCAACAACATACATACTAAAATTAAGAAACTTTATAACATGCATCATATACAATTTATAAAGAACAACTCAAAATTATATGTATCATGCCAAAACAGAGGTCATATCATATACATGATTAATCATTGTAATAATATGCATCATATGCGATAACTCAAAATAGCAACATAATCATGCATGTTTATTTTCGAATCCTAGTTTCACAAAACATTTTCGCAAAACAAAATTGCAAAGCTTTAAACAACGAAACGATTTCGCAAATCATATTTTCCAAAAGCTCTTGCAAACGAAAACATATCATCATAAAATATAAACAAATGCCCAAAACACGATTTTGCAAACCTGGCTTTGATACCACTGTTAGGGAATCCCTAGTGTATGAGCAGCGGAAAAATTAAAGGGATTCCATAGGATTTGCAAGGTTCCGTGTTTCAAAGCACAAAAACCAATTTCAAAATTGTTTAGGTTACCTCTTGAAGAACTCCGAAGCAGTCGTAGCCTCGTCTTTTAGGAGTCCACACGAGCACTCCCACCAGAATCGCAACACTTGCCAACTGCTAGGTTGACGGCGTGTAGCTCTTGCAACTTTTTGCGAATTTTGTGTCTCACTTGAGTGAACCGCCTATGAGCATCTTATGCTCTATTTATAGGCTTAGGTTTGACCTAATTTGTTCTCTCTAAAAGTGGGCTCCTTACTCATTCCAAATGTGTTAGGCCCAATAGCTTTATTTTAGTCCAACTAAAATAAGACAACATTTTCTGATGGGCTTACTCTATGTGTGTGACCCTATAGGTAAAATACCCGGTCATATTAATAATAAACTATTTTATTATTAATATAAAATAAGAGCGGCATCTAGCAATGCATCATTATGTCCGAATATTATTAACATAACCTATAAGTGATAATTATTTAATACGTTTATTCCTTTTGTCACGATATCCTAATTGGGCCCAAGGCATGGTCGCGTCATCCTTGTACGGCCTAATTTATTTTACTTGATACCGGAGTAGACTGGATCCGAATAAATATCTAATATTTATTCTTTCTAGCATGGCCATGCGTTTACTTAGTCTTACTCCATCAAGTGGCCTATGGATATCACTCCTGTCACATAGGAGAGACAAATCCCATCTACATCACTCACATCCCTCTGCATAATTTGTTCATTGCCTAATCACAACCTTTATAGTCCTCTTGTTACAGAAGACGTTTAATTGCATTAAAACAATAAACTCCTCATGTAGGAATCGTAGTGACTTCAGGTCGAAGGACTACATATACCATTATCACATTGAGAATCGTTTATGACAATCATGTAACGATCCATGCAACGTTCTCATGGTGGGTCAGTCCAGTACATCATTACTCTTAATGTGTACCCGTGTGAAGACTCGATATCATCTATATCTATGATCTGTGAGATCAGATCATCAGTACACTCACACACTAGTCTCAGTGTATTTACATGTCCCCATGTAAATACTTAACTAGGGACATTTTAGGAATAATTTTATATGACCTATTACTCCAAGGATAAATATGTTTAAAACAATTTTAAACTGAAATATTTATTCTATTGATAAGTAGAAAAATGATACAAATGAAAAAGCATAAAGGCTCATAGTGCATACACCAACATCAGTGCATATACGCTGGATTTATTTCCCTTATTGAGCAACAGACCCACGACGCGTAGGTACGCTGGGGTCTTGGTGTATGTACGCCATCTTTCAGCCTTATTATTTTCCAAAATTACCTTTTATGCATAGCTACGCCCCAGCTGGGCGTATGCACGATCACACTTTATTTTGCCTACTGGACCCACGCATAGGTACACTAAGATTGAGCATATGTATGCTAACTTTCTGGTCCAACACTTTTATTCTTTTACTGATGTGCGTATGTATGCTGAAATACAACGTATATACGCTCTAGCCTTATTCAAACATTTTTCAAGCTTTTTCAGTCTTTTCTTCTTTATCCCTATTTAATTTTCTTTTGTTTTTAAAATGTACAACCAAAATACAGTAATAAAATGCAGGGTTGCCTCCCTCAAGCGCTTTTTTAACGTCACTAGCTTGATGTTTTGACACCTAAGAAGATGTCTGCAAAAACATGGAGGATTTCTGCCTATTAAACTCTCCTCCATAGTAGAGCTTGAGTCTCTGGCCATTCACCTTGAAAGTTCTACCAGTGCCTGGTTCTTTTACCTCAATTGCACCATGAGGGAAAACCTCATTCACAATAAAAGGTCCAGACCATTTTGATCTTAGTTTTCCTGGAAAGAGTCTCAGCCTAGAATTGAATAAAAGACCTTGTCATCCTTCTGAAACTCCTTTCTATTTATCCACTTATCATGCCACCTCTTGGTTTTCTCTTTATAGATTGAGGCACTTTGATAAGCATTGAGTCTGAACTCCTCAAGTTCATGGAGTTTTAGGACTCTCTCCTCTTGAGATTTGTCAAATTCCATGTTTAACAGCTTTGTGGCCCACCATGCCTTATGCTTTAACTCCACAGGAAGATGGCAAGCCTTACCATACACCAACTGATAAGGTGACATGCCAATTGGAGTCTTAAATACTATCCTATAGGCCCACAATCCATCATCTAATCTCATAGACCCGTCCTTCCTAGATTTCCCTACATATCCTCTTGATTTCTCTATTAGAAAGCTCAACTTGTCCACAAGTTTGTGGATAGTATGGAGTGGATACCTTATGGAGTACCTCATAATGCCTCAAGGCTTTTTCCATGATTTTGTTACAGAAATACGACCCTCCATCACTAATGAGGACTCTAGGGACTCCAAATCTAGAGAAAATGTTCTTCTTTATAAACCTCAGCATTACATGTGCATCATTGGTTCTGGTAGGGATTGCCTCCACCCACTTGGAGACATAATCTACAACAACAAGAATATATTCATTGGAGAATGACTTTGGGAATAATCCCATAAAGTTAATGCCCTAAACATCAAATAACTCCACAACTAAAATATTTGTCAAAGGCATGCAACTTCAGCAGAGAGGCCTCTACTTCTTTAACACTTATCACACTTTTACACATATACTCTAGCATCCTGAAAAATTGTTGGCCAATAAAAGCCACATTGTAACACTTTTGCTGCTGTTCTAGAGGCACCATGGTGTCCTTCATAATAGGAGTCATGACAGTGCCATAAAAGTCTTTCTTGTTTTGATTCAGGCACACATCTCCTGATAATTCCATCTACTCCTATCTTATACAGAAATGGATCATCCCATAGAAAAGTTTTACTATCATGGAAGAACTTTTTCTTCATTTGGGATGCCCATCCTGCTGGTACCACAGAGGCACTTTTAAAGTTGGCCATATCAGCATACCATGGCCCTGTGGTAATTGCCATCAGCCTCTTATCTGGGAATTCCTCTTTTATCAAGATGGAGTCCGATTCACCTTCCAGACGAGAGAGTTGATCAGCCACTGAGTTCTCTACTCCCCTTTTATCTCTTATTTCCAAATCAAACTCTTGGAGTAATAGAACCCAGTTGATCAATCTTGGCTTTGATTCTTTTTTCACTAGCAAGTACTTGATTACTGAATGGTCTGTATACATAATGACCTTAGCACCAATCAAGTAAGCTCTGAATTTATCAAATGCATACACCACAACAAGCTTTTCTTTTTCAGTAGTGGTGTAGTTTTTTAATTTTTGTTCAGCACCTTGCTAGCATAATAAATAACATGTGCTAATTTTTCTTTTTTTTGTCCCAGTACAGCTCCTATAGCAAAATCACTTGCATCACACATGAGTTTAAATGGTAAAAACCAATCAGGTGCTGTAAGGATTAGAGCTGTAATTAATCTTTGTTTCAGATTTTCAAAAGCCTTGACACACTTTTCATAAAAAATAAAAGCATGATCTTTCACAAGTAAATCAGTCAAAGGCTTTGTTATTTTCAAAAAATCCTTTATAAATCTCTTATAGAAACCAATACATCCTAAGAAACTCCTCACTCCTTTCACATTGATTGGAGGAGGAAGCTTTTCAATGGTATCAATCTTGGCTTTATCTACTTGGATGCCCTCAGTAGAGATTTTATGGCCGAGGACTATCCCTCCTCTAACCATAAAATGGCATTTTTCCTAGTTGAGGACAAGATTAGTCTCTTGACATCTCACCAACACCTTAGATAGGTTGCTGAGGCATACATCAAATCTGTTTCCAAACACAGAGAAGTCATCCATAAAGACCTTAATGAACTTCTCTAATATGTCCCCAAAAATTGCCAGCATACACCTTTGAAAGGTTGCTGGTGCATTGCTCAAACCAAAAGGCATGTGCCTATATGCAAAGATTCCATATGGACAGGTTAAGGTTGTCTTCTCTTGATCTTTTGGATCAACCATAATTTAGTTGTATCCAAAATATTCATCAAGGAAGCAATAATACTTATGTCCTGACAGCCTCTCAAGAATTTGATCTACAAAAGGTAAAGGAAAGTGGTCTTTTCTAGTGGAGTCATTTAGCCTTCTATAGTCTATGCACATCCTCTAACCTATAGTTGGTCTAGTGGCAATGACTTCACCTTCTTCATTTTTAATAGTGGTCATCCCTCCTTTCTTAGGCACCACTTGGAACGGACTGATCCGAGCACTGTCAGAGATAGGATAGATAATCCCTGTATCAAGGAGTTTAACCACTTCTTTCCTTACAGCTTCTTTCACTATGGGGTTTAATGTGACACCCACCATAATAGGGGTTAATTTTTCACAAATTAATTAGAAAATAGCCTGGATCTATAATAAAAACACTCCCATATATGAAGATATGAGAGCTGGTCCCATGGCCAAGGAGAAAAAGGAAAGGAAGGCAAAGGCAAATAAAATCTTTCACAGCGGAAAACAACAACGCCTGAGCGATCCCACAAACAGCGTGCACTCGCTCAAGCGAGATCCGACTCCGCTTGAGCGAGACAGCACAATTCGCTCGGGCGAACACCCCTTCGCTTGAGCGAAACCAATATCAAAAGCCTTCTTATCCAACACATTCGCTGGAGCGAATTCCTTGTTCGCTGAAGTGAGAAGCCACTCGGCCTTCAATCACTCGAGAAACCGAGACATTCATTCACTCGGTAAACGATCAGGTCCAGTCGGAATTCATGCCTAAGTCCTCTCGGAATTTCATATCTTAGTCCACTCAGCATTATGGGGTTCCGTCATTCGGTAAACAACCCCAACACTCATACACTCCATAACTAAGTCGTTAAATTTTATCCACCAAGGCACACACACAATCCACTCGGTAACTGAGGGTTATCCCACTCTGATTCTATAAACCCTCACTCGGAATATCTCCCAATCAAATGCCACTCGGCATTTTCCAACCTTAACTAACTCGGAAGTATTTCACATGCTCATTACTCGGCACAATCATCATTTCTCTTACTCGGAGATTACTTAACCATTCACAACTTAGCAATAAGCCATCTTAATCAATTTCACTCGGAATTATCCGAACTCCTCAATACTTAGAGGAATTCACCAAGTTAAGTCACTCGGACTTCTTTATTACATAACCACTCGGAAAACTATTAAACTAAGTCCCACTCGGACTTATTTCAAACCCAACAATTCGGAGTAATATTCTTATTCACTCAACATCCATATATTTCCAACACTTAGAATATATATATATATATATATATATATATATATATATATATATTCAGTCTAATCCATCATAACAACCCTTCACTTGGAATCACTCGGAATTCCACTCGGGTTTTACATATACTCATTTCCACTCGGGATTTACGCATAATCCCACTCGGAATCATTCAAGCCTATTTACTCGGGAAATCCTCCCATAAAATCCCTCACAATAAATTCATCAAAAGGGGTTTCTCTCAAAATCCATCTAAGTGTTCTTCATTCGGAAAGAACTCATATATATGAGTCTCACTTGGACTCGTTCCACACTTAAACACTCAGAACACTCATTACCCTATTCACTCGGAATAGGTTCCTATATTCACTTGGAATACATTTATAATTCATGCACTTAGAATATATCAATCTAAGTCCTTGCAATAGATCTTCCCTCGGGATATTCAAATCATTCCCCACTAGGGTTCACTCAGATTTTCATCACTTAATTATAATTAGGCTATCCTTCTCTTATAATACGTTCCACTCAGAATCCCATAAGACCATTATCTTTCGGCAAAGGCCCAAATGTACGAATCTCACTCGGAAATGAGTCTAAACCTCTTATATTCCTCTCGGGATTCATTAACTTAGATTCACTCCTTCAACACCATTATTTTTCAGTCGATAAGAAGCATCAAATCAACATAAAACTCATACATAAATGTACTCTCTACTTCCCAAAGCCGACTACCCACTCAGCAATACTCAACACTAAAGCATATTCATGTTATCCCTAAAACATATGTATACATACGAACACTCAGATTATCCATCATCTTAACATGATTTATCATTATTAATCCTAAGCCACTCCAATACATAATGCCCAAATAAAACATATATATATATATATATATCAATAGGAATTTACACTCGAGTAATGTCAACTTAACTTTATTCATTCACTAACATCCATTATCCAATACATTTACATGATTTCAATGTAAATCTTATATTTACACACACTCAGATCTAATACATATATTCGTATTCATTATACAACAGGTCATAAGAGCCAACCAAGGCTTTAATACATCAATTGCACTCGGTATATTACATTATTCATACATCCTCATCATAAATACCCATCCCTTTGGTTTAAGACCATCATAACATTCCAAACCGACCTGCATACACTGAAAAATGGTGTAGGGGTGAGCATTACATATTAAATGACAGATATTGGCTCGGATTAATCATGGAATCCCTAACATGCCATAACATATACATCAATCAGCTCAACATTCACTGCCATTCAATATGAACAATCACAAACATCTTCAATCAGGTTTCTTACCCCTTTCACTCGGCTATAAAGTCTAATATCCTCATCAATAATATAATCCCTCAATCGAATTTCATCTCAAGTCTACCCCAAAACTATATCAACAATATTCACACTCTGAATCATGCTCAAGGAGTCTGTCTGAGCCCAGCTCCAGGACTTAAACATATTCATCACATGTTGTCATCTGATTGCCGATCGGTATAAAAGTTCAACGCATTCCAGTGGCGAATCGGATGCATACGGTTTCATCCACTCGGCGTCCAATGCCAATGCACTCGGCATTTTATCAAGCGTCTCATTTCACACTTTGTGCCCCAGGCACTGCCCCGAGTCCAACCCGAGGTCTTTCATCATATACAACATTAGGACCACGTCCTCTTCACTCGGGATTACACCCTCGTGGCACCCCGCAAGGTGTTCATATTCAATAACTCAATATCACATATACATATAAATTCAACTCATATTCATTCGATTGCCCACTCGGAAATCTGCGTTCAACATTAAATTCACTCGGCAACTCAACAATAATCAGATGACTCGGCTTATACCACATGCACTCGGTATCACTATGCCATCACTCGGAATTATCATCTATCACAAGCCTCACAGGCTATTTCATGGGATACACTCAGACTTAGCATTTTCTAAGCCTCACCCACCATCATATATGTATAATTCCACTCAGAATACAACACTAGTAATTAACCCATGCCAATATTTCACTCGGATTTATCCTTTCCAATAAGCATTTCATGCTTTCATTTATAAGCCTACTCGGCATTCATCATAACAGTCCCCATACATACATTCAGCATACGCATACACATCAATAAAAACTCACATGCATTCAAATGTACACACACCCAAGGACAAATAGAGAATCACACATAGAACTCAACATTCATCATGTGCATCTCATACATCTTAACATAAACATCATCAACAAACATCACACATCATATGAACGGGTATCATACATTACATAAATAATAAGCATCAATAATCCGGGCTATTTACTCAACTACAGCATACCATACATATTACAACACAACACAGTGTGACAATTTCACCCGGAAACCCGTCCAGAAATCCATGCATTTAAGATGCAAAGCCCCCCTTACCTGGAATGATGTTCCAGAGGTGACATGGCCACTCGGCTCAGCCACAGCAGCACCCTGCTCGGCTTTTTAAACCATAGAAGAGCCAACACAGCTTCCTTCCGAAACAGCTCTCCCACCAAGTCAATGAAGAAGTCTCCTAAAGCTCACAAACTTCACTCAGCCCAGTAGAGATCCTAGACTTTACTCCACTTAAGCCTTCAAGCCACCAACACCCAAGTTCCACTCTGCTCACAGCCATGGAAGAGTCCATGTTGTTTCACTCGAGCAGCAACCTCCAAGCTCCCCAAGGCATTCAACCATGCCCTCATGCATCATGCATGTCTTCATCCTCACAACACAGTGGACCATCTTGCATTCATAACTGAGGCACCCAGAGACTGCTACAGCTTCCAACCAAGGCACAATCAACCCATCATATGGAGAAAGATGAAGAGGAAGCACCAGGGAAATAAGGAATAGCCTAGTTTCCATAACACACAGTTGCACACTGTTCCACTCGGTTTTATGCCACGCAGGAGTGGAAGAAGAGGATGAAGGAAAGGAAAGAGATAAAGCAGGAGCTCCAACAAGTTCTAGAGGGAAGGAGGAGCACTTCTCTCCTCCATAACATGCACCAACAAAGAATAAAGAGAGAGTGAGAAGAAAAACATGCAACCAAGGCCTTATCATCTCAGCCTTATCAGCATCCCCCTCATCACAACATCTCATCCTCATTTAATGCAAGTCCATCAGCATTTAATGCCAATTCTCTCAACAATGATTACACAAACACCACGTGGACAAGGAGGGAGAGAAAACCGGACCCATTTGACCATCAAGGCACATGAGTCATCAACATGGGGACCACACAGGAGAAGAAAAGAGAAAAGGGAAACTGGGCCCTACAATGGTCCAAGAGCACCAGTGGTCCCTCATTAATCAATGCCTCGCCTGAGCGAATGCTACGCTTAAGATCCTTCGCTCGGGCGGATTCCATCCAGCAACTGATTCCCTTCGCCCTCACTCGGGTGAAGTTCCATTCGCTTGGGCGAATTCCCTCCACTGTCTAAACACTGATACTGGGTCAAGCTCGCTTGAGCGAGACTTACCCTTGCCTGAGCGAGAATTACCCAGAAGCTAAATTCCCAACATGTGAGTCTCTCGCTTGGGCGAGAATTCACTTCGCCTGAGCGAAATGATCAACATTGGCGCAGAAACTGAAAGCTCTCACCTCACTCACAATTTCATTCAACTCAGCCCATGTAATTACACTCAAGCCAGCTCAATTATTTCTAGCATACCATATACAACCTTCGAGGCATATACTTGTCCAATCATCCATACTTATAAAATTCTCATTCCAAACATATTAATCATATGAAGTTCAAACTCATCTTTATCTTATATATGTTCATACCTTGCCACAATAATTCCATATTTTCCCACACATCATCCTCAATAATCAAAGATTTTCCATTCACACTAATTACTCATTTTTATAAAATTCGGGGTGTTACAATTCTCCCCACCTTTAAGGAATTTCATCCTCGAAATTCAATCATGGACCTACCTCAGTAAACAACTCGGCATTCACTGCATGTCAAACAAAACAACTCATATACCAATGCTCTCTAAGCATTCACCGATTGCCAATTCCAATTGGCACAATTCCACCTTACTCGGCAACTCTTTCTTTCACTTACCCATCACTTTAATACTCAACCACATACTCATCCATTCAGATTCAAATCCTCACCTTACTTGGAGCAGTCCAATAGACTCAAGCCATCTCCATAAGCAGCTACAGTCTCACTTGCCGACCTATGAACTGCTGCATCCAACTTATAGGATAATGCCTCATTCCTATAGGGTTACGACAATTGCATAGAGTCACTGTAAAATGCAAACTGCCACAATACCTATGGCATGTAGAGTCATACTGGAATAACATCCTCACAGTTATGTCACTCATACCGACTGCATTCACTCAGACAATGTCAAACTATATGAAAGTTATGGGCAATTCCTACACTTTTATGAGCAATATTCCAATAATAATATCATCACTACGCATTAACTATGATGCATCATACGCCAACAGTCAGTAAACACCAGTTATCATCACAGTAAAATGCATTTTATCAATAAATTTTCAACCCATTCAAGGTATATTTCCAGTCCTTATACCTATTCTAGTGCAATCCTCATGATAATAATCATTAAATGCCAACTACACTCACCATAAAATGGCATAAAAGCAGTCGGTTTCCAGTTCAAACCGAGTAAAAATTCCTTCTTTAATCTTACTCATTACAAAATCATAGTCAATCAGCCAATCGATCTCTCAATTCATCATTCACCACTAGCCATCAATTAATTTAAGCCTAGGAACTTATCAAATTCTCTTAGATATACCACTCGGTTTTCAATATGATTCTCAATCATAACAATAGGTTTCTACATTGGTAACTCTCTTCACTGAGCAAAACACAGTCCACCAGTCGGATATACAATCATCATAATATTATTTCCATTATCACCATATCCAGTACCAAGGTGTACTCGAATTTCAACCTTAAGACACTTCAAATCTCAACAATTTGTTATACCATTATTTGACTCAACAATCCATATAGTCAATTAAATTAACTGGCTCAGAATTCCAAGGGTTACCAAATACCCCACAACATCCAATTATCACCGAGTCAATATCAACATAAAGTCTAGTTCCACAAGGTCTAACAGTATAAGATCATACAGAATCCAATCGGGTTACTATACCTTATGGGTCATAATTCAATCAACCACTCACTCGGTTTTCAATCACAAAGCCGAGACAGTACCCAAACTAGCAGGTACACCACTATATCAATCCTCATAACATCCAACCACACATGATTATGCCCAACCAATTGGGTTACCACACATCAAACCGAGACAAAAATCCCAACCAAGCATACATCAGGTTTTATAGTCAATCACCTATCACATATTAGAATCCTCACATCATGGGATTTCCCCAACATTACTCACCTAGCCAACTTAGCATATGAGTTCAAATTCCTTCACAATCATGATTCGGCCATGAACCATTAGCATGGCATACACAAGAATTCAAATTAATTAACACAGTCTTAATACTTATGAGAGCTTCACTATCATCAATTAATCCATCACTCGGTTTTAGCACATTAAAACCGAGACACAATTCCAACATAACATATACGTGATTTCACATTTATACATTCATGATCATATTCAAATTCTTAAATTAGGAATCTGCCATCAATCAACTTAATCATATATGTATATATTAATCAAGCAGAGTTCTCATGTCAAGGGTATAAATCATCATTTAAGAAATGGCATAATCAACCATTCTTAATCCGAATTCAACACACTAGAAAATTCTTTCATTAACATTTTCACATATTTCATCATTAAAGTATCACAATATATCATGCTTCAAGACTGTTGCACATGCTAATGTCATTATGATGCATATGCACGGATCCAATTTCATTTCCTCGGGTGATTGCAACCACCATGATCATATACTCATTTTCAATGGTTTCCCGCCTCGCAAGGGGTACTCCCTCTAGCAGCCTCGCAAGGTGCTTCTCGTGATCGTAACCACGTTCAATATTTCATAAGGTTTCCCGCCTCGCAAGGGTTACTCCCGCCGCATGATCGCAACCATGGGCATCATAGGTGCTCGCAAGCCCTTTATCATATCAAATACCAAGTGATCGTAACCACTGGCTCATTATCATTTAATGGTCCCCGCAGGGCCTTCATTCCAATACCAGGTGATCGCAACCACCGGTCTAATAATCATAGGAACTCGCAAGTCCTTTTTCATTTCCAACATCAAGTGATCGCAACCACTTATCAACATCATCATAATGTGCATGCCATACAAAATATGAAATGTTTATGCATGCATCAATCACATCTAGATTATCTTACCCTCTCATCTAGGGTACATTCCTTTTCAACCACACAATTTTCCATCAATCCATATACATGAATCCTAGTCAGTTAATCCGACTTCCACAAATATAAGGCCACAACATTATATCACTTTATTTCTCAAATCAACATTCACAACAGTCGTATCTTTCACTACTGTCCCAACAAAACACATAGGCATACAGCCATACAAACCATGCATAAGCATGCATCAAACCAATAAAATAACACCAGCAGTAATGACAACTGGTCATCATACATTCAACCACTTACACTCGGTAAGCATATCTTGGCCATGGACCTCTCAGTCTGCTCTGATACCAGCTTGTGACACCCACCATAAAAGGGGTCAATTTTTCACAAATTAATTAGAAAATAGCCTGGATCTATAATAAAAACACTCCCATATATGAAGATATGAGAGCTGGTCCCATGGCCAAGGAGAAAAAGGAAAGGAAGGCAAAGGCAAATAAAATCTTTCACAGCGGAAAACAATAGCGCCTGAGCGATCCCACAAACAGCGTGCACTCGCTCAAGCGAGATCTGACTCCGCTTGAGCGAGACAGCACAATTCGCTCGGGCGAACACCCCTTCGCTTGAGCGAAACCAATATCAAAAGCCTTCTTATCCAACACATTCGCTGGAGCGAATTCCTTGTTCGCTGAAGCGAGAAGCCACTTGGCCTTCAATCACTTGGGAAACTGAGACATTCATTCACTCGGTAAACGATCAGGTCCAGTCGGAATTCATGCCTAAGTCCTCTCGGAATTTCATATCTTAGTCCACTCAGCATTATGGGGTTCTGTCATTCGGTAAACAACCCCAACACTCATACACTCCATAACTTAGTCGTTAAATTTTATCCACCAAGGCACACACACAATCCACTCGGTAACTGAGGGTTATCCCACTCGGATTCCATAAACCCTCACTCAGAATATCTCCCAATCAAATGCCACTCGGCATTTTCCAACCTTAACTAACTCGGAAGTATTTCACATGCTCATTACTCGGCACAATCATCATTTCTCTTACTCGGAGATTACTTAACCATTCACAACTTAGCAATAAGCCATCTTAATCAATTTCACTCGGAATTATCCGAACTCCTCAATACTTAGAGGAATTCACCAAGTTAAGTCACTCGGACTTCTTTATTACATAACCACTCAGAAAAATATTAAACTAAGTCCCACTCGGACTTATTTCAAACCCAATCATTCAGAGTATTATTCTTATTCACTCAACATACATATATTTCCAACACTTAGAATATATATATATATTCAGTCTAATCCATCATAACAACCCTTCACTTGGAATCACTCAGAATTCCACTCGGGTTTTACATATACTCATTTCCACTCGGGATTTACGCATAATCCCACTCGGAATCATTCAAGCCTATTTACTCAGGAAATCCTCCCACAAAATCCCTCACAATAAATTCATCAAAAGGGGTTTCTCTCAAAATCCATCTAAGTGTTCTTCACTCGGAAAGAACTCACATATATGAGTCTCACTTGGACTCGTTCCATACTTAAACACTCAGAACACTCATTACCCTATTCACTCGGAATAGGTTCCTATATTCACTCAGAATACATTTATAATTCATGCACTTAGAATATATCAATCTAAGTCCTTGCAATAGATCTTCCCTCGAGATATTCAAATCATTCCCCACTAGGGTTCACTCGGATTTTCATCACTTAATTATAATTAGGCTATCCTTCTCTTATAATACGTTCCACTCAGAATCCCATAAGACCATTATCTTTCGGCAAAGGCCCAAATGTACGAATCTCACTCGGAAATGAGTCTAAACCTCTTATATTCCTCTCGGGATTCATTAACTTAGATTCACTCCTTCAATACCATTATTTTTCAGTCGATAAGAAGCATCAAATCAACATAAACTCATACATAAATGTACTCTCTACTTCCCAAAGCCGACTACCCACTCAGCAATACTCAACACTAAAGCATATTCATGTTATCCCTAAAACATATGTATACATACGAACACTCAGATTATCCATCATCTTAACATGATTTATCATTATTAATCCTAAGCCACTCCAATACATAATGCCCAAATATAACATATATATATATATATATATATCAATAGGAATTTACACTCGAGTAATGTCAACTTAACTTTATTCATTCACTAACATCCATTATCCAATACATTTACATGATTTCAATGTAAATCTTATATTTACACACACTCGGATCTAATACATATATTCGTATTCATTATACAACAGGTCATAAGAGCCAACCAAGGCTTTAATACATCAATTGCACTCGGTACATTACATTATTCATACAGCCTCATCATAAATACTCATCCCTTTGGTTTAAGACCATCATAACATTCCAAACCGACCTGCATACACTGAAAAATGGTGTAGGGGTGAGCATTACATATTAAATGATAGATATTGGCTCGGATTAATCATGGAATCCCTAACATGCCATAACATATACATCAATCAGCTCAACATTCACTGCCATTCAATATGAACAATCACAAACATCTTCAATCGGGTTTCTTACCCATTTCACTCGGCTATAAAGTCTAATATCCTCATCAATAATATAATCCCTCAATCGGATTTCATCTCAAGTCTACCCCAAAACTATATCAACAATATTCACACTCTGAGCCATGCTTAAGGAGTCTGTCCGAGCCCAGCTCCAGGACTTAAACATATTCATCACATGTTGTCATCTGATTGCCGATCGGTATAGAAGTTCAACGCATTCCAGTGGTGAATCGGATATATACGGTTTCATCCACTCGGCGTCCAATGTCAATGCACTCGGCATTTCATCAAGCGTCTCATTTCACGCTTTATGCCCCAGGCACTGCCCTGAGTCCAACCCGAGGTCTTTCATCATATACAACATTAGGACCACGTCCTCTTCACTCGGGATTACACCCTCGTGGCACCCCGCAAGGTGTTCATATTCAATAACTCAATATCACGTATACATATAAATTCAACTCATATTCATTTGATTGCCCACTCGGAAATCTGCGTTCAACATTAAATTCACTCGGCAACTCAACAATAATCAGATGACTCGGCTTATACCACATGCACTCGGCATCACTATGCCATCACTCGGAATTATCATCTATCACAAGCCTCACAGGCTATTTCATGGGATACACTCAGACTTAGCATTTTCTAAGCCTCACCCACCATCATATATGTATAATTCCACTCGGAATACAACACTAGTAATTAACCCATGCCAATATTTCACTCGGATTTATCCTTTCCAATAAGCATTTCATGCTTTCATTTATAAGCCTACTCGGCATTCATCATAACAGTCCCCATACATACATTCAGCATACGTATACACATCAATAAAAACTCACATGCATTCAAATGTACACACACCCAGGGACAAATAGAGAATCACACATAGAACTCAACATTCATCATGTGCATCTCATACATCTTAACATAAACATCATCAATAAACATCACACATCATATGAACGGGTATCATACATTACATAAATAATAAGCATCAATAATCCGGGCTATTTACTCAACTACAGCATACCATACATATTACAACACAACACAGTGTGACAATTTCACCCGGAAACCCATCCAGAAATCCATGCATTTAAGATGCAAAGCCCCCCCTTACCTGGAATGATGTTCCAGAGGTGACATGGCCACTCGGCTCAGCCATAGCAGCACCCTGCTCGACTTTTTAAACCATAGAAGAGCCAACACAGCTTCCTTCCGAAATAGCTCTCCCACCAAGTCAATGAAGAAGTCTTCTAAGGCTCACAAACTTCACTCAGCCCAGTAGAGATCCTAGACTTTACTCCACTCAAGCCTTCAAGCCACCAACACCCAAGTTCCACTCTGCTCACAGCCATGGAAGAGTCCATATTGTTTTACTCGAGCAGCAACCTCCAAGCTCCCCAAGGCATACAACCATGCCCTCATGCATCATGCATGTCTTCATCCTCACAACACAGTGGACCGTCTTGCATCCACAACTGAGGCACCCAGAGACTACTACAGCTTCCAACCAAGGCACAATCAGCCCATCACATGGAGAAAGATGAAGAGGAAGCACCAGGGAAACATGGAATAGCCTAGTTTCCATAACACACAGTTGAACGCTGATCTACTCGGTTCTATGCCATGCAGGAGTGGAAGAAGAGGATGAAGGAAAGGAAGGAGATGAAGCAGGAGCTCCAAAAAGTTCTAGAGGGAAGGAGGAGCACTTCTCTCCTCCATAACATGCACCAACAAAGAATGAAGAGAGAGTGAGAAGAAAAACATGCAACCAAGGCCTTATCATCTCAGCCTTATCAGTATCCCCCTCATCACAACATCCCATCCTCATTTAATGCAAGTTCATCAGCATTTAATGCCAATTCTCTCAACAATGATTACACAAACACCATGTGGACAAGGAGGGAGAGAAAATTGGACCCATTTGACCATCAAGGCACATGAGTCATCAACATGGGGACCACACAGGAGAAGAAAAGAGAAAAGGGAAACTGGGCCCTACAATGGTCCAAGAGCACCAGCGGTCCCTCATTAATCAATTGCCTCGCCTGAGCGAATGCTACCCTTAAGATCCTTCGCTCAGGCGGATTCCATCCAGCAACTGATTCCCTTCGCCCTCACTCGGGCGAAGTTCTATTCGCCTGGGCGAATTCCCTCCAGTGTCTAAACACTGATACTGGGTCAAGCTCGCTTGAGCGAGACTTACCCTCGCCTGAACGAGAATTACCCAGAAGCTAAATTCCCAACATGTGAGTCTCTCGCTCGGGCAAGAATTCACTTCGCCTGAGCGAAATGATCAGCACTGGCGTAGAAACTGAAAGCTCTCACCTCACTCACAATTTCATTCAACTCAGCCCATGTAATTACACTCAAGCCAGCTCAATTATTTCTAGCATACCATATACAACCTTCGAGGCATATACTTGTCCAATCATCCAAACTTATAAAATTCTGATTCAAAACATATTAATCATATGAAGTTCAAACTCATCTTTATCTTATATATGTTCATACCTTGCCACAATAATTCCATATTTTCCCACACATCATCCTCAATAATCAAAGATTTTCTATTCACTCTAATTACTCATTTTTATAAAATTTGGGGTGTTACATTTAACCTTCTTTGTGGCTGAATAATTGGAGAATAGTCATCCTCCATCAAAATTTTATGCATACAAAATGATGGACTAATCCCCTTTAAATCAGAAATGTTTCAGCCAATGGCAGATTCATGTTTTCTTAAAACCCCTATCAGTTTTTCTATATCCTTATCTTCTAACTCATCATTAATGATTACTGGATATGACTCATTATTTCCCAGGAAAACATATCTTAGATGAAAAGGCAAGGGTTTCAAATCATGTTTTTCTTTAAACACCTCCTTACCCTTCTCAAGTACAATATTATTTAAGTTTTCTTTTATTTCAACTTCTACTTTCCCTACTTCACATGCTTTTAGTAGGTTCAGTAGCTCAGTTTGTGAGTCATCCAACTCCTTAGCCTCGAAGTCAAAATCATCCTCTAAAAAGGCTTGTAAAGCATCTTCTTCAGCCTTTAACAACATGGGAGTCTTATAACTTTTAATTTCTTCAAGCATAAAACAATCCATCTTTTCAGCTGGATGTTTCATAGCATTGAAAACATTAAAATTTACTTGCTCCTCCTGAACTCTCAGCATGAGTTCTCCCTTCTCTACATCAATTAAAGCTCTCCTAGTAGCTAAGAAGGGTCTCCTTAAGATTAGGGGAATCTCTCTATCAGCCTCCATATCTAAAACTACAAAATCTGCTGGAAAGATAAACTTATCTACTTTTACCAACAAATCCTCCAGCAACCTATGAGGATATTTAATAGACCTATCAGCCAACTACAAAGACATAGGAGTTGGTTTCAGATCATTAATTCCTAGTTTCCTCATCAAGTACAGAGGCATAAGGTTAATGCTAGCTCCTAGATCACATAAGGCACTTCTAACATGAACATCCCCTATTGCATAAGGTATTGTAAAAGATCTAGGATCTTCTAGCTTTTGAGGAAGTTTCTTCTGAATAATTGCACTACACTCTTGGGTAAGGGTAATCATTTCATCTCCCTTAAGCTTCCTCTTCTTAGACAAAAGTTCTTTCAAATATTTTGCATATGAAGGCATCTCTTACAATGGCTCAGCAAAGGGAATATTTATGTGAAGTTTTTTGAACACATCTAAGAACTTTGCAAACTTTTGCTCCTCTAATTGTTTCTTAAATTTATGTGGGAATGGAGCATTCTTTAATTTTTCAGGAGTTAGCTTGACAGCTTCCCCCAAAATCAAATCATTCTTTTTCTTTTTCTTTTGATGAACTTGATTTTCTTTCTCTTTTTCTATTTCCATTTTGTTTTCAGTTTTATCATTAACTTGCTCACTTTCTTGCTCTTTTTCTTTTTCTACAGTATTTTCATGACTTGGAGTAGGGAAGACCAAAGTTTTCCCACTCCTTATGGTTATTGCTTTGCAATGTTCCATAGGATTTAACTCATTATCTCCAGGGAAATTGCCTGATTGTCTCTCAGCTAACTGTTTTGATAGCTGTCCAACCTGATTTTCCAGATTCTGGATGGATGCTTCTTGATTTTTAAAGCTTGTCTGAGTGACTTGAATGAACTAAGATAGAACATTCTTAAGTTCAGACTTTTCTTTAAGGGAAGGGGGAGGTGGTTGTTGTGATCTATTTGTGGTCTGATTTTGTGGCATGTTTTGATTCAAATATGGACCCTTTTGCTATGAAAAATTGGGATGGTTTCTATAGTTAGGATTAAAGGAATTAAAGGGATAATTCCTTTGGAATTGTTGCCCCATGTAATCAACTTATTCACCAGGCACATTTGGATCACACATGCCATTTTCATGGTCTCCACCATAAAAATCATAACTCATCATACAAACTTAACTAGGCTTTTGGAGTTCTAAAATTTGCACACTTAATTTCTCCAAAGCCTGAGTCATCAACTTACTTTGAGCCAAATAAACATCTTGTGCTTCTAATTCTAGTATCCTTCTCTTTGGGATTTGACTCCTTTCACTAACTAAACATTCATTAGAAGCCATAACATCAATCAACTCAATGGCCTCTTCTACAATTTTAGTAGTCAGTGAGCCTCCAACTGAGGCATCAATCAAGACCCTAGTAGCTGGCCTTATTCCATTATAAAATATGGTAACTTGCTGTACATCAGGGATCCTATGGTGAGGACATTTCATCAAACTCTCTTTATACCTATCCCATGCTTCTATCAGAGATTCACCCTCCCTCTATTGGAAACAAGTGATTTCGGTGCGCAACTTCGCATACTTGGAAGGAGGGAAATATTTAATCAGAAATTTTCTTTGTAAATCCTCCCAAGTAGATATGCTGCCTCTTGGTTGGCTCTACAACCAGGCTTTAGCACGATCCCTTAGAGAAAAAGGAAACAATCTCAATCTTATTGCCTTATCAGGGAAACCACTCATCTAACTGTATCACAAATTTGGAGAAAAGTTGCTAGATGCAAGTTTTGATCCTCAACCTCACTTCCTCCGAATTGATCATTTATAACTAATTGCAACAACGCTGGTTTAAGTTCAAAATTATTAGCTGCAATTGGAGGCCTAAGGATGCTGGATTGCAATCCTTCTTCAGTAGGCCTGGAGTAGTCACCTAGTGTAACTCTCCTCTGTTCCATTTCTTGCTGTTCTTTTTGCTTTTTCCCTTTTCTAAGTCTACGCTCTAACAAATTAATATCAGGATCAAAGAAGAATGGCTCTCCTTTATTCCTTGACTGCATACACGAAATATTTCACAGAATCAATTTCCAAGCTACTGCTACTGCTACATACAAGCTACTACTATACTAAAAATGAAAATTGAACTGCTACTAAATGCAAAACAGAATTAAATGGTTCAGTCTAGTACCAGTCCAAGGATTGTTGATATTACTCAACAATCCACGGTAACGGCGCCATTAACTAAAAGCATAATCTCAGAGGATTATATTCTTTTGGCAAGCGCACCAATCATTAAATTTGTAATATATTTAATCGTCCCATAGGGATTGAGGTAACTACAATAACCTAGGACTAGTACAAGCTGAACCAGAACAAAATAGGATAAGAGTCATTCTTTTTATGTTTTTCTAGAATTTCTATGTTTTTGTAATTTCAGAAACAATATGATAAGATAAAATGTAATTAATAAAAGATAGGTTAGGATTACTTCAGTTCACAATTTCATCAAGAAATATACAATTGAGGTTCAATTAAGCTTCAAACTCAAGAGGACAACTTCACAGATAGTTAATTTGTAATCCCTTAGATGATTAACACTAATTCCTGAGCATTAAACCCTAATCCCTTAGGTGTTTAGTGACAGAAATCTAATGCAAAATTGGGGATTGAACCTGGTAATGGATTTTTATGGATCATACAAAGAAATAAAATGTTCAAATAAGAGAATCAAGTTTGTATAATATGAACTCAATGGAATGTTTGTGCCAAGTTTAAACACAATGATTGTAGTATAGTGTAGATGTCATTCCACTGAGGAGATGTGGGTTTGAAGATCTTAGTTCTTGAATTGATTTTGACAAAAGATTTGTTTTGATTTTGTTGTGCAAAAGATTGAATACAAAATAAACAGCAAGTGTTGAATGAAAATAGTGACAGTAAAGTGTTTAGGAAAAAATCAGATTTGGAAAACTAGGATTGGTTTTATCGCATCTCACCTTTCATAAGCTGAATAAATTGAATGTATTGAATTTGAAATGATAATTTCTACGTCACAATCAAAGTTATTTGTATCGATTCCTCGACTACAAAATTCATAAGAATGATTTCAAACTGTTGATCCCTCAGTCACTTTGAAATCATTCCGGCATTAGCGATCGATTGTTTTAACGTTCATTGCGTTAGATGCCATCCCTGGTCAGCTACTCACAACGAGTATTTCATTCAGTTCTGCTTCCAAAAGTTATTTCCTAGTATACTTAAGAAAACTTAAAACAAGAAAATAGTGATCAAGTATCTTCAGGCATTAATGGCAGAATGAAATACAAAAAGTATCAAATCTCATTAACATACATAAAACTTAGAGCAGCATTACTTCAGGTTTGAATTGATTACAACCAATCCCAATAAAGGAAAATTAGTAATCATGCTTTGCATTTTCACTTCAAGAAAATTTGGAAATGAATACAGAAGGTAAAAGGAATAATGGAGAGGTCGGATTTTCTAGGAGATGCAGCGGATGCTTGATGATATACAGGATCTATTTTCTGCTTGATTTATAGGGGTTATGCTTTAGCTTCCCTTGCCCACTTGCATAGAGCCCATGAAGGAATATTCTGAGACATATAGAAACACCTCAAAGTGGTTAAGTTGGCATCACACCATTGGTTAATATTAAATTAAAAGCTCCATACTGCATTAGTCATGCTTGAGCTTAATGGTCACGCTCAAGCATGAGTAACCTGATGCCTTCTTGTAGCTTCTGTGTTACCTGCGCTTGGTCACACCCAGAGTCAAGCTCAAGCGTGCTCGGGCTCACGCTCAAGCATGTGGTGTTCAAGCTCAAGCATGAGGAGAAGAACTGATGCTGTCTCTCACGCTCAGTCACACTTAAGCGTGGCTTTCTCTTATTAGCATTCACGCTCAAGCGCCCCCTTCTCACGTATAAGCGTGGAAGGGTCCTGATGGTTGCTTTTGCCATTGTGTCCCTTGCCCAAGCGTCCCTTCCTCACGCTTAAGCATGAGGAGGCCTGATGCTTGTAGCTTCTTCATCGTTTCTCAACTTAGCCCCCTTGAATTCCTATAACTTGTTAAGAATTTTGAAGCAATTTTTCTTAAGAGTTTGAAGAGTTAGTCTTTTTACGCAAAGAATTTTTCATAAGAGATTTCATGCTCAATTATGTACACTTTCAGTTAAATGCTTATCAAAAATGGGTTAAATTGAAACATGAAATCAATACTCAATAAACACTTATCAAACTTTCCCCAACATAGATTTTTGCTTGTCCTCAAGTAAAAAGAATTAGATTTAACAATCAAGCATTCATGAAGATCAGGTTCAGTTACAAACAAAATCTTTAAGACAGTAATATCTTTTTTTTAGGTAAATAACATCCTTAATACCCATTCCTTTGAAATGTAATGCACTATTTATTTTTGATGATTACAAAGGGGGAGAAAGATATTAGTTCATCATATTATAAGTTCATCAAAGAATCTACAAATGGTTAATAAATGGTTAATAACAAGTGGTTAAACAAAGAACCTGCAAATAGTTAGTAAAAAGCTCTAAGAACTATCCTTGTTAAAATAGAAATTGAGCATCTTCATGATTCTTAAAATTATGCATGAACTCCTTAAGAAAGGGGGAAACATTTTATCTGGACTAACACCCTCATGAGATGAACATAGTTTGTCATCATCAAAAGGGGGAGAATGTGTTTGAAAATTATTTTAGGATTTTGATAATGACAAAGTAAACAAATTGAAGAATCATGACATGACAATAAAGTTTATAGAGACTTAAAATGCCAAGGACAATGTGCAATAAACTTCCTAGAAGTTTAAAACAAAGAAATACAAAAGTCTACATTGAATCAAGACCGGACTTAAGCTCTCTACAAAAGCATAATCGATTACAAGACCAAGATAATCGATTACAGAGCTGTGAAATAGAAAATAAATGTATCAGGTATATGTCATAATTGATTATAGCACTGGGATAATCGATTACATTGATTTTGGAATGCACCTAATCGATTAAAACAGAGAGAATAATCAATTACACTATTGCAATAAAAGGGATAATGTATGAGGTATTTTGCCCAATTAATTACAAGGCTTGACTAATCAATTACAGAGGTTCTGTTTGATGTATAATCGATTATATGAGTTACATAATCAATTACAGTACTGCGTACAGGAATTAAATGCATCAGGTATAATGCATAATCAATTACAAAGGTATGACATAATCGATTACATTGACATAATCGATTACAGGATAAGACATAATCGATTACACAGCTACTGGAAACTTAAATAAATGGAATACAGTGAAGCATAAACGATTACACTAGTGGCAGAATGTGGGGAAATGTTTTTGAAGTGTAGATCCAGCTCATTTCTCCATTTCCCACTCCTATGCCCATGATGTGCAATGGCTCTGAAGCCTCTAAAGCTCCTCTCCAAGGCCTATAAATGCACCATCGATTCAAGCTACTCAAGCAATCAAGGAGAAAATCATTCATAGCCCTTGCAAGTTCATTTTCTATGTATAGTTTCATTATTCTAAAACTTAGGTTCTAAATATGCATATCCTCTCTTGTTGAGAGTTAGAATTTGTGAGAGCCTTTTAATTGTATATCTACTCGATTGAGAAAGTTATTTTCTTGTAAACACAAACATCAAACGCAAAGTGCCACTCTAGTTTTGAGTGGTCAAAAAGGTTGGGGTTTAACCTTTGGGTATTGAGAGTTTGAGAGATTGGGTGGGGTGCCCTTGTGCTAGTGAAGATTGAGTTCTTGAGTGTGGGACACTAAGAAGCTGTAATTTCTCATAGCTCGGATCTTTAAACTTCAATAGTGGAAATCCTTCAAGTTGGTTGCTTGAAGGTGAGACGTACACCAGGGTGGTGGAACTCGTTATATTGGTTTGCAAGCTTCTCTTCCTTATTCTCTTGCATTTACATATTGCATCTGGCTGGTGTATTGTTTTGATTGTGATTACATCACTTGAACTTGATTAATTTGGCTAAACTAAGATCCAGCACACTAAGTGTTTGATAAATTGACAAAGTGAATTCTACACATCTTTCTTATCTTATTTCTTGTATATTATTATCTTGTGTCAAAAGGGAACCAATTTCAAAGGCTTTTCAAGTAAAAGTTTTAAAACTCAATTCACCCTCCCCCTCTTGAGTATTGAGGCCACTTGAATTAAGTGAACAAGACCCAATCCTTAACAATGTCGAGAGCTTAACTATTCTCTCAACTACAAGTGAATTAAGTGAACAACCATCCTTTTGACTCTTTCTTAGCTAGTAAGTCCAAAAGAGAAAAAAAGATTAAAGTTTGTGGGGTTTTCTAGGACACATCATTCATGATGTGATTCTTGAAGATATCTTTATGAAACTTGATGTATAGGATCATCCAAGGAGCAACTCATCTAGTTCATAACCTGAGAGTTTAGACAATACATCACCATGCTTGGTCAGTTCGCAATCACGATGGGTTTTTGACATTTTCAAGCTCATGTGAAAAAAACAGAGTGAACAAGACCCAATCCTAAACAATGTCGCCTAACTATTCTCTCAACTACAAGTGAATTGAGTGAACAACCATCCTTTTAACTCTTCCTTAACGAGTGAGTCCAAAAGAGAGAAATTTAAAAGTTTATGGGGTTTTCTAGGACACATCATCCATCATCTGATTCTTGAAGATATCTTCATGAAACTTGATGTATAGGATTATCCAAGGAGCAATTCATCCAGTTCTTAACGTGAGACTTTAGACGATGCATCACCATGCTTGGTCAGTTCATAATCTCGATGGGTTTTTGAAGTTTTCAAGCTGAAGTGAAGAAAATGCATAGTGAACAAGACCCAATCCTAAACATTGCTGGGAGCCTAACTATTGTCTTAACTATGAGTGTATTGAGTGAACAACCATCCTTTTGACTCCTTCATAGCTAGTGAGTCCAAAAGAGAGAAGATTAAAAGTTTGTGGGGGTTTTCTAGGACACAGGAGTCCATGATGTGATTCTTAAAGATATCTTCATGAAACTTAATGCTTAGGATCATCCAAGGAGTAATTCATCTAGTTCTTAGCCTGAGAGTTCCTTTGATGCATCACCATGGTTGGTCAGTTCATAATCTCGATAGGTTTTCAAAGTTTTAAAGCTTAAGTGAAGAAAATGAAAAGTAAACAAGACCCAATCCTAAACAATGCTAGGAGCCTAACTATTCTCTAAACTACCAGTGAATTGAATGAACAACCATCCTTTTTTGGGGTTTTCTAGGACACATCATCCATCATGTGATTTTTGAAGATATCTTTAGAAACTTGATGGATAGGATCATCAAAAGAGCAATTCATGTAGTTCTTAACCTAAGAGTTCCGACGATGTATCACCATGCTTGGTTAGTTCGTAATCTCAATGGTGTTTCAAAGTTTTCAAGCTCAAGTGAAGAAAAAGCAGAGTGAATAAGACCAAATCCTAAACACGTCCATGATGTGCTTCTTAAAGATATCTTCATGAAACTTGATACTTAGGATCATCCAAGGAGCAATTCATTTAGTTCTTAACCTGACAGTTTAGATGACACATCACCATGTTTGGTCAGTTTGTAATCTCAATTGGTTTTCAAAGTTTTAAAGCTCAAGTGAAGAAAACACAAAGTGAAAAGGAACCAATCCTAAACAATGCCAGGAGCCTAACTATTCTCTCAACTATAGGTGAATTAGTGAATAACCATCCTTTTGACTCATTCTTAGCTAGAGAGTCTACACGAGAGGGAAGATTAAAAGTTTGTGAGGTTTTCTTGGACATACCAGCCAAGATATGATTCTTGAAGATATCTTCATAAAATTTGATTCTTAGGATCATCCAAGGAGCAATTCATCTAGTTTTTAACCTGTGAGTTCAGATGATGCATCACCATGCTTGGTAATGTCGATGGGTTTTTAAAGTTTTCAAACTCAAGTGAAGAAAACACACAGTGAACAAGACCCAATCCTGAACAGTACCAGGAGCATAACTATTCTCTCAACTACAAGTGAATTGAGTGAACAACCGTCTTTTTGACTCTTTCTTAGCTAGTGAGTCCAAAAGAGAGAGAAGACTAAACGTTCATGGGTTTTCAAGGACACATTATCCATCATGAGATTCTTGAAATATCTTCATAAAACTTGATGCATAGGATCATCCAAGGAGCAATTCATCTAGTTCTTAACATGAAAGTTCAGACGATGCATCACCATGCTTGGTCAGTTCCTAATCTCGATGGGTTTTCAACGTTTTCAAGCTCAAGTGAAAAAACATAGAGTAAACAAGACCCAATCCTAAATAATGCTGAGAGCCTAACTATCCTCTCAACTACAAATGAATTGAGTGAATAGCCATCCTTTTGACACTTTCTTAGCTAGTAAGTCGTAAAGAGAAAAAAGATAAAAAGTTTGTGGGGTTTTCTAGGATATATCATCCATGATGTGATTCTTGATGATATCTTCCCGAAACTTGATGCATAGGAACATCCAAGGAGCAATTCATCTATTTCTTAACCTGAGAGTTTTGACGATGCATCACCATGCCTGCTCAGTTCATAATCTCAATGGGTTTCGAAGTTTTCAAGCTCAAGTGAAGAAAACGCAGAATGCACAAGACCTCATCCTAAATAATGTCGGGAGCTAACTATTCTCTCAACTACAAGTGAATTGAGGGAACAACCATCCTTTTGACTTTTTCTTAGCTAGTGAGTCCAAAAGAGAGAGAAGATTAAAAGTTTATAGGGTTTTCTAGGATACTTCATCCATTATGTGATTCATGAAAATATCATCATGAAACTTGATGCTTAGGATCATCCAAGGTACAATTCATATAGTTCGTTCCAATGAATCATCACCTTTCTTGGTCAGTTTGTAATCTCGATGGGTTTTCAAACTTTTTGAGCTCAAACGCATAAAATCCAAAGTGAATAGGACACAATCTTAAATAATGTTGGGACCTAACTATTCTCTCAACTACAAGTGAATTGAGTAAACAGATATCCTTTTGACTCCTTCATAGCTAGTGAGTCTAAAAGGGAGAAAAGATTAAAAGTTTGTGGGATTTTCTAAGACACAATAGTCCATGATATGATTCTTGAAGATATCTTCACGAAACCTGATGCTTAGGATCAGCCATGGACCAATTCATCTAGTTCTTAACCTGAGATTTCCGTTGATGCATCACCATGGGTTGTCAATTCATAATCTCAATAGGTTTTCAAAGTTTTAAAACTTAACTGAAGAAAGTACTAAGTGAACAAGACCCAATCCTAAACAATGCCAAGAGCCTAACTATTCTCTAAACTACAAGTGAATTGAGTGAACAACAATCCTTTTGACTCCTTCTTAGCTAGTGAGTCCAAAAGAGAGGGAAGATTAAAAGTTTGTGGGGTTTTCTAGGACACACCATCCAAGATGTGATTCTTGAAGATATCTTTATAATACTTGATTCTTATAATCATCCAAGGAGCAATTCATCTAGTTCTTAACCTAAGAGTTTTAACGATACATCACCATGCTTGGTTAATTCGTAATCTCGATGGGTTTTTGAAGTTTTCAAGGTCAAGTAAAGAAAATACAGTGTGAACAAGACCCAATCCTAAACAATGTCATGAGCCTAACTATTTTCTTAACTTCAAGTAAATTGAGTGAACAATCATCCTTTTGAGTGCTTCATAGCTAGTGAGTCCAAATGAGAGAGAAGATTAAAAGTTTGTGGGATTTTCTAGGACACAATCGTCTATGATGTGATTGTTAAAGATATTTTCATGAAACTTGATGCATAGGATCATCGAAGGAGCAATTCATCAAGTTTTTAACCTGAGAGTTTCGTCGATGCATCACCATGGTTGGTCAGTTCATAATATCAATAGGTTTTCGATGTTTTAAAACTTAAGTGAAGAAAACGCAAAGTGAAAAGGACCCAATCCTAAATAATGGTAGGAGCTTAATTATTCTCTCAACTATGAGTGAATTGAGTGAACAACCATCCTTTTGATTCTTTCTTAGCTAGTAAGTCGAAAAGAGAGAAAAGATTAAAACTTTATGGGGTTTTCTGGGACACATTATCCATCATGTGATTCTTGAAATATCTTCATGAAACATGATGCATAGGATCATCCAAGGAGTAATTCATCTAGTTCTTAACCTAAGAGTTTAGACGATGCATCACCATGCTTGGTCAGTTCGTAATTTCGATGGGATTTTTAAGTTTTTAAGCTCAAGTGAAGAAAACACAGAGTGCACAAGTCTTAATCCCAAAACAATGCCGAGAGCCTAACTATTCTCTCAACTACAAGTGAATTGAGTGAACAACCATCCTTTCGACTCTTTCTTAGCTAGTGAGTCTAGAAAAGAGAGAAGATTAAAAGTTTGTGGGGTTTTCTAGGACACATCATCCATCATGTGATTCTTGAAGATATCTTCATGAAACTTGTTACATAGGATCATCCAAGGAGCAATTCATCTAGTCCTTAACCTAAAGTTCAGACAATGCATCACCACGCTTGGTTAGTTCATAATCTTGATGGGTTTTCAAAGTTTTTAATCTCAAGTAAGGAAAACGCAGAGTTCATAAGACCTAATCCTAAAAAATGTTGGGAGCCTAACTATTCTCTAAACTATAAGTGAATTGAGTGAACAACCATCCTTTTGTCTTTTTCTTAGCTAGTGAGTCCAAAAGAGAGAGAAGATTAAAAGTTTGTGGGCTTTTCTAGGACACAAACGTACATGATGTGATTCTTAAAGATATTTTCATGAAACTTGATGCTTAGGATCATCCTAGGAGCAATTTATCAAGTTCTTAACTAGAGAGTTCCGTCGGAACATCACCATTGTTGGTCAGTTCATAATATCGATAGGTTTTCAAAGTTTTAAAGCTCAAGTGAAGAAAACATAAAGTGAAAAGGACCCTACCCTAAACAATGCCAGAAGCCTAACTATTCTCTCAACTACAAGTGAATTGAGTGAATATTTATCATTTTGACTCTTTCTTAGCTAATGAGTCCAAAAGAGAGAGAAAACTAAGAGTTCATGGGGTTTCCTAGAATATATCATCCGACATGTGATTCTTGAAGATATCTTCATGAAACTTGATGCATAGGATCATCGAAGGAGTAATTGATTTAGTTCTTAACCTAAAAATTTAGACGATGCATCACCATGCTTTGTCAGTTTGGAATCTCAATAGGTTTTTGAAGTTTTCAAGCTCAAGTGAAGAAAATGTAGAATGAATAAGACCTAATCCTAAACAATGCTGGGAGAGAGAAGATTAAAAGTTTGTGGGGTTTTCTAGGACACATCATCCATGTTTTGATTCTTGAAGATATCTTCACAAAACTTGATGCATAGGATCATCCAAGGAACAATTCATCTAGTTCTTAAACTGAGAGTTTTGACGATGCATCATCATGCTTGGTTAGTTCGTAATCTCGATGGGTTTTCAAAGTCTTAAAGCTCAAGTGAAGAAAACGTAGAGTGAATAAGACCTAATCCTAAAAAATGTCGGGAGCCTAACCATTCTCTCAACTATAAGTGAATTAAGTGAACAACCAACCTTTTGACTCTTTCTTATTTAGTAAGTCCAAAAGAGAGAGAAGTTTAATAGTTTATGGGGTTTTCTAAGATGGATCATCCATCATGTGATTCTTGAAGATATCTTCATGAAAAGTGATGATTATGATCATCCAAGGAGCAATTCATATAGGTCATTCCGATGATGCATCACCAAGCTTGGTCAGTTTGTAATCTCGATGTGTTTTCAAACTTTTCAAGCTTAAACGCATAAAAGGCAAAGTGAACAAGACTTAATCCTACACAATGTTGGGAGCTTAACTATTCTCTCAACCACAAGAGAATTAAGTGAACAACCATTCTTTTGGCTCATTCATAGCCAGTGAGTCCAAAAGAGAGAGAAGATTAAAAGTTTGTGGGTTTTGGAGGACATAATAGTCCATGATGTGATTGTTGAAGATATCTTCATGAAACCTGATGCTTAGGATCATCCATGAAGCAATTCATCTAGTTCTTAACCTGAGAGTTCCGTCGATGCATCACCATGGTTGGTCAATTCTGTTGTTCAAGTGGCCTCAATACTCAAGAGGGGGGGTGAATTGAGTTTTAAAACTTTTGATTGGAATACCTTTGAAATTGATTTTTATAACCAAGATTGTGAGATTATGCAAGTAAAATAGAATGGAGGATAACAAGTAATGCACTACAATGAGAAATATTGCTGAAGCAATTTATCAAACACTTGGTGTGCAATATTAGAGGTATAACAAATTAAGCAAGTTCAAGTGAGCTCTTCTCAACCAATCAATACCAATTAACAAATATGCAGTAAATGAAAGTAAAAGAGTAAGGAAGAGAAGCTTGCAAACCGATATAACGAGTTCCACCCAATCCGGTGTACGTCTCGCCTCTAAGCAACCCACTTAGAGGATTTTCCACTATTGTAGACTAGAGATACAACTTTGAGCAATTGCGGCTTCCTAGTGTCCCACACTCAAGAACCCAATCCTCACAAGTATAAGGGCAACCCACCCAATCTCTCAATCTCACAATATCCCAAAGATTGAATCCTCAACCTTTGTAACCACTCAACCTAGAGTGAACAACCACTCAACCTAGAGTGAATATCTTGTGTTTGGAGTTTGTGTTTACAATCAATATACTCTCTTAATAGAGCAGATATACAAATGAAAAGCTCTCCCAAATTCTAATCTCTCAAGATGAGAGGATATACAAGTGAAAGTACAATATGCAAGAAATAGGCTTACAAAGCACAAAATAGAGCTATGAATTGTTGCTTCTTAGTTGTGTCTTTGTGCTTGTCTTCCTCTTCAATTTATAGAGCCAAGATAGCTGTTGAGGAGTGCCCTAGTCCATCATAGCCGTTGCAGTTAGTGGAAATTTGAAGAATGGTGGAGACATGACCTGGTTTCCCACTTAAATCTGTTTTTCCACTAGCGTAATCGATTACACCCTCGCGTTGTAATCGATTAGCTTTAAGTTAGAGAGTCACTAATCGATTATTTCACTTCCTGTAATCGATTAGCATCTGTACCTGATGCATTTAATTTGTTTTCGCAGCATCCTAATCGATTAGCATGTCTTGCAATCGATTACCTTAAATCCAGTGACTCACTAATCGATTATATGGTTCCCTTAATCGATTAGATTTCATACCTGATGCATTTTGTCCCATTTCTGATTGTTGTAATCGATTAGTCTCTGGTGTATAATCGATTACCTTAATTCCAATGAGTACCTAATCGATTGTTCAGCTCCCTAATCGATTAGCTTTCATCCCTGATGCAATTTCTTCCAAAACAAAAAGCTCCTAATCGATTAGCATCTATGGCCTAATCGATTAGCTTCGCTGTTACTTCAATTTTGATTTCATGTCTTTGTTTTTGCATCGGTTTCTTCAAGAGTGTTTGTCATTATCAAAATCTTTGCACATCTTTGGACCTGTTAACATATTCAAACACATTCTCCCCCTTTTTGATGATGACAACTATGTTCATCTCTTGAGGGTTGTTAGTTTAAATAATATAGACTTATCTTTTATCTTTTTGCAAAAACAACTCTGCTACATTATCTCTTTTTCAAATAGCAGATGACCAATTTCAAAAATCAGAGTAATCACATTCAGCAGCCAATGTCTTATCTCATTTGATCTATTGTCTATTATCTCTTATCTATAACTCTCCCCCTATCAAAAGGAATTTAACAAACAGATAATATTTTTCAAATTTTGTTAACAGAGCATCTATTATCCATATTCTTAGTATCAGAGCATATTCAAAATTGTAGTGTCAGAGCATCTATCAATATTATCCATATTTAATTATCCAAATTTTTTTGTATCAGAGCATTATCCAACATATGAACATATATTCTTCTCCCCCTTTGTAATCATCAAAAATAATTAGAGCAGTGAAGAGAAATAATATAAACTGAAATAAGATACTTTTATTGAATTGAAAAAAAATGGGAAATACAAGAAGTAAAATTATTCAAAATTCAGAAAACAACAAAAAGAAACCAACAGCTAAACAAAACATAACTAAAAATCTAATTATCCGGGTTGAAGAAGCGGATTTCTGCAATTTGGTGAGCCAGCTCTTCATATCGCTGCTGCATCATCTCAAAATGTTGCTGCTCGGTCATTGAAAACTCTTGGAGGGAGTTTTCAAGTCGATCGAAGCGGCGATCAAGATGGGCGTAGAGAGATGCAAATGGGTCAGCTTGTGTTGCAGATGAAGAGGCTGATGGTGCAGCTTGTGGTTGAGGTGGAGGAGGAGGAGGAGCAGCAGGTTCAGCAAAGGGGTTGGCACCATGTTCTCGGTCACTCCTTAGAATCCACATTCCAGCAATGTTGACCATGCCCATTTTATTGAGGTGGGAAGTGCCAATGCAAGCTCTTGGGGGCACTTTTTCAGAGAGTTCCCCTGCCAAGTCAACACCACAGAATTTAAAAATTTTGGTGAGGAGGATACCATAAGGGAGCTTTTGCTGGTCCTTGGCATGGCGCATGTGGAATTTGATCAACTGAACCCAGTTGATCTCTTTGTGGTTCAGCATGGCCCACATTAAGAGGACATCATCCTCTTCAACCAGAGCATAGTTCCCACCACGGGGAACAATCATCTTGACCAAGAAGAAGTGGAGCAGGCGGTTGTTCATAGTCAAGTGGCCAACTAGTTTGTGGTTGCTCATGGGAGGATCCGGCTTCCACAAAGAACGGCGGGCAGTGATGGGATTAAAACCCCATTCATCCTCGGGTTCGCCTCCATCAAAGTCAGCATTGTTGAGGGGCAGTTTGGAAATTTCTGCAAATTGGGCATTGGACAGCTTGATGGTTGTGTTTTTGACCTTGGATTCAACCATCCCATTTACAAGGCGGAGGTTACAATAGAATACCCTCATGAGTTCAAGGTAGTATTCTTCTTCTTTGAGGGAGAGGAAGGGGAAAAGGTTGTAGTGGTGGAGACTTTGGGTGAAGGTGAGGCTTGGGTTGTCAAAAGTGTCGGCAATGGTGTAGTGAGGAGTCATGATTTCCCTTTCAGAAAAGTTCTTCATGAAGTGTTGAAGATCTCTAGGGGAGGAGAAGAACCTTGAAAAATCAAGGGGGTTATGGGCTTGAGCAGTAGAGGACCTAGCTCTCTTGACATTTCTTGAGGTAGACATGGTTGGAAAAGGCAAAGAGGAAGATGAAGAAAGATGAGTGGTAGAGAGTTTTTGAGAGGTTTGAGAGGAAGGAGGTAGTGTGAGATGAGAAGGTGAATGAAGGGGTATTTATAGTTGAAAATTAGGTTTAGGAAGGAGGAAAGAGAGTTTAGAAAGGAGTGAAGTGAGTTAAGAGAGGGAGTTGTTCGAGTGAGCCTAGGAAATTGGAGTTTTGACTCATCAGAACGCGTGATAATCGATTACGAGACAGCTGGTAATCGATTAGATCAATGTTTCTGGGGAATTTCAAACGTTTCAAACAGGGGGTAATCGATTAGAGGCTTAGGGTAATCGATTAGTTTAGAAACAGAGTCGTCCTAATCGATTGGAGCAAGGTGGTAATCGATTATGAAGAAGAGGAAACGTTTTGAACCTGAAACAGAAGCTTTGTAATCGATTGTGGATCAATGATAATCGATTATCTTAGAAACAGAATGATTGTAATCGATTATGGGTAGGTGCTAATCGATTATCTTAGAAACAGAATGATAGTAATCGATTGTGAGTAGCCATGTAACCGATTATTGAGTCAAAAACTTCAAATTTTACATACAGCAAAGTTCCAATCATGAAATGTGATATATACCATGCATCATGCCATTCAACATAGTTCTTATCAAGATATCCTATCATTCAAACACAACTGGACATATCAAGAATGCCTAACTCTCTTCTTATATGAATGAATTGTTCTCTAGCCAAGGGTTTTGTGAAAATATCAGCTAGTTGCCTAGAAGTTTCTACATGTTCAAGTACACAATCCCCTTTTAACACATGATCTCTAATAAAGTGATGCCTAATCTCAATGTGTTTGGTCCTAGAGTGCATTACTGGATTCTTGGAGATGTTAATGGCACTAGTATTATCGCATTTAAGAGGCACATGGTTTAATACAATTCAAAAATCTAGAAGTTGTTGTCTTATCCAAAGGATTTGAGCACAATAACTGCCAGCTGCAACATATTCTGCCTCAGCTGTTGATAGCGCAACACTTACTTGTTTCTTGCTATGCCAAGAAACAAGAGAACTACCAAGCAAGTGACATGTTCCGCTAGTACTTTTCCTATCAAGCTTACATCCTGCAAAGTCCGAATCAGAGTAACTAACTAAAGTACATTCAGCCCCTTTGGGGTACCATAAACCAACATCTTGAGTCCTAACTAGATATTTCATTATCCTTTTTACTGCAGTGAGATGAGATTCCTTAGGACAAGCTTGGTATCTAGCACACATACACACAGCAAACATGATATCCGGTCTACTAGCGGTTAAGTAAAGTAAGGATCCTATCATACCTCTATATTTTGTGAGTTCAACATCCTTACCTTTCTCATCCTTGTCCAAATAGCATGAAGTGCCCATGGGTGTGGCTATATCATTTGCTTTATCCATATTGAATTTTCTGAGTAGTTCTTTGCAGTATTTAGATTGGTTTATGAATGTGCCTTCATTGGTTTGCTTGATTTGTAGTCCAAGGAAGAAAGTGAGTTCCCCCATCATGGACATTTCAAATTCTTCCTGCATAAGCTTGGCAAACTCCTTGCACATTGAATCATTAGTGGCACCAAAAATTATATCATCAACATAAATTTGTACCAATAGTATGTTATTCTTTTTGTGCTTTATGAATAGGGTTGTATCAACCTTCCCTCTTTCAAAATGATTTTCTAAAAGAAATTTGCTTAACCTTTCGTACCAAGCTCTTGGAGCTTGTTTCAAACCATACAAGGCTTTCTTTAATTTGAAAACATGATTTGGAAATTGATGGTTTTCAAAACCTGGAGGTTGATCAACATATACTTCCTCTTGAATGTATCCATTCAAGAAAGCACTTTTAACATCCATTTGGTACAATTTGAAGTCCCTACAACATGCGAAGGCTAATAGTAGTCTAATTGCTTCTAATCTAGCTACGGGTGCATACGTCTCTTCATAGTCAATGCCTTCTTCTTGATTATATCCTTTAGCTACTAGTCTAGCTTTGTTTCTAGTAATTATGCCATTTTCATCCATTTTATTTCTAAAAACCCATTTGGTTCCTATTATTTGGTGATCATTGGGTCTTGGCACAAGCTCCCAAACTTCATTTCTTTCAAATTGATTTAGCTCTTCTTGCATGACCAACATCCAATGTTCATCAATAATAACCTCATCTATGTTCTTGGGTTCTATTTGTGATACAAATGCTAGGTGATTACAAGTATTTCTAATAGCATTTCTAGTACTTACACCTTGAGTCATTTCACCTATGACTTTGTCTAAGGGATGATCCTTCAAAGTTACCCATTCTTGTTGTCTCTCAAGTTGTGCTGCACCTCCATCATTGTTGACTTCTTCTTCTTTGTCTTGCAAGTTCATTTCTTGAAAAGTACCTACAAGATCATCAACATCTTCCTTTCTCGGAGGGTTATGGCTATTTTCATCAAATTTGACATGAATAGATTCCTCAATGGTATTTGTTTGTTTGTTGAAAATTCTATAAGATTTACTTGATTGAGAATATCCTAGGAATATTGCCTCATCAGATTTTGCATCAAACTTTCCTAGATTATCCTTTCCATTGTTGAGCACAAAACATTTACATCCAAAAATATGAAAGTATGCAATGTTGGGTTTTCTACCCTTGTAAAGCTCATAGGGGGTTTTCTTTAAAATAGGCCTTATCAAACATCTATTCATAACATAACACGCGGTGTTTACCGCATCGGCCCAAAAATGTTTTGCAATATTGTTTTCATTTAGCATGGTTCTAGCAAGCTCCACTAAAGATCTATTCTTTCTTTCAACTACTCCATTTTGTTGTGGAGTTCTAGGAGCTGAAAAGTTGTGATTAATACCATGTTTTTCGCAAAACTTTTCAAAAGATTGATTTTCAAATTCTCCCCCATGATCGGTTCTAATGGATGCAATTTTTGAGTTTTGCTCATTTTGGATAATCTTTGCAAGTTTCTTGAATACATGATATGCTTCATTTTTATGAGCAAGAAACAATGTCCATGTATATCTTGAATAGTCATCTACTATAACTAGACCATAGTAATTACCTCCAAAGCTTTTGATTTTGGATGGTCCAAATAAGTCCATGTGCAAAAGTTGTAAAGGCCTTTGAGTAGAAACAATGTTTTTTGGATTGAAAAGATGCCTTTACTTGTTTTCCCTTTTGACATGCATCACAAAATCTATTTTCAAATTTAAGCTTTGGTAGACCAATTACTAAATCTTTAGAAACAAGTTTGTTCAAGTGGTCTACATGTATATGAGCTATTCTTCTATGCCATAGCCATGTTTCATCTTCTTTTGAAATGAAGCATTGTTCATCATTTGTAGACAAACTATCCATATCAATCATGTAAATATTATCAATTCTTTGGCCTACAAACTTAATTTCCTTATCAGTCTTATGCTCAATTATGCAACAATTTGATTCAAATAACACTCTATATCCTTTGTCACATAATTGACTTATGCTAAGTAGATTATGTTTGAGGCCTTCAACATACAATACGTCACTTATGGAGGTGGAAGAATTCTTAGCTATATTTCCAATGCCTAGGATTCTTCCTTTAGTGTTGTCTCCGTAGGTGACACTTTCTTTCCTTTTGGGAGTGAATGATGTAAATTTGGTTATGTCTCCCATCATATGCTTTGAACACCCGCTATCCAAGTACCAATGGGTGTTGCTTGCCTTGAAGCATACCTACAAAACAAAATCATTTTAGAGAACTAGGTACCCATTTTATGTTGGGTCCTTTAAGGTTAGCTTGTGGAGATGTTCCTTTGGGAACCCACACCTTTCTTAAGACCTTTGGTCCTAGTTTCCTAACACTACACTTATAAGCACTATGTCCTTTGGTACCACAATGATTGCATTTCATAAAAGGTGAGGAGGATTTGCTTGGTGGTGCAAAGAAACTTTTATAGTGTTTCTCCATTTTATGGTTACTATGTTCTTGGTCATATCCTAAACCGGTTTTACTAAACATGCATTTTTGTTGCCCAAGTAGGATATTCAAATTGTCTCTTCCATTTGTGAATTTCTCAAGTGTCCTATTTAGGTCTTCAACCTTGGTTTCTAATACAATGCACCTTTTTGCAAAATCACATGGTTTATCCTTAGAGCATGTTTGAACTTTCTCTAGTTCTTCTTTTAAGCTATCATTTTCTTTACATACTTCCATGAGATGCAATTCAAGGGTATCACTAGTTTTCCTAGATGCTTTGAGTTTACTAGAGATTTTTGTAAATTTATCATATAATTCTTCAAATGCATCTAACAGCTCATTTTTATCTAAGTCAAGAAGATTTACCTCATTATCTTCTTCTTGATGATTTGCCATTAAGCAAAGATTGGCTTGCTCATCTTCCGAGTCGTTGGAGCTGCTCACATCGTTCTCATCCCAAGCAATATAGGCTCTTCTTCTTCTTTGTTTGTCCTTGCCCTTCTTTTTGAGGTTTGGACAATCGGCTTTGAAGTGCTCTTCCTTGCCACATTCAAAACAACTTGGTGAAGAGGAAGTTTCATTAGAGGTAGGTTTCTTACCTTGGGGCTTAAAGTTCTTTTGGAACTTTTTGTTCTTCATGAATCTTCCAAATCTTTTTACGAATAGCCCAAACTCTTCTTCTTCATCTAAGTCACTGCATGATTCTTCCTCATGCATGGAGGTGGCTTTGAGGGCTAATCCTTTCTTCTTGGTGGATTTCTCCTCTTCCTCGGCTAGCTTCAATGCTTTAAGTTCTTGCTCTTGTTCTTGCAATTTTCCAAAGAGTGTTGCAAGAGACATTTCATTGATGCTAGGAGATTGTTTTATTGCTGTGACAAGAGGTTGCCATTCCCTGCTAAGACTTTTCAAAATTTTGTGCACAAGCTCTTTGTTAGTATATACTTTGCCAAGAGTAATAAGATGGTTGATAATAAGTGTAAACCTTTTCTGCATATCTATAATAGATTCTCCTGAATTTATCCTAAAGCATTCATATTGGCTAGTCAAGGTACTAATTTTAGAGTCCTTTACATCATTAGTACCTTCATGGGTTACTTGAAGAGTATCCCACATTTCTTTAGCAGTTTGGCATGTCATTATTCTGAAAAATTCATCTTGTCCTAAAGACATAGTAATGAGATTTTTGGCCTTGTAGCCATATTGGACTTTCTTTTCTTCCTCGCTTGTCTATTCATCTATAGGTTTTTCAACATTCTTGCTATCTATAGTATGCATTGGTATATAAGGACCATTTTCAATGGTATTCCATATTCTCAAGTCAATTGATTGAATGAAGATTTTCATTCTCTCTTTCCAAAAGGCATACCCTTCCCCATTGAAAGCGGGAGGTCTATTTATCGCACCACCCTCGGGAAAAACATTTTGAGAACTTGAGGCCATTTAATCTCTTGAAGTTGTTAAGCTTGATCTACCAAGAGTCAAGCTCTGATACCACTTGTTGTTCAAGTGGCCTCAATACTCAAGAGGGGGGGTGAATTGAGTTTTAAAACTTTTGATTGGAATACCTTTGAAATTGATTTTTATAACCAAGATTGTGAGATTATGCAAGTGAAATAGAATGGAGGATAACAAGTAATGCACTACAATGAGAAATATTGCTGAAGCAATTTATCAAACACTTGGTGTGCAATATTAGAGGTATAACAAATTAAGCAAGTTCAAGTGAGCTCTTCTCAACCAATCAATACCAATTAACAAATATGCAGTAAATGAAAGTAAAAGAGTAAGGAAGAGAAGCTTGCAAACCGATATAACGAGTTCCACCCAATCCGGTGTACGTCTCGCCTCTAAGCAACCCACTTAGAGGATTTTCCACTATTGTAGACTAGAGATACAACTTTGAGCAATTGCGGCTTCCTAGTGTCCCACACTCAAGAACCCAATCCTCACAAGTATAAGGGCAACCCACCCAATCTCTCAATCTCACAATATCCCAAAGATTGAATCCTCAACCTTTGTAACCACTCAACCTAGAGTGAACAACCACTCAACCTAGAGTGAATATCTTGTGTTTGGAGTTTGTGTTTACAATCAATATACTCTCTTAATAGAGCAGATATACAAATGAAAAGCTCTCCCAAATTCTAATCTCTCAAGATGAGAGGATATACAAGTGAAAGTACAATATGCAAGAAATAGGCTTACAAAGCACAAAATAGAGCTATGAATTGTTGCTTCTTAGTTGTGTCTTTGTGCTTGTCTTCCTCTTCAATTTATAGAGCCAAGATAGCTGTTGAGGAGTGCCCTAGTCCATCATAGCCGTTGCAGTTAGTGGAAATTTGAAGAATGGTGGAGACATGACCTGGTTTCCCACTTAAATCTGTTTTTCCACTAGCGTAATCGATTACACCCTCGCGTTGTAATCGATTAGCTTTAAGTTAGAGAGTCACTAATCGATTATTTCACTTCCTGTAATCGATTAGCATCTGTACCTGATGCATTTAATTTGTTTTCGCAGCATCCTAATCGATTAGCATGTCTTGCAATCGATTACCTTAAATCCAGTGACTCACTAATCGATTATATGGTTCCCTTAATCGATTAGATTTCATACCTGATGCATTTTGTCCCATTTCTGATTGTTGTAATCGATTAGTCTCTGGTGTATAATCGATTACCTTAATTCCAGTGAGTACCTAATCGATTGTTCATCTCCCTAATCGATTAGCTTTCATCCCTGATGCAATTTCTTCTAAAACAGAAAGCTCCTAATCGATTAGCATCTATGGCCTAATCGATTAGCTTCGCTGTTACTTCAATTCTGATTTCATGTCTTTGTTTTTGCATCGGTTTCTTCAAGAGTGTTTGTCATTATCAAAATCTTTGCACATCTTTGGACCTGTTAACATATTCAAACACAAATTCATAATCTCGATAGGTTTTCAAAAATTTAAAGCTCAAGTAAAGAAAACACAAAGTAAATAAGACCCAATCCTAAACAATGCCAAGAGCTTAACTATTCTCTAAACTACAAGTGAATTAGGTGAACAACCATCCTTTTCACTCCTTCATAGCTAGTGAGTCCAAAAGTGAGGGAAGATTAAAAGTTTGTTGGGTTTTCTACGACACACCATCCAAGATGTGATTCTTGAAGATATCTTCATAAAAGTTGATTCTTAGGATCATCCAAGGAGCAATTCATCCAGTTCTTAACCTAAGAGTTTTAACGATGCATCACCATGCTTGGTTAGTTCGTAATCTCGATGGGTTTAAGTAGTTTTCAAGCTCAAGTACAGAAATGGCAAAGTGAAGAAGACCTAATCCTAAACAATGTTGGGAGCCTAACTATTCTCTTAACTGTAAGTGAAATGAGTGAACAACCATCCTTTTGACTCTTTCTTAGCTTGTGAGTCCAAAAGAGAGAGAAGATTAAAAGTTTATGGTCTTTTCTAGGACACATCATCCATCATGTGATTCTTAAAGGTATCTTCATGAAACTTGATGTATAGGATCATCCAAGGAGCAATTCATCTAGCTCTTAACCTGAGAGTTCAGAGGATGCATCACCATGCTTGGTCAGTTCGTAATCTCAATGGGTTTTTAAAGTTTTCAAGCTTAAGTGAAGAAAACGCATAGTGCATATGACCCAATCCTTAACAATGTCGGGAGCCTATCTATTCTCTCAACTATAAGTGAATTCAGTGAACAAGCATGCTTTTGACTCTTTCTTGGCTAGTGACTTGAAAAGAGAGAGAAGATTAAAACTTTGTGGGGTTTTCTAGGACACATCACCCATTATGTGATTCTTGAAGATATCTTCATGAAACTTAATGCATAGGATCATCCCAGGAGCAACTCATCTAGTTCTTAACCTGAGAGTTCAGTTGATGCATCATCATGCTTAGTCAGTTTATAATCTCAATGGGTTTTCGAAGTTTTCAAGCTCAAGTGAAGAAATTACAGAGTGAACAAGACCCAATCCTAAACAATGTCAGAAGCCTAACTATTCTCTCAACTACAAGTAAAATGAGTGAATAGCCATCCTTTTGACTCTTTCTTTACTAGTGAGTGTAAAAGAGAAAAAATATTAAAAGTTTATGGGGTTTTCTAGGACACATCATTCATCATGTGATTCTTGAAGATATCTTCACGAAACTTGATGCATAAGATCATCCAAGGAGCAATTCATCTAGTTCTTAACCTGAGAGTTCAGAGGGAGCATCACCATGCTTGGTCAGTTCGTAATCTCGATGGGTTTTCAAAGTTTTCAAGCTCAAGTGAAGAAAATGCAGAGTGCACAAGACCCAATCCTAAACAATGCTGGGCGCCTAACTATTCTCTTAACTACAAGTGAATTGAGTCAACAACCATCCTTTTGACTCCTTCATAGCTAGTGAGTCCAAAAGGGAGAGAAGATTAAAAGTTTGTAGGGTTTTCTAGGACACATCATCTATCATGTGATTCTTGAAGATATTTTCACTAAACTTCATGCTTAGGATCATCCAAGGAGCAATTCATATAATTCGTTCCAACGATGCATCACCAAGCTTGGTTAGTTCGAAATATCGATGGGTTTTCAAAGTTTTTGAGCTCAAATGCATAAAAGCAAAAGTGAACAAGACCCAATCCTAAACAATGTTGGGAGCCTAACTATTCTTTCAACTACAAGTGAATTGAGTAAACAACCATCCTTTTGACTCCTTCTTAGCTAGTGAGTCCAAAAGAGAGAGTAGATTAAAAGTTTATGGGGTTTTCTAGGACACATCATCCATCATGTGATTATTGAAGATATCTTCATGAAACTTAATGCATAGGATCATCAAAGGAGCAATTCATCTAGTTCTTAACCTGAGAGTGTTAGCCAAGGCCTCAATTTGTTAAACAATTTTTAACAAATTAATTAAACATAGTTAATTTAGCAAGTTGTTAACAATAATATTTTAATCACTTATGCAATAATTAAATCCAACAAGATTTAAGTCAATCAATTTAAGGATTTAATTTAAGCAATTTTCATAAATTAATTAGATATAAATATTTTAGCAAGCAATTTAAATTCATAGTAATAAAGGAGTTTAGGGAAAAGAGAATTTGCAAACTGATATAACGAGTTCCACCACCCCGGTGTAGTCGCGCCTTCAAGCAACCCACTTGAAGGATTTCCACTATTCAGAATTTGAGATTACAAGCTTTAAGCAATTACAGCTTTCTAGTGTCCCACACTCAAGAACTCAATCCTCACAAGCAAAGGGCAACCCACCCAATCTCACAATCTCTCAATAACCTAAAGGTTGAACCCCAACCTTAATCTCTAGGAATTTTTGGTGTTTAAGGGTACAAAGATAACTCTCCAATATAATGGATATACAAATTATGGCTTTCACAAAATGATAACTCTCAAAGAGAGGATATGCAAAATTTTATCACTAAAAATAATTTTGCTCACAAACTAACTCTCAAAAAAATAACTTCAAATAAAAAGAGTAGAGAGCTATTAACTTAAGAGAATGTAAGAGAGCAAAGAAGAGAGCAAGAAGATATTTCGTTGCTGTGTGATGGTGTATTCTGCCTCTTCACTCCTTCTCTATTTATAGGAAGCCAGGGACGCTCCGTCTTATTAAAATAATTCTCTTTGGCATAAAATGCGTAACATGTTTCCTGAAATTTTGAAGTGCCTGAAAACATGTATTGATGTTTTCCATGATTCAATGCATGATTTAAGCAATGAGTCGATTCCCTGTGTTTAAATTTGTGTAAAAATCAGTGCATGAATCGATTCCTTGATGCATGAATCTATTCCTTGACTTTTCAACATGCATGAATCGGTTCCCATAGGGGAGGAATCGATTCCTTAAGTAATGAATCGATTCCCAGGCCTTTTTAATCGATTCCTATATGCTTTAAAGGGCATGAATCGATTCCTTTAAGCTTGAATTGATTCCCATGGCTGTTCCACTCTAAATTAACTATATTTTGGTACTTCTGATTGTATTTTGCATGGTTTTTGACCCCGATCATGAATCTTCTTATATTTTTAGTTGATTCTTATTTATTTCTTGATTTCTTGACTTGTATAAGCTTGATCTTCATGATGGTTAAATCCATGTCCTAAGATTGCAATTTATCAAACATATTCACTTCTAATTTCTCATTAATTGCTTTGTACTTCATCCTTTGTTCTTTGATCATGTCATCTCTTTGTCAACCATATTTTCCCTTTGTGGTTCATCAAATACTTTATCATTCATCAAACACATTTATTCCTTGTTCATGTGCATTCTTCATATTTATGTGTCTTGCCTTGCCTTTGTTAATAAGTTTGTCATTATCAAAACATTATCCAATTACATTCTCCCTCTTTTTGATGATGATAGCTAATGTTACATATGCATTGCTAATGCATTCTTCTTGCTTGAGTCTATGTTTGTCATTATCAAAACTTGTTTCAACATATTAACACATTCTCTCCCTTTTTTATGATGAAAATAAATGTTCATCTCTTGGGGTGTTAGTTTTATAACAGTTATAGCTCACGGTTTTGACAAACAAAATAAAAACTCCCCCTTACTGATGCATTTAGATACCAATTATTATTATTCCAGATCTAGCCTTTTTGATCTTTAGAGTTATTCTCCCCCTTAATCATGCAATAGATATCATTTATGGATTTGATTGATGTTATACCATTTTGTTACATACTACATGTTAATATCTAGAGTAATTAATCAAGCACATAATTTATCCATCAAGTAAGCATATAATTCTCTCAATCAAGTAAGCACATAATTTTCTCAATCAAGTAAGCACATAATTATCTCCCGCTTTGGCATCATAAAAAAAGCATTGGAGAGTAGAATCCAGAGTAAAGATAAGTGCCATAAACCAATATCAATAATAATCACAAAAAGGTAAATTAATGTCAATCATCTCTTATATTCATTCTCCCCCTAATTAATGTAATAGATGCCAATTAATACCACTTGTTATGTAGGATCATACATAGTCATAATTTAAAGGAAATACCACTTGCTAAAAAGATCATATTATATCATGCAAGATAATATCTCTCCCTTAATCATGCAATTGATTGCTAACTAATTTTTAATCGTGTAATTAATATCACTTTTCAAGTATGGTAAGCATCACATGATTCTTTTCAATTAAGCACACATATAGTTCTCTTGGTTGTTATCATTACTAGCATATTTGTTAATAAGTCAAAATATAAGTAAGCAAGTAATTTTCTCAATTATGGTAGGCACATAATTATTTCAAATAAGCACATTATCTTCTCCCTTTTTGGCATTATAAAACACACAAGGATATTCTTCCAAGTAAGCATATAGGAGAGTATAAACAAAATTATAAACATAATTGTCATAAACATAATCACAGAGAAGTGAAATCAAGGATAATCATTCATGTGTATACTCCCCCTTATTACTGAAATCGATACAAGCTGTTATATTAATATACCAATTGTTAAACTAGTTGGTACCAAATGTTCAAGTGTGACACCATTTGTTAAAAAAATTTACCTTTTAAACATTTCTCCTCCTTAATAGATACCACTTGTTAATCATTTAATTAATACTACTTGTTTTATTGATTTGTTATAATGATGTATTTCTAGGTATCAGAGCAATAACAGAGAAGATTTTTCGACAATGTATACTTATATCTAGGTATCAGAGCAGGGATAAAGTGATATATACAGCTTCTTTTTTTATGACTTAAGTCTAGTCAAACACTTACATAGAGCACATATGGCATTTATAAAAAATATATGATTATATGAGAGAAAGCATTTTGCATAGATAATTAGCAACACATAGAGACAAGTCACAGAAGCATATCATGGTCATAGTGCGGCTGTAAATGTGTAATGCAAGTCATACACTCATTGTAATCAATTTACCATAACATATATATGATCATACCACGTGTTATCTTGATGTTATGTATGATACCACTTGATGGATTTGCCAATTTAAGCTCTTGATATCAATTATTAACATTTAAGCATTTTAGCACAAGATTGTTAGCATTCAAGCACACATCATTCTTGATACTTTTGTTCAATAATTCTATTCAAGCTCAATGATGCATATTTTCAAATTTCTTTTCACAGTCATGATCATGCATCATCAAACATATGGCGTAGATAGGAATTATAATGTCAATCAAGATAGATACCAATTGCTCAAGCATGGTGTATTAAGGAAGATCATGTCATGCATTATCACTTAACATATCATGCATTGTTTCTTAGCATTTCATGCATTGTCTCTTAACATACCATGATGCATAGACATTTAACATTAATCTCTTTTGTTCATACCTATGATGTTACTAGTCATGAAGTTAAAGTCTAGGCAATCACTTGTTATAACATACATAGAGCATACATACTTTCTCTTAAGCATTATCAAAAATAACATATAATTGCATAGAAACATTTTTCCTAAGATAGACATCTTTGTAGAACATAGAAATAAGTCATAGAAGCATAACATAGTCCTAACTTAAAGCAACTGTAAAATTTGTCATAATCAACTTGTCATAACATTTTCTTGATATGAAGTTCAATGCCACTTGTTATGGAAAGATACTTGCTTGTTAGGAAAATTATATGACATGCCACTTGTTAAAAAAAATTATGCATAAATTATCAGAGTATAGATACCACTTGTACACACAATATATATATTTATTATCAGAGCATAGTGGCAGTAATAACAAGTATAAGCATAATCAAGATTATGTCCCCATGATCTCTCCCTCTTACTAATTCAATTGATACTATTTTGTTAAAAGAAGTCACTTTCCATTTAGATACCAATAGTTAAAGGAAGATGCTTGTCATTTAGATACCGCTAGTTAAACAAAATACCTCTTATTTAATAACTGATACATCAGCAAGAATTCATGTTTAATCAAAAATTCATGCATCATTAAGAATTCATACATTATTAAGAATTCACATATCATCAAGAATTTATTATGAACAAGTATGGAATTTGGCTTTATAAAATTATTTAGACATTTCTAAAAATTCTTAATAAACTAGCAGCCAAGTGCATAGATGTTTCAACATAATTAAGCATACAATCACATAGCAAACATGATATTTGATCTACTAGAGTAAGGATCCGATCATACCTTGAAATTTTACAATTACTACAACCTTCTCTTGTTCTTTGGAGAGAAGATTGTGAATCTTGATTCTTTGATCATTCTTCAATGAGAAACTGCCAATTTAAAGTACGCCTATAAAATTTCAAGTTCTATGGTACCCTTTGAGAGTTGGGTCCTTTCTTGTTAGTTTAGGATTTCAAAGTTGTTTTTGGAATCCATACCTTTCTTGTACACTTTTGATGGGATTTCATTATAAAGCAATTAGCTGATATATGACCAAATATTCCATGATAGAAACATGTTGCATCCAAAGAATAAGTCATAGTAGAATTGTAATGGTTCCTATTTTGTGCTATATGCCTCCTTTCAAAATGATTAGACATTGTATGACCCTTTCTTTCATGGTTTGCATATTTTAGAATAGGTATAGGTTTTTCCTTAAGGGGTGCAAGGGGTTTCTTGTACTTCTTTTCCTTTTTAAATCTTCCATGACTTATTACCTTCTATCAAGTGTATGCTTTTGTAATGAGGACACACCAAGGGAGGGCCCTCACACTACACTAGATAAAGGACTTGAATCTTATAGGGGTCCCCTCACAAGGGTAAAGTCAAAGAAAGTCAAAGAGAGCATCCACAAAGCATTAGTTTCCTACCTCTCTTTGCTTAGTGGGCCTAAGCCCAATAAGGACACCTTGAGGATCTACTCACACTTTTCTTATAATATAGTTTCTAATTAGATTCTCTAGGCTCATAGATTTTAATTGGGGCTTGCAAGGTCAATTGGGCCACTTTAGGGCCATGTACTTCATTTTGGGCCATGTATAGGCTATCTTCCTTTCCCTTTTCTTTTTTGGGCCTTGGATCCTTGGACCAAGCCCATTTAGCTCCTCCTAGGCTGAAATTATGGAGGCCTATATAAGGATCTCTCCTTTTGTAAAAAGGTACACATTAATGCATTTGAGATTTTACCACTTTCAAGTGAGTTTTTAGGGAGAGATTCTCTTCCTTCTCTCTAGGATTAGGAGATCTTTTGCAAGCTCTCATCTAAGGGGATTCCTCCCTCATTGAAGGTGAGTTCAAGGGAGTTATCTCCTCTAGGAGTGGCCTCCCATTCAACCTCTTTCATTCTCCTCTTTTCCTCCTTCTATTTCATCTTTTCTCTCTTTTCCTTCCACCAAATTTCGTCCATTGTTAGAGTCTTTTTCCCCTTTTTGTGTTTCAGTTTTCAACATCAAGATGGCATCCAACATTGACTTTTGAAGTTAGAAGAAGGACAAGGGCCAAGGTCCATCCATTCAAAGGAGACTTGAAGATCCTCCTACATCATTTGGTATCGTTGAGCCTTAGAGGTTCTTTTCTACTTCTTCCTTTAAGCTTTCAGTTTTATGTTCATTATGCTGGCTGGTTGTGCAAATTTAAGCTGTCTACTTACCTTGTTAATGCCATGATATCATAGAAAATCCATAAAAAAGGTTGTTGTTTCTTTGAAGTTTTGTGATAGTTCTTTTGTTCTTTCACTTTTTGGCATATTGTACTTCCCAATTTCAGTTTGGTATGACTTCTTTGTGTTTAGGTTTTCAAAATTCAGATTTGGCATAAGTTAGTTTTGGTTTTTAGTTTTTTACATTGATTGTTAGAAGTTAGTTACTTGTTAGTTGAGAAGTTAGAGCCAACTAGGTGTGCCAAGTGCCTTTTGGAACCTCTTTCTTGTGTTCTAGAAATTTTTTAATCCTACTTTCGTGTGCAATTTCGTGTAGAAGGGAGTGATTCAAGCACCTTGATTAACTCCCAAGAGGTTTCAATCTTAAGTGTTAGGAGGTTTCATTTTAAGACTCTCCAAAAGTTAGCTCATCTTAGGAGTGTTAGAAATCTAATCTTAGTTTTTCATCTTGGTTAATTTTGTTTTGAATGCACAATTAGGTCACCTTTTAATTTGGTCTCATTTTGTTGCATAAAAGAAAATTTGTCAAAAAAAGATTTAGTCATAAGCCTTCCATTCATTACTTTGGAAGAAGGTTGCATTGTTTGTCTAAGCAAGAAAGTATCATGATCTTGTCCTAGCCTAGTTCTTATTTCAGTTTTGGAATAGATTGGTGGTGTTGTTTCATTAAAAAGTACAAGAGGCAAGAAAAGAAAAAGAAATAGAAAGATATAAAAGAAAGAATACAATCCCAAATTACAAAAGTGAAAAAAGGGTGTTGAAAAACAAAGAGTAAAAAGTAGCCTCATTAGAAGTTGTAAGCTTGAACACCAAAATCCTATATCATTTTTGAAATTCCATAACCTTGAAGTAAGATGTTTTGCTAGTTGACATTGTTTACACATTTTCATTTGAACGTGATTGCTTAGTATTGTAACTTTAGAGTTTCTAAGCTTAGGTTGTACCTTGTTTTTGTTGTTCCATTTTACTTCGTTGCTTGTCTACTTTTGTCCATCATCAATTTCAAATTCCATTCAAAGTATAGCCTTTATTTCTTTGAACATTTATTGCTTTAGTGTCTTATCAATCAAAAATCCAAAACATTCCCATTTAAGTAGCCTTTCTTTCTTAAGCCTTTTTAGTTTGTCTTGATTCTTTCTTAAGTTTTGTCAATTGAGTTTTCTATCTTTCAAACTTCTTGATAATTCCTCCTCTACACCATTGAGGGTATCACCTTGGAACACTTGAGGTGAGAGTGAAAATTGCTTAAGTGAACTTGATCCAAAGAGAAAGGGTAGGAAGTTGTGAAGATACACTTGAGAGACACACTAGTGAGGTTTCAAATTTTTGATCATTTTCGCTTAACAATTTCGGTTAGAGTTATTTCTTTTGTGTGTTTTTGTAACATCCCAGTTTTGAAGTTAGATACCGAATAAAAAAATTTAATAATAAGAAAATTGAAAGTAAAGAATTAGTTAGTCATAATCAGTATAGCCTGAGAGTTAATGATAAGATTAATGGGCTTAATTAATGGGACGTGGCTGTCTGTGATGGGTGGAAGGTGTGAGTGGACTGCGACTCACACTTTCCCATCCCACTCCTTTCCCTCGCATGCGTATATAGGTGCATATTCAGTATCACCATGGGTGCAAGAACGACTTCTTCCACTACTCCACTTTCTCTCTTTTCTTCTTCGTCTCCATCTTCCTCCGTTTCCCCTGTTTCTGTTCGTCACGACGACAGTGCGGGAAGAAGGTCAGAGCCTTGTCGGGTGAAGGGCGATCGTTGGAGCAGAGAAAGAACGACACCTCAACTCCGGACCAAGTACAGAGTACGACGGAGTGAAGGAAGGCTGGACGAATCAGTAGAAGGGCGTCAGATTCAACATCGAAGAGCAGAAGAGCTTCTTGGAGTCCCTTTCGTAGGTAGGGGGCGCTTGCATGTTAAATGCATAGTCCACGAACGGTACCGGATGAATGTTCTGCTTGAGTGTATGTGCATGTGGTTGTGATGATTGGATTCTATGCATGATTGGAGATTCTGAATCCCGTGTGTTTTATAGTGATTGAACCATAAATGCTTGTGATCTAGATGGTGGTAAAGTAGTATGTTAGCACGGCTAATAATGAATGATATGCATGAAAGTATGAATGTGTGCTTGATTGACTTGTCAGATGCTATTACTTGATTGCTGATGGTTGATCATATTGGTGTAAATAATAAAGCGAGTAAAGGTTGCATTGAACCTATTCCCACTTAATAATTATGAAATAGATATTGGTGATGTGATGACACTTGTTGGTAGATGCATTTAGTTGCATGTGTAGGAGTGGGGCGACCCGTGGAAGGTCAAGAGCCCCGAGAGAATGACTTCCAGTTACAGACCCTGGCTAGATTCCGAGGGAGCTCGTGGTAGCCATAGGAGCTAGAGAGGAGTCTCGAGACGCCAATGGGAGGCCGGTACCACGCGGGAAGAGCTGAAGGACGAGGGGTCAAGAGAGGGGAAAACTGTGACTGAAAGTCATCACTCGAGTCGGATCCGCAGTCATGCATGTAAATACGAGGTTGATTAGAGTAGTACGTATAACGTGTGTGGAGTGTTATGAATGATCTTCGAGTGCAGGAAATACCTGTGTGAGTTATATGTGTGTCTTAAATATCACTTTGTCGAGTTTAACTTTAATTAATTAGAAACCAATAGAATAGATGTGAATGTGCATGCTGACATTGATACCGAGTCTTTGATTGTCATTTTACATGAAAAAGCTCACCCCTGCAGTGGCTATACTTTCAGTGAACATCTCTCGGAAAGAAGGATGAAGGAGGACGAGCACAGGACAATGAATCCGAAGCGCTGTTGGAACATATGTCATATGTGTATATGTGTATATCTGTGTAAATGCTGTGTATAACGTTTTATTAAGCCTTGGCCGGCTCATGTTTTGGTTGTAGTTCTTACGTTAAAACTGACAGCTTGGGTAACAGATTTCATGGTGAAGTTTTGTAATTAAATATGAATGCTTTCGCTTATATAAGTACATGTTGTGTGTTCTTCTATACTGTAAGTGAGGTTGAGCGGGGAGAGGACTGTATGAGGGCTTCCGAGTGAATGTAGGCATGAAATCCCGAGTGTAGGAGGCCGGTGTGACTATGAGTAAGCAGTGGGGATAAGTGTGGGGTTGAGAGGATGAAATAAAGAGCTTGAATATGTTTCTAGCAATGGAGGAATGAAAGACGAGTGAAAACCTCGAGTGATTCCCTGCTGAGAGAAGAGTTCAATTGGGAGGTTTAGGGAGGATTGGATCCTAAGTGTAAGGTATCGATATTCCGAGCGAAAGATGTAAAGTCCGAGTGAGTTAGGATCGGTGTCCAGAGTGGTTGGGTTTGGAGAAGCCGAGTGAGACTTAACTTCCCAATTTTCCGAGCGAAGTTCTTCGCTTCAGCGAGCAATATACTCGCTCCAGCGAGTGTGGGCTAGGAAGACTTATGTTGGATTCGCGTGGGCGGAGTCATACCTCGCCGAGGTGCTAGAGCGGTTCGCCCAAGCGTGAGGACTCGCGCTGAAGCGAGTAGTTGTCTGTGTGGGATGCCGCCCCATTACCCTTCCTCTCCGTTGTGGCGCTAATGTGACCCCAACAACGGTGTTAACCCCGGCTTGGGCGTTGTGTTTGAGTCCGCCCAGGCGTTGCCATACCTAGTTGAGTTGGGCGGAATAAGTTCGGACCCCTCCTTTCCTCCACAATCCACTACCGCACATGTACATCTCCCTTCTCCTTCCCCTTACCTATTCCTCCTACTGATTGACTTGTGTTACTCGTGGAAAAGTTTTCTTTGTGACTTCCCTCCATCCGCTGTTGCATTACCATACCCCGCCCAGGCGGTATCAGACCCCGCCTGAGCGAGCCAGCGATGCCATGTAATCCGCCCTGGCGCTGTTGTGTTACACTAAACCAGCGGACCGGTTCCAGTCTTAGCCTTCTGTTTTTTTTTTGCCTTATGCGTGTGGATGATATCTCATTTTCCTTGTTCTCCCTTGCACTCCGCCCCTTTTGTTATCCGGTTGCCTCATAGACCATTTGGTTTACGTAATTTCGGAAAAATTTCCCGTCTTTGAGTTTATTTCATTTTGTTAAATTAGGATGTTACATTTTTGTATCAGAGCAGACTGAAAGGTCCAAGGCCAAGGTATGCTTACCGAGTGTAAGCGGTTGTGTGTCTTCTGACTGAATGATTGAAATTGTTGTGATGTTAGTGAACCTGATTGATGTTGGCTTGAGGATAGGAGATTGTTCCCCTGGTCCGATTGTGTGTGTAACCTAGAAGCATGATATAATGTGCTAAGCTATTGAATGTTAGACTGATAACTCGATCGGTAATAAGTGGCTCGGTATACTTATCCTTGAATATCGATTTCAGGATAAGGAATGACGCATTGCCAAAGCATGGAGGTTATAGCCACAGCATTCCAACGCTTTGCAGACGTGTTTGAAAGGCAGGGCCAGACTCGAGCTGAGGATGGCCACGTGCTGGATCGCTTCCTAAAGAGGAAGCCGAGTGAGTTTCAGGGAGGACGTGATCCGGAGGCAGCTTTCAAATGGACTCAGGAACTAGAGAGGATTTTTGGGGGTCTTCGCTGTAACGAGGCCCAGAAGGTAGAATGTGCAGTGTATATGCTGCGGGACGAGGCGGAGAACTGGTGGAAGATAGCCAGAAGCCGATTCCCTGAAGATGATAATCAGCTGACATGGAATGATTTCAAGACATGCTTCTTAGAGAAGTACTTCCCCGACACAGTGAGGAGTCGCAAGGAACTGGAGTTTATGGAGTTGAAACAAGGCTCCATGACTGTGGAAGAATACGCGACAAGATTCGAAGAATTGTGCCTATTCTATCCACCCTTCCAGCAACCTAGGACGGAGAGCTCCAAGTGCCTTAAGTTTGAGAACGGATTGAGATCGGACATTAAGAGAGCCTGCAGATACCATGAGATACGGAGTTTTCCTGCATTAGTGAATAAATGTAGAATATTCGAAGAAGATGACAGGGCCCATTCGGGCCAGAGCAGCAGAGCCAACCAGCATATGAGGCCTCAGCAGTCGCATTTTAAGAGGCCAGGGAACGTAGGAAGAAATGAACCCTTCACTAGATATCAGGGTCGTGGTGACCGAGGGAGACAGATGAGTGGACGACCCAGGTTCGGTAAGTGCTTTAAATATGGTGGCGACCACTTTGCTCAGAGTTGCAATGATACCGATGTTAAGTGTTTTCACTGCGGGAATAAAGGGCACATTCGCCCTGACTGCCCCCAACTCCGTCCAGCAAATACTAACGTGCGTCAAGGAGGATTCCAGGAGAAGAGCAACAGGAATGATGGACAAAACTCTCGGGGCGGAAACAACAGAGCTAGAGGGAATATGATGGTTGCTCCAAATATCAGGAGGAGAGACACTGACCAACCAGCCACTGGAAGAGTCTACGCTATCAATGTAGAAGAAGTCGCACAGGCAAATGACTTGGTACAATGTAAGTGCTCACTCGGTAGATACACACTTAGTGTAGTTTTCGATTCTGGAGCTACCCACTCCTTCATAGCAAGTGAGTGTGTGAAGCGTTTGAAGTTACCGACTGTGTCTATGGATCGGACTTTAGAAGTGGCCAGCCCGACTGGCACTAATGTGTTCACATCGTCAATGTGCAAGGACGTAACGTTTGCACTGTATGATCGGAGTTTCACCTTCGATCTGATTTGCATGCCCCTAAAGGGTCTTGATATCGTACTCGAGGTAGATTGGCTTTCAGCCCACGAGGTGTTAGTAGATTGCAGAAACCGAAAGATAATTTTCCCGAGACAGCACCATGAGGACTGCACTGCACAAGATATAACTCAACTGTTCATGATGCTTTGTCTAACCGAAGGAGAGAGTTAAACCCGAGTGAACGAAATCCCGATCGTCTGCGAATTCCCAGAGGTGTTCCCTAAGGACGTACCGAGTGTCCCTCCCAATAGAGAAATCGAATTCTCTATAGACTTGATCCCTGGAGCCGAACCGGTCTCCAGTGCACCCTATAGAATGTCCTCAACTGAGTTAGCCGAGTTGAAGAAACAAGTGGATGAGTTACTCGGAAAGCAGTTCATTAGACCGAGCGTATCACCATGGGGCGCACCCGTATTGCTTGTTAAGAAGAAGGATGGCAGCATGAGACTTTGTATAGATTACCGACAGCTAAACAAACTCACAATCAAGAATCGGTATCCACTGCCCAGAATTGATGATTTAATTGACCAACTACGTGGAGCCTCAGTCTTCTCAAAAAATCGACCTACGATCAGGGTATCACCAAATCCGAGTGAAGGACTCAGATATTCCAAAAACTGCCTTTAGGACTCGATATGGCCACTACGAATATGTAGTGATGCCGTTTGGTGTGACAAACGCCCCTGCTGTCTTCATGAATTACATGAACAGCATATTCCACCCCTATTTAGACCGATTCGTAGTTGTCTTCATTGATGACATCTTAATTTATTCTAAGACTTCCGAGGAGCATGAAGAACACCTCCGGTCGGTACTCCAAGTGTTAAGGGAGAAGCAGTTATTCACGAAGTTTTCAAAGTACGAATTCTGGATGAATAAGATCCACTTCCTCGGACATGTAATTTCCGAGCAAGGTGTCTCGGTGGACCCTTCGAAGGTGACAGCTATAATGGCATGGAAGAGACCTCAGTCGGTCTCGGAGATAAGGAGTTTCATGGGCTTGGCAGGTTACTATAGAAGGTTCATTGAAGGTTTCTCTAAACTGGCATTACCACTAACTAAATTGACTCGGAAAAGCGTTCCCTTCGTGTGGAGTTCCGAGTGTGAGAACAGCTTCCGAGAGCTGAAGAACAAGTTGACGACTGCTCCAGTGCTGGCATTGCCCGAGTTACTAGAGAGCTTCGTGGTCTATTGTGACGCGTCAGGACTCGGATTAGGGTGTGTACTTATGCAGAGAGACCGAGTGATAGCATATGCCTCTCGGCAGTTGAGACCTCACGAGCAGCATTACCCGACCCATGACTTAGAGCTGGCAGCAGTGGTTTTTGCATTGAAAATTTGGAGGCATTACTTGTATGGGTCCAAATTTGAAGTGTACAGCGATCACAAGAGCCTCAAATACCTATTCAACCAAAAGGAGCTGAACATGAGGCAGAGAAGATGGATTGAGTTTTTAAAGGACTACGATTTCGAGTTAAAATACCACCCGGGTAAGGCAAATGTCGTGGCCGACGCATTGAGTCGGAAATCTCTCCACATGGCAGCAATGATGGCGAAAGAAGTAGAGCTATTGGAGCAATTCCGAGACATGAACTTACATGTTGACACCTCTTCCTCTAGGAAAATGACAATTGGTACATTGAGGATCGCCAATGAATTCTTGAAGTCCGTGTACGAGCAGCAACAGTTAGACTCATACTTAATCAAAATGAAGGAAACTCAGGCCAAAGGAAAGGATTTATCCTTGACCGAGGGGTCAGATGGGATTTTCAGGGTGAGAAACAGAATATACATACCGAGTGGAGGAGGATTAAGAAGAATGGTGCTTGATGAAGCCCACAAAAGCCTACTCAGTATTCACCCGGGAACCACGAAGATGTACCATGACCTGAGGAAACAGTTCTGGTGGCTCGGACTAAAGAAAGATGTGGTGGAATACGTGGCCCGGTGTATCACTTGCCAGAAATCGAAAGTAGAGCACCAAAAACCGTATGTTGCAATGCAGCCTTTGGAGATTCCCGTGTGGAAATGGGACTCGATTGCTATGGATTTTGTCATGGGATTGCCCAAAAACCGAGCGGGCCATGATGCAATTTGGGTCATTGTTGACCGACTGACGAAGAGTGCACACTTCCTACCTGTGAACATGAAGTACCCGATGCATAAATTGGCACGGATTTACGTTCAAGAGATTATCCGACTGCATGGCATACCAACCTCTATCGTATCGGATAGGGATCCGAGGTTCACGTCCCGGTTTTGGACCAGCCTGCATCAAGAAATGGGCACCAAAATTTGGCTTAGTTCCGCTTACCACCCCCAATCGGATGGACAATCCGAGCGGACGATTCAAAGTTTAGAAGACTTATTAAGAGCATGTGTGTTAGAGCATGGAGGAGATTGGGAGCAGTACCTTCCATTGATTGAGTTCACGTACAATAACAGCCATCATAACAGCATTGGTATGGCACCCTACGAAGCACTATATGGACGAAGATGCCGAACCCCTCTTTGCTGGTCGGAAACGGGTGAGAGTCTGCTATTGGGGCCAGACATTGTGAAGCAAACCACAGAGCAGATCCGAGCGATACAAGGAAAAATGAAGGCATCTCAAGACAGACAGAGAAGTTACCATGACAACCGTACCAAACCATTGGAATTTTCAGTCAGAGACCAAGTGTTTTTGAGGACTTCTCCGAATAAAGGTGTCGGACGAGCCTTGAAGGGCGGAAAGCTAAGCCCTCGATACATTGGACCTTATGAAGTGTTGGAACGAGTCGGCACCATGACGTACCGAATAGCACTACCGACCCACTTATCCCGATTGCACAATGTATTTCACGTGTCGCAACTAAGGAGGTATCTACATGACCCCAGTCACACAATGCCTGACGATGAAGTGGAAGTAAAGGAAGACCTAACCACCGTGACTATGCCGATCAGAATCATGGACCGATCGGTGAAGCGTTTAAGAAACAAAAATGTACAACTGGTAGAAGTGGAATGGCAACAAGGCAAGACTACCTCTGGTACTTGGGAACGCGAAGATATCATGAGACAACAGTACCCCGAGTTATTTGCTAAGGTGAATTACTGACCGAATTTCGAGGATGAAATTCTTTTGAGTAGGGGAGAACTGTAACATCCCAGTTTTGAAGTTAGATACCGAATAAAAAAATTTAATAATAAGAAAATTGAAAGTAAAGAATTAGTTAGTCATAATCAGTATAGCCTAAGAGTTAATGATAAGATTAATGGGCTTAATTAATGGGACGTGGCTGTCTGTGATGGGTGGAAGGTGTGAGTGGACTGCGACTCACACTTTCCCATCCTACTCCTTTCCCTCGCATGCGTATATAGGTGCGTATTCAGTATCACCATGGGTGCAAGAACGACTTCTTCCACTACTCCACTTTCTCTCTTTTCTTCTTCGTCTCCATCTTCCTCCGTTTCCCCTGTTTCTGTTCGTCACGACGACAGTGCGGGAAGAAGGTCAGAGCCTTGTCGGGTGAAGGGCGATCATTGGAGCAGAGAAAGAACGACACCTCAACTCCGGACCAAGTACAGAGTACGACGGAGTGAAGGAAGGCTGGACGAATCAGTAGAAGGGCGTCAGATTCAACATCGAAGAGCAGAAGAGCTTCTTGGAGTCCCTTTCGTAGGTAGGGGGCGCTTGCATGTTAAATGCATGGTCCACGAACGGTACCGGATGAATGTTCTGCTTGAGTGTATGTGCATATGGTTGTGATGATTGGATTCTATGCATGATTGGAGATTCTGAATCCCGTGTGTTTTATAGTGATTGAACCATAAATGCTTGTGATCTAGATGGTGGTAAAGTAGTATGTTAGCACGGCTAATAATGAATGATATGCATGAAAGTATGAATGTGTGCTTGATTGACTTGTCAGATGCTATTACTTGATTGCTGATGGTTGATCATATTGGTGTAAATAATAAAGCGAGTAAAGGTTGCATTGAACCTATTCCCACTTAATAGTTATGAAATAGATATTGGTGATGCGATGACACTTGTTGGTAGATGCATTTAGCTGCATGTGTAGGAGTGGGGCGACCCGTGGAAGGTCAAGAGCCCCGAGAGAATGACTTCCAGTTACAGACCCTGGCTAGATTCCGAGGGAGCTCGTGGTAGCCGTAGGAGCTAGAGAGGAGTCTCGAGACGCCAATGGGAGGCCGGTACCACGCGGGAAGAGCTGAAGGACGAGGGGTCAAGAGAGGGGAAAACTGTGACTGAAAGTCATCACTCGAGTCGGATCCGCAGTCATGCATGTAAATACGAGGTTGATTAGAGTAGTACGTATAACGTGTGTGGAGTGTTATGAATGATCTTCGAGTGCAGGAAATACCTGTGTGAGTTATATGTGTGTCTTAAATATCACTTTGTCGAGTTTAACTTTAATTAATTAGAAACCAATAGAATAGATGTGAATGTGCATGCTGACATTGATACCGAGTCTTTGATTGTCATTTTACATGAAAAAGCTCACCCCTGCAGTGGCTATACTTTCAGTGAACATCTCTCGGAAAGAAGGATGAAGGAGGACGAGCACAGGACAATGAATCCGAAGCGCTGTTGGAACATATGTCATATGTGTATATGTGTATATCTGTGTAAATGCTGTGTATAACGTTTTATTAAGCCTTGGCCGGCTCATGTTTTGGTTGTAGTTCTTACGTTAAAACTGACAGCTTGGGTAACAGATTTCATGGTGAAGTTTTGTAATTAAATATGAATGCTTTCGCTTATATAAGTACATGTTGTGTGTTCTTCTATACTGTAAGTGAGGTTGAGCGGGGAGAGGACTGTATGAGGGCTTCCGAGTGAATGTAGGCATGAAATCCCGAGTGTAGGAGGCCGGTGTGACTATGAGTAAGCAGTGGGGATAAGTGTGGGGTTGAGAGGATGAAATAAAGAGCTTGAATATGTTTCTAGCAATGGAGGAACGAAAGACGAGTGAAAACCTCGAGTGATTCCCTGCTGAGAGAAGAGTTCAATTGGGAGGTTTAGGGAGGATTGGATCCTAAGTGTAAGGTATCGATATTCCGAGCGAAAGATGTAAAGTCCGAGTGAGTTAGGATCGGTGTCCAGAGTGGTTGGGTTTGGAGAAGCCGAGTGAGACTTAACTTCCCAATTTTCCGAGCGAAGTTCTTTGCTTCAGCGAGCAATATACTCGCTCCAGCGAGTGTGGGCTAGGAAGACTTATGTTGGATTCGCGTGGGCGGAGTCATACCTCGCCGAGGTGCTAGAGCGGTTCGCCCAAGCGTGAGGACTCGCGCTGAAGCGAGTGGTTGTCTGTGTGGGATGCTGCCCCATTACCCTTCCTCTCCATTGTGGCGCTAATGTGACCCCAACAACGGTGTTAACCCCGGCTTGGGCGTTGTGTTTGAGTCCGCCCAGGCGTTGCCATACCTAGTTGAGTTGGGCGGAATAAGTTCGGACCCCTCCTTTCCTCCACAATCCACTACCGCACATGTACATCTCCCTTCTCCTTCCCCTTACCTATTCCTCCTACTGATTGACTTGTGTTACTCGTGGAAAAGTTTTCTTTGTGACTTCCCTCCATCCGCTGTTGCATTACCATACCCCGCCCAGGCGGTATTAGACCCCGCCTGAGCGAGCCAGCGATGCCATGTAATCCGCCCTGGCGCTGTTGTGTTACACTAAACCAGCGGACCGGTTCCAGTCTTAGCCTTCTGTTTTTTTTTTGCCTTATGCGTGTGGATGATATCTCAACTTGTTCTCCCTTGCACTCCGCCCCTTTTGTTATCCGGTTGCCTCATAGACCATTTGGTTTACGTAATTTCGGAAAAATTTCCCGTCTTTGAGTTTATTTCATTTTGTTAAATTAGGATGTTACAGTTTTGCTAGGTGAGGTAGAGCTTATACATCAAGGGAAGAGCTTGAAGACATTGTAAAGGAAGCAAAAGCCTTGTAACTAGTAGAACATAGGGAAATTTTCAAATTCTTAGGCTTTGTGTATTAGGTTTTTTCTTGTATTTTGGACACACTTTGGACCTTGGACTTTGGAAACTATTATTTTCATTTTACTCTAGCCAATTTTGCCTAGTGAAGTTGCATTTGCATTTGTTTGTTAACTACTTTTAGTTAATTAGTTGAAGTTAGTTAGGAGGTTACAACTATAAGTAGTTTAGTTAGTTGTTGGTCTTAACTAAAAGTTGTTAGTTTGTTGTTTGTCTTAACTAATTAGGTTAATTAGTTAGTAGTTAGAACTAATTCTAGTTGCATAACTAATCATAACCAAATTGGTTTAGTGTCTTAAACAATCCATAACCAAAATTAGTTGTTAGTTAGGGTTGTTAGCATTAGTTACAACTTCAATAACTAAATAACTACTTTTAGTTAGGGTTTGTTAAGAGTTGGTTACTTAGTTGAACTAATTTGGTTAGATTAACTACTTGGTAACCGAATTTGGTTAAACTTGTCTAGGGTTAGCTAGTTGTTAGTACCAACCTAGGATGAACATAATCAACTTAGGTTACAACAACCTAAGACTTTCATAAGCAACCTTAGTCAAACATCTTAGGATACAACCTAGTATAAGACAACTTAGGACCTTGTTTCCCCTTAGGAAAGAAACCTAGTACTTGTATTTTAGGATTGTTGTGTGTTTTCTAATACTTGCCTTGCATCAAGCATCCTCGACTAGTTTGCCTATAACTTTGTTTGCCTTGTCTTATTTTCTTTGACAACTTTAAACCATGTCTTCTAGTGATAAGGAAAACAAATCTATGCTTCACAACATAATGGAAAGCTTGAATAACATCAACAATAGGTTAAATAACCTAGAGCATAATGAAAACCCTAGAGCTAGACATAGAAATCAAAGAAATCAAAGACATAACGATAGTGACAGTGAGGATGAACCTAGACATAGAAGACACCATGAACATAAAAGAGAAGACATAGGCTTAAGAGAGGTAAAACTTAAAATCCCCCCATTTAATGGAAAGAGTGATGTAGAAGCTTACTTAGAATGTGAGATGAGAGTTGAGCAATTGTTTAATTCTTATCAAATAAAAGAAGAAAATAAGGTTAGGATAGCCGTCCTCTCATTCCAAAACTATGCCTTAGTTTGGTGGACCCAAGTGTATAAGGAAAGAAAAAAAGATAACTTCCCACCAATAGATGATTGGTTAGACTTGAAAGCTCTATTAAGAAAATGTTATGTTCCTAATTACTATAGAGGGGAGCTATTAGCCAAGCTAAATAGACTCACCCAAGGGTCAAATAGTGTAGAAGATTACTACAAAGCTCTAGAGATAGCCATGATTAGGGCAAACCTAGAAGAAGATAAGGAAACCCTGATGCATAGGTTCTTACATGGCCTAAATAGGAACATTAAGAATAAAGTAGAGCTCCTTCCACATTGACATAGAAGAGTTACTACACCAATGTACTAAGGTAGAGAGCCAATTTAAAGAGAGAGAAGCCTATAATGGGAAAAATAAAGCCTATAAATCTAAGTAGGTAGGTCAAGAGAATAAGGGTAGGTTTGAAAGAAGCCATAGGGAGAGGGAAATGGGCACTTCATCTTCCAAAGCACAAAGTAAGTTGCATAAGAATGGCAAAATTTTTAGAAACCAAAGAGATAAGCATGAATCTACATCTAAACCACAATCCTCTAGATCATCTACCATAAAATGTTTTAAATGCCTTGGTAGAGGTTATATTGCTTCTGACTGTCCAATAAAAAGAACAATGGTTTTGAAAACTAATGGAACCTACTCAAGTCAATCAGAGTCTAATTTTGATTCTCACTCTTCAAGTGATGACTCAAGTAGTGATTCCTATGATAGTGAGCATATTTTAGGGGATGATGGTGAGCTTTACATGATTAGAAGATTGCTTGGTAGTCATGTTAAGCTAGATGATACTACACAAAGAGAGAACATCTTTTATACAAGATATTACATAAATGACAAACTATGTTCTCTCATTATGGATAGTGGGAGTTGTGCAAATGTTGTTAGCTAAAGACTAGTAAATAAGATGGGCTTAGAACTAATAGATCGCCCTAGACCCTATAAGTTGCAATGGTTAAATGAAAAGGGAGAAATGTTAGTTAATAAGCAAGTCTTAATCAACTTCACCATAGGCACATATAATGATAAAGTTAATTGTGATGTATTACCTATGGAGGCAACTCATATACTTTTAGGAAGACCTTGGCAATTCGATAGGAAGGTCATCCATGTGGGGTTCACTAACACCCTTACATTTAAACTAGATGGTAAGAAGATAGTTTTACACCCGCTAACTCCACAACAAGTAGCCAAAGATCAACTACAAATAACGCTTAAAAGAGATAAAGAGTTAGGATCTTCTTTCTCTAATCATGTAGATAAACATTAGAAAAACAAAAAAGAGGATAAAGGAAAATGAGTTATCATCTATGATGACTCTAGAGCCAACTATTTGGCCAATAAACATGATGTGAAACATGCTATGTTTTCGCAAAAACAATGCTTGATCATGTATGCGAGAGATATCCCTAGCACTCTTTTGTGCTTTGTGGGCACTCCACCTCCTTTGCCTAAAGGGATTCAAAACATCATAAATGAATTCAAAGATCTCTTTCCAAAGGATATCCCAAAAGGGTTACCTCCTATTAGGGGCATTGAACATCAAATAGATTTAATTCCCGAAGCTAGCCTACCTAGTAGGCCTACATATAGATGTAACCCTAAGGAAAGCCTTGAGATTGAAAAACAAGTGAACGAAATATTATCTAAGGGATGGATTAGAGAGAGCCTAAGCTCATGTGCCTTACCTATTTTACTAGTTCCTAAGAAAGATGGTTCATGGAGAATGTGTACCGATTGTAGAGCCATAAACAACATAACCATCAATTATAAGCATCCAATACCTAGACTTGATGATATGCTTGATGAACTTAGTGGTTCTACTATATTTTCCAAAATTGATCTTAAAAATGGCTATCACCAAATACGAATCAAAGAGGGAGATGAATGGAAAGCCGCTTTTAAAACCAAACTTGGATTATATGAGTGGTTAATTATGCCCTTTGGCTTGACTAATGCACCAAGCACATTCATGAGGTTAATGAATCATGTTTTGGGGGAATTCATTAAGCATTTCATTGTGGTCTACTTTGATGATATTTTGGTATACTCAAAGACCATGACCTCTCATCTAAACCATCTTAAACAAGTTATGCTTGCCTTAAGAACAAACAACCTCGATGCAAATTTTGAAAAATGTTCTTTTGGCATGGATAACATTGTATTCCTTGGATTCATAGTTAGTTCCAAAGGTGTTGAAGTTGATCACTCTAAAGTGAAGGCAATCCAAGATTGGCCAACACCTAAAAATGTGAGTGAGGTTAGAAGTTTCCATGGTCTTGCAAGTTTTTATAGAAGATTTGTGAAAGACTTCTCTACCTTAGCCTCCCCCCAAAATGAATTGGTGAAAAAGAACATTCCTTTTACATGGGGGCCAAGACAAGAGAAAGGCTTTCTAGATCTTAAGGAGAAGCTCACTCATGCTCCAATTTTAGCACTTCTAAATTTTTCTAAAACCTTTGAGCTTGAGTGTGATGCTTCAAATGTGGGAATATGAGCCATTCTATTACAAGAAGGTCACCCCATTGCTTTCTTTTGTGAAAAGCTTAATGGGGTAACTCTCAACTATCCCATATATGACAGAATTTTATGCATTAATTAGAGCCCTATAAACTTAGGACACTACTTTATCCCAAAAGAGTTTGTTATACATAGTGATCACCAATCACTAAAATTCATTAAGGGGCAACATAAGTTAAATAAAAGACATGCTAAGTAGGTTGAGTACTTGGAACAATTTCCATATGTCATCAAGTACAAAAATAGAAAATCTAATAGTGGCTGATGCTTTATCAAGAAGGTATTCTTTACTTACCTCTCTTGGAGCCAAAGTTATTGGACTTGATGAGATTAGGACTTTGTACCCAAGTGATATTGATTTTTCAAACATTTTTAACTCATCTTCCACTTCTTCATCTCATAAAGGCTTCTACATTTTAGATGGCTACCTCTTTAAAGCCAATAGACTTTGCATTCCTAGGAGCTCTTTAAGAGATCTTTTGCTTAGAGAAAGCCATAAGGGAGGCTTGATGGGCCACTTTGGAAGAGATAAAACTTTGTCTATCTTGTATGAACACTTCTATTGGCCAAAGATGAAAAAAGATGTTCAAAAATATTGTGTTAGGTGTATTGTATATAGGAAGGCTAAATCCAAACTTTCACCTAGTGGTTTATATACTCCCTTGCCAACACCTAGTGCACCTTGGATTGATATATCTATGGACTTTGTGTTAGGCTTACCTAAGACCCAAAAGGGAATGGATTCTATATTTGTGGTAGTGGATAGGTTTAGTAAGATGGCTCACTTCAACCCTTGTCATAAGGTAGATGATGCTAGTTATATTGCTAAACTCTTCTTTAAAGAGATTGTAAGACTTCATGGTGTTCCTAAAACCATAATTTCTGATAGGGACACCAAATTCCTAAGCCACTTTTGGAAAACTCTTTTGTCAAGGCTAGGAACAAAACTTCTCTTTTCCACCACTTGTCATCCAAAAATAGATGGACAAACAGAGGTAGTAAACAGGACCCTTTCTTAACTTCTTAGGGTCTTAGTGAATAAAACTGTTAAGTGTTGGGATGAGTGTTTACCCTACATTGAATTTGTATATAATAGGGTACAACACTCAACAACCAAGCATAGTCCATTTGAGGTTGCATATGGTTTTAATCCTCTCACTCTATTGGAACTTTTGCCTATTGAGGTTTCTAACTCTGTCCTTCATATGGATGGAGAGGCAAAGGCCAAATTTATCAAAGATTTTCATGAGAAGGTTAAGAACCAAATACAAAATAAAAATGAACACTATGCTCATTGTGCTTATAAGAAAAGAAAGGAAGTTACCTTTGAGGTTGGAGATTGGTTTTGGCTACATCTTAGAAAGGAAAGATTTCCAAACTTGAGAAAATCCAAACTCGACCCTAGAGGTGATGGCCCCTTTCAAATAATCAAGAAAATGAATAATAATGCTTATGTCCTTGATTTTCCAGGAGAATATGGTATGAGTGCTTCTTTCAATATATCTGATTTATCTCGTTTTGACTTTGATGAAGAGGATGATGCCTTAGATTTGAGGATAAATCCTTTCGAAAAGGGGGAGCATAATAAGGACACACCAAGGGAGGATCCTCACACTACCCTAGATAAAGGACTTAAAGCTTACAGGGGTCCCCTCACAAGGGCAAAGTCAAAAAAAGTCAAAGAGAGCATCTACAAAGCATTAGTTTCCTACCTCTCTTTGCTTAGTGGGCCCAAGCCTAATAAGGACACCTTGAGAATCTACTTACACGTTTCTTGTAATATAGTTCCTAATTAGATTCTCTAGGCTTATAGGTTTTAATTGGGCCTTGCAAGGTTAATTGGGCCATTTTAGGGCCATATACTTTATTTTGGGCCATGTATAGGCCATCTTCCTTTCCCTTTTCTTTTTTGGGCCTTGGATCCTTGGACCAAGCCCATTTAGCTCCTCCTTGGCTGAAATTGTGGAGGCCTATATAAGAAGCTCTCCTTTTGTAAAAAGGTACACATTAATGCATTTGAGATTTTACCACTTTCAAGTGAGTTTTTAGTGAGAGATTCTCTTCCTTCTCTCTAGGATTAGGAGATCTTTTGCAAGCTCTCATCCAAGGGGATTCCTCCCTCATTGGTGGAGAGTTCAAGGGAGTTATCTCCTCTAGGAGTGGCCTCTCATTCAACCTCTTCCATCTCCTCTCTTCCTCCTTCCATTTCATCTTTTCTATCTTTTCCTTCCACCAAATTCCGTCCATTCTTAGAGTCTTTTTCCCCTTTTTATGTTTTGGTTTTCAAAATCAAGATGGCATCCAACATTGGATTTTGAAGTTAGAAAAAGGAGAAGGGCCAAGATCCATCCATTTAAAGGAGACTTAAAGATCCTTCTACATCATTTTGATTTTCAAGAGATGCATCAAAACCATTTGTAACCATTTTCAAGTTTTAAAATGGCTTGTTTTGAACATACCTCTTTGATAATAAAACAAATTTTTCATGTGATTCATCAAAAGCTTCTAACAACTCGTCTTTATCAATTTCACTTTCATCATCACTAGATTCATTTAGAGAACTTACCTCATCATCTTTAGAGTGCTTTGTCATAAAGCAGAGGTTGGTAAATTTTTCTTTTGATTCATTGAGCTCTTCTTCCAGACTTATTTTGAAGCCTTCATATTTGCTAGAAAAAGTACTAGTTCTTGCATTTTGATCATCATTAGTATTTTCATAAATTGTTTCAAGAGTTTCCCATATTTCTTTAGCATTGTTACAAGTAATAACTCTAGAAACATCGTTAGGTCATAATACTAATATGATAAGAATTTTAGTTCTTAGATTGAATTGTGCCTATCTTTCTTCTTCCTTAGTCCATAAGTTCATGGGCTTCATACATTTTACATTATCAACAATGTATTTGGGAATGAAAGGACCAAATTGAATAGCATTCCATACCTTAAGGTCATAGGATTGGACAAAGATTTTCATCCTTTCTTTCCAAATAGTAGTCTTTGCCATTGAGGATTTAAAGTCTATTTATTGTACCATTTTGTGGAAATGCATCATAAGAGGTAGAGGCCATCTTGATCTCCTGTAGCTGTTAAGTCTTGTGGCAAGAGTCAAGTTTTAATACCACTTGTTAGCCAAGGCCTCAATACTCAAGAGGGGGTAAATTGATTATTTCAAATTTTTACGCGGAATCTGTAACACCCTAATTTTAATAATTGAATAAAACCAAACAGGGAAATTTTTCCAAATTTTAGAGTTAGCAAAACATACATATTCCGCCCAAAAAAACAATTAAACCAGGCACAACAAGGAGACAGAGGGGAAATGGAAGGCAAGGAAGGATAAAGGCCAACAAAAGCCACCCAGCGGAACCCAACAACGCTCAAGCGAGCCCAAGAGAAACAACGTGCACTCGCTTGGGCGAGCGCTCATTCGCCTAAGCTAAACCACCAGAAGCCTTCCATCAAACTCACGCTCGCTGGAGCGAACCTGCATTCGCTGAAGCGAGAAGCTACACTCAGCTATACAGACACTTGGGATCCAGAGTTATCATACGACTTATTCACTCAGAAAATGATAGCTAATCCACTCGGTATATGACATCTTGTTCGCTCAGGAAATCATTAAGTCAACCCCCACTCGGACTTAGTCTAATCTTAACCACCCGGAATACAGATCCTCACTCACTCAGAATTTACATCATTCACTCAAATTATCACACACTTAGATTCCATTCCACTCTAAACCACTACACTAACTCTTCTCTCAGAAGAGGATCACTCAAGGTTTCCACTCGGGAAATGAGGGTCATCCACTCGGATTCCATAAACTCCCTCACTCGGAATGTTTCCCAACCAAGTACCACTCGAAAATACTTAGGCTCTACCCCACTCGGGTTATTCATATTTTTCACTCAGAATCAGACAAGCGTATTCACTCAGAAAAGCCACCCAGTAATCCTCATTCGGAACCGGATCTAAATCTCCTATATTCCTCTCAGGGTTCATTAACTTAGAGTTATTCACTCAACATCAGTTATATCCCAGTCGGCAAGGAGCATCAAATCAACATAAAGCACTTATGCAAAAATACACGTTCCCAGAGATATAAACCTGCCCACAATCCAATCTACCGACCCATATATATATGTAACCATATGCTCGGAATACTCATTATCTTAACATCATACATTTACCAATATTTACAGATCCATACAAGTGACACCATGCCTATACTTATCAAATCGATCTTTATAAATGAATATATTTAATTGTCATTTTACATAAGAGCCGGCCAAGGCCACTTTGACTGAACATGCTAAACGCAATACAAGCACTCAACAGTCGGAGTGCACTACACTCGGACTTGAGGCCCTATCATCACTTCCGAGTCCGACCTGCACACACTGAAAATGGTGTAGGGGTGAGCATCTTAAATATTAAATGATAGATACTGACTCGGATTGTCCCACAGTTATGCAACAATATATATATATATACATAATTATACATGGCAATAAATTAAGTCAGAACAATACTAATCAACCAGGACACACATAAGACCTTTACCGATCGGAATCCACCAGTTATCACTCGGCCATATGCACATATCATTTCAATAACATTAACATAACAAAAACTAATAACATTATAATGCCAATGAATCAGAACGCACACATTCAACAATTCTCGATCAGAATCCAACAGTTCTCACTCGGCTATACACACATAACATTCAATAACATTGATATATATATTCATAGAACAAATTTCAGTCAGCATCCACAACATATGCACACAGAGTAATTCACTCGGTTATATACGTTCATCATCTCATTAACATCATCATATGCATAGTCAAATTCCAATCAACATCAGCAGTACATATGCACAGATTATTTCACTCGGTTCCGCATTTGTGTGTAATCGGTTTTTGACGTTTCAACGTAGGCTCCCACCCTTTTTATACATACCTCTCAGCTATCAATTTAGCTCCAAGCTGCTTGGCCGTTTTACAGGTACCCAACTGTTTGCCCACAAGGTGACACCAACGCTCTCAGCGCCAACGGAGGTGTTCACGGGCAGCCTGAGTCCCACTCAAAGGCTACCTTGAGTCCTACTCAAAAGGATTTCACAGCGTCCAACGCTTTTAAATAACCGATGGTAGTGTCCCACACTACGTGCTCCAAGCACAAACGCATCCAATGCGCCACACGTAGATTCATCACACAACACAGAGTTCATATGCACAGCAATACATGCATCTCATGCAGTCGGTATCATACGTCATCAGAACTCAAACAGCACATGCATCTCATGCAATCGGTATAGCACATCACCAGAACTCAGACAGCACATGCATCTTGTACAATCGGTGTCAAACAGTCTCAGGATTCAATAAATTAATCCAACAACACAAGCATCCCATGCAATCGGTATTAGGCAGTATCAGGACTTAGACAACACATGCATCTCATACAATCGATATTACATAACATCAAATTCATCAAGTCAACACCTTCTCTTATGTAGTCAGCATTTCAACTCAGAATAACATGCATGGCATATAAGTCACACGGTAATCATCAACAGCACCTTAGCATATTCTTTCATGCAACCTTTCACACATCTCAGAACTACTAGCATGCAATCTATGAATGGAACTAAACATGCGACTCTTGGTTCATAAGCATTATGCATTCGGTATCACAGACTCCACATGCAAACAAATCACAGAATCAAATACAGAATCGGTAAGCTATTAGCACTCGGAACCGTTCATAATCCATGCGTTTAAGATATAAGGTACTCCCCCTACCTGGGATGAAGCTTCCAGTCGGTGAATACGACACTCTGTTCTAGAGGAACACTGAGTCACTCTCAGTACATCTGCATGCAAGGACAGGGGAAGCCATTCGAGCCTCTGAGACACCCAGCTCTCGGTTCGCCCTCTGGAGCAGCTCCATCACGACGCTGGTGAACACTCCAACCACCCTGGAGCACTTCGTAGAGTAGATCTCCACTGAGACCCAGGCAGCTTTGAGCAAGGAGGGAAGTCGACGAAGGGAAATGAAAGGATCAGGGAATGAACAGCGTGTCGTTCTTGAGTCGTTGAAAGAGAAACTATCAATTCGACTTCCTCACCCTCATGCTTGACGAAGAAAGGAGAAGAAGAACGAAAAGCGAAGAAGGAGAAGAAAAGAAGAAGAAAGAGAAGAAGGAAGTGGAAGAGAGAAGTCATAGAGGGAAGTCTGAAGGAAGTAAAAGGCGAAGAGACCCAATGACCAATTATATATATACCTGCACGAAGGAAGGGGAAAGTGGGGTGGGAAAGCGTGCACAGCAGCAGCTCCCATACGCGTCACACACACATAGTTACAACTAATCAGCCTTTATTTCCTTAAGTTAAATTAATTAAGTTAATTATAATTAATAAATAATTTCCCCCACTTACAATTATTATTTTAATAATTTATTTTCATTCGGCAATTAATTATTAAATCGGGATGTTACAGTTCTCCCCCTCACAAAAGAATTTCGTCCTCGAAATTCAATCGGTGACTCACCTTAATTAAATAACTCAGAAAATTGCTGCCTTAAATTCTTACACGACTGCGCTTCCATAAACATTCACCAACCAGATCACAATTTCACTCGGCAAAGCTTCACCACTCCACCTGTTTACCGACCACCCCATAATTCCAGTCGGCAAAGCATAAAAGTCAGGTCTTACCTGATTACAACTTTTTAAACATACAACTTTCCCCATTTAACTCAGCCAATTCATCATAAGCAATGGCTCTTCCTAACTCATTGGCCGTTCGGTCTTACACTCAAGACACCGATCGGCGTATTTACACCATCGGGTTCCCCGACTCAAATGAGTCACTCGGCACCACCATGAACTTACAAAGATCATAGGCTCAAAATTGTGTCACATGGGACACATTCTAGATGTTATTCCACCAGTTGGGAAGAATTCAGTCGGCAAACAACATTACCGACTCCCACTAATAATCACTTCCGACTGATTCATCATGGATTAAACCCTCGGATTCTCGAAATCCGACCACAAAAATTCCTTTCTTAACCCAAAATGAACACTCACGAGTTCCTATGTGCTTCAATTTGCCCAATTTGCCTGGATTTACTTCGTACGGGTACCACACTCAGTTCTAACATCTCAGATTTCTAACCATTCCTTCGTTAATTCCATGCTTACATCCTGAGAATATCACTCGGTCCTCTCACACAAAATATCATTCGGGTTTTAAGGGTAATTCTCACCCGGAAATCTTTCCACTTATCAGAAATTCACTCGTAATTCGAGCCTACCTCGAAACCAAACCTGAGTTCAAGTCCAGCAGTCCCAATCACTGACCTGAGTACGACTTCAATTAAATCCTTCTCTCGGATATCTACTCCCCTCGGAGACCCTTCACTCGGAATCTTGCACACTCTAAGTTCCATTTTTCGACCAGAAGTATTTTTTTCCTGGAAAAAGATCACTCGGTGAAACATCACACGGGTATTAGGAGTTCTACACTCGATACCTTTCCACTTGGAACCGCTCCACACGGTACCATCCACTCGGAAGTGGTACACTCCGAGTCACATTACTCAAATCTTACCATACTCAGAATGTTACGCTCGGACACTATTCCATCAATTTAATAATGATCTTCCCTATGAGGTTCTACTCGGAACACCATAACCTCACTCAGTAGTCCTTTCTCCCGGAAGGTTTTCACTCGGAATCATCTCTACTTCTACACTCGGAATATACTAATCTTTCCCGCGCAATTCCTCACCTCCTAGATTACCTTGGCTCAAGATCCTGGTTTCCTCATTAGACTTACAGTATCACTCGGTTAACCTTATAAAACTCCAATTTTAGTGACAGACTTGATCACCCTCCTTGTTTTAATAACTAATCATTATTTTAGTAGCCAATCTATACCCAACAACCTCTAATCCTCTCGGAGGCAAACCCATCAAGGTTAAACAAACCCTCTATCCTCAATTGATACATAACCACTTACTTATTCACCTAATACAGCTCTCATCTTCACTCAAAGCAGTCCGATAGACTTACCATCACCATAAGCAGCTACAGCCTCACTTGCTTGACTTATGAATCGCTGCATCCGACTTATAGGATGACATCTCATTCCTATAGGGTTACAACAATTACACAGTCATTGCAACATGTACGCTGCCACAATACCTATGGCATGAAGAGTCATCTCAGAACAGTGTGCCTCACGCCGATTAGACTCACTCAATTAATACTAATTCACACGGTAATTAATGGCAGTCCACACACACATTGTAAGGAATACATTTACATCAACATCATCATTACGCATCACATCGGGTACATCACGCAACAACAATCATGAAAATTATTTATCACTTCTGTAAAATAGTATGATGGCAATACAGCAATCGGCTTCTAGCCAACACCGAGTAAACATTTCCTCTAAATCTTATTCATCATAAAACCATGGCTCGGTTTAAATTCTCAATTCTCAGCTATATAATAACATCACTTACTCGGGTTAATGCAATTCAATCAGGATTAAGTAATTCACAATCACATATTCTATCATAACACGCCGTAAACTCGGCAACGGCACTAATGTACATACAGACACTCAGTCGGATTTCATACCAATTATTCATGGCTATATTATTGTTCACTACAGCATGCACCATAACCATAACTTCATATTGCACTCGGTAATAGCATCAATATATATGTACTCATCCAATCGGATTTACCCAAAGCAATTCCAAACTATATTAAGGATTTCATTCACAATATCATATCCACATACTCATATAATTCACACTGAGCTCATTGACCATCATAAGTGTGCAAACAGACATCCAATCGGAATTTGCATCATAACATACATTCTCAATTATAACATCACATTATACTCAGCAACAACACCAATACATGCACATTCATTCAGTCAGAACTTACTCATACAACATTATCAAGTCAGAATCTATTCAAATCATACAAATCCATACAAATCATGTTAGTCTCAATAATAATGCTCTTACACACATGCATGCAGATCCAACTCAAACAGTGATTTCAGTTGCAGATTCCTTCCCGGCCTCTCATCCATTAGCCCTTCCCGTGTGGTACCGGTCTTCCAAAGACGTCTCGAGACTTAACTCTAGCTCCCTCGGCTACCACGGGTCCTTATGGAACTAGCCAGGAATCTGTGACTGGGAATCATCTCATGTATGCAATTCTCACGCAATTTCATACAAGCATCCAAGCTTACAGGTGCGTCTCACGCAGCCATTAATAGGTAACAACCGTTTTAACACGACATATAGATTCACTCAGAATTTCACAGTTTTACCACAACATCACAGGCGTTTGTCATAGTGACTCACAACAAGCAACACAGGGTAACAATACTACTGCACATCCTCTTGGCATTTTTAATGAAGTCAGCATGCATTTCAACACAACATCCAAATGGAAATCAACAGATCGACTCACATATCATGCATTCGGAGATCATTATGGCATTCTCATTCATATACATTTGAACATGAAACTGCAAACAGAAATCAGAGAATCATCCTCCTTTCTAACTCACGCACTCGGCAATAATGGTAACACTCTTATTCGTAAGCATTCAGTCGGCATTCGCAGAAATATTAATATGTACTCATGGACGGAGCCACACCGTATTAAACAGTTTACAAGTACCACAAATCCAGAAGTTGCATGCATTATTTCTCAATCACAGCACGGCTACCAACACCTTTCACACATAACACATCACACGAAACTAAACAAACACCCGGTAATCATTCAAGCCTCAAAGAGTTACTACGCAATTGCTTTACTCGGCTCAACAACTCACACGATTAGTAAATTATTAGACTTAGAATCCCTAAGGGGTCACTATTTATCCAGTATCCCACGATGGATACTCCCCAACATTTAAATATTATTATAAGGTCTAATACCATTCACTCGGTTTCCTCAACCAGCCACCGAGGTACAATCCCAATTTAACATATACCCGACCTCACCTTTACCCACTTATTACACACCCAGATTTTGACTTAGGAAACTGCAACACACCTCTTATACCGCAAATCATATACCGTTCATTCATCACACATTCAAATTCCCAAACAAGGCACAGGCATACAACCCCACCATTCATAGTCAAACGTATACCGAATCCAATAGAAGATCATAAGCAGATATCATCACACGAGTCATGATTGAACAGGTATCAACATGCAATAGAATATCATAAGCAATTATGACAATCTGGCATAATACACTCAACCGCCCACTAACAGTAGGCAAACCTTGGCCATGGTCCTTTTGGTCTGCTCTGATACCAAAATATAGCACCCTAATTTTAATAAATAAATAAAACCAAACAGGGAAATTTTTCCAAATTTTAGAGTTAGCAAAACATACATATTCCGCCCAAAAAAACAATTAAACCGGGCACAACAAGGAGACAGAGGGGAAATGGAAGGCAAGGAAGGATACAGGCCAACAAAAGCCACCCAGCGGAACGCAACAACGCTCAAGCGAGCCCAAGAGAAACAATGTGCACTCGCTCGGGCGAGCGCTCATTCGCCTAAGCTAAACCACCAGAAGCCTTCCATCAAACTCACGCTCGCTGGAGCGAATCCTGCATTCACTGAAGCGAGAAGCTACACTCAGCTATACAGACACTCAGGATCCAGAGTTATCATACGACTCATTCACTCAGAAAATGATAGCTAATCCACTCGGCATATGACATCTTATTCGCTCAGGAAATCATTAAGTCAACCCCCACTCGGACTTAGTCTAATCTTAACCACCCGGAATACAGATCCTCACTCACTCAGAATTTACATCATTCACTCGGATTATCACACACTTAGATTCCATTCCACTCTAAACTACTACACTAACTCCTCTCTCAGAAGGGGATCACTCAAGGTTTCCACTCGGGAAATGAGGGTCATCCACTCGGATTCCATAAACTCCCTCACTCGGAATGTTTCCCAACCAAGTACCACTCGGAAATACTTAAGCTCTACCCCACTCGGGTTATTCATATTTTTCACTCAGAATCACACAAGCGTATTCACTCAAAAAAGCCACCCAGTAATCCTCATTTGAAACCGGATCTAAATCTCCTATATTCCTCTCAGGGTTCATTAACTTAGAGTTATTCACTCAACATCAGTTATATCCCAGTCGGCAAGGAGCATCAAATCAACATAAAGCACTTATGCAAAAATATACGTTCCCAGAGATATAAACCTGCCCACAATCCAATCTATCGACCCATATATATATGTAACCATATGCTCGGAATACTCATTATCTTAACATCATACATTTACCAATATTTACAGATCCATACAAGTGACACCATGCCTATACTTATCAAATCGATCTTTATAAATGTATATATTTAATTGTCATTTTACATGAGAGCCGGCCAAGGCCACTCTGACTGAACATGCTAAACACAATACAAGCACTCAACAGTCGGAGTGCACTACACTCGGACTTGAGGCCCTATCATCACTTTCGAGTCCGACCTGCACATACTGAAAATGGTGTAGGGGTGAGCATCTTAAATATTAAATGATAGATACTGACTCAGATTGTCCCACAGTTATGCAACAATATATATATACATAATTATACATGGCAATAAATTAAGTCAGAACAATACTAATCAACCAGGACACACATAAGACCTTTACCGATCAAAATCCACCAGTTATCACTCGGCCATATGCACATATCATTTTAATAACATTAACATAAAAACAACTAATAACATTATAATGCCAATGAATCAGAACGCACACATTCAACAATTCCCGATCAGAATCCAACAGTTCTCACTCGACTATACAAACATAACATTTAATAACATTGATATATATTCATAGAATAGATTTCAGTCAGCATCCACAGCATATGCACACAGAGTAATTCACTCAGTTATATACGTTCATCATCTCATTAACATCATCACATGCATAGTCAAATTCCAATCAACATCAGCAGTACATATGCACAGATTATTTTACTCGGTTCCGCATTTGTGTGTAATCGGTTTTTAACGTTGCAACGTAGTCTCCCAGCCTTTTTATACATAGCTCTCAGCTATCAATTCAACTCCAAGCTGCTTGGCCGTTTTACAGGTACCCAACCGTTTACCCACAAGGTGACACCAACGCTCTTAGCGCCAACGGAGGTGTTCACAGGCAGCCCGAGTCCCACTCAAAGGCTACCTTGAGTCCCACTCAAAAGGATTTCACAGCGTCCAATGCTTTTAAATAACCGATGGTAGTGTCCCATACTACATGCTCCAAGCACAAACACATCCAATGCGCCACACGCGGATTCATCACACAACACAGAGTTCATATGCACAGCAATGCATGCATCTCATGCAGTCGGCATTATACGTCATCAGAACTCAAACAGCAGATGCATCTCATGCAATCAGTATAGCACATCACCAAAACTCAGACAGCACACGCATCTCATGCAATCGGTGTCAAACAGTCTCAGGATTCAATAAATTAATCCAACAACACAAGCATCCCATGCAATCGGTATTAGGCAGTATCAGGACTCAGACAACACATGCATCTCATACAATCGATATTATATAACATCAAATTCATCAAGTCAACACCTTCTCTTATGCAGTCAGCATTTCAACTCAGAATAACATGCATGGCATATAAGTCACACGGCAATCATCAACAGCACCTTAGCATATTCTTTCATGCAACCTTTCACACGTCTCAGAACTACTAGCATGTAATCTATGAACGGAACTAAACATGCGACTCTTGGTTCATAAGCATTATGCATTCGTTATCACAGACTCCACATGCAAACAAATCACATAATCAAATACAGAATCGGTAAGCTATTAGCACTCGGAACCGTTCATAATCCATGCGTTTAAGATATAAGGTACTCCCCCTACCTGGGATGAAGCTTCCAGTCGGTGAATACGATACTCTGTTCTAGAGGAACACTGAGTCACTCTCAGTACATCTGCATGCAAGGACAGGGGAAGCCATTCGAGCCTCTGAGACACCCATCTCTCGGTTCGCCCTCTGGAGCAGCTCCATCACGACGCTGGTGAACACTCCAACCACCCCGGAGCACTTCGTAGAGTAGATCTCCACTGAGACCCAGGCAGCTTCGAGCAAGGAGAGGGAGAAGGAGGGAAGTCGACGAAGAGAAATGAAAGGATCAGGGAATGAACAACGTGTCGTTCTTGAGTCGTCGAAAGAGAAACTCTCAATTCGACTTCCTCACCCTCATGCTTGACGAAGGAAGGAAAAGAAGAACGAAGAGTGAAAAAGGAGAAGAAAAGAAGAAGAAAGAGAAGAAAGAAGTGGAAGAGAGAAGTTGCAGAGGGAAGTCTGAAGGAAGTAAAAGGCAAAGAGACCCAATGACCAATTATATATATACCTGCACGAAGGAAGGGGAAAGTGGGGTGGGAAAGCGTGCACAGCAGCAGCTCCCACACGCGTCACACGCACATAGTTACAACTAATCAGCCTTTATTTCCTTAAGTTAAATTAATTAAGTTAATTATAATTAATAAATAATTTCCCCCAATTGCAATTATTATTTTAATAATTTATTTTCATTCGGCAATTAATTATTAAATCGGGATGTTACAGAATCCCTTTGAAAACAGTTCTTAGTACACAAATGATACAATGTAGAATAGATAATAATTATGAAGCACATATCATACTAAAACACTTTTAGGTGAAGAGACAATATTCAAGAATTGATTGTGATAAACAAGGCAAGTTATTAATTTAGGTAATTCTTTAAGCACTAGGTATGCAATCTCGAACACAAATTTAAGTCAATTTAACTTAAACAATTTTTAACAAATTAATTAAACATAATTAATTTAGCAAGTTGTTAACAATAATATTTTAATCCCTTGTGCAATAATTAAATCCAACAAGATTTAAGTCAATTAATTCAAGGATATTATGTAAGCAATTTTAACAAATCAATTAGATATAAATATTTTAGCAAGAAATTTAAATTCACAATATAACGAGTTCCACCACCCCGGTGTACGTCTCGCCTTCAAGCAACCCACTTGAAGGATTTCCACTATCAAGAATTTGAGATTACAAGCTTTGAGCAATTGCAACTTCCTAGTGTCCCACACTCAAGAACTCAATCCTCACAAGCAAAGGGTAGCCCACCCAATCTCATAATCTCTCAATAACCCAAAGGTTGAACCCCAACCTTAATCTCTAGGAATTTTTGGTCTTTAAAGGTACAAAGATAACTCTCCAATAGAGTAGATATACAAATTATGGCTTTCACAAAATGATAACTCTCAAAGAGAGGATATGCAAAATTTTAGCACTAAAAATAATTTTGCTCACAAACTAACTCTCAAAAAAATAATTTCAAATAAAAGGAGCAGAGAGCTATTAACTTAAGAGAATGTAAGAGAGCAAAGAAGATGTTTCCTTGCTGTGTGATGGTGTATTCTGCCTCTTTACTCCTTCTCTATTTATAGGAAGCCAGGGATGCTCCGTCTCATTAAAATAATTCTCTTTGGCATAAAATGCGTAACATGTTTCCTGAAATTTCGAAGTGCCTAAAAATATGTACTGATGTTTTCCATGATTCAATGCGTGACTTAAGCGATGAGTTGATTCCTTACATTTAAATTTGTGTAAAAATTAGTGCATGAATCGATTCCTTGATGCATGAATCGATTCCTTGACTTTTCAACACGCATGAATCGATTCCCATAGGGAAGGAATCGATTCCCAAAGCAATGAATCAATTCCCAATCCTTTTGAATCGATTCCTTTAAGCTTGAATCGATTCTGATGGTTGTTCCACTCTAAACTAACTGCATTTTGGTACTTCTGATATTTTACATGGTTTTTGACCCCGATCATGAATCCTCTTGTATTTTTAGTTAATTCTTATTTATTTCTTGATTTCTTGACTTGTATGAGCTTGATCTTCATGATGGTTGAATCCATGTCCTAATATTGCCATTTATCAAACATATTCACTTCTAATTTGCTCATTAATTGCTTTGTACTTCATCCTTTATTCTTTGATCATGTCATCTCTTTGTCAATCATCTTTTCCCTTTGTGGTTCATCAAATACTTTATCATTCGTCAAACACATTTATTCCTTGTTCATGTGCATTCTTCATATTTTTGTGTCTTTCCTTACCTTTGTTAACAAGTTTGTCATTATCAAAACATTATCCAATTATATTCTCCCCCTTTTTGATGATAACAGCTAATGTTATATATGCATTGCTAATGAATTCTTCTTGCTTGAGTCTATGCTTGTCATTATCAAAACCTGTTTCAACATATTAACATAGAGAGAGAAGACGATACATCACCATGCCTGGTCAGTTCATAATCTCGATGGGTTTTCAAAGTTTTCAAGCTCAAGTACAGAAAACACAGAGTGAACAAGACCTAATCCTAAACAATGCTGGGAACCTAACTATTCTCTCAACTACAAGTGAATTGAGTGAACAACCATCCTTTTGACTCTTTCTTAGCTAGTGAGTCCAAAAGAGAGAGTACATTAAAAGTTTGTGGGGTTTTCTAGGACACATCATCCATCATGTGATTCTTGAAGATATCTTCACGAAACATGATGCATAGGATCATCCAATGAGCAATTCATCTAGTTCTTAACCTAAGAGTTCAGATGATACATCACCATGCTTGGTAAGTTCGTAATCTCGTTGGGTTTTTGAATTTTTCATGCTCAAGTGAAGAAATAAGAGAGTGTACAAGACCTAATCCTAAACAATGTCGGGAGCCTAACTATTCTCTCAACTATAAGTGAATTTAGTGAACAACCATCCTTTTGACTCTTTCTTAGCTAGTGAGTCTAAAAGAGAGAGAAGATTAAAAGGTTGTGGGGTTTTCTAGGACACAATCTTCCATGATATGATTCTTGAACATATCTTCACGAAACTTGATGCATAGGATCATCCAAGGAGCAATTCATTTAGTTCTTAACTTGAAGTTCAGACCATGCATCACCATGCTTAGTCAGTTTGTAATCTCGATAGATTTTTGAAGTTTTCAAGCTCAAGTGAAAAAAAAGCAAAGTGAAAAGGACCCAATCCTAAACAATGCCAGGAGCATAACTATTCACTCAACTACAAGTTAATTGAGTGAACAACTATCCTTTTGACTCTTTCTTAGCTAGTGAGTTCAAAAGAGAGAGAAGATTAAAAGTTTGTGGGGTTTTCTTGGATACAACATCCATCATGTGACTCTTGAAGATATCCTTACAAAACTTGATGCATAGGATCATCCAAGGAGCAATTCATCTAGTTTTTAACCTGGGAGTTCAGACGATGCATCACCAAGCATTGTCAGTTCGTAATCTCGATGGTTTTCAAAGACTTTAAGCTCAAGTATAGAAAACACAGAGTGAATACGACCCAATCCTAAACAATTCTGGGAGCCTAACTATTCTCTCAACTACAAGTTAATTGAGTGAACAACTATGCATTTGACTCTTTGTTAGCGAGTGAGTCCAAAAGAGAGAGAAGATTAAAACTTTTTGGGGTTTTTTAGGACACATCATCCATCATATATTTCTTGAAGATATCTTCACATCATCCAAGGAGCAATTAATCTTGTTCTTAACCTGAGAGTTCAGACGACTCATCACTATGCTTGGTCAGTTCATAAATCCCGATGGTTTTCAAAGTTTTCAAGCTTAAGTGAAGAAAACGCAAAGGGAAAAAGACCCAATCCTAAATAATGCCAAATGCCTAATATTCCCTCAACTATAAGTGAATTAAGTGAACGACCATCCTTTTGACTCTTTCTTAGCTAGTGAGTCCAAAATAAAGAGAAGATTAATAGTTTATGGGGTTTTCTAGGACACACAATCCAAGATGTAACTCTTGAAGATATCTTCATAAAACTTGATTCTGAGGATCATCCAAGGATCAATTTTCTAGTTTTTAACCTAAGAGTTTTAACGATGCATCACCATGCTTTGTTAGTTTTTAATCTCGATGGTTTTCAAAGTTATCAAGCTCAAATGGAGAAAATGCAGAGTAAACAAGACCCATTCCTAAACAATACTGGGAGCCTAACTATTCCCTCAACTATAAGTGAATTGAGTGAACAACGGTCCTTTTAACTCCTTCTTAGCTAGTGAGTCCAAAAGAGAGAAAATATTAAAAGTTTATGCGGTTTTCTAGGGCACATCATCCATCATGTGATTCTTGAAGATATCTTCATGAAACTTGATGAAAAGGGTCATCCAAGGAGCAACTCATCTAGTTCTTAACTTGAGAGTTCATACGATGCATCACCATGCTTGGTCAGTTCATAATCTCGATGGGTTTTCAAAGTTTTCAAGCTCAAGTAAAGAAAACGTAGAGTGAACAAGACCCAATCCTAAACAGTGCCAGGAGCCTAACTATTCTCTCAACTACAAGTGAATTGAGTGAACACCCATGCATTTGACTCTTTCTTAGCGAGTGAGTCCAAAAGAGAGAAAAGATTAAAACTTTATGGGGTTTTTTTAGTACATATTATCCATCATATAATTCGTCAAGATATCTTCACAAAACTTGATGCATAGGACTATCCAAGGAGCAATTCATCTTGTTCTTAAGTTGAGAGTTCAGATGATGCATCACCATGCTTGGTCAGTTTATAAATCTCGATGGTTTTCAAAGTTTTCAAGCTTAAGTGAGAAAACGTAGTGTGAACAAGACCCAATCCTAAACAATACCGGGAGCCTAAAATTCTCTTAACTATATGTGAATTGAGTGAACAACCATCCTTTTGACTCTTTCTTAGCTACCGAGTCCAAGAGAGAGAGAAGATTGAAAGTTTATGGGGTTTTCTAGGACACACATCCAAGATGTAATTCTTGAATATATCTTCATTAAACGTGATTCTTAGGATCATCCAAGGAGCAATTCATCTATTTTTTAACCTAAGAGTTTTAAGGATGCATCACCATGCTTGGTTAGTTCGTAATCTCGATGGTTTTCAAAGTTATCAAGCTCAAGTGAAGAAAACACAGAGTAAACAAGACCCAATCCTAAACAATATCGGGAGCCTAACTATTCCCTCAACTATAAGTGAATTGAGTGAACAACCATCCTTTTGACTCTTTCTTAGCTAGTGAGTCCAAAAGAGAGGGAAGATTTAAAATTTATGGGTTTTTCTAGTACACACTATCCAAGATGTGATTCTTGAAGATATCTTCACAAAAATTGATGCCTAGGATCATTCAAGGAGAAATTGATATAGTTCGTTATGACGATGCATCACAATGCTTGGTCAGTTCATAATCTCGATGGGGTTTCAAACTTTTCGAGCTCAAATGCATAAAAGCCAAAGTGAATAAGACCCAATCTTAAACAATGTGGGGAGCCTAACTATTCTCTCAACTATAAGTGAATTGAGTGAACAACCATTCTTTTGACTCATTCATAGCTAATGAGTCTAAAAGAGAGAGAATATTAATAGTTTGTGGGGTTTTCTAGGACACAATAGTCCATGATATGATTCTTGAAGATATCTTCATGCAACCTGATGCTTAGGATCATCCATAGAGCAATTCATCTGGTCCTTAAAAGTTTGTTGGCTTTTCTAGGACACATCATCCAAGATGTGATTCTTGAAGATATCTTCATAAAACTTGATTCTTAGGATCTTCCAAGGAGATTTTCATCTAGTTCTTAACCTAAGAGTTTTAACGATGCATCCCCATGCTTGGTTAGTGTTAGTCCTCAAATTTACAATAAAATCTTTAATAAAAATTTTGTAAAAATAATAAAAATTTGTTTAATTTGTTAGAAATTTAGGTTTTAAATTCAATAAATGGATGTTGTTAGAAATAATTGCCCTTGATCAATTTTCTTAAGTTTTACAGTGAAAAAGTAAAGAATTTAAAGAGAAAAATAAAGATCTGGAGAGCTGACGCGTAGCATGAACCCCACGCGTAGCGTGGGAATTTTTGTTACTGATACTACGCGTCACAGCCACGCATAGCGTCAGAAGCTACATGGACTCCACTTCCAGATGGCCAAGCACTCAGCCTTTGACCCATTATGGCCTTTCTACTTTGCACAAATGGACACACCGAATTAGGGGACAAGGACAAATGGCAAGGCATGATTGATTAAATAATTCCATAGTGGCCACTTCGAGCTATTTAATGGGAGCTGGCTCAGGCACCTGACGCGTAGCGTTTGGACCCTTCCTCAGCCCTATAAATAGGGCCATTCTCCACACATCCTTGGCATCCCATCTCACATTCCGAGTTCTCTTTCTCTCTTACACACTCGTGTTTGAGTGTTTCTTTTATGAGTTTGTAGTTTTAGGATAGTTTTCTAGATGCTTGAGAGTGTTGTGTAGTATTGTGATCGTGTATCATGAAGTCTCTATCGCCTTCGTAATGTCAATCTCTGTAAGTATTGTTTTTACTTTCACCATGTGTAACTAATTTGTTTATGTTGGAATTGGTGAACTAGTTTATTGAGTATGATGTTGTGAATTCAACCTCTGCATGTTTATGATTTAAGTACATGTTAGTATTTCAACCTTTTATTAGTATAAACGTCAAACGGGAGAATGATTTTCATGTGTATTGAAACTTGTTTTATTAGTGTGAATGTCAAACGGGAGAATGATTATTCATGCCATATTAAAATCTGTTTTAATGAAAGTAAAAGTTGAAATGCGCTTAATATACCAATTACTAGGGATAGAGTTGGTAATTATTATTGCCATAAGGCCAGGACTTAATAAAAGTTTTTACTAAGCAAGCTCACGAGGGATCAGACTTTACGGTGAATTCTTAGAATTTATATCACGATGGATCGGTTATAATGATTTTAAGCTGCAATGACATGAACTTGATGATTAAATATGCATGTCTTGAGTTCCTTCATTGTTATTCTAGATTAGGGATCCAAATTCCAACATAATTTGTTTATCTGTGTTTACCTCAAATATCTTAGCTATTCTAAATTGCAACTCAACTTTTTAGATAGATTTTATTTTTTTTTATCTCATGAACCACTCAATTATGCAATCTTGTGAATATTGTATAAATTGTATATAATTCATTCTTTTATGAATAGGTTTTGATAAGTTTACCATAGTAACTAGAGAATTACTGTTAGTTATTGGACTTTCAATCCCAGTGGAATGATATCTAAAATTTGAAAACTACAAACGATTGGTGCGCTTGCCAATTAATAACCCAACAGTAACATGGGGGTTAACAGTTAGTTCGTAATCTCGATGGGTTCTTAAAGTTCTCAAGCTCAAGTACATAAAAGGCAAAGTGAAGAAGACCCAATCATAAACAATGTTGGGAGCCTAATGATTCTCTCAACTAGTTCTTAACCTGAGAGTTCCGTCGATGCATCACCATGGATCGGTTATAATGATTTTAAGTTGCAATGACATGAAGAACCGTATGAACATTTAACTATTTTTTATGAGTTATGCAGCACAATTGGTTTTGAACCCAATCAAGAAGAATCTATTTATATGAGATTGTTTCCTTTTTCATTGATTGGTAAAGCTAAAGAATGGTTTAAATCTTGTCCACTGGTAGTTTTACAAACTGGTCCGATGTTGAAAGAAAATTTTTGGAAAGATTTTATTCTTCTTCAAAATATTTTGAAGCCATGACAGCCATACATTTTTTTTCACAAAATAATTATGAATCATTAGGAGAAAAATGGGAATGATTCAAAGCACTTCTGAGAAAATGTCCAAATCACAATTTGGATAATGTTGAAAAGGTAAGAATCGTTTATCATGGTTTATTACCTCAGTTCAAGATGATGTTAGATGCTTGTGGAGGTGGTTCTTTAATGAATAAAACTGTGGAAGAAGCAATATAAATATTGGAATCAATGTCCATCAGTGACTGACAAGCAAAACATGAAAGAGGTAATGAACCAACAATTGGGAGTGAATGTCAAACGGGTGTATTGAAACTTGTTTTATTAGTGTGAATGTCAAACAAGAGAATGATTATTCATGCCGTATTAAAATCTGTTTTAATGAAAGTAAAAGTTGAAATGCCCTTAATATACCAATTACTAGGGATAGAGTTGGTAATTATTATTGCCATAAGGCCAGGACTTAATGCAAGTTTTTAGTGAGAAAGCTCACGAGAGAATTACTATTAGTTATTGGACTTTCAATCCCAGTGGAACGATATCTAAAATTCGAAAACTATAAACGATTGGTGCGCTTGCCAATTAATAACCTAACAGTAACATGAGGGTTAATAGTTAGTTCGTAATCTCAATGCGTTCTTAAAGTTCTCAAGCTCAAGTACATAAAAGGCAAAGTGAAGAAGACCCAATCATAAACAATGTCGGGAGCTTAATGATTCTCTCAACTAGTTCTTAACCTGAGAGTTCCGTCGATGCATCACCATGGTTAGTTAGTTCATAATGTTGATAGGTTTTCAAACTTTTAAAGCTCAAGTGAAAAAAACATAAAGTAAATAAGACCTAATCCCAAACAATACCAAAGGCCTAACTATCCTCTAAACTACAAGTGAGTTGAGTGAACAACCATATTTTTGACTCCTTCTTAGCTAGTGAGTCCAAAAGAGATGGAAGATTAAATGTTTATGGGGTTTTCTAGGACACACCATGCAAGATGTGATTCTTGAAGATATCTTCAAAAACTTGATTCTTAGGATCATCCAAGGAGAAATTCATCTAGTTCTTAACCTAAGAGTTTTAATGATGCATCACCATGCTTGGTTAGTTTGTAATCTCAATGGGTTTTTGAAGTTTTCAAGCTCAAGTACATAATAGGCAAAGTGAAGAAGACCCAAGTCTAATCAATGTTGTGAGCCTAACTATTCTCTTCACTATAAGCGAATTAAGTAAACAACCATCCTTTTCACTCCTTCATAGCTAGTGAGTCCAACAGAGAGACAAGATTAAAAGTTATTGGGTTTTTTAGGAAACATCACCCATCATGTGATTCGTGAAGATATCTTTATGAAAGTTGATGCATAAGAACATCCAAGGAGCAATTCATCTAATTATTAACCTAAGAGTTCAGACGATGCATCACCATGCTTGGTCAGTTCGTAATCTCGATGGGTTTTCAAAGTTTTCAATCTCAAGTGAAGAAAACGTAGAGTGATTCAGTGAAAAACCATTGATTAGACCATTGATTAAACAATTTTGGAAGCCTAACTATTCTCTCAACTATAATTGAATTGAGTGAAAAACCATTCTTTTGACTCTTTCTTAGCTAGTGAGTCCAAAAGAGAGAGAAGATTAAAAGATTGTGGGGTTTTCTAGGACACATGATCCATTATGTGATTCTTGAAGATATCTTCACGAAACTTGATGCATAGGATCATCGAAGGAGCAATTCATCTAGTTCTTAACCTGAGAGTTCAGACGATGCATCACCATGCCTAGTCCGTTCGTAATCTCGATGTGTTTGCAAAGTTTTCAAGCACAAGTGAAGAAAACACAGAGTGCAAAAGACGTAATCCTAAACAATGTCGGGAGCCTAACTATTCTCTCAACTATAACTGAATTGAGTGAACAACCATGCTTTTGACTCTTTCTTAGCTAGTGATTCCAAAAGAGAGAGAATAATAAACGTTTGTGGGGTTTTCAAGGACACATCATCCATTATGTGGTTCTTGAAGATATCTTCATGAAACTTGATGCATAGGATCACCCAAGATATAATTCATCTAGTTCTAAACCTAAAGTTCAAATGATGCATTACCATGCTTGGTCAGTTCAGAATCTCGATGTATTTTCAAAGTTTTTAAGCTCGAGTGAAGAAAACGTAGAGTGAATAAGACCTAATCCTAAACAATGCCAGAAGCCTAACTATTCTATTAACTATAAGTGAATTGAGTGAACAACCATCCTGTTTACTTTTTCTTAGCTAGTGAGTCCAAAAGATAAAGAAGATTAAAAGGTTGTGGGGTTTTCTAGGATATTTCATCCATCATGTGATTCTTGAAGATATCCTCCTAAAACTTGATGCATAGGATCATCAAAGGAGCAAATCATCTAGTTCTTAACCTGAGAGTTTTGACAATGAATCACCATGCTTGGTCAGTTCGTAATCTTGATGGGTTTTCAAAGTTTTCAAGCTCAAGTGAAGAAAATGCAGAGTGAACAAGACCCAATCCTAAACAATGTCAAGAGCCTAACTATTCTCTTAACTACAACTGAATTCAGTGAACAACTATCCTTTTGACTTTTTCATAGCTAGTGAGTCTAGAAGAGAGAAAAGATTAAAATTTTATGCGGTTTTCTGGGACACAATTGTCCATGATGTGATTCTTAATGATATCTTCACAAAACTTCATGCTGAGGATCATCCAAGGAGCAATTCATCTATTTCTTAACTTGAGAGTTTCATCGATGCATCACCATGGTAAGTTAGTTCATAATCTCGATATGCTTTTGAAGTTTTAAAGCTTAAGTGAAGAAGATACAAAGTGAATAAGACCTAATCCTAAACAATGCCAGGAGACTAACTATTCTCTAAACTACAAGTAAGTTGAGTGAACAACCATGCTTTTGACTCTTTCTTAGCTAATGAGTCCAAAAGATAGAGAAGATTCAAACTTTGTGGGGTTTTCTAGCAAACATCACCCATCATGTGATTCGTGAAGATATCTTTACGAAACTTGATGCATAAGAACATCCAAGGAGCAATTCATCTAATTCTTAACCTAAGAGTTCAGACGATGCATCACCATGCTTGGTCAGTTCGTAATCTCGATGGGTTTTCAAAGTTTTCAAGTTCAAGTGAAGAAAACACAAAGTGAACAAGACCCAATCCTAAACAATGTTGGGAGCCTAACTATTCTCTCAACTATAATTGAATTGAGTGAAAAACCATTCTTTTGACTCTTTCTTAGCTAGTGAGTCCAAAAGAGAGACAAGATTAAAAGATTATGGGGTTTTCTAGGACACATCATCCATTATGTGATTCTTGAAGATATATTCATGAAAGTTGATGCATAGCATCATCCAAGGAACAATTCATCTAGTTCTTGACCTGAGTGTTCAGATGATGCATCATCGTGTGTGGTCAGTTCGTAATCTCGATGGGTTTTTGAAGTTTTCAATCTCAAGTAAAGAAAACATAGAGTGAACAAGTCCTAATCCTAAACAATGTCAGGAGCCTAACCATTCTCTTAACTACAAGTGAATTTAGTGAACAACCATCTTTTTGACTCCTTCATAGCCAGTGAGTCCAAAAGAGAGACAAGAGTCAAACTTTGTGGGGTTTTCTAGGACACATCATCCATCATGTAACTCTTGAAGATAACTTCATGAAACTTGATGCATAGGATCAGACAAGGAGCAATTCATCTAGTTCTTAAGCTGAGTGTTCAGACCATGCATCACCATCCTTGGTCAGTTCGTAATCTCGATAGGTTTTCAAAGTTTCAATCTCAAGTAAAGGAAACACAGAGTGAACAAGACCCAATCCTAAACAATGCCGGGAGCCTAACTTTTCTCGTAACTATAAGTGAATTCATTGAACAACCATCCTTTTGACTCCTTCATAGCTAGTGAGTCCAAAAGAGAGAGAAGATTCAAACTTTGTAGGGTTTTCTAAGACACATCATCCATCATGTAATTCTTGAAGATATCTTCATGAAACTTGATGCATAGGATCATCCAAGAAGCAATTCATCTAGTTCTTAACCTGAGTGTTCAGATGATGCATCACCATGCTTGGTCAGTTCATAATCTCGATAGGTTTTAGAAGTTTTCAATCTCAAGTGAAGAAAACTTAGAGTTAACAAGACCCAATCATAAACAATGCTGGGAGCCTAATTATTCTCTTAACTACAACTGAATTAAGTGAACAACCATCCTTTTGACTCCTTCATAGCTAGTGAGTCCAAAAGAGAGAGAAGATTAAAAGTTTATGGGGGTTTTCTAGGACACAATTGTCCATGTTGTGATTCATAAAGATATCTTCACGAAACTTGATGCTTAGGATCATCCAAGGAGCAATTCATTTTGTTCTTAACCTGAGAGTTCAAACAATGCATTACCATGCTTAGTCAGTTCATAATCTACAGAAAATGTAGAGTGAAGTAGACCCAGTCCTAAACAATGCTAGGATCCTAACTATTCTCTCAACTACAAGTGAATTGAGTGAACAACCATCCTTTTGCTTATCTACAGAAAATGAAAGTGTGAGATTTGATTATCTACAACTGGATTAGTAAATAGTTTGCCTATAATGGTATACAAAATAATAGAGTTTACAGCGGAAGAAGAATGTGTATACCGGGCACACGCCTAGTCCTATATATGAAGATATGAGAAAAGTCTCGGCAAAGCATGCAACCATACAACACTAGCCCATTAGGCCACAATAGAAATTATAATCATGCAATGCCTAATATATATATATATATATATATATATATATATATATACATTTATATGGTCATGCAATATACATCTCCAATATTCATAGTCGACCATAGTCAATTAATCCATAGAGTCATACATTATCAACACTTATACATTATTCACATTACATCCACCAAAATTAGTAGTTATCAACATCCTTACATACATTTATTCATAATGAAATAGTTTACAAATTCTGTCGGCCAAGGTATTCCATTACCACTATTTTACCTTCACCAAAGCTTACTTTAAAAATCATCCTCACCCCATGATATTCCTGCATCAATATTAAAAAATAGACCACATGGGAGAGTGAGTTATACATTTCAAATGACGATATGAATACAATTGAAATTATGTGCATATGCATATCAATATCATGTATGCTTTGCTAAACACATCAACAATCATCATAATCTATTTATTTCACAATATATATATCATGTATTCACCCATCATATCATAGCAAAGCAAGCATATACACATCTATCACAATGCCACAATGGGCCAATGTCATCAATATCGACTATTCTGGTCTTTTCTCAAAGCCACCATGGGCTATCATCAATATCATTAATCATAATAATTATGCCCTTCATTACATTGGGCCATAATATAAATATCGTCATATTCAATATCGTTTTGTTGTAATTATATCATCTATCAATTTTATGTGGTCTTTTAGGTACCTAATTACCCATCTCATCAACACCATACCACAATCTCAATCATCATCAATCCTCATCATCATCTGGCATATCTCTATGCTATATGCAAATGCTCTTATGGATAATGCATATGCACAATGGAATAGACAACAAATGAGGATCCGACTATGGGAATAAACACCAAATGTGGGACGAGTATAGGTGTGCTACTATGCCCCTACTGCAGTAGAAAAATGTGTACACATATATCTCAATTCACACATTCTCAACAACATATTTTACTGGTACCAAACCACTATCGCCCATCTGTAGCACTGGACACCCCGTGACTTACGGATCAACATGGCCTCACTTGCCAAAAGTGCTACGGGCCCCTCTCGAACACATATCGAGAGAGCCGTGCCCCGTCGGACACCGAGGTACTTGCTCATCACAGAGCCGCCAGCCTATTGGGCCTACCACATAGGGTGCCTCGTCACCAAACTATGGGCAGCTTCGTGACTCACACACTAAGTCACAGGGGAAACAACAAGAATGCTCGTGCACTGATCCGCCCTCCTACTGGGCCCGCCTAGTGGAACCCCCTAACATTCCACATAGACAGCGTACGATATGCCATGGATGCAATGCAATGCAAATCAAATGCATTTCTCACACTGTGCATCCTAAATGCCACTCACCAAACATCATCATCATAATCACTAACACCACCATACACACCTTAGTGGATTTTATCATTGTTGGTTTCTTAGCCATTATTTTTAAGTTTTATATATGGCATTTTCATCTCAACATATTTCACATATATTTCACATCATAAACGCAAGCAATCAACCACAATGGCATTACAACATTACATAATATTCATCAATATTACCACACTTTCATTTAGTGGGTTTTCATCTCATTATTCATTACCATTATCTCATGTATATATATATATATATATTGGTGTGGCATTCACAACATTTCATCATTATATTTCATACCACACATACAAGATCACAATCGGAAAATACAATGGCATTTTATAATCCATCAATAATAACAATCATCCTCAATATCGATGATCCTTTGGGCAAGGAAGTGATCCACCTCATCTAAGATGTGATTCTTGAAGATATCTTCAAAAAACGTGATTCTTAGAATCATCTAAGGAGCAATTCATCTAGTTCTTAACCTAAGAGTTTTAACCATGCATCACTATGCTTAGTTAGTTTGTAATCTTGATGAGTTTTTGAAGTTTTCAAGCTCAAGTACATAAAAGGCAAAGTGAAGAAGACCGAATCCTTAACAATGTCGGGAGCCTAACTATTCTCTCAACTACAAGTGAATTGAGTGAACAACCATCCTTTTTACTCTTTCTTAGCTAGTGAGTCCAAAAGATAAAGAAGATTAAAAATTTATGGGGTTTTCTAGGACACATCATCCATCATGTGATGCTTGAAAATATCTTCACGCAACTTGATGCATAGAATCCTCCAAGGAGCAATTTATCTAGTTCTTAACCTGAGAGTTAAGACAATGCAGCACCATGCTTAGTCCATTCGTAATCTTGATGGGTTTTCAAAGTTTTCAAGCTCAAGTGAAGAAAATACAGAGTGGACAAGACCTGATCCTAAACACTACCGGGAGCCTAACTATTCTCTCAACTACAAGTGAATTGAGTGAAAAACCCTCCTTTTGACTCTTTCTATGCTAGTGAGTCCAAAAGAGAGAGAAGATTAAAAGTTTGTGAGATTTTCTAGGACACATCATCCATCATGTGATTCTTGAAGATAACTTCACAAAACTTGATGCATAGGATCATCCAAGGAGCAATTCATCTACTTCTTAACTAGAGAGTTCAGACAATGCATTACCATGCTTTGTTAGTTCGTAATCTCGGTGGGTTTTCAAAGTTTCAAGCTCAAGTGAAGAAAACGTAAAGTGAACAAGACCTAGTCCTAAATAATGCCGGGAGCCTAACTATTCTCTAACCTATAGTGAATTGAGTGAACAACCATCCTTTTGACTCTTTCTTAGCTAGTGAGTCTAAAAGAGTGAGAAGATTAAACGTTTGTGGAGTTTTCTAGGACACATCATCCATCATGTGATTCCTGAAGATATCTTCACAAAACTTGATTCATAGGATCATCCAAGGAGAAATTCATCTAGTTCTTAACCTGAGAGTTTACACGATGCATCACCATGCTTAGTCAGTTTGTCATCTCGATGGATTTTTGAAGTTTTCAAGCTCAAGTGAAGAAAATGTAGAGTGAACAAGACCCAATCCTAAACAATGCCGGGAGCCTAACTATTCTCTTAACTACAAGTGAATTGAGTGAGCAACCATCCTTTTCACTCATTCTTAGCTAGTGAGTCGAAAAGATACGGAAGCTTAAAAGTTTGTGGGGTTTTCTAGGACACACCATCTAAGATATGATTCTTGAAGATATCTTTATAAAACTTGACTAAGGATCATCCAAGCTACAATTCATCTAGTTCTTAACCTAAGTTTTAACGATGCATCACTATGCTTAGTTAGTTTGTAGTCTTGATGGGTTTTTGAAGTTTTCTCAAGTGCATAAAAGGCAAATTGAAGAAGACCGAATCCTTAACAATGTCGGGAGCCTAACTATTCTCTCAACTATAAGGGAATTGAGTGAACAACTATCCTTTTTACTTTTTCTTAGCTAGTGAGTCCAAAAGATAAAGAAGATTAAAAATTTATGGGGTTTTCTAGGACACATCATCCATCATGTGATGCTTGAAAATATCTTTACGCAACTTGATGCATAGAATCATCCAAGGAGATATTTATCCAGTTCTTAACCTGAGAGTTAAGACAATGCATCATCATGCTTAGTCAGTTCGTAATCTCGATGGGTTTTCCAAGTTTTCAAGCTCAAGTGAAGAAAATACAGAGTGAACAAGACCTGATCCTAAACACTGCCAGGAGCCTAACTATTCTCTCAACTACAAGTGAATTGAGTGAAAAACCCTCCTTTTGACTCTTTCTTAGCTAGTGAGTCTAAAAGAGTGAGAAGATTAAACGTTTTTGGAGTTTTCTACGACACATCACCCATCATGTGATTCTTGAAGATATCTTCACAAAACTTGATGCATAGGATTATCCAAGGAGCAATTCATCTAGTTCTTAACCTGAGAGTTTACACGATGCATCACCATGCTTAGTCAGTTTTTCATCTCGATGGGTTTTCGAAGTTTTCAAGCTCAAGTGAAGAAAATATAGAGTGAACAAGACCCAATTCTAAATAATGTCGGGGGCCTAACTATTCTCTTAACTACAAGTGAATTGAGTGAGCAACCATCTTTTTCACTCATTTTTAGCTAGTGAGTCGAAAGGATAGGGAAGCTTAAAAGTTTGTGGGGTTTTCTAGGACACACTATCTAAGATATGATTCTTAAGGATATCTTTATAAAACTTGACTTGGGATCATCCAAGTCGCAATTCATCTAGTTCTTAACCTAAGAGTTTTAACGATGCATCACCATGCTTAGTTAGTTCGTAATCTCAATGGGTTTTTGAAGTTTTCAAGCTCAAGTGAAGAAAATCCAGACTGAACAAGACCAAATCCTAAAAAATGTCAGGAGCCTAACTATTCTCTCAACTACAAGTGAATTGAGTAAACAACCATCTTTTTGACTCCTTCTTAGCTAGTGAGTCTAAAAAAAGGGAAGATTAAAAGTTTGTGGGGTTTTCTACGGCACACTATCTAAGATATGATTCTTGAAGATATCTTCATAAAACTTGATTCACGGATCATCCAAGGAGTAATTCATGTAGTTCTTAACCTGAGAGTTCAGATGGTGCATCACTATGCTTGGTCAGTTCGTAATCTCGATGGGCTTTTGAAGTTTTCAAGCTCAAGTGAAGAAAATCCAGAGTGATCAAGAACCAATCGTAAACATTGTCAGGAGCTTAGCTATTCTCTCAAATACAAGTGAATTGTGTGAACAACCATCCTTTTGAATTTTTCTTAGTCGAAAAGAGATAGGGAAAACACACAGTGAACAAGACCCAGTCCTAAACACTGCTGGGAGTGTACCTATTCTCATAATTACAAGTGAATTGAGTGAACAACCATCTTTTTGATTCTTTTTTGGCTAGTGAGTCCAAAAGAGAAGGAAGATTAAATGTTTGTGGGGTTTTCTAGGACAAACCATCCAAGATGTGATTCTTCAAGATATCTTCATAAAACTTGATTCTTAGGATCATCCACACAGCAATTCATCTACTTCTTAACCTAAGAGTTTTAACAATGCATCACCATGCTTGATTAGTTTTTCAAAGTTTTCATGCTCAAGTACATAAAAGGCAAAGTGAAGAAGACCTAATCCTAAACAATGTCGGGAGCCTAACTATTCTCTCAACTACAAGTGAATTGAGTGAACAATAATCCTTTTGACTTGTCCTTAGCTAGTGAGTCTAAAAGAGAGAGAAGATTAAATATTTGTGGGGTTTTCTAGGACACATCACCCATCATGTGATTCTTGAAGATATCTTCATGAAAGTTGATGCATAAGATCATCCAAGAAGCAATTCATCTAGTTCTTAACCTAAGAGTTCAGACGATGCATCACCATGCTTGATCAGTTGGTAATCTCAATGGCTTTCGAAGTTTTCAAGCTCAAGTAAAGAAAACACAGTGAACAAGACCCAATTCTAAAAATGTCAGAAGACTAACTATTCTCTTAACTACAAGTGAATTAAGTGAAAAATAATCCTTTTGACTCTTTCTTAGCTAGTGAGTCCAACAGAGAGAGAAGATTAAAAGTTTGTGGTAGGATACATCATCCTATATGTAATTCTTGAAGATATCTTCATGAAACGTAATGCATAGGATCATCCAAGGAGCAATTCATCTAGTTCTTAACTTAAGAGTTCACACGATGCATCACCATGCTTGGTCAGTTCGTAATCTCGATGGGTTTTCAAAGTTTTCAAGCTCAAGTGAAGAAAACGCAAAGTGAACAAAGGCCTAATCTTTACTACAAGTGAATTGAGTGAATAACCATCCTTTTGACTCTTTCTTTGCTAGTGAGTCCAACAGAGAGAGAAGATTAAAAGTTTGTATGGTTTCCTAGGATACATCATCTGATATGTGATTCTTGAAGATATCTTCATGAAACTTGATGCATAGTATCATCCAAGAATCAATTCATCTAGTTCTTAACCGAAGAGTTCAGACGATGCATCACCATGCTTGGTCAGTTCATAATCTCAATGGCTTTCAAAGTTTTCAAGCTTAAGTAAAGAAAACACGGAGTGAACAAGACCCAATTCTAAACAATGCCAGAAGACTAACTATTCTCTTAACTACAAGTGAATTGAGTGAATAACCATCCTTTTGACTCTTTCTTAGCTAGTGAGTCCAACAGAGAGAGAAGATTAAAAGTTTGTGGGGTTTTCTAGTATACACCATCCGATATGTGATTCTTGAAGATATCTTCATGAAACTTAATTCTTAGGATCATCCAAGAAGCAACTCATCTAGTTCTTAAACTGTGAGTTCAGACGGTGCATCACGATGCTTGGTTAGTTTGTAGTCTCGATGGGTTTTCAAAGTTTTCAAGCTCAAGTATATAAAAGGCAAAGTGAAGAAAACTGAATCCTAAACAATGTTGGGAGCCTAACTGTGACACCCTAGATTAACTAGGACAAATTCCTGCATTGGAATGTCCTACTTAATTAAGGAGTCAGTAATTATTTAAGAAAAATAGGTGTTTTTTAATTGGTGATCATCACATGCAATTCAACAGAGATCATAACATAGATCAATTCTTTGTCATAACAGTGTACTTAAAAGATACGGGGCTCAAAGGCTCCCAATAATAGTTACTACAAAATAACATAACATTAAATAAATGGTGGGACCTACAACAGTCTCGACACTAACAGTAAATATAAACAATCGACGCTTCTAATCTAACGTCCTTCACTGTAGATATTCTGAGTTCTGCCCACGTTCACTGAAACATCCTTAATTAATTAAACCTAAACCGAGAGACCAGGGAAATTTTTCCCAAATTAACCAAGCAGCCGGGTAAAATGAAATAGCATGGAAGGCAAGGGAAGTTAAGTACAACGGAAGAACAAGCTTAAGTAAACCCCATTACAGCATTCACTCGCTCAAGCGAGCTCCAACTCCGCTTGAGCGAGACAGCCCATCTCGCTTAGGCGAAGCACACGTCGCTTAAGCGAACCAACCCAAAAGCCTTCCATCCAATCATACTCGCTGGAGCGAATCCCTCATTCGCTGAAGCGAGAAGCCACACTCAGCATTCTATCACTCGGAATCAGGGGTTCTATTCACTCAAGGAACAACCCCAATACACATGCCTCCCTCAGAAGCCCATGTTTAATTCCTTATGTTTATCCACATAAGTCACACACATAAGACCCACTCAGAAAATAATAATTATTCCATTCCGAATCTATAAACCTCCCTCACTCGGATTATTTCTCAATCAAATACTGCTCGGTATACCTCAACCTCAAAGCAATCGGAATGTATTTCACATTCAAAACACATTATTCATTCTGCACTCGTCATGATTTAATCTTCCTCACTCAGAGATCACTCAACCTCCATTCCTTCGGAAGGAGTCTCCCCAGCCAAGTTTCATTCGGGATTCCTCTATCCTCACGTCACTCAGAGAGATTCACCAAGTTAAGACTCACTCGGTTCAATTCCATACTTAGCTACTCGGAATATATATCATTCACTCGGATTATATACGCAGCCTCATTCACACGGAAGAGGACTCCCTAAGAATACTTCAACCCAAACCATCATAACCCTTCTCCCTTCAGGAGAGGTTCACTTGGAATTTCCACTCGGAAATATCCAAACACTTCCCCACTCGGGGTTTCACTCATGCTTTTCACTCGGAAACTCATGGACTAGTCTTCCCTCGGAAGTAACCCACTCGAGTACATCTTACTCGGAACCAATCGAGCCTAACTCACTCGGAAAAAGGCCACATTCTTATGCCTCACTTGGAAATGGCTCTCACAATAATATTCCACTCGGAATTCATTAACTTAGTACTATTCATTTAATCATCATATCCTAACTGACTCAAATACATGTCACCAATGTAAACCATATATATATATATATAAACATGCACTCTGTAACATCCCGATTTAAAAATTTACTACCGAATGAAATTAGTGAATGGGTTAAAATTAATTGTAGAATAGAGAGCTAATGGTTAATTAATTAAGTGGGGGGCTAAGTTGAATTTACGCATGTGTCCCGGGTGTATAACGAGGTTCAGCCTCCTCTCTACCCATCCATTCGCGCGAAACGTGAGGAGTGATTGAGAGAGCAAGAGTTAAAAGTTCTCTTCGAGGAAGACAAAAGCGTTGTTCTGCTCCTCCGTCTCTTCTTCTCCTCTTCTCTTCCTCGTTCTTTGTCTTCTTCTTCTTCCTTCTTCGTCGAACATGAGAGTGAGGAAGTTGGGTTGAGAGCTTCTCCTCTGGCGACTCAGGGACGACACTCTGTTCCTTCCCTGTTCTTTTGTTTCCCTACGACGACTCCTTTTTCCTCCCTCTCCTTTGCTTGAGGCTGCCTGAGTCTCAATGGAGATTTGTACTATGAAGTGTTCGGAGAGGTTGGAGCATTCACCAGCATTGTGATGGAGCTGCTTAAGAGAGCGAGGAGGGAACTAGGTGCCTCGGAAGCTTGGAAATCCCCACTGGACCGAGTGGAAGGTCAAGGTGGTGCCCTGAGGGCTTGGGCCTCCTCGCTGATCTTACATACAAAGCTGTTTAAGAGTAGGAGTGGCTCGGAGTTCCTCCAAAGCCAAGTGAAATGGTGGATGACTGATGCAGGGTCGCCCCATTGTGAATCAGTGAATGGGCTGTGCAGAGCAATCGATTGGAGCTGTAAGCCCTTGGAGCCTCTGGAATCTTCATGCCAGGTAGGGGGCGCTTTGCATGTCAATGCATGGTTTATGGATGGGTTCCAGGTGTTTTGCTTTCATGTGTGGTATTGTGTCTGAGTGTGTTGATTGATGTGCTGTATTCGAATAGGAGTGCTTGTAACGCCCGGGTCTAGGATAGTTGTGGTCTGTCTAGTGTTGTGGTGATTCCATCCTTGAGTGCTTGTTAATATTTCTGAGATGCATGCTGTTGAATATGAGAACGCAGAGTGAATACATGTGTGCGTTAGCATTATTGCCTAGTGCATGAGTTAAAAAGGGGGTTACTTGCTAAATTCTGTTTGCAGTTTATATCTAAATATATGTGAATGAGAATGCCATGATAAATTCTGAATGCATGAGATATGAGTTATTACGCTGAGTCCCCATTTGGAATGTTGTGTTAACATTCATGCTGATTTCATTAGGAACGTCGAGTGGTGTACTGTAATGTTGTTACCCTAATTTACTTGTTATGAGTTACTATGATAAACGCTTGTGATGCTGTGATGAAACTGTGGAATTCCGAGTGAATCTGAATGCTGTGTGGAATTGCATGAAATTGCATATATGAGGAAAGGGTGACCCGTGGAAGGTCAGGAGCCCTATGAGATGACTTTCAATTACAGATTCCTGGCTAGATCCGTGAGGACCCGTGGTAGCCGAGGGAGCTAGAGTTACTACATGGGAAGGGCTAATGGACGAGAGGCAGGGAAGGAATCTATAACTGAAATCACTGCTTAAGTCGGATCCGCATGCATGTATGTAGGAGCATTGTTATTGAGATTGACATGGTTGGTATAGCTTGGATGGCTGAATGAATCCCGACTGAATGTGAATATGCGTATTTATATTATTGATGAACTCAATGTGATTTTATGTATATGTTTATATGTGGAAATGCTGTTGTGAATAGCATGATTAATATGACCATGATTAAGTGGGGTGAATTCCGACTAAGGAATATATGTGCGTTGGTACTGTGGCCGAGCGTGAGGCGATATTAAGACTGTGAATCTATGTTATTGTGAATGATGTGAATTATTTAATCCTGACTGATTTGCATGAATCCGAATGAGTGATGTTACTATATAACTGAGAATTGGGGATTAAATCCGAGTCAGTAACTGTCATTTTATATGTAAAAGCTCACCCCTACACCATTTTTCAGTATGTGCAGGTCGGTCGGGAAATGATGTGAAGGACTCAAGTCCGAGTGATGTGCACTCCGACTGATGAGTGCATGCCTTGTATATTTATATTATATTTAGTCATTGTTAAGCCTTGGCCGGCTCATATGACAATGTTGTATACCGAATGTGAGTATATATGTATTGGAATCTGAGTGCGTGTGTATATATATATATATGGTTTATATTGATATCATGTTCTTGTATCGGACAATGGGTGTTGGTGAATGAATAATGATAAAATGCTAAGTATTCCGAGTGTGTGAATATATAAACATGCATATAAGTGTTTTATGTTGATTTCATGCGTCCTTCCGACTGGAATCTGTTGTTAAATTATTTGAGGGTTGTTGATGGGTGAAATAGCGTTAAGTTGATGATTCTGAGCGAGACTATAGTGTTTGGGTGTTTCCGAGTGAACCTCTTCCGAGGAAAGAGCTATCGTAATGGTTGAGATTGGAATATAATCTAAGTATGTGATATAAGTATAATCCGAGTGAACGAGGTCCCATACCCCGAGCGGGTGAGTCTTAGAGCAAGTCCGAGTGGGACTCACTTAATGTTTCCCCGAGTGAGTAAGATATCATATGCCGAGTAAATCTAAAATGAATATTCCGAGTGGAGTAGGATGGTGGAGACCTAAAGGTCTGTGTGTTCTCTGAGTGAGAGATGTGAAAATATACCGAGCGACGGGTGTACGGTACACTCCCGATTGTGTTGAAGTTAAATACCCCGAGTGATATTTGATTAGGAAATATTCCGGGTGAGAAAGAGTTCTGGATCCCGAGTGGTAGAATTGAGGGAGACATTTTCCGAGTGGTTTATATTTGTGACCTATATGAATGAAATAAGGAGCTGTGTAAATTCCCGAGTGAAGTATGAGCGTGATGATTTACCGGGTGAACCTACGTCCCAAATCCGAGTGAGAAATTACCTGGAACCTGTGTTTGCCCCAGCGAATTAGACTTAGCTCCTACGAGTATAAGTGGATGGAAGGCCTTTATGCTGGCTTCGCTTAACCGAAGGGCTGTCCGCCCGAGCGAGTTGGTTGCCTCGCTCAAGCGTGTTGGACCCCGCTTGAGCGAGTGAACGTTGTTAAGGAATTCGCTCAGGCGCTGTTTATTCTTCCGCTGTATGCCTTTTCTTTGGTCGGCTTTTATATTTCTTTGCCTTCCTTTCCTTCTCTTTTGGACCCGGTTCCATTGGTGGGTCTTCTTCTGGTCGGTTTTTGCCCTCTCTGCCCTTTCATTGTTTCTATCTTACTCTAAGCATTATTTTGGGCAGATTATGAATGTTTTGGCAAACTCTAAAATTTGGAAAAATTTCCCTGTTTTTGGGTTTATTTATTTATTAAAATTAGGGTGTTACATTTTGGTATCAGAGCAGACTAAAAGGTCCATGGCCAAGGTATGCTTACCGAGTGTAAGCGGTTGTGTGCGATATGACCGGTTGTCGTCATTGCTGGTGGTATCCTGTCGGATTTGATATACGTTGAATTATGAATGGTGTGATTATATGCCTGTGTGTTTGTTTGAGATTGGGAACAAAGGGTACTGCCAGGGGTATGTTCCCTGGGGAATAGAGATTTGTGACGACCCTGGCTGATTGTTCCCAAAATACTGAGAAGTATTTCTAAGCCTGGTCTATAGAAAAGAAATAGGATGATAGATGTGGAAACTTTAATGTGTATTGAAACTGAATTAGTTGGTTCAGCCTCTTATGTAGGCCATGCTAATGGCCCATAGCCGAGGCATGCTGTCGGATGGAGTCGAACTCACACGTCTGAATCGATTGAATGAATAATATTGATAGAACCCCTAGAATGGTGTATTCAAATTCAACTAACGGGTTATGCCATGTTGAAGAATAAGTTTTATATCCCTGACACGAGAACCCTGTATGATGTATATGGAATAAGTGATTGTGTAGTCCCCTAGGATAAGGAATTTGAGTATGAGATGTATATGTTAAGGAATTTTTACTGGTTACTGTGTGTGAATTATATGAGTTGTGGGCTATTGTAAATATGAATGCTGATTGCATGCGGTAAAAGACTATCTCTTTGAGCCTTGATGGTGTTTAATGCTGACTATATATGATGTATGTATTGTTAAGGAAAAGGTTGAATATATATGATAGGTACCTGCATGGTGATTTCCGTGTGTGGTTTATAATATAATGCATGTGATGTCTAAATTAATAGTGTGGAAGTGGTTATGGTCCAATGATAAAGTCCCACATGAGATGTGGACCGGTTATATTAATTCCCGTGTAGGATTTTATATTAAAAAGTATGCGATTTGCCGAGTGCATGTATGGTGTTATTGCTATAATGACCACTGTTGTGAATAATAATGATAAAATGCATTGGATGCATGTATTGATATTGAATGCCGAGTGCATTGGCGTTGGACGCCGGGTGAATAAGACTATATTCATCTGATTCGCCACTGGAAATGCTTGGAGCATATAACGTAGGCGCTTAATACCGATCGGCAATCAGATGAATATGTGTTGAAAGTCCTCGGGTTGGACTTGAGGCAGTGCCGAGTGCACTATAAAAAGACCCTGAGTTGGACTTGGGGCAGTGCCGAGTGCACTAAGCGTTGGACGCTTGAGGACCTTGGGTTGGACTCAAGGCAAGCCTACCAGGTTGGACTCGGGGCTGCCCGTAACACTTCCGTTGTCGCTTGGAGTGACTGTGTTACATGTTAGGGCAAACGGTTTGGTACTTGTAAAACGGCCGAATTAGCTTGGAGCTGAGGAAAGGCTTGGAGCCTATGTTGTAACAATAAAAATGGGTAACTGGACCCGGGTGAAATGAATGTGTGCACACTATAATTGTTGTTGAGCTCAATGTGAAGTGTATGAATATGTGGAATGTTATTTAGAATAACATGATTGAGTGGAATCCGATTGGATGAATCTATGTATATTAATGTTATGACCGGGTGCAATATGATGTTGTGGTTGTAATGCATGCTGTGGTGAATGATATGAATTGTATGGCCGAGTGTGAATTTAATATTTCGATTGGATGATTGAATATATATATGTGTTGATGCTGTCTCTAAGTGCAAAGTGAGCCTATGGCTGTGATTATATGTGATTATAAATAATGTAAGTAATATAGCCGAGAGCTGGCTGGATAGATTCCGATTGAATAATGCTTGAATGTGTTCTGATTGAATGATAGCGTGTATGTTATTGACTATTGGTACATATGTGTATATATATATATATGATATTGTATGGTTTGAGGTAGATAGGATCTAAGGAAGAAGTAATTACGCGGTAAGGGTCGGAAACCGACTGTTATTATACCATTTGGGGGTGATAATAACTGCTACTTGACGATTATCATCAGGAGAGTTGCGCTAACTTATGAGTAATGAGGAGGTGTGTGATTTTTGTGTGAGTCGGAAGCCTGTAGCCATTATACTATTTTACAGTAGTGGTAAATTATATTTCATGATTGTTGCTGTGTGACGTGCCCTACGTGGTGCATCATGATAATGTTGATGTGAATATGTGCTTATATATGTATGTGAATTGCCATTAATTCTTATGAGTTAGTATTAGTTGAGTGAGTTGGTTGGTGTGTGTGGGAAGAGTGTAATGTGTGCCGTTCCGAGGCGACCCTTCATACCATAGGCACTGTGGCAGTGTGCACCCTTGCAGCGACTCAACGTAATTGTTGTAACCCTATAGGAATGAGACGTCATCCTATAAGTTGGATACAACAATTCGTAAGTCAGGCTGGTGAGGCTGTAACTGTTTATGGTGATGGTGAGTCTATCCGGCTGTTTGAGTCAAGATGAGAGTAGTATCGAGTGAACAGTAAGAGGTTGGGTGTCAAAACGAGGATGGAAGGTTTGTTCAACCTTGATGTATTGCCTCAGAGTGGATTAGAGGTTATTGCGTATGAATTGGCTATTAAAATGATGATTGGTTGTTGAGATTGATGGGTGATCGAGTTTGTCACTAGAATTGGAGGTTTTAAGAGTTTAGCCGAGTGGTATTGTGGATTAGTGGGGAAACCATGACCTTGGGCGGAGGAAATCTGAAAGGTGAGGATTTGCTCAGGAAAGGTTAGTATATTCTGAGTGCGAAAAAGTGGAGACAGATCCGAGTGAAATCTTTCTGGGAGAAAGGATTCCTGAGTGAAGTTATGGTGTCCTGAGTAAGATCTCATAAAGAGGACCATTACCAAGTTAAGGGAATTGTGTCCGAGCATGACACTTCTGAGTAAGGTTAGATTCGGGTGATGTGACTCGGAGCATGCCATTTCTGAGTGGATGGTACCATGTAGACGGTTCCCATCATGTGAAAATTCTAAGTCTGTAGGATGTGCCCCTGACGAATCTTTACCAAAAGAACTTCTGGTCGGAATGTGGTGCTATGAATAGGTAAGTCTCCAAGTGAATTACCCCGAGGGAGAGTAAATACCCGAGAGGTAAGTTTATTCATAGATGTGTTCGAGTGGATATTTGGAGCTGCTGAGTTTGAACTCAGATTTGCTTTTAGAATAGACTCGGATTCTGAGTGAGTTTTTGGTAAGTGGAGAGATGTCCGGTGTAAATTGCCTTGAAACCCCGAATGATCCCTTTTGATTGAGAGTTCCGAGTGACCTTTTCAGGGTGTAGGCATGGAATTGGCCAAAGGAATGGTTAGGAATCTGAGATTTTAAAACCGAGTGTGATGCTTGTAGGGGGAAATCCAGGCGGTCTGTGCTAATTGGAGCACCTTGAATCTCTTTTGAGTGTTTGTCTCGGTATTGTCAAGATATATCATGGTTTAGAGAAAAGATCTTATGGTCGGATGCTGAATATCCGAGAGTCTCATCCGAGATAAATCGAACATAGGTAAGTATTTTGTAGAATCGGTAATGTTACTTACCGACTAGATTCTTCCCAACCGGTTAATTTACATCCATCATATGCCTTATGTGACATAATTTTGAACTTATACTCTGTGTGGGTACGTAAGTGTATTAAATGATTCTTTAAAATTGGAGAAGCTGACGGTGGATGGACACCGATTAGCGTTGAGAGCATAAGACCGAGCGACCAAGGAATTAGGGAGTGCCAATGGCTATAGTGAACTGGCAGAGTTGAATGGAAGTAACCTTATGTGGAAAACTGAATTCCGAATGTGTTGAAGACTATGAAGAGTTGTTTTATTTATGCCGATTGGAAATTGCGAGGAGTTGCAGTCGGTACATGTCAGCAATATTCCGAACTGTTTGTTGGGACAAGTTTATGTTGAATTTCGAGGACGAAATTCTTTGAAGTGGGGGAGAATTGTAACATCCCGATTTAAAAATTTACTACCGAATGAAATTAGTGAATGGGTTAAAATTAATTATAGATTAGAGAGCTAATGGTTAATTAATTAAGTGGGGGCTAAGTTGAATTTACGCATGTGCCCTCGGGTGTATAAAGAGGTTCAGCCTCCTCTCTACCTATCCATTCGCGTGAAACGTGAGGAGTGATTGAGAGAGCAAGAGTTGAAAGTTCTCCTCAAGGAAGACGAAAGCGTTATTCTGCTCCTCCGTCTCTTCTTCTCCTCTTCTCTTTCTCGTTCTTCGTCTTCTTCTTCTTCCTTCTTCATCGAACATGAGAGTGAGGAAGTTGTGTTGAGAGCTTCTCCTCCGGTGACTCAGGGACGACACTCTGTTCCTTCCCTATTCTTTCGTTTCCCTATGACGACTCCTCTTTCCTCCCTCTCCTTTGCTTGAGGCTGCCTGAGTCTCAGTGGAGATCTGCACTACGAAGTATTCAGAGAGGTTGGAGCATTCACCAGTGTTGTGATGGAGCTGCTCAAGAGAGGAGCAGGGAACTGGGTGCCTTGGAAGCTTGGAAATCCCTACTGGACCGAGTGGAAGGTAAAGGTGGTGCCCTGAGGGCTTGGGCCTCCCCGCTAATCTTGTATGCAGAGCTGTTTAAGAGTAGGAGTGGCTCGGAGTTCCTCCAAAGCCAAGTGTAATGGTGGATGACTGACGCAGGGTCACCCCATTGTGAATCAGTGAATGGGCTGTGCAGGGCAACCGATTGGAGCTGTAAGCCCTTAGAGCCTCTGGAATCTTCATGTCAGGTAGAGGGCGCTTTGCATGTCAATGCATGGTTTCTGGACGGGTTCCGGGTGTTTTGCTTTCATGTGTGGTGTTGTGTTTGAGTGTGTTGATTGATGTGCTGTATTCGAATAGGAGTGCTTGCAATGCCCAGGTCTAGGATGGTTGTGGTCTGTCTAGTGTTGTGGTGATTCCATCCTTGAGTGCTTGTTAATATTTCTGAGGTGCATGCTGTTGAATATGAGAACGCATAGTGAATACATGTGTGCGTTAACATTATTGCCTAGTGCATGAGTTAAAAAGGGGGTTACTTACTGAGTTCTGTTTGTAGTTTATGTCTAAATGTATGTGAATGAGAATGCCATGATAAATTCTGAATGCATGAGATATGAGTTGTTACACTGAGTCCCCATTTGGAATGTTGTGTTGACATGCATGCTGATTTCATTAGGAACGTCGAGTGGTGTACTGTAATGTTGTTACCCTGATTTACTTGTTATGAGTTACTATGATAAACGCTTGTGATGCTGTGATGAAACTGTGGAATTCCGAGTGAATCTGAATGCTGTGTGGAATTACATGAAATTGCATATATGAGAAAAGGGTGACCCGTGGAAGGTCAGGAGCCCTATGAGATGACTTTCAATTATGGATTCCTGGCTAGATCTGTGAGGACCCGTGGTAGCCGAGGGAGCTAGAGTTAAGTCTCGAGAAGTCTTTGGAAGACCGGTACCACACAGGAAGGGCTAATGGACGAGAGACAGGGAAGGAATCTGTAACTGAAATCACTGCTTAAGTCAGATCCGCATGCATGTATGTAGGAGCATTGTTATTGAGATTGACATGGTTGGTATAACTTGGATGGCTGAATGAATCCCGACTGAATGTGAATGTGCGTATTTATATTGTTGATGAACTCAAGGTGATTGTATGTATATGTTTGTATGTGGAAATGTTGTTGTGAATAGCATGATTAATATGACCATGATTAAGTGGGGTGAATTCCGACTAGGGAATATATGTGCTTTGGTACTATGGCCGAGCGTGAGGCGATGTTAAGACTGTGAGTCTATGTTATTGTGAATGATGTGAATTATTTAATCCTAACTGATTTGCATGAATCCGAATGAGTGATGTTACTATATAACTGAGAATTGGGGATTAAATCCGAGTCAGTAACTGTCATTTTATATGTAAAAGCTCACCCCTACACCATTTTTCAGTATGTGCAGGTCGGTCGGGAAATGATGTGAAGGACTCAAGTCCGAGTGATGTGCACTCCGACTGATGAGTGCATGCCTTGTATATTTATATTATATTTAGTCATTGTTAAGCCTTGGCCGGCTCATATGACAATGTTGTATACCGAATGTGAGTATATATGTATTGGAATCTGAGTGCGTGTGTATATATATATATGGTTTATATTGATATCATGTTCTTGTATCGGACAATGGGTGTTGGTGAATGAATAATGATAAAATGCTAAGTATTCCGAGTGTGTGAATATATAAACATGCATATAAGTGTTTTATGTTGATTTCATGCGTCCTTCCGACTGGAATCTGTTGTTAAATTATTTGAGGGTTATTGATGGGTGAAATAGCGTTAAGTTGATGATTTCGAGCGAGACTATAGTGTTTGGGTGTTTCCGAGTGAACCTCTTCCGAGGAAAGAGCTGTTGTAATGGTTGAGATTGGAATATAATCTAAGTATGTGATATAAGTATAATCCGAGTGAACGAGGTCCCATACCCCGAGCGGGTGAGTCTTAGAGCAAGTCCAAGTGGGACTCACTTAATGTTTCCCCGAGTGAGTAAGATATCATATGCCGAGTAAATCTGGAATGAATATTCCGAGTGGAGTAGGATGGTGGAGACCCAAAGGTCTGTGTGTTCTCTGAGTGAGAGATGTGAAAATATACCGAGCGACGGGTGTACGGTACACTCCCGATTGTGTTGAAGTTAAATACCCCGAGTGATATTTGATTAGGAAATATTCTGGGTGAGAAAGAGTTCTGGATCCCGAGTGGTAGAATTGAGGGAGACATTTTCCGAGTGGTTTATATTTGTGACCTATATGAATGAAATAAGGAGCTGTGTAAATTCCCGAGTGAAGTATGAGCGTGATGATTTACCGGGTGAACCTACGTCCCAAATGCGAGTGAGAAATTACCTGGAACCTATGTTCGCCCCAGCGAATTAGACTTAGCTCCTGCGAGTATGAGTGGATGGAAGGCCTTTGTGCTGGCTTCGCTTAAGCGAAGGGCTGTCCGCCCGAGCGAGTTGGTTGCCTCGCTCAAGCGTGTTGGACCCCGCTTGAGCGAGTGAGCGTTGTTAAGGAATTCGCTCAGGCGCTGTTTATTCTTCCGCTGTATGCCTTTTCTTTGGTCGGCTTTTATATTTCTTTGCCTTCCTTTCCTTCTCTTTTGGACCCGGTTCCATTGGTGGGTCTTCTTCTGGTCAATTTTTGCCCTCTCTGCCCTTTCATTGTTTCTATCTTACTCTAAGCATTATTTTGGGCAGATTATGAATGTTTTGGTTTATTTATTTATTAAAATTAGGGTGTTACACACTCAGAATACTGATAACTCGGATTTCTTATACATATAAATTTGTATTCATTATACAACATTCTTAAGAGCCGGCCAAGGCTTTAACATAACTATATACAATCGGTACAGTATACTCTGTACACTACAACAACACAGATACCCATCACTCGGGTTTAGGCCTTCTTACCATTCCGAGTCCGACCTGCATATACTGAAAAATGGTGTAGGGGTGAGCTTTTACATATAAAATGTTAGTTGTTGGCTCGGATTTAATTCTCCATTCTCAGCTATATAATAACATCACTCATTCGGATTCATGCAATTCAGTCAGGATCAAGTAATTCACATCATTCACAATCACATATGCTCACAGTCATAACACACCATGCACTCGGCAACGGCACTAATGTACATACAGACACTCAGTCAGATTTCATACCAATTATTCATGGCTATATTACTCATATTGTTCACTACAGCATGCACCATAACCATAACATCATATTGCACTCGACAATAGCATCAATATATATGTACTCATCCAATCAGATCTACTCAACTCAATTCCAAACTATATCAAAGATTTCATTCACAATATCATATCCACATATTCATGTAATTCACATTGAGCTCAATGACAATCATAAGTGTGCACACAAATATTCAATCGGTTCCGCTTCGCGTGTTATCGGTTTTTATCATTGCAACGTAGGCTCCCAGCCCTTTATTCAGCTCCCAGCTGACTTGGCCGTTTTACTGGTACCAAACCGTTTGCCCTCACTTGTAACACCAACACTCTAAGCGTCAGCGGCGGTGTTACGGGCAGCCCTGAGTCCCACTCAGTCGGCTTGCCTTGAGTCCTACTCAAGGTCTTAATAGCATCCCATGCTTTTAATAACCGATTCAATGGTAGTGTCCCACACTACATGCTCTCAGCATTCAATGCATCTCATGCACCACGCGCGGAATGATCATACATCACAGATTTCACACAGCATATACTTTCACTCGGAAATCCACATTTACATCACATACATCACATGCCTTTTAATATAAAAGCCCCAACAGGGGTTTACACCACAGTTCACATATTATGCACTCAGCATTCAATGTCAGTAACATGCATCCTGTACTTTTAAACACAAAGTCACATACGAAACCAGCATAGCAAGCTCATACATCTCATGTACTCGACAATCCATTCTTTCGTTTCATGCATGACATGTCTTTTTAATATGAGAATTCCCAAACTGGGATCGACCAATAATTTACACACATACACTCAGTATTCGAATCATCAGTAACATGCATTTCATATGGTTAAACATAAACCACGCACTGGAATCAGTATAACAAATTCATACACTCGGCAATTCTAAAGAGTCAACATACATTTCAGTATAAATATCAAATAGATATTTTTCTACTGCCTCACAATAAAATGCGCTCGGCAATCACCGTAATAGCATACTACATACATTCATTTCGCATTCTCATGATCATCTACACACATCTCATGAACGGAAACCAACATGCACCACATATTCGGCTACCACTCAATCACAGTACCATAATCAACAAATTACTAGTGCAACACAACACAGTGAAGAGATTTCACCCGGTATCTGTCCATAAACCACGCATTTGAGATGTAAGTTAGCTCGCCCTACCTGGAATGAAGATCCCAGAAGCTCCTCGGGCCTATGGCTTCTCAATCAGGTGTCCGTGCCTCCAGTCATCCATCAGCGTTCTGCTTTCAGCTTTGGAAGAATCAACGCTGCTTCCTCTCAAGCAGCTCTGCTACCGAAGCACTCAACGCTCTTGCATGTAAGGATAGTGGGGAGTTCAGGTCTCCAAAGCACACGCTGTCCTATTACTCGGTCCAGTGGAGGGTTCCCAAGCCTTCGAGACACACAACGCTCTGCACCCTCTCTTGAGCAGCCTCGTCTTACCACAAGTAGAACAACTCTACAACTCTGAGGCACGTCAACGCTGCCCACACATCCACTCGAAATCCCGTTAGCCTTTGAGTGAAAGAAGAGGGTGAAGAAGAAGAGAAAGTAGAAAAGAAAAGGCCAGATGCATGCACGAAGAAAAGATGTCCAGCATGAATAAGTAAGGGAAAGAGAGAGCTGAACTACTTTTATACCACCAGGGGTACATGCGTCCTTTCACCTGGCATTATTATTATTATTATTTATTCAATCACTTCTAACTAATCAACAATTAGTCTAATCAACCATTAATCTTAATTCTATAATTAACCCTTAATCAATGGCTTAATCTCAACCGGTAAAAATCAGGATGTTACAATTCTCCACCTCTCAAAGAATTTCGTCCTCAAAATTCAAACACAGACTTACCTCAATAAACAGTTCGGAATATCACTGTCATGCTCCGACTGCAACTCTTCGCTTCTCAACATTTTTGACTGCTTCGTAATTTCCAATCAACATAAATAAAACAACTCTTCATAGTCTTCAATACATTCGGAATTCAATTTCCCACGTAGAGTTACCCCCATTCAACTCTGCCAGTTCACCATAGCCATTGGCACTTCCTAATTCCTTGGCCACTCGGCCTTATACTCTCAACGCCGATTGATGCGCTTCACTATCAGCTCCTCCAACTCAAAGGAGTCACTCGGAAAAATCTAATGCTCATACAGGGTATAAGCTCAAAATTGTGTCACACGAGACATATTTGGGCTGTTAATTTTCCAGTTGGGAAGGTCCAGTCAGTCAGCAACATTACCGATTCTCCTCAATACTCCCTATTGTCCGATTTATCCCGGATTAAACTCTCGGATATTCAACATCCAACTACTAAAATTCTTCTCCAAATTGTGATGTATCTTGACAATATCGAGACGAACACTCAAAAGGGTTCCCTATGTGCATTAATTAGCAAAGCCTGTCTGGATTTACCTCATACAGGCACCACACTTGGTTCTAACATCTCAGATTTCTAACCATTCCTTCGGCTAATTGCATGCCTACACCCTGAGAATGTCACTCGGGCCTCTCATACAAAAATATCATTCAGGGTTCAAGGGTAATTCTCACCCGGAAATCTCTCCACTTACCAAAAATTCACTCGGAATTCAAGCCTACCTCGAAACCAAACCTGAGTTCAAGCTCAGCATTCCCAATCACTGACCTGAGTACGATTTTAATTAAATCCTTCTCTCGGATATCTACTCCCCTTGGGAATCATTCACTCAGAAACTTTCCTATTTCAGGTTCTATTTTCCGTCCAGAAGTACTTTTCTCCTGGAAAAAGGTTACTCAGTGAAATTTCATACGGGTGTTACGAATTTCATTCTCAATACCTTTCTACTTGGAATCGTTCCACACTGTACCAATCCACTCGGGAGTATCACACTCCGAGGCACTTCACCCAAAAGTCACATGACTCAGAAGTATTTCTCGCGGATTTTGCCTAACATCAAAAGTGTCATTTAGACTTAGTTCCTTAACTTAGTAATGACTCCCAAACGATGTTTCACTCGGAACATCATAACTCCACTCAGTAGTTCTTTCTCTCAGAAAGACTCGACTCGGAATCATCTCCACTTTATCACACTCGGAAATATACTATTCTTACCTGAGTGAATTCTCACTTCATCATTTATTCCAGCTCAGAGTCCTGATCCTCACTAAATCTACAGTATCACTCGGTTAGACCTATAAAACTTCTAATCTCCGTGACAGACTTGGGTCACACTTATACCATTACTACTATCACCTTAAATGAACCAATAGCAACGCCACCTTCGGACGTAGCGTGTCCCAGAACTAGATTCCAACCGACTAAAAGTCATACACCAATAGCTTGGCAATTAATTTGCTTCTTATTCTGTACCACAGCTCCATGTGGAGATGTCCTTCATGCCCCAGGCATGACTCGGAAAAACTCTGAAAGTCATCAGCGAATACTTCCACAGACTGATCTAGTCAAGATTGGAGATATTGTTCGTACAACCATGAATACCGCCTACACATTTACCACCTATCCAAAGTGGTTATAGTAATTCCTAGACGCCGTTCCAGGGGTATCTGAAACCTTAATCCAATATAAGAGTATTCTGACTGTAATTTGTTGTTAGAAAAACTGGATCACACCACCATTGATCAGCCAGATCATCAGCACTCGGTAGTGGGTATTATCCCCTTTAGTTAACTTATCCAATCGGTGGCAATCAAGGCATAACCGCTACCACCACCATTCTTCTTGACCAGCAACATCGAGCATCCTTGGCTGAAGGATCATCCTTTTATTCCGACAATCAACATCACTTTGACAGCCAAATCTTACCAAAACAACCTCTGATTCTCTCGGAGGTAAGCACTTCAAGGTTAAAATAAATTCTCTATCCTTATTTTGATACACTATTACTCACTCTCCACTCATACGACTCTTGTCTTTGCTCAGAGCAACCCGATAGACTCAGACCATCACCATGAGTAGCTACAGCCTCACCTGCCCAACCTATGAATTGCTGCATCCGACTTATAGGATGACGTCTTATTCCTATAGGGTTACAACAATACATAGAGTAGCTGCAAAAGTGTACGCTGCCAGAATACCTATGGTATGTAGAGTCATCTCGGAGCAGGACACCTTGCACACTTATCGCTCACACTGACCAGACTCTCTCAATTAACACTAATCCATATATATTCACATGAAAATTAATGACAATCACACATACGTCTATAAGCAACACATTTTACACCAGCATCAACATTATGCATCGTCTAGGGCACATCACGCGACAACAATTATAAACATCAGTTATCACTACTGCAAAATTATATAATAACAATAGATTTCCGACCCTCACAGGGTTCATACTTCGTCACTATTCATGATCTAGTACAACACACCTGATGACAATCATCAAATAGTAGTTACCATTACATAAAATGGCATAATCAATAATTGGCTTCCGGCCATCACCGGGTAATTATCTCCTCTTCAAATCTCGTTCATCCCAACCATTGACCAAACAGTCCAATAATCCTTGATTTCATCACTCATCACTGGCCATTATTCACTTAAGCCTAGGTAATTCACTACGCTCGCTTAGACATATAACTCGGATTACAATATGACTTCCATTCGCATAACAGGTTTCTGCATCGATGGACGTCTTTCACTGATCATAAACACAATACACCAGTGAACGTACAATCGTCATCATATTATTTCTATAATTATCATGTTTAACTCCAAGCGTACTCGGATTTCAACCTTACCATTCACTATTAATCAAGTATCCCAGTTATTATTTGCATTTCATCCTAAGACAATTCAAGCCTCAACTATCTATTACACAATTACTTCACTCGGTTCAACTATCCGTAAGGTTCAACAAATCCTCCGACTCGAAAGTCTCTGGGTCACCTAGTACCCATCATGGAACACTCCCACACATTCAATTATCGCCGAGTCTGGACCACCATAGGGCCCAGCTCCACAAAACCTGATAGCATATGTTATACTAAATCCGATCGGGATTTCCATACCTTATGGGTCACCACTAAATCAATTATTCATTTGCATTTCAGCTACATGACCGAGTCTAAGCCGAATCCTCAAGTATCCAATTACACCAAATTCTCTCCCAGTTTTCTAATCTCTCAGGTATCTATCTCAATAGTATCTGTTCATACATGATCATGTCCAATCAATCTGGGTCACCACCCTAGTGGGTCTAACATCTAATCCATTATTCACTCGGTTTTCACACACCAGAAGCCGAGACACTATCCTAATTAAACATGCATCGGATTTTATATTTAATCACCTATCACATACCCAGATTTCCAACTTAAGAAACTGCAATAAATTACTTATGCCATAAACCACACACGTCATATATCATTCACTTAATCAACTCGAACATAAGAGTTCTAATCCATTCAACAAGCATGACTTGGCCATGAACCATTAGCATAGCACACCCAAGAGTCCTAACTAATTGATCCGACCTCCACCTGTACAAGGGTCCCAACATATATTATTCTATTTTCTTTCTGACCAACCCAGGCTTAGAATAACCTCTAAGCATTCCATAAATAACCGAACCAGGGTAGTAAGCAAGTCTCCTACCCCCAATTAACATCATAACAGTAGTACCTTTCACTACTGTCCCCAACAACATATAGGCATATAATCACATAATTCATGGTTACACATGTATCAATTCCAACAGAATACCATAAGCAATGATGACAACCGGTCATATTGCATAAAACCGCCCACACACAGCAGGCATACCTTGGCCATGGACCTTTTGGTCTGCTCTTGTACCAAAATGAAACATCCTTAATTAATTAAACCTAAACCGAGAGACCAGGGAAATTTTTCCCAAATTAACCAAGCAGCCGGGTAAAATGAAACAGCATGAAAGGCAAGGGAAGTTAAGTACAGCAGAAGAACAAGCTTAAGTAAACCCCATTACAGCATTCACTCGCTCAAGCGAGCTCCAACTCCGCTTGAGCGAGACAGCCCATCTCGCTTGGGCGAAGCATACGTCGCTTAAGCGAACCAACCCAAAAGCCTTCCATCCAATCACACTCGCTAGAGCGAATCCCTCGTTCGTTGAAGCGAGAAGCCACACTCGGCATTCTATCACTCGGAATCAGGGGTTCCATTCACTTGGGGAATAACCCCAATACACATGCCTCCCTCGGAAGCCCATGTTTAATTCCTTATGTTTATCCACATAGGTCACACACATAAGACCCACTTGGAAAATAATAATTATTCCATTCCGAATCTATAAACCTCCCTCACTCGGATTATTTCTCAATCAAATACCGCTCGGTATACTTCAACCTCAAAGCAATCGGAATGTATTTCACATTCAAAACACATTATTCATTCTGCACTCGTCATGATTTAATCTTCCTCACTCAGAGATCACTCAACCTCCATTCCTTCGGAAGGAGTCTCCCCAGTCAAGTTTCATTTGGGATTCCTCTGTCCTTACGTCACTCGGAGAGATTCACCAAGTTAAGTCTCACTCGGTTCAATTCCATACTTAGCTACTCGAAATATATATCATTCACTTAGATTATATACGCAACCTCATTCATACAGAAGAGGACTCCCTAAGAATACTTCAACCCGAACCATCATAACCCTTCTCCTTTCAGGAGAGGTTCACTTGGAATTTCCACTCAGAAATATCCAAACGCTTCCCCACTCGGGGTTTTACTCATGCTTTTCACTCGGCAACTCATGGACTAGTCTTCCCTCGGAAGTAGCCCACTCGAGTACATCTTACTCGGAACTATTCGAGCCTAACTCACTCGGAAAAAGGCCATATTCTTAAGCGTTACTCGAAAATGGCTCTCACAATAATATTCCACTCGGAATTCATTGACTTAGTACTATTTATTCAATCATCATATCCTAACCGACTCAAATACATGTCACCAATGTAAACCATAAATATGTATATATATATAAACATGCACTCCGAATACTGATAACTTGGATTTCTTATACATATAAATTTGTATTCATTACACAACATTCTTAAGAGCCGGCCAAGGCTTTAACATAACTATATACAATCGGTACAGTATACTCTATACACTACAACAACACAGATACCCATCACTCGGGTTTAGGCCTTCTTACCATTCCAAATCTGGCCTTATACTGAAAAATGGTGTAGGGGTGAGCTTTTACATATAAAATGTTAGTTATTGGCTCGGATTTAATTCTCAATTCTCAGCTATATAATAACATCACTCATTCGGATTCATGCAATTCAGTCAAGATTAAGTAATTCACATTATTCACAATCACATATGCTCACAGTCATAACATGCACTCGGCAACAACACTGATGTACATACAGACACTCTGTCGGATTTCATACCAATTATTCATGGCTATATTACTCATATTGTTCACTACAGCATGCACCATAACCATAACATCATATTGCACTCAGCAATAGCATCAATATATATGTACTTATCCAATCAGATCTACTCAACTCAATTCCAAACTATATCAAAGATTTCATTCACAATATCATATCCATATATTCATGTAATTCACATTGAGCTCAATGACAATCATAAGTGTGCACACATATATTCAATCGGTTCCGCTTCACGTGTTATCGGTTTTTATCGTTGCAACGTAGGCTCCCAGCCTTTTATTCAGCTCCCAGCTGACTTGTCCATTTTACTGGTACCAAACCGTTTGCCCTCACTTGTAACACCAACACTCTCAGCCTCAACGGCGGTGTTACGGGCAGCCCTGAGTCCCACTCAGTCGGCTTGCCTTGAGTCCCACTCAAGGTCTTAACAGTATCCCATGCTTTTAATAACCGATTCAATGGTAGTGTCCCACACTACATGCTCTCAGCATTCAATGCATCTCATGCACCACGCGCGGAATGATCATACATCACAGATTTCACACAGCATATACTTTCACTCGGAAATCCACATTTTCATCGTATACATCATATGCCTTTTAATATAAAAGCCCCAACAGGGGTTAACACCACAGTTCACATATTATGCACTCAGCATTCAATGTCAGTAACATGCATCCTGTACTTTTAAACACAAATTCACATACAAAACCAGTATAGCAAGCTCATACATCTCATGTACTCGACAATCCATTCTTTTGTTTCATGCATGACATGTCTTTTTAATATGAGAATTCCCAAACAGGGATCGACCAACAATTTACACATATACACTCAGTATTCGAATCATCAGTAACATGCATTTCACATGGTTAAACATAAACCATGCACTGGAATCAGTATAACAAATTCATACACTCGGCAATTCAAAAGAGTCAACATACATTTCAGTATAAACATCAAACAGATATTTTTCTACTGCCTCACAATAAAATGCGCTCGACAATCACCGTAATAGCATACACATACATTCACTTCGCATTCTCATGATCATCTACGCACATCTCATGAACGGAAACCAACATGCACCACACATTCGGCTACCACTCAATCACAGTACCATAATCAACAAATTACTAGTTCAACACAACACAGTGAAGAGATTTCACCCAGTATCCGTCCATAAACCATGCATTTGAGATGCAAGTTAGCTCCCCTACCTGGAATGAAGATCCCAGAAGCTCCTCGGGCCTACGGCTTCTCAATCAGGCGTCCGTGCCTCCAGTCATCCATCGGCACTCTGCTCTCAGCTTTGGGAGAATCAACGCTGCTTCCTCTCAAGCAGCTCTGCTACCGAAGCACTCAACGCTCTTGCATGTAAGGACAGTGGGGAGTTCAGGATTCCAAAGCACACCCTGTCCTATTACTCGGTCTAGTGTAGGGTTCCCAAGCCTTCAAGACACACAGCGCTCTGCACCCTCTCTTGAGCAACCTCGTCTTACCACAAGTAGAACAACTCTACAACTCTAAGGCACGTCAACGTTGCCCACACATCCACTCGAAATCCCGTTAGCCTTTGAGTGAAAGAAGAGGGTGAAGAAAAAGAGAAAGAGTAGAAAAGAAGAGGCCAGATGCATGCACGAAGAAAAGATGTTCAATGTGAATAAATGAGGGAAAGAGAGAGCTGAACTACTTTTATACCACCAGGGGTACATGTGTAATATCCTGATTTAATAGTTAATTACAAATTAAAATAAATCATTAAAATAATAATTTCAAAAGTGGGAAAAATTATTTATTGATTATAATTGACTTAATTAATTTAAGTTAAGGAAACAAAGGCTGATTGATTGTGATTAGTTGTCAATAGCTGATTAGTTGTGACTATGTACGTATGATGCGTGTGGGGGCTGCTGTTGTGCACGACTTCCCACCCCACTCTTCCCTTCTCCGTGCATGCATATATGTGCTACTGGGCCACTTTATTACTCATTTTTCCCTTCAAACTTCTCTCCCTTCCGTTCTCTCTTCTTTTCTTCTTCTTCTTCGCTCTTCGTTCTTCTTCTCCTTCCTTCGTCAAGCATAAAGGTGAGGAAGTCGGATTGAGAGTTTCTCTTTTGACGACTCAAGAATGACACGTTGTTCATTCCCTGTTCTTTCATTTCCCTTCGTCGACTTCCCTCCTTCTCCCTTTCCTTTGCTCGAAGCTGCCTGAGTCTCAGTGGAGATCCACACTACGAAGTGCTGTGGGGTGGTTGGAGCATTCACCAGTGTTGTGATGGAGCTGCTCCAGAGAGCGAACCGAGAGCTGGGTGTCTCAGAGGCTAGAATGGCCTCCCCTGTCCTTGCATGCAGATGTACTAAAAGTGACTCAGTGTTCCTCTAGAACAGAGTATCGTGTTGACCGACTGGAAGCTTCATCCCAGGTAGGGGGAGTACCTTATATCTTAAACGCATGGATTATGAACGGGTTCTGAGTGCTAATAGCTTACCGATTCTGTATTTGATTCTGTGATTTGTTTGCATATGGAGTCTGTGATACCAGATGCATGATGCTTATGAACCAAGAGTGGCATGTTTAGTTCCGTCCATAGATTGCATGCTAGTAGTTCTAAGAAGTGTTGAATGGTTGCATGAAAAGAATATGCTAAGGTGCTGTTGATGATTGCCGTGTGACTTATATGCCATGCATGTTATTCTGAGTTGAAATGCTGACTGCATGAGAGAAGGTGTTGACTTGATGAATTTGATGTTATGTAATACCGATTGCATGAGATGCATGTGCTATTTGAGTTCGGGTGATGTGCTATACCGATCGCATGAGATGCATGTGTTGTTGAGTTTTGTTAATGCCTAGTACCGATTGCATGGGATGCATGTGTTGTTGAGTTCTGATGATGTATGATGTCGATTGCATGAGATGCATATATTGCTATACATATGAACTCTGTGTTTGTATGATGAATCCGCGTGTGGCGCATGGGATGCGTTTGTGCTGGGAGCACGTAGTGTGGGACACTACCATCGGTTATTAAAGCGTGGGACGCTGTGAAATCCTTGAGTGGGACTCAAGGTAGCCCTTGAGTGGGACTCGGGCTGCCTGTGAACACCTCCGTTGGCGCTGAGAGCATTGTTGTCACCTTGTGGGCAAACGGTTGGGTACTTGTAAAACGGCCAAGCAGCTTGAAGCTGAATTGATAGCTGAGAGCTATGTATAAAAAGGCTGGGAGCCTACGTTGCAACGTCAAAAACCGATTACACACAAATACGAAACCAAGTGAAATAATCTGTGCATATGTACTGCTGATGTTGATTGGAATTTAATTATGCATGTGATGATGTTAATGAGATGATGAATATATATAACCGAGTGAATTATTCTGTGTGCATATGTTGTGGATGCTGACTGAAATCTGTTCTATAAATATATATCAATGTTATTGAAATGTTATGTGTGTATATCCGAGTGAGAACTGTTGGATTCTGATCGGGAATTGCTGAATATGTGCGTTTTGATTCATTGGCATTATGATGTTATTAGTTGTTGTTATGTTAATGTTATTGAAATGATATGTGCATATGGCCGAGTGATAACTGGTGGATGCCGATCGGTAAAGGTCTTATGTGTGTCCTGGTTGATTGGTATCGTTCTGATCTTAATTATTGCCATGTATAATTATGTATATATATTGTGCATAACTGTGGGACAATCCGAGTCAGTATCTATCATTTAATATTTAAGATGCTCACCCCCTACACTATTTTTCAGTATGTGCAGGTCGGACTCGGAAATGATGATAGGGCCTCAAGTCCGAGTATGGTGCACTCCGACTGTTGAGTGCTTGTATTGCATTTATTATGTTCAGTCAGTGTAGTCTTGGCCGGTTCTTATGTAAAACGATGACTAAACATATTTATTTATAAAGATTGATTTGATAAGTATAGACATAGTGTCACTTGTATGGATCTGTAAATATTGGTAAATGTATAATGTTAAGATAATGAGTATTCCGAATATATGGTTACATATATATGGGTCGGTAGATTGGATTGTGGGCAGGTTTATATCTCTAGGAACATATATTTATACATAAGTGCTTTATGTTGATTTGATGCTTCTTGCCGACTGGGATATAACTGATGTTGAGTGAATAACTCTAAGTTAAGGAACCCTGAGAGGAATATAGGAGATTTAGATCTGGTTCCGAGTGAGGATTACTGGGTGGCTTTTCCAAGTGAATACGCTTGAGTGATTCCGAATGAAAGATATAAGTAAACCCCGAGTGAGGAAGAGATTGTATTCCCGGGTGGAAACCTTGAGTGATCCTCTTCTGAGAAAGGAGTTAGTGTAGTGGTTTAGAGTAGAATGGATTCTAAGTGTATGATAATCCGAGTGAATGATGTAAAATCTGAGTGAGTGAGGACCTATATTCCGGGTGGTTAAGATTAGACTAAGTCCGAGTGGGGATTGACTTAATGATTTTCCCTGAGTGAACAAGATATCTTATGCCGAGTGGACTAGCTATCATTTTCCAAGTGAATGAGTCGTATGATAACTCTAGATCCCGAGTGTCTGAATAGCCGAGTGTAGCTTCTCGCTTCAGGGAATGAAGGATTCGCTCCAGCGAGCGTGGTTTGATGGAAGGCTTTTGGTGGTTTAGCTTAGGCGAATGAGTGCTCACCCGAGCGAGTGTGCTGTCTCGCTCAAGCGGAGTCAGATCTCACTTGAGCGAGTGCTCGCTGCTTCTCTTGGGCTCGCTTGAACGTTGTTGGGTTTCGCTGGGTGGCTTTTGTTTGGCCTTTATCTTCCCTTGCCTTCCATTTCCCCCTCCTTCTCCTTGTTGTGCCTGATTTAGTTAATTTGGGCAGATTATGTATGTTTTGCTAACTCTAAAATTTGGAAAATTTTCCTGTTTGGTTTTATTTATTTATTAAAATTAGGGTGTTACATTTTGGTATCAGAGCAGACCAAAAGGTCCATGGCCAAGGTTTGCCTACTGTTAGTGGGCGGTTGAGTGCATTATGCCAGATTGTCATAATTGCTTATGATATTCTATTAAATGTTGATACATGTTCAATCATGACTTGTGTGATGATATATGCTTATGATCTTCTATTGGATTTGATATATGTTTGACTATGAATGGTGTGGTTGTATGCCTGTGCCTTGTTGAGGAATTTGAATGTGTGATGAATGAATGGTATATGATGTATATGATTTGCGGTATAAGAGATGTGTTGTAGTTCCTAAGTTGAAAATCTGGGTGTGTGATAAGTGAGTAAAGGTGAGGTCGGGTATATGTTAAATTGGGATTGCGCCTCAGTGGCTGGTTGAGGGAACCGAGTGAATGGTATTAGACCTTATAATAATATTTGAATATTGTGAGGTACCCATCATGGGAGACTGGATAAATAGTGACCCTTAGGAATTCTAAGTCTAATAATTTATTGCTCATGTGAGTGTTGAGCTGAGTAAAGCAATTGCGTAGTAACTCATTGAGGCTTGAATGATTATCGTGTGATGTGTTACGTGTGAAATGTGTTGGTAGTTATGCTGTGATTAAGTAATAATGCATGCAACTCCTGGATTGTGGTATTTGTAAACTGTTTAGTGTTGTGTGACTCCGTCCATGAGTGCATGTTAATATTTCTGCGAATACCGACTAAATGCTTGTAAATATGAGTGTTACTATTATTGCTAAGTGCATGAGTTAAAAAGGGGATGATTCTCTGAGTTCTGTCTACAGTTTCATGTTCAAATGTATATAAATGAGAATGCCACGATGATTTCTGAATGCATGATATGTGAGTCGATCTGTTGATTTCCATGTGGAATGTTGTGTTGAAATGCATGCTGACTTCATTAAAAAAAATGCCGAGAGGATGTGCTGTAGTATTGTTATCCTGTTTTGCTTGTTGTGAGTCACTATGACAAACGCCTGTGATGTTGTGATGAAACTGTGAAATTCCGAGTGAATCTATATGTCGTGTTGAAACGGTTGTTACCTATTAATGGCTGCGTGAGACGCACCTGTAAACTTGGATGCTTGTATGAAATTGCATGAGAATTGCATACATGAGATGATTTCCAGTCACAGATTCCTGGCTAGTTCCATGAGGGCCCGTGGTAGCTGAGGGAGCTAGAGTTAAGTCTCGAGACGTCTTTGGAAGACCGGTACCACACGGGAAGGGCTAATAGACAAGGGGCCGGGAAGGAATCTGTAACTGAAATCACTATTGAGTCAGATCCGCATGCATGTGTGTAAGAGGATTATTATTGAGACTAACATGATTTGCATGGATTTGAATGATTTGAGTAGATTCCGACTTGATGATGTGTATGAGTAATTTCTGACTGAATGAATATGCATGTATTGATGCTGTTGGCGAGTGTAGTGTGATGTTATAATTGAGAATGTATGTTATGGTGCAATGTCCGATTGGATGTCTGTGTGCACACTTATGATGACTGATGAGCTCAGTGTGAATTATATGAATATGTGGATATGATATTGTGAATGAAATCCTTAATATGGTTTGGAATTGATTTGGGTAAATCTGATTGGATGAGTATATATATATATGTCGATGCTATTACCGAGTGCAATATGATGTTATGGTTATGGTGCATGCTGTAGTGAACAATAATATAGCCATGAATAATTGGTATGAAATCCGACTGAGTGTCTGTATGTACATTAGTGCCGTTGTCGAGTTTATGGCGTGTTATGACAGCATATGTGATTGTGAATTACTTAATCCTGATTGAATTGCATGAACCCGAGTGAGTGACATTATTATATAGCTGAAAATTGAGAATCTAATCCGAGCCATGGTTTTGTGATGAATAAGATTTAGAGGAAATATTTACTCAGTGTTGGCTAGAAGCTGATTGTTGTATTGCCATCATACTGTTTTACAGAAGTGATAAATAATTTTCATGATTGTTATTGCGTGATGTACTCTATGTGATGCATAATGATGATGTTGATGTAGATGTATTGCTTATAATGTGTGTGTGAACTGCCATTAATTACCGTGTGAATTAGTATTAGTTGAATGAGTCTAGTCGGAGTGAGGCATGCTGTTCTGAGATGACTCTTCATGCCATAGGTATTGTGGCAGCGTACACGCGTCATCCTATAAGTCGGATGCAGCAATTCATAAGTCAGGCAAGTGAGGCTGTAGCTGCTTATGGTGATGGTGAGTCTATCGGACTGCTTTGAGTGAAGATGAGAGTTGTATTAAGTGAATAAATAAGTGGTTATGTATCAATTGAGGATAGAGGGTTTGTTTAACCTTGATGGGTTTGCCTCCGAGAGGATTAGAGGCTGTTGGGTATATATTGGCTACTAAGACGATGATTAGTTATTAAAACAAGAGGGGTGATCAAGTCTGTCACTGAAATTGGAGTTTTATAAGGTTAACCGAATGATACTGTAGTCTAATGAGGAAACCAGGATTGGAGCCAAACTAAATTGTAAGGTGAGGATTTGCTCGGGAAGGGATTAGTATATTCTGAGTGTGTAAAAGTGGAGACAATTCTAAGTGAAGTCTTTGTGAGAAAGAACTGTTGAGTGAAGATTATGGTGTTCTGAGTAGAACCTCATAGGGAGGATCATTATTAAGTTAAGGGAATAGTGTCCGAGCGTAACATTCTGAGTATGGTAAGATTCGAGTATGTGACTCGGAGTGTACCACTTCCGAGTGGAATGGTACCGTGTGGAACGATATTGAGTGAAGAGATATTGAGTGTAGAATCCCTAATACCCGTGTGATGTTTCACCGAGTGACCTTTCTCCAGGAGAAAAGTACTTCTGGTTGGGAAATGGAACTTAGAGTGTGCAAGTTTCTAAGTGAAGGGTCTCCAAAGGGGGGTGGATATCCGAGAGAAGTATTTAATTGAAGTCGTACTCAGGTTAGTGATTGGGACTGTTGGGCTTGAACTCAGGTTTGGTTTCGAGGTAGGCTCGAATTATAAGTGAATTTCTGGTAAGTGGAAAGATTTCCGGGTGAGAAGTACCCTTGAACCCCGAATGATATTTTGTGTGAGAGGACCGAGCGATATTCTCAGGATGTAAGCATGAAATTAGCCGAAGGCATGGGTAGAAATCTGAGATGTTAGAACTGAGTGTGGTGCCTGTACGAAGTAAAGCCAGGTAAATTGTGCAAATTGGAGTACATAGGAACTCGTGAGTGTTCATTTTGGGTTAAGAAAGGAATTTTTCTGGTCGGATTTCGAGAATCTGAGGGTTTAATTCAAGGCGAATCGGTCGGAAGTGAGTATTAGTGGGGATCGGTAATGCTGTTTACCGACTAAATTCTTCCCAACTGGTTGATTAACATCTAGATTGTGTCCCATGTGACACAATGTTGAGCTTATGCCTTGTGTGAGTTCGTGGTTATACCGGGTGACTCATTTGAGTCGGGGAACCCGATGGTGTAAATACGCTGATCGGTGTCTTGAGTGTAAGACCGAACGACCAAGGAGTTAGGAAGTGTCATTGCTTATGATGACTTGGCTGAGTTAAATGGGGCAAATTGTATGTTTTAGAAATTGAATCCCCAAATATATTGAATTCTATGATGAGGTTATAATTAGGTAGGACCTGACTTTGGATGTTTTGCCGACTGGAATCGTGGGGCGGTCGGTAAACCGCTTGAGTGGTGAAGCCTTGCCGAGTGAAACTATGATCCGGTCGGTGAATGTTTGTGGAAGCTCAGTCGTGTAAGTAATTGAGACAACAATTTCTGAGTTATTTATTTAAGGAGAGTCACCGATTGAATTTCGAGGATGAAATTCTTTTGAGAGGGGGAGAACTGTAACATCCCGATTTAATAGTTAATTACCGAATGAAAATAAATCATTAAAATAATAATTTCAAAATTGGGAAAAATTATTTATTGATTATAATTGACTTAATTAATTTAAGTTAAAGAAACAAAGGCTGATTGATTGTGATTAGTTATCAATAGCTGATTAGTTGTGACTATGTGCGTATGACGCGTGTGGGGGCTGCTGCTGTGCACGACTTCCCACCCCACTCTTCCCTTCTCCGTGCATGCATATATGTGCTACTGGGCCACTTTATTACTCATTTTTCCCTTCAGACTTCTCTCCCTTCCGTTCTCTCTTCTTTTCTTCTTCTTCTTCTTCTTCTTCGCTCTTCGTTCTTCTTCTTCTTCCTTCGTCAAGCATAAAGGTGAGGAAGTCGGATTGAGAGTTTCTCTTTCGACGACTCAAGAACGACACGCTGTTCATTCCCTGTTCTTTCATTTTCCTTCGTCGACTTCCCTCCTTCTCCCCCTCCTTTGCTCGAAGCTGCCTGAGTCTCAGTGGAGAACCACACTACGAAGTGCTGCGGGGTGGTTGGAGCATTCACCAGCGTTGTGATGGAGCTGCTCCAAATAGCGAACCGAGAGCTGGGTGTCTCAGAGGCTCAAATGGCCTCCCCTGTCCTTGCATGCAGATGTACTAACAGTGACTCAATGTTTCTCTAGAACAGAGTATCGTGTTGACCAACTAGAAGCTTCATCCCAGGTAGGGGGAGTACCTTATATCTTAAACGCATGGATTATGAAAGGGTTCCGAGTGCTAATAGCTTACCGATTCTGTATTTGATTCTGTGATTTGTTTGCATATGGAGTCTGTAATACCGGATGCATGATGCTTATAAACCAAGAGTTGCATGTTTAGTTCCGTCCATAGATTGCATGCTAGTAGTTCTGAGAAGTGTTGAATGGTTGCATGAAAAGAATATGCTAAGGTGCTGTTGATGATTGCCGTGTGACTTATATGCCATGCATGTTATTCTGAGTTGAAATGCTGACTGCATGAGAGAAGGTGTTGACTTGATGAATTTGATGTTATGTAATACTGATTGCATGAGATGCATCACTAGTACAAAAACAGCTTTTCACATCAGTTTTTTTAGGCTTTTCACATCGGTTTTCAAACCGATGTGGATCCGGCCGATGTGAAATATAGGTACATCTCACATCGGTTTTAAAACCGATGTGAAAAATAGATTTGACAACAGTTTTTAAAGAAAACCGATGTGAAAATCAAAAAATTAACAACGGTTTTTAAAGAAAACCGATGTGAAAAGGAAAAACTTAACAACGGTTTTTAAAGAAAACCGATGTGAAAAGAAATAAATTAACAACGCTTTTTATTAGAAACCGATATGAATGGAGGGCATATAACATCGATTTTTTTAATGCATGTAACATCGGTTTTTCAGAAAGATGAAATTAAAAAAGAGCAGTGAACCATATCTGAAAGTTACAACTATACAAATTTTATTAGAAGAAACTACCCAATATGCTAAAATTACTGGATTAACAACCTTCACAGATGGAAATTAACAAGACAAAAAAAATAACGCACAAAAATAACCCACACGACATGACCCTCAAACTCGACTGCACTGCCCACTCCGTCCTCTACGACCCCTCCTCCAATCCGACGCCTGATGCTCCTCCGGCTCCCTGTCCCTTGACGGCACCCTCATCCAAACCAGCGGCTTCAATGACAGCTACAACAAACTCCGTACGACTGGCTTGAATCCCCCAAAACCTCTCTAACAGCCGCTGGTACGCTTCCAACCAACTCCTCCCTGATGGCACAATAATCATCGTCAGAGGTCGTTCCTCCTTCACCTACGAGTTATGCCTCACACTTGACCCCAACCGCGGGGAGGAGACTTCGGAGCGGCCTTTGTCGCCAGCTGCTTACAAGGAGCCTTGCCATTAGTTGAGTGAGTGTAGAAGGATCCAGAAGAAGAAGAAGGAGAAGAGATAATTAGCGATTATCAGTGAGGAAAAAAGAATAGGATGAGATGAGGGAGTTTATTGAGGATTGAAATGTTAGAGGAAGGTCGGTTTGGTTTTGGAGTGTTGGATTTGGGAGCAATCCGTGTGATCGGTGAATGGACGGTTGCGATTTGGATCTGGGATATCACGAGGATTTAACTAAAAAGAAAAAAATATTTAACAAAAATCCAATACCATATCGGTTTTGGCAAAACCGATGTGAGAAGTGAAGCCACATCGGATTTATGAAAAACTGATGTGAAAAGTGAGGCCACATCGGATTTATGAAAAACCTTTAACGCGCGCAACTTAAATTTTTAGGACCTACCACATCGGTTTTTTAGTAAAACCGATGTGAAATATTACATTTATATTTATCTTTATCGAGTAATCATAAATTTTGAATTTATCAAATATTATAACAATCTACACGTAGTGTGGGACACTACCATCGATTATTAAAGCGTGGGACGCTGTGAAATCCTTGAGTGGGACTCAAGGTAGCCCTTGAGTGGGACTCGGGCTGCCTGTGAACACCTCCATTGGCGCTGAGAGCGTTGGTGTCACCTTGTGGGCAAACGGTTGGGTACCTGTAAAACGGCCAAGCAGCTTGGAGCTGAATTGATAGCTGAGAGCTATGTATAAAAAGGCTGGGAGCCTACGTTGCAACGTCAAAAATCGATTACACACAAATGCGGAACCGAGTGAAATAATCTATGCATATGTACTGCTGATGCTGATTGGAATTTGATTATGCATGTGATGATGTTAATGAGATGATGAATGTATATAACCGAGTGAATCATTCTGTGTGCATATGCTGTGGATGCTGACTGAAATCTGTTCTATGAATATATATCAATGTTATTGAAATGTTATGTGTGTATATCCGAGTGAGAACTGTTGGATTCTGATCGGGAATTGCTGAATATGTGCATTTTGATTCATTGGCATTATGATGTTATTAGTTGTTGTTATGTTAATGTTATTGAAATGATATATGCATATGGCCGAGTGATAACTGGTGGATTCCGATCGGTAAAGGTCGTATGTGTGTCCTGGTTGATTGGTATCGTTCTGATCTTAGTTATTGCCATGTATAATTATGTGTATATATTGTGCATAACTGTGGGACAATCCGAGTCAGTATCTATCATTTAATATTTAAGATCTCACCCCCTACGCCATTTTTCAGTATGTGCAGGTCGGACTCGGAAATGATGATAGGGCCTCAAGTCCGAGTGTGGTGCACTCCGACTGTTGAGTGCTTGTATTGCGTTTATTATGTTCAGTCAGTGTAGTCTTGGCCGATTCTCATGTAAAACGACGACTAAACATATTTATTTATAAAGATTGATTTGATAAGTATAGACATGGTGTCACTTGTATTGATCTGTAAATATTGGTAAATGTATAATGTTAAGATAATGAGTATTCCGAATATATGGTTACATATATATGGGTCAGTAGATTGGATTGTGGGCAGGTTTATATCTCTAGGAACGTATATTTATACATAAGTGCTTTATGTTGATTTGATGCTTCTTGCCGACTGGGATATAACTGATGTTGAGTAAATAACTCTAAGTTAAGGAACCCTGAGAGGAATATAGGAGATTTAGATCCGGTTCCGAGTGAGGATTAGTGGGTGGCTTTTCCGAGTGAATACGCTTGAGTGATTCCGAATGAAAGATATAAGTAAACCCCGAGTGAGGAAGAGATTGTATTCCCGGGTGGAAACCTTGAGTGATCCTCTTCTGAGAAAGGAGTTAGTGTAGTGGTTTAGAGTAGAATGGATTCTAAGTGTATGATAATCCGAGTGAATGATGTAAAATCCGAGTGAGTGAGGACCTATATTCCGGGTGGTTAAGATTAGACTAAGTCCGAGTGGGGATTGACTTAATGATTTTCCCTGAGCAAACAAGATGTCTTATGCCGAGTGGACTAGCTATCATTTTCCGAGTGAATGAGTCGTATGATAACTCTGGATCCCGAGTGTCTGAATAGCCGAGTGTAGCTTCTCGCTTCAGCGAATGAAGGATTCGCTCTAGCGAGCATGGTTTGATGGAAGGCTTTTGGTGGTTTAGCTTAGGCGAATGAGTGCTCGCCCGAGCGAGTGTGCTGTCTCGCTCAAGCGGAGTCGGATCTCGCTTGAGCGAGTGCTCGCTGCTTCTCTTGGGATCGCTTGAGCGTTGTTGGGTTCCGCTGGGTGGCTTTCGTTTGGCCTTTATCTTCCCTTGCCTTCCATTTCCCCCTCCTTCTCCTTGTTGTGCCCGGTTTAGTTAATTTGGGCAGATTATGTATGTTTTGCTAACTCTAAAAGTTGGGAAATTTTCCTGTTTGGTTTTATTTATTTATTAAAATTAGGGTGTTACAACATGCGTCCTTTCACCTGGCATTATTATTATTATTATTATTTATTCAATCACTTCTAACTAATCAGCAATTAGTCTAATCAACCATTAATCTTAATTCTGTAATTAACCCTTAATTAATGGCTTAATCTCAATCGGTAAAAATCAGGATGTTACATTCACCTCGTCCTTCAGCTTGATGATCACAGGAAGGGAAAACAACACATAACAACAAAAGGTGTGAGTATAAAGCTCTCAACCCATGACGTATGCATACAAGGGTGGCTTAAATATTTCAAACTATAGAAAAATTATGCACAACATACCTTCAAATAAACAGACAAGGCTATACAAAGATCAATAACAATCAAAGGGTTAGTCATATAATGATGGCATGCTATGCATGAGTTAGGTTTAGTTATTGTAAGTCATAATTTATTACCAATAGGAAATGGGGCCCTACTTCCACTGATCAATCTCATATACCATTAATCATGTGCACAGTCAGCCACCCTTATCTCCCTTGCCCAACTAGAGCGACTGGAGCTCTCCTCGTTCTGGTTTTCACAAATGGGTAAGGATGCACAGTCCCAACATCAAAATGGCTAATCATACATCACCATAGAATGGGCACTCCACAGTTATAGAAAATCCCGCCTCTTGTCGAAGTACACCAGAGTTTGCTACGGGCTGTCCGGCAACGGGCGCGAATCTGATGCCACTTGGAATTTCCGCCTCCGGTTATACTCCCTAGACTGCCCTCAGGTATTGAGGCGCTGGTAGATTCTTCAGTGTACCCATCATTGTATGCTCTAGGGGATTAGTCCAACAACCCTCCTTAACTCTGAATGCAAAATGCCATGTGCTTGTCTCAATTACTAGGGTGCCCGAGTTCTAGACGGAACCTAACTCACATAGCGTATTTGTCCTTAAAGCGTGCAAGTATTTAATAGTAAAGGTATTCACATAGTAGATGCAAGGAAGCAAAAGTCTAATTATTACTCAAACCATTTTACTAAAAGTATCAAGGACATTTCAAGACTTATAATAAAACTTTCTAGTAAAAATATCCAATTTATTTGTAACTCTATGAAGATATTTAAATATAATACATTTAATAAATCTTTTAGAGAACACGCTTTCTTTAAATCATTTGGTTTCATTGTTCAAAAATATGAACTTAAAATTTAATATCACCTTTAAGAGAAAAGTAAGGACAAAACATGTTTTTCAATTCTAAAAGAGATTTTAAGTATAATTCATTGATTAAATTTCTTAGAGAGTAAGATTCTCTAACTTATTTTGTTTCTTTATTTAAAGATATGATATAAAGGTTAGATATCAATTTTAAGGGAAAAATAAGGACAAAATATTTTTCTGATGATTTTTCAATTCTTTACCAATGCCGTTTCACCATATTGACTTACGACGAACAATTTAAATGGGTTTTGACTTTCTAAACTTTTTATAAAGTCTTGGGTAAAACATTTTATCATTACAAAACATTTCCCCTAGTTCTATATTGAAAATAAAAGAAATTCTCTTTTTCTAAATTAAGGATATAAAATAGTTAGTTTTTACCGTTTATCAACACTTCGTTCTTGTCGTATTTTATTTAGAAAATTCTGATTTGAGTGATTCCAAAGCCAAAACTGTTTAATTTTTAAAATACTGATTATATATAGAAACTTCAAGCATTAATCTTGCCCAAAAACAGCCTCCACACGATATGGTCATAGGGTGCTAAAATCCTTCATTTTTAACGTTTGTAAAAATACGTTTTAAGGACAAATCGCGCGTCAAAAATTCTCCCAATCAATTTTTCTTATTTGGGTATTTTTCTTATGCTCAAAATTTATTTCTTATGCCACAAAATACTCCTCCAAAACAGTTTTTACCAATTTCGTTCGTTTACCCACAAAAATGTGTTTTGTAACGTTTCTAACATACCGTTCACGCCTAAGCTCGGGTCCCCTTTAATTCTTTTAGTAATCATCGCATTCATAACAATTTTATGACCATAAATAATACTCAAATATACTTAAATACAAAAGCATCAATTATCATAAATTTTTGCTAAGAAATACTTTCCAAAATCCTTATAAATCATTTTTTTAATGTTGTAAACGTATCATTTAATTTTCACAACCAAAATCACTTATTCTCCTTTTAAAAACAATTTTCCAGAATTTAATCCAAAATTTATTCTTAACACATGAATTAAAGAAATCAAGCCATGAAATCAAATCTCCTTCACTAATCTCATTTTACGCTAGCTTATACGTTAAGATTTATTAACCCTAATTTATTCAACTTACTAAAAAAAATTTCCAGCAGCAATAATAGTTTATTATGAGTTATAAAACTTGTTTTAAAATATTTTATATTGTCTAAAAATATTATTAACACTTCAAGTCACCAATTAAGCCGAGAACACATAATTAAACAAGATCATCACATGCACATAGTTACAACTAAAAACAATTTTGCAGCAACAAAATTCACAAGTTACTAATCTTTTTAATTAAAATTTTAGAATTTAAAGAATTAAATAAAACTATGGTGTAGCCATGATATCTCTTGAAGATCTACATTTTTCATAAGGATTTTTCAAGATCTAAGCCATACAAACTAAGATCTTTAAAGAGATATCAAAGTATAGGTGTTAAGGGACACTTATACTTCACCATGCATGCATCATTTGTGGATTTTCAAAAAGCCATATACTCCCTCCTTACCACCAAAATTTCATCGTCCAAAAAGGGTGGCAAAGACTCCAAAATTTGCTTCTAGATCACCATGGAATGCTTCATCAAGGAAGAAGGAAATAGATGCCTTGAAGAATGATAGATTTACGTGAATGTGGTTATGGAATAATGAAGAAAACGTTACTATTTTTGATGGAGAAGAAGAAGAAAGTTGATGATCAAAAGGTGGTATCTTGAATTTTGTAGTGTGGGAAGGGTGGTGTGGTGATTTAGGATGGATGATGATGGGTGGATGGTGGTGTTTACATGGAAGGAAACATGAGAAAATGAAGAAAATAGTTGCTAGAAATTTTGCTAAGTTGGAAGAAAAAAGTAGAATAAAGTAAGAGTAATGAAAAATAAAATTTTGTATGTGGTTCCTTGATGTCCAAAGGGTGCACGGTCAAGCAAGTGAGTCGGAGAGGTGTAACGCCCTGATTCCAAAATTGAAAATAAGGGTAAATTTTTTTTTGCAATTTAAAATAATTAAAAGTTGAAGGAATTCAATATATAAAATACTAAGTGATTACCCCAGATCATTGAATAACTGATCTCATTTATGAAGATATGAGAACAGTATCAGAGTGTACCTCGGATGACCAAACTTCAGGCCGTCACAAGGGAAAAAGTGGAAGATAAAATAATTTTCAAGAGTGATTAAAACATTTACCAAGAGAGGATGAAAGATACTTCATCGGTTTGTTTAACAATAGAATATATTTTCATAAATAATAATAATGTCATTCATACATTTTCAAGGTCATTAATGAAAATTAGCCTTACACATCGGATCTAATTTTCCTACATGACCTTCCCAAAATCAGCCGTTGTTAAATTAATTTCAAAGTAAACATACATGCACTAGCTGCTATACAAAATGGGTACGTATCCAGCCAAGGCTCAACCACATTCCTTTTATATTTACCTTCTCCAATGCTCGACCTCCAAGAAGAGTAGGATTTTACCTCACACCTACATCAAGCTTAAAAATGGGAACAGAGAGGTGAGTAACATAATCCAAATGAATTAAAGTCATACATTATGATGAGATTTATACATGTGTGTATTACATTCAAATTCAGGGTAACACCACACACATGGCACATCACTCCTCTTCAGTACAATAAATGTCTGAATACACATATTCACAAGGTAACATCATATATATATATATATATCCTTATATTTTCAATAGTTATTACACTTAAATGTTAGCACCTCGGCTTACTTTCTCTCTATTCCACCATCATCCATCGCCATTTCGGCTATCAACTAGGCATATCTCGGCTATATACAAATGCTCTTAAAGCTAATGCATATGCACAATGGAATTATTATCGAGTGTGGATCCGACTGTAGGAAAATATTAACATATCAAATGTGGGACAAGCATAGGTGTGCTACTATGCCCCTACTGTAGTAGTAAATATGTACACTTATATCCAATTTTGATCATGATCAATAACATATTTTTACTGGTACCAAACCACTCTCACCCATCTGTAGCACTAGTCACCCCGTGACTGCGGATCATCATCGTGGCCTTACTTGCCACAAGTTCTATGGGCCCCTCCCGAACTCACATCGAGAGAGCTGTGCCCCACCGGACACCGAGGTAACTCACTCACCATAGAGTCGCCCTCTCACTGGGCCTGCCACATAGGGTGCCTCATCACCGATCTATGGACAAATTCGTGATTCCTAGAATCACTAGGGAAATACAATAATGTACCCGTGCACTGGGTCACCCTCCCACTGGGCCTGCCTAGTGGAACCCCTAACATTCCACATAGACAGCGAATGATATGCCATGGATGCAAATGCCAATCAATGCATTCTCACATTGTGCATCCTAAATGTCACTCAATCAATTGTCGATTCATAACCACCAGTTAGTGGATTTCAGTATTCTTAATCTTTACAAATTTTCATTGGAACTCACACACATCGGCAGTTAGTGGCAATCATAATTGTCAACTCACATATACATCATTGGGATATTTCCCATTATTGATTTTGATTCAAACATAGTATCAAGCATCATAACATATTTCATCATCATATTCAACGTGATATCTGATCCGACCTCTATACCGGTACCAGAGTACATATATCACTTCGTCTGTTCTGTATACAATACAGACTCAGCAAGTAAAACATTAGTTATTAAAATCGGTCTCCTCTCACTGGGATACTGGATAATCATACTGGATACGTACAACACTAGTCTAAAACCTTAGCCATCTACTAACTCTAGTGGCTGATCCCATACAGGATCATTGACTCTGGCTCAGTTCAGTATAATAACACATTCATCATTCAAATGCATGCTACATAACATCAATCATTCTAAATGCACTTAAATCATGAAATCATCGCATCGCCCATATAGGAAATCAACAAACACAATCATATACACATACTTTCACATCAAGAATGGATGAAATCATGCATTTAGAATAGATACCCCCTCCTACCTCAAGAGAAGTAGTAATCACTGCGGTCAGAAGGTTCCACCACATAGCCGGGGTTATTTCCTACATCACAATATATCACACAATCAATTTCCCATTCATTCACATCGGCCTAATGTTCATATTTATTTACTTAGTATTTTTTTGGCATCTAAACTCTCAGTCCCTTTATTTCATTCGTTCAGCTATCACCACCACGGCTTAGGTGTCAGTATTTATCTTGCACATCCAATGCTGAACCCAACACTGGGTTCCCACATTAATGGTTCCCAATAACCATTAAGCCTCATTAATGGCCATTGACCATTAATAACAGCATCTCACCTTACCAAAAACAGTTATTTAACACAATAAATACTTCTCTATTTACATCTCACGTTTCCCACAAATCTTAGGGGCAAGGGTTTTTCACTAAAACCCAACAACACTCATTAAATCATATTCCCAACATCAAAACCCAAAAACTCATGGCTTATACTCTTGAGAAATAGCAAGGACCTTACCTCAAGAGAAAAAATAAAAGAGTTTTCCGAATGAGGGAAAACCACACGGAATGAAGAGGAGGAAAAGTGAGACTTCAAGCTCCAAACTCTTCTTTCTTGCTCTCAAGAAATGATAATGGGAGAGGAGGAGAAAGCCACCACTTTTTCTTAGGGTTTTAAAGAGAAGTAAGATAGGAAATAAAGGAGAAGAGTGTAGAAGAAGTAGAAGCAAGTACATGTATGGGAAATCCAAAAAGGGGTTGACGGGATTAAGAAGGGAAAAGTAGGCCATTTTGATTTATTTTTAATTCCCCGATAAATATTTATCGTTTTATGATAAACAGGGTCATCGTTTGGGCTTAACACTATATCTAAAAATTATTCCGAATATACCATCGGATTCCCAATACTATTCTTAACAACCCTGACCAATATCATCCCATTTGGAGATACTTGGTCTAAAACCTATATTTTAACCGGGCTCATTCTCAGCTTATCCAGTTCCAATAAATCATAGATAACTCCCAAAAATCTTAATTCATTTACTCCTAATATTTTGGAATTATTAAATAACCCAAATATAATTATTTAATATTTATCCCCTCAATTAATCCTTCACTTTAAAATTTAGGGTGTTACAAGAGATGTCACCATTTTTTCATACAAGGGAAATGTGTCACAAGCAGCTAATAGTGAGGTGGTGAAGGGCTTTGCATGGTAGAGACAAGTGGCCAAGTGATGGAGTGATTTAATTGGTTCATGTGCATGCAAGCTGAGGTGTCAAGTGCAGGGACAACAGCTTGCTTGTGGGTGTAAGGGGTCTTCTGGGTCGAATTCGAAATGTTCTAAACACAAAAGTTATAGAACTTTTTGTTGTCTTTAATTTGATATAAAGCATAAAAAAATCCATTAAGAATTGAGTACGTTAAGGCCTAAATACAAAAGGGGTGCAGGGCTATGATAGGATTTTTGTTCCCTGCATAGATTATATTTATGGGCCAAATTGGTAAGGATTTGGGCTTTGTGTTATTCATCAAAGTTGTGGATAATTGAGTTAAGAAAAATTTGGTGAAGGCCTCATTCAATTTCATGGTCATATGAGAGAGATATATGGAAAATACTACACCTAGTGCAAGCTGTTGCTGGAAAAACATGAATTAATGTAGTGTTTTAATTTCTGGGATTTATGGGATGTGAATTAGACTTTGTGGTCAACATAAAAGTTTTAGATAAATTTGATACGGAGATTTTGGAACAATAACAACTCAAATCCAATATCGGGAGAAGAAACTACGCCCAAAATACGTACAGATGCATATTTTAGCTTACCCAGGTAACTTAAAATCAATGTTTTTAGGCTTGGTTGGTTAGAAATGGGTATTGGGCTTTTCATAAAAAGTTGTTAAGAATGACATGAGGGATGCTTTTTATGATAAAAATAATCGACTCAAGTATCATGGAAAATTTCTGAGCCAAAACCAGGGAGTTATACAGTTTTACTAACTTAAAATAAATATTTAGATATTTATACTAAATCACCTAATGTTTTATTTTATAAATCTTTATGATTACAAATGTTATTAAACACATCATTTTGTTGTCATAATTCTTTCAATTACTCAGCAGATTGAAACCAGAATCTCTGCCTCATACTTACAAAATCTCTTTAAAATAGACATATAAGCAAGTCGGTCGTAACCCATTCATCAATACACATAAAAATTGTCACAAAATACTAGAAAATGGTCTCAAGGACCTAATACAAAAATGAGGGTTGTTATTCTCCCAACTACAAGTGAATTGAGTGAAAAACCATCCTTTTGACTCTTTCTTAGCTAGTGAGTCTAAAAAAGAGAGAAGATTAAAAGTTTGTGGGGTTTTATAGGACATATCATCCATCATGTGATTCTTGAAGATATCTTTACGAAACTTGATTCTTAGGATCATCCAAGGAGCAATTCATCTAGTTCTTAACTTGAGGGTTCCATCAATGCATCACCATGGTTGGTCAGTTCATAATCTTGATAGGTTTTCACAGTTTTAAAGCTCAAATGAAGAAAACGCAAAGTGAACAAGACCCAATCATAAACAATTCCAGGAGCTTAACTATTCTCTCGACTACAAGTGAATTGTGTGAACAACCATCCTTTTGACTCCTTCTTAGCTAGTGATTCCAAAAGAAAGGGAAGATTAAAAGTTTTTGAGGATTTCAAGGATATACCATCCAAGATGTGACTCTTCAAGATATCTTCATAAAACATGATTCTTAGGATCATCCAAGGAGCAATTTATATAGCTCTTAACCTAAGAGTTTTAACAATGCATCACCGTGCTTGGTTAGTTCGTAATCTTAATGGGTTTTCGAAGTTTTCATGCTCAAGAACATAAAAGGCAAAGTGAAGAAAATCCAATCCTAAACAATGTCGGGAGCCTAACTATTCTCCCAACTATAAGTGAATTAAGTGAACAACCATCCTTTTGACTCTTTCTAAGCTAGTGAGTCAAAAGAGAGAGAAGATTAAAAGTTTGTGGGGTTTTCTACGACACATCATCCATCATGTGATTCTTGAAGATATCTACATGAAACTTGATGCATAGGATCTTCCAAGGAGCAATTCATCTAGTTCTTAACCTAAGAGTTCAGACGATGCATCACCATGCTTGGTCAGTTCGTAATCTCGATGGGTTTTTGAAGTTTCAAGCTTAAGTGAAGAAAACGTAGAGTGAACAAGACCCAATCCTAAACAATGCCGGGAGCCTAACACTAGTGCAAAAAATAGCTATAAGCACGGGATATGAGCACGGTTCTAGCAAAATCGTGTTTGAAACGAGGCGGTGGCAATTTTGTAAATATGAGGAAGTCCATAAAATGTCTAAAACGCATATATAAGCACAGATAGACAAAAACCGTGTTTATAGGAATTCTATAAACACAGCTACTTCAAGTCTGTGGTTAAAGCATTTTATTTTTTAAAAAAAAAATTTAAATGGAGAAACAAACACGGTTGGGTTGGCAACCGTGTTTATATATGGAATCTATAAACATGTCTATTTTAGGTCCGTGGTTAAATCATTTTATCATTTTTTAAAAAACTTTTAAAACGGAGAAACAAACATGGGTGGGTGGGGAATTATGTTTATAGATGGCCCATAAACACGGTTGGAGGGGAACTGTGCTTAAATGTACAAATATCAACACGGTTCTGTGTCACCCGTGCTTAAAGGTCTAGTCTGCGTGCTCTCTAATGTTAGTTTATGTTTTGGCTTTTCGTTTTCTCTCTCCCCCTCCATTTCTCTTCGTTCATGTTGCCTCTCTCTTTTCTTTATTACAGTTTGGCTTTTCACTTTCCCTCTCTTCATTTATCTTCCCTCTTTCTCTATTTCTCTTTCAAATGAACAGCTCCCTCCCTTCATTTCAGTTTGACCAAGAGCTTCCTCCTTCCATTTCACTTGGATGAACAGCCACGGAAGGTTTTTGGATTTTCAAAATCCCAAATCTGGTGCGCCGGTCCTAGCTAGCCGTCAATGAGATTTGTCCAGCAGCTCCGCTGCTCTGCCTCCATTCTACTCGTTATCTCTGCTACGGCCATCACCGTTAAGCTGATGTTGCTCGCTGCTCTGCGACCTCTACGACGCCATTGCTGATTACCTGTGAACAACTCCGCTGAACCAAGGATTTTAAATATTCAGGTACATTTCTCTACTCTATTACTTTGGTAAAGTTTAATTTTATTAATTTATTATTTAAAAATTGAAATGAACATGTTATGAGTTGTGGATGGATTGAATTAGAGTGTTCAATCAATATGTTGACTCACTGAGTTGCTGAATGAATTGTAATTTCTTGTTCAAACTTGTATTCAAGTATTGTTATGTTTGATTTTTCTTCTTCTTGATAGGCAAATGTTTTGTTGAAATTAGAATGAAATACATTTAAGTTTTAAAATTGTTTCTGTCACTATTTATTTCTTAAGTTGAGCTACTACAACTTTAAAGTTAATGAGCATCATTAATAAAGGCCACACATAATAAAGTAACACGTCAAGAAATTAACCTTATTGATCACATAACCAAATCTTATTAATAACACATTCAAGTCGTATTAAAAACTTCCTTATATGAACCTTCATAATTCGGTCATTCATCCAAATTTTGAAATTTTTGTTTATTATTTGCTAGTGATAATGATGGAATTGTTGGAGGGTGGTAATGAAATTGTGATATACTGTTTTATAACTTTAAATAATTTTATTATAACAATAGTAACTAGTTTTGTTTATCATATAAAACCTTAAAACACCATATGTTAAATCTAAATAGTCCCGGAATAAATAAAAAATTACTAATAAAAACTAATAAAAATACCTGTTTAGTGTATTTAATTTGAATTTTAATTTGGTGTTAATTTTGTATAACTTAATTTTTTATTTGTTATATTATTAGTTCCTGATAAGTTTTTTTAGTCCCTTTTATTTGTGAGTGAACCATAGTTTCCCGTTTGAGATTGGACACAAATGGTAATTAAATTAATTGATTTCATCGTTTGTGTTGAATCTTGAATTGTCCGTTTGGACAGTTTGGGGTGAACAATTTTTTATGCGTCATTACTATGTACAAGTTTTAGGACTTATTTTAAAATTTAATCAAGTTTTGGTTAGTTATGTTTTGTATTGTTCTCTGGGTGCATATTTGATTATGGTTGAATCTGATGTTACCATTTTCATTTCGTGTACTTAGAGACCAATGCGAAATACTGCCAAAATTTTATCAAATTTTAAAATAACTTCTAAGTTATATGCAGCTATAAGTATAGAAAAATGTTCATCCTGAATGGGTAGGACCACCACCTTTGTAAAGAAAGTGAGATTCATAGCACCGTTAAATTTGCTGGTATTGTAAATAGTGGGTATGGATCAAAGTTGGATAGCTGCATCACGTATAAGTCCACAGTATAAGGGTGGAGTCGAAAAATTCATAGAATTCGTGATACGAAATGCTGAGGATGTGAATGGAAAGTATTTTTGCCCTTGTGTTAAATGCTTGAACATGCGCCGAATAGAATTGGAAGAGGTGTGAGAACATCTGTTGTGTGATGATTTTCTTCAGACTTATACGTGATGGATATGGCATGGTGAACATGTTGAGGTGCCAAGTACCAGTTTTTAAACAAAAGACCAAAGCTTTGTGCATGAGGTTGATGATGACATGGATGACCGACTTGAGGATATGATCTGTGATATGGGGGTAGAAAGTTTTAAGAGAGCTCACATATATACAACTCTATGTGAGGATTCTGAGAAGCTGTTGTATCTGAATTGTGTCAACTTCATGAGGTTGTCAGCAGTTTTACGATTATTTAACTTAAAGGCGATAAATAGGTGGACAGATAAAAGTTTCACTGACTTTCTTAAGTTGTTGAAAGAAATGCTCCCAGTTGGTAACACTTTGCCAAATCGTAACTATAAGGCTAAAAAGGTGTTGTGTCCTATAGGCTTGGAGTATATGAAGATACATGCATGCCCAAATGATTGTCTATTATACCGTGTTGAGTATTAAATGCTGCATCGATGACCTAGGTGTAGGGTGTCATGGTATAAGAAAAAAGAGGTTGATTTTGATGAATTCTGCACAAAAGGGTCTCCAGTGAAGGTGTTGTGGTATCTCCCTATAGTTCCAAGACTAAAGCGTCTATTTGCCAATGCAGATGATGCGAAGCTTATGAGATGGCATGCTAATGAAAGGTTGTTGCGGACTACTTAGGCATCCGGTAGATGGATTACAGTGGAAGAAAATGGATACGATGTTTCTGGATTTTACCCATGACCCAAGAAATGTTAGGCTTGCACTAGCCACAGATGGCATGAACCCATATGGGAACCTAAGCACAAACCACAGTTCGTGGCCTGTTTTGTTGTTTGTTTACAACTTGCCACCAAGGTTGTGCATGAAGGAGAAATACGTTATGTTATCAATGATGATTTCTGGTCCACGACAACCAGGGAATGACATTGATGTATACTTATCTCCGTTAGTTGAGGACATGAAAATGTTATGGGAAGAAGGGGTTGATGTGTTTGAGGGGTTTACAGGACATTCATTCAATTTGAGGGCCATGTTATTCTGCACGATCAATGATTTTCTAGCGTATGGTAACCTCTCGGGCTATAGCGTCAAAGGACATAAAGCATGTCCTATATGTGAGGAGGGAACTAGTTCTGATCAACTACATCATGGAAGGAAAAATGTTTATCTTTGACATCGTAGGTTTCTCACACCTAATCATCCACTTCATAGGTTGAAGAAGTCGTTTAATGGTGCATAAGAGTTTGAAATGCCTTACCCACCATTGTCTGGTCGTCAAGTATATGAAAAGGTGAAAGAAGTCAATGTGGTTCTTGGTAAGTCTGAGAAGCAGTCCTCCTCAAAAAACACGTGGAAGAAAAGGTCAATATTTTTTGATCTGCCATATTAGAAAGAGCTTGATGTGAGACTGTTAATCCCAAGAAACCTGTTAACTCTTTGTGTTTACTGTTGGGTCTTTTAATTGGCAAGCGCACCAATCGTTTATAGTTTTCAAAATTTAGATATCGTTCCACAGGGATTAAAAGTCCAATAGTTACAGTAATTTTCTAGTTACTATGGTAAATTTATCAAAACTTATACACAAAAGAATAATTTATATACAATTTATACAATATTTACAAGATGGCATAATTGAGTTGTTCATGTGGTAAAAAGAGAATAATGATCTATCTAAAAAGTTGAGTTGCAATTTAGAATAGGTAAGATACTTGAGATAAAACACAGATAGACAAATTATGTTGGAAATTGGATCCCTAATCTAGAATAACAATGAGGAACTCAAGACATGCATATTTAATCATCAAGTTTCATGTTATTGCAGCTTAAAATCATTATAACTGATCCCTTGTGATATAAATTCTAAGAATTCACTGTAAAGTCTGATCCCTCATGAGCTTTCTTAGTAAAAACTTACATTAAGTCCTGGCCTTATGGCAACAATGGTTAACAAACCCTCCTGGCGCTCAAGCGAGTCCCTTTTGCACTCAAGCATGGATAAAATTGTTACCTCACGCTTAAGCGTGACTTCATCGAGCTTGAGCGTGACTCCTGTAATTGGGCTTGTGCTTGAGCAATTAATTTCATGCTTAAGCATGAGCGTGCTTGCACCAAACCTGTCACTATGTTGTGCCTTACGCTTGAGCGTATTAGTGCACGCTTAAGCGTGCTCGGGTTTGAAACAAATTGGAAGCTTGATATTCCAAGCTTGTCACTTAAGTGAATGATGGTATGCTTGAAGCGTGATTCATACCTGTTACCATCTGTTGTGGTTTAATAAGGGTGTATGTATGCTAAAGATCCAACGTTCCTACGCGTACCCATGACTTATACCCCTTGTATGTTGGAAGCTCTAGTTCTTGAAAAGAAAAAAAGCATATTCTTTAGATTCCATTGAAAGGTAATATCTCTTCCCTTCTTAATTTCACTTAATAGCTAGAATCATTGCATCCCACCGTTTTAATTTCAAAATTTTTGCATCCATCATGTCTATTCATCTCATATTTTTGTGTTATAATAACTTTATTATAGTATCTTTTCTTGAACAATGTATTCCCTTTTCAGTTGTAATGAAATTATATTTCCCTGTTAAGTTGTTTATTGTTATTTCCTTTTCTGAATTGTATTTTTAAATTTGTACATGCTATTGGTCACTAATCACTGCCATATAGGTAAAAAGGGAAGTAATCTATCCTCTCATCTTATTAATTTGTGAAATGTGTTAACTGTGTTTAATTTAGAATCTATCTTAATTATTTAAATCTTGCTGATTCTCAGGCATCAATTGGATAAATTAATTAATTCGCAATGCTTGATTCATGATCCCTGTCCATAACTATTCCCATCCTGTATTATTTGTATATTCATCATGCTAGTTAGCAATCTGAATTTGTAATCTCACATTAAGTTTGGGGACATGATTGGCTGATTACCTGTAATGTATTAGCTTTTGAGCCTTTATTATTATTTTTTCGAGTGTGCCTACATTATTGTTAGTGAGACAGAATTTGCTTCAGTGCTTGCTAATATGTTGCCAATTGGAAATGATGAAAGCCTTCTTTGTTAATTAGCTAGGGCCAAATTTAGCCATCCTTAATATTATTAATTATCCTTTGACCTAACAATTATATTTTGAGCCTGAGACCCTTTCATTCTGATTATGTACCTAACTTTATGAGCCTATTTATCTGAGAAAAACCAAGTGAATTATCCCTGGATGTTCCACTGATGGACTACTGAGTCTTATCTTATTGCTAGGAACTAGCAAGTTCTAAGTTTGGGGATTAAGAGTGTGCCTAACAACAATTAAAGGACATACTTTGACCTTAATTATGGATAAGGATTTTGAGAAATGAAAGGAAGAACAACAAAAGCAAAAGAAAAGTGAAAAATCAGCAAAGCAAGTCTTATAAAGAAAAGAAAAATGGTATTAAAAAAAGAATGAAAGAGAAGAAAGAAAAAAAAAGTCCAAAGGACTAAAAGAGAAGAAGGTGCAAAGCACCACAAGTAATTAAGTTATCCTTCATCTGAAAGAAAAAAAATAAAAGCAAAGAGCTTGTTAGTAAAGGCATTTGAGTTAAGATTGAGGCAAGACATCAGTGGGCATATCTTTTAACCCAACATTGACTAGAAAAACATAAATAGAGCCTGTAGCCTAACCCCATTACAAGCTTAAAAAGCCCTTACTGATCCAATTGTGTTAGCATATGTCATGATGTTTAGAACTGTTGCAAGCCTATGTTGATCTGACAATTATACAGGTGATGAGTGCATGCTATTGACCCTATACACTGACAGAAGAGTGAAACACCAATCCATGTGAAGAAAGCATCACTAGCTTGTTCCTAAAGGAAGTGTGAGTAATTATATTTTCAGAATTTGCAAAAAGAAAGCATGAATGGTATTCAATAATTTTGGTATGAATTAAGTTAAGGAAAGGTTGATTGTCTTGAGTGAGTGCAATTCAGTTAATTAATCTGAGTCCTTACTTGAGGACAAGCAAGCTTTAAGTTTGGGGATGTGATAAGTCTTGAAAAGACTTAATAATTTCATCTTTAATTTAACTTAATCCATTAAATATTGTTTAGTTTGGCATTATTATTTAATAAATTGTCAATAATTCTTGTTTTAGTTATTTAATTCAAAAATGTTTAAATCGTGCAAGAAAATGGTTAAAAAGATACGTATATAAGGAATTATGTGTATTGAGAGATTTATTAACCCAACATACAAACGCTAGAAAGCCAGCATACATACGCTAGGCATTTATTTGTTTTCATGTTGCAGGATCAGGTACAGGACATCCAGCGTATGTACGCGCATAAACAGAACTTGAAAAGAGAAGCTTCAAGCTTAAGCGTGAAAGCATCAAGCTCAAGCGTGAAGTCATCATGCAATTCATATAAAAGGGAATGAAGTCACAACATGCATTAAAGCTTCGACCACGCTCAAGCGGACACGTTCACGCTCAAACATGAAGTCATAAAAGGCATAAACTAAAGCATCACGCTCAAGTGCCCTTGGATCAAGCTTAGGTGTGAATTCTCCTTATCCAGTGTTTCATTCTCCTTCAACGTCAGATTACAATAGTTCCCCTTAATTATTTTGTATCCTTTGCTGTTTATTTTGTATTTTAGTAACTTAAGTATTGTATGTAATTAGTTTAGCTATTTTAGTTATTAATTAAGTTTCCTATGTAATTAATTAGAGTTAGTTAGTTAGTTTAAGTTATCTATATATACTTGTAAATACTCTGTAAAAAAAGAGAAAGGGGGAGAACACAGAAGCAATAACACGATTCATTTTCTCATTTCTAATCTCTCTAATTCTTTTCTCTCTCTAAATTCTCTCGTCCATGTCTCTCCACATTCCCTCGTCCAAATCCATTTCTATGGGTTTCTAAACCCCTAGGGTTGGGATTACTGAAGCTTCTGATGGAATCTTGAAGCTGTATTAAGGAAATCATCTTCTGAAGCAAGAGGAAAAGAAGCTGAGAAGTGGATCTACTCTGCTGAATTGACAAATTCAGATCCAAATGAAGAATCTTACCAGTAAGGAATCATGGTTAAGGCTAAGGTAACTTCTACCTTCCTAACTAGTTCAGGCCTAGTAAGTAGGTGAATAGTTAGGGTTCAACCCCCAATTTCGTATTAGATTTCTCTGTCACTAAACACTTAAGGGATTAGGGTTTAATGCTTAGGAATTAGTGTTAATCACCTAAGGAATTAGGGATTAACTAACTGTGAATTGTCCCCTTGCATCTGAAGCTTAATTGAACCTTGATTACATGTTCCTTGATAAAGTTGTACGCTGAAGTAATCCTAACCTATGTTCCATTAATCACATTTCATCTCTTATATTGTTTCTAGAAATACAAAAACATATAAAGTATATAAACAATAAAAACAGAAGGAATTCTTCACTGTGTTATTTTGGTTCAGCTTGTGCTAGTCTAAGATTATGGTAATTACCTCAATCCCTGTGGGATGATCAAATATATTACAAATTTAACGATTGGTGTGTTTGCCAAAAGAATATAAATCCTCTAAGAGTTACACATCGAGTCAATGATTCAGGATTTATGCATCACTCATATGATACATCACCATGCTTGGTCAGTTCGTAATCTTGAAGGGATTTTGAAGTTTTCAAGATCAAGTGAAGAAAACACAAGGTGAATAAGACCTAATCCTAATCATTGCCAGTAGCCTAACTATTATCCTAACTGCAAGTGAATTGAGTGAACAACCATCCTTTTGACTCCTTCTTAGCTAGTGAGTCCAAAAGAAAGGGAAGATTAAAAGTTTGTGGGGTTTTTTAGGACACACCATCCAAGATGTGATTCTTGAAGGTATATTCATAAAAGTTATTTCTTAGGATCATCCAAGGAGCAATTCATTTAGTTCTTAACCAAAGAGTTCAGACGATGCATCACCATGCTTGGTCAGTTCATAATATCGATGGGTTTTCAAAGTTTTCAAGCTCAAGTGAAGAAAACACAGAGTGAACAAGACCCAATCCTAAACAATGTCAGGAGCCAAACTATTCTCTCAACTACAAGTGAATTGAGTGAACAACTATCGTTTTGACTCCTTCTTAGCTAGTGAGTCCAAAAGAGTGAGAAGATTAAAAATTTATGGGGTTTTCTAGGACACATCATCCATCATGTGATTCTTGAAGATATCTTCATGAAACTTGATGTATAGGATCATCCAAGTTACAATTCATCTAGTTCTTAACCTAAGAGTTCAGACGATGCATTACACTGCTTGCTCAGTTCATAATCTTGATAGGTTTCCGAAGTTTTCAAGCTCAAGTGAAGAAAACACAGAGTAAATAAGACCCAATCCTAAACAATGTTGGTAACCTCACTATTCTCTTAACTGCAAGTGAATTGAGTGAATAGCCATCCTTTTGACTCCTTCATTGCTAGTGTGTCCAAAAGAGAGAGAGAAGATTAAAAGTTTATGGGGTTTTCTAGGAGACAATCGTCCATGATGTGATTCTTGAAGATATATTCTTAAAGATATCTTCATGAAAATTATTGCATAGGTTCATCCAAGGAGCAATTCATCTAGTTCTTAACTCGAGAGTTACGTTGATGCATCACCATGCTTTGCCAGTTCGTAATCTGGATGGGTTTTTGAAGTTTTCAAGCTTAAGTGAAGAAAACGTAAAGTGAACAAGACCTAATCGTAAACATTGCCAATAGTCTAACTATTCTCTCAATTACAAGTGCATTGAGTGAACAACCATCCTTTTGACTCCTTTTTAGTTAGTGAGTCCAAAAGAGAGGGAAGATTAAAAGTTTGTTAGGCTTTCTAGGAGACACCATCCAAGATGTTATTCTTAAAGATATCTTTATAAAACTTGATTCTTAGGATCATCAAAGGAGTAATTCATCTAGTTCATAACCTGAGAGTTCAGACGATGCATCACCATGCTTAGTCAGTTTGTAATATCGATGGGTTTTTGAAGTTTTCAAGCTCAAGTAAAGAAAACACAGAGTGAACAGGACCCAATCCTAAACAATGTCGGGAGCCTAACTATTCTCTTAACTACAAGAGAATTAAGTGAACAACTATCCTTTTGACTCCTTTATAGCTAGTGAGTCCAAAAGACAGAGAAAATTAAAAGTGTGGGGTTTTCTAAGACACAATCTTAAAGATATCTTGACAGAACTTGATGCTCAGGATCATCCAAGGAGCAATTTATCTAGATCTTAAGCTGAGAGTTAAATCGATGCATCACCATGGTTGGTCAGTTTATAATCTTGACAGGTTTTCAAATTTTAAAGCTCAAGTGAAGAAAACGTAAAGCGAACAAGATCTAATCCTAAACATTGCTAGAAGCCTAACTATTCTCTCAACTACAAGAGCATTGAGTGGACAACCATCCTTTTGACTTTTTCTTAGCTAGTGAGTCCAAAAGAGAGAAGATTAAAAGTTTATGGGGTTTTCTAGGACACATTATCCGACATATGATTCTTGAAGATATCTTTATGAAACATGATGCATAGGATGATCCAAGGAGTAATTCATCTAGCTCTTAACCTGAGAGTTCAGACGATGCATCACCATGCTTGGTCAGCTCGTAATCTTGATAGGTTTTCAAAGCTTTCAAGCTCAAGTGAAGAAAATACAAAGTTAACAAGACCCAATCCTAAACATTGCCAAGAGCCTAACTTTATAAAACTTTATTCTTAGGATCAACCAAGGAGCAATTCATCTAGTTCTTTACCTAAGAGTTTGAATAATGCATCTCTATGCTTGGTTAGTTTGTAATCTCAATGGGTTTTCAAATTTTTCAAGCTCAAGTACATAAAAGGCAAAGTGAAGAAGACCTAATCCTAAACAATGTCAGAAGCCTAACTATTCTCTCAACTACAAGTGAATTGAGTGAACAACCATCCTTTTAATGCTTTCTTAGCTAGTGAGTCCAAAAGAGAGAGAAGATTAAAAGTTTGTGGGGTTTTGTAAGATACATCATCCATCATGTGATTCTTGAATATATCTTCAAGAAACTTGATGCATAGGATCATCCAAGGAACAATCTATCGTGTTCTTAACTTGAGAGTTCAGGTGATGCTTTACCATACATGGTCAGTTTGTAATCTCGATGGGTTTTCAAAGTTTTCAAGCTCAAGTAAAGAAAACATAGAGTGAACAAGACCCAATCCTAAACAATGTTAGGAGTCTAACTATTCTCTTATCTACAAGTGTATTGAGAGAACAACCATCCTTTTGACAATTTCTTAGCTAGTGAGTCCAAAAGAGAGAGAAGATTAAAAGTTTGTGGGGTTTTCTAGGACACATCATCTAACTTATGATTCTTGAAGATATCTTTATTAAACTTGATGTATAGGATCATCCACGGAGCAATTCATCTAATTCTTAACCTAAGAGTTCAGATGATGGATCCCATGCTTGGTCAGTTTGTAATATCGATGGGTTTTTGAAGTCTTTAAGCTCAAGTGAAGAAGAAAAAGAGTAATAAGACCCAATCCTAAACAATGCCGGGAGCCTAACTATTCTCTCAACTACAAGTGAATTGAGTGAAAAATCATCCTTTTGATTCATTCTTAGCTAGTGCGTCCAAAAGAGAGAGAATATTAAAAGTTTGTGGATTTTTCTAAGACACATATCCATCATATGGTTCATGAAGATATCTTCATAAAACTTAATGCATAGGATCATCCAAGGAGCAATTTATCTAGTTCTTAACCTGAGAGTTTAGACTATGCATCACCATGCATGGTCAGTTCAGAATCTCGATGTGTTTTCGAAGTTTTCAAGCTCAAGTCTATAAAAGGCAAGTCGAAGAAGACACAATCCCAAACAATGTTGGGAGCCAAACTATTTTCTTAACTACAAGTCAATTGAGTGAACAACCATCCTTTTGACTCTTTCTTAGGTAGTGAGTCCAAAAGAGAAGGAAGATTAAAAGTTTATGGGGTTTTCTAGGACACACCATCCAAGATGTGATTCTTGAAGATATCTTCATAAAACTTGATTCTTAGGATCATCCAAGGAGCAATTCATCTAGTTCTTAACCTAAGAGTTTTAACGATGCATCACCATGCATGGTCAGTTCGGAATCTCAATGTGTTTTTGAAGTTTTCAAGCTCAAGTTTATAAAAGGCAAGTCGAAGAAGACATAATCCTAAACAATGTTGGGAGCCAAACTATTTTCTTAACTACAAGTCAATTGAGTGAACAACCATCCTTTTGACTCTTTCTTAGGTAGTGAGTCCAAAAGAGAAGGAAGATTAAAAGTTTATGGGGTTTTCTAGGACACACCATCCAAGATGTGATTCTTGAAAATATCTTCTTAAAACTTGATTCTTAGGATCATCCAAGGAGTAATTCATCTAGTTCTTAACCTAAGAGTTTTAACGATGCATCACCATGCATGGTTAGTTCGTAATCTGGATGGGTTTTCAAAGTTTTCAAGCTCAATTACATTAAAGGCAAAGTGAAGAAGACCCAATCCTAAACAATGTCGGGAGCCTAACTATTCTCTTAACTACAACTAAATTGAGTGAACAACCATCCTTTTGACTCTTTCTTAGCTAATGAGTACAAAAGAGAGAGCAGATTAAAAGTTGGTGGGATTTTCTAGGATACATCATCCATCATGTGATTCTTGATGAAATCTTCAAGAAACTTGATGCATAGGATCATCCGAGGAGTAATTCATCTAGTTCTTAACTTAAGAGTTCAGACAATGCATCACCATGCTTGGTCAGTTCATAATCTCGATGGGTTTTTGAAGTTTTCCAGGTCAAGTGAAGAGAACAAAGACTGAATTGAGTGAACAACCATCCTTTTGACTCCTTCTTAGCTAGTGAGTCCAAAAGAGAGACAAGATTAAAAGTTTGTGAAGCTTTCTAGAACACATCATTCATTGTGTGATTTTTGAAGATATCATCAAGAAACATAATGCACAGGATCATCCAAGGAGCAATTCATCTAGTTCTCAACTTGAGAGTTTAGATAATGCATCACCATGCTTGGTCAATTCTCAATCTAGATGGGATTTTGAAGTTTCTAAGCTCAAGCAAAGAAAATGCAAAGTGAACAAGACCCCATCCTAAACAATGCCAGGAGCCAAACTATTCTCTCAACTATAAGTGAATTGAGTGAACAACTATCCTTTCGACTCCTTCTTAGCTAGTGAGTCCAAAAGAGAGAGAAGATTAAAAATTTATGGGGTTTTTTATGAGACGTCATCCATCATGTGATTCTTGAAGATATCATCATGAAACTTGATGCATGGGATCATCCAAGTTGCAATTCATCTAGTTCTTAACCTAAGAGTTCAGATGATGCATTACCATGCTTGGTCAGTTCGTAATCTCGATGGGTTTTTGAAGTTTTCAAGCTAAAGTGAAGAAAACGCAGAGTAAACAAGACCCAATCCTAAACAATGTCGGGAGCCTAACTATTCTTTTAACTATAAGTGAATTGAGTGAACAACCATGCTTTTGACTCTTTCTTAGCTAGTGAGTCCAAAAGAGAGAAGATTAAAAGTTTGTGGGGTTTTCTAGGACAAATCATCCGACATGTGATTCTTGAAGATATCTTCATGAAACTTTATGCGTAGGATCATCCAAGGAGAAATTCATCTAGTTCTTAACTTGAGAGTTCATACGATGCATCACCATGCTTGGTCAGTTCATAATCTTGATGGGTTTTTAAAGTTTTCAAGCCCAAGTGAAGAAAACGCAAAGTGAATAAGACCTAATCCTAAACATTACTAGTAGCCTAACTATTCTCTCAACTACAAGTGAATTGAGTGTACAACCATTCTTTTGACTCCTTCTTAGCTAGTGAGTCTAAAAGAGAAGGAAAATTAAAAGTTTGTGGGTTTTTGAGGACACACCATCCAAGATGTGATTCTTGAGGATATCTTTATAAAACTTGTTTCTTAGGATCATCCAAGGGGAAATTCATTTAGTTCTTAACCTGAGAGTTCGGACGATGCATCACCATGCTTGGTCAGTTCGTAATATCGACGGGTTTTCAAAGTTTTCAAGCTCAAGTGAAGAAAACACAGAGTGAACAAGACCTAATCCTAAAGAATGCCAGGAGCCTAACTATTCTCTTAACTACAAGTGAATTGAGTGAAGAACTATCCTTTTGACTCCTTAGCTAGTGAGTCCAAAAGACAAAGAAGATTAAAAAGTTTATGGGGTTTTGTAGGACACAATTGTCCATAATGTGATTCTTGAAGATATCTTCATGAAACTTGATGAATAGGATCATCCAAGGAGCAATTCATCTAGTTCTTAACCTAAGAGTTTTAACGATGCATCACCATGCTTGGTTAGTTCGTAATCTCGATGGGTTTTCAATGTTTTCAAGCTCAAGAGCATAAAAGGCAAAGTGAGGAAGATCCAATCCTAAACAATGTCGGTGTTAGCCAAGGCCTCGATACTCAAGAGGGGGGTGAATTGAGTATTTCAAATTTTTACGCGGAATCCCTTTCAAAACAGTTCTTAGTACATAAATGATGCAATATAAAAGATATAATAATTATGAAGCACATATCATACTAAAATATTTTGAGTTGAAGAGACAATATTGAAGAATTGATTTTGATAAACAAGGCAAGTTATTAGTTCAGGAAATTCTTGAAATACTTGGCATGCAATAATTAATTCCAATATAAATTTAACTTAACCAATTTCTAACAAATTAATTAAGCATAATTATTTACCAAGTTATTAACAATAATATTCTACTCACTTATACAATAGTTAAATCCAACAATATTTAAGTCAATTAATTCAAGAATTTAATTTAAGCAATTTTACCAAACCAATTAGATATAAATATTTTAGCATGCAAATTAATTTCTCAATAATAAAGGAGTTTAAGGGAAAAGAGAATTTGCAAACCGATATAACGAGTTTCACCACCCCGGTGTACGTCTCGCCTTCAAGCAACGCACTTGAAGGATTTCCACTATTGAGAATTTGAGATTACAAGCTTTGAGCAATTGTCTCCTAGTGTCCCACACTCAAGAACCCAATCCTCACAAGCAACGGGCAACCCACCCAATCTCACAATCTCTCAATAACCCAAAGGTTGAACCCCAACCTTTGTGACCACTTAACCTAGAGTGAATACCTTGGTGTTTTTGGTGTTTGGTTTACAAGATTTTTCTCTCTCACTAGAGTAGATATACAACTTGAAGCTCTCACAAAATAATGATAACTCTCACAGAGAGGATATACAAGTTTAGCTCACTCAAAAATATTTTCTCTCTAACTCTCAAATAACTCTTAAAGAGAAATTATGCAAATTAAGGATAAAGAGAGCAAATAAAAGAAATAGAGAGCAAGAAGGAGGAAGAAAGCATTGGAAGTGCTTCACTGCTTTAGGACATTTTGCAACCTCTAGCGTCCTTCTATTTATAGGTGTTCAATAGCATGGCGTTGCATTTAATTAATTCCTTCGACGCTTGGTAGAGCATGGTTCTTCGATTATGAAATTGGTAGTGCGATCCATAATTTGCGTAGTGCGATCTGTGCTGTCTCTATTTGAATTTAAACTGAATAAATCGTTCAATGAATTGATTCCCAGCATGAATTTTGCCCCTGATATAGCGTATGAATCAATTCCTACAAGGTGTGAATCGATTCCTTTGTGTTTATTAAGGCCATGAATCAATTCTTTGATTGGTGAATCGATTCCTCAAGTTGTTCAAGAGGCATGAATCGATTCCTATACTTAGTGAATTGATTCCCTTGCTAATTCTTCACCATGAATCGATTCCTTAAGCCTTTTATGTGCCTTGAATCGATTCCTCTAGTTATTTTGCAAATTCTAGCCTCTGTCATCGTGTGAATCGATTCATTTCATTATGCCTTGCATAATGAATCGATTCCTGTACCTGTTGCATGAATTTTGTGCTTTGTTTCATCCCTTTTTGATATGTGATCAATCATGGTTCCATTCCTTTGATCCTTAGGCACTTTGACGATTATTTTTCCCTATTTTAAATCTCTATAACTGCCTTGAATCATTTCATTAGAATTCATCAATTTTCCATCATCAAACATAATTAATTTGTCCGTGATAGTTGATGTTTGATCTTTGATTCTTCATTTGTTGTGTCATTATCAAAACCTACATCAACATATAAATACATTCTCCCCCTTTTTGATGATGACAACAAATGTTCATCTCTCCGGGTGTTAGTTTCATAACAGTTCATATACATGGCATAAATGACTCCCCCTTACACATATAATTTGATACCATATGTCATACATATAATTGATACCAATTGTTAAAAGATCATAATGTATCATGCAAGATAATATCTCCCCCTTAATCATGCAATAGATACCACAAAATAGTTCATCCAATTTTCAGGGCATCGTGGTAGTGTAAGCAAGCATAGTAAGCATAATAATATTTTCTCTTTTTAACAATATTCTATTTTATCAAATTCTTTCATATTCTTCTCCTCTTTTCTAATGGAAACATGATATCTCTTCCCCTTTATATCTCTCTACTAATCTCTCCCCCTTTGCCATCATCAAAAAGATCATCATCTTAGTTATAGTCTATGCCATCAACATATAAACACATTTATTCGAATAAGAGAGATTTAGAGCAAGTATTTCATAAAAGGCAGTAGAATTCAAATCAAAGCTCATAACACGATCAAGTATCAACCACATGTTAATAGAATTGCATACCATATGTTAATATCTAGAGTTAACAATCAACCATGTAATTTATTCATCAAGTAAGAAGAAAGTTGATTGTTGACTCATTTTCAATCATGTAATTAATATCACAAGTATGGTAAGTGTCACATGATTCTTTTTAATTGAGCCCACATATAGTTTTAAATAAGCACATAATTATTTCAATTAAGCACATAATTTTCTCCTTTTTGGCATTATCAAATGCACAAGAATATTTTTCCAAGTAAGCATATAGAAGAATAGAAATAAAATTGTAATCATAAGTGCCATAAACATAATCATAGAGAGGTGAAATCAAGGATAATCATTCATGTGTATGCTTCCCCTTATTGCTATAGTTGATATCACTTGTAAAAATATACCACTTATTTACACATGAAGCCAATTATACCAATTTGATCAAGTCTGATACTGCTTATAGGTTAATTTAATCAAGTCTGATTCTAAATATTATTAACACATGTAATTGGATACCAATTATTAAGCTAATTAATACAATTTTTAAGCTAATTGATACAATTTTTAAGCTAATTGATACCAAGTGTTCATGTTAGCCTATTTAAACAAGTCTGATACCATTTGTTTATTTCTTAAGCACATGATCTCCTTCTTTTAATAGATAACACTTATGCAAACAACAGATATCACAATATGAATAGATGCCATTCAAAAATTAGATACCACTTGAATATAAAAATTCACTTGTTAATTATTTAAGTAATATTGCTTGATGTATTTCTAGGTATTAGAGCAGTAACATAGAAGATTTTTCAAAAATTTTGCTTATGTCTAAGTATCAAAGCAACGGTGGAATGATTAATACAGCTTGTTGGCTTACTTATGCATGTGTATTATAACATATGCCAATATATCTATATTCTTTTTCACATGACCCTTTTATCTTAAATATTCTCTTCTTAACTTATGCCTATGATGTCATAAATAGGTCTAGTCAAGCATTTACCTAGGGCCCATAAAGCATGTGATTGTACAAGAGAATACATTTGGCATAAATCATTTACAGTACTTAAGGATAAGTCACAGAATTATTAACCAAGTGGTCTCAATTACTCAAGAGGGGGGGTGAATTGAGTATTAAAAATTTTACTTTGAATTCTTTTGAAATTGATTCTTTAGTTACTATGTTTATTGAAGAAGATAAGCTTAATGGCAAGTGATAACAAATTATGCACAAGTCAAGATAATAGGTACTTAAAGAGTCTAAGTAATAATCAAGATATAGAATCAAATTATCCACAAAGCAATTTATGAATATTTAGAAAGATTAATTCAAGAGTGTTACTTAAAGCCAAGTTCAACAATGTTAATCAAAATAGTTTGCAACTTAGTATAACATGCACTTAGTCCAAGTTAATGAAACAATGAATCAAGCAAGCAACTTAAGTGCACAAATTAAATCAGTTTAGGGAAGAGAGATTTGCAAACTGATATATATGAGTTCCACCACGCTGGTGTACATCTCGCCTCTAAGCAACCCACTTAGAGGATTTCCACTATTATAGATTAGAGATACAACTTTGAGCAATTGCGACTTCCTAGTGTCCCACACTTAAGAATCCAATCCTTACAAGTACAAGGGCACCCCACCCAATCTCTCAATCTCACAATTACAAGGTTGAAACCCCAACCCAAAGATTCTAGTATGTTTGGTGTTTAAGTATACAAGGAAACTCTCTCAATAGAGTGGATATACAAGTTAAAGCTTTCACAAAGTAATAACTCTCAAAGAGAGGATATGCAAGTTAGGTACACAATATAATTTTCCCACAAATTAACTCTCAAAAATAACTTCAAGAAATATGCCAATCAAGAATAAAGAGAGCAAGAAGAAGAGCAAGAGAATGGAGGGGGAAGAAAGCAAATGGTAATGCTTCAAATGCTTGGTGCAAGTTTTGCCTTCAACTCATTCTCTATTTATAGGCTCCAATGGCATGGGTTATTGCAATATTTAATTCCTTGGGAGCTTGAAAAGTTAGGCATGCTTGTCTTAATTCAAATTGCATTGTATTTCCAATAAGACATATGCATGTGGAGTGGGGCAAAGCATGAGTCATTGCCTTGGGCCTTCCAATTTGAGTGAACCGAAGAGGAATTGGAGTCTGCGCATGTTTCTACCTTCTGACAGCATTATGAATCGATTCTTATACCACATGAATTGATTCATGTCATTGAAATAAAGTTACTGGGCAAAAATCCACGCTTGAATCGATTCAAAAGAGAAGGGAATCGATTCATTATGTTGAAAAACACATCCTAGGCTAATTTGAACCGTGTGAATCGATTCAATACAAGGAGCAATCGATTCAAGCCTTAAACTTTCACCTCTTGGGACTTTTAAAACATATGAATTGATTCATATGGTTATGCATTGCTATATGAATCGATTCATGCATCTGTTGCATGAATTCTAACACTTTGTTTCACCCTTTTGACATGTAATTGCATATGATTTGTTTCCTTTGATTCTTGGCACACTTGTTGATCATTTTTACTTGTTTTAAGCTTCCTTAAATGCCTTGAATCATTTTCATCATCAAACACAATTAATTCGTTTGTTGTGTCATTATCAAAACCTATATCAACATAAAAATACAAGAATCATATCATTGTCATAGTGCGGTTGTAAATGTGTAATGCAAGTCATGCACTCATTGTAATCAATTTGCCATAACATATATGTTGTTATCTTGATGCTATGTATGATATCACTTGATGGATTTGTCAATTTAAGCTCTTGATATCAATTTATTAACATTTAAGCATTTTAGCATTCAAGCATACATCATTCTTGATTCAATTGTTCAATAATTCTTTTCAAACTTAATGATGTATATTTTTAAATTTCTTTTCATAGTCAAGATCATGCATTATCAAACATACAACGCAGATAAGAATTATAATGTCAATCAAGATAGATACCAATTGCTCAAGCATGGTGTATTAAAGAAGATCATGTCATGTATTGTCATATATCATGCATTGTTTCTTATCATTTCATGCATTGTCTCTTAATATGCCATGATGCATAGACATTTAACATATCATCATAATCATGCATTGTCACTTAACATATTCTCTTGTTCATGCCTATGATATTACTAGTCATGAAGTTAAAGTTGACGTGGAATCTCCGAGTCATTATTTTGATATATATTTCTCAAAAGATTTACGCTTTGGCAAGCGCACCAGTCGTTAAAATTGTATTATATTTGATTGTCCTACAGGGATTATGGTAAGTACCTCAATCTCAGACTAGTACAAGCTGAACCAACACAAGCACAGAAAGTTCATTCGGTTTTTGGTTGTTTTAATGTTTTATAGTTGTTTTTGTATTTCCAGAAACAGAGTTAAGATGAAATGTGACAGGTGATTAATAAAAACAGGTCAGGATTGCTTCGATTCACAAATTCATCAAGAAACATGCAATTAAAGTATAATCAAACTTCATAATCCAGAGGACAATCCGCTTGTGGTTATTCCCTAATTCCTTAGGTGAAAAACACTAATCCTTAAGCATCGAACCTTAATTCCTTAAGTGCTCAATTAACCTAAGAATCTAATGCGAAATTGGAGGTTGAACTCTAACTATTCACCTAAATTAATTAGGCCTAAACTAGTTAGAAAGCTGGAAGTTACCTAAGCTTCAACCATGATTCCTCACTAGCGAAGTTCTTCATCAGTTCTGGATTTGTCAATCCAGCAATTCAGATTCACTCCTCAGCTTGTTCGCCTCAGGATCTAGAAGTTGACTTCCTTGCTCACAGCTTCAAGATTCCATTGCTAACCTTCGTAATCCCAACCTTAGGGATTTAGAACTCCATTGACTTTAGTTCCATTGAAGGATTGTGGAACGTCATGGAGGAGAGGATTTAGAGAGAGAAAATGAAGTAGTAAGATGTTTGAAGTTTGAATGAATTGTGTTCGATGTATATGTGTGAATCTGTCTCTCTTTTTTCACAGAATGTGTACAAACATATATATAGGCATCTACCTAACTAACTAACTTAACTAATAACTTAGAAAACTTAAGTTAACGACTAAACTAACTAACTAATTACATAATTATAGAATAATTAACTAATTACAGCTCAGCTCTTAACAGATTCCAGTTCATCATTAACTAATTTATAGCTCAACACTAACTAATTAATAGCTCACTACTTAAATTACTAAGGTGCAGAAGTAGGAGAGAAGGCAGCAGGAAACAATACTGGTGCCGAGTGTCTTCTGGAGGGAACAATCACTGTTTTAAATATCAGCCTTTACGCTTGAGCGAACTGTGTTCTCGCTTGGGCGAACTTGAGATATGTACTGCAGTATTACCTTCTCGCTTAAGCGTGATGGAGAAGCTTGGGCGAGGGGTGAGATTTTGGGGTCACGCTTGAGCGTAAGCTTGCTTGCTTGAATTTTTTACCCTTGCTTGAGCGAATTTAACTCTCACTTGAGCGAATTGATTATTCGATCAGCACTCTGAAATTGACGCTTGGGTTCTTCTTTTTATTTCAATCGGTTCCCTGTTCTATTTTGGAGTCGGTATCTTTTGGACTCTTTTCAGTCGGATTTGTGAAGTCTCACTCGGTTTTTCCAAATCTCACTCGGCTTTTTCCTTTCGGCTTGAGCGCTCTTTTTCCTGCACCAATAAACAACTAATTTGCCCAGCATTTGTTTACTGATTGTCCAGTATTTGCATGCTGGGTTAATGAAAACTCAATTTCTTAACTAATTAATGTTTTTAATCAGTTTCTTTACATAAATTAAGCACTTTTGGAATAATTAAATAAATTATAAATTATTAATAATTAATTAGATAATAAGGCTAAACTAATCACTAAACAATGAATTAATTCAAATAAAAAACAGAATTAATTAAGTCTTTTCAAGACTTATCACATCCCCAAACTTAAAACTTGCTTGTTGTGAACACCTCTTTTGGTCCGGTCCAAGTGGAATGAATCTTTTTATACTGAATTCCAATTCAGAATGGTCAAATCTGAATAGAATAACTCAAAAATGATCAGATCCGAGCAAGATGACTCTGATGGAAGCATTTCCGAGTGGAATATGTCCCTGTTGAAGAGAAATCCGAATGAAATGACTTAAGGAATGAGCAAATCCAAATGAAATAACTTAAGGAATGATCAAATCCATGTGAAATGACTCAAAATGGGTCAAATCCGAGTGGAATATACTCCTGTTGGAGTGGATCAGAGTGGAATGACTCAAAAAGGATCAAATCCGAGTAGAATTACTCAGAATGAGTCAGTTCTGAGTGAAATGCTTCCCTGTTAAAGGTGAATCCGAGTGGAAGGCTCCCTGTCGAAGCCATTCCGAGTGATACTCTGTTGAAGGATGAATACTGAGAAGGATTGCTCTTTGACTGCAATTAATCCGAATGAAGAAATGCTAAATCCGAGTGAGAGCTTTCTAGTTGCTACTAATCTGAGTGAAAACAAGTCTGAGTGAAGGAAAGACCGACTCAGAATGTAGCTGGAAGGACAGATTTTGATTGGATGAAAGCTTTTCCGAGTTAAAATACCAAGTTTCCAAGTCCTGAGTGGGAAGCAAGCCCTTTCTGAGTGAAAATGCTAAGTTCTGACTGAAACATTTTAGGAAGCGGTGAACCTGTGCCGAATGATCAATCTTCAATCGTTTTCCGAATGACAACAACCGAATGGAAGGATTTCTGAATGAATGTGTCCGATTGGAATGAAGAAAGGCAAATCAGTGCAAGGTCTCTTCGAGTGGTTCAGGAGATACCGATTGATGAAACTGAGTTTTTAATTCTGATTGAAGCATGAGGTCGACTCTGAGTAAGTTGGGGAATAGTCGTGTGTTTCTGAGCAAACCAAGACTCGGACTTGTGAAGAACTTCTAAGAAAGTGCATCAAATAGTTGATTGCCGAGTGAAAGCCATTCCTGATTGACGAGTGAGTGCACCGAACAAGCCAATTACCGAATGAAAGCTATTTCCCATTAGAAAATAAGTAAAATGGTTAGATTTTCAAATGGACGACTGAAGGAAAATTCTGAGTGAGACACCAGTCAGATTTTTGAGCCAATCTTCACTCATCATTCAAATAAGGGCCGATTGAATCATTTGCCCAATGCCGAGTCATCACCCTTCAAACCAATTCTGAGTCATCCTTCTTCAAACCATCACCAACCCCTTTTAGCCAGCATCACCAAGCCCATTTTCACCAAATCCGAGTCACCATTTTCACCGAAATCTGACTCACCACTTTCAGCCAATTCCGAGCCATACTTAAACCATTCCTGAGCCATTCTATTAACCATTCCCGAGCCATCTTGTCACCTAATTTCCAAGCCACTTTTAACCTATTCCCGAGTGACACTTCAGTCAGTCAGCCCTCTTCAAACCAATTCCGTGTCATCCCTCCTCAAACAAATTCTGAGCCCCTATTTTCACCAATTCTAAGACACTTTTCACCAATTCCGAGTGACATTTTTCAATCAGCACCGAGTCCTCTTCAATCGGTTTTGTGTCAATTTTCACTCGGTCTGATTGATTGTTCCAATCAGAATTGCCTTGTTTGTCCCCTCAATCCAATTGCACACTTTTTCACTCAGATTCTCCTCACAGCGACCCAATACCGAGCAAAACTTCCACTCGGCCTTCCATAGGAGAGCTCTTCCCAGAAGAATTCTCACTTGGAAAGGACTATTTTTCACTCAGAATTCACTCGAACTGAGGATGAATGCTGACTGAGAGGCTAATCCGAGTCATCCTCTCTCGGATTTCCACCAGGCTCCCCCTGTTCTCCCGTGCTGACTTGGATTCCACCACCTAAGTGGATCCAGGAATCCTGGGGGTGGCAGACAGGGGGCGGAAGTGGAGGAATTAAAAATTCCCACCAGCCGTTGTCCCCCATTACCAGGCCTGAGTGGAAGCCTGAGCTGGCCTTCCACTCGGAGTGGAAGCCTGAGCTGGCCTTCCACTTGGAAAAGCCTATAAATAGACAAACGTTGAAGCTTTGAAGGGAGAGGCATTGATTAAGAGAAAACTCTGCCTAAATTCACCCTCACTCTCTTTCTCCCTCACACCAGCTCCCTTCCCTCTCTTCACCAGCAACTGTCCTCCCACCTGCCAACTCCCTTCAAACATCCACACGGCCCAGCACCCTTACCATACCTTCTCTTCTTTCCTCTCTCCATCGTCCCACTGTCATCTCTCCTCCACCAATACAAAAAACTCCTTCCTCTCAACCAATACCGTTCCAAATCCTCTCTCCTCACCAACACCACTCGGTACAGCCCCTCTCCTCACCAGCACCCTTCACACCTCACTGTTCAGCATCCTGAGACCAGCTCTCCTCATCACTCGGTTTCTCAAACTTTCACCCGGTATTCTACTATTTTCACTCGGTTTTCCCATTTTCACTCGGTTTTTCCCATTTTCACTCGGTTTTCCCATTTTCGCTCGGTTTTTCCATTTTTCACTCTTTTTTTTCATTTTTCACTCGGTTTTCTCTTCTCCCACTCAGTTTTCGCTCATTTTTCCCTCTCCTTTTCGAACTTACTGTTCCCCTTTCTCTCTTGTAGCTTCTGCTACCTTCCCTCTTTTGCTTCGTAATAAAAATAATAAAAGGAAATGGATGTTTCATGGGTTTTCTTTCAAATCTAAATAAAATCAAAAAAGAAACAAATCATTTTTAGTCAGTGTCATACGGAAAATACTTCCGTCTACACAACCTCTATAAGATCCGTACACGTGCAAAGAACTTCGTCTTGTATGGGTTCATCACTAAGATGATACCTACCAACATTTCCCTAATCTTTTCCTAAAAAAAAACATCTAAAGAACTACGTGACCCTGATTTCTCGAAAGCTCGAGAATACGTAGGAGCAGGAAATAGTTCCTGTCGGGCCCATCTTCCTTTATTTAATTTTTAGAGTTTCCATTTTTGTCTTGCTATCAAAAGGAGGAGCGAGATTAATTTGGACGAGACGTCTTGTTAATCTCATATTTTTTAAATATCTCTTTAAAAAAAAAAGAAGGAGCGAGGTTAATTTAGACGAGACGTCTTGTTAATCTCGTATTTTTGTAGTATTTCTTTAAAAGAAGGAGCGAGGTTAATTTGGACGAGATGTTCTGTTAATCTTATATCTTTTTTAATATTTTTTTAAAAGAAGGCGGAGCGAGATTAATTTGGACGAGACGTCCTGTTGATCTCATGTAAATATTCTATGTTTATTTTTTTGTTTATTTTTGTATATTTTGTCATCTCGTATATTTTCTTTTCATGAAGAAGTTAAAATAATTACTGGACTAATTATAATGCGCGCTATCATATTGAGGTAACCATTTTTATAATGGACAGTTGTGAGGTGCTAATACCTTCCTCACCTGCAATCAGACTCCCGAATCATGGAATTTCATTTTTATAACCAGTGCTTTAACGAAAGGTTTTTCCAGTATTTTATCCCAAAAAATATTGGTGGCGACACCCTGTTTTTTTATCTTTTCGAAACGTTTTGAGGGTCGGCCGTGCCGCCGCGATCCCGGTCGCGACAGATGGCGACTCCGCTGGGGATTTAGAGAGTCAGGCCAGTCAATTTGATAGCGCATGTTTTAATTAGCATATTAATTATTTAACTTCTTTTTTTATTTTATTTTCTTGTCAATATTTGGTTTCTGTTTTGTTTGTATTCTATCATTTATGTTCTGTAAATATCTGTGTGATCATTGAACCCTAGGTTAGACGACTTTATTTTATTGCTTTGTGTTTGTTCTATGTGCAGGATGAGTAAGGTATAGGTATTGAATGCCTCTTTCACACACTACACTCACAATTTGCACACACTTTTGAGTGGCGCCCTATACCCGGGCCCCAAGTAAACCTTAAGTTAGGGGAGGTTGGTAGCGGTATCGTTTGGGATGTACTTCCCATCCGGCAATCGTAAGAACCTCAACTAGAGTTCGACCTTTCATGATGCCCACACCTAGTAGACTTCCTACTATTTGTGGTCAACATCATGAGTAGGATCTTGGCTCTAGTGACCTTTAGAAGTTTTAGAACAAGCCACCTAATGCGAGGTATCACTGATAGATGAACCTTAGAACCATTAGGAGACCTCCAGAAAAACCCACCTTAAGGCACAAAAGAGGCAAACTTTACTTTTACCTTTTCTCATTCTCACTCTCTTTTCTGATCCAAAATAGAGGACTACTTGCCCATTTAGTGGATTACTTTTTTTTTCAAAAAAATGACATACTTTTAACTAGTGATCTTTTAACGGGCAAGTAGTTCTTTCTCTTTATGCACAAGTCTTTGGGCCTTGAGTTACAGATCTTTTGAATCATAAAAAAAAAAACAAAAAAAAGTAAAAATACATATCAAAAAAAAAAAGAAGAAATCAAAAGAAAAATCAATTTTCTTTGTATTGTCGATGATCAGAAAATCCGTAGCTCACATGACCCTTGATTTGACATAAGTTTTAGCAAATTGTAACCCCCCTAAATACAAAAATGTTTTCAAGAAAATTACTAGGGAGTATCAATTTGCAAAGCACGTCATTTCCCAATGGCTCTTTCTCTCCTTTCTTTCTATTCTCACCGGAGGCTATTCAAAGCTTAACGAATACCCTTGACCAAGATATGGAAATTAATGTGGGATCAAACCTTTAAGAGATGGATCATGGTTCCCCGAGCTAGAAATAGCTAAACTTGGGGCTCTTATTGCATTTCAGAATGAAGGATTTTTCTATCTTCACAACTATCCCGTATTAATTTCCATGTTTACCGTACCTAGTACTTTTGAACGATACGTTCTAAGGAACGGTTAAAGGGTGCTTGTCAAGGTCTGTGATTGCTTCCCACGATATTCTCTTTCCTTCTATTTCCACCTGACATTTCTTTTTCTTCTTACACTGACACCGAAAGATACTCTTACTAGACTTTCAAAGGAGACTCATGGCTGAAAGAGAGCAAGAAATTGAAAACCTCAGGAACGAAGTTAACCAGCTAAGGAAGCAAGTGGCAGAGATGGCCAGACTTTTAGAGAATAAGATCATAGAGGAGGAACCCTCTGCGGGTGTCAAGAATGATCAACATTTGCCAACCACCCCGCTCCACCTTCCTGGACTGACAAAAGACCAAATTCCCTCGTTCCATAACCAACAAGAGGATCGTGATTTACAAACGATGAACCCCCATATTTAACAGTCCTCCCAGTCGCCTGGGGCTCCTATCACAAGAATGTCTGTATCGGGAGATAAGGGGAAAAGAAAAGAGGATGCTAATTCCACTTCCCGTAACCAAAAAAGGGCCCAACCCAGACTAATAACACATACTTCCTTTCAACCTGCCAATCTCCTTACACCTTACATGGCCACCACCACACCTAAACAGGGCTCTAATCTTTTCCTATTCCAACTCTACTTTCGTCCGTATATCCCTCAAACACCTTCCCATTCTCATTTGCCTGCTATTAAGTCCTCCCTTCCACAACCCTATCATCCCCTACTAGTACAGACTCAGCCACCTAATCCAGACCAAAGCACAATAAAACCCACTGGTAGTCGAACACCGGTCCGGTTTGACCCCATTCCTATAACCTACACAGAACTTTTAGGTCACCTTTTTCATAATTTCCTTGCGGTACCCTGCCCACTGAAACCGACGGTTCCTCCTTACCCCAAAGGTTATAATCCTAATGCCCGATGTGATTACCATGCTGGAGCCTCGGGGCACTCTACTGAGGACTGTCATACCTTGAAATTCAAAGTGAGGGATCTGATTAAAGCCAAGTGGCTAGATTTCCAGGAAGGGAGTCCCAATATAATCATAAACCCCAAGTCTAACCATGAGACTTTTGTGGTCAGTGTGGTAAAGAGGGACTAGGGGTATAAAGAGGATGCATGCAAGTTTTTATGAATCGCACGCCAACTGGAGAGGTTCATGACCAGGAGACCACCTAGTTCCTTATGACTTTAAACTTTTGTTTCTATGACGTCTCAACCCAAACGCAACTTCTGTTTCTATGATGTCTTAACCCAAACGCTATGCCTAAGGCTTTGGGATATTGTTATGTAATAAGGGCAAAAACATGTTTTTATCACTTTAAGTTTCTCTCAATAAATATGTGTCGAATTTCAAAATGCCTTTTCTTGCTTTCCTTATTGCCACCTTGAATCCTTTTCCCTTTATTTGTTTCTTTTTCTCATTCACCATGAAAAAACCAAAAAATACAGGTCTGAAAATGATCCTTCTGAGAACAATGAGATCATGATTCCATTTTATAACTTTGACCACCCAGTTGATTGCGCTGACGAAAAGGGTAGCAAAGACGAAAATTCCTCGGCCGAATTGAGTAGGATGTTTGGATAAGGGTCACCTAGCTCTACCCAAAGGCAAGGTCAGCACACAGAATGAAGAGGACTCAAAAACAACTGAAGATGTTACAAGCTCAGTCTGATGATACAAAAGTCTACATGAATGAAGATAGTGCCAGACTACATAAATGGCATATCCACCCTTCAAAGAAATGTTAGCATTGATCGACGTAGATAACAAAAGCTTGTTAAGATGGTCAAGAAATACTCTCTAAAAAAAAACAACAAACAAAAAAAAACAAAACAAAAAATGAAAAAAAATAATAAAAAAAGTCAAGGCTGGTGCCTTACGCATATACCAATTAGGGCGAGCTGATTCATAGATCAAATTATCACTTTTCCACATGGGGGCATAAATGTTATCAAGCTAAGAACGCGGAAAAAACAATGTTTCATCTGTGTCGCAATCAACACCCCAACTTTAAGGGAGTATAACTATTCCCACACCAGTGTAACCAATGGATTGGTCTACTGTGATACCATTAATATCATATTTCTTTACCACATTGGTTAGGGGATAAAATAGCTGGACCATAACAAAGGTACCCAAAAGGGTCATTCAAAAAAAAAGGAAAAAAAAACAAAAAGCAAAAAAATAAAGAAGAAGAAGACAATAACAAAAAAGAGATGAAATAATGAACAAAAAGATAAAGACTCGAAACGAGCCCCCTCATTGGTACTGAAAAGGGTTCGCCTTTGTTTCCTTGGATGCATGGTGTTGAGGGTAAATTTTCCTATCTGAAATAACATCTATTCCCCCACAGGATAAGATCGAATTGAGAAGGATCAAATAAGCTCATGGCAATCAGCTTAAAGCTTTGTTGTGAGGGACACAACCTTGAAAAAAAAAGATAAAAGCAAAAACCAAAAGAGACGTCACAAGGAGAGAGAAGCTCACTAGGCTGAAAACCTGGAAGGGCAGCCTAAGCAAAAGTTAGAGCGACCTGGTAAGCTAAAAACCTGAATAGGCGGCTTAGGCAATCAATTGGGATCAAGATTTTGGCCAAGTAATCGTAGTCCGACTACCTTTTCAGAAGCAGAGTCGAGTGGTGAATTCAGAGTCATGATGTGGGATTGAGATATGCTTTGTTCTCAGCAGTTCACTGGAAGATCTGTAAAATCATTCCTACTCTACCCAATTATTAATATTTCCCATACGTCTTCACTTGCTTTTTTTTGGTTTCCCTTTTTCCACACTTACCCGACTTGTAAATACAATCTCACCTATTTTTGACACATATTTATTGTGATTTTCCATGATTTGATGAGACATATGTTTTCCCTTAATATATAAAAATGAAAAGGTAATGAAAATTTAAAGTCATGAGGACAAGATGTTCCTGTTACTTGATCTCGCCTCAAGCAATCATTATGGAGACTGGGCCTGACACGTTTCCAAAGCTAAGGTTGTTTCATCTGCTCTGTTTCAGTCATGAGTCACTTCGAATCTCTAAGGATTGTGTTTTTGCGGTAAGTCTTTTCAAGTTCCGATTTGTTTTGCACCACTAACCTTTCTTGCAGGATGTTGTAATAAGTAGATATGTCAAGCTTCAACCGCCAAAACTGGCACTTTCCAGGTGTATGTCCATCAGTCTCCAAAGCTCACTCTCGCCTTTACTCATTAAAGTAGGTCATCCTCGAGTTTCTTCTCATAACCCACCCAAATTGTTGGACAAAACACCCTTCTATGGCCAAACATGACACCTTTCTGAGTTTCCATTTTGCTTTGAGATTTCCATGAAGTCCATCAATACCTTGTAGTCGAAGCTGGCGTCTTCTCAAGGTTTTGGTCTTGTTCATGAGGCATGTTAGGGGTCACATCTCCAAGAAATCAACTTGGTATATTCTAGAACCTAGTTAATTTGGATGGGACGCCCTATTAACCCCCAAATCTTTCAAACCTGGGACTTTACCTCCCAAGTCTGTCATTCCCCACCTCCAGATCTTTTATCGGCCAAGGGGCAGTGTCCTGAAGGTTTAAATTGGGGCATCTCCCTAGATTTTTCTTCCATTCAAGAAGCAACACCCCTAGCTTCTCCAGTATCTCCAAAACTGGGGCATCTCCCTCGGGTTTTTTATCTTTTGTCAACCCAAGAGCGGTACCCCACACTCCCGGGAAGTTTGAGCTGGAACATCACCTCAGGTCTCTCTCTTTCAAAAGGGGGCGTACCCCTGAGCTTCTTTAACCTCCCTAACTGGGGCATCACCCCTTACCATTCTCCCATCCTTGGGGTAGTACCCCTAAATCTTCCAATCTTTCCAAAATTGGGGTATCACCCCAAATCCTTCCTTCGTTCGAGGGGCAATATCCCTAGCTCTTTCAGCCAGATTTTCCCCCATTTCTTTTCTCTCTCAATCGAGGAGTAGTTCCCCGAATCATCCAAGACAGCTTAAACTGAATCATCCCTAGTTTTCTTTCCTTCAGTAAGCCCACCATACATCCCCAGTGGACTCCAGATTCTTCCTTCCAGTCAAGGGGTGGTTCCCTGAAATCCCTTCAATCTTCCTAATTGGGGCATCTCCCCAGAATTACTCTCTTTCAGTCTAAGAGCAATTCTTTCAGTCATGTCAAACGGGGGCATCACCCTGAGCCTTTAGGACCAGTGAGTTAATTTGGACGAGACGTCCTGTTAGCTTCCCCAACCTTTACATTTCCTGCCAACAGTGAGTTAATTCGGATGAGACATCCTGTTAGCTCCCCCAATTTTTACCTTTCAGTCAACCAAGAGGTAACACCCTCAATCCTTTACTTTCTAATCGCCTATCAAGGCATCCTTTACTTTCCAGTCGCCTATCAAGGCATCCTTTATTTTCTAGTCACCTATCAAGGCATCCTTTACTTTCCAGTCGCCTATCAAGGCATCCTTTACTTTCCAGTCGCCTACCAAGGTATCATTTACTTTCCAGTCACCTATCAAGGCATCCTTTACTTTCCAGTCACCTATCAAGGCATCCTTTATTTTCCAGTCGCCTATCAAGGCATCCTTTATTTTCCAGTCGCCTATCAAGGCATCCTTTACTTTCCAGTCACCTATCAAGGCATCCTTTATTTTCTAGTCACTTATCAAGGCATCCTTTACTTTCCAGTCGCCTATCAAGGCATCCTTTACTTTCTAGTCGCCTATCAAGGCATCCTTTATTTTCCGGTCGCCTATCAAGGCATCCTTTATTTTCCAGTCGCCTATCAAAGCATCCTTTACTTTCCAGTCGCCTATCAAGGCATCCTTTACTTTCCAGTCGCCTATCAAGGCATCCTTTACTTTCCAGTCGCCTATCAAGGCATTCTTTACTTTCCAGTCGCCTATCAAGGCATCCTTTATTTTTCGGTCACCTATCAAGGCATCCTTTACTTTCCAGTCACCTATCAAGGCATCCTTTACTTTCCAGTCGCCTATCAAGGCATCCTTTATTTTCCAGTCGCCTATCAAGGCATCCTTTACTTTCCAGTCGCCTATCAGGCACCCCCTTTACTTTTCGTCCGCCTATTCAGGCACCCTTTACTTTTCCAGTCGCCTATTCAGGCACCCTTTACTTTCTGTCCGCCTATTCAGACACCCTTTACTTTCCGTCCACCTATTCAGGCACCCTTTACTTTCCTGTCCGCCTATTCAGGCACCCTTCACTTTCCTGTCCGCCTATTCAGGCACCCCTTTACTTTCCGTTCACCTATGCAGGCACCCTTTACCTTCCAGTCTACCGGGGGTCAATCCCGATCTTCTCACTGAAAGAATTTTTCCCGGTCAATTCAGAGTTCAAAAAAATAAAAAAAAACAAAAAAAGAAAAAAAAGAAAAGAAAAAAAAAGAAAAAGAAAAAGAGAGAGGAGAAAAGAAGAGAAACAGAAGTGGAGAATGCTCGTTTTTAAGAAAAAGAGGTCACACTGACTCGTGATTGCCCACACCATCAGTTGCCATACCGATCAAGAGATCCCACTTGGCCCCCTACATCAGTGTTCATATCTTTACTTCCTTTTCACTTCAAAAACACAGAAGCTTCGTGTTTCTTTTATGAAAAAGAAGTAAAGAGAGGCATCTGTGAACACCTCTTTTGGTCCGGTCCAAGTGGAACGAATCTTTTTATACTGAATTCTAATTCAGAATGGTCAAATCTGAATAGAATAACTCAAAAATGATCAGATCCGAGCAAGATGACTCTGATGGAAGCATTTCTGAGTGGAATATGTCCCTGTTGAAGAGAAATCCAAATGAAATGACTTAAGGAATGAGCAAATCTAAATGAAATAACTTAAGGAATGATCAAATCCGTGTGAAATGACTCAGAATGGGTTAAATCCGAGTGGAATATACTCCTGTTGGAGTGGATCAGAGTGGAATGACTCAAAAAGGATCAAATCCGAGTAGAATTACTCAGAATGAGTCAGTTCCGAGTGAAATGCTTCCCTGTTGAAGATGAATCCGAGTGGAAGGCTCCCTGTCGAAGCCATTTCGAGTGATACTCTGTTGAAGGATGAATGCTGAGAAGGATTGCTCTTTGACTGCAATTAATTCGAATAAAGAAATGCTAAATCCGAGTGAGAGCTTTCTGGTTGCTACTGATCTGAGTGAAAACAAGTCTGAGTGAAGGAAAGACCGACTCAGAATGTAGCTGGAAGGACAAATTTTGATTGGATGAAAGCTTTTCCGAGTTAAAATACCAAGTTTCTAAGTCCTGAGTGGGAAGCAAGCCCTTTCCGAGTGAAAATGCTAAGTTCTGACTGAAACATTTTAGGAAGGGGTGAACCTGTGCCGAATGGTCAATCTTCAATCGTTTTCCGAATGACAACAACCGAATGGAATGATTTCTAAATGAATGTGTCCAATTGGAATAAAGAAAGGCAAATCAGTGCAAGGTCTCTTCGAGTGGTTCAGGAGATACCGATTGATAAAACTGAGTTTTTAATTCTGATTGAAGCATGAGGTCGACTTCGAGTAAGTTGGGGAATAGTCGTATGTTTCTGAGCAAACCAAGACTCAGACTTGTGAAGAACTTCCAAGAAAGTGCATCAAATAGCTGATTGCCGAGTGAAAGCCATTCCTGATTGATGAGTGAGTGCACCGAACAAGCCAATTACCGAATGAAAGCTATTTCCCATTGGAAAATAAGTAAAATGGTTAGATTTTCAAATGGACGACTGAAGGAAAATTCTGAGTGAGACACCAGTTGGATTTTTGAGCCAATCTTCACTCATCATTCAAATAGGGGCCGATTAAATCATTTGCCCAATGCCGAGTCATCACCCTTCAAACCATCACCGAACCCTTTTAGCCAGCATCACCAAGCCCATTTTCACCAAATCCGAGTCACCATTTTCACCGAAATCTGACTCACCACTTTCAGCCAATTCCGAGCCATACTTAAACCATTCCCGAGCCATTCCATTAACCATTCCCGAGCCATCTTGTCACCCAATTTCCAAGCTATTTTTAACCCATTCCCGAGTGACACTTCAGTCAGTCAGCCCTCTTCAAACCAATTCCGTGTCATCCCTCCTCAAACAAATTCCAAGCCCCCATTTTCACCAATTCTGAGACACTTTTCACCAATTCCGAGTGACATTTTTCAATCAGCACCGAGTCCTCTTCAATCGGTTTTGTGTCAATTTTCACTCGGTCTGATTGATTGTTCCAATCAGAATTACCTTGTTTGTCCCCTCAATCCAATTGCACATTTTTTCACTCAGATTCTCCTCATAGCGACCCAATACCGAGCAAAACTTCCACTCGGCCTTCCATAGGAGAGCTCTTCCCAGAAGAATTCTTACTCGGAAAGGACTATTTTTCACTCGAAATTCACTCGAACTGAGGATGAATGCTGACTGAGAGGCTAATCCGAGTTATCCTCTCTCGGATTTCCACCAGGCTCCCCCTGTTCGCCCGTGTTGACTTGGATTCCACCACCCAAGTGGATCCAGGAATCCTAGGGGTGGCAGACAGGGGGCGGAAGTGGAGGAATTAAAAATTCCCACCAGCCGTTGTCCTCCACTACCAGGCCTGAGTGGAAGCCTAAGCTGGCCTTCCACTTGGAAAAGCCTATAAATAGACAAACTTTGAAGCTTTGAAGGGAGAGGCATTGATTAAGAGAAAACTCTGCCTAAATTCACCCTCACTCTCTCTCTCCCTCACACCAGCTGCCTTCCCTCTCTTCACCAGCAACTGTCCTCCCACCTGCCAACTCCCTTCAAACATCCATACGGCCCAGCACCCTCACCATACCTTCTCTTCTTTCCTCTCTCCATCGTCCCACTGTCATCTCTCCTCCACCAATAGAAAAAACTCCTTCCTCTCAACCAATACCGTTCCAAATCCTCTCTCCTCACCAACACCACTCGGTACAGCCCCTCTCCTCACCAGCACCCTTCACACCTTACTGTTCAGCATCCTGAGACCAGCTCTCCTGCTCCATCACTCGGTTTCTCAAACTTTCACCCAGTATTCTACTATTTTCGTCGGTTTTTCCCATTTTCACTCGGTTTTCCCATTTTCGCTCGGTTTTTCCATTTTTTACTCTTTTTTTTCATTTTTCACCCGGTTTTGTCTTCTCCCACTCAGTTTTCGCTCATTTTTCCCTCTCCTCTTCGAACTTACTGTTCCCCTTTCTCTCTTGTAGCTTCTGCTACCTTCCCTCTTTTGCTTCATAATAAAAATAATAAAAGGAAATGGATGTTTCATGGGTTTTCTTTCAAATCTAAATAAAATCAAAAAAGAAACAAATCATTTTTAGTCAGTGTCATACGGAAAATACTTCCGTCTACACAACCTCTATAAGATCCGTACACGTGCAAAGAACTTCGTCTTGTATGGGTTCATCACTAAGATGATACCTACCAACATTTCCCTAATCTTTTAATAAAAAAAACATCTAAAGAACTACGTGACCCTGATTTCTCGAAAGCTCGAGAATACGTAGGAGCAGGAAATAGTTCCTGTCGGGCCCATCTTCCTTTATTTAATTTTTAGAGTTTCCATTTTTGTCTTGCTATCAAAAGGAGGAGCGAGATTAATTTGGACGAGACGTCTTGTTAATCTCATATTTTTTAAATATCTCTTTAAAAAAAAAGAAGGAGCGAGGTTAATTTAGACGAGACGTCTTGTTAATCTCGTATTTTTGTAGTATTTCTTTAAAAGAAGGAGCGAGGTTAATTTGGATGAGACGTCCTGTTAATCTTATATCTTTTTTAATATTTTTTTAAAAGAAGGCGGAGCGAGATTAATTTGGACGAGACGTCCTGTTGATCTCATGTAAATATTCTGTGTTTATTTTTTTGTTTATTTTTGTATATTTTTTCATCTCGTATATTTTCTTTTCATGAAGAAGTTAAAATAATTACTAGAATAATTATAATGCGCGCTATCATATTGAGGTAACCATTTTTATAACGGACAGTTGTGAGGTGCTAATACCTTCCTCACCTGCAATCAGACTCCCGAATCATGGAATTTCATTTTTATAACCAGTGCTTTAACGAAAGGTTTTTCCAGTATTTTATCCCAAAAAATATTGGTGGTGACACCCTGTTTTTTTTATCTTTTCGAAACGTTTTGAGGGTCGGCCGCGCCGCCGTGATCCCGGTCACGACACTTATCCTCAAGCAAATATTCAGATTAATTAACTAACAAGCTGTTATTCAACACAATCAACCTTTTCTTAACTTAGTTCATGCTATAATTATTGAATACCGACCATGCTTTCTTTTTGCAATTTCTAAAAGTATAATCACTTACACCTCCTTTGGGAAACAAGCTGTTGATGCTTTCCTTACTGGGTCGGTGTTTCACTCTTCTCTTGGTGTATAGGGTAAATAGGATGCACTCATCACCTGCATACTTGATAGATAAACATAGGCTTGCAACAGTTCTACACGTCATGGCATATGCCAACACAATCATATCAGTAAGGGCTTTTTAAGCTTATAATGGGGCTGGGCTACAGGCTCAATTATTGTTTTTCCGAGTGAATGTCGGGTTACAAGATGTATCCACTGATGCCTTGACTCAATTTTTAACTTAACTGCCTCTACTTAGCAAGCTTCATTATTTTCTGAGTGAATGCTAACTTAATAACTTACGGTGCTTTGCACCTTCTTTTTCTTTCAGTCCTTCAGACTTTTCCTTTTCTTTCTTCTTTTCCATCTTTTTCCGATCACACATTTTTTTTTCAATCGGTGCTTTGCACCTTTTTCCTTGCTGATTTTTTTCATTTTTCTTCTCAGCTTTTCTATTTTTCTATTTCTCCCTTCATTTCTCTATTTATTCATCTATAACCAAGGTCAGAGTGTGTCCTTAATTAATGCTAGGCACACTCTTCATCCCCAAACTTAGAACTTGTTAGTCCCTAGCAATAAGTAAGACTGAGCAATTCATCAGTGGAACATCCAGGGGTAAATCAGTCAGTTTTTTCGAGATAAATAGGCTTGTAACGTTAGGTGAATAAACAGAATAAAAGGGTCTCAGGCTCAAACATAATTTTTGGGTCAAAGGATAATTAAATATAGTAGGAAGGCTACTTTTTGGCTCTGGCTAAATTAACAAATAAGACCTTCATCATTTCCGATTAGCTGGCATACAATCAATTAGCAAGTACTGAAGCAAATTCTGTCTCACTAACTAGCATGCAAGTTCACTCGGAAAAGAATAAAACCGGCTCAAAAGCTACAAATATAATAGTTAATCAGCCAGTCATGTCCCCAAACTTAATGTAAGGTCATAGATTCAGATTACTAACTAGCATGCCGAGTAAACAATTAATTAATGATGAAATAGTTATGGTCAGGGATCATGAGTTAAACAAAGTCGATCAATTAATTTATCCGACTAAAGCCTAAGGATCAGCAAACTTTAACTTATTAAGATAGGTTTGAAATTAAACAACAAACATATTTTAGCAATTAATAAGTCAAAATATCAATTAAGGAGTAATAGAAGACTTCCCTTTTTACCTGAGTGGCTGTGAATGGGAAACACGTGGTCGGATTGGGATGCATGAATTTACTGATACAACCGAAAAAACAAAATAATGACATGCAATTTTAACAAGGAAATAAAATTTCATTACAACTAAAATAAAAGAGAATTCATTATTCAGGAAACACTAAAAATAATGTCAAGTCATTACATAAAAAACAATCATAAAAACACAGAGCAACAACTCAATCATCCTGATCCTTATTCTTTTTGTCCTGCTCTGAAGATGGTGAGAGGTCAGCTGCTCAGGATACGTCCTCAAAGGGAATAGTGAATCCAATGGAAGCCAACCACGCATCTCTATGAGGTGGGGCTCCCATTTCTGCTGTGTGCTCTACCCTTAATTTGGTGGCAATCTTCCTGAGCATGAGATCGTGGTTCAAGACTCGATCATAAATTCCAAGTTACATCTTCTTCCTGACCTGTAATTCCTGCAACACCATAGAAATGTCAGAAGAAGAAGAACTGGCTCCTGCAAATTACCTGGGACGCTCGGGCTCTCTGGTTTTAAACTTTATAGCATAGTCTTCAGCAGCCTTAACATCTCTAAACCTGGGCCTGTCAAAACTTTCAACTTCTGGCGATTCGTTCCACTCAACTGCAGGGGATGCATTTCTCTGAACTGAAGGAGATGCATTCCTTTCAGCTTGACTTTGACTGAGTGCATGTTCAGAAGAATCAGATATACTTATGGGTGCCACTTCCTTTTCGTTATCTGTTTGCTTTTTTCTCACACTTCCTTCTGCAAAATTTGGTCTAGGTTTTTGTAGGAGTCTTTGTGATCTTCTTTTCATGGTTAATGATAAAAAATGTTGATAAACAACCTACATGAAAATAAAAACAGAAATCCAAAAGAAATACAGCAAACCAAAAATGTGAGATGCATGGCTATGAACAATGGAAGAATATTAACAAAGAAACAGGAAAATACTAAGCATGTACTTAGAAATGAACGAAATAAGTGAAATAAGTGGAAAGATGGTACCTTTCTTAGGAATCAGAAAGTGCCTTTTCGTCTTCAACCCAAGTTTCAGCGTAGGAATTTAGGGTTTGGAAGCTGAAAGGTTTTTATACTGTTGAAGTCACTATCCAAGAACGCGTAAGTATGCTCCAGCTTTATTTATTACTTTATTATTATTATAATATTTTTTTTAGACACTCTTACTCAGCATACATACTGAATAGGTGGAAGATCGAGTGAGAGTGGGAAGAGATACCGAGTGGATTCATGAAAGATGAGTGACAGTGATGAAGAAGAATGAATGAACAAATGATGAAAAAGAACGAACGAATGAAGGCGATAAGTAAATGAAAGAGTGAGTGGAAGAACAAATGGAAGAACGACACGTGAATGAATACAGGATCCCAAGTGAATGAAAACTGAATGGAATTGATCCTGAGTGAATGAAGGACGAATAGATACAAGAACAAATGAAAGAATGAATGAATGAAGTAGAGTGCATGAGAGACGAATGAACAACTACAGTGAAATACGGGTGAACAGAAAAGCAAGTGGGAGAAAGAATAATGAAAGTAAGACCGAGTGAAAGAAAGAAAGAGTGAAATAAATGACGATTGGAAGAGTGTATGGAAGAATGAGTGGAAGAATGAATGAATGAGAGACTAGCAGAGTGAATAAAGGATGAGTGAATTAGAGTGAACGAATGAATGAAAACTGAGTGATCGAATGGGAGACGGTGAATGGAAGACTGCAGAGGAAGAGACCGAGTGAATGAGTGAAAAGAAAATGACCGAGTGAATACGGAGAAAGATACCGAGTGATAGAGATACTGCGTGGTAAAGGACGAGTAGAAGAGTAAACAAAACAACAAGTGCAGAGAAGGAATGAGTAAATAGAAAAACTGATGAATAAAAGACGAACGGAAAAAATGAGAGCAAAGCTGAGTGAATGAAACAATAAGTGGAAGAACGAATGGATAAAAGATAGAGTGCGATAATGAAAGACTGAATGACAGGTGAGGAACGAAAAAGAAAGAGTGGCCGAGTGGAAGAAAGACGAGTAGATTGAGGGTGGATGAAAAAGAAAAATACAGAGAGGTTTGTGAGAAAACCACGAAAGAATTTAGGTGGAACGAAACAACGAGTAAATGAATACTAAGTGGATTATACCGGGTAAAAATGAAAAATAAAGGAATGAACAACGAGTGGTCGGAGAACGGAAAAACGAATGAAAGAACACGAAAGAATGACTGATTGACTGGGCGAATAAACATGAGTGAAAGACAGAAGAAGAAGGAGATAAACTGAGTGGATAAAAGAACAACCACAGTGGAAACTGAGTGAATGAAAATACTGAGTGGATGAAAAAGAAAAACGGAAGACCGAGTAAACACAAGACTGACAAGAAAATATACTGAGTGAATAGGAGACTAATGGATACAAAACTGATTGTGATGAGTGATAAATCCAAGTGATAAAAGGCTGACTGAAATAAATCACCCTTCATCATCTGACCCGTTTATTAAATCAACGATCAGAAATCATTTATTAAAGTCTCCCTTTTTATTCACATCAAAATTTGGAATTTATTGAAAAATAACGAGTGAAGTTCAGTCGGGAAAAAGGGTTAAGAATGAGTAACAGTTATCCGAGTATACTATTCTCGCTCAAGCTCAGTAAACTTTCGCTTAAGCGCGAAACAATTGCAGCAGCTTCTCGCCTAAGCTACAAGTGCTTCGCCTGAGCGAAATGAAAGAATCAGGCTCGGACTCCCTTCTTTAAAACTTCACAAATTTTATTCAAACTTTATTCACTAAATTTTTAGTTTTCTTTTTATTAATTCCGACACAAAGCACAAAATAAAACACTCGGAACGTAGGGCTGCCTCCCTAGAGCGCTTCTTTAAGGTCACTAGCTTGACCTTTTAGCATCTTAAGAGGATGCCTGCAGTAACAAGGAGGTTTTCTGCCTATCATGGAATGATGAAAGAAGCATAATGAGAATATGATGATGGGGTTGAGATACACCCTAGTGTGATTATGAAACCGATGAATCGGAGATGATATTAGTATCATGTGATAATAAATGATATTGTGATCATTCCTTGAATAAAATGGTGAATGTTATGATTGATGAATTTGAAATGCTATTGTATTTTATACAAGTGTGATTTTGTATGTGTGGTTTGAATTATATTAATGAATTATTGTGAATACCACACCAATATATATATATATATGAGACAATGGTGATGAATAATGAGATAAAAATCCACTAAAAGATTATGTGGTGGTATTGATGAAAGACAAATGAATGTTAAAGATGATTATGATGTTATAATGCCATTGTGGCTGATTGTAAGTATTGACTTGCATGCATGATATGAAATATATGTGAAATATGTTGAGATGTAATGCCACGTTTAAAACTTGAAAACAATGGATAAAACCAACAATGATAAAATCCACTAAGGTGTGTACGGTTGTGTTAGTGATTGTGATGATAATGATTGATGAGTGGCATTTAGGATGCATAGTGTGAGAAATGCATTTGATTTACATTGTATTGCATCCGTGACATATCATTCGCTGTCTATGTGGAATGTTAGGGGTTCCACTAGGTGGGCCCAGTGGGAGGGTAACCCAGTGCACGGGTATGTTGTTGTTATTGTTCCATACTGATTCTGGGAATCACGAAGCTGTCCATAGTTTGGTGACGAGGCACCCTATGTGGCGGGCCCAGTGGGCGGGCGGCTTTGTGATGAGCAAGTTACCTCGATGTCCGATGGGACACGGCTCTCTCGATGTGTGTTCGGGAGGGGCCTGTAGCACTTGTGGCTAGTGAGGCCATGTTGTTGATCCGCAAGTCATGGGGTGACTAGTGTTACAGATGGGCGATAGCGATTTGGTACCAGTAAAAGTATGTTGTTAAGCATGCATGAATTGAGTTATATGTGTACACATTTTTCTACTATAGTAGGGGCATAGTAGCACACCTATGCTCATCCCATAATTTGGTGTTTATTCCCACAGTCGGATCCATATTTGTTGTCTATTCCGTTGTGCATATGCATTAGCTATAAGAGCATTTGTATATAGCATAAAGATATGCCAGATGATGATGATGATTGATGATGATTGAGATTATGGTATGGTGTTGGTGAGATGGGTAATTGAGTACCTAAAAGACCACATAAAATTGATAAAAGATATGATTACAATAAAACGATATTGAATATGACGATATGTGTGTTATGGCCCATTATAATGTAGGGCATAATTGATTATGATTGATGATAATGATGATAGCCCATGGTGGCCTTGAGAAAAGACCGGAATGGTCTATGTTGATGATGTTGGCCCATTGTGGCATTGTGATAGATGTGTATATTCCTGCTTTGCTATGACTTGATTAATAAACATGATATATGTATATGTTGTTGAATTTATAATTCATGATGATCATTGATGTGTTTAGCAAAGCATACATGATGTTGATATGTGTATGCACATAATTTCAATTGTTTTCATATCGTCATTTGAAATATATAACTCACTCTCCTATATGGTCTACTTTTTAGTATTGATGCAGGAATATCATGGGGTGAGGATGATTTTTAAAGTAAGCTTTGGTGAAGGTAAAATAGTGGTAATGGAATGCCTTGGCCGGCAGTATTTAAGATTATTGATAATTACTGTTATTGATGGATGTAATGTGAATAATGTATAAGTATTAATAATGTATGACTTTAAGGATGAATTGAATATGGTCAATTATAGATTATGGGTATTGGAGATGTATGATGCATGATCATATAGATATGTATATATATATATATATATATCTTAGGCATTGCATGTTCATGAAATTATGTGAAAAGACAATTATTAGGCTTATGATATGCCTTTGTATGCTTTGCCGAGCCTTTTTCTCATATCTTCATATATGGGACTAGGTGTATGCCCGATATACACATTCTTCTTCCGCTGTAAACTTTATTATTTTTGTATACCGTTATGGGCAAACGATTTACCGATCCAGTTATAGATAATCAAATCTAACACTTTGGTTTTCTGTGGTTCGAGTCTTGATATAGTCATGGAGGTGTTTTGAAATTATTTCGAATGTGAAAAATTTATTTGTATTTTTATTACTTAATTATTTAGATTACATCGAAATTCGAGTCTAGAAAATCAGGGTGTTACAACTTGGTATCAGAGCGTATTTTGCTCTGGATTAGATCTATTAATTAACATCAGGGCATGGTTGCTCTGTGATGAATTGGTATTATGGATGATTGGAGCACGATTGCTCAATAGTAAGGCATTTATGGTAATCTTTGGAGCGGGATGCTCATTGTTGGAATATGGGTATTTTGTATAGACTTAAGAGTGAAAATTTTCTAGTGGATAATGATATGTTAAGGTGTTAATTGCCCTATATGGACTTTGAGTGGCTAGTTGTCTAAGAGTTGTGGATTGATTATCAGGACATTGTTTTCTCAATGATGATTCCTCGTGAACCATTATTGTGAATATAGCCTATTAAGGATTCTTGTGAATTATTATTCATAAGATATGATGGTTGTTTATGGAAGTATGATCATTGTCATTGAGGTTATGTAATGCAAAATGGAGCATAGTTGCTCATTGTTGATTATGGTTAATTCATAAGGATTGAATATATATGAATAATTTCCTCAATGTGACCAATATGGTTGTTTGTGAAGTCTGGCCAAGTTCCTTACACTATTTCCTTCGAATGATGAATACATTGATATTATGCATTTGAATATTGATATACTGAGTATGACTTTAATTAGTAATGAATCTGTACCATGTATGATCATGGATGTAATATATTGAATATGAATTGATTTGATGATGGACCTATGTTGTATGCTGATCACGAATAGGAGATATTAAATGTGAATTGATATGGTGGTAGACCATGTATGTTGAAACCTCGTGTATTGAAATTTAATTATTTGCTTAGGACTCTTGTATAAATTATGAGGTGACTTGTAGCCATGGTATGCTGATAAGTGTTGAATAAGCATTGATTTCATGACTCATTTGAACCAATTTTGTAAAGATTTTTAGCTAAATTAAGGAATTATTGAAGGAAGTAAGCATGAATCCTCTAAACATTGTATAAAAAGAAATGTTGTGGAAAGCTGCAGGAAAGACAAAGTAAGCAAGCTTGAGCATGAAAGTTGGGAAACATGAAGCACCTCTCACGCTTAAGCGTGAAGATTAGACGCTTAAGCGAAGATTAAACATGACTTAAAGGGAAACAGAGGCATCAGGACCCCTCTCACGCTCAAGCCTGGGGATGAGACGCTTGAGCGTGAGCGTGAGCGTGACCCTGCACATGAAGCACGCTTGAGCGTGACTAAATGGAGCTTAAGCGTCACCAGGCACATGAAGGACGCTTGAGCGTAGGCTTTACACGCTTGAGCGTGAGGGATGGATGATAAGGTCACGCTTGAGCGTAGCTGAAGAGGAGTAAGCGTGAGCAACGTTCTGCACCAAAAGGAAGGCCACACTTGAGCATGGTTAATTCAGCTTGAGCGTGAGACAATCAGAAACCATCAGAGCCTTTCACGCTTGAGCGTGACCATCAAGCTCAAGCGTGACTCACACAGCATGGGTCTCTTAATTCTTTATTCATCAATGATGCGATGCCACCTCACCCACTTTCTTCTGTTTCCACCAGTCTCTGAAAGATGCTGCATGGGTTCTACGCAAGTGGGCAAGAGAAGCTGAACCTAAACTCCTATAAATTAAGCTGCAAACAAATCATCAGACATCAGACATCAGACATCAGATTCATCCTCTGTATTTTCATTCACACTTTCCATTTTCTGTATTCATTCCTTTGATGGTGAAAATGCAAGGCATGAGTAACTAATCTCCCTTATGGGATTGGCTGTAATCCATTCAACACTGAAGTAATGCTGTTGTAAGTTTTTATTGAGTAATGAGATTTGATAAGTTTCTGTATTTCCTTCTGCGTTTAATGCCTGAAAGTACTTGATCACTATTTTCTTGTTCTAAGTTTTCTCAAGTATGCTGGGAAGTGACTTTTGAAAGCAGAATCTAAAAGAAATACTTGTTGTGAGTAGGTAGCCAGGGATGGCGTCTAACGCAATAAACGTCAAAATAATCGATCGATAATGCTGGAATGATTTCCAAAGTGACTGAGGGATCGGCGGTTTGAAAATCATTCTTATGAATTTTGTAGTCGAGGGATCGATACAAATGACTTTGATTGTGACGTAGAACTTATCTTTTCGATTTACTTATATGAAAACTTATGCAGCTTACAGAGGTGAAGATGTGATGAAGCCAATCCCTGTTTTACAAAAACTGATTTTTCCAATATCATTTACTGTTATCTTTTGCAAGTGCTATTCTCTGTTATTTGTTATTTACTGTTTCTTGTTCAACAACATCCACAGCAAATCTAAACAAAAACTTTCTGCCTAATCAATTCAAACTAAGATCTTCATTCTAGCACCTCCTCAGTGGAACGACAACTATACTATACTACAGCTTCTGTGTTTAAACTTGGCACATCCATTTCATTGAGTTCATATTATACAAACTTGATTCTCTTTCAGCAAACTCAATATAATCAAAACCTCATCAAGTTTTGGCGCCGTTGCCGGGGAGGTGATTTAAGTTTGAATATTTTAGCATTGAATTGACAAGACAGTGTAAATAAATTTGTTTGCAATTTGTTTTTATTTTTTTTAGTAACCTTGCTACTGTGAGTTCTTGATTTATGATCTTGAGAGGACAAGGCACAAAAGAACAATTTGCGTTTGATCCTGAGATAGACAGGTTCCTCAAGAAAATCAAGAAAGCAAAGCAGAACTTTCAAGAAGGACAAACTTCCTCTGATACAATGGATGACAACAGCAATAATCAAAACCCACCAAGGAGAACACTTGGAGACTATGCTTTACAGCAAGGGCCAAGACATTTCTCAAGCATTGAAATTCCAAACACTATCAGAGCACTAGAAATGAAACCAGCATTTTTGAGTTTGATTAGTTCACATCAATTCCATGGAATGTCCAGTGAAGATCCGTACACTCACTTGGCCACATTCTATGAATTGGTTGGAACCATGGGATTTGACCAAGATGTTATTGATGCTGCATATTTAAGACTATTTCCTTTCTCTTTAGCAGGCAAAGCAAAGGAGTGGTTACAATCTCATCCAAATCAAAGTTTAAATAGCTGGAACATAGTTGAAGAAAAGTTTCTACAAAGGTTCTTTCCTCCATCTAGATTCATCAAGGCCAAATCAGATATTACAACATTTAGACAAGGCCAAGATGAACCTTTTTGTGAGGCATGGGAACGCTTTAAATCACTGCTCAGAAAATGCCCAAACCATGGACTTGAAGATATTGCACAGCTTAATATTTTTTACAGTGGTTTAAGGGCTGACACTAAAATGATTTTAGATGCAGCAGCAGGAGGAACAATGATGACAGTGGATGCTGACCAAGCCACAAGAATAATAGAAGCTTTATCCTCAACAGACTACCAAGCTCAACATGATCGTCAGCAAGTTCAAAGGAAAGGAGTCCTTGACTTAAACACCACAGATGTCATCTTAGCACAGAACAAAATTCTGACCCAACAATTAGAAGCATTGACCAAAAAGATAGCCAATCTTCCACAACAATTACATGCAGTACAATCATCACAACCAGGGCAATAACAAATGCCTACAATATGTAAATTTTGTGGAGGAGATCATCTCAATGAGAACTGTGGCTCACAAGAAGCAACTGTATACTTCCTGAACAACCAAGGAAGGTCTGGTAATTTCAATTCAAATTTTTCTAACCAACCGTTTCAGGGATGGAGAAGTAACCAAAACCAAGGATGGAAGCAAGAGCCCAGCTCTTCAAATAAACCATATCAAAATAATGGTCCTACTTTGGTGGAGAGAACTTCTAGATTAGAGGACACCTTGGAAAAATTTATGCAAACTTCTTTAGCAAGTCAAAAGAACAATGAGGCATCACTTAGGAACTTGGAAACACAATTGGGACAACTAGCCCAACAACTTGCTGAGAAACAGAAGCCTCACTATGGAGTAAGCACTGAAACAAACCCAATAGAGCATTGCAAGGCTGTAACCACACTGACTGAGGAAATAACCGAGGAAGAAGATGGACCCGATACTATCATCTCTGAAGCAGTACCTCATAACACCAAAGATCCAGGGAGTTTTTCTATTCCCGTTACTATTGGCAATCTTTCAAAAAGTAAAGCTTTATTAGATCTTGGTGCAAGTGTAAATTTGATGCCATTATCCACACTTAAAAGTATAGGGGATTTTTCAGTAAAGCCAACAAACATGACTTTAAAAATGGCAGATCAATCAATAAAAACCCCTTATGGTATTGCTGAAAATATTGAGGTCAAAGTTGATAAATTTGAATTTCATGAGAACTTTGTTGTCATAGATATGGAGGAAGATCCTGAAGTCCCTCTAATACTAGGGAGACCATTCTTGAAAGCAGCCAAAGTCATCATAGATGTGGATGACAGGAAAGTAAAAATTCGAGTGCAAAAAGAACAAGCTGATTTTGCTATTGAAGGTGCACTTGAAAAACAGAAAGGAAGAAAGCCAAGGCCTGACTTAGGCAAGGAGGTGGAAAAACTCAACACTCTAATCCACCAGCTCCATGACCCATATTGAAAAATCTATCAGGCGTCAAGCTAAAGACGATAAACAAGCGCTTATTGGGAGGCAACCCAATCTTTTATGCCTTCTTTCCATGAAAATTTTATTTTTAATATTAGTAAAGTTTTTGTTTACCTTGTAGATTGCTCATCAAGAGAACCCCAAATAAGAGTCTCAAACAAAGGCAAACAAAACTGGAGCTGGAAGTTGAATTAAGAGAGACATAAGGACATCACCACCCTCAAGCGTGGGTAACCTCGCTTAAGCGAGCCAAGGTAAGTCCCAAACCATCCATATCAAGCTTAAGCGCAAGAATCCAAGCCTTGAGCGTGGCACCTTTACAAAAAGAAGTTTTCAAAATAAACCCGATCACGCTTAAGCGTGACATCTTACGCTTAAGCGAAAGGACCTGAAAAAATCAAACAGAGGCTACCACGCTCAAAGCGTGAATCCTGCGCTCAAGCGAGAAAGTGAATTAAGCATCAGGTATGAAAAATTTTGCTTCACGCTCAAGCGTGACAACCCTGCGCTCAAGCGCGAGACAAAAAGAGCCCAAGCTTGACAAAAACACGCTCAAGCGTGAAGTTTCATTCTCAAACTCTGAATCCAGGCCGATCACGCTCAAGCGTGGTTATACTGCGCTCAAGCGTGTCACTCTTGCGCTCAAGCGTGACACTCCAGCGCTCAAGCGTGAAATGCAAAACGGCCCCCTGATGCTAATAAATTAAGAAATTTGAAACTGCCCACTCTCTCACTCACATAACCGTCCATCAATCTCCTGACTCTCTAAGTTTTGTAACTGCCCTCTCTTCTCCAATAATTGTCTTTTCACTCTCATCTCATAAGTCACACTTTTCTTTTGCAAACCTTTCTCTCTATCACTTTCGGATCCTTCCAGGTAACTACTGCACTATCCTCTTTTTGAATTTCAAGCATAGGACTACTATGTAGGGAGAATTGATACATTTCTTTTGAGCACATATTGAAGTCTGTAAACACCTTCTCCCTGTTTTTAATGAATGCTATGATCTATGCTTGGTTGTTTCTGAATTGTTTAGAGAAAGACGTTCAAGCTTTACTCTTGTGTTTCAATTTCTTTGTAATGCATGTCCCTTTTCTGTTTCACATTCTTTTAACGCATGCTAAATGTTTGATAAAAGTCCTGAAAGGAAGTATTTTGAGTGCAAAGTGGTTCTTAACTTTCTTGCAGATGGCCAGAACCAAGCAAACTGCACCAAACCCCCTGTCACCACTTCCCTAGCAAGGAGTTCCCGAAGGAATAAAGGCAAAAGACCACGCACAGATGAACAAGATAATGCTCCAAGATTTAGGAAGAAAGGCAACAGCAAGCGTTATGAAGATATCTCAAATTGGACATTCATACCAGAAAGAAAAATAGACTTGGCCCTGGGAGACTGTGATGCCTTCCTGCAGATCATAAGAAGGAAAAATTGGTTAAAGGTATGTTACCCAAGGGAGAAATATGACCCTGAAGTTGTAAGAGAATTCTATGCGAACGCCTGGACAAAAGATGGAGGGGGAGAACGAAAAACTTATGTGAGGGGAACCTGGCTCTCATATGACAGAGACACAATCAATTTGTACTTGGGAAACATCATGACCTTAGGAGAAGGGGAAATCTGCGAATATGTTGCCATGGTTGCAAGGAACCAGTTCATTGCCACAAATGACCTTGAAGCAGCTATATGCGTTCCAGGACACCACTTTCAAATGGGACAAGGAGAGACACCACTGAGAATTTTAAGAAAAGACATGACTACTATTTCTCAAGTTTGGACTTCTTTCTTATTAGCTAACATAGCACCTAACGCTCATGTCTCTGATTTGATTTTTAGTAGGTGTTATTTCCTATACTGCATTCTGAGAGAGGACATCTCTATTGATCTAGCCCAAGTACTATCGGATGAAATCCACAAGTTTGTGATTTCTGACCAGAAGTATTCCCAGGCAGGTCAAAAGGTAAAAGGGAGTCTCAGTTTTCCTGCCTTTATCACTGATTTTTGTGCAGCTCATGGTGTTGAGGTACAAGACCTCAAACCAATCAGGCCTTCCATAGACAAACGCTTCATTGAGCGTTACTGCAGTAATCCAGCACTTCCTGCAACTGATGTACCTCCTCCACCTGCCCCACAAGCATTCAGCACTGCACCTGCCCATCCCCCTCTCAGCACAGAAGCCAATCTGATTTTACAAGGCATTCACATCCTGAAAATTCAAAACAGCCACCTCCTGGCCCAGCAGAACGCTCAGCATAGAGGTTTGTTACATGTTCACAATGGCCTTTATCACAGCATTCCTGCAGGTCAACACAATCCCTGGATGCCACCTGCCCAGTTTAAGGCCCTACTTGCTTGGCCTGGGGACAGGCCTCCTTTTGTGGGAGGAGGTGAGACTACACAGGAGGATAGGCCAGGAACTTCAACACAGGGACCTCCAGAAAGAGACCTGGGAACAGAAGAGGACTCATCTGAGGAAGAGTGAAAATTTTTTTTTTCTCTTGAAGTTTAAATTACTACTTAGTTTTATTTCCAATTGACAATTTACAGCTTTACTTTAGCTTTAATACAGCATACGTTAGAATTGCTTGTGATTATTATTGATTGCTTGTGATTATCTGCTTGCGATTTTATTCTTGTTTGCTTTCCTGTTTTGATGATTAAGACTTTGAACATTTTTGAAAACCCCAACCAAAGATTTTATTTTTTGAACAAGAAAAGTTTCCAAGCAGCAGAATGTTTTTAGGCAACAACACTGATTTTTTTAGGCAAAATGACTTAATTAAGAACCAAGGAACTGGAATGCATGTACTTTTGCTTGTTTACATGACTTGAACCCTTTTCTGTTAGAATAAGGAAGTAAGCAGTGAGAAATCTAAACACTTGAGAGCCTCATTCGAATTTGTTAAATTAGCATTGACTGATTTTCTAATTAAAACCTTTTTCTTAAGAAATAAGCAAGGAAATGATAAGGCAATTTTGAAAACATAGTTAGCCAAGAGCCAAAAAGCTACCCTGATAAAAATATCCAATTTTTCTGGCAGCCCATCTTTGAGCCATAAAAGCATGAAAATTTTTTCTCTACCCTAAGCTAAGCATAAAGGCAAAAATCCTATCCTACCTGCATGTTCATTTTGAAAAAGAGCATAAAATATTTTTTCTCAAAAGGAGATGAAACAAATGGAGGCAGTAGAAGAAAATGCAAAAAGAAGAATAGTAAGCTCTACAAAAAGATATAAAAGAGCTGGAGGAAAACAAAGGAAAGGTCTGAAGTTTCAATGCAAAGAAGAAGCCTTCTAAATTGTTAAATAAATTAACCAAAAGCACTTATGCTCTTCTTTGAACATGCGTTTTGAAACCAAGAAAAACCAAAGATTCCTGTCAACCCAGCCTCATTACATCCTTAAAAGACCTTTTGATCCTTGTTATTCATTTGAATTTTGGTTTTACTAGAAATGACGGCCAATGTTAACTGAGCAGTTCTAATGATGGATGAGCGAAACAGACACCTGGTAAGAAATAATGAGAGTTCTCTATTCTTACAGCAAGGGGTTACATGCTTTATGAACAAGGTAATAGTGCATTACATTTTAAGGAATTGGTATTAAGAAAATCATTTGCCTAGACATCAACTCAGATTATTGTTTTCTAAACTTTTTGTCTGTAACAGAAACTCAGATTTTTGAACGCTTGAGTCCCTTTCCAAAACTTCTTTTTACTTGAGGACAAGCAAAAATCTAGGTTGGGGAGAGTTTGATAAGTGTTGAATAAGCATTGATTTCATGACTCATTTGAACCAATTTTGTAAAGATTTTTAGATAAATTAAGGAATTATTGAAGGAAGTAAGCATGAATCCTCTAAACATTGTATAAAAAGAAATGTTGTGGAAAGCTGCAGGAAAGACAAAGTAAGCAAGCTTGAGCATGAAAGTTGGGAAACATGACGCACCTCTCATGCTTAAGCGTGAAGATTAGACGCTTAAGCGAAGATTAAACATGACTTAAAGGGAAACAGAGGCATCAGGACCCCTCTCACGCTCAAGCCTGGGGATGAGACGCTTGAGCGTGAGCGTGAGCGTGACCCTGCGCATGAAGCACGCTTGAGCGTGACTAAATGGAGCTTAAGCGTCACCAGGCACATGAAAGGACGCTTGAGCGTAGGCTTTACACGCTTGAGCGTGAGGGATGGATGATAAGGTCACGCTTGAGCGTAGCTGAAGAGGAGTAAGCGTGAGCAACGTTCTGCACCAAAAGGAAGGCCACGCTTGAGCGTGGTTAATTCAGCTTGAGCGTGAGACAATCAGAAAGCATCAAAGCCTTTCACGCTTGAGCGTGACCATCAAGCTCAAGCGTGACTCACACAGCATGGGTCTCTTAATTCTTTATTCATCAATGATGCGATGCCACCTCACCCACTTTCTTCTGTTTCCACCAGTCTCTGAAAGATGCTGCATGGGTTCTACGCAAGTGGGCAAGAGAAGCTGAACCTAAACTCCTATAAATTAAGCTGTAAACAAATCATCAGACACCAGACATCAGACATCAGATTCATCCTCTGTATTTTCATTCACACTTTCCATTTTCTGTATTCATTCCTTTGATGGTGAAAATGCAAGGCATGAGTAACTAATCTCCCTTATGGGATTGGCTGTAATCCATTCAACACTGAAGTAATGCTGTTGTAAGTTTTTATTGAGTAATGAGATTTGATAAGTTTCTGTATTTCCTTCTGCGTTTAATGCCTGAAAGTACTTGATCACTATTTTCTTGTTCTAAGTTTTCTCAAGTATGCTGGGAAGTGACTTTTGAAAGCAGAATCTGAAAGAAATACTTGTTGTGAGTAGGTAGCCAGGGATGGCGTCTAACGCAATAAACGTCAAAACAATCGATCGATAATGCTGGAATGATTTCCAAAGTGACTGAGGGATCGGCGGTTTGAAAATCATTCTTATGAATTTTGTAGTCGAGGGATCGATACAAATGACTTTGATTGTGACGTAGAACTTATCTTTTCGATTTACTTATATGAAAACTTATGCAGCTTACAGAGGTGAAGATGTGATGAAGCCAATCCCTGTTTTACAAAAACTGATTTTTCCAATATCATTTACTGTTATCTTTTGCAAGTGCTATTCTCTGTTATTTGTTATTTACTGTTTCTTGTTCAACAACATCCACAGCAAATCTAAACAAAAACTTTCTGCCTAATCAATTCAAACTAAGATCTTCATTCTAGCACCTCCTCAGTGGAACGACAACTATACTATACTACAGCTTCTGTGTTTAAACTTGGCACATCCATTTCATTGAGTTCATATTATACAAACTTGATTCTCTTTCAGCAAACTCAATATAATCAAAACCTCATCATATGCTCATGGAACATGAAGTTGTGTTGGCACATGATTAGGGTTATGTCTCGATTTTATATTTTGAACCGAGTGGATAGTTAACTTAGTTGTGACCCACTAAGTATGGTGACCCCGAGTAACTCAATATGATCTTGTAAGATCGAATCTTATGGAATTAGACCCTATGGTGGTCTAGGCTTTACGATGCTTCTGTGAGCCATGTTTGATGATTTTGAGTGTTGTGGGAGTATTCCACGATGGGTGCTAAGTAACCCTCAAACTTTCTAAGCCTAATAATGAATTAAATCTCATGAATAATTAAGCCGTAGCGAAATAAATTATGGAATAAGTTGTTAAGGCTAGAGTCAATGTGTGATTGGATTAGAAATGTAAACGTAAACCCCTAAGTATTTAGTGAATAATGATGTTAAATTTAGGGTATGACTTAGCATTGGCTATAATGAAAAATTTTATGGTATGACTTTGGGCTAAGTTGTGTATCCTTGACGTTAAGATTATTAGATTAATTGTGGGTTATGATATGATGTAGAGGTAATATATGTGAACATGAGTTAGTGAATGGAGTTTAATCCTATAGATACCTCCCTTTTTGTTTTGAAAGGAATTATATTGGTGATAGAAACCACATAACGATGTAACACAATATGAATCGTATGTCTAGTATATGGACTTTGGCTATGATAAATGAGGAAATCCACTAGTATGGAAGATTATTATATGATTGTGGACCTTATTTTAACCTTGGCAGTGTATACTTGACGTGAGTTGGTGATTCATTTAGGCTTGAATTGAATTATAGCCGATAATGTTTGAATTAGACAAATGATTTCTGAGTTACTTGACTATGGCTTCGGGATGGATGAAGTCCAATGGTGGAGTGATTACCCAAAGATGATTGGAAATCTATGGTTGATATGTTAATATATGGTTGTGGTGGCTGACGATTGATGAATTATATGGCATGATTTACGCCGGATCATGATTAGATGATGATGTGATATGAGTGTAGTACTCATGGACTTGTGTGACTTCTTACGAAGTCTGGTGTATGAAGAGATGTTATTTGAATTGATATGTATAATGTGAGCAATAGGACATGAAGGTACTCATCCTGATATGTCTCTACATGCCATAGGCATTGTGGCAACGTGCACATATACGCCGACCTTATGTGTTTGTGGTAACCATACGGGATTGGGAGGCCTTCCTGTATGTCGGATGCAGCAACACATAGACCGGGCAAATGTAGTGTTGTAACTGCTTACGGTGATTGTATTGAACCTATCCGGTGGTAGTGGATAAGAATGTGAGAGTTGTAATGAATAAACTGAGAATAGATGAGTGGTGACTTACTTTAGATATATAAGATTTGTACTTAGACAAAGGAATGCTGATAATCATATCCTCCTGGACTTTGGAAAGTCCGATATTATTTCATGATGTCATTGGACCCTATTGGTGTGTGGCCAAAGTGTGACCTTACGATGTATGCCGATATTAAACTTCAAGGACGAAGTTTCCTTTTTGGTGGGGTGGATTATAACACCCTAAATTTTGAAGAAACAATTTATTGAATAATGGAAATTAATTGTTTATAGTCCAATAATGGTGGGGAATTAATTTGACATTAAAGATGAATTATTGGTAAATTAAGATTTACCGAGATCGGATGATTTAATGGATGATGTGGGACCCACTTGGGCAAATTAAATATTTGATGAGTCTAGAATACTTAGAAAATTATTATAGTTATGATGGTACCGTTGAAATAATTTTTAGTGTTAAGGATATAATTAATTGGACTCGACATATGACATTAAACGGAGAAAATACGAGCCAAAAATGGAATTAAAAGAAAATGAAAATTTCCTTTTCTTCTACTCTCTTAACCGTGTGGCCATTCCCTTCTTTTCTACCTTCTTTTGCACAATGGGTAAAAGGAAATTATTAACCATGGGTAAAAGCAACTTGGAACACTCTTTTGTCCATTGGGTAATACCCAATTTATACTAAAATTCTCCTCTCTTTCCCTCTATCACCGTGGGGTGCTTCTCTCCCTCCATTCACTTTTCATTTCTTCTTCTTCATCATCTTCTCCTCACCCAAACCGTCCACCTCCTTCTCCACCTCCATTCTTGCCAAAAATTAAAGCCTGAGCATGGAAATGTAAAACATTTATTGAGCTTGGGAGCTTGCTTGGATCCTTTTCCTTCTTCCTCTCCTTCATTTTTGTTTTGGAGGACATGGACTTGAGGTGAAGATTTCTTACTGATAGGAGCCTAGTTTGCATTAGTTTTAGGGTCCATTTAGTTTTAATTTTAGTTTATTTTCACCTTATTTTCCCTAGTTACCATGGTTATTCTTTTACTTCCACACATGTTACTTGGGTAGTTGTTTTTACAGAAACCTTCATTGAATAAGTCTACTAGCAAAGGATTTGGAAGATTTTGAATGGGATGATGCAACTAAGAAGAGTTTGAGCTTGTCCAGGATCCAAGATTGAAGTTAGGCTAACAATGGAAGAAGAATGTACCAAAGGAAGTGCTCCAGAACCCAACAACACCCTAAAATTGCATGTTTGCCAAGACACAGAAATCCACTGCTAGTGGGAATTCACACTGGCTGTGGAATACACTAGGAGAAGAAGAAAAAATTGGGCCAGAGAAAACCATTGCCAGTGGGAATTCCCACTGGCTGTGGATTTTCCCACTGCCAGTGGTTTCTACCCAGTTTTCTTAATTAATATCATTTGGGTGTAACACAGTGCGATCCACTGCCAGTGGATCTCACACGCTGCAGCAGTTACTTTCAGTTTTTGCCAAATTTTAAGTGGAGAAAGTGGGCAAAAGAGAGAGATTAGACAGAGAATAGAGAGAGGACAGTTTTTGGGCGAAAAATTAAGGCTTCTTCTTGAAGATCTTGAGAAAGGAAACAAGAAGGGAGATCAAGGGTTCAAGCTTGGAGCAAGAGATTGGAAGATTAGTGAGAACTTCTTCTTCTACCTCTAATCCTTTGTTTTGTAATCCTTATTTTCTGAATGATGGGACAAATTTTTGTAACTTATGGATTGTTAACCTCTTCCATGAGGAACTAATTTCCTATTCTTGGGATTTGGGAGAAAATATGTGTATATCAAATTAGGTTACTCTATTTTCTTTTGTTATTGGATTTCTATTTTCTATTCAATTTCATGAGATCTTAATGCTTCTAATTGCGTAGAAATAAGGTTAGATGAATTTAAATAATATGGATGATTGAGATATTGTCATATCATTAGAACACATGAAATTGAACCTAAGGATTTGGGTTACAAAAGTAAGCAAAGCTCTTTGAGGAATAATGAGATTTTCATAGAGCCTAAAGGATCTAATTAACAAATTGAATGCGGTTCTTTGATAATTAGGCATGTTAGTAAGGTTTTGAGAGGAATTCACTAATTAGCTAAGGGAAATCCGCCTTAGGAACAGAAATCGAATAACAAAGAAAAAGGGTTTTTTAGATTTGGTACCTACTGATTCCTAAGAGCCTTTTTCATCTTGATTTTAAAAGAAGGATTTCGATTTTAGTTTTCTACCCATAGTCTTTAGTTCTTGGTTAATTTTACTGCACCTTTTACTTTGAAATGAATTGTCTAAATAATTAAATCACTGTGAGTTGGTACTTAGGCACAATCCTTGTGGGAACAATAACTTTTTATTACGTGATTCCCCATGCGCTTGTGGTTGGCTATCAAGTTTTTGGTGCCGTTCCCAAGGATTGTGCTTCCCTAATATTGGCTAAACGGTGTTTTTTATTAGATTAGACTCTTTTTATTTTTACTTTTATTTTTTTTCTCTGTATAATTTTTCTGTTCTTGGTTTCTATTTTTCTGCAGAATTACACTTGGGTTTCGTTGTGTTTTTGTGGATTGTGTAGGTCCATTTATGCGAAGGAGTCACAGTTTTGAGCACATTTTTGATCCACAAATTGAAAAGACCCTCCGTAAGATCAGAGCACTTCGGAAGAATCTTGGACAAAGCAAGCAACAAGCTTCAAGTTTGAATACCAAAGAGCCAATGGACAATCCTGATAACCGAGCCCTTCGTGATTTTGCAGCACCCAATGCAATGGGTAGGAGGCCTAGCATCACAAGGCCAACCATTGAGGCTAACAACTTTGAATTGAAGCCCTCCTTGCTCTCAATGGTGCAACAAAACCAATTTGGAGGTTTAATCTGAGGATCCGAATCTATACCTCCAAATTTTCCTTGAGTACTGTGATACACTCAAGGTGAATGGCGTCTCAAGTGATGCAATCCGGCTCTGACTTTTCCCATTCTCTTTGTAGGATACGGCTAGAGCATGGTTGTATTCACTTCTAGAGGGATCGATCATTACTTAGGAGCAGCTATCTCATGCCTTCCTCAATAAATATTATCCATGGAGCAAAATCGACCAATTAAGGAAGCAGATCATCACTTTCACCCAGAAAGATGATGAGACATTATATGATGCATGGGAAAGGTATAGAGTTACTTCGAGAATGCCCACACCATGGAGTGGAAAGATGGTTGATGGTCCACATATTCTACAATGGTTTGACCCCGAACCAAAGGGTTACAATAGATGCCGCAATTGGCGGTGCTTTTATGAGCAAGAATATGGAGAAGGGGTACAATCTTATAGAAGAGGTGGCACAAAACACCTACCAGTGGTCATCTAAAAGGAGCCTACCATCAAAAACTCCAGGTAAGTATTCCTTAGATGTTATTTCCCTTCTTACTGCTAAGGTAGAAGCTCTGTCTGTTAAATTTGATAAGTTAGGAACAAGTGCTTCTAATGTGGTTTGTGAATTATGTGGGGTTACAAGTCATAGCACAACAGGTTGTCAGCTTGGTGTTTCCTAAGACCCCGAGGCCGAAATGCAACAAGTGGATGCTATTAGGAGCTATGGTGGAAATTTTGGGAATAATTACAGACAACAAGGCCCGTTAGGACTCCAATATAGACCTCCCCTATAACAGCCCTGGTTTTTCAGAATAGGAACCCAAGCTCTCAGAAACCTTGAGAGTATCAAGCTAAGTATTTTGAGAGAATGAGGCTTAGGCTTAATCCTTAGATCATCACAAGAATGTAGGAAAATAAAATTTGAGAGGATGTGAGCAACAAATAGTTCAGTTAAACGGAGACGAGTGAGTAAGGGAGGCTGTGTGCAATAGTAACCCCTAGAGAGACTTGCTACATTACTGACGATTTATATGGAGATAATTATGAATTATGATTCAGTAATTAAATTATTAAGGAAGTATTGTATTCGTGAATGTATTCTGTCATTGATGCTAGAATTGATGAATTATAATATATATTTAATTCTGATAGATTATAAGTGCGGATGGTCAATTACCTGATTGGGAAAAGATTAAGAATAAGTAGATCCATTTAAGTATCAAGTTAGATTAAGAGGATAAAGGACTATTAGAGCCCAAGATTTCATAAAACTTAATTAAGCCTCCTTAATAAGATGATCACAGAATAATACGTTAATTGGATACCAGCATATAAACAGACATCGTTATTGAAGAGTTCAGTTAATTAATATAAAATGAAATAAATAGATAATCCTTATTTTAGTGTTTAACATTATCTGTGATAAGATTAAGATACAATATATATATAATATATTTTAGTTAAAGAGATTATTTAATTACTGTATTTTAATAATAAACAACGTTCGGTTTCTCAAGAATTAAATGGTGGGGCCCCACCTAAGGTCAGGCTCTGGCCAGTTGAATCGAGACTAATGATCCACTAAGAAAACAAGTCCTCTTAGGATCGCTTTCGGAAGAATCGAGGGTAATTGACTTAGCCTGACCGGCCAAATCAAAATCCTTAACGTTTCTTATGTTTGACTGTTTATATACCTCGGGGTTTCCAATGGTGACACAGTCAGTCCCTAATAACCCGTTTCAATATTTTAGGAATGTTTCATGAAGAGCTCGAAGTTTGATTTGGTCTCTGCCAACCTCATCCACGAATCATTTCATTTCTTCGGAAGCCCAATCTGTGTATTCCTGGCGTTTCTGACGTAGTTTCCTCAAATGATGTTCGATTAAGGTGATTCTAGTTTCGTTTACTTTGTTTCAAAGATATCTTCAAACTTTATTTCTAGCCTCAATCTCAAATTCCTACTCTGTCAAACTTAAATTCAAGAGTTTACTAAAATCATCATAGAACCATGATTATTCACGTTTTATCTTTCGCATGGTTCGTTCGAAAATTCATAACTCTCTCGTATGACCTCCGTTTCTTGTAAACTTGGTGTCAAAATCACCACAACACAATTATCTACATTTGTTATGAAGACTTTGAAAGCTAGATCCTCACAGATTGGTACAGTTTTTAGAATCTTTTCCAGTCCATGAGTTTCACATTACTATGCTGACAGGCCCCGGAAAAATTGCTATATCACCCTCTTCCGTGACTCAAATCACTTAGTTATTTTTGGAATATATCCTTATAAAAAATATCTACAATTCTTATGAAGATTACGAAATCCAATTCTCAAAGGAGAATTAATTACAAATTTATTTCTACAGCTCTACCTGATTCGAAGGTGATTAGAGCATCCTGTCGTATTTTGATCATATCTCAGGCTACACGTATCAGATCGCCGCAAATGATATATCAATTTAAAGAGAAAAGGAATATCTAAAAGCTTCATGAAGGACTCTAAATCCAATTCCCAATCCATAAATCCTAGAATTTAAAACACTACACCAATTCACGTTTCTCCAGAAACAGCTTGCACTAGGTGCAGTATTTTCTACTTAACTCTCTCATATGGCAATGAAATTGAATGAGACCTTCACAAATATTTTAATAACACATTTCTTCACAACTTTGATGAAGAAACCATAGTCCAATTCGCAGCCCATTTGGCCCAAAAAAATTATTTATGCAAGGGACAAAAATCCCATCATAGCCCTGCACTAGTTCCGTATTTAGGCCATATCTCATTCAATTCTTAATAGATTCGTTTGTGCTTTATATGAATTTAAAGAGAACAAAATGTTCTACAATTTCATGTTCATCCTTTTTTGAAATTCGGCCCACAAGAATCCCTAAATCCACGCACAAAAGGACGCCTTTGGTTGTGCCACACCAGCTTCCCATGCAACATGAGCCAATCACTTTCTTCCACTCACTAGGCACTTGTCACACTCATGCCCATGTGTTTCCAGCCACTCACGGTCTCCCACTCCCCCAACAACCACAATCTCTACTCACCCATAATTCCTTATTTTATTATTAAGCATGCCATGACATTCTTCTAGTGTATAGTGCAGATTCCAGCACCCATTCCTTACGTCCCATGCTGCATTCACGCCCATAATTCTGTCCAAAGCTCAAGAATTTAGCTGCATGTACAAGACTCAAGTGGTGCTTGTCACTTCCAATGAGGCCACACACACTCATGAATCCAATTAGCAACATTCTTCACCATTCCTAACACGGCAACACCTTCATCCTTTCTCCTCTTCATTCTTTTCCCCTTCCATAGCCAATGTTAACCATAACCTCCACCACCTATAGCCAAAAAAAATGGGACACCATCACCACTTATCTCCACCTTTCGAAAGCCTTCACTTTTTCTCTTCTCATACCTCTTCCAAACCGTGACCAAATCCTCATCATTCAGCCCCTCTATTTCAAGTTTCTTACATGCCATGGACTCCTAAAAATCAACTTCATCTTCCTTGTCTTGGCTTCCAAGACCGTGAGCGTCACCTAACAAGATAAGGTGAGGTTTTGATTTTCTTACTCTTAAAACCTTTGTTCTTTCTTTAGATTCCTTCACCTCCATGCATGCATTTTGAGCCTTCTTCCTTCTATTTTGGAGACCCAAAACCATGACCATTGCTAAATCTTGTGCATGTTACTTTCTCTTAACGATTACGTGAATGATCGGCAACGAATGGTGGGAGATTTCTAACAAACGGTGAACCTTTAGTAACAAACTCTTTCAACTTTAATTAAATCCATGGCTGTCCTACTAATTGCCTTGCTAAACCGTGGCTGTTTTCCTCTTTCTTAACCATGCATGTTCATTTTTCTAAGGATCCGGGAGCCTAGACGACAATCGGAGTACGTTAGGACCAATCGGTGGAATTTTTGACAAAATCTTCAAACTTCTCCTCCGGGCAGCAGCGAAACCATGAGGTAAAGGGGGTCTTTTCCTTACTTGATTGCGTTTTGGGTTGTACCATAATATTCCTTGAGTGATCAGGGACCTCCGTTTTGAATTTCATCGCGATCCAACGGTCGGATCTCAATCCGCAAAGATTTTCGTAACCGACCGTTAAAATTATTACGTTTTTGAAATTAGTAAAGATTTTTAAGAATTAATTTGACGTAAATTAACATTCAGGTATTCGTAGAATTTTATCGCGATCGGTCAACGAAAAGAAAGTTAGAAAATTTAGCATTTAGGCAGGCTCGGTTTCGTTCGATATGGTTGTATTAATTAATTTTAATTTTGAGGTATTATTATGTTATTCGTAAATTATTTTCCGATAAGCCCCGCTATTAGGAATTTAATTTACCATTTATACTTCACCGAAGTCGTTCTAGGAATATTGCATATCTTGAGAAAAATAATCGATCGAATAGATAAAAATATCCTTTTACCAATTTACAAAAGTAATGCTATTTTTCAAAAAAAAAGAATATATATAATAACTAAATTAATTAAATGAATTAGTATTTATTTGGAAAATTTTATCTCAAGGAGACTTATTAAAAAAGTTTTTAACTTAGGCCCAAATAGGCTTATTAAGTAAAATGAAGAAAATAAAAGTAAAATTTTGGTTAGAAGTAGAAAAGAATTTAATAACAAATTTAGCCACCACTTTTGTGACTACTTAGAAGAAAAGATTCGATAGTCTTATAAATTTTGGAAAAAGAACTAGAGTTAATAAGAATAAAATTTTGGTGTTCGCTTATGTCTAGTAAACTTTTGGTGACGTTAAGTGCGTAATTACTTGCTAAGCCGTGGTAATGATGAAGAATAAAATTTACATCATACGTGTGTGTAATGACTACTTAATATTACATGTAATATAATACTTGTTGGTTGACTGATTATGTGACATGATGGGATATGTGCTGATTGTTTCAATATGATATATTCACAAAACACTCAAATGGTCAGTTTTAAAGTGACTCGTGGCAAGTATACCACTTATCGGTTTAGTATATGTTCAAGAGAACAAATGTTGTTCCCACTACGGATCGTTTCAATTCGATTTCAAATTATTACGGCAAAAATGATTTGTGGTTTTCATGATAATGAATTAAATAACTCTTCATAAATTTATGAATCTATGAAAGTAATACAAGAAATATAAGTGAAATGACAGAGTTTAGAGTTTGGGAATCAGATTCACCTTTCTCACCTTCCGATACACCTTTAATATTCATGTAATCGATGTTTACGAAATGATTCTTTATGTCACAATCATAGTCATTCATATCAATTTCTTGACTATGAAATCCATAAGATATTTGATAACGTCAATCCCTTAATCGTTCCAAATCTATTCCAACATTAAGAACGATTGTTTTGACGTTCATTGCGTTAGATACCATTCTTGGTTATCTACTCACAATGAGCATTCCATTTAGATCTATTTTCGAAAGTTATTTTCCAATAACAATCATAAATTTTGAATCAAGAAACTGTTGATCAAGTAGATTCAGGCAATAAGAATGAAATGAAAAACCAAGAATCAATAAACAAATTCATCAATTACATAAACATTACATACGTGTTCATCCGGATTGATTGGTTACCTCCAATCCCAATGGAAGAATTAGCCACTCATAGTGATCATGATCTTACAAAACAAGTGGAATGAAGAAGAAAACCTAGACTAGATACACTGTCTGTAAGAAAACTGCCTCTCACATTCTCTCACTCTGCATGCATAACCTACTTCTCTCTGCCTTTGTTTCCTATTAATTTCTTTTATAATGCATTAACTCGCTCAAGCGAGTTTAAGTCTCGCTCAAGCGAGTTGCATACTTCACCATGAAGAAAGTCCACGTCCTGCTTCATTTATATGCTTGATTCGCTCAAGCGACCACTTCCGCTTGAGCGAAACTCAAGATGATGAGCCTCTGTTTGAATTTCGCTTGGTCCTTATGTAACATCCCAGTTTTGAAGTTGAATACCGAATGAAAATAACCATTAAGATTTTGATTTCAAAGCAGGAAAAATTGACTGTTAACTTAATCTAAGAAGTAGTGACAAATTAATTAAGCTTAGTTAGTAAGAGGTGGCTGCTTCCGATTAGGAGTCACGTGAGTGGGACTGCAATTCACGTTTTCCCATCCCACTCTCCTTCCCTTCCTCGTGCACGCATATGCTTATATATGTGCCTTGATCACTGGAGTTATGCATCTTCGTTAGACTTCTTCTCTTCTTTTCTTTTCTTTCCTCGTACACTCTCCCTTCCCTTTTGTTCTTCGTCTTCCTCCCCCCTGTTTACTGTTCTGTTCCCGAGAACACGCGACGACGATACTGCAAAAGACTTGGAGTTCGTTCGGCCAAAAGACGAACAGCCCTTGTTTCACGGTGCGACTTCGACCAAGGAAGCCAGAACGAGTGTGAGCCTGGGTGAGGCAATCAGACCAGCGTCGGGAAACAGAGGAACCCCTCAAACGTCCTTCAGTAGGTAGGGGGCGCTTTGCATTTCAAATGCATAGCTTGAGAATGGGTTCCGAGTGGTTTATTATGCATGCATATGTGCTTAAGGGTATTTGTGATGAAATGTATATTTGATAGATAGCTTTGTATACCGAGGCATGCTATGACTGAATCCGATGGTAGTTGGCTTATAATTGATATATGTGTTTATGAGATACACTGTTGGGATGTGGATGCATGTGTGCGTTATGAGACCGTGTGTGAATGCAGTGCATACTCTTCAAACTGCCATACTGAGTCTAGTTAAATATTTACATGTGCATGCGTGAAGTGGAGACGTATTGTGTGACTTCTGAGTGCTCTGTTCATGGAATGATGAGTAGATCCTGATTGCTATCCTATGTTGCCTTGCATGCGAGTGTTAAAAATGAGTCTGTGTTCACTAGTGGAAAAAAAGGATATAATCACGGTTAAAAAAGGCCTTTATTCACGGTTAAAGAACCGTGGTTGTTGCAGCCGTGGTAGTAGATGATGGTCTTTAACCACGGTTAACAACCGTGGTAATAACATCACATCTAACCACGGTTAAGAACAACTGTGAATATAACTTACTATTTATATTCACGGTTATCGAGCATAACTGTGAATATAAGAACTGAAAGATGTCAGTTACAAACTACTTATATTCACGGTTATGATGGACAACCGTGGATATAGATATATTTTATCCACGGTTGTCCATCACAACCGTGAATATAAGTATGGATTGGTTTCAGTTACAAACTACTTATATTCACGGTTATTATGGACAACCGTGGATAAAATATATCTATATCCACGGTTGTCCATCATAACCGTGAATATAAGTAGTTTGTAACTGACATCTTTCAGTTCTTATATTCACGGTTGTTGCCATAACCGTGGATAAATATAGTCTATATTCACGGTTGTTGCCATAACCGTGAATAAATACTGAGGTTTTTTTTTAATATGGATTCTGTTTTATCGTTTCCCAACCCTGCATTCAGACAAACTAGTACAGTATACAGTATGCCACAGCAACACTATGCCGAAAGAATGGTATGTATATATATAACAATTTATTTTCTATATCAATTCATAACAACCTAAAAAATGAAAGTATATACAATTAAGTTGAATGTAATCTAATAAAAGTAAACCCTAAATCCTACTAGATACATATATAAAAGAATAAAGATCCTATATCTAGCTTTGCCATGAATCAAAGAAGTGTGAGGCCCATTGCCTTCTAACATCATCCACAAGTTCCTTTGGGAAAAATGACCGGTCATTAAAGTACTGCAAACAATTGCACAAAACAATTAGAACAAAAGCTTTATTTATTACATGAAATTAATGAAATTGGAGAAAAGTAGTCCAAATGATGAGAATTACCTCTGTCCATCCATCTACTAAATGATGTTGGACAATGGTCAGCATAGTGTGCATGACGAAATAGCCACACTCAAAGGAACCCTTCTGCCTGTAAGACTACAATGGACATATAGTATAGAATAAGTGAATTTGGAACTTAAAAAATATGTACTGAAGATTTGAATAAATATGATTGACTTACTTTTGGGTACACCCATACAACTGTTTTTCCTTTGGGCTTGTTTCCAATCAGTAGATTGTATCCAACCACCGCCCTGCGTCAAACAAAACACAAGATAAGTTAGAATTGTATAGTTCTAAAAATGATGTAATCGAATTTGTGGTTATTGTTTAGGGATGAACTTACCGGTCTACTATATCTTTCAGGTCTTGTTGAGCTGTCCGATGCAAACTATCAAAGTACAGAGCAAGATAGTCCTTCGGACAGATCACCAGAAGCGTCCAGTGAGCCCTGCAGTTACGAGTGATAAGTGAGACTTCAAAATGCAAAATATCATGACAATAATTATGGAATAGAGTATTACCCTTTATGATAGGGGCCCATGTATATAGACTTCCCAGACTCAAACATCCAATTCTGGATGTATGTCTGGGTGTTCTGCGGGGTGTTTCCATGCCTCTGTATGAGAGAGGGCTCTAAGAAACCGTAAGTTCCTTGGAAACCCAAGTCCACACAGAGTTTTGCCAGAAACCTAAACAAGTTAAGACATGGTTAGCGACAAATAACTTGTATAATGAAAAAATTGGACAAAACAAGGATATACTTACAGCTCCCACAACTGAAAGATGGAGCCGTTCAGCATCGACGTCCCTGTAATAATGTCATAAATGTCAGAATTTGTAACGTAAACTGGAAAATCACTGGGATGGCCGAACACTAGTGGCTACCATGGGACCTGAACAGTGTCGTCAGCTTGCTCATACCCGATGCGCCATAGCATCCGGATGGGATCCTTGGCCAGGTCTGGCTTCTTCAATGTCTGTTCCTGTTGAACAATTGAAAACCATCACATTTTGTACCATAATTGACAAGGAAATAAAGCTAGTTAGTGTTTAGGGTTTTTACCTGTCCAGGGGTAATCACCAGAAGTCTGTTGGGCCACATCAGAAAGTGGCCCACCGCCTGACCGACGGTCTTCACCTCCTGAGTTGCCACTGGCACAGCAGCATCCTCCTCGAGGACGAGCACAATCGAGACCCTGGACATACCATCAGGTAATGTCTGATGGTGAACCACAGGGCCTAAGTTGTACACAATACCAGTGGCAACTGGCTCCTCCGACCCATCAATGAACAGGTCACATTGACGGGTGTCTGGTGGCTCGACCCCGTCATCGTCAAGGTCAGCTGCAACGCACGACCCCTTAGTGCTAACCTTCCGTACCTACATATTTACACATCAAGCAGAAGTTATTCAACAATGAAATAAAGTGATTACAAACAATAAAATTGAGGAAATTAAATAAAGAATCTAACCTGTGGGTCACTGGCTGGTGCAGTAGTCTCCTAGTGGTGGCTGAGTGAGGCCTTCATCTCCTCCCTGAATCGGGCCATCTCCTGGTGGAGCCTAGATATCTCCTCTTGGTACTCAGCCTTCACAACAGCCACCTTTTTCTCCACCATTTGCTCAAGGGATGGGGTAGGGTTGGGAGCACCGTAATAGGCGTGGAGGCCTGTGAAATGTGAATGATTAGCCCATAATTGTTTAACAGATAACAAAATGAAGGCATAGAGTTAGTTAGCACTTACCTACACCTCGACCAATAGCACGCACTCTTCCTGGGTGCTCTGGCCTGCCAATGGCGGTAGTCAAAATATCCTCCCGTCCATGGGCTACGAAAGACCCTTGGGTTGATTGCTCAACCAAGGAATCCTGAAACCAAACAAGTTAGTATTCACTTCCTTCACTTAAACTGAAAAACAGACACTGATATAAAGGGGAATACTTACTATCCGTGAGGCAACCTCCTATGCCTGTGAGGAAGTGTATCCCCCACTCTTCTTGATCCTAGCCCGCTTCCATTTGTCGTGGCGTGCAGGTGGGGAAGGGGGATCCACAATACCAGTGTCAGTCTGACACTGACTCAGCCTCTCCTGTGCCAGCCGCTCCTCCAACCTACGGTAACCCCCACGTGACAGTGTGTGTGGGCAGTCATTTAGCTTCCTAGTCTCCTTGGCTTTCTTTCTGGTCTCCTATAACAAGAAAAAAAATATTCACAGTTAGCCGTATAAATTATACATAATTTAATCATCTAAAAACCAATGTACCTGAAACTCGGCAGAATGCCTAGATGCAACAAAAGCATCCCAGGTCTCCTGATCGATGAAGGGATATTTCTCTCCAGGGAACTTTCCTTGGTCGTTCCCGAATACATACCTACAATGAAAGGTACATTAAAACTAAGGATTGGTACAATTTGGTGAAGCGTTGATTAAGAATTTAAGGTTCAATATACCTCGTGGTGAGTATGGATTTGAACGACCTCCATCGCTCAGCCATGATACCGAGGACCTTCCTCCTCGCTATGTCGGAAGATGGTATGTCAAAAGAATCCTACATGAAAGGAGTTAGTCCATAAAGGAGTACTTATTAAGAGTTACATGAAAGAATACACTAAAATAAAACTTAAATAATATCTAAGTTACCAGAACATCACTCCATAGCTGGTTCTTCACCACCTCCTCGACACTATCCCAGTCGGGGATAATGATGGACACCTTTGACCGTACCACAACCCCCAGATAACTGCTCAACTTCGTGGCATGTGGTCCACTGAATCTACCGGTGTTGACATCCATCTCAACAACTACCCTCTCTCCCCGGTGACGCATACGTGCGACGTCTGGCATCCGGGTAACACCTCTACTCTTCCGAGCAGAGGAACCACTGGCCTGTGAGTCGGACCTGGATCATCCATCCTGGTCAGCCATGAGTATCTGTCCAAACAAGGAAAAAAACTATCAAATATTTAATATAACATTTAAAACAACGAATAACTAATATAACATGTAATTCAATGTCTCACCAACAAGATTAATACCCTATTAAGATGAAATATTTTCCCACAAGCCCTCATGGTGGTCATGACGACTGGCAACTACATCATCTATGTCATGTTCCACGACAGATGTTGGAATACGCATTGTAGTTGATGGAATATCCATAATATCAACATCGGGGTCTCCAATGTGTCTACCTTGGATAACAATTGACCACCGTTTGTCTGCTGGGTGAGCCACATAAAAAACTTGCTTCACCTGCGTTGCCATTATGAATGGTTCGTCCTTATGCCCTATCTTGTTGAGGTCCACCAACGTAACTCCTAAATCATCAGTTGTGACACCGTTCTTATTGTCAACCCATTTGCATTTAAACACAGGAACGGTGAAGGGACCGTAATCAACTTCCCATATATCTTCAATCACACCAAAGTAGCATGACTCGGCCATGACAGGGTTGTTGTCCTTTGCAGTTGAGAAATGCATTGACTGAGCCACAACCATCACTCCACTGTTTTGATTTGTACTCTTTTCATCCTGTGTCCTTGTATAAAACGAATAGTTGTTTATGTCATACCCACAAAAGGTGAGGACATCAAAGTTCGGGCCCTGTGCTAGTCGATGTAATGTCGAGGATGCGGATGCATCTTTCAGGACGGTCTTTTGGAACCACTGCATGAAACTCTTGTTGTGTTCATTCAACAACCACTTTTCAGTCATTTTAGGGTTGGTTTTCTTGACTAGCTCCTTGTGTGTGGCTAGATACGGTTGCATATCGTCTGTGTTGTTTAAAATATACAAGTGTGCCTGAAGGACATCAGCACGTGGCATGCTCTTCACTTTTTTTCCAATCGTTCCTTTCCCATCCAATCTCCCTTCATCACGAGTCGTTGGAATACCAATGCTTGCAGCATGTGACATGTATTCAGTGCAAAACTCAATTGCTTCCTCTGCAATATATCTTTCCACAATTGAAGCTTCGGGACGACGTTGGTTCTTCATATACCCTTTCAATATCTTCATATATCGCTCAACAGGATACATCCACCGTAAGAACACTGGACCACACCAACGGACCTCTCTCACCAAATGGATGATTAAGTGGACCATTATGTCAAAAAAAGAGGGCGGGAAATACATTTCAAGCTGACATAATATAAGTGATGCTTCCTGTTCCAACACATCCAATTCGCCGGGCACGATTACCTTGCAACATATGGAATTGAAAAATATACACAACCTTGTTATGACATTTCTCACATTTTTAGGAAGAATGTCACGAATGGCGATAGGCAGAAACTGCTGCATCAACATGTGACAATCGTGAGACTTCAACCCAACTAACTTCAAATCTTTCATGGAAACACAAGACTTGATGTTGGAGCCATAACCAGACGGAACTTTCACACTTCGTAACGATTCACACAGACTTTGCTTTTCTTTTCTGGATAACGTATGACATGCTGGAGGCAAATATGTTCTTTTGCCGTTTGATTGTGGATGCAAATCCTGACGTATACCCATCAACTCTAAGTCCATACGCGAGTTTAGGCCATCCTTAGTCTTCCCGGGTATGTTTAAGAGTGTACCAACTAAACTGTCGCACACATTCTTCTCCACATGCATTACATCAATGCAGTGTCTTACATCAAGCTCCCTCCAATATGGCAGGTCAAAAAACACTGACCTTTTCTTCCAGTTGTTTTGTGTCGGGTGTTGTTTTTCACACTTACCAAATTGCACGTTGACGTCCTTCACCTTTTTATATGCCTGGCGACCAGATAGTGGTGGAGGAGCCATTTCAAAATCTTGGGCACCGTTAAACGACTTCTTCAACCTTCGAAACGGATGATTCGCTTTAAGAAACCTTCGATGTCGAAGATAAACATTTTTCCTGCCATGATGCAACCGCACAGAACTAGTCCCCTCCTCACATACTGGACAAGCTTTATGACCCTTCACACTGTACCCAGATAAGTTACCATACGCTGGAAAGTCATTGATTGTGCAAAATAACATGGCACGCAATTTGAATGATCGCCCGGTAAACCCATCAAACACTTCAACCCCGTCTTCCCACAACCTTTTGAGGTCTTCAACCAATGGAGTTAAATATACATCAATGTCGTTCCCCGGTTGTCGTGGACCCGAAATCATCATTGATAACATCACATATTTTCGCTTCATGCACAACCATGGCGGCAAGTTGTAAACAAACAACAAAACAGGCCACGAACTATGGTTTGTGCTCAGGTTCCCAAACGGGTTCATGCCGTCTGTGGCTAGTGCAAGCCTAACATTTCTTGGTTCATTGGCAAATTCTGGAAAAATCCTATCCATTTTCTTCCATTGCGACCCATCGGCCGGATGCCTAAGTAGTCCATCAACAACCCTCTCATCAGTATGCCATCTCATAAGTTTTGCATCATCTGCATTGGCAAACAGACGCTTTAGTCTTGGAACTATAGGTAGATACCACAACACCTTTGCAGGAGACCCTTTAGTGCATACCTCATCAGAATCCGCCTCTTTCTTCTTATACCGTGACACCCCACATCTAGGACATCGATGCAACATTTCTAACTCACCCCGGAATAATACACAATCATTTGGGCATGCATGTATTTTCTCATACTCCAAACCCATAGGACACAACACCTTTTTGGCCTCATAGTTACTTTTCGGCAAGGTGTTTCCAGCTGGGAGCATTTCTTTCAACAACTTCAGTAAGTCAGTGAAACTTTTATCCGTCCACCTGTTTATGGCCTTCAAATTAAACAACCGCAAAACAGCTGATAACCTCGTGAAATTGAGGCAGTCTGGATACAACGGCTGCTCAGAGTCCTGACACAGAGTTGTATATACATGAGCTTTCTTAAAACCTTCTACCCCTACATCACGGATCATATCCTCGAGTCGGTCATCCATGTCGACATCGTTGTCATGCATCGAGCTTCGATTTTCAGTCTGAGAGCTGTTACTTGGCACCACCACATCTTCACCCTGCCATATCCAACGCGTATAACTACGTAGAAAACCGTCACACAGTAGATGTTCTCGCACCTCTTCCAAGTCTACCCGACGCAGGTTGAAGCATTTAACACAAGGGCAAAAATACTTTCCATTCACCCCCACTGCATTCCTCGCTACGAATTCTATAAATGATTCAACTCCCCCCTCGTACTCCAGACTTAGGCGTGACGCAGAAATCCAACTCCGATCCATACCAACTGTTTACAAGGTGCTATGATCAACCTCACTTTTTATACAAAGGTGGTGGTCCTATACCCATTCAGCATGACAATTATTTTTATACGTCATTCATATATACAGGTTAGGACTTATTTTAAAATTTGATGAAATTTCGGCAGCATTTCGCATTGGTCTCTAAGTACACAAAATGAGAGTGGTCAAATCAAATTCAACCACAACCAAATATGCACCCAGAGAACAACACAAAATATAAGTTACCGAAATTTTATCAAATTTTAAAATAACTCCTAACTTGTACATACTAACAATGACGTATAAAAAATAATTGTTCATCCCAAACTGTCCAAACGGACAATTTAAGATTCAACACAAACGATGACATTAATTGATTTAATGACCATTTGTGTCGAATCTCAAATGGGGAACTACGGTTCACTCATATGCACAACAACTTTCATACTAGTTAACAACCACATACATACAACAGCAATAAACATAACATATAAGAGCAACCAACAATAACAAAAATAAAATGGATAATAATTTAGTTAACTTTTTTCCTAAAATAGTATGATGTTTTTAATTTATGTTATTTTGAAGTAAAAGTATGGTGTTGGAGTATGGATTATGGATTATGGATTATGATGTTGGTTTATAATGCAGGTTCAAACTTTAGACTTTTATTTAGTAATTAATATGATATTTTTAAATTCTATTATTTTCAACTAGAACTATGGTGTTAGATGATGGATTATGGATTATGAGAATTTTTAGATTTGAACTTTTATTTTATGCAATACGGCTTATGGATTACTAAAAAGGACATTAATTAAAAAAAGTAGTAAAGTAGTATATTTTTGTAAATAATATTAACAATTACACATTAAAATATTTCATTTATAATTTAATTAACAAAATATATTTATTAATAAAAATTAATAATAAATATATATTATTATAAATATATGTATTGCAACTAAAATTTAATATTATTAATATATATTAAATATATCAATAAATTTATGGTACACCAAGCCAAGAATCTCCACCAGTGCTCCATCTTCTCCAACAGGCAGAAGGGCAAAACCGTCCACAACACACAGAAATGCAAACGGAGATTCGGAATGGGAGGTATGATGGAGGCACAAGGTAACGTGGTTCTCAGCTTTCAAACGGAGAAGATGGCAACGGAGATGGAGGAAGCGTGTGTTGCCAAACGGTTCACAGCAAAATGCATATAACCAACGAATGGAACGGAGACGTAACTTTTTTCTAAACAGGCACTTAATCTAACGCAACGGAGAGAACTAAGGTAATTTTTTAAAAAATGCATATAACCAAATAGGCACATAAACAGAGGAATACCAACAGAGAAAGAATCAATATATTATGACAAACACGCATGACAATGGGGGTTCAGGGAACCTACCTGAATGAAGAAAGGAAGAAGATGCTGAACAGAGAGAAGGGCACGAAGCTCACAGATAATGGAGAAGACGACAACCAACGCGCAGAAGAAGAGAAACTGAAAAAAGAGAGAAAGGCGCGGCTTTTGAAGTTTCAGAAAGGATGTATATTCACGGTTCCCCTTGAAACCGTGAATATATTACACATACATTCACGGTTTAACAAACAACCGTGGATAAATGTTAACTATATATCCACGGTTACGATACCAACCGTGGATAAATATTTAATCTATATTCACAGTTATAGAAACAACCGTGGACATAGAGTACCCAGTGATTAAACCCTAAAACCTGAACTATATATCCACGGTTGGAAATACAACCGTGAATATTGACATCTATATATATCCACGGTTAACATCATAACCGTGAACGTACCTATCAATATATATTCACGGTTGTGATTAAAACCGTCGATATATATTTCAGGTACTATATATCCACGGTTGACTCCTCAACCGTGAATATATATTGATGGTTACGTTCACGGTTATGATGTTAACCGTGGATATATAGTTTTCTCTGATTAAAACGTTCACCTTATAATTTCAAAAATGCCACCGCGCATGTTTTTATCACTGATCCTCTTCTACCCGTGAATAATATCCCGTTGTTATATCCATTTTTTCCACTAGTGGTTGTTATGTGATGACGATTGAATTGCATGCAGAGTGTGGTTATGATAAATGAAAGGAGAGGTAATATTGTATTGGCAGACACACACACAAAAGAATGTAATTAAAAGACCTTGAGTTGGACTTGAGGCAGTGCCAAGTGCACTAGCATTGGACGCTTAAAGTCTTGAGTTGGACTCAAGCAAGCCACCGGGTTGGACTCGGGGCTGCCCGTAACACTGCCGTGGTCGCTTGGAGCGATTGTGTTACATGTGAGGGCAAACGGTTTGGTACCAGTAAAACGGCCGAACCAGCTTGGAGCTGGAGGAAAAAGGCTTGGAGCCTATGTTGCAACATAAAATTAATCAAGTGGGGGTCGGATCCGACTGTAGTAGACTGGTGTGTACTGAATGGATATGTATATATATGTATACTCTCGTGCTATGATGAATTTATTGTGTTGCATGTGTATAGTGTAAGTCAGAAATGATATAATCTGTATAATGGAATATTGCATGAATGAATTCCGATTGCATGGCACTGTTACGAGTAGATAAACTAGAGGATAGTTAACGTTATGATTGCTTGAAATGTGATGTGGTGTGATGGAGAACGTACGGGTTCCCAAGTCATTAACTGTCATTTTAAATGTAAAAGCTCACCCCTGCTGTGGCAATATTTACAGTGAACATTCCTCGGAACTACGAGTAAAGTGGAGCTACTTACCGAGAGGATCAGCTGTGCACCAAGGAACTATATATATATATATATATATATATATATATGTAAATACTATGTATAATGTTTTGATTATGCCTTGGCCGGCTCGTGTCTGATGTTAATCTTTTAGATTAGAACAGAATCCCTTGGGGCTGGGAAACATGGCAATGTGTTTGTAAATATTGATATACACTCTCATATGTATATGGTTATGTTTATGCCGTGCTCTATGTTATACCATCCTATGCGTGATGTTTGATTGGTGTATATGTTCATGTTCATCCGAGTGTGTAGGAATGGAAAGACTTAGTATGAAGGGAGTCAAGATATGATCTAGAAGAGTGAATTCGTGGTCCTGTTGCCGAGTGAGGAAAGCTTTAGGTGTCCCGAGGGGATGAGGGCGTACCACTCCGAATGGGGGTTGACGCAGTAGATTCCCAATTGATAAGCTGTTACGATTCAGAGTAGAATAGCCTAATCATGCTTTCGAATAAGGACTAGCCGAGAGAGTGTTTTCCGACTAGAGGGCAATCCATCCGATTCTGAGTGTAAACCATATAGAGAAATGGTAGAAAGCTATAGAGCCCTTGAAGGGAAGTTAAGTTAGCGTGAGCACTGGGGTAGAAAGGACTATACTTGCCGAGCAAGAGATGAGTGAAATACCGAGGGGTAGATAACTGAGAAGTTGTCCGAGTAAAGATACCCCTGGTTTATGAGTGGGACAGCCTTCGTTTCCTGAGTGAACTGTCATGTCGCATGATGGACAAAATAGATAACTAAGTTATGGGGGTGCGAGTTTGGGGTCGAGTGGAGGGAGTTCCCTTTACCGAGTGGATTTAGGACTGAAACCCGAGTAGACTTAGGAAGGAATTCCGAGTAAAATAGGCCTTTACCGAGTGAACGATTGTCTTGATACCGAGCGAGTGTACGTTATTTCCTTTGGGCTCGCTCGAGCGTTGCTGGGCTCCGCTAGAGGGCTTTTGTTTGGCTCTTGTCTTCCCTTGCTTCCCGTTCCCTCCTCCTTTTTGTTGTATCGGGTTATTTGATTTGGGGCGGATTATACAGACTTTGCTTACTCAAAAATTCAGAAAAATTTCCCTGTTGGTTTTATTTATTTAATTAGAATTTAGGGTGTTACATTTTGGTATCAGAGCAGACAGAAAGGTCCAAGGCCAAGGTATGCTTACCGAGTGTAAGCGGTTGCGTGCATTGTGACCGAGTGGTCATCATTATTGTGATATTTGTGAAACATGATTGATGTTGTAGTATTGAATTGTGGATAGGAGGTTGTCTCCCTCCTGGTCCGACTAATTGTATGGCATATAGAAATGGTATAATGTGTTAAAGTTACTGAATCTTAGGCTGAGATCCGATCGGTAGTAAGTAGCTTCGTAAACTTATCCTTGAAAGGGCTGTGAATTTCAGGATAAGAGATGACGAGTCACCAAAGCATGGAGGCCATAGCCACAGCCTTTCAACGCTTCGTAGACGTGTTTGAGAGGCAGGGCCAGCCTCGAACTGAGGATGGTCAAGTACTGGACCGCTTCCTGAAGATGAAGCCGAGAGAATTTCTGGGAGGACGTAACCCGGAGGCAGCTTATAAATGGACTCAGGAGATGGAAAGGATTTTTGGGGGTCTTCACTGTACCGAGGCCCAGAAGGTAGAGTGTGCAGTGTACATGCTACGAGAAGAGGCGGAAAACTGGTGGAAGATAGCCAGAAACCGGTTTCCTGACGATGATACTCAGCTGACCTGGAACGATTTCAAGACATGCTTCCTAGAAAAGTACTTCCCTAACACAATCAGGAGTCGGAAGGAACTGGAGTTCATGGAATTGAAGCAGGGGTCCATGACTGTGGAAGAATACACGACAAGATTTAAGGAATTATGCCTATTCTACCCACCCTTTCAACAACCGGGGACAGAGAATTCGAAGTGCCTAAAATTTGAAAATAGATTGAGGTCAGATATTAAGAGAGCTTGCAGATACCAAGAGATTAGGAGTTTTCCTGCGTTGGTGAATAAGTGTAGGATATTTGAAGAAGATGACAAGGCCCACTCGGGCCAGAGCAGCAGGGCAAACCCCTCCTTGAGGCCTCAACAATCACACTTCAAGAGGTCAGGCAACGCTAGGAGTACTGGACCTCCCTCTAATTTCAGAGGACGAGGAAACCGTGGGGGTCGGTTCGGGAGTCGCTCCGGAACTGGTAGATGTTTCAGATGCGGAGGTAACCACTTTGCTCGGGAATGTGATACTGGAAACGATGTTGTATGTTTTCACTGTAACAAAAGGGGGCATGTTCGCCCCGACTGTCCGCAACTGCAACCAGAGGGTGGCCATGCACATCGTGGGGGTTTCCGTGTAGGGGGACGCGGAACCACCAGTGGAGGAAATGGTGGTAGAGGCAACGGAATAAGGAGCAACATGATGGCTACTACAAGTAATCGAGGGAGAAATACCGACCAACCGGCAGTGGGAAGAGTCTACGCCATCAATGCGGAGGATGCTGTGCAAGTGAATGATTTGGTACAATGTAAGTGTTCACTCGGTAAATATACACTTAATGTAGTTTTCGATTCGGGAGCCACCCATTCTTTTATAGCTGATGAGTGTGTGAGACATTTAAAGTTGCCGACTGTGTGTATGGATCGGACCTTGGAAGTGGCCAATCCGACTGGCATTAAGGTGTTGACATCATCAATATGTAAAGATGTAACGTTTATGTTGTGCGATCGGAGTTTTACCTTCGACCTGGTGTGCGTGCCTCTGAAGGACCTCGACATTGTACTCGGCATAGACTGGCTTTCAGCCAACAAGGTGCTAGTGGATTGCAGGAACTGGAGGATAATCTTCTCGAGGCAGAACAATGAAGATTACACGGCACAAGGTACAGTTTAACTGTTTATGATGCTTTGTTTAACCGAGGGTGAGAGTAGAGTCTGAGTGAACGAGATTCCGACTGTCTGTGAATTCCTAGAGGTGTTTCCAGAGGATGTGCCGGGCACCCCTCCGAGTAGAGAAGTCGAATTCTCAATAGACCTGATACCTGGAGCCGAGCCAGTCTCCAGTACACCTTATAGAATGTCCCCAACCGAATTGGCCGAGTTGAAGAAGCAGGTAGATGAGTTGCTCGGAAAACAATTCATTAGGCCGAGTGTGTCACCTTGGGGTGCACCGGTGTTGCTTGTTAAGAAGAAGGACGGCAGCATGAGACTTTGTATAGATTACCGACAGCTAAACAAACTCACGATTAAGAATCGGTACCCGTTGCCCAGGATTGATGACTTGATTGACCAACTGCGTGGAGCCTCAGTTTTCTCGAAAATTGACCTACGATTGGGATACCACCAAATCCGGGTGAAGGACTTGGATATTCCAAAGACTGCCTTTAGGACTCAGTATGGTCACTACGAGTATGTAGTGATGCCGTTCAGTGTGACAAACACCCCTGCTGTTTTCATGAATTACATGAACAGCATATTTCACCCATATCTTGACCGATTCGTAGTAGTTTTCATTGACGATATTCTAATCTATTCCAAGACCCCTGATGAGCATGAAGAACACCTCCGAGTGGTACTTCAAGTGTTGAAGGAGAAATAGTTGTTTACAAAGCTTTCGAAATACGATTTCTGGATGGATAAGATCCACTTCCTCGGACATGTGATTTCAGAGGAAGGTGTCTCGGTGGACCCTTCGAAGGTGGCAGCTATAATGGCATGGGAGAGACCCAAGTCGGTCTCGGAGGTAAGAAGCTTTATGGGCCTGGCCGGTTGTTATAGAAGGTTCATTGAGGGTTTTTCTAAGATAGCCTTGCCACTGATTAAATTGACTCAGAAAAATATTCCCTTCGTATGGAGTCCCGAGTGCGAGAGCAGTTTCCGAGAGCTGAAGGACAAGTTGACAACTGCTCTAGTGTTGGCATTACCTAATTTGCAAGAGAGCTTCGGGGTTTATTGTGATGCATCAGGACTCGGATTGGGATGTGTGCTAATGCAGAATGACTGAGTGATAGCGTATGCCTCTCGGCAATTGAGACCTCACGAACGGCATTACCCGACCCATGATTTAGAGCTGGCAGCTATGGTTTTCGCATTAAAAATATGGAGGCATTACCTGTATGGTTCTAAATTTGAAGTTTACAGCGACCACAAGAGCCTTAAATATTTATTTGACCAGAAGGAGCTGAACATGAGGCAGAGGAGATGGATGGAATTTTTAAAAGATTATGACTTCGAGCTAAAGTACCATCCGGGTAAGGCAAACGTTGTTGCCGACGCGTTGAGTCGGAAATCCCTTCATATAACAGTGATGATGGTGAAGGAGGTGGAGTTATTGGAATAATTTCGAGACCTGAACTTGCATGTTGACATCCCCTCTTCTCAAAAAATAACAATCGGTACACTAAGGATTGCTAGTGAATTCCTAAAATCTGTATATGATCAACATCAGTCAGACTCCTACTTGGCTGCGATGAAGGAAACTCAGGCCAAAGGGAAGGACTTGTCCTTGACCGAGGGATCGGACAGAATTTTCCGAGTGAAAAATAGAATATACGTACCGGGTGGAGGAGAATTGAGAAGAATGGTACTTGATGAGGCTCACAAGAGTCTGCTTAGTATGCACCCGGGTACCACGAAGATGTACCACGATCTAAGAACACAATTCTGGTGGCCCGGATTAAAGAGGAATATGGCAGAATACGTGGCCCGGTGTATTACCTGTCAGAAATCGAAAGTGGAGCACCAGAAGCCATATGGAGCATTGCAACCTCTGGAGATTCCCGTGTGGAAATGGGACTCAATTGGCATGGACTTTGTCATGGGATTGCCAAAAAGCCGTGCGGGCCATGATGTGATTTGGGTCATTGTTGACAGACTGACGAATAGTGCACACTTCTTACCTGTGAATATGAAGTACCTGTTGTAGAAGTTAGCTCGGATTTACATTCACGAAGTTATCCGACTGCATGGTATACCGACTTCTATCGTATCGGACAGGGATCCTAGATTCACGTCCCGATTTTGGACCAGTCTGCACCAAGAATTGGGTACGAAGCTTTGGCTAAGTTATGCCTACCACCCCCAATCGGATGGGCAATCCGAGCGAACGATTCAAAGCCTGGAGGACTTGCTAAGGGCGTGTGTGTTGGAGCACGGTGGAGATTGGGAGTGGTACCTTCCCCTGATCGAGTTTACGTACAACAATAGCCACCATAACAGTATCGGTATGACACCCTATGAAGCACTATATGGTCGAAGATGCCGAACCCCACTCTGCTGGTCGAAAACGGGTAAAAATTTACTGCTAGGACCGGAAATTGTGAGGCAAACATCAGAACAGATCTGAATGATAAGAGAAAAGATGAAGACGTCTCAGGATAGGCAGAAGAGCTACCATGACAAACAAACTAACCCATTAGTTTTCAGTCGAAGACAGAGTGTTTTTGAAGACTTCACCGAGTAAAGGAGTCGGGCAAGCCTTAAAGAGTGGAAAGTTGAGCCCCCGATACATTGGGCCTTATGAGGTGTTGGAACGAGTCGGCTCTATGGCGTACCGGATAGCACTACCGACTCACTTATCCCGATTGCATAACATGTTTCATGTGTCACAACTAAGAAAATGTCTACATGATCCCACCCATTCGATGCCAGATAATGAAGTGGAGATTAAGGAGGACCTGACCACTGTAACTATACCGGTTAGAATCGTGGACCGATCGGTAAAGCGTTTGCGGAACAGGGACGTACCACTGGTAGAAGTGGAGTGGCAGCAAGGCGGGACTACCTCTTGTACCTGGGAACGCGAAGACACCATGAGGCAGCAGTACCCCAAGTTGTTTACCAAGGTGAGTTAGCGAGTGAATTTCGGGGACGAAATTCTTTTAAGAGGGGGAGAATTGTAACATCCCAGTTTTGAAGTTGAATACCGAATGAAAATAACCATTAAGATTTTGATTTCAAAGCAGGAAAAATTGACTGTTAACTTAATCTAAAAAGTAGTGACAAATTAATTAAGCTTAGTTGGTAAGAGGTGGCTGCTTCCGATTGGGAGTCACATGAGTGGGACTGCAATTCACGTTTTCCCATCCCACTCTCCTTCCCTTCCTCGTGAACGCATATGCTTATATATGTGCCTTGATCACTGGAGTTATGCATCTTTGTTAGACTTCTTCTTTTCTCTTCTTTTCTTTCCTCGTACACTCTCCCTTCCCTTTTGTTCTTCGTCTTCCTTCCCCCTGTTTACTATTCTGTTCCTGAGAACACACGACGACGATACTGTAAAAGACTTGGAGTTCGTTCGGCCAAAAGACGAACAACCCGTGTTTCACGGTGCGACTTCGACCAAGGAAGCCAGAACGAGTGTGAGCCTGGGCGAGGCAATCAGACCAGCATCGGGAAACAGAGGAACCCTTCGAACTTCCTTCAGTAGGTAGGGGGCGCTTTGCATTTCAAATGCATAGCTTGTGAATGGGTTCCGAGTGGTTTATTATGCATGTATATGTGCTTAAGGGTATTTATGATGAAATGTATATTTGATAGATAGCTTTGTATACCGAGGCATGCTATGACTGAATCTGATGGTAGTTAGCTTATAATTAATATATGTGTTTATGAGATATACTGTTGGGATGTGCATGCATGCATGTGTTATGAGACCGTGTGTGAATGCAGTGCATACTCTTTAAACTGCTATACTGAGTCTAGTTAAATATTTACATGTGCATGCGTGAAGTGGAGACGTATTGTGTGACTTCTGAGTGCTCTGTTCATGGAATGATGAGTAGATCCTGATTGCTATCCTATGTTGCCTTGCATGCGAGTGTTGAAAATGAGTCTGTGTTGTTATGAGATGACGACTGAATTGTATGTAGAGTGTGGTTATGATAAATGAAAAGAGAGGTAATATTGTATTGGCAGACACACACACAAAAGAATGTAATTAAAAGACCTTGAGTTGGACTTGAGGCAGTGCCGAGTGCACTAGCGTTGGACGCTTAAAGTCTTGAGTTGGACTCAAGCAAGCCACCGGGTTGGACTCGGGGCTTCCCGTAACACTGTCGTGGTCGCTTGGAGCGATTGTGTTACATGTGAGGGCAAACGGTTTGGTACCAGTAAAACGGCCGAACCAACTTGGAGCTGGAGGAAAAAGGCTTGGAGCCTATGTTGCAACATAAAATTAATCAAGTGGGGGTCGGATCTGACTGTAGTAGACTGGTGTGTACTGAATGGATATGTATATATATGTATACTCTTGTGCTATGATGAATTTATTGTGTTGCATGTGTATAGTGTAAGTCGGAAATGATATAATCTGTATAATGGAATATTGCATGAATGAATTTCGATTACATGGCACTGTTACGAGTAGATAAACTAGAGGATAGTTAACGTTATGATTGCTTGAAATGTGATGTGGTGTGATGGAGAGCGTACGGGTTCCCAAGTCACTAATTGTCATTTTAAATGTAAAAGCTCACCCCTGCTGTGGCAATATTTACAGTGAACATTCCTCGGAACTACGAGTAAAGTGGAGCTACTTACCGAGCGGATCAGCTGTGCAGCAAGGAACTATATATATATATATATATATATATATATATGTAAATACTGTGTATAATGTTTTGATTATGCCTTGGCCGGCTCGTGTCTGATGTTAATCTTTTAGAATAGAACAGAATCCCTTAGGGCTGGGAAACATGGCAATGTGTTTGTAAATATTGATATACACTCTCATATGTATATGGTTATGTTTATGCCGTGCTGTATGTAATACCATCCTGTGCGTGATGTTTGATTGGTATATATGTTCATGTTCATCCGAGTGTGTAGGAATGAAAAGACTTAGTATGAAGAGAGTCAAGATACGATCTAGAAGAGTGAATTCGTGGTCCTGTTGCCGAGTGAGGAAAGCTTTAGGTGTCCCAAGGGGATGAGGGCGTACCACTCTGAATGGGGGTTGACGCAGTAGATTCAGAATTGATAAGCTGTTACGATTCAGAGTAGAATAGCCTAATCATGCTTTCGAATAAGGACTAGCCGAGAGAGTGTTTTCCGACTAGAGGGCAATCCATCCGATTCCGAGTGTAAACCGTATAGAGAAATGGTAGAAAGCTATGGAGCCCTTGAAGGGAGGTTAAGTTAGCGTGAGCACTGGGGTAGGAAGGACTATACTTGCCGAGCGAGAGATGAGTGAAATACCGAGGGGTAGATAACTGAGAAGTTGTCCGAGTAAAGATACCCCTGGTTTATGAGTGGGACAGCCTTCGTTTCCTGAGTGAACTGTCATGTGGCATGATGGACAAAATAGATAACTAAGTTATGGGGGTGCGAGTTTGGGGTCGAGTGGAGGGAGTTCCCTTTACCGAGTGGATTTAGGACTGAAACCCGAGTAGACTTAGGAAGGAATTCCGAGTAAAATAGGCCTTTACCGAGTGAACGATTGTCTTGATACCGAGCGAGTATACGTTATTTCCTTTGGGCTCGCTCGAGCGTTGCTGGGCTCTGCTGGAGGGCTTTTGTCTGGCTCTTGTCTTCCCTTGCTTCCCGTTCCCTCCTCCTTCTTGTTGTATCGGGTTATTTGATTTGGGGCGGATTATACAGACTTTGCTAACTCAAAAATTCAGAAAAATTTCCCTGTTGGTTTTATTTATTTAATTAGAATTTAGGGTGTTACATTTTGGTATCAGAGCAGACCGAAAGGTCGAAGGCCAAGGTATGCTTACCGAGTGTAAGCGGTTGCGTGCATTGTGACCGAGTAGTCATCATTATTGTGATATTTGTGAAACATGATTGATATTGTAGTATTGAATTGTGGATAGGAGGTTGTCTCCCTCCTGGTCCGACTGATTGTATGGCATATAGAAATGGTATAATGTGTCAAAGTTACTGAATCTTAGGATGAGATCCGATCGGTAGTAAGTAGCTTCGTAAACTTATCCTTGAAAGGGCTGTGAATTTCAGGATAAGAGATAACGAGTCGCCAAAGCATGAAGGCCATAGCCACAGCCTTTCAACGCTTCGCAGACGTGGTTGAGAGGCAGGGCCAGCCTCGAACTGAGGATGGTCAAGTACTGGACCGCTTCCTGAAGAGGAAGCCGAGAGAATTTCTGGGAGGACGTAACCCCGAGGCAGCTTATAAATGGACTCAGGAGATGGAAAGGATTTTTGGGGGTCTTCACTGTACCGAGGCCCAGAAGGTAGAGTGTGCAGTGTACATGCTGCGAGAAGAGGTGGAAAATTGGTGGAAGATAGCCAGAAACCGGTTTCCTGACGATGATACTCAGCTGACCTGGAATGATTTCAAGACATGCTTCCTAGAAAAGTACTTCCCCGACACAATCAGGAGTCGGAAGGAACTGGAGTTCATGGAATTGAAGCAGGGGTCCATGACTGTGGAAGAATACGCGACAAGATTTGAGGAATTGTGCCTATTCTACCCACCCTTTCAATAACCGGGGACGGAGAATTCAAAGTGCCTAAAATTTGAAAATGGATTGAGTACAAATATTAAGAGAGCTTGCAGATACCAAGAGATTAGGAGTTTTCCTGCGTTGGTGAATAAGTGTAGGATATTTGAAGAAGATGACAAGGCCCACTCAGGCCAGAGCAGCAGGGCAAACCCCTCCTTGAGGCCTCAACAATCACACTTCAAGAGGTCAGGCAACGCTAGGAGTACTGGACCTCCCTCTAATTAATTGCTGAATGAAAATAAATCATTAAAATAATAATTGCTAAGTGGGGAAAATTATTTATTAATTATAATTGGTTTAATTAATTTAAGTTAAGAAAACAAAGGCTGATTGATTATGGTTAGTTGTCAATAGCTAATTAGTTGTGACTGTGTGCGTATGACACGTGTGGGGGCTGCTGCTGTGCACGACTTCCCACCCCACTCTTCCCTTCTCCGTGCATGCATATATGTGCTACTGGGCCACTTTATTTCTCATTTTCCCCTTCAGACTTCTCTTCTTTCTGTTCTCTTCTTCTCTTGTTCGCTCTTCACTCTCCTTCTCTTCTTCTTCTTTCTTCTCTGCTCTCTGTTCCCGTGAGGATCGGAGTCCTCCTTCCTTACTCAACGAGCCAGAGAGGGTGAGGGTGTGCATTCCCTCTGTATGCAACCCGTCTCCTTCCACGCTGCTCCTTCCCTGTTCTTTCATTTCCCTTCGTCGACTTCCCTCCTTCTTCTTCTCCTTGCTCGAAGCTGCTGGGTCTCCGTGGAGATCTGCACTACGAGGAGCTTCAAGATGGTTGGAGTGTTCACAGCGTTGTGATGGAGCTACTCCAGGGAGCGAACCAAGAGCTGGGTGTCTCAGAGGCTGGAATGGCCTCCCCCGTCCTTACATGCAGATGCACTGAGAGTGACTCGGTGATCTTCCAGAACAGAGTATCGTGTTGACCGACTGGAAGCTTCAGTCCAGGTAGGGGGTATCTTCTATCTTAAATGCGTGGGTTATGAACAGGTTCCGGGTGTCAATGGCTTGTTGATTCTGTGTCTGATCCTGTGTTTTGCTTGCATGATGAGTATATGGAACCTGAATGCATTACGAGTTGGTGTTGAGTAATGCATGTTTGATTCCGTCTATGAAATGGATGTTAATAGCCTTGAGAATATTGCATCATCGTATGAAAAGAATGTGTTGCAGTGCGGTTGATGATTGCCGTGTAGTTTATGTGATGTGCAAGTTACTATGAGCTTGAAATGCTGACTGCATGTGTGAGAATATGGATTTAGTGAATCTATTAGTGTCTAATGCCGACTGCTTGTAATGCATGTGTTGTTGAGTATTGATAATGCCTAATGCCGATTGCATGAGGTGCATGTGCTATTTGAGTTCTGATGATGTATAATGCCGACTGCATGTGATGCATGTAATGCTGAGTGAATGGCTGTCTATATGAACTCTGTGTTGTGTGATGAATCCGCGTGTGGCGCATTGGATGCGTTTGTGCTTGGAGCACGTAGTGTGGGACACTACCATCGGTTATTTAAAAGCGTTGGACGCTGTGAAATCCTTTTGAGTGGGACTCAAGGTAGCCTTTGAGTGGGACTCGGGCTACCCGTGAACACCTCCGTTGGCGCTGAGAGCGTTGGTGTCACCTTGTGGGCAAACGGTTGGGTACCTGTAAAACGGCCAAGCAGCTTGGAGTTGAATTGATAGCTGAGAGCTATGTATAAAAAGGCTGGGAGCCTACATTCCAACGTCAAAAACCGATTACACACAAATGCGGAACCGAGTAAAATAATCTGTGCATATGTACTGCTGATGTTGGTTGGAATTTGACTATGCATGTGATGATGTTAATGAGATGATGAACGTATATAAATGAGTGAATTACTCTGTGTGCATATACTGTGGATGCTGACTAAAATCTGTTCTATGAATATATATATATATATATATATATCAATGTTATTGAATGTTATGTGTGTATAACCGAGTGAGAACCGTTGGATTCTGATCGGGAATTGTTGAATGTGTGCGTTTTGATTCATTGGCATTATAATGTTATTAGTTGTTGTTATGTAATGTTATTGAAATGATATGTACATATGGCCGAGTGATGACTGGTGGATTCCGATCGGTAAAGGTCTTATGTGTGTCCTGGTTGATTAGTATTGTTCTGACTTAATTTATTGCCATGTATAATTATGTGTATATATATTGTTGCATAACTGTGGGGCAATCCGAGTCAGTATCTATCATTTAATATTTAAGAAGCTCACCCCTACACCATTTTTCAGTGTGTGCAGGTCGGACTCGGAAATGATGATAAGGCCTCAAGTCCGAGTGTGGTGCACTCTGACTGTTGAGTGCTTGTAATGCGTTTATTATGTTCAGTCAGTGTAGCCTTGGCCGGCTCTCATGTAAAATGACTAAACATATTTATTTATAAAGATTGATTTGATAAGTATAGACATGGTGTCACTTGTATGGATCTGTAAATAATGGTAAAGGTATAATGTTAAGTTAATGAGTATTCCGAGTATATGGTTACATGTATATGGGTCGGTAGATTGGATTTGTGGCAGATTTATATTTCTGGGAACATATATTCCTGCGTATGTGCTTTATGTAGATTTGATGCGTCTTCCGACTGGAGTGTGTTGTTAAATGATTCGAGGGCTGTTGACGAGTGAAATAATGTTAAGTTGATGGTTCCGAGTGAGGATTACTGGGTGGCTTTTCTGAGTGAATATGCTGAGTGATTCCGGGTGAAAAATATAGGTAAACCCGAGTGAGGAAGAGTTCACATTCCCGAGTGAAAACCTTGAGCGATCCTCTTCTGAGAGAGGAGTTAGTGTAGTGGTTTGGAATGGAATAAATCCTAAGTGTAGAATATTTATAATCTGAGTGAATGATGTAAAATCTGAGTGAGTGAGGAGCGGTATCCCGAGTGGTTGAGTTTTGAATAAGTCCGAGTGGGACTTAACTACCTGATTTCCCGAGTGAATGGGGGAAAGTATGTCGAATGGTGAATGTATAATGTGACCCGATTGTGTTAAGGTTGGATTGCGTCGAGTGATGTTTGATTGGGATATATTCCGAGTGAAAAAGAGTTCTGGATTCCAAGTGGCAGAGTTGGGGAAGTCACTTCCTGAGTGGTTTATACTTGTGACCTGTATGAATGAAATGAGGAGCTGTGTGGATTCCCGAGTGAAGTATGAGTGTGATGATTTACCGGGTGAACACATGTTCCAAATCCGAGTGAGAAATTACCTTGTACCTGTGTCCGCCCCAGCGAATTAGACTTAGCTCCAGCGAGTGTGCATGCATGGAAGACTTTTGGGATGTTCGCTTAAGCGAATGGTACTTCGTCGAGCGAGTGGATGGTCTCGCTCAAGCGTCCTGGGTCTCGCTTGAGTGAGTTAGTGTTGTCATGGATTTCGCCCAGGCGCTGATGTGTTTCGCTGAACCGAATGGGTCGGTTCAAGCCTTGTCCCTTCCGCTGATTGCTATACGTAAGAATGTTCCTTTTTTTTCCCTTGCCTTCCTCTTCCTTTTTTTTCTATGCCGATTGTCCAGTGGCTGTTTTTGTGGAAAAATTTTCCCTGTTTTTGGGTTTATTATTTATTAAATTAGGGTGTTACATTTTGGTATCAGAGCAGACCAAAAGGTTCATGGCCAAGGTTTGCCTACTGTTAGTGGGCGATTGAGTGCATTATGCCAGATTGTTATACTTGCTTATGATATTCTATTAAATGTTGATACATGTTCAATCATGACTCGTGTGATGATATATGCTTATGATCTTCTATTGGATTTGGTGTATGTTTGACTATGAATGGTGTGGTTGTATGCCTGTGCCTTGTTGGGGAATTTGAATGTGTGATGAATGAATGGTATATGATGTATACGATTTGTAGTATAAAGGATGGGTTATAGTTTCCTAAGTTGGAAACCTGGGTGTGTGATAAGTGAGTAAAGGTGAGGTCGGGTATATGTTAAAATTGGGGTTGTGTCTCGGTGGCTGGTGGAGGAAACCGAGTGAATGGTACTAGGCCTTATAATAATATTTGAATGTTGTGAGGTACCCATCGTGGGATACTGGATAAATAGTGACCCCCCTTAGGAATTCTAAGTCTAATAATTTATTTCTCTTGTGAGTGTTGAGCCGAGTGAAGCAATTGCGTAGTAATTCATTGAGACTTAAATGATTATCGTGTGCATGTGTTGATAGTTGTGCTGTGATTAAGTAATAGTGCATGCAACTCCTGGATTTGTGGTATTTGTAAACTGTTTAGTGTTGTGTGACTCCGTCCATGAGTGCGTGTTAATATTTCTGCGAATGCCGATTGAATGCTTGCAAATAAGAGTGTTACCATTATTGCCGAGTGCGTGAGTTAAAAGGGGATGATTCTCCGAGTTCTGTTTGCAGTTTCATGTTAAAATGTATATGAATGAGAATGCCATGATGATTTCCGAATGCATGATATGTGAGCTGATCTGTTGATTCTATTGTGATGCTGTGTTGAAATGCATGCTGCCTTCATTATAAAATACCGAGAGGATGTGCTGTAGTATTGTTACTCTGTTTGCTGTTGTGAGTTACTATGACAAACGCTTGTGATGCTGTGATGAAACCATGATATTCCGAGTGAATATATATGTCGTGTTGAAACGGTTGTGACCTATTGATGGCTGCGTGAGACGCACCTGGTAAGCTTGGATGCTTGTATGAAATTGCATGAGAATTGCATACATGAGATGAAATCGCTGTTTAAGTCAGATCCGCATGCATGTGTGTAAGAGCATTATTATTGAGACTAATATGATTTGCATGGATTTGAATGATTTGAGTAGATTCCGACTTGAGGATGCGGTATGAATGAGTTCTGACTGAATGAATGTACATGTATTGACGCTGCTGCCAAGTGTGATGTGATGTTATGATTGAGAATGTATGTTATTGTGCAATTTCCGATTGAATGTCTGTGTGCACACTTATGATGATCAATGAGCTCAATGTAAATTATATGAATATGTGGATATGATATTGTGAATGAAATCCTTAATATAGTTTGGAATTGATTTGGGTAAATCCGCTTGGATGAGTACATATACATACCGATGCTATTACCGAGTGCAATATGATGTTATGGTTATGGTGCATGCTGTAGTGAACAATAATATAGCCATGAATAATTGGTATGAAATCTGACTGAGTGTCTGTATGTACATTAGTGCCGTTGCCGAGTCCATGGCGTGTTATGATAGCATATGTGATTGTGAATTACTTAATTCTGATTGAATTGCATGAACCCGAGTGAGTGATGTTATTATATAGTTAAGAATTGAGAATTTAATCCGAGCCATGGTTTTGTGAAGAATAAGATTTAGAGGAAATATTTACTCGGTGTTGGCTAGAAGCCGATTGTTGTATTGCCATCTTACTGTTTTACTGAAGTGATAAATAATTTTCATGATTGTTGTTGCGTGATGTACCCTTTGTGGTGCATAATGATGATGTTCATGTAGATGTATTGCTTACAATGTGTATGCGTGAATTACCATTAATTTCCGTGTGAATTAGGATTAGTTGAGTGAGTCTGCTCAGTGTGAGGCATGCTGTTCTGAGGTGACTCTTCATACCATGGGTATTGTGGCAGCGTACACGTTGTAATGACTATGTAATTGTTGTAACCCTATAGGAATGAGACGTCATCCTATAAGTCGGATGCAGCAATTCATAAGTCAGGCAAGTGAGGCTGTAGCTGCTTATGGTGATGGTGAGTCTATCGGACTGCTTGAGTGGAGATGGGAGTCGTATTAAGTGAATAAATAAGTGATTATGTACCAAATTGAGGATTAGAGGCTGTTGGGTATAGATTGGCTACTAGAATGATGATTAGTTATTGAAACAGATGGGTGATCAAGCCTATCACTGGAATTGGAGTTTTATAAGGTTAACCGAGTGATACTGTAAGTTTAACGAGGGGACCAAGATCTTGAGCCAAGATAAATCATAAGGTAAGGATTTGCTCGGGAAAGATTAGTATATTCCGAGTGTGTAAAAGTAGAGATAGTTCCAAGTGAAATCCTTCTGGGAGAAAGAATTGCTGAGTGAAGATTATGATGTTCCGAGTGAAACATCGTTTTGGTCATTAATAAGGAGCTGTGTCCGAATGACACTTCTGTGTTAGGCAAAATCAAAGTGAAATATCCGAGTCGTATAAATTTTGGGTGGAGTGTCTCGGAGTGTACCGTTTCCGAGTGGAATGGTACCATGTGGAACGATGTTGAGTGGAGAGATATCGAGTGTAGAATCCCTAATACCCGTGTGATGTTTCGCCGAGTGAATCTTTCTCCAGGAGAAAAGTACTTCCTGTTGGGAAGTGGAACTTCGAGTGTGCAAGTTTTCGGGTGAATTACCCAGGGGGGAGTAGATACCGAGCGGTAAACTTATTCATAGATGTGTTCGGGTGATGTTGAGCTGCTGAGTTTGAACTCAGATTTATATTTGGAGTAGGCCTGAATTCCGAGTGGAAATTTGGTAAATAGAAAGTTTTCGCGCAAAGGGTCTCCAAGCAGAGTAGATATCTGAGAGAAGGATTTATGTGAAATCATACGCAGGTCAGCGATTGGGACTGCTGGGCTTGAACTCAGGTTTGGTTTCGAGGTAGGCTTGAATTACGAGTGCATTTTGCAAGTGGAAAGATTTTCGGATGAGGACTGCCTTTAAAACCCTGATTAATATTTTTGAGAGAGAGGTCCGAGTGACATTCTCGGGTTATAGGCATGAAAATGGCCAAAGGAATGATTAGAAATCTGAGATGTTAGAACCGAGTGTGGTGCTTGTGCGAGGTAAATCCAGGCGAATTGTGCTAATTGAAGCACATGGGAACTCATTTGAGTGTTCATTTTGGTTAAGAAAGAAATTTTGTGGTCAAATGTTGAAAATCTGAGAGCTTAATCCGAAATGGATCGGTCAGAAGTGAGTATTAGTGGGAATCGGTAATGCTTTTTACCGACTGAATTCTTCCCAACTGGTTGATTAACATCTAGAAGGTGTCTCGAGTGACACAATTTTGAGCCTATGCTTTGTGTGAGCTCATGGTCGTGCCGAGTGACTCATTGAGTCGGGGAACCCGATGGTGTAAATACGCCGATCGATGTTGAGAGTGTAAGGCCGAGCGGCCGAAGAACTCGAAAGTGCCAATGGCTAGGGTGAACTGGCAGAGTTGAAAGGGGGTAACTACGTGGGAAATGGAATCCTGAATGTAATGAAGACTATGAAGAGCTGTTTTATTTATGCTGATTAGAAAATTGCAAAGCAGTCGGAAACGTCAAGAAGCGAAGAGTTCCAGTCGGAGCATGACTGTGGTATTCCGATCTGTTTGTTGAGGTAAGTCTGAGTGAAAGAAAGGAATGTTCCTCCAAGTCAATGGTGACACTTCCGAGTGGAAATGTGTTAAGAGTGATGTCTCGGTTTTCTGGGTAGAGCGATCGGTAAATGGTTTTGGAAGCCAATTATACCGACTGGAATTTAAGCAATGTATGAATACTTGTGATGCATAGATGTGTAATTGCTTATTGTGGTATGTCAGTGATTTTTTGAGTTATTTATTTAAGGTGAGTCACCGATTGAATTTCGAGGACGAAATTCTTTTGTGAGGGGGAGAACTGTAACATCCCGATTTAATAATTAATTGCCAAATGAAAATAAATCATTAAAATAATAATTGCTAAGTGGGGCAAATTATTTATTAATTATAATTGGTTTAATTAATTTAAGTTAAGAAAACAAAGGCTGATTGATTATGGTTAGTTGTCAATAGCTGATTAGTTGTGACTGTGTGCGTATGACACGTGTGGGGGGCTGCTGCTGTGCACGACTTCCCACCCCACTCTTCCCTTCTCCGTGCATGCATATATGTGCTACTGGGCCACTTTATTTCTCATTTTTCCCTTCAGACTTCTCTTCTTTCTGTTCTCTTCTTCTCTTCTTCGCTCTTCACTCTCCATCTCTTCTTCTTCTTTCTTCTTTGCTCTCTGTTCCCGTGAGCTCGCAACAGTGGTGGTTGAGGATCGGAGTCCTCCTTCCTTACTCGACGAGCCAGAGAGGGTGAGGGTGTGCATTCCCTCTGCATGCAACCCGTCTTCTTCCACGCTACTCCTTCCCTGTTCTTTTATTTCCCTTCGTCGACTTCCCTCCTTCTTCTTCTCCTTGCTCGAAGCTGCCTGGGTCTCCGTGGAGATCTGCACTACGAGGAGCTTCAAGATGGTTGGAGTGTTCACAGCGTTGTGATGGAGCTACTCCAGGGAGGGAACCGAGAGCTGGGTGTCTCAGAGTCTCGAATGGCCTCCCCCATCCTTGCATGCAGATGCACTGAGAGTGACTCGGTGATCTTACAGAACAGAGTATCGTGTTGACCGACTGGAAGCTTCAGTCCAGGTAGGGGGTATCTTCTATCTTAAATGCGTGGGTTATGAACAGGTTCCGGGTGTCAATGGCTTGTTGATTCTGTGTCTGATCCTGTGTTTTGCTTGCATGATGAGTATATGGAACCTGAATGCATTACGAATTGGTGTTGAGTAATGCATGTTTGATTCCGTCTATGAAATGGATGTTAATAGCCTTGAGAATATTGCATGATCGTATGAAAAGAATGTGTTGCAGTGCGGTTGATGATTGCCGTGTAGTTTATGTGATGTGCAAGTTACTATGAGCTTGAAATGCTGACTGTATGTGTGAGAATATGGATTTAGTGAATCTATTAGTGTCTAATGCCGACTGCTTGTAATGCATGTGTTGTTGAGTATTGATAATGCCTAATGCCGATTGCATGAGGTGCATGTGCTATTTGAGTTCTGATGATGTATAATGCCGACTGCATGTGATGCATGTAATGCTGAGTGAATGGCTGTGTATATGAACTCTGTGTTGTGTAATGAATCCGCGTGTGGCGCATTGGATGCGTTTGTGCTTGGAGCACGTAGTGTGGGACACTACCATCGGTTATTTAAAAGCATTGGACGCTGTGAAATCCTTTTGAGTGGGACTCAAGGTAGCCTTTGAGTGGGACTCGGGCTGCCCGTGAACACCTCCGTTGGCGCTGAGAGCGTTGGTGTCACCTTGTGGGCAAACGGTTGGGTACCTGTAAAACAGCCAAGCAGCTTGGAGCTGAATTGATAGCTGAGAGCTATGTATAAAAAGGCTGGGAGCCTACGTTGCAACGTCAAAAACCGATTACACACAAATGCAGAACCGAGTGAAATAATCTGTGCATATGTACTGCTGATGTTGGTTGGAATTTGACTATGCATATGATGATGTTAATGAGATGATGAACGTATATAACCGAGTGAATTACTCTATGTGCATATACTGTGGATGCTGACTGAAATCTGTTCTATGAATATATATATATATATATATATATATATATCAATGTTATTGAATGTTATGTGTCTATAGCCGAGTGAGAACCATTGGATTCTGATCGGGAATTATTGAATGTGTGCGTTTTGATTCATTGGCATTATAATGTTATTAGTTGTTGTTATGTAATGTTATTGAAATGATATGTGCATATGGCCGAGTGATGACTGGTGGATTCCGATCGGTAAAGGTCTTATGTGTGTCCTGGTTGATTAGTATTGTTCTGACTTAATTTATTGCCATGTATAATTATGTGTATATATATTGTTGCATAACTGTAGGGCAATCCGAGTCAGTATCTATCATTTAATATTTAAGATGCTCACCCCTACACCATTTTTCAGTGTGTGCAGGTCGGACTCGGAAATGATGATAGGGCCTCAAGTTCGAGTGTGGTGCACTCTGACTGTTGAGTGCTCGTAATGCGTTTATTATGTTCAGCCAGTGTAGCCTTGGTCGGCTCTCATGTAAAATGACTAAACATATTTATTTATAAAGATTGATTTGATAAGTATAGACATGGTGTCACTTGTATGGATCTGTAAATAATGGTAAAGGTATAATGTTAAGTTAATGAGTATTCCGAGTATATGGTTACATGTATATGGGTCGGTAGATTGGATTTGTGGCAGATTTATATTTCTGGGAACATATATTCCTGCATATGTGCTTTATGTGGATTTAATGCGTCTTCCGACTGGAGTGTGTTGTTAAATGATTCGAGGGCTGTTGACGAGTGAAATAATGTTAAGTTGATGGTTCCGAGTGAGGATTACTGGGTGGCTTTTCTGAGTGAATATGCTGAGTGATTCCGGGTGAAAAATATAGGTAAACCCAAGTGAGGAAGAGTTCGCATTCCCGAGTGAAAACCTTGAGCGATCCTCTTCTGAGAGAGGAGTTAGTGTAGTGGTTTGGAATGGAATGAATCCTAAGTGTAGAATATTTATAATCCGAGTGAATGATGTAAAATCCGAGTGAGTGAGGAGCGGTATCCCGAGTGGTTGAGTTTCGAATAAGTCCGAGTGGGACTTAACTACCTGATTTCCCGAGTGAATGGGGGAAAGTATGTCGAATGGTGAATGTGTAATGTGACCTGATTGTGTTAAGGTTGGAATGCGTCGAGTGATGTTTGATTGGGATATATTCCGAGTGAAAAAGAGTTCTGGATTCCGAGTGGCAGAGTTGGGGAAGTCACTTCCCGAGTGGTTTATACTTATAACCTGTATGAATGAAATGAGGAGCTGTGTAGATTCCCGAGTGAAGTATAAGCGTGATGATCTACTGGGTGAACACATGTTCCAAATCCGAGTGAGAAATTACCTTGTACCTGTGTCCGCCCCAGCGAATTAGACTTAGCTCCAGCGAGTGTGCGTGCATGGAAGACTTCTGGGATGTTCGCTTAAGCGAATGGTACTTCGCCGAGCGAGTCGGTTGTCTCGCTCAAGCGTCCTGGGTCTTGCTTGAGCGAGTCAGCGTTGTCATGGATTTCGCCCAGGCGTTGATGTGTTTTGCTGAACCGAATGGGTCGGTTCAAGCCTTGTCCCTTCCGCTGATTGCTATACGTATGAATGTTCCTTTATTTTCCCTTGCCTTCCTCTTCCTTTTTTTTCTATGCCGATTGTCCAGTGGCTGTTTTTGTGGAAAAATTTTCCCTGTTTTTGGGTTTATTATTTATTAAATTAGGGTGTTACACCTTAAGTCCTCCGCTGCAGCGAGTCTTATGCTTTTTGATTCTGGACAAATTTCGCTTGAGTAAAATCAGGTCGCTCAAGCGAATTTAACATTGTAACTCACTGAAGGAATTTTGCTTGATGCTTTTATCCATACGCTTGAGCGAAGACATTGTTATTGCATTCTGTCACATTATCGCTCCAGCAAAATGTCTTCACTTGAGCGACTTCTTTATCATTCTTCACTGGCCTAATTTCGCTTGAGCGGATAGGCTTCTCACTCAAGCGAGTCTTGACCTGATACTTGTATCTGTTAATTTCCTTTCTCGCTCAAGCGAGCCTTCAATATGGCCTCAGCGACTTTGAGTCGCTCAAGCGATATAACTTTAGCTTGAGCAAATATCACTTCTTTGCTTAAAAGTTAATGAATTTTTTTCCCTTCTTCTTTCTTCTTCAATTCTCCATGGAATTGTAACAAAATTAACCAATCAACTTGTACAATGTTCATATCACAATTTATGTTCTATCTAGCTTACAAAATGACAAACATTGCACATTATATCCAATTTATGCTTCATTATCACTGTAAAATATATATAAATTGCACATTGTGAACACCTTTTTTGGTCCCGTCCAAGTGGAATGAATCTTTTTATACTGAATTCTAATTCAGAATGGTCAAATTCGAGTAGAATGGCTCCAAAATAATCAGAACCGAGCGAAATAACTCAGAATAAAGCTTTTCCAAGTGAAATATAGCCCTGTTGGAGGCAAATCCGATTGGAATGACTCAAAATGATTAAATCCGAGCAGGATGACTCAGATTAAAGCATTTCCGAGTGAAATACAGCCCTGGTGGAAATAAATCCGAGTGGAAAAACTCAAAAAATGGTCAAATTCGAGTCAAAATGAAGAAAATCCGAGTGGAATGGCCCAAGAATGGCAAATCCGAGTAAGATGACTCTGATTGAAGCATTTAGGAGTGAAATATAGCCCTGTTGAACCAAAATCTGAGTGGATATGCGCCTGTTGGAGTAAATTTGAGTAAAATGACTCAGAATGGTCAAATCTGAGTCAAAATGAAGAAAATCCGAGTGGAATGGCCCAAGAATGGCAAATCCGAGTAAGATGACTCTGATTGAAGCATTTAGGAGTGAAATATAGCCCTATTGAACCAAAATCCAAGTGGATGTGCGCCTGTTGGAGTAAATCCGAGTAAAATTACTCAGAATGGATCAAATCCGAGTGGAATGTGCCCCTGTTGGAGTAAATCCGAGTGAAATTACTCAGAATGGGTCAATTCCGAGTGAAAATGCTAAATTCCGATTGATCCTGTGCCGAATGGTCAATCTTCAATCGGTTCCCGGGTGACAACAACCGAATGAAATGATTTCTGAATGAATGTGTGCAATCCAAGACTCGGATTTGTGAAGAAATTCTAAGAAAGTGCATCAAATAGCTGATTTCCGAGTAAAATTCCAATGTCTGAGTGGAAAATAGGTAGATTCCGAGTAAAAAAAATTCAAATTTCCAATTTCTGAGTGCAAGGAAGGAAGGTTCCGAGAGAAAATGACCAAGTTCCATTCTGATTAAGAGCTGCCAAGGTCAGTTCTGAGTAAATTCTTCAAGCAGTGAAGTTCTGTGTCACTTTTGAAGAAATTCCGAGTGAATGCTTCACACAGAGATGAGATCCGAGCAAAATACATCCGACTGAAAGAATTCCGAGTGTTGCCTCTTCAATCAGAACCGAGAGTTGCTTCTTCAATCAGAACCGAGTGAGTCCTTTCACCGAGCTCATTTTCATCAAACCCGAGTTCATTTTCATCACCGAGCTCATTTTCATCAAACCCGAGTCACCCATTTTCACCCAAATCTGACTCACTATTCTCTCCCGGATTCCGAGTCATCCTGTACTCATTTCCGAGTCATTTTTTTACCAAGTTCCGAGTCATCATTCTTCTTGGTCAGTCTTCAATCATTTCTGACTCACTTTTGACCAATTACCGAGTCATTCATTTCTCACCCACTCCCAAATGACCACTTGGCAATTCAGTTAGCTAGCCCTCTTTAAAACAATTCCCTCTCAAACCTCCTCAAGCCAATTACCGAGCCCATTTCCACCAATTCCCACCCAGATTCCGAGTCATCCTTTACTCATTTCCGAGTCAATTTTTAAACAATTACCGAGCTACTTCTCACCCAATTTTGAGTCCTTTTAAACCCAATTCTGAGTCATTATTCAACCATTTCAGTCGGTTCCAAGTCACTTGTCACTCGGTTCCAATTGAATGTCTCACAACAACCTCAAACCGAGTAATACCACTCATAAAGGAGTATTTTCACTCAGCCTTGTATGGGGAATGCGTCATTCCACTCAGAATTGACTCCCAGTTTGGATGAATACTGATTGGGAGGCTGATCCGAGCCATCCTCACTCGGATCTCCACTATTTTCTCTCAGAGTTCCACTATTTTCTCTCAAATTTCTACCATCCTCTCTCGGATTACACATACTGACCTGGATTCCACCACCCAAGTGGATCCAGAAATCCTGTAGGTGGCTGGCAGACAAGGGGCGGAAGTGGAGGAATTAAAAATTCGCACCAGCCACTGTCCCCCACTACCAGGACCGAGTGGAAGCCTGAGCTGGCATTCCACTCGGAGTGGAAGCCTAAGCTGGCATTCCACTCGAAGTGGAAGCCTGAGCTGGCTTTCCACTCGATAAAGCCTATAAATAGAGGGCTGAAGCTTCGAAACAGGGGCATTCATTAAGTGAGAAACCTCTGCTTGAATTCACCCTGATTCTCTCTCTCTCTCTCACACTGTCCAGTCCCCTTCCATCCACCAAACACTCTCCAGCTCCCTCCTCTCACCCTCTCCAACAGCCTCACTCCCCCTTCTCCACCAACCGTTCTCTTCAAACCCACATCAACTGTCCTTCTTCCTTAAAACCACCAACACCGTCCAGTCTTCCCCTCAAGTCCACCAAACCGACCTCCCCAACTCCCTTTTACCACTCCGTCCTCACCACTCGGTACCGTTCTCCTCTCAACTCCAACACCGTCCCTCTTCTCACTCAGTCTCATGTTAGTCCTCAAATTTTCAATAAAAGCTTGAACAAAAATTTCATAAAAATTATAAAAATTAGTTTAATTTGTTAGAAAATTAGGATTAAATTCAATAAATGGATGTTGTTGGAAATAATCTGCCCTTGATCAATTTTCTCCAGTTTTGCAGTGAAAAAGTTAAGAAATCAAGAGAAAATTACACTGGAGGAGCTGACGCGTAGCCTCATCCCACGCGTAGCATCAACAGCTATTTTTGATGCTGATGCTACGCGTCCTAGCCACGCGTAGCGTCAATGCTGCGCAGGCTCCACTTCCAGCTTGGTCAAGCACTCAGCTTTGACCCAATAATGGTTATCCCACTCAGCACCAAGGGCCATCCCACTCAACACAAATGGCTAAAACACAGTGGAGACACGTCCAACTGGCCAAGCATGATCCATTTTTATAATTTGTAGTGGCCATTATCAGCTGTTTAATGGAAGCTGAGTCAGGGGCCTAACACGTAGCGTCAGCACCCTTGCTCAGCCCTATAAATAGGGTCATCAAACACCATTCTAAGCATCCCTTTCACAGCATTTCATTCTCTTCTTTTCTCTCTTGTGCTCGATTTTGAGTACTTCTTTTGTGAGTTGTAGTTCTAGAATAGTTTTCTAGATACTTGAGTGTGTTTCGGTGTATTATGATCGTTGTATCGTGAAGTTTCCATCGTCTTCGTAATGTCAAACTCTGTAAGTGTTGTTTTTACTTTCACCATGTGCAACTAATCTGTTTATGTTGGAATTGGTGAACTAATCTATTGAGTATAATGTTGTGAATTCGACCTCTGCATGTTTATGATTCAAGTCCATGTTAGTATTTCAACCTTTTATTAATATGAACGTCAAACGGGAGAATGATTTTCATGTGTATTGAAACTTGTTTTATTAGTATGAATGTCAAATGGGAGAATGATTGTTCATGCCATATTGAAACTTATTTTGACAAAAGTAAAAAGTTGGAATACCCTTGGTATCTCAATTCTATAGGGGTTGTTAACCATTGTTGCCATAAGGCCAGGTCTTAATGCAAGTTTTTACTGAGAAAGCTCACGAGGGATCGGACTTTACGGTGAATTCTTAGAATTTATATCACGAGGGATCGGTTATAATGATTTTAAGCTGCAATGACATGAAACTTGATGATTAAATATGCATGTCTTGAGTTCCTCATTGTTATTCTAGATTAGGGATCCAATTTCCAACATAATTTGTTTATCTGTGTTTATCTCAAGTATCTTACCTATTCTAGATTGCAACTCGGCTTTTTAGATAGATTTTATTTTCTTTTATCTTATGAACCACTCAATCATGCTAACCTGTGAATATTGTATAAATTGTATATAAATCATTCTTTTGTTTATAACTTCCTTCACATTTACCATAGTAAATAGAAAATTACTGTTGTTATTGGCCTTTCAATCCCAGTGGAACGATATCTAAATTTTGAAAACTACAAACGATTGGTGCGCTTGCCAATTAACAACCCGGTGGTGGAAACGAACTGTTGAGACGCTATCGCCGGGTTAACAAGTTTTCTGGCGCCGTCGCCGGGGATTGAATTGTTTCAATAAAACAGTAAATTTTTAATTACCGTGGTAAATATTTTTTTTCCCTTAGTTAAATTTTTGATTATTTATTATTTCTTATTGTTACACTAACTTTCTTTGTCTAGTTTGTGTATGCAAACTCGATCTACCGCAGGTAAAATTTATTTTGATCCTGAGATAGAAAAGTTTGTAAAGAAAATCAAGTCTTTGAAATCTAAAACACAAACTAATTCTTCTTCTACTTCTAAAAATTTTGAAAATTCAAATATGGCTGCTGAAAGGAGAACATTGGGACAGTTTGCTGCTATTAATGGTCCACCCCGAGTTTCGGGAATGTTTCAAGGACCAGTTTTACCAGTGGAAATTAAACCTGCTACTTTAAACATTATTCAAAACAACCAATTTGCTGGTTTAAATCATGAAGAACCATATGAACATTTAACTGTTTTTTATGAGTTATGCAGCACAATTGGTTTTGAACCCAATCAAGAAGAGTCTGTTTACATGAGACTTTTTCCTTTTTCATTGATTGGTAAAGCAAAAGAATGGTTTAAATCTTATCCACCGGGTAGTTTTGCCAACTGGTCCATTGTTGAAAGAAAATTTTTGGAAAGATTTTATTCTCCTTCAAAATATTTTGAAGCAATGACAGCCATACACTCTTTTTCTCAAAATAATGATGAATCACTAGGAGAGACATGGGAACGATTCAAGGCACTGTTGAGAAAATGTCCAAACCACAACCTGAATGATGCTGAAAAGGTAAAAATCATTTACCATGGTTTATTGCCTCAGTTCAAGATGATGTTAGATGCTTGTGCAGGTGGTTCTTTAATGAACAAGACTGTGGAGGAAGCCATAGAAATATTGGAATCAATGGCTATTAGTGACCGCCAAGCAAAGCATGAAAGAGGTAATGTACAAAGGATGCCAAGAATGCTTGAATTGGGAGTAAATGATGCAGTGTTGGCTCAACAAAAATTACTGACCCAACAAATTGAAGTTATGAGCAAGCAATTGGAAAAACTCCAAATTGCTCAAGTAACATCACCACCCCCTGCTCAACTTAAACAATGTATGCACTGCATGGGAGAACAACCATGTGGTTACTGTGGAAATGAGCAAGAGCAAGCCAATTTCATGAACCATCAAAGAGCACCCTTAGGTAATTTTCCTTTCAATCATGGAAATTATTTTCCTAATAATTACCTACAGGGTTGGCAAAATCAGAATATTGGCTGGAGACAGGACACTGGACCTTCCAACAGACCTCCTAACAATCAATTCAAGCAACAATAGACTGGCAATGCAAGATTGACAAGAATAGAGGAATCTATTCAATAGTTATTGCAGTTTGTAGAGACAAATAAAGCTGCCCGGAAAGCATCAGACATACAAATGGGTCAGCTTGCAAAAGAAATAGCCGAATTAAAGAGTTCTGGGTTTTCTGCAAACACTCAAAACCCAAGGGAACAATGTAATGCTGTTTCTTTTGATGTTGTAAAAATTGATTGTAAAGAAAAGAGTGAGAAAAAAAAAGAAGAAGAAGAGAAAGAAAGTAAAAAAATAGAAAAAAATGAAAAAAATGAAAAAGAAAAAAATATGCAAGCAGATACAGAGCAAGAAACAAACTGTATAACCCTGAAAAAATGTAAAGATCCGGGGAGTTTCACCATTCCTGTAACAATTGGAAATATCAACATCAGGAATGCGTTATTAGATTTAGGGGCTAACATCAACTTGATGCCCTTAGATTTAATAAAGCGCATTGGTGAATATGAGCTAAAAGAAGCAAAAATAGAATTACAGTTTGCAGATCGCTCTGTCAAAAAGCCTTTTGGGATTGTGGAAGATGTACTAGTAAAGGTTGACAAGTACCACTTCAAGGTTGACTTCGTGGTACTGGATATGAAGGAGGATACTGAGATCCCCCTGATTCTAGGAAGATCTTTCATGAAGACTGCAAGGATCAAAGTAGATGTTGATCTAAGTATGGTTGCAGTCAAAGTTTATGAAGAAGAGGTAAGCTTCAGTGCTCATGAACACCTCAGGATAAGTAATGAGAAAAAAATTTACCCTTCAAACGAACCAGGTATATCTCTTCCCAATCAATTAAATTGTTTTAAATTAACCGATGCCTTGAAAGATGAAAAACAAGTAATTAAGCATCGGAGAAGAAGAAGAAGGAAGAAAAAGATAGGTGATTCCTCAACGAATATTGGGAGACCACCTGATTAATCAGAAGCAATGTCTGGCTGGAGACATTAAACCTAGCGCTCAATGGGAGGCAACCCATTCTTTTCTTGTTATTTTTAATATTTTTAAACATAAAAAAAAAACAACAAAAATTTTAAAATTTGTTTGAAAGAAAAGGGGTTTAAAATTCAAAAGAAAAAGGTTTTTGAAAATCAAAATTTTGAAAAATCAAAAATAGAAGCCCACGCGTAGCGTGGACCCTGAATTTTGGGTCTGAAGCGTAGCGTCCCACCCACGCGTAGCGTCAGAGCCCACGTTTAGTTTTTAAAACTGAACCAGAGAGGCCCATCTTAGGTTTTAAAACCTAAAATCTCCTCTCTATCTCACTTAGTTTTCAAAACCTAAATTTTAGAAACCTCCTTTTCTCTCTTCCAAACCTTCTTAATCTTATTGCTCAAGGAACCACAAGTAAGTGTTCTAATCCTTTCTCTTTAGTTTTGTTTTTAAATCTTCTTATTTCTTGCATTTACTTTGAGTACAGTTGTTTTTAGTTTATATTTACAGTTACATTTACACTTTATATTATATTTTATTATTGTGTGGTGTGTTTTTACGAAATTATTTGTTTTTGCATATTTTATTCGAAAAATAATTCAAAAATAAAATTTATCTTTTAATAAATCAATCAAATTTTTGTTAGTAAGTCAATTTATACACTTAGAGTTTTTACACAATAACACCAATTTTGTAAAAATCAATTATTGATTCTTTTTAACTTAGGAGTTTTGATAAATTTAATTACAATAAGTTCATCAACTATCAAGCAAATTTTGATAACCCGGTGAGTAGAGAGATCTTATTAAACACTTAAGGGTTTAATCGACATATTTTCAATCCGAATTGATTTTGCTTTAATCTCTGATTTGTGTTATTGTACAGAGAATTCGGGAAAATGATCAAGGCACATTTATTGGTGAAACGAAACCTTGGGCCAAACAGCTTACCTTGGTAAAAAAAAATTTTTTATCCTTTGCAAGCCAATTTGAGCCTAAAATAAAATTCTTTGGTACCCTTAAAACCTAAATTTGTTTTAACCATTCCCTATACTTGATTGATTAAAAGAGCAGTTGAAATAAATGAAAAATATTTTGAGTGTTCTCATAAAAATGGGGAGTGAAAATAAGTAACTTGATTCTTTTCAAAAAGAAAATATGGAAAAGAAAAGTCAAAAATAGTGAAAAGAATCAAGTTGGGGGTATTTATTTTTCATCAATAAAAGAAAATGAGAAGTTTGGGTCAAGAGAAAGCCTAAGAATTATAAAAATTCTCTTTTATGATTTCAGTTTTTTTTGAATTCTAAGAAAAACCATTGATTCTTGTAAACCAAGCCTCATTACAGCCCGTGAAAAGACCTTGTGATTTCTGAATCAACTCTGTATAAATAACCATTGATTAGATGACAAACAAAGTTAAATTCGTTTGATTTTATGATTGATTGAGTGAAACAGGTTACCAATTGCATAGAGATAAACACTTGTGAGGTAAGCCTGAAATTCTGCTTGGTTGTTAATAGAATATTATAAATAATTTTATCATTAAACCGTTGTTATATTTGATATCAATTTTTGATTATTACAAATTAGTTAAATTGTGTAATTATTTTTTGTGGTAAATTCTCGGACTAACTTAAAAATTTGATTCCAAATTTTTATTTTTTCTTATTTTTCTCTCTTGCTCGAGGACGAGCAATGTCTCAAGTTGGGGGTATTTGTTAGTCCTCAAATTTTCAATAAAAGCTTGAACAAAAATTTCATAAAAATTATAAAAATTAGTTTAATTTGTTAGAAAATTAGGATTTAAATTCAATACATGGATGTTGTTGGAAATAATCTGCCCTTGATCAATTTTCTCCAGTTTTGCAGTGAAAAAGTTAAGAAATCAAGAGAAAATTACACTGGAGGAGCTGACGCGTAGCCTCATCCCACGCGTAGCATCAACAGCTATTTTTGATGCTAACGCTACGCGTCCTAGCCGCGCGTAGCGTCAATGCTGCGCAGGCTCCACTTCCAGCTTGGTCAAGCACTCAGCTTTGACCCAATAATGGTCATCCCACTCAGCACCAAGGGCCATCCCACTCAACACAAATGGCCAAAACACAGTGGAGACACGTCCAAGTGGCCAAGCATGATCCATTTTTATAATTTGTAGTGGCCATTATCAGCTGTTTAATGGAAGCTGAGTCAGGGGCCTGACGCGTAGTGTCACACTGACGCGTAGCGTCAGCACCCTTGCTCAGCCCTATAAATAGGGTCATCCAACACCATTCTAAGCATCCCTTTCACAGCATTTCATTCTCTTCTTTTCTCTCTTGTGCTCGATTTTGAGTACTTCTTTTGTGAGTTGTAGTTCTAGAATAGTTTTCTAGATACTTGAGTGTGTTTCGGTGTATTGTGATCGTTGTATCGTGAAGTTTCCATCGTCTTCGTAATGTCAAACTCTGTAAGTGTTTTTTTACTTTCACCATGTGTAACTAATCTGTTTATGTTGGAATTGGTGAACTAATCTATTGAGTATAATGTTGTGAATTCGACCTCTGCATGTTTATGATTCAAGTCCATGTTAGTATTTCAACCTTTTATTAATATGAACGTCAAACGGGAGAATGATTTTCATGTGTATTGAAACTTGTTTTATTAGTATGAATGTCAAACGGGAGAATGATTGTTCATGCCGTATTGAAACTTGTTTTGACGAAAGTAAAAAGTTGGAATACCCTTGGTATCTTAATTCTATAGGGGTTGTTAACCATTGTTGCCATAAGGCCAGGTCTTAATGCAAGTTTTTACTGAGAAAGCTCACGAGGGATCGGACTTTACGATGAATTCTTAGAATTTATATCATGAGGGATCGGTTATAATGATTTTAAGCTGCAATGACATGAAACTTGATGATTAAATATGCATGTCTTTAGTTCCTCATTGTTATTCTAGATTAGGGATCCAATTTCCAACATAATTTGTTTATCTGTGTTTATCTCAAGTATCTTACCTATTCTAGATTGCAACTCGGCTTTTTAGATAGATTTTATTTTCTTTTATCTTATGAACCACTCAATCATGCTAACCTGTGAATATTGTATAAATTGTATATAAATCATTCTTTTGTTTATAACTTCCTTCACATTTACCATAGTAAATAGAAAATTACTGTTGTTATTGGACTTTCAATCCCAATGGAACGATATCTAAATTTTGAAAATTACAAACGATTGGTGCGCTTGCCAATGAACAACCCGGTGGTGGAAACGAACTGTTGAGACGCTATCGCCGGGTTAACATCTCACTCGGGTATTCACTCTTCACTCGGTAATTTACTACTTTCACTCGTTATTTCCTATTTCCACTCGGTTTTTCCATTTTTACTCGGTTTTCTGCTTTTATCACTCGGTGTTTCATTTTTTTACTCGGTTTCTTCCATTTCCACTCGGTTTCTTCCATTTCCACTCGGTTTCTTCCATTTCCACTCGGTTTTTTCCATTTCCACTCGGTTTTTTCCATTTTTACTCGGTTTTTCCCTCTTTCTCACTCGGTTTTCTCTTTTTCCCTTCAGTTTTCGCTCATTTTTCCCTCTGTTTTCCGAATTTACTGTTTCCCTTTCTCTTTTGTAGCTTCTGCTACCTCCCCCTTTTGCTTCATAGTAAAAATATAATAAAGGGAAATAAATGCTTCCTATGTTTTCTTTCAAATCTAAATAAAATTAAAAAAAAAGGAAACAAATTATTTTTTAAATAGTGTCATACGGGAGCACTCCCGTCTACACAACCTCTTTAGGATTCGTACACGTGCTAAGAACTTTGCCTTGTACGAGTCCCCCACCTTAGTTACATCCATCATCATCTCCCAAGTCTTTTCCTAAAAGAAAAACACTCAGAACTACGTAACTCTGATTTCTTGATAATTCAAGAATACGTAGGAGCAGGACCTCAACTCCTGTCGGGCCTATCTTTCTTATTTCTTTTTTTTGATTTATTTCCTCACTTTCATGTTTCTTTCATAAATGTTCTTCTTTTTGGTCGCTTCCGTGAAAATCAATTTAGACGTGATGTCTTGTTGATTTCCCCCTAGTTTTTGCTCAAGCCTCGCCATAATTCATAGGGAAGGGATACTTAGGACGAGACGTCCCGCTTATCTCTTTCCTATCCCTATTTTTTTTATCCGAGAACGTCTAATTTAGGCGTGACGCCTTATTAGCATTCTCTTCCCCTCTCTGTCTCATATCGAAGTTGAGTTTAATTCGGATGAAACGTCCCATTGACCTCGCTTCGACATTCTATGTTTGTACAGTTCTCTCACTCCATTCTGTCGTTTTTAAATAAAAAATACAACAATAAAAGGGAAGAAATAAACCATCTTTTGTAAGGCTATTTATGTTGCGCATTTTCAATCTTGGTACTGTTTTTGACAGGCGATGTAGGGTGCTAATACCTTCCCTACTCGTAACCGACTCCCGAACTTGAATCTCAATTTTTAACCAGTGCTTTACTGAACTTAGTTTTTTCCAATGTTTTTCCTATGGATAAAAACGTTGGTGACGACTCCCTGTTTCATTCTACACTTTCTTTCTTTCTCGCCGCGCCGTCGCGATCCAAGTTGCGACAGATGGCGACTCCACTGGGGACACTTAAGAGAGTCAGGCCAGTTTGATTGAAAGCGCATGTTCTTTTTATATAGCCGTTGTTATCTCAGATTTCTTCCCCTTGTTTTATTTCCTGCCGATTGTTGTGAATGTTTGTTCTTGTTTTGATTGTATCTTGTTATTTGTTTCGTTGTCTATGTTTTGCATGTTTGTTGAACCCTAGGGTAGAAGACCATGTTACTTTTCTGCAATCATTGAACCCTAGGGTAGACGACTTTGTATATTTGTTCTGTGTTTGTTCTTTGTGCAGAATGAGGTAAGGTAAAAGGTATTGAATGCCCTTTCACGCACTACACTCACAAATTACTCGCACACACTTATGAGTAGCGCCCTATACCCGGGCCCCAAATGAAACTTAAGTTAGGAGGGGTTGGTATACAGAATCGTATAGGATGTACTTCCTATCCGGTGATCGTGAGAACCCCAACTAGAGTTTGACCTCTTGTGACATACGCACCTAGTGGTTCCCCACTGTTGCGTCCCTGTCATGGGTAGGATCTTGGCTCTAGTGACCTTCTAGAAGTCTAGTATAAGCCACGCGGTGTGGAGAGTCACTTTTAGATAAGCCCTAGGGTCCAGAGAAAACCTTCAACAAAACCTGACTTAGGCCACGAAAGGGCAAACTTTACTTTACCTTATGTCATTTTCACTTTCCTATTATCAAAAAGGGATTATCTATCATCCAAAGATTCGCTTAGTCTTGGAAAATCTTTGGAACACACAAGTATTCTTCGTGTGAATGGATGATCCTTTTTTTTGTCATATATCTCTGAGTCCGAAGTCATAGGTTCTCCTAATCGTCAAAGGAAAAATCTACAAAAAAAATTATACTTCATTTCCCTCTGGTTGAAGTGGCAATGACGATTGGAAAAACCTACGACTTTTGAGCTCGCATGAGTTTTAGAAATCCATGTTCCCTCTATTTTTTTAACTTGTATCAAATCCCTGGGAGGAACATTGATCTTTAGGACTTGATAATAATTGATTCCATTCTTTGTCTTGATGTTCGCAGGGGACGATTCCGAATTTGTTGGTATTTCTAAGACAGTATGGAAATTAACATGGGACACAGTAATTGTGATATAGGGGTGACTGAATTGAAGAAGTTATTGCACCTCAAGGCTAAAAAGGTCAATACTGACAGTTTACAAGCACTAGGGAAAAAACTGAGCTTGACACAAAAGATGACTTTCACAAGGAAGTATGGGAAGATCCTGAAACTCTTGGAGGTAGACGTCCAAACAGAAGCCATCACAGCTCTGGCACAATTCTATGACCCACCCCTCCGATGTTTCACTTTTCAAGACTTTCAACTGGCACCCTCCATAGAAGAGTTTGAACAAATATTGGGGATGCCAGTGGAAGAACAGATTCCTTATCGCCATCTGGACCATCATGCGTCAGTCACTTCTGTCGCTCGTATTTTGAAGGTCCATCCTGAAATGTTAAAAGGAGTACAAATGAACAGAAACCAGATTCCCAGATTTACTAGGGAATTTCTGGAGAAACACATGCATGTCATGGTAGAGAGGGAAGAATGGGAAGCTTTCATTGATACCTAGGCTCTCACTATCTACGGAGTTGTCTTATTCCCTAACTTAGACAACTACATGGATTATGATGCTATAGGTGTCTTCACCGCTCGCAAACACAGACTGGAAAATCCCATTACAGCAGTATTGGCCAATGTTTATTGCACCTTGGATTTCTGTCATACCCAAGGAGGAAAGAGGATTATTTGCTGTTTGCCTGTTCTATATGTGTGGCTCACATCCCACGCTTTTCATCAACTATGCAAAGCCGAGTGTCCCATCTCTGATTTGAAGTTGTGTCAGTTGGCAACGAAGAATGGGAGTGAGTGGGCTAATCACCTTGTGGACCTTACAGCAGAAAAGGTGAGATGGTGTCCTCAATGGCTAGAAGTTGAGTCCACCATTTATAGCTGTGGAGGATATCCAAATGTTCCTCTAATGGGTACACAAGGTTGCATCAATTATAATCCTGTTATTGCTAAGCGGCAGTTGGCTTATCCTCTACTTGGGCCGCCGGACGAAGCACTGCTTACTCTTTTCGTTTTGTACTATGCGAATGGGAATTACACCTCCACTATTCGGGACATAGCCTATGCCTGGAAGAAGGTCCATAGGATGGGCAAAGAACTGGGAGTACGAAGCCATGCTGTGAAAGTTGAATACTTAGATTGGGTGGTGAATAGAGTCTCCATCGTGAAATTGCCTTTCAAGGGCCCCTCATACCAACCTGTGGACACAGTTCCTCCGCCGTGCATTATGGAGGACAAGGTTACCATATCGCTAAAAGCCCAAGTAGAAGAGCTAAAGGCAAGGAATCAAAAACTGGAAGAAGATCTCCTGAAGTGCCAACAAGAGTGCGCCCTCCATAGGAAAGAGAATTTCAAAGGAAGGCATGCTATGGAAGAGATGCGGAAAAAGAGAAAGATTGATGAAGATTACAGAATAAAACAAGATCAATGCCTTCGGGCGGCCAATTCGTAGTTAAAGATGAAAGGTCAGCAGAGTGATGCTGTATTGGCCGAAAAACAAATTTTGAAAGACATGCTGGTACGATCCAAGGAGAAGGAAAAGGAGGCTTTGGTGCAGAAAGAGATGTTACAAACCCAGGTCCGTAAATTGGAACTACAGCTAGAGGAAGTAATAAATTCCTGCGAACAAGAGATAAACACAGAGCATAAAAAAGCCCTTGATGCTGAACGACGTTGCCAGGAGACTACACAGGCTCTGAGGGCAGAGTTGGCCCAAAGTGATAAAATCATTTATTCATGGATGGATCGTTTCGCTAAATTGGCTTACCTAGCCAATGGAGTCCTGGAAGATTTTCCCTCAATGTTGGAGCAAGCCGAAGGCATGGTCAATCCCCTATCCACTCCCAAAGAGATATCATCATTTCTGAGCTATTGCCAGGAAAGACTTTATAAAATGAGGGCCATGATTGCCCAAGCCAGGAGTGGCTAAAGTTTTGTAATTCGAATCTTTCTAGCAATATTGTATCGTTTGGAAGAACAAAATAATGAAGCTCTTTTCATCTCCACAAGTTGTCTCATGTTAATTTCCAATATACTGTTATACCGAGTACTTTTGAACGCGACGTTCTGGGGAAAGGTTGAGGAATACGTGTCAAATTCAGAATTGTATCCTGCGTATGCCCATTTATTTTTCTTTTATCTTCTTTAACTGTTCCCTTTATTTTTCTAACCGTTTGTCGTGATTCTTCAGACACTACGGGTAAGCATCCCTACGTGACCAGGCTCAGAAAGAAACTCATGGCCGATATAGAACAAGAAAATGAGAATTTGCGAGCTGAGGTTAATCAGTTGAAAGAACAAATGGCTAAAATGGCCAAGATGTTCGAAAGGAGAATCGTAGAAATGGATTCTTTAGCGGAAGTTGAAAATGCTAGGCAGCAATCTCCCATTCCCCAACACGCTCAAGGTCATGCTGGAGGACCGAGCTCAAACCCTGTAGGGCCTACTGTTACCGTTCGCCTTGGTAAATCGAACCCTGCCCATGTTCAACAACACACTTTTGTCGATAAATAAGGGAAGGTCATACCCTTCCCACAGTATGGGTTACCCCCGGGCTATTTCCCGCCACTCCAAGAGGAGCTAGATTATCAGGAAACAATCCTTCACGTGGCTCAACCAAACATCCCACCTGTCCGGAATCCTCAAACGATTCCGGTCCATACGCAGGCTGAACAACCACAAGCTGCCCAAGCCACAGCTGGACACCAAGCCTCAATTCTGAATGAGAGCCCGGCACATGTTGACCGACCAGTCAGGAGTGCTAGTCACTATGTTGTTGCAGGTCCAAGTACTGCCACTGCTGCTACCCAGGAAGGAAGATTAGAGTTCTTGGAAAGGCGTTTAAGGGAAATGGATGGAATGAATCGATTTGGATTAGGCAGTGCTGCATAACTCTGTCTAATTCCCGATGTTGTTATTCCTCCCAAATTCAAAACGCCTGAATTTGATAAGTATCGGGGGCTGACATGTCCGAAAAACCATCTTACCATGTACTACCGGAAGATGGCTTCGCATGCCTCCAACGACTCTCTGCTCATCCATTGTTTTCAAGATAGTTTGGCTGGAGCGCCTCTAACCTGGTACAATCATCTTGAACGATCTCGTATACACTGTTGGGAGGATCTGGCAGATGCTTTCATGCAACAGTATAAGTACAATTTGGACATGGCGCCAGATAGAGTACAATTGCAGAACATGTCCAAGAAAGACAACGAGACGTTCAAAGAATACGCCCAACGGTGGCGTGAAGTAGCAGCGTAAGTTGACCCACCTCTGTCTAAGAAAGAGGTGATCTTGACATTTATTGACACACTCCAATTGCCATTCTATGACAAGATAATTGGAAGTATTTCATCCCACTTCTCCGATATCGTCACTATCGGAGAAAGAATAGAGAATGGCCTCCGGACAGGGAAGATCGCCCGAGGTCCAGCTGGGGTTAATGCAGCAAGAAGACCCCCCCATGGGGAAGGAAAGAGAGGAGAGGGAGAGACTAATCTAATCTCCCATAATCAGAGAAGAAACCAGCCGAGGCCACCCACCCCGGTCGCCTTTCCATCAACCTATCATAATACACCACATCCATATGTGGCTGCCGTTCAAACACCACATCCACCACATTTCCGCCCACCTATCATGCGACCGCCTGCACCACTACAGGCACCATATCAACCACTACAAGCACCGTACCAACAGCCACAAATGAACCCGCCGAATCCAAATCAGAGAAGGCAAAACAATGACCGTGCCCCACCACAATTTGATCCGATTCCCATCTCTTACACAGAGCTTCTCCCTTACCTCATTGAAAACACGATGGTAGTGCCATGCCCTCTAAAACCACTTCAGCCGCCATATCCTAGAGGGTACGACCGAAATACACGGTGTGATTACCACGCTGGTGCACCGGGACATTCCATTGAGAATTGCCTGGCACTGAAGTTTAAGGTAAGGGACCTAATCTGGGCCGACTGGATAAGCTTTAAAGAAGGGAGCCCAAGTGTGACAACCAATCCCCTTCCAAATCATAAAGGACTGGATGTCAACACCATAGAAGGGGATGAAGAATGCATTTCCAAAGTAGAGGACTTCCAAATGCCTTTGGAAACAATACACTCCCATATGTTGAAGGTGGGATTAATAGAAGGGTCATGGGATAAAGAGTATAATGACCACCAATCCGCAAAGCGAAGGGGCTTCTAGGAAACCCTTCAAAGACTCATGAATGCTCGAGTTATAGAGGTCTGCAGGCACCGTGAAGGACAAATAAATATGCTACAAGGACATGGCAAGGCACGAGTTTCGAAACCCCTGGTTGTATACTATAACAAGGATACGCCAGCGGCTTCGGCTCCTGCCAAGATTGTCTTCACGGTAAAGGCACCAACCCCTTTCCCCTTCCAGAGTTCCCACGCTGTGCCATGGAGGTACAATACAGATGTGGTCGTCACCAATCCTGAAGTGATTAACTCCATGCCATCCTCCTCTATTACAAATATAACCGGAGTGGGAAGAATGACACGGAGTGGAAGGGTATATATGCCACCTGAGCCCAAACAAGGCAAGACTATCAAGAAAGAAGTAGCCTCTGGCGAAACAAAGGGGGCTGTGACTGAAGAGGAAGCCCAGGAATTTCTGAAGTTAGTGACTACCAGGTGTTGGACCAATTGAACCACACCCCTACAAAAATTTCCTTGTTGTCTTTGCTAATGAGTTCCGAACCACATCGGAACACGTTGATGAAGGTGTTGAGCGAGGTACACGTGAAGCATGATCTACCCGTCGAACAATTCGGGGGCATAGTGGGTCATATCATTGCCAACAATTACTTAACTTTCACAGATGAGGAAGTACCTATTGAAGGAAGAGGGCATAACAAAGCCCTCCATATTTCTGTGAAATATCAGGATTATATCCTGGCAAAAGTACTTATGGATAATGGATCTTCTCTGAACGTCATGCCGAAATCCACGTTGGCAAAACTGCCTTTCGATGGAACATACATGAGACCTAGCTCTATGGTTGTGCGGGCTTTTGATGGGACATGTAGGGAAGTCATTGGAGAAATCGAATTGCCTATACAAGTCAGACCCTGTACTTTCCAAGTACTCTTCCAAGTGATGGATATCGTGCCCGCCTACAGCTGTTTATTAGGGCGACCATGGATCCACTCGGCGGGGGTGGTCCTTTCCACGCTGCATCAAAGACTAAAATTCATCATCGACAACAAGTTGGTGACTGTTTCTGGGGAGGAGGACCTTTTGGTCAGCAAACCCATATCCACTCCGTACATTGAGGCCGCCGAGGAAGCCCTCGAAACATCCTTCCAAGCCTTGGAGATTGCCAATGCAACAAGCATTGTAAAGGTGTCTTTCCCCAACGTACCTCTAATGGTGACGCTGAACATGTTGCGGAAAGGGTACCAACCCGGAAAAGGATTAGGGCAAGATTTAGAAGGCAGAACCCAACCGGTGAGTCTCCCGGAAAATAAAAATAGATATGGTTTGGGATGTAAGCCCACTGTGACGGATAAGAAAAGGGTTGAAGAGGAAAAGAAGGGGAGGAGAGTTGCTCGCCTTATAGTCAAGAGATCAACGCTGTGAGAATCCCTATCTGCGATCTCTATCAGAGCTTTAAGAGCGCTGGAGTGATATATCCGGATCAAGTTGCCGTGGTTGAGAACGAGCCTAACCTCAATGTGGAGCTGGTATATGCTTGCCATCCAGATCAAGAGCTGAGCAATTGGGAAGTCATGGAGTTCCCTACAACCATTAACGTTCTATCAGAGTAATCACTGTATTTCATAATTTGGTGGTCCCCTTGCCATGCCCAAGGCTCTGGGACCCATTTTGTAACAAGGGCAGAACTTGTTTATTTTAGAAAACCAATGAACACATTTTATTTCCCATCACCTCATCTTTGTGCACTCTATTTTTCTCAAACCTTTCACTTGTTTGTTCTCTTTTCACTTTATAATATAACCCGAATGCAGATCCAAAAATGATTTTCCTGAGAACGACGAAAACCTGGATTTATTTCATGACCCTGTTTATCCAAATGATTGCGTCTATGAGGAAAGTGAGGAAGACTTTGGACCCTCATCTGAATTGACGAGATTGTTGGAACAAGAGGATAAGGAGATCCGCCCACATCAGGAAGAAATTAAAATCATCAACCTTGGAGGTGAAGGAGAAGATAAAATGATCAAGATAGGCACCTGCCTGAGTAAAAACCAGCAAGATGAATTGATTAAACTGCTCCGAGAATTTCGGGATGTGTTCGCTTGGTCATATCAAGATATGCCAGGGTTGGATAACAGCATAGTGGAACATAGATTGCCTCTGAAACCAGAGTGTCCACCAGTTAAGCAAAAGCTACGAAGAATGAAACCGGAAATTCTTCTCAAGATCAAGGAAGAGGTCAAAAAACAATTCGAAGCCGGTTTCTTGGCCGTAGCCAAATATCCACAATGGGTAGCCAACATAGTCTCGGTCCTGAAGAAGGATGGAAAAGTGCGGATGTGTGTGGACTATCGAGATCTAAACAGGGCCAGCCCTAAGGACGATTTTCCTCTTCCATATATTGACATGTTGGTTGATAACACAGCCCAACACTCCATCTTCTCTTTCATGGATGGTTTCTCCGGGTACAATCAGATTAAAATGGCGCCCGAAGACATGGAAAAAACCACGTTCGTCACGTTGTGGGGTACTTTCTGTAACAAAGTGATGTCCTTTGGTTTGAAGAACGTAGGGGCAACTTATCAGAGAGCAATGGTCACTTTATTCCACGATATGATGCACAAGGAAATAGAGGTCTATGTGGATGATATCATTGCAAAATCCAGAACCGTGGAAGATCATGTCCGCGACTTAAGGAAATTGTTTGAACGGTTGAGAAGGTTTAAGCTTAGATTGAATCCTGCCAAGTACACGTTTGGCGCAAGGTCAGGCAAACTGTTGGGTTTCATTGTAAGCAAGAAAGGAATTGAAGTGGATCCCGACAAGGTCAGGGCAATCCTAGAAATGCCACCTCCTTGCACAGAAAAAGAAGTCAGGGGGTTCTTGGGAAGATTAAACTACATCGCTCGATTTATCTCACAATTGACATCAACCTGCGAGTCGATCTTCAAGCTACTCCACAAGAACCAACCGGGGCAATGGAATGAGGATTGCCAAACGGCTTTTGAGAAGATTAAGCAATACTTGAAAGAACCACCAATATTGGTACCACCAACCCCTGGGAGACCACTGATTTTATACATGACGGTACTGGATGAGTCCATGAGCTACGTATTGGGTCAGCACGATGAAACGGGAAAGAAAGAACATGCCATATATTACCTAAGCAAAAAGTTCACTGATTGTGAAATGCGATACTCCGCATTAGAACGAACTTGTTGCGCGTTAGCATGGGCTGCGAAGCGTTTAAGGAAATACATGTTGAGTCACACTACCTGGCTAGTCTCTAAGATGGATCCTATCAAGTACATCTTTGAGAAGCCAGCCCTGACCGGAAGGATTGCTCGATGGCAAGTGCTGTTAACTGAATACGACATAACATATGTCACTCAGAAAGCCATAAAAGGGAGCGCTTTGGCTGACTACCTAGCCCATCAACCCGTAAGTGATTACCAACCAATACCATTCGACTTCCCAGACGAGGATATTTTGGCATTGTCCGACGAAAAAGAAGGCGATAACAAAGACAAATGGATTTTAAGATTCGATGGAGCTTCTAATGCTTTAGGGCACGGAATTGGGGCCATTTTGATTTCGCCAAAAAGAGAATTCATCCCTGTCTGCGCCAGGCTATGTTTCGATTGTACCAACAATGTCGCTGAATATGAGGCGTGCTCCTTAGGGATCCAAACGGCATTAGATATGAAAGTAAGGACACTAGAAGTCTACGGAGACTCTGCTTTAGTCGTCCACCAGTTAAAAGGTGAGTGGGAAACCAGAGATAGCAAGCTTTTCCCCTATCACGCCCACATTATGGAAATGATCAGAATTTCGAAGAGATTTCTTTCCATCATGTTCCTCGGGAAGATAATCAGATGGCTGACGCTTTGGCCACTCTCGCTTCAATGTTCAAAGTAAACAATGACTATGACGTGCCCCTCATCGAGGTAGAAAGGCGTCATGAGCCCGCATACTGCCAAGTAGTCGAAGAATAATCGGATGGAAAACCTTGGTATCACGATATCAAGAGGTATATCCAGAGGCAAGAATACCCCGACAATGCCACAGAAAACGACAAGAGAACCCTGCGACGGCTCGTCATGGGGATTTTCTTAAATGGAGACGTGCTTTACAAAAGAAACCATGATTCTATCCTTCTTCGCTGTGTTGATATCGTTGAAGCAAATAGAATCATGAGGGATATCCACGAGGGATCTTTCAGAACCCACATTAATGGGCACGCCATGTCAAGGAAAATCTTAAGGGCTGGTTATTTTTGGATGACCATGGAAGCAGACTGCTTCGCCTATGCTTGGAGATGTCATAAGTGCCAAATATATACTGATTATATTCACGCACCCCCGTCATCTCTAAATGTTTTGTCAGCACCAAGGCCCTTCTCGATGTGGGGCATGGATGTCATTGGTCCCATTGAACCAAAGGCTTCAAACGGCCATCGTTTCATTTTGGTCGCCATTGATTATTTCATAAAATGGGTGGAAGCGGCTTCATACGCTAATGTAACCAAAGGTGTTGTTGTTAAATTCGTCAAGCGTGAGTTGATATGTCGGTATGGCCTACCGAGCCAAATCATCATAGACAATGGTACAAACCTGAACAACAAAATGATGAAGGAGCTTTGTGAGAGCTTTAAGATCTCCCACCATAATTCCTCTCCGTACTGCCCAAAAATGAATGGGGCAGTCGAGGCGACGAATAAAAATATCAAAAACATAGTACAGAAGATGGTGGTAACTTACAAAGACTGGAACGAAATGCTTCCCTTTGCTCTACACGGTTATCGTACCTCGGTCCGAACCTCGACTGGGGCAACCCCATTCTCTTTAGTTTATGGCATGGAAGCAGTCCTGCTTTTTGAAGTGGAGATTCCTTCCCTCCGAGTAATCATGGAAGCCAAACTGGTTGAAGCTGAATGGATCCAGACTCGACATGACCAATTAAATCTGATTGATAGTAAAAGACTGACTGCCCTCTGCCATGGTCAGCTATATCAAAGGCGTATGAAGCGAGCGTTTGAAAAGAAAGTACGACCCCGACAGTTCCAAGAAGGAGACTTGGTGCTCAAGAAGGTTTTGTCGATGCATAAAGATCACCGGGGCAAATGGACTCCTAACTACGAAGGGCCTTATGTCGTGAAGAAGGCTTTTTCCGGAGGTGCTCTCATACTCAACAACATGGATGGGGAAGATCTACCGATGCCTATAAACGCGGATGCAGTGAGAAGATACTACGCGTAAAAAAAAAGGAGAAGAAAAAAGGGGGCTTGCTGGGTTGAAAACCTAAGGCGACCTAGGCAAAAGTTAGAGCAATTGTTGGGGTCGAAAGCGGCCCAGACAAATTCATACCCTATAGATTCAACACTGCAACGCTAATTTTTCAAGACACAGACAAGGGGATGGGTCTAGGGCATCGAAGCCATTGTCGAGTCATGCCCTCGAAAGCAAAATCAGAAGATAAGCAGGAAATCATGGAAAAGACCGGAATCTTGTCACTCTCAGGAAATCGATGGAGGATCTAAAAGGCCTTCCCTTCTATCCTTGCCATCAATTCCTCACACCTTGTCATATTTATGCATTATTGGTGTCACCTGTAAATATCTGTTGTTCATAAATAAAAAGTTTCCCTTCTTCTCACATGTGTTCATGACTAGAATAAATAAACAAGTTTTGCCTAAAAAGAATTTCTTAAAAATGAGTTTTTGAGAAGGACGAAAACACAAAGTTATAGGAAACGAAGTGTACACCATTGCCAGATCTTACCTCGGGCAAGCTCAACCAACTCTGCGAAACAACCTCAATGAAGTCAGAAGTAATAATTATTTTGGCCATGAGTTACTTCAACGCCTGTCGCCAAGGAACTACACCTGTAAGTTTTTAATTAGTTTCACGTTTCTCTGTTAAAGGATGGCCAGGAACCATGATCCCCAAGATGTGTAGTTTCCCAACTCTGTCCTTAGCAGACCTTCGGCATATCCGCAGTAAACCCCAAGTCCATTCTCTTTCATCCAAAGGGACATTACCCCGAATCACCAAAATTTTCTCCCCCAGTAGAACCATAATTGCCAAAAACTACACTTCCCAAATCCTTCCCCAGTGGGACTACACTTCCCAGTCAACCCAAAACTGGGGCATCTCCCCAGATTCTTCTTTCGGTCAAGGGATAGTTTTCCCTAAATACTCTTTCGATCATGTCAAACCGGGGCATCAGCCTAGGTTCGTTCTTATTCATTTAAGGGACAATTCTCCAAGCTTCATCCAATCATGTCAAACTGGGGCATCTCCCCGGGTTTATTCTCTTAGTCAAGGGGCAGTTCCCCGGGATTCCATTAAATACAGTCAAACTGGGGCATCACCCTAGGTACGTTCTCATTCATTCAAGGGGTAGTTCCCTAAGATTTCATCCAATCATGTCAAACTGGGGCATCTCCCCGGGATTCCATTAAATACAGTCAAACCGGGGCATCACCCCAGGTTCGTTCTCATTCATTCAAGGGGCAGTTCCCCAAGATTCCATCCAATCATGCCAAACTAGGGCATCTCCCCAGGTTCGTTCTCATTCACTCAAGGGGCAGTTCCTCAAGATTCCTTCAAATCATGTCAAACTAGGGCATATTCCCCCAAGTCTTTACTGTCCAGTCAACGAAGAGGCAACACCCTCACCCTTTACTTTTCTGTTGCCGATCAAATGGCACCTTGTACTTTCCAGTCAACAAAGAGGAAACACCCTCACCCTTTACTTTCCTGTCACCGATCAAATGGCACCCCTTTACTTTCCTGTCGCCGATCAAATGGCACCTTACTTTCCTGTCGCCGATCAAATGGCACCCCTTTACTTTCCTGTTGCCGATCAAATAGCACCCCTTTACTTTCCTGTCGCCGATCAAATGGCACCTTTACTTTCTTATCGCCGATCAAATGGCACCACTTTACTTTCCTGTCGCTGAACAAATGGCATCCTTTTACCTTTCAGTCGCCTAAGAAGGCATCCTTTTTCTCCCAGTCGCCGAATGAGGCACCCTTCATCTCCAATCAATTGAGAATAGACACTTAATCTTTTCGTCTCTTGTTAACTGGAAGACAATCCTTCTGCTTCATGTCATTCAAAGGAGAATCCCCAGTTAACCACTTCTTGCTAAAAAATTGGAGCACTGCCCTACTTCTTTTTCCCAGATTTAGGACAAAAAAAACAAAAAAACAAAAAAAAGAAGAAGAAAAATAGAGAAAGAAGAAGAAGAGAAAAGCGAAACGGAAGAGGAAAATGCTCATCTTTAAAGAAGAAAGGTCACACTGACTCATGATTGCCGACACTATCAGACGCCATCAAAAAGTCCCACTTGGCCCCGACATCGGTGTTCATATCTTTACTTCCTTTTCACTTCAAAAACACAGAAGCTTCATGTTTCTTTTGTGAAAAAGAAATAAAGAGGGCATCTGTGAACATCTCTTTTGGTCCGGTCCAAGTGGAATGAATCTTTTTATACTGAATTCTAATTCAGAATGGTCAAATTCGAGTAGAATGGCTCCAAAATAATCAGAACCGAGCGAAATAACTCAGAATAAAGCTTTTCCAAGTGAAATATAGCCCTGTTGGAGGCAAATCCGATTAGAATGACTCAAAATGATCAAATCCGAGCAGGATAACTCAGATTAAAGCATTTCCGAGTGAAATACAGCCCTGGTAGAAATAAATCCGATTGGAAAAACTTAAAAAATGGTCAAATCCGAGTCAAAATGAAGAAAATCTGAGTGGAATGGCCCAAGAATGGCAAATCCGAGTAAGATGACTCTGATTGAAGCATTTAGGAGTGAAATATAGCCCTGTTGAACCAAAATCCGAGTGGATGTGCGCCTGTTGGAGTAAATCCGAGTAAAATTACTCAGAATGGTCAAATCCGAGTCAAAATGAAGAAAATCTGAGTGGAATGGCCCAAGAATGGCAAATCCGAGTAAGATGACTCTGATTGAAGCATTTAGGAGTGAAATATAGCCCTGTTGAACCAAAATCCAAGTGGATGTGCGCCTGTTGGAGTAAATCCGAGTAAAATTACTCAGAATGGATCAAATCCGAGTGGAATGTGCCCCTGTTGGAGTAAATCCGAGTGAAATTACTCAGAATGGGTCAATTTTGAGTGAAAATGCTAAATTCCGATTGATCCTGTGCCGAATGGTCAATCTTCAATCGGTTCCCAGGTGACAACAACCGAATGAAATTATTTCTGAATGAATGTGTGCAATCCAAGACTCAGATTTATGAATAAATTCTAAGAAAGTGCATCAAATAGCTGATTTTCGAGTAAAATTCCAATGTCTGAGTGGAAAATAGGTAGATTCCGAGTAAAAAAATTCAAATTTCCAATTTCTGAGTGCAAGGAAGGAAGGTTCCGAGAGAAAATGACCAAGTTCCATTCTGATTAAGAGCTGCCAAGGTCAGTTCTGAGTAAATTCTTCAAGCAGTGAAGTTCTGTGTCACTTTTGAAGAAATTCCGAGTGAATGCTTCACACAGAGATGAGATCCGAGCAAAATACATTCGACTGAAAGAATTCCGAGTATTGCCTCTTCAATCAGAACCGAGAGTTGCTTCTTCAATCAGAACCGAGTGAGTCCTTTCACCGAGCTCATTTTCATCAAACCCGAGTTCATTTTCATCACCGAGCTCATTTTCATCAAACCCGAGTCACCCATTTTCACCCAAATCTGACTCACCATTCTCTCCCGGATTCCGAGTCATCCTGTACTCATTTTCGAGTCATTTTTTTACCAAGTTCCGAGTCATCATTCTTCTTGGTCAGTCTTCAATCATTTCTGACTCACTTTTGACCAATTACCGAGTCATTCGTTTCTCACCCACTCCCAAATGACCACTCTCACTCAAATCCGAGCCAATTTTTAGTCGGAACCGATTGGCAATTCGGTCAGCTAGCCCTCTTCAAAACAATTCCCTCTCAACCCTCCTCAAGCCAATTACCGAGCCCATTTCCACCAATTCCCACCCGGATTTCGAGTCATCCTTTACTCATTTCCGAGTCAATTTTTACCAATTCCGTGTCATTCCTTTCAATCATTTCTGACCACTCTCACTCAAATCTGAGCCAATTTTCAGTCGGAACCGACTGGCAATTCAGTCATTTAGCCCTCCTCAAGCCAATTACCGAGCCCATTTCCACCAATTCCCACCCGGATTCCGAGTCATCCTTTACTCATTTCTGAGTCAATTTTTAAACAATTACCGAGCTACTTCTCACCTAATTCCGAGTCCTTTTAAACCCAATTTTGAGTCATTATTCAACCATTTCAGTCGGTTCCGAGTCACTTGTCACTCGGTTCCGATTGAATGTCTCACAGCAACCTCAAACCGAGCAATACCACTCAGAAAGGAGTATTTTCTCTCGGCCTTCTATGGGGAATGCGTCATTCCACTCGGAATTGACTCCCAGTTTGGATGAATACTGATTGGGAGGCTGATCCGAGCCATCCTCACTCGGATCTCCACTATTTTCTCTCGGAGTTCCACTATTTTCTCTCGGATTTCTACCATCCTCTCTCGGATTACACATGCTGACCTGGATTCCACCACCCAAGTGGATCCAGGAATCCTGCAGGTGGCTGGCAGACAAGGGGCGGAAGTGGAGGAATTAAAAATTTGCACCAGCCACTGTCCCCCACTACCAGGACCGAGTGGAAGCCTGAGCTGGCATTCCACTCGGAGTGGAAGCCTGAGCTGGCATTCCACTCGAAGTGGAAGCCTGAGCTGGCTTTCCACTCGATAAAGCCTATAAATAGAGGGCTAAAGCTTCAAAATAAGGGCATTCATTAAGTGAGAAACCTCTGGTTGAATTCACCCTGATTCTCTCTCTCACACACACTGTCCAGTCCCCTTCCAGCCACCAAACACTCTCCAGCTCCCTCCTCTCACCCTCTCCAACAGCCCCACTCCCCCTTCTCCACCAACCGTTCTCTTCAAACCCACATCAACCGTCCTTCTTCCTTAAAACCACCAACACCGTCCAGTCTTCCCCTCAAGTCCACCAAACCGACCTCCCCAACTCCCTTTTACCACTCCGTCCTCACCACTCGGTACCGTTCTCCTCTCAACTCCAACACCGTCCCTCTTCTCACTCAGTCTCACTCGGGTATTCACTCTTCACTCGGTAATTTACTACTTTCACTCGATATTTCCTATTTCCACTCGGTTTTTCCATTTTTACTCGGTTTTCTGCTTTTATCACTCGGTGTTTCATTTTTTTACTCAGTTTCTTCCATTTCCACTCGGTTTTTTCCATTTCCACTCGGTTTTTTCCATTTTTACTCGGTTTTTCCCTCTTTCTCACTTGGTTTTCTCTTTTTCCCTTCAGTTTTCGCTCATTTTTCCCTTTGTTTTCTGAATTTACTGTTTCCCTTTCTCTTTTGTAGCTTCTGCTACCTCCCCTTTTGCTTCCTAGTAAAAATATAATAAAGGGAAATAAATGCTTCCTATGTTTTCTTTCAAATCTAAATAAAAATAAAAAAAGGAAACAAATCATTTTTTAAATAGTGTCATGCGGGAGCACTCCCGTCTACACAACCTCTTTAGGATTCGTACACGTGCTAAGAACTTCGCCTTGTACGAGTCCCCCACCTCAGTGACATCCATCATCATCTCCCAAGTCTTTTCCTAAAAGAAAAACACTTAGAACTACGTAACCCTGATTTCTTGATAATTCAAGAATACGTAGGAGCAGGACCTCAACTCCTGTCGGGCCTATCTTTCTTATTTCTTTTTTTGATTTATTTCCTCACTTTCATGTTTCTTTCATAAATGTTCTTCTTTTTGGTCGCTTCCGTGAAAATCAATTTAGACGTGACGTCTTGTTGATTTCCCCCTAGTTTTTGCTCAAGCCTCGCCATAATTCATATGGAAGGGATACTTAGGACGAGACGTCCCGCTTATCTCTTTCCTATCCCTATTTTTTTTATCCGAGAACGTCTAATTTAGGCGTGACGCCTAATTAGCATTCTCTTCCCCTCTCTGTCTCATATTGAAGTCGAGTTTAATTCGGATGAAACGTCCCATTGACCTCGCTTCGACATTCTATGTTTGTACAGTTCTCTCATTCCATTCTGTCGTTTTTAAATAAAAAAATACAACAATAAAAGGGAAGAAATAAACCATCTTTTGTAAGGCTATTTATGTTGCGCATTTTCAATCTTGGTACTGTTTTTGACAGGCGATGTAGGGTGCTAATACCTTCCCTACTCGTAATCGACTCCCGAACTTGAATCTCAATTTTTAACCAGTGCTTTACTAAACTTAGTTTTTTCCAATGTTTTTTCTATGGATAAAAACGTTGGTGGCGACTCCCTGTTTCATTCTACACTTTCTTTCTTTCTCGCCGCGCCGTCGCGATCCAGGTTACGACAGACATCTATCAACTCTCCCCAACCTAGAACTTTGTGTGTCCTCAAGCAAATGGTCAAGAGAAAGCTAAGTGAAATAAAGATCCTAATTAATCACAGCTGCAATTAAAATGGAGGATAACTTTTCACTATTTACAAATGATAAGTCCTTAATCATGCTTCAATTTATCTAACCAAATTCTAGGTTTGAAATGTCATACACAATTGCAAGTAACCACTCTGCTGTAAAAACAAGAAACCCTCTCTATTTAAACCTTCCAGGCGAGTGTTTGCTCTCTATATCATTGATCAAGTGTTATTCAATCATTGCATTTCATTTCACTGCATAAGATAATTACGCAAACAATCATGGATCGAAAGGTCTTTAGTAGGTTGTAACTTGGCCAGGCTTACAAGAAACTTATTGGTTTTTCTTTGGAATGCAAAGGACATACTAAGGACAATCAAATTTCTTAGCCTTGGCTTTTGTTTTCTCATTCTTCCTTCACTTGAGCCATTGAATCCTTCTTTGTATTCCTCCTTACTTTTGTTTATTCTTTGACATTTCTAGGAGAACTTTGTTTCATTTTCCAATTTTTCATTTCTTTTTAATAGTTATAGCCAAATTATTCACATAACCCTCTTAAAAGATTGTTCTTGTCCTTAGCATGCATTAGGGTTGGCTTTTTGGCTTTTTGGCTTTTTGGCTTTTGTTTAAACCTACTCCACACAAAGTTTGCCTCTATCCTATCCATGTTTGACTAAGCAATGATCCTTGCTAGAAATTTATGCAATGAAAGATTACACAAGAATCAATGAACTCTCGGTGTTTAAGGTTGCACTCTCTCACTGGGTTAATTGTCTTGATTTCTTTATCTTCATAGAAAAGGGTTCAAACATTGTAAACTAATTCCTAACTCAAGATTTAGAAAGATTTCATTCAGCATTCAAAAGGAGTTATCATATTTTCCAAAACTAGTTGTCCTTCCTTTTATGCAACTCAAGATTAATTCACATCTTTCTTCACTTTTCCAAAACCTTGCATACATTAACCAAAAAAAAAATTTCGCCTAAACATCACAACTAGCGTATGCAACAAAATTCAGATAAACATAAACATGTGAATCTATAAACCATATGAAAATACTGTAAAGTAAAAGTACTGAAACAACTGCTGAATTTAAAATAGCATAAACGTAAATAAACTGGACAAAATGAAATGGAACCACAGAGGCTGATCAATCACGCGATATCAAAATGTCGGTGACCACATAATCAAGCTGCTCCTCGAACTCTCTATCCTCAGCATCTTGCTGCTCCTGAGTCCGTGCAACAACTGATGATGATGCTAGGATTAGTGACTCTGCTGGTTCGGATGGTGGTGGTGGTGGTGATGGTGCTACCTGCTCAGCTTCAGCTGCAGCTGCTGGCCTCTCCTCCTCCGAAAAAGTTGGACTATCCCCAGGCCAAGCAACTTTGGCAATAAACTCATCTGGGTGCATGAAGGGTCCCGATGGGTGGCTCCAATAGCTAGCACGGTAGAAATATGTGATTGCTCTGTTAAGAGCTGCCTGTTGCTGCTGGATATGAGTGAGATGAGTAAGAAGGATGGGATCTGTGGTGGTAGGTGGGGGTGGTACTGGTGGATGAACTTCACTTTATGGTGGGGCTTCAATGCGATGTAGAGATGATGTAGGTCCTGCTGATGAAGGTCCTACTGATACTTCAATTCGACAGTTCTGATCAATGAACTTCTTATCGATGGAAGGTCGAATAGGGGTAGTCGGATCAACATCTACTCCCTGAGATGCACATAAACCTATAATGAAAGCAGGAAAACCAAGAGTACCTTTCAGCTTTGCATCTGCTATGGTGGTCTTTGGATTTTGCTGAGCAAAATGGAAGATTTCATCAGAGATGATTTATGCAATGTCCACAGACATCCTCGGGTTCAAGATGCAAAGAAGTAGCTCACACTTTGGTAATGGGAGATCAGAAACGTGAGCATTCAGAACCATATTTGCTAGAAGAAAGGCAGTCCACACCCTTGTCAGCAGTTTCATATCCTTCTGAAGGAGACTGGTGGGATGTTGGTTGGCACCTCGCTGAAAATGATGGTCGGGAAGGCATAAGACTGACTCTAACTCCTGAGTGGCATATACATATCTTTCCTTCTTCAATCTTCCATAGGTGCATAATTGATGTTCCTCCAACTGCAGAACATCTCCAAGGTGCTGATTGATAGTGTCTCGGTCATAGGAAATCCAATGACCCCTAACCCATGCTCTTCAATCCATGGCACCTTCAGTCTACCAAGCGTTTGAATAGAATTCCTTCACCACTTCAGGGTCGTATTTCACCCAAGGATTAGCAACTCACAGCCACTTTCTTTTTCTTAGCATGTTCATGAAGTCATCACATTCACCTTCTCTTAAATCCACTCGACGCTCTGTGAGGATGGTCCAGTAGTGAATGTCATGGAAGCACTTTTCGGTTTCCTTGGTCTTAAACTTTTGATTCAATGGAGGGGAAGAATCTGAAGTGTGCTTCCTTTTTCCACAATCCCTGTGTGCTGCAGCTCGTTCCTGCCCTTTTTATATTTCCTGTGCATTTTTGGTGTGTGCCATTGCCTAAAATTACAAATTGAATTTCATGGGTTACTTGTCAATCTATGATACATAATAATTGCAATTATTATGATTGTCATTCCTAACAATATTAAGTGTATATCATGTACTTGGCAAAACAAAATTGCAATTGGATCATTCCTAACACAAGGCACATGGACTATAATTATCATTGACCAAATCACTCTTTGAAGTAAATTAAAGTATCATCAAAACAGAGCATGTCATTCATACAACACTTACCCTTCTTCTATTAATTGTATGGCATCACCAATATGGGCTCAAACATCATTCATATGACACTAACCCTTATTCTGGAACTAGAACCCAAAAAACAGAGTATGGCCTTAATATTGTCTACTTGGTCCATTATACCCAAAAATAGAGTATGAACTTTCCCAAACATTATACCAAATATTCCAACAAAATAGACAACATCAAAGTAGAAATGATATTTACCAAAACAAAGCATGGATGCCATGGATTTAAGAACAATGGTATAAGCATTCACTTAACCCTAAGCATGAAGTTAGAGAAAACAAAAGCATTGATACCAAACCCTAACAACCATTAATCCAAACCAATTTCCAGCAAAGCATCAACCTCCTAGTACTAGAAAGAAGAAGATGATGAATGAAATGAGGGTTTTGTTAACTTACCAAGAAAGAGGAAAACTTGAAACTTGAAAATAAGATATGAGAGAAGAGAGAAACGGTGCTAAAACTATCAAATTTGAGAATGAGAGTGAAGATGATTGTTGTGGGTGAAGGGGTTTTAAGAGAGAATGATTTTGTAACTGAAAATGAGACTTAAAACCTGATAAGTCTTGAAAAGACTTAATTATTTCACGTTTTATTTAACATAATTCATTAAATATTGTTTAGTTTGGCTTTATTATTTAATAAATTGTCAATAATTCTTATTTTATTTATTTATTTCATAAGTGTTTAATTTATGTAAGAAAATGATTAAAAACATTAATTAGTTAAGAAATTATGTTTATTTATAATTTCACTAACCCAGCGTACAAACGCTAGGCAATTATTTGTTTATTGGTGCAGGAACAAGTCACGCTCAAGCTTGAAGGCTGCAAGCTCAAGCGAGAGCCATGCAAAGAACGTGAAAAGAAAAGAAAGGAATCCACGAGCTCGCTTAAGCGAGAAAGCTCACGCTTAAGTGTGAGTCCAAATTACCATCCACGCTCAAAGCTTCCACGTTTACACTCAAGCGAGAATCCATACTGCAGAAATAACTCGAGCTTGCTCAAGCGCGAGTCCTTCATGCTCAAGCGTGAAGGTGGGTATTTAAATGCTGTTGTTCCCTCCAAAAGACGCTCTGCACCATTTCTGTTACTTTTTCCTAGTGTATTGCCACTGTACATTAGTAATTTAAGTTCTGAGATGTAATTATTTATTTATTTGTAATTATGTAATTAGTTTAGTCAGTTTAATTATTAATTAAGCTTTCTTAGTAATTAATTAAGTTAGTTAGTTAGTTATTTGCCTATATATACTTGCACATACTCTGTAAAGGGACATGAACAGAGCACAGTAGAATACAACACAATTCATTTTTCCCATTTTCAATCTCTCTAATTCTTTTCTCTCTCTAAATTCTCTCATCAATGTCTCTCCACATTCCTTCGATAGAATCCATTTCCATGGGTTTCTAAGTCCCTAAGGTTGGGATTGCGAAGGTTTACAATGAATTCTTGAAAGTGTGTTGAGGAAATCAACTTCTAAATCATGAGGAGAACAAGCTGAGGAGTCGATCTACTTTGCTGGATTGACAAATCCAGATCTGATGAAGAAACTCACTAGTGAGGAATCATGGTTGACGCTTAGGCAACTTCCAGCTTCCTAACTAATTCAGGCCTAGTAATTAGGTGAATAGTTAGGGTTCAACCCCCAATTTCACATTAGATTTCTCTGTTAATTGAGCACCTAAGGGATTAGGGTTTAATGCTTTGGAATCAGTGTTATTCACCTAAGGAATTAGGGAGTAACCATCTGTGGATTGTCCTCTTGAGTCTGAAGATTGATTGAACCTTAATTGCATGTTTCTTGATGAAATTGTAAACTAAAGCAATTCTAACCTATCTTCCATTAATCACATTTCATCTTTCATACCGTCTCTGAAAATATAAAAACATTAGAAATATAAAACAACAAAAAATAGAATGAACTCTATCTGCATTGTGTTAGTTCAGCTTGTATCAGTCTAAGATTGAGGTAATTACCACAATCCCTGTGGGAACGATCAAATATATTACAAATTTAATGATTGGTGCGCTTGCCAAAAGAATAAATCCTCCGAGAATTTAGCATCAAGTTAATGGCTCAGGATTTACACACCAAGTTAATGGCGCCGTTGCCGGGGATTGTTGAGTAATATCAACAATCCTTGGGCCGGTACTAGACTGAACCATTTAATTTTGTTTTATATTTAGTAAGTAGTTTGATTCTTGTTTTTAGTATAGTAGTAGTAGTTTATTTTTGTGTAGCTGTAGCAGTAGCTGTGAATTGTTTTTGTGTCTAACATTTGGTGTATGCAATCAAGGAACAGAGGAGAGCCTTTCTTCTTTGATCCTGATATTGATTTGTTAGAGCGTAAGCTTAGAAAGGAGAAAAAGCAAAAAGAGCAGAAACAGATGGAACAGAGGAGAGTTACACTTGGTGACTACTCCAGGCCTACTAAAGAAGGATCGCAATCTAGCATCCTTAGGCCTCCGATTGTAGCCAATAATTTTGAACTTAAACCAGCTTTATTACAGTTGGTTAGAAGTGATCAATTCGGAGGAAGTGAGGTTGAGGATCCAAATTTGCATCTAGCAACCTTCCTCCAAATTTGTGATACTATGAAAATGAATAGAGTCCCTGAAGAGGCAATAAGACTGAGATTATTTCCTTTTTCTTTAAGGGACAGAGCAAAAGCCTATTGCTGAGCCAACCAAGAGGTAGTATCTCTACTTGGGAGGATTTACAAAGAAAATTTTTGATTAAGTATTTCCCTCTTTCCAAGTATGGTAAGTTGCGCACTGAAATCACTTGTTTCCAACAGAGAGAGGGTGAATCTCTAATGGAAGCATGGGATAGATATAAAGAGAGTTTGAGGAAATGTCCTCATTATTAAATCAATGATGTGCAGCAAGTTACTATATTCTATAATGGTGTAAGACCAGCTACTAGGGTCTTGATTGATGCCTCAGCTAGAGGTTCATTAACGACCAAAACAGTAGAAGAAGCTATAGAGCTGATAGATGTTATGGCTTCTAATGAGTGTTTAGTAAGTGAAAGGAGCCAAATCCCTAAGAGAGGGATACTAGAATTGGAAGCACAGGATGCTTATTTGGCTCAAAGTAAGTTGATGACTCAGGCTTTAGAGAAATTAAGTGTACAGATTTCAGAACTTCAAAAGCCTAGTCAAGTTTGTATGATAAGCTGTGATTTTTATGGTGGAGATCATGAAAATGGAATGTGTGATCCAAATGTGCCTGTTGAACAAGTGAATTATATGGGGCAGCAACAATTTTAAAGGAATTATCCCTTCAATTCCTTTAATCCTAACTATAGGAATCACCCCAATTTTTCATGGCAGAAGGGTCCATAATTGAATCAAAACATGCCACAAAATTAAACCATAAATAGATCACAACAATCTCTTCCCCCTCCTTCTAAAGAGAAATTGGAACTTGAGAATGTGTTGTCTCAGTTCATTCAGGCCACTCAGGCCATTTTTAAAAATCAAGAAACGTCCATTAGAAATTTAGAAAATCAAGTTGGACAGTTGTCGAAACAATTAGCTGAAAGACAATCAGGCAATTTTCCTAAAATTCTTTCCCACCTCCAAGTCATGAAGTGAGTTGAGAAAAAGATGAAGAAAAAGAAAAAGAGCAGGAAAGTGAGCAAGTTAATAATGAAACTGAAAATAAAGTTGAAACAGAAAAGGAAAAAGAAAATCAAGTTCATCAGAAGAAAAAGAAAAAGGTTGATTTGATCTTGGAGGAAGCTTCTAAGCTAACTCCTGAGAAACTAAAGAATGCTCCATTTCCACATAGATTTAAAAAACAAATAGAGGACCAAAAGTTTGCTAAGTTCTTAGATGTGTTTAAAAAGCTTTACATAAATATTCCCTTTGCTGAGGCATTGCAGGAGATGCCTTCATATGCTAAATTTTTGAAAGAACTTCTGTCTAAGAAGAGGAAGCTTAAAGGAGATGAGATGATTGCTCTCACTCAAGAGTATAGTGCAATTATTCAAAAGAAACTCCCTCAAAAGCTGGAAGATCCTGGATCTTTTACAATACCTTGTGCAATAGGGGATGTTCATGTAGGAAGTGCCTTATGTGATCTAGGAGCTAGCATAAACTTGATGCCTTTGTCTTTAATAAAGAAGTTAGGAATTAATGACCTGCAACCAACTCGCATGTCTTTACAGTTGGCTGATAGGTCTATCAAATATCCTCATGGGATGCTGGAAGATCTATTAGTTTAGATAAGTTTATCTTCCCAGCAGATTTTATAGTTTTAGATATAGAAGCTGATAGAGAAATTCCTTTGATTTTAGGAAGACCCTTTTTAGCTACAGGTAGAGCTTTAATTGATGTAGAAAAGGGTGAGCTCATGCTGAGAGTTTAGGAGGAGCAGGTAACTTTTAATGTCTTCAATGCTATGAAACATCCAGCTGAGAAGATGGATTGTTTTATGATTGAAGAAATTAAAAGTTATAAGACTCCTATGTTGTTAAAAACTGAAGAAAAGGTTTTACAAGCCTTTTTGGAGGATGATTTTGACTCTGAGACTGAGGAGTTAAATGCCATTTTTTGAATACAGAATATTTTTTTTCTTCAATTTTTAGGCTGAAAAAAATGATATGATTCAATCGCAAACCCATTTGAATGTAGCTGATAACAGCGGAGCCCGCCAATTGATGTGTATTCGAATCCTAGGAAATAGTAATCGACGATATGCTTATATTGGTGACATTGTTGTTGCTGTTATTAAAGAAGCAGTACCAAATACGACTCTAGAAAGATCCGAAGTGATCAGAGCTGTAATTGTACGTACTTGTAAACAACTCAAATGTAGCAACGGTATAATAATTAATTATGATGATAATGCTGTTGTTGTTATCGATCAAGAAGGAAATCCAAAAGGAACTCGAATCTTTTGTGCAATCGTACGGGAACTAAGACAGTTAAATTTCACTAAAATAGTTTCACTAGTACCCGAGGTATTATAAGAGAAAACTGTGATATGTGATATGAATATATTATTCATGAATGAAATCGATTTCTTGATAATATCTCACACATATCTCTTTTGTAGTAATTATTCGTAAGTATTTAAAGTAACATAGCAATTCTTTTATATATATTTCTAATATTTGATAACCTATAAAAAATGAACTATAAAAAATTCAAATAATATAAAAATCAAAAAATGGAATTCTATTTTTTTTAGAAATAGAACTTTTCTAGAAATTGGAAATTATAGAATTCAATACAATATATTCCATATTTAATTCATTTATATTTTCTTTTTTATAATATTTCATTTTATTCGATTTAAAAAATATAAAATAATTATAATTATTACAATATTATCATTATTATATTATATATATATTAAATAATATATATATAATTTAATAATAATACAAATAGAATATTAGATTTGATATTTTATTAAAATAAAAATCGAAACAGGAGCATGTTGATTATATCGAAAGTAAGGGGCAAAATTTATTTTCGTTTATCATGGGTAAGGACATTATCGCTGATATACTAACTTATATACGAAATGCTGACATGAATAGAAAAGGAACGGTTCAAATACCATTTACTAACATCACCAAAAACACTGTGAAAATACTTTTACGAGAGGGTTTTATTGAAAACATAAGAAAACAAAAGGAAAACGACAAATATTTTTTAGTTTTAACTCTACAATATAGAAGAAATAGGAAGAAAGGACCATATCCCATTTTTTTAAACATAAAACGGATCAGTACAACCGGTCTATGAATATATTCGAATTATAATAAACAAATACCTAGAATTTTGGGAGGGATGAGAATTGTAATTCTTTCAACTTCTAGAGGTATAATCACAGATCGAGATCAATTAGAAAGAATCGGCGGAGAAGTTTTATGTTATATATGGTAATCCTTCTAACATCCGAACTAGATAAAAAACTTATATCTATTTTTTGTTAAAAAGAAAAGAGAGAGAAAAAACACGGGTTTCTAATGTCATCCCTTTTATATTAGTAAATGTGCGAATACAAAGGGTATTTAACTGGAATTAGAATAAAAAAGGATTCATAAGAATTAAATTACTAAAAAAATCACTTCGCGGGGATATGTTTCAGGTTCCTTTAATATAAACTTTATAGAAATAGAATGAAAATTCTATATGTTTTCGAAAATATTCGACATACTTTTTATATGTTTATATGTATACGATCGGGAAAGAGAAAATGGAAATATAAGTGACTCACTTTAATTAAACTGTTTTTCAACTTCTTTTTTTTGGAGGGGGTATAATTAGAAGTTTAAAATAAAAGGAAACTCTATTTTCTTCCAATAAATAGATTTGGGATTAACTTAAAGAATAACAAATATGAAGATAGGAGCCTCTGTTCGTAAAATTTGTGAAAAATGTCGATTGATTCGCAGGCGGGGGAGAATTATAGTAATATGTTCTAATCCAAGACATAAACAAAGGCAAGGATAATATTTCCATAAAAGAAGGCTTTAAATTTGATATATAATAAAAAATCTAAATTAATTATATTATAATACATTCTATAAAAAAATAAAAAAAATTAGAAATATTATTGATATTTACAATTTGAAATTTTATTTTTCAAATTGTATTCTATATTTATCGAAACAAATCATGTTCTGAATTGCTGAACCTACTTGAAGCATGTGAAGTAGGTGATTTTGAAAATGAAAAGAAAGAAAATTTGAATAATACTGAACTTGAGAAAGGTAAGGAGGTGTTTGAAGAAAAACATGAATTAAAACCTTTGCCTTCTCATTTGAAATATGTGTTTTTAGGAGATGATGAATCACATCCTGTAATCATTAATGCTGATTTAAAAGATAAGGATGTAGAAAAATTGATAGAGGTTTTAAGGAAACATGAGTCTGCTATTGGCTGGAACATTTCTGATTTAAAGGGAATTAGTCCATCCTTTTGTATGCATAAAATTTTAACGGAACATGACTATTCCCCTGTTGTGCAGCCACAAAGAAGATTAAACCCCATAATGAAAGAAGCTATAAGGAAAGAGGTGGTTAAACTTCTTGATGCAGGAATTATCTATCCTATCTCGGACAGCGCTTGGATCAGTCCAGTCTAAGTGGTGCATAAGAAAGGAGGGATGACCACTGTTAAAAATGAAAAAGGTGAAGTCATTGCCACTAGACTACAGGTTAGAGAATGTGTATAGATTATAGAAGGCTTAATGAATCCACTAGAAAAGACCACTTTCCTTTACCATTTGTTGATCAAATGCTTGAAAGACTATCAGGCCATGAGTATTACTACTTCCTTGATGGATATTCTGGTTACAACCAAATTGTGGTTGACCCAAAAGATCAAGAGAAGACAGCCTTCACCTGTCCCTATGGAATCTTTGCTTATAGGCGCATGCCATTTGGTTTGTGCAATGCACCAACAACCTTTCAAAGGTGTATGCTGGCAATTTTTGGGGACATGGTAGAGAAGTTCATTAAAGTATTCATGGATGACTTCTCTGTGTTTAGAAGTAGCTTTGATATATGCCTCAGCAACCTATCTAAGGTGCTGGTGAGATGTCAGGAGACTAATCTTGTCCTTAACTGGGAAAAGTGTCATTTTATGGATAAAGGAGGGATAGTTCTTGGCCACAAAATCTCTACTGAGGGCATTCAGGTAGATAGAGCCAAGATTGATATCATTGAAAAACTTCCTCCTCCAATCAATATGAAAGGAGTGAGGAGTTTCTTAGGATGTGCTGGCTTTTATAGGAGATTTATAAAAGATTTTTCAAAAATAGCTAAGCCTTTGACTGATTTACTTGTGAAAGATCATGCTTTTGTTTTTGATGAAAACTGTGTCAAGGCTTTCGAAAATTTGAAACGGAGATTGATTTCAGCTCCAATCCTTGTAGCACCTGATTGGTCTTTACCATTTGAACTAATGTGTGATGCAAGTGATTTTGCTGTAGGAGCTGTGCTGGGTCAGAAGAAAGAAAAATTAACACATGTGATTTATTATGCTAGCAAAGTATTGAATGAGAATCAAATAAATTACACCATTACTGAAAAAGAATTGCTTGCTGTGGTGTATGCATTTGATAAATTTAGAGCTTACTTGATTGGTGCTAAGGTCATTGTGTATACAGATCATTCAGCAATTAAGTACTTGCTAGCTAAAAAAGAATCTAAGCCAAGGTTGATCAGGTGGGTTCTTTTACTCCAGGAGTTTGATTTAGAAATAAGAGATAAAAAAGGAGTAGATAACTCAGTTGCTGATCAATTATCTCATCTGAAAGGTGAATCTAATTCTATTTTAATTAAAGAAGAATTTCCAGATGAGAGGTTGATGGCAATTATCACAGGGCCATGGTATGCTGATATGGCCAACTTTAAAAGTGCCTCTATGGTACCTGAAGGTTAGACATCTCAAATGAAGAAAAAATTCTTTCATGACAGTAAAACCTTTCTTTAGGATGATCCATTTCTTTATAAGATAGGAGTAGATGGGATTATTAGGAGATGTGTGCCTGAATCTGAGTAGGAAAGGCTATTGTGGCATTGCCATGACTCCTATTATGGAGGACACCATGGTGCCTCCAGAACAATAGCAAAAGTTTTGCAAAGTGGCTTTTATTGGCCAACCATTTTTTAGGATGCTAAAATGTATGTTCAAAGGTGTGATAAGTGTCAAAGAAGTGGAGGTCTCTCTGCTAAAGCTGGCGTGCCTTTGACAAATATTTTAGTTGTGGAGTTATTTGATGTTTGGGGCATTGCCTTCATGGGACCATTCCCAAAGTCATTCTGAAACATCCTAATTTTTAGGGAAAAAATTTTTTTTTCTCGAATTAATTAGAGAATAACCTGGATCCATAATGAAAACACTCCCTCATATGAAGATAAGAGAGCTGGCCCCATGGCCAAGAAGAAAAGACAAGGAAGGCAAGGGAATTAAAACCATTCACACGGAAGCACCGACAGCGCCTGAGCGAACCACCATACAGCGTACACTCGCTCAAGCGAGACACAATCCGCCTGGGCGATACCACGACAAACGCCTTCCAGCAATACACATTTGCTGGAGCGAGTCCTCCATTCGCTGAAGCGAGAAGCCTCACTCGACAAAACCACCACTCGGCATCGAGACATCCATACACTTGGTAAACGACTGAGTCCACTCGGGATCCATTCCTAAGGCCACTCGGTATAAGGGCTCCAACACTCGAGAAACGACCCTAACACACCTACATTCTATAACATAGCCTCTTATATTTATCCACCAAGGTACATACCTGATTCACCCGGTAAGGAGGGTTATTACACTTGGATTCCATAAACTCTCACTCGGAATATTAAGCCTATGCGCTCGGGAGTCTTTCCACTAAGTTACTCGCCAGAATGTCTCGAAGGGAACTCCCCTAAGAGTTCGTCTAAGTGTTCTTCTCTCGGAAGGAACTCATACAAATGAATCTCGCTCGACTTTTATACCTACTTTTACTCGGGAATACTCAGACTTATATTCACTCGGGGAGTAGTAACTAACTCACTCGGAACCACTCGTCCATTTCAGCCTCTCAACACTTGGAATAAATTATTATCTTCCCTTTCCCCAGCAACCACTCAGCTCCGCTACTGCCCATAGACACACTAACCTCCTATGCTCGCAAGGTATACTCATACATCCATATTTACCTCTCGGGTGTCACCTACAGTATAGAAGAACACGCGATATATATATATATATAGGGAAGCATTTAAATAATTACAAGAGTTTCATCATGTCTTCTGTCACCCGAAGGTGTTCAAGTTCTAACGTAAAAGCTAAAACCAAAATATGAGCCGGCCAAGGCTTAAGAGGACCTTACACAAAGTATATACATATACACGTATATTCAAAAGCACTCGACTGTTTTGTTCTGCACTCAGCTCCTCCTTCAAGCTTCATTCCGAGAGATGTTCACTGAAAATGTAGCCACTGTAGGGGTAAGCTTTTTACATGTAAAATGACAATCAAGGACTCGGTATCAGTGTCAGTACGCACACTTACTTTCATTCAATCGTTTCCAGGTTAACTAAGGCCATGCCAATCAGAATAACATCTATAACATACATACTACGTCTAGTTCATCTTCACACATACATACACATGCATCCACACACTCGGAAATCATTCATAACACCCAACACATACTATGCGTACTACCCTAGTCAACCTCATATCTACATGCATGCCTGTGGATCCGACTCGAGTGATGACTTCCAGTTACAGTTCCCCCTTACTGGCCCCTCGTCCTTCAGCTCTTCCCGCGTGGTACCGGCCTTCCATTGGCATCTCGAGACCCCTCTCTAGCTCCTACGGCTACCACGAGCCCCTTCAGGATCTAGCCAAGGTCTGTAGTTGAAAGTCATTCCCTCGGGGCTTTTGACCTTCCACGGGTCACCCCATTCTTACACATGCAGCTAATGCGTTTACTAGCAAGCATCATCACACAACCGATACCTCCTTCGCAACCATTAAGTAAGAACAAATTCAACACAGCCTTTATATTTGTTTTATCAGTCACACCAATATGTACAACAATCGGACAATCAAGTAATAGCATCTGACAAATTAACTATCAGGTACACATTCATATTCTCACAGTGTTAACAGAGATAAAACCATGCATTTCATTCGTCATTACCCAAGGCTGACAGACTACACTACCACCATCTTGATTACATGCAATTATTGTATAACCACTGTAATACACACAGAATCCAGAATCATCAATCATGCATAAGATCTAGTCGTTATAAACATATACACACACATATACTCAAAGCAGTACATTCATCCAGTACTGTTCGTGGACCATGCATTTGACATGAAAGCGTCCCCTACCTACAGAAGGAACTCAAGAAGCTTTTCTGCTTTCGACATTGGGTCTGACGCCCTTCTTCTGATTCGTTCGGTCTTCCTTCGCTCCGTCGTACTCTGCACTCGGTTCGGGAATGGAGCGTTGTTCTTCCTCTGCTTCAACGATCATCCTTCACTAGTTGGAGGGGCTCTGACCTTCCTCTAGCACCGTCGTCATGATCTCTGGAAGCGAAGGGCAAGAACAGAAAAGAGGATGAAGGCAAAGAAGAAAAGAGAGAATGAAGTAGTGGGAAAAAGGATGAGTATTCACGGTGGTACAGGGCATATATATGCATGTGAAGGGAAGCAAGTGGGATAGGAAAACGTGAGTCGTAGCCCACTCACGTAACTCGCCAATCACAAACAGCAATCTTTCACCAACTCAGCCTTAATTAACTTGTCATTATTCCTTAAGCTAATCTGATTATAATTAACAATTAACTTCTTACTTTTGAATCAAAACCTTAATGGTTTATTTTTCATTCGGCGTTTAGCTTTAAAATTGGGATGTTACAGTTCTCCCCCACTCAAAAAGAATTTCGTCCTCGAAATTCAGTCGGTAACTCACACGAAATTTAGTCGATAACTCACCTTAGTAAACAACTCGGGGTACTGTTGTCTCATGGCGTCTTCGCGTTCCCAGGTACAAGAGGTAGTCCTGCCTTGCTGCCACTCTACTTCAACCAGTTGTACGTTCTTGCTCCTCAACCACTGTACCGATCGGTCCACGATTCTGATCGGTATAGTCATAGTGGTCAGGTCCTCCTTGATTTCCACTCCGTCATCAGGCATTATGTGGTTGGAGTCATGCAGACACTTCTTTAGTTGAGACACATGAAACACGTTGTGCAATCGGGATAAGTGGGTCGGTAGTGCTATATGATATGCCATGGAGCCGACTCGTTCTAACACCTCATAAGGCCCAATGTATCGAGGGCTCAACTTCTTGCTTTTCAAGGCTCGCCCGACTCCTTTACTCGGTGAAGTCCTTAAAATACCTTGTCTCCGACTGAAAACTCTAATGGTCTGGTTCGTTTGTCATGGTAGCTCTTCTACCTGTCCTGAGACGCCTTCATTCTTTCCTTTATCACCCGGATCTGTTCCGATGTTTGCTTTACAATTTCGGGTCCCAATAGCAGACTCTCACCCGTCTCCGACCAACAAAGTGGGGTTCGGCATCTTCGTCCATATAGTGATTCGTAGGGTGCCATACCAATACTGTTGTGGTGACTGTTATTGTGTGTAAACTCAATCAAGGGAAGGTACTGTTCCCAATCTCCACCGTGCTCCAACACGCACGCCCTTAGCAGGTCTTCTAAGCTTTGAATCGTTCGCTCGGATTGTCCATCCGATTGAGGGTGGTAAGCGGAACTAAGCCAAAGTTTCATGCCCAGTTCTTGGTGTAGGCTGGTCCAAAACCGAGACGTGAACCTAGGATCCCTATCTGATACGATAGAAGTCGGTATACCATGCAGTCGGACAATTTCCTGAATGTAAATTCGTACTAACCTATGCATTGGGTACTTCATGTTCACAGGCAGGAAGTGTGCACTCTTCGTCAGTCGGTCAATAATGACCCAAATTGCATCATGGCCCGCTCGGTTTCTTGGCAACCCCATGACGAAGTCCATAGCAATTGAGTCCCATTTCCACACGAGAATCTCCAGGGGCTGCAATGCACCATATGGCTTCTGGTGTTCGACCTTCAACTTTTGACAGGTAATACACCGAGCTACGTATTCTGCCACATCCCTCTTTAGTTCGGGCCACCAGAACTGTGTTCTCAGGTCATGGTACATCTTCGTGGTACCCGGGTGGATACTTAACAAGCTCTTGTGAGCCTCATCAAGCACCCTTCTCCTCAATTCTCCTCCACCTGGCACGTATATTCTGTTTCTTACTCGGAAGATTCTATCCGTTCCCTCGGTCAAGGACAAATCCTTACCTTTGGTCTGAGTCTCCTTCATCTCGGCCAAGTAGGAATCCGACTGCTGCTGCTCGTACACAGATTTCGAGAAGTCGTTGGCAATCCTCAGCGTGCCGATCGTCATTTTCCGAGAGGAGGGAATGTCAACATGTAAGTTCATGTCTCGGAACTGTTCCAATAGTTCTACCTCCTTCACCATCATCACTGCTACATGAAGGGATTTTTGACTCAATGCGTCGGCAACAACGTTTGCCTTGCCCGGGTGGTACTTTAGCTCGAAATCATAATCCTTTAGAAATTCCATCTATCTCCTCTGCCTCATGTTCAGCTCCTTCTATTCGAATAAGTATTTGAGGCTCTTGTGATCACTGTATACTTCAAATCTGGACCCGAACAAATAATGCCTCTAGATTTTTAACGCGAACACCACAGCTGCCAACTCCAAGTCGTGGGTCGGGTAATGCTGCTCATGAGGTCTCAATTGTCGAGAGGCATACGCTATCACTCGGTCTTTCTGCATTAACACGCATCCCAATCCGAGTCCTGATGCATCACAATAAACCACGAAGTTCTTTTGCAAGTCAGGTAATGCCAACACTGGGGCAGTCGTCAACTTGTTTTTCAGCCCTTGGAAACTGCTCTCGTACTCGGAACTCCACAAGAAGGGAATGTTTTTCCGAGTCAACTTAGTTAGTGGTAAAGCCAACTTAGAAATACCCTCAATGAACCTCCTATAATAACCTGCCAGGCCCATAAAGCTCCTTATCTCCAAGACCGACTTGGGTCTCTCCCATGCCATTATAGCTGTCACCTTTGCAGGGTCCACCGAGACACCTTCCTCAGAAATCACATGTCCGAGGAAATGGATTTTATCCATCCAGAAATCGTACTTTGAAAGCTTCATAAACAGCTGCTTCTCCCTTAACACTTGGAGTACCGCTCGGAGGTGTCCTTCATGCTCCTCAGGAGTCTTCGAGTAGACTAAGATATCATCGATGAAGATTACTACGAATCGGTCTAGATATGGGTGGAATATGCTGTTCATGTAGTTCATGAAGACAGCAGGGGCGTTTATCACACCGAACGGCATCACTACATACTCGTAGTGACCATACCGAGTCCTAAAGGCAGTCTTTGGGATATCCGAGTCCTTCACTCGGATTTGGTGGTATCCCGATCGCAGGTCGATCTTTGAGAAGACTGAGGCTCCACGTAGTTGGTCGATCAAGTCATCAATTCGGGGCAATGGGTATCGGTTCTTAATCGTGAGTTTGTTTAGCTGTCAGTAGTCTATACAAAGTCTCATGCTGCCATCCTTCTTCTTAACAAGCAACACAGGTGCGCCCCATGGAGATACACTCGGTCTAATGAATTGTTTTCTGAGTAACTCATCTACTTGCTTCTTCAGCTCGGCCAATTCAGTTGGGGATATTCTATAAGGTGTACTGGAGACTGGCTCGGCTCCAAGAACCAAGTCTATAGAGAATTCAACTTCTCTATTGGGAGGGACACTCGGTACGTCCTCGGGAAACACTTCTGGGAATTCACAGACAGTCGGGATTTCGTTCACTCGGGTTTTGCTTTCACCCTCGGTTAAACAAAGCATCATAAACAGTTGAGCTATACCTTGTGCCGTGTCGACCTCATTGTGTTGTCTCGGGAAGATTATCCTTCAGTTTCTACAATCCACTAACACCTTGTTGGCTGAAAGCCAATCTATGCCGAGCACGATATCAAGGCCCTTCAAAGGCACACACACAAGATCGAAGGTAAAACTCCGATCGTCCAACACAAACGTTATATCCTTACACATTGTTGATGTCAACACCTTAGGGCCAATCGGGTTGGTTACTTCCAAAATCCGATCCATATCCACAGTCGGTAATCGTAGTCGTCTCACACACTCATCAGCCACGAAGGAGTAGGTGGCTCCAGAATCAAAAATTACATTAAGTGTATATTTATCGAGTAGGCACTTACTCTGTACCAAGTCATTCGCCTGTGCCGCATCTTCCGCGTTGATTGCGTAAACTCTTCCAGCAGTTGGTTGATTGGCGTCTCTCTTTCGGTTATTTAAGGCAAACATCATATTCCCTCTGGCTCTGCTGCCTCTGCCACTCAGTCCTTGGTTATCGTTCCCTCAGTTTCTCTCTTGGAAACCTCCATGACGTGCATTGGGGTTTGCTTGACGAAGTTGGGGGCAGTCGGGGTGAATGTGTCCCTTCTCCTGGCAATGAAAGCACTTGACCTCTGTACCATTGCAATTCTGAGCAAAGTGGTCACCCCCACATCTAAAACACTTGCCATACCTTGGTCGTCCACTCATCTATCTCCCTTGGTTACTACGATCTTGATATCTGGTAAAGGGTCCATTTCTTCCCACGTTTCCTGGCCTCTTGAAACGTGACTGCTGAGGCCTCAAGTAATGGTTGGCTCTGCTGCTCTGGCCCGAGGGGGCCTTGTCATCTTCTTCAAATATCCTACATTTGTTCACCAATGCAAGAAAACTCCTGATCTCTTGATATCTGCAGGCCCTCTTAATATCTGATCTCAACCCATTTTCAAATTTAAGGCACTTGGAGCTCTCCGTCCCTGGTTGTTGGAAAGATGGGTAGAATAGGCACAGCTCTTCGAACCTAGTCGCATACTCTTCCATAGTCATGGAGCCCTGCTTCAACTCCATAAACTCCAACTCCTTCGGACTCCTTACTATGTCGGGGAAATACTTCTCTAAGAAGCATGTCTTGAAATCGTTCCATGTCAGTTGAGCATCATCATCAGGGAATCGGTTTCTGGCTATCTTCCACGAATTCTCCGCTTCATCCCGCAGCATATACACTGCACATTCCACCTTTTGGGCCTCGGTACAACAAAGACCCCCAAAAATTCTTTCCAATTCCTGAGTCCATTTGAAAGCTGCCTCCGGGTTACGTCCTCCTTGAAACTCACTCGGCTTCTGCTTCAGGAAGCGGTCCAGCACGTGGCTATCCTCTACTCGAGTCTGGCCCTGCCTCTCAAACACGTCCGCAAAGCGTTGGAATACTGTGGCTATAGCCTCCATGCTTTGGCGATGCATCATCCCTTATCCTGAAATTAACATTCAAGGATAAGTATACCGAGTCACTCATTACTAATCAGATTTCAGCCTAATGTTCAGTATCTTAACACATCATACTATTTCTATATGTTATACAATCAATTGGACCAGGAGGGGAACAACCTCCTATCCATAAGTCAATATCAATCAAGTTCAACTCATATCACAATCATGATGACCACTCAGTCAGAAAGCACACAACCGCTTACCCTCGGTAAGCATACCTTGGCCTTGGACCTTTCGGTCTGCTCTGATACCAAAATGAAACATCCTAATTTTTAGGGAAAAAAAATTTCTCAAATTAATTAGAGAATAACCTGGATCCATAATAAAAACACTCCCTCATATGAAGATAAGAGAGCTAGCCCCATGGCCAAGAAGAAAAGACAAGGAAGGCAAGGGAATTAAAACCATTCATATGGAAGCACCGACAGCGCCTGAGCGAACCACCATACAGCGTACACTCGCTCAAGCGAGACACAATCCGCCTGGGCGATACCATAATAAACGCCTTCCAGCAATACACATTCGCTGGAGCGAGTCCTTCATTCGCTGAAGCGAGAAGCCTCACTCGGCAAAACCACCACTCGGCATCGAGACATCCATACACTTGGTAAACGACTAAGTCCACTCGGGATCCATTCCTAAGGCCACTCGGTATAAGGGCTCCAACACTCGAGAAACGACCCTAACACATCTACATTCTATAACATAGCCTCTTATATTTATCCACCAAGGTACACACCTGATTCGCCCGGTAAGGAGGGTTATTACACTTGGATTCCATAAACTCTCACTCGGAATATTAAGCCTATGCGCTCGGGAGTCTTTCCACTAAGTTACTTGCCAGAATGTCTCGAAGGGAACTCCCCTAAGAGTTCATCTAAGTGTTCTTCTCTCGGAAGGAACTCATACAAATGAATCTCGCTCGACTTTTATACCTACTTTTACTCGGGAATACTCAGACTTATATTCACTCGGGGAGTAGTAACTAACTCACTCGGAACCACTCGTCCATTTCAGCCTCTCAACACTTGGAATAAATTATTATCTTCCCTTTCCCCAGCAACCACTCAGCTCCGCTACTGCCCATAGACACACTAACCTCCTACGCTCACAAGGTATACTCATACATCCATATTTACCGCTCGGGCGTCACCTACAGTATAGAAGAACACGCGATATATATATATAGGGAAGCATTTAAATAATTACAAGAGTTTCATCATGTCTTCTGTCACCTGAAGGTGTTCAAGTTCTAACGTAAAAGCTAAAACCAAAATATGAGCCGACCAAGGCTTAACAGGACCTTACACAAAGTATATACATATACACGTATATTCCAAAGCACTCGACTATTTTGTTCTGCACTCAGCTCCTCCTTCAAGCTTCATTCCGAGAGATGTTCACTGAAAATGTAGCCACTGTAGGGGTGAGCTTTTTACATGTAAAATGACAATCAAGGACTCGGTATCAATGTCAGTACGCACACTTACTTTCATTCAATCGTTTCCAGGTTAACTAAGGCCATGCCAGTCAGAATAATATCTATAACATACATACTACGTCTAGTTCATCTTCACACATACATACACATGCATCCACACACTCGGAAATCATTCATAACACCCAACACATACTATGCGCACTACCCTAGTCAACCTCATATCTACATGCATGCCTGCGGATCCGACTCGAGTGATGACTTCCAGTTCCAGTTCCCCTTACTGGCCCCTCATCCTTCAGCTCTTCCCGCGTGGTACCGGCCTTCCATTGGCGTCTCGAGACCCCTCTCTAGCTCCTACGGCTACCACGAGCCCCTTCAGGATCTAGCCAAGGTCTGTAGCTGAAAGTCATTCCCTCGGGCCTTTTGACCTTCCACGGGTCACCCCATTCTTACACATGCAGCTAATGCGTTTACTAGCAAGCATCATCACACAACTGATACCTCCTTCGCAACCATTAAGTAAGAACAGATTCAACACAGCCTTTATATTTGTTTTATCAGTCACACCAATATGTACAACAATCGGACAATCAAGTAATAGCATCTGACAAATCAACTATCACGTACACATTCATATTCTCCTAGTGTTAACAGAGATAAAACCATGCATTTCATTCGTCAGGCTGACAGACTACACTACCACCATCTTGATTACATGCAATTATTGTATAACCACTGTAATACACACAGAATCCAGAATCATCAATCATGCATAAGATCCAGTCGTTATAAACACATACACACACACTCAAAGCAGTACATTCATCTGGTACCATTCGTGGACCATGCATTTGACAGGAAGAATAGAGAACTCTCATTATTTCTTATCAGGTGTCTGTTTCGCTCATCCATCATTAGAACTGCTCAGTTAACATTGGCCGTCATTTCTAGTAAAACCAAAATTCAAATGAATAGCAAGGATCAAAAGGTCTTTTAAGGATGTAATGAGGCTGGGTTGACAAGAATCTTTGGTTTTTCTTGGTTTCAAAACGCATGTTCAAAGAAGAGCATAAGTGCTTTTGGTTAATTTATTTAACAATTTAGAAGGCTTCTTCTTTGCATTGAAACTTCAGACTTTTCCTTTGTTTTCCTCCAGCTCTTTTATACCTTTTTGGAGAGCTTACTATTCTTCTTTTTGCATTTTCTTCTACTGCCTCCATTTGTTTCATCTCCTTTTGAGAAAAAATATTTTATGCTCTTTTTCAAAATGAACATGCAGGTAGGATAGGATTTTTGCCTTTATGCTTAGCTTAGGGTAGAGAAAAAATTTTCATGCTTTTATGGCTCAAAGATGGGCTGCCAAAAAAATTGGATATTTTTATCAGGGTAGCTTTTTGGCTCTTGGCTAACTATGTTTTCAAAATTGCCTTATCATTTCCTTGCTTATTTCTTAAGAAAAAGGTTTTAATTAGAAAATCAGTCAATGCTAATTTAACAAATTCGAATGAGGCTCTCAAGTGTTTAGATTTCTCACTGCTTACTTCCTTATTCTAACAGAAAAGGGTTCAAGTCATGTAAACAAGCAAAAGTACATGCATTCCAGTTCCTTGGTTCTTAATTAAGTCATTTTGCCTAAGAAAAAAAATCAGTGTTGTTGCCTAAAAACATTCTGCTGCTTAGAAACTTTTCTTGTTCAAAAAGTAAAATCTTTGGTTGGGGTTTTCAAAAATGTTCAAAGTCTTAATCATCAAAATAGGAAAGCAAACAAGAATAAAATCGCAAGCAGAAAATCACAAGCAATCAATAATAATCACAAGCAATTCTAAAGTATGCTGTATTAAAGCTAAAGTAAAGCTGTAAATTGTCAATTGGAAATAAAACTAAATAGCAATTTAAACTTCAAGAAATGAAAAAAATTTTCACTCTTCCTCAGATGAGTCCTCTTCTGTTCCCAGGTCTCTTTCTGGAGGTCCCTGTGTTGAAGTTCCTGGCCTATCCTCCTGTGTAGTCTCACCTCCTCCCACAAAAGGAGGCCTGTCCCCAGGCCAAGCAAGTAGGGCCTCAAACTGGGCAGGTGGCATCCAGGGATTGTGTTGACCTGCAGGAATGCTGTGATAAAGGCCATTGTGAACATGTAACAAACCTCTATGCTGGGCGTTCTGCTGGGCCAGGAGGTGGCTGTTTTGAATTTTCAGGATGTGAATGCCTTGTAAAATCAGATTGGCTTCTGTGCTGAGGGGGGGATGGGCAGGTGCAGTGCTGAATGCTTGTGAGGTAGGTGGAGGAGGTACATCAGTTGCAGGAAGTGCTAGATTACTGCAGTAACGCTCAATGAAGCGTTTGTCTATGGAAGGCCTGATTGGTTTGAGGTCTTATACCTCAACACCATGAGCTGCACAAAAATCAGTGATAAAGGCAGGAAAACCGAGACTCCCTTTTACCTTTTGACCTGCCTGGGAATACTTCTGGTCAGAAATCACAAACTTATGGATTTCATCCGATAGTACTTGGGCTAGATCAATAGAGATGTCCTCTCTCAGAATGCAGTATAGGAAATAACACCTACTAAAAATCAAATCAGAGACATGAGCGTTAGGTGCTATGTTAGCTAATAAGAAAGAAGTCCAAACTTGAGAAATAGTAGTCATGTCTTTTCTTAAAATTCTCAGTGGTGTCTCTCCTTGCCCCATTTGAAAGTGGTGTCCTGGAACACATATAGCTGCTTCAAGGTCATTTGTGGCAATGAACTGGTTCCTTGCAACCATGGCAGCATATTCGCAGATTTCCCCCTCTCCTAAGGTCATGATGTTCCCCAAGTAAAGATTGATTTTGTCTTTGTCATATGAGAGCCAGGTTCCCCTCACATAAGTTTTTTGTTCTCCCCCTCCATCTTTTGTCCAGGCGTTCGCATAGAATTCTCTTACAACTTCAGGGTCATATTTCTCCCTTGGGTAACATACCTTTAACCAATTTCTCCTTCTTATGATCTTCAGGAAGGCATCACAGTCTCCCAGGGCCAAGTCTATTTTTCTTTCTGGTATGAATGTCCAATTTGAGATATCTTCATAACGCTTGCCGTTGCCTTTCTTCCTAAATCTTGGAGCATTATCTTGTTCATCTGTGCGTGGTCTTTTACCTTTATTCCTTCGGGAACTCCTTGCTGGGGAAGTGGTGACAGGGGGTTTGGTGCAGTTTGCTTGGTTCTGGCCATCTGCAAGAAAGTTAAGAACCACTTTGCACTCAAAATACTTCCTTTCAGGACTTTTATCAAACATTCAGCATGCGTTAAAAGAATGTGAAACAGAAAAGGGACATGCATTACAAAGAAATTGAAACACAAGAGCAAAGCTTGAACGTCTTTCTCTAAACAATTCAGAAACAACCAAGCATAGATCATAGCATTCATTAAAAATAGGGAGAAAGTGTTTACAGACTTCAATATATGCTCAAAAGAAATGTATCAATTCTCCCTACATAGTAGTCCTATGCTTGAAATTTTTAAAAGAGGATAGTGCAGCAGTTACCTGGAAATATCCGAGAGTGATAGAGAGAATGATTTGCAAAAGAGAAGTGTGACTTATGAGATGAGAGTGAAAAGACAATTATTAGAGAAGAAATGGCAGTTATAAAACTTAGAGAGTCAGGAGATTGATGGGCGGTTATGTGAGTGAGAGAGTGGGCAGTTTCAAATTTCTTAATTTATTAGCATCAGGGGGCCGTTTTGCATTTCACGCTTGAGCGCTGGAATGTCACGCTTGAGCGCAAGAGTGACACGCTTGAGCGCAGTATAACCACGCTTGAGCGTGATCGGTCTGGATTCAGAGTTTGAGAATGAAACTTCACGCTTGAGCGTGTTTTTGTCAAGCTTGGGCTCTTTTTGTCTCCCGCTTGAGCGCAGGGTTGTCACGCTTGAGCGTGAAGCAAAATTTTTCATACCTGATGCTAAATTCACTTTCTCGCTTGAGCGCAGGATTCACGCTTTGAGCGTGGTAGCCTCTGTTTGATTTTTTAGGTCCTTTCGCTTAAGCGTAAGATGTCAAGCGTGATCGGGTTTATTTTGAAAACTTCTTTTTGTAAAGGTGCCACGCTCAAGGCTTGGATTCTTGCGCTTAAGCTTGATATGGATGGTTTGGGACTTACCTTGGCTCGCTTAAGCGAGGTTACCTACGCTTGAGCGTGGTGATGTCCTCATGTCTCTCTTAATTCAACTTCCAGCTCCAGTTTTGTTTGCCTTTGTTTGAGACTCTTATTTGGGGTTCTCTTGATGAGCAATCTACAAGGTAAACAAAAATAAAATTTTCATGGAAAGAAGGCATAAAAGATTGGGTTGCCTCCCAATAAGCGCTTGTTTATCGTCTTTAGCTTGACGCCTGATAGATTTTTCAATATGGGTCATGAAGCTGGTGGATTAGAGTGTTGAGTTTTTCCACCTCCTTGCCTAAGTCACGCCTTGGCTTTCTTCCATTCTGTTTTTCAAGTGCACCTTCAATAGCAAAATCAGCTTGTTCTTTTTGCACTCGAATTTTTACTTTTCTGTCATCCACATCTATGATGACTTTGGCTGCTTTCAAGAATGGTCTCCCCAGTATTAGAGGAACTTCAGGATCTTCCTCCATATCTATGACAACAAAATTCTCATGAAATTCAAATTGATCAACTTTGACCTCAACATTTTCAGCAATACCATAAGGGGTTTTTATTGATTGATCTGCCATTTTTAAAGTCATGGTTGTTGGCTTTACTGAAAAATCCCCTATACTTTTAAGTGTGGATAATGGCATCAAATTTACACTAGCACCAAGATCTAATAAAGCTTTACTTTTTGAAAGATTTCCAATAGTAACAGGAATAGAAAAACTCCCTGGATCTTTGGTGTTATAAGGTACTGCTTCAGGTGTGATAGCATCATGTCCATCTTCTTCCTCAGTTATTTCCTCAGTCAGTGTGGTTACAGCCTTGCAATGCTCTATTGGGTTTGTTTCAGTGTTTGCTCCATACTGAGGCTTCTGTTTCTCAGCAAGTTGTTGGGCTAGTTGTCCCAATTGTTTTTCCAAGTTCCTAAGTGATGCCTCATTGTTCTTTTGACTTGCTAAAGAAGTTTGCATAAATTTTTCCAAGGTGTCCTCTAATCTAGAAGTTCTCTCCACCAAAGAAGGACCATTATTTTGATATGGTTTATTTGAAGAGCTGGGCTCTTGCTTCCATCCTTGGTTTTGGTTACTTCTCCATCCCTGAAACGGTTGGTTAGAAAAATTTGAATTGAAATTACCAGACCTTCCTTGGTGGTTCATGAAGTATACAGTTGCTTCTTGTGAGCCACAGTTCTCATTGAGATGATCTCCTCCACAAAAGTTACATGTTGCAGGCATTTGTTGTTGCCCTGGTTGTGATGATTGTACAGCATGTAATTGTTGCGGAAGATTGGCTATCTTTTTGGTCAATGCTTCTAGTTGTTGGGTTAGAATTTTGTTCTGTGCTAAAATGGCATCTGTGGTGTTTAAGTCAAGGACTCCTTTCCTTTGAACTTGCTGACGATCATGTTGAGCTTGGTAGTCTGTTGAGGATAAAGCTTCTATTATCCTTGTGGCTTGGTCAGCATCCACTGTCATCATTGTTCCTCCTGCTGCTGCATCTAAAATCATTTTAGTGTCAGCCCTTAAACCACTGTAAAAAATATTAAGCTGTGCAATATCTTCAAGTCCATGGTTTGGGCATTTTCTGAGCAGTGATTTAAAGCGTTCCCATGCCTCACAAAAAGGTTCATCTTGGCCTTGTCTAAATGTTGTAATATCTGATTTGGCCTTGATGAATCTAGATGGAGGAAAGAACCTTTGTAGAAATTTTTCTTCAACTATGTTCCAGCTATTTAAACTTTGATTTGGATGAGATTGTAACCACTCCTTTGCTTTTCCTGCTAAAGAGAAAGGAAATAGTCTTAAATATGCAGCATCAATAACATCTTGGTCAAATCCCATGGTTCCAACCAATTCATAGAATGTGGCCAAGTGAGTGTACGGATCTTCACTGGACATTCCATGGAATTGATGTGAACTAATCAAACTCAAAAATGCTGGTTTCATTTCTAGTGCTCTGACAGTGTTTGGAATTGCAATGCTTGAGAAATGTCTTGGCCCTTGCTGTAAAGCATAGTCTCCAAGTGTTCTCCTTGGTGGGTTTTGATTATTGCTGTTGTCATCCATTGTAACAGAGGAAGTTTGTCCTATGTGGAAGTTCTGCTTGGCTTTCTTGATTTTCTTGAGGAACCTGTTTATCTCAGGATCAAATGCAAGTTGTTCTTTTGTACCCTGTCCTCTCAAGATCATAAATCAAGAACTCAAAGTAGCAAGGTTACTAAAAAATAAAAACAAATTATAAACAAATTTATTTACACTGTCTTGTCAATTCAATGCTAAAATATTCAAACTTAAATCACCTCCCCGGCAACGGCGCCAAAACTTGATGAGGATTTCTTGATGGGGGTGTGGTATGAATGAGTTCAATGAGAGAGAATCAAGTTTGTATAATATGAACTCAATGAAATGAATGTGCCAAGTTTAAACACAGAAGTTGTAATATAGTATAGTTGTCGTTCCACTGAGGAGGCGCTAGAATGAAGATCTTAGTTTGAATTGATTAGGCAGAAAGTTTTTGTTTAGATTTGCTGTGAATGTTGTTGAACAAGAAACAGTAAATAACAAATAACAGAGAATAGCACTTGCAAAAGATAACAGTAAATGATGTTGGAAAAATCAGTTTTTGTAAAACAGGGATTGGCTTCATCATATCTTCACCTCTGTAAGCTGCATAAGTTTTCATATAAGTAAATCGAAAAGATAAGTTCTACGTCACAATCAAAGTCATTTGTATCGATCCCTCGACTACAAAATTCATAAGAATGATTTTCAAACCGCTGATCCCTCAGTCACTTTGGAAATCATTCCAGCATTATCGATCGATTGTTTTGACGTTTATTGCGTTAGACGCCATCCCTGGCTACCTACTCACAACAAGTATTTCTTTCAGATTCTGCTTTCAAAAGTCACTTCCCAGCATACTTGAGAAAACTTAGAACAAGAAAATAGTGATCAAGTACTTTCAGGCATTAAACGCAGAAGGAAATACAGAAACTTATCAAATCTCATTACTCAATAAAAACTTACAACAGCATTACTTCAGTGTTGAATGGATTACAGCCAATCCCATAAGGGAGATTAGTTACTCATGCCTTGCATTTTCACCATCAAAGGAATGAAAACAGAAAATGGAAAGTGTGAATGAAAATACAGAGGATGAATCTGATGTATGATGTCCTTTTTTCTGTGCTCTGTTTGCAGCTTGATTTATAGGAGTTTTGGTTCAGCTTCTCTTGCCCACTTGCGTAGAACCCATGCGGCATCTTTCAGAGACTGGTGGAAACAGAAGAAAGTGGATGAGTTTGCATCGCATCATAGGTGAATAAAGAATTAAGAAACCCATGCTGTGTGAGTCACGCTTGAGCTTGATGGTCACGCTCAAGCGTGAAGGGCTCTGATGCTTTTTGATTGTCTTGCGCTTAAGCTTTCTTGACCACGCTTAAGCGTGGTTCCTTTGTTTGGCATATGCTTGATCCTTCGCTTCAAGCTGGGCCTGTTACGCTTTAAGCAAGCTCCTCTATCCAACAGATGTATTCCACGCTCAAGCCACGCTCAAGCCACGCTCAAGCGGGATCGACTTTACACCCAAGCGGCTCCTTCCCACGCTTGAGCGTGAGATGACCCTGATGCTACTCCCTCTTCCATGTTGTCACGCTTGAGCTCCATGTTGTCACGCTTGAGCGTCAGTCATGCATGAAATCACGCTTGAGCGAGCTCGGGCTCACGCTCAAGCGTGAGAGGCTGTTGGTGTGTTCCTCATTATTTCACTTGGGTGTATGGACAACGTAAGCTTTTGTTTCCTCCACGCTCAGGCGTGTAGTGTACCACGCTCAAGTGTCCTTGCTTGATGCTCTTTGTTTCTTCAAGGTTTTTGACAATTTGTTCACTGATTTTCAAATTTCAAGCTTCTTTTCTTAATACTCTCTTTATAATCAAAATCATGCTCAATTATTTATCAATTTTGTTAAGTTATTCAGAAAATGGGTCTAATTGAGTCATGAATTTAATCATAAAATAAGCACTCATCAAAGGTTTGTAAGAGAAAATTAGCGAATAAATACCCTGTAGATGGTTTATAATATCCAAAAATTTCATTTTTGTGTATAATTATGGAAATTATATAGACCATTAATGGTACTATGCAAATTCTGAGTGAAAAAGGGCTCTATTCCGAGTGATAGAGAGAAATTCCGAGTGAAGGAATGAAATTCCGAGTGTAAGGTTACGTTTTCTGAGTAAAACATGACCAAAAGGGATACTACCGAGTGAAATCCTGGTGTGGAGTAAAGTGTATTCAAGAGAACCACTTCTAGGTCAAAATTCCGAGTCAAAACACCCTTGAATGACTTATTTCCGAGTCAAAACCTTGCCAAGTGCTTCCTTTCCGAATGAAGTTTCTCTGATTGCATTATTCCGAGTAAAGGGACTCAGTCAGGGATATATCCGAGTGGCATTTCCAAAATTGAGTATGATGAGGATCAGGTGAGATCTAGGATGAATTTCGTCCGAGTGGGTAGTTTTGAAAGAAATCTAAGATGAGGTGAATTTCCGAGTGCAATCCAAGTGAGTTTGTCCAAGTCAGGACCTCCCTAGTGAGGAAGGGGATAGCATTCCGGGTAGAAAGATCTCCAAGTGGGGTATTTTGGGCAATGGAATTCCGAGTATGGGTATATCTGAGTCCAGTGTAACCTGTCCTGAGTGGCATGCCTCGAATATGAAAATGCCGAATGGAATATAGTGATGGGAGCCCATTCCGAGTAGAATATATATAAGGCTTAGAGCCAATTTTTGAGTAAGGCTTATGTTTATGACTCCTTTTCCGAGTGGTGAAAGCCTTAAAGGATTCCAAGTGAAACGTGTTATATATATTTCGAGTGAATGGTATTATATACATATCGAGTGGATTGTGGGTACCTGTCCGAATGAATAATAAAGTATGTATCTGACAGGGCCCGTAAGCACACGGGTTATGTCGCGTAATATAAAAGATTATCGTTCTCCACAAGGACTGTGTTCAAAGTACCGACATATTAAAATTTAATTATCCACACAATTGATTTTTAAGGTTTTTGTAAAATAAAACACAATTTAAAAATCTAAATTTAGAAACAAAATTTACTTGACACTAAAAAAAATCAGAGTTGAGAGTATCTTGGGATTTCGGGGGATTAAGACTCTATTTTATGTTAATGAATTTTAACTTTTCATAAATAAGAATCGAATTAAGTTTTCCAAGGCGAATTTTCCAAAAGCTAATTAATATGTTCATCTCGGAATCCTATTAATGTACCTAACCTATGGAAAGCGCTGCTTAATCCTTAGAAAGGCCCATTATCGTTTTATGAAAACCCCTTTTATTTCCTCAAAAGAATTTTGGTTACTTTCACGGTTTTACCGAGGTCACAAAAAGTATCTCAAAAATCTTAGGTTTAGTTCAAAGCTTTCCGGTAAAAATAAATCTCTCGATTCTATTTATTACCTAAACTTACTAATATACCCGCAAGTATACAGTTTTATCATTTAGGTTCTTGTTAGGAATCACTAAAAGCATTGAGCATTTTTTTAAACTAAATGGAAAACAGAAATTTATTTAATTCCAAGTCAAAATAATATTAACAATAAAATATTATCATACCCCCTTTATCCCAAGATAATTAATTTAGCTACTCATGAAATAATTCAAATTCATATAAATAATGGAAAAATAAAACATACAAGACATGGTAAAAATAAAGACTTACGGGTTTCTCCAAAAGCTCAGAATAATTTACCACTGTATTTCCTTGTTGCAGTATTCTCCACCAATTACAAATTTAAACAACTCACTTTTACAATTCACAACTCTTAAAATAAAATAAAGAAAAAGAAAATAAAAAGAGAAATTAAAATGAAAAAGAAAGGAAAAGGAACGAAGTAAAAAAAATGAAAAGAAAGAAAGAGAAGGACGGAAGAGAAAGAAAGAAAAGGAAAACAAAAGAGAGAGAAGAAAGAAGAGGAATTAATGCTAATGGAATTGATGCCTTGGTGGTGCTGTCCTTGTTCCATTTTATAGGCAAAGGAAGGGAAGAAGTCAGCTTGGAAAACGCGTTGCCAGTTGGTGCAATTGTCTTCTTCTCAGCCGCCCCACCATCACAGCTTGGAGACAGCCTGGATGGTGTCAAGTGAGAGAAAACTTTCGGTGCATGTGACTTCCAACTATCCCAAATTGCATTATTTTAATATTTCCAATAATTCGGTGCTTGGATTTATTCAGCTGGACAAATTTTGAGTGGAAAAATGGGTCGGTTTTCATCTTTTCTGCAAAATCTGAGTGAAAGCTTGCTGGAGGGTGGTTTGCTGAGTGCTGGACGGTGTTGCATTGTGAAGAATTGGGTCGGTTTTCACCTTCTCTCTAGAATTCGAGTGGAAAAATGCCTTTTGTGCACAAAACCAACTGGACTAAGGTGCATTTTCTAAAGAAGACCGAGTGAATCTTTGCTCGGTATCGAGTTGAGGGGTCGGTGTTTGGAAGAAAACCGCTCGGTATTGAGTTGAGAGTCGGTGTTTGGAAGAAAACCGGTCGGTGTTGAGTTACTTTGAAGTCGGACAGTGTCTGAGGAGACGAGCAAAGCAACTCCGATTGCTTTATTCCTTCGGAACCGATTGAAGAGTGAATCGGAACCGAGTGAAAAGTGATTCACTCGGAACTGATTAAAAGGTGACTCGGAACTGACTGGAAAGTGGCTCACTCAGGATTGGGAAGTCTGCTCACTGTTTCACTCGGCTAAGTCTATGGAATTGAACCACTCGGAGAGATCTTGCTCGGATTTCTCAGGAATTCACTCGGACACCTTCCTTTACTCATTCAAATGATAAAATCACATCTTCACTCAGAAGTCCGAGTTGATTTCCACTCGGAATTGACTTCAGTCCTCAATCAATTCACTCGGATATACCTTTCACTCAGAAATTTGGACTTGAAAGACTGGAATCTGGCTGATAGAATTCTTTTCATGTCCGAGCCTTGCTTTGCTCAGAAACATAGGTTTCTGACCCAACTCACTCGGTATTCTTCGTTGTAGAGATCTCACTCGGACTTAGTGTGAAACTGTGAGAATCTGTCCGAGTATGATTTACTCTTGGTCGGAAATGCCTTGTTCCGCTTGAGAATGCCATTTTCTCCGAATGAAACCACTCAGATTCCCCCTTATTCAACAGTTGCTCTTTCAGTGACTTCTTCTGCTCGGACAACAGTTTTGACCACTTGGGAGTTTTCCAATCGGAGGCAGTTTGGCACAGAAAAACAGTTCAGACTTGTTTCAATCAGCATTTCTTCACTCGGATTATTTGTAATTAGAGAACTCCCACTCAGATTCACTTCAATCAGCAATCCTTTCACTCGGAAAATAGCTTTGGGCAGCATCTATTCAAGGTCAGTCCCTTTTTTCACTCGGATTGGTCACAGTAGGGGATCTTCCACTCGGAATCTCCTCCAACCGAGAGTTATTCCTTTTCAGCATTGAACCTCCAACAGAGTCAGCCATTTTTCACTCGGAATGTTTAAGACAGGGAACTTTCCACTCGGATTCTAATCCAACAGTGAAGTATTCCACTCGGATTTGCTCCATTCTGAGTAATTCCACTCGGATTTGGTCCTTTCTCAGTCATCCCACTCGGATTTGGTCATTTTGAGTCGGATTTTAACATTCTGAGTCGAAATTCAGCATTTCTGAGTCAGATTTTAACATTCTGAGTCGGATTTCAGCATAAAAAGAGAGTTCTTTCTACTTTGGGCTTCTTCTTCTTGTTTCTTTATCATTTTATGGTCGTTTTTCTCTTGTTTTTGACCCTTTATTACCTTAATTCCTACAAAATAACATACCCAAGTAGAATAGAGTGGAAAGAAAGCAAAAATCTCAATAAATAAAGAAAATACAGTGCATAATGATTAAAATCCTAAGCAAACTAGATCTATTTTATTGTGTTACATAGCACTTATCAAAACACCCCAAACCAAAGCATTGCTTGTCCTCAAGCAATCACCATATTCACAAGATAAAATACAGAAAACACTAAGCTTAATAAACTAAGGAATCCGAAACAAAGAAAAAGATTTATTCAAATGCCAATTTTAATTTACTTATGTGAATCAATTTTCAATGTCAAGACTTGAGATAGTCTTCTCACAATTTTCACTCAAGTGTTTCAAGGTTTGTGTATCTCTCAAATCATCATAGTCAAAAAATATTACCATAAGCTTGTTAATAAACCAGAAACTCTACAGTTTAGATAGAAAATATGTCAAAGTCTAAAGGTCTTTCAAAGGTTGTAACGTGGCCTTGGGTTGTATTGTCAAGGTAGGAATTTCAAGAAAAATGGAATACAAAAGGGCTTTAATAGTCATGAATGATTCAAATTACCATCATAAATTCAACAGAGCAAAATTTTTGAACTTTTTTGGACTTTTTGGAATTCATTCAATATCATCCTTTTGATTTTCTTTTTTTCTTTTTCTTGTTTTTCTTTACATTCAATACATATTTTTCTTAAGTCCTTTTTTATTTCTTTGCTCCACTAAATTTCCAACTTTTTCACCATTAAGAGAATATTAGTCAATGAAAGGCTTTCAAGGAAAAAATTTCGCTTTTAGGCTCAAAAGGGGCAACTAGGGGTCAAATTATACAAAATTTCTGAGGCTTAAGAATAAGACCTAATTGTGCCTTTATCATCCTAAGACATATAATCAAAAACCATTTTGAATTGGTTGAAAAACAAGTTCTAGAATATTAATGACTATGAGATTCACTTAATCAAGAAAATATGGGTTTTGAAAATTTGTTTGATAAATAACCCGTTTTGGCTCAAATCTAACCATGGAAAGTCTTTTCAAAGAAAATTTTAATCACATAAGGTTCATTTAAGCATTTATTTGGCATTTAAACAATCAAATTTTGAAAATTTTACTCAAAATTTTAGGATCCTTAGATACTTTAGCCTTGTGTTCAAAGTAAATTTATCATGCAATCATGGTAAATTACAAGATTACAAACAAAACAAGGAAAACACACATGCATAATAAAATGACAATCACACAATATAAACAAAACAGTTAAGTTTTCTTACCTACCACCCCAAACCAGAATTTGACATTGTCCTCAATGTTAAAATGGATGATAAAAGTATAAGAAAACTTACCTGTAGTAACCCCAAACCAGCAGTTGACATAGTTGGGTTTTTTTTTTAAAACTTAAAATGAAACAACAACTTTTTATAGGGTTACCTCCCTATCAGTGCTAAGTTTTAAGTCTTCTGCCAGGCTTCTCACCGTTTGGATTTACTCATCAGGAGCATCAAACAAGTCCAAGTCACTTACTTGTTGTATTGGTTGACCTGTCAGATAGTGCTTTACTCTCTGTCCATTTACCCTAAATGTACCAGATTTCTCGCTCCATAGTTCGACAGCTCCAAAGGGAAAGACTTTTGTCACCTTGAATGGTCCCGACCATCGGGATCTCAATTTACCTGGAAAAAGCTTCAATCTGGAATTAAACAGTAAAACCATATCACCTGGATTAAATATTCTCCGTTGGATGTGACGATCATGCCATTGTTTGGTTTTTTCTTTATAAATTCTGGCATTTTCATATGCATCTAGACGGAGTTCTTCAAGCTCATTTAATTCCAACAATCTTTGTTAACCTGCAGCCTTATGATCAAAGTTAAGAGTTTTAACAGCCCAAAAAGATTTATATTCTAGCTCAACAGGTAAATGACAGGGCTTCCCATATACTAGCTTAAAAGGTGTGGTTCCAATGGGAGTTTTATATGCGGTTCGATACGCCCATAAGGAATCATCTAACTTAATAGACCAATCCTTACGTGATGTATTCACCACTTTTTGAAGAATATTTTTAATTTCCCGATTGGATACCTCAACTTGTCCACTAGTTTGTGGGTGATAAGCTGTAGCAACCTTATGCTTAACTCCATATTTCTTTAGAAGGGTCTGAAAAGTTTTCTTAATAAAATGAGACCCTCCATCACTTATAACACATTTTGGGACCCCAAACCTTGGAAATATTATTTTCTTGAAAAGTTTAATAACAGTCTTAGCATCAGAATGGGGTGAAGCAATGGCTTCCACCCATTTTGACACATAGTCAACTACCACTAATATGAACTGATTTCCAAAAGAGGAAGGAAAAGGTCCCATAAAATCAACACCCCATACATCAAACAGTTCAACTTCTAAAATGGTATTCAATGGCATTTCTTGTCTCTTACCAATGTTACCTATTCTTTGGCAAGCATCACAAGTTAGAACATACTTACGTACATCCTTAAAAATATTTGGCCAATAGAACCCAGCTTGCAATATTTTAACAGCTATCTTAGAGGTGCTCATGTGCCCTCCACGGGAAAGAGAATGGCAATGATCCAAGATAGCATGGACATCATCTTGTGAAACACATCTCCGAATCATACCATCTACACATTGCTTGAAAAGGAGTGGTTCATCCCAATAATAATGCTTGACATCTGCATAAAACTTTTTCCTTTGCTGAAAGCTAAGATTAGGAGGTAAGATACCACATGCAAGAAAATTTACAAAATCAACATACCAAGGGACACGTTGGATACTAAGATTCAAGAGTTGTTCATCCGAAAAAGATTCATTGATAGGAATATTATCTGTTTGTTCTTTTTCAGATGTCAACCTAGATAGGTGGTCAGCGAACAAGTTCTCGGTACCCTTCTTGTCCTTAATTTCCAAGTCAAATTCTTGCAATATTAGAATCCACCTAATTAATCTAGGCTTAGCTTCCTTTTTATTCAATAGATACTTAATGGCAGAGTGGTCAGTATGAACAGTAACATGTGAACCTACCAAGTAAGACCTAAATTTATCAAAAGCAAAGACAATAGCTAACAGTTCTTTTTCAGTTGTGGCATAATTTACCTGAGCATCATCTAGCATCCGACTGGCATAATGAATTACATGGAGCTTTTTATCCTTTCTTTGCCCCAACATAGCCCCCACTGCGTAATCACTCGCATAGCACATACACTCAAAGGGGAGTTTCCAATCAGGTGGTTGCACGATGGGGGCAGAGATTAGAGCTTGCTTAATCCTGCAAAAAGCTTCCATACAAGATGAATTAAAATTGAAAGGCACATCCTTACCCAGAAGAGTTGGAAGAGGCTTTGTGATCTTGGAGAAATCTTTAATGAACCTGCGGTAAAACCCTGCATGTCCAAGAAAACTCCGAATACCTTTCACATTTGTGGGTGGAGGCAATTTTTAAATCACTTCTACTTTAGCCTTATCAACTTCTATACCTCTCTCAGACACCAGGTGTCCAAGAACTATGCCTTCTCTTACCATAAAATGGTATTTTTCACAATTTAGAACCAAATTGGTTTCTTCACAACGCTACAAGACTTGGCACAAATTTGTTAAACAATTATCAAAATCCAAACCATGCACTGAAAAATCATCCATAAAGACTTCCATCACATTTTCAATAAGATCAGAAAAAATTGCTTGCATACACCTTTGAAAAGTCGCAGGTGCATTACATAAACCAAAAGGCATACGTCTGTAAGCATAAGTCCCATAAGGGCAAGTGAAGGTAGTCTTTTCTTGATCAGATGGATGAATGGGAATTTGATGAAAACCTGAATACTCATCCAAATAACAGAAATAAGAGTGTTTTGCAAGTCTTTCAAGCATCTGATCAATAAAAGGGAGGGGAAAATGATCTTTTTTCGTGGCGCTATTTAACTTCCTATAATCAATGCACATGCGCCAACCAGAGACAATCCTAGTAGGAATCAAGTTATGTTTATCATTTTCAATCATAGTTATTCCCCCCTTTTTAGGCACCACATGGACAGGACTTACCCATTTACTACTATCAACAGGATATATGACTCCAGCATCAAGCAATTTCAAAATTTCCTTTTTAACCACTTTTTGCATTTAGGATTTAATCTCCTAAGTGGTTCTACTGTGGGCCTACTTTCATCTTCTACAGTAATCCTGTGCATACAAAGAGAAGGGCTAATCCCTTTGATATCATCTATTGTTTACTTATTACCTTTCTATACAACCTAAGTTATTTCAAAAGTTTTTCAGTTTCAGATGGATTCAATTCAGCATTAATAATCACAGGATATGTGGAATTAGGGCCAAGAAACTCATACCTTAAAGAAGCTGGTAAAGGTTTTAATTCCACATTGGGGCTTACCACTTTGTCACACATGACCTCAGTATCATGTGGGGCCTCAGAGCAATCAGATGTTTCTGTCGGCTCAATCATGAAAACAGTTTCAAGTGGGTCATTAGGAAGGGTTGCTTCCTTTACCACTTGTTTGACAAAATCCACAGTACAGTAAACATCATTATAAGGTTTTTCTAAAACATTTTTCAAGTTGAAATCAACTTTTTGGTCTCCAACAGTTAGAGACAACTTACCATTCGTGACATCGATCACAGCACCTGTAGTTGCTAAAAATGGTCTGCCTAAAATAATGGGAATCAAAGAATCTTCGTCCATTTCAAGCACAACAAAGTCAGCAGGTATAAAACATTTTCTTATCTTAATAGGAACATCCTCTAAAATTGCTACAGGATATTTTACAGATCTATCAGCCAATTGTAAAGACATCCTAGTAGGTTTTAGTTCACCCAATCCTAACTTTTCAGCAACAGATAATGGCATTAAACTCACACTCGCTCCTAAATCACACAATGCTTTATCTATATTCATGTCCCCAATCATGCAAGGAATAGAGAAACTACCTGGATCTTGGAGCTTGGGTGGAAGTTTCTTTTGAATTAGAGCACTACACTCTTCAGTAAGTGCAACTGTACCATCTTCCTCCAGTCTTCTTTTGTTGGACAGAATATCCTTCAGGAACTTCGCATATGTAGGCATTTGCTGCAAAGCATCTCTGAAGGGAATATTAATATACAATTTCTTTAAAACATCAAGGAACTTACCAAATTGTTTGTCCAACTTTGCTTTGGCTAAGCGCTGAGGAAATGGAATGGGAGGTTGATATGGCTTAACCTCCTCCTTCTTTTCTTGTGGTTTCTCTTCTTCAATTACTGGATGAGATGAAGATTCATTGACTCTCTTTTCCTCCTTTACAGTCTTGTCAACTGGCCCATTAACAGGGCCCGCAAGCGCACGGGTTATGTCGCGTAATATAAAAGATTATCGTTCTCCACAGGGACTGTGTTCAAAGTACCAACATATTGAAATTTAATTATCCACACAATTGATTTTTAAGGTTTTTGTAAAATAAAACACAAAATTAAGTTGCACAGAATACAAAAATAAGATTTACTTGACACTTAAAAAATCAGAGTTGAGAGTATCTTGGGATTTCGGGGGATTAAGACTCTATTTTATGTTAATGAATTTTAACTTTTCATAAATAAGAATCAAATTAAGTTTTCCAAGGTGAATTTTCCAAAAGCTAATTAATATGTTCCTCTCGGAATCCTATTATTGTACCTAACCTATGGAAAGCGCTGCTTAATCCTCAGAAAGGCCCATTATCGTTTTATGAAAATCCCTTTTATTTCCTCAAAAGAATTTTGATTACTTTCACGGTTTTACCGAGGTCACAAAAAGCATCTCAAAATCTTAGGTTTAGTTCAAAGCTTTCCGGTAAAAATAAATCTCTCGATTCTATTTATTACCTAAACTTACTAATATACCCGTAAGTATACAGTTTTATCATTTAGGTTCTTGTTAGGAATTACTAAAAGCATTGAGCATAATTGAACTAAATGGAAAACAGAAATTTATTTAATTCCAAATTAAAATAACATTAAAATAAAATATTATCATACCCCCTTTATCCCAAGATAATTAATTTAGCTACTCATGAAATAATTTAAATTCATATAAATAATGGAAAAATAAAACATACAAGACATGGTAAAAATAAAGACTTACGGGTTTCTCCAAAAGCTCAGAATAATTTACCACTATAATTCCTTGTTGCAATAATTTCTCTACCAATTACAAATTTAAATTCTCACTTTTACAGCCCTCACACTCTTAAAATAAAATAAAGAAAAAGAAAGTAAAGAAAAAATGGGAACGGGACAGAGAAAGAAAATAAGAGAAATAAAAAGAAAGAAAAGAAAGAAAAGAGAAACGAAAAGCAAAGAGAAAGGAAGGAGGAATTGGAACGAAGCTGATGGAATTGATGCAAGTGATGATTGATGCTGGATGCTTGCAACTTCTTCTCCTTTTATAGGCGATGGAAAGGGGGGATCCAGCTAAGAAACGCGTTGTAATTGCAAGTTGGTAGGAAACTTTCGGTGCATGTGAGTTCCAGCTGTGCCAATTTGCATTATTTTAATATTTCCAATAATTCGGTGCTTGGATTTATTCAGCTGGGCAAATTTTGAGTGGAAAGGTGCTGGAATTCCACAAGACCGAATGAAAGCTTGTTGTTCGGTATTGGTTACTGGGCGTTGTTGGTTTACATGTGGCAGGTATGGTGGTATGAGGGACAGTGGAGTTGCTGGACGATGTGGTGGATGGAGCCGGTGTTGGTAGGAGAGGAGTCTGGGCGGTGTGGATGATGGAAAGGAGAAAAGGGACAGCGGATAGAAGAGGGAATGAGACGGTGTTGAGAAGTGAGGACGGTTGGGCGGTGTTGGTTGGAGAGGAGTCTGGGCGGTGTTGAGTGGAGAGGAGTCTGGGCGGTGTTGTGGATGGAAAGGAGTCTGGACGGTGTTGTGGATGGAAAGGAGAGGACGGTGTGTGTTATGGATTAGAAGAAGAAAGGGACACGGGATAGGGAATGGGACGGTGTGGAGTGATCCGTTGTTTGGAGTTGTGGAGTGTAGGTCGGTTTTGAAAGGAGAGGGGACTCGGATCCGACTGAAACCATTCACTCGGCTCAGGTTCATGGAGTTCATTCGGAACTGATTGAAGACTCACTTGGTTCAGATTCAATCGGTTCCCAATCATTTTCACTCGGCTGTCTCTGAATTTGGACCACTTGGTTAAAGCTTTGCTTTGGAATTCACTCGGATTTGCTTTGAAATATTTCAGTCGGCCTTCATGCTTTTTACTCGGAATGGCCTTCAGTCGTCAATCAACTCACTCGGAATGGCCTTCACTTTTACTCAGGAACTTGCACTTGAAGGGTTGGAATTTGAATGATTGAATTTCTTCTTATGTCCAAGCCTTGCTTTACTCGGAAATGCATCTTTCTGACCCGACTCACTCGGAATGGCCTTTCCTTGGAGACTTCTCACTCGGGCTCAGTGTGAAACTTGAGAGTCTGCCCGAGTGTGATTCATTTTTGGTCGGATTTTTCCTTGTCCGATTAAGACACCACTCGGAAATGCCTTGTTCTCCGAATGAAACTACTCGGATTCTCCTTAGTCAGCATTTATTCATTCAATGGCATTCCTTCTGCTCGGAATCAATTCACTCGGAATCAGCTTTTTGCCCAGAAAAGCACCTGTTCTTGGGTCAGACCTGCTTCAGTCAGCATTCTTCACTCGGATTTACTTCAATCAGCAAATTCCCACTCGGATTCACTTCAATCAGCAATCCTTTCACTCGGAAAATACCTTTGGGTAGCATTTATGAAAGCTCAGTTCCTTTTTTCACTCGGAATTGTTGCATTCGGACAGCTTCCAATCGGATTTTCCTAGAACCGAGACTTATTCCTTTTTAGCATTGATCCTTCACTCGAGTCAGCCATTTATCACTCGGAATAGCTTTGACAGGGAACATTTCACTCGGATTTTCTCCAACAGTGCAGTATTCCACTCGGCAATGCTCTACTCTGAGTCTTTCCACTCGGATTTGGTCATTTCTGAGTTATCCCACTCGGATTTGGCCATTTTGAGTCGGATTTCAGTGCTCTGACTCGGATTTCTGCTTTCTGAGTCGGATTTCAGCTTTAAAAAGAGAATTCTTTCCACTTTGGGCTTGTTCTTCTTGTTTCTTTATCATTTTAAGGTCGTTTTTCTCTTGTTTTTGACCCTTTATTACCTTAATTCCTGCAAAATAACATACCCAAGTAGACTAGAGTGGAAAGAAAGCAAAAATCGCAATAAATAAAGGTAATACAGTGGATAATGACTAAAATCCTAAGCAATTTAGACCTAATTTATTGTATTATAAAGCACTTATCAAAATACCCCAAACTAAAACATTGCTTGTCCTCAAGCAATCACCATATTCACAAGATAAAATACAGAAAACACTAAACTTAATAAACTAAGGAATCCAAAATAGAGAAACAGATTTATTCAAATGCCAGTTTTATTTTTCTTATATGAATTAATTTTCAATGTCAAGACTTGAGATACTCTTCTCACAATTTTCACTCAAGTGTTTCAAGGTTTGTGTATCTCTCAAATCATCATAGTCAAAAAAATATTACTATAAGCTTGTTAATAAACCAGAAACTCCATAGTTTAGATAGAAAATATGTCAAAGTCTAAAGGTCTTTCAAAGGTTGTAACGTGACCTTGGGTTGTATTGTCAAGGTAGGAAATTCAAGAAAAATAGAATACAAAAGGGCTTTAACAGTTATGAATGATTTAAATTATCATCATAAATTTAACAGAGCAAATTTTTGAATCTTTATGGACTTTTTGGAATTCATTCAATATCATCCTTTTGATTTTCTTTTTTCTTTTTCTTGCTTTTCTTTGCATCCAATACCATATTTTTCTTAAGTCCTTTTTTATTTCTTTGCTTCACTAAATTTCCAACTTTTTCACCATTAAGAGAATATCAGTCAATGAAAGGTTTCAAAGAAAAATTTTCGCTTTTAGGCTCAAAAGGGGCAACTAGGGGTCAAATTATACAAAATTTTGAGGCTTAAGAATAAGACCTAATTGTTCCTTTATCATTCTAAGACATATAATAAAAAACCATTTTGAATCGGTTGAAAAACAAGTTCTAGAATATTAATGACTATGAGATTCACTCAATCAAGAAAATATGGGTTTGGAAAATTTGTTTGATAAATAACCCATTTTGGCTCAAGTCTAACCATGGAAAGCCTTTTCAAAGAAAATTTTAATCACATAAGGTTCATTTAAGCATTTATTTGGCATTTAAACAATCAAATTTTAAAAATTTTACTCAAAATTTTGGGGTCCTTAGATACTTTAGCCTTGTGTTCAAAGTAAATTTATCATGCAATCATGGTAAATTACAAGATTACAAACAAAATAAGGAAAACGCACATGCAAAATAAAATAACAATCACACAACGTAAACAAAATAGTTAAGTTTTCTTACCTACCACCCCAAACCAGAATTTGACATTGTCCTCAATGTTAAAATGGATGATAAAAGGATAAGAAAACTTACCTGGAGTAACCCCAAACCAGCATCTGACATAGTTGGTTTTTTTTTTTTAAATAAAATGAAACAACAACTTTTTATAGGGTTACCTCCCTATCAGTGCTAAGTTTTAAGTCTTCAGCCAGACTTCTTACCGTTTGGATTTACTCATCAGGAGCATCAAACAAGTCCAAGTCACTTGCTTGTTGTATTGGTTGACCTGTCAGATAGTGTTTTACTCTCTGTCCATTTACCCTAAATGTACCAGATTTCTCGCTCCATAGTTCGACAGCTCCAAAGGGAAAGACTTTTGTCACCTTGAATGGTCCCGACCATCGGGATCTCAGTTTACTTGGAAAAATCTTCAATCTGGAATTAAACAGTAAAACCATATCACCTGGATTAAATGTTCTCCGTTGGATGTGACGATCATGCCATTGTTTGGTTTTTTCTTTATAAATTCTGGCATTTTCGTATGCATCTAGACGGAGTTCTTCAAGCTCATTTAATTCCAACAATCTTTGTTCACCTGCAGCCTTATGATCAAAGTTAAGAGTTTTAACAGCCCAAAAAGATTTATATTCTAGCTCAACAGGTAAATGACAAGGCTTCCCATATACTAGCTTAAAAGGTGTGGTTCCAATGGGAGTTTTGTATGCGGTTCGATACGCCCATAAGGAATCATCTAACTTAATAGACCAATCCTTACGTGATGTATTCACCATTTTTTGAAGAATATTTTTAATTTCCCGATTGGATACCTCAACTTGTCCACTAGTTTGTGGGTGATAAGGTGTAGCAACCTTATGCCTAACTCCATATTTCTTTAGAAGGGTCTGAAAAGTTTTCTCAATAAAATGAGACCCTCCATCACTTATAACACATTTTGGGACCCCAAATCTTGGAAATATTATTTTCTTGAAAAGTTTAATAACAGTCTTAGCATCAGAATAGGGTGAAGCAATGGCTTCCACCCATTTTGACACATAGTCAACTGCCACTAATATGAACTGATTTCCAAAAGAAGAGGGATAAGGTCCCATAAAATCAACACCCCATACATCAAATAGTTCAACTTCTAAAATGGTATTCAAGGGCATTTCTTGTCTCTTACCAATGTTACCTATTCTTTGGCAAGCATCACAAGTTAGAACATACTTACGTACATCCTTAAAAATATTTGGCCAATAGAACCCAGCTTGCAATATTTTAGCGGCTGTTTTAAAGGTGCTCATGTGTCCTCCACAGGAAAGAGAATGGAAATGATCCAAGATAGCATGGACATCATCTTGTGAAACATATCTCTAAATCATTCCATCTGCACATTGCTTGAAAAGGAGTGGTTCATCCCAATAATAATGCTTGACATCTGCATAAAACTTTTTCCTTTGCTGAAAGCTAAGATCAGGAGGTAAGATACCACATGCAAGAAAATTTACAAAATCAGCATACCAAGGAACACGTTGGATACTAAGATTCAAGAGTTGTTCATCTGGAAAAGATTCATTGATGGGAATATTATCTGTTTCTTCTTTTTCAGATGTCAACCTAGATAGGTGGTCAGCGACCAAGTTCTCGGTACCCTTCTTGTCCTTAATTTCCAAGTCAAATTCTTGCAATATTAGAATCCACCTAATTAATCTAGGCTTTGCTTCCTTTTTATTCAATAGATACTTAATGGCAGAGTGGTCAGTGTAAACAGTAACATGTGAACCTACCAAATAAGACCTAAATTTATCAAAAGCAAAGACAATAGCTAACAGTTCTTTTTCAGTTGTGGCATAATTTACCTGAGCATCATCTAGCGTCCGGCTGGCATAATGAATTACATGGAGCTTTTTATCCTTTCTTTGCCCCAACACAGCCCCCACTGCGTAATCACTCGCATTGCACATCAGCTCAAAGGGGAGTTTCCAATCAGGTGGTTGTACGATGGGTGCAGAGATTAGAGCTTGCTTAATCCTGCAAAAAGCTTCTATACACGATGAATCAAAATTGAAAGGCACATCCTTACCCAGAAGAGTTGTAAGAGGCTTTGTGATCTTGGAGAAATCTTTAATGAACCTGCGATAAAACCCTGCATGTCCAAGAAAACTCCGAATACCTTTCACATTTATGGGTGGAGGCAATTTTTCAATTACTTCCACTTTAGCCTTATCAACTTCTATACCTCTCTCAGACACCAGGTGTCCAAGAACTATGCCTTCTCTTACCATAAAATGGCATTTTTCCCAATTTAGAGCCAAATTGGTTTCTTCACAACGCTGCAAGACTTGGCACAAATTTGTTAAACAATTATCAAAATCCAAACCATGCACTGAAAAATCATCCATAAAGACTTCCATCACATTTTCAATAAGATCAGAAAAAATTGCTTGCATACACCTTTGAAAAGTCGCAGGTGCATTACATAAACCAAAAGACATACGTCTGTAAGCATAAGTCCCATAAGGGCAAGTGAAGGTAGTCTTTTCTTGATCAGATGGATGAATGGGAATTTGATGAAAACCTGAATACCCATCCAAATAACAGAAATAAGAGTGTTTCGTAAGTCTTTCAAGCATCTGATCAATAAAAGGGAGGGGAAAATGATCTTTTTTCGTGGCGCTATTTAACTTTCTATAATCAATGCACATGCGCCAACCAGAGACAATCCTAGTAGGAATCAAGTTATGTTTATCATTTTCAATCACAGTTATTCCCCCCTTTTTAGGCACCACATGGACAGGACTTACCCATTTACTACTATCAACAGGATATATGACTCCAGCATCAAGCAATTTCAAAATTTCCTTTTTAACCACTTCTTGCATTTTAGGATTTAATCTCCTAAGTGGTTCTACTGTGGGCCTACTTTCATCTTCTACAGTAATCCTATGCATACAAAGAGAAGGGCTAATCCCTTTGATATCATCCATTGTATAACCTATTACCTTTCTATACAACCTAAGTTGTTTCAAAAGTTTTTCAGTTTCAGATGGATTCAATTCAGCATTAATAATCACAGGATATGTGGAATTAGGGCCAAGAAACTCATACCTTAAAGAAGCTGGTAAAGGTTTTAATTCCACATTGGGGCTTACCACTTTGTCGCACATGACCTCAGTATCATGTGGGGCCTCAGAGCAATCAGATGTTTCTGTCAGCTCAATCATGAAAACAGTTTCAAGTGGGTCTTTAGGAAGGGTTGCTTCCTTTACCACTTGTTCGACAAAATCCACAGTACAGCAAACATCATTATAAGGTTTTTCTAAAATATTTTTCAAATTAAAATCAACCTTTTGGTCTCCAACAGTTAGAGATAACTTACCATTCTTGACATCAATCACAGCACCTGTAGTTGCTAAAAATGGTCTGCCTAAAATAATAGGAATCAAAGAATCTTCGTCCATTTCAAGCACAACAAAGTCAGCAGGTATAAAAAATTTTCCTATCTTAATAGGAACATCCTCTAAAATTCCTACAGGATATTTTACAGATCTATCAGCCAATTGTAAAGACATCCTAGTAGGTTTTAGTTCACCCAATCCTAATTTTTCAGCAACAGATAATGGCATTAAACTCACACTCGCTCCTAAATCACACAATGCTTTATCTATATTCATGTCACCAATCATGCAAGGAATAGAGAAACTACCTGGATCTTGGAGCTTGGGTGGAAGTTTCTTTTGAATTAGAGCACTGCACTCTTCAGTAAGTGCAATTGTACCATCTTCCTCCAGTCTTCTTTTGTTGGACAAAATGTCCTTCAGGAACTTTGCATATGTGGGCATTTGCTGCAAAGTATCTGTAAAGGGAATATTAATATACAATTTCTTTAAAACATCAAGGAACTTACCAAATTGTTTGTCCAACTTTGCTTTGGCTAAGCGCTGAGGAAATAGAATGGGAGGTTGATATGGCTTAACTTCCTCCTTCTTTTCTTGTGGTTTCTCTTCTTCAATTACTGGATGAGATGAAGATTCATCGACTTTTTTTTCCTCCTTTGCTGTCTTGTCAACTGGCCCATCGTATTGAGTACCACTCCTAAGAGTGACAGCCATGGTTTGGTTGGATGGTCCAGCCTCTGATTTTCCAGGAAATGTTCCTGGTGCTCTTTGAGAATAGGAGGCTTGTTGGGCAATTTGATTTTCCAGTATTTTGTTGTGAGTGGCAAGAGAGTCCACTTTTGAAGCCAAGTTTTTTATTGCATCAGAGAATTCATCATTTTGTTTAAGTTGAGTAGCTACAAATGTCTCCATCAAGGATTCTAGCTTTGATTTTTGTGGAATATAGGTTCCTTGTTGAGGTTTGTAGTTACTTTGGAATTGAGGTGGCCTATTTTGGAAACCAGGTGGACCGTGTGGAGGTCTGTAGTTACCTTGATAATTTCCACCGTAGTTTCCAATAGCATCCACCTGATGCATTTCTTGTTCTTGATTAGGGGTCATGGCTAAGTTGCAGTTTGTAGCTCCATGTCCTGAAACACCACAAACTTCACAAACAATATCAGTAGCACCTGTTGACCCTATTTTATCAAGTTTTAATGTTAATGCTTCAATTTTGGCAGAAAGTAGGGAAAGAGCATCAACAGAGTACTTACCTGGTGTTTTAGAAGGTAATCCTCTCTCAGAGTTCCACTGGTGAGTGTTTTGAGCTATTTGCTCAATCAGGTTCTCAGCTTCATCAACATTTTTACTCATGAAGGCTCCTCCAGCTGCAACATCTAAAGAGATCTTTTGTGTGGAAGTTAGTCCATTATAGAAAATATGGATTGTCAACCACCTTTCTATCCCATGGTGAGGACATTCTCTTAGCAATTCTCTGTATCTTTCCCAGGCTTCACACAAGGATTCATCATCTTTTTGTGAAAAATTGATGATTTGTTTTCTCAGCACATCAGTCTTGTTCCTTGGGTACCATTTATTGATAAAAGCACTGGACAATTGTTCCCAAGTCGTGATGGATCCTTCAGGAAGAGAGTATAACCACGCTCTCGCTTTATCTCTTAAGGAGAAAGGGAAAAGTCTTAAGCGAATGGCATCATTGGTGGCTCCGTTCATCTTCAGGGTGTCACAATATTCAAGAAAGATTTAAAGGTGAAGATTTAGATCTTCGGAGGGTAATCCTCCGAATTGGTTCTGTTGAACCATTGAGAGTAGTGAAGGCTTTAATTCAAAATTGTTAGCCTCCACTGTGGGTCTGAGAATGCTAGATCCTCTCCCATTAGTGCTTGGAGCGGCAAAATCTCTTAAGGGTCTATATTGGTCTGCCATTTGTTTTTCTTTTTGTTCTTTTTGTTGTTTTTGTTATTTTCTTAATGCTCTAAAGGTACGTTCTATCTCAGGGTCAAATCCTAAGTTTAGATCGACACTACGGCTTCGTCGCATAAAATAAATGACAACTAAAACAAATTATCACAAAATAAAACAACAACAGATACACAACATAAAGAACAAAATACAAAATTACAAACAAAATAAAAATAAAAATAACAATAAAAATATTAACAAGTATGATCTAATCAAATTTCAATATTGCCGATATTTGAGGGACAACAGTCCCTGGCAACGGCGCCAAAAACTTGACAGGGCCTGCAAGCGCACGGGTTATGTCGCGTAATATAAAAGATTATCGTTCTCCACAGGGACTGTTGATAAGTGTTTTAGAACACTATTTTTCACTGTTTAAATTGTTTATATTTTCTGTTGTTACTGTACTATTTCCTCCGATTTTCATAATTTCCGCTTTAAATTCACTGTCATTGTCCAAGTATTGTATTTTGCATGAATTAATGAAAATGGAACAATTAAAGAACAACAATTTTGAGAATTGGAAAAATATGTTGAATTGATATTTAATTAATCACAATAGAAAATATTAATTCCAAGAAATTAAACTTATTATTCCATTTCTACAAAATGTAAATTTTAAATGTTCCATTTAAATGATCAAAATACAATACTTTGTTTGTCTAATAATTTCATTGGTGAAGAAATTTTTTTTACCATCCATGCACCATTGTTTACCACCTTTCACTATTGGCAAATTCAAAGAAATTCCACACGGTTTTTGCTTCATATAAAATGCTACATAAACTTCATTTTTTTTATTCAAAAGAATGCATTGATCTCTTTATATTTCCTTCATCATTTTCACGGCTGCAACATCCTTGTCCCACATGACCACTTTGCTTGATTTGTTTAATCAAATTGCCAATTCATTCATCCTTTCCACGGCTAAAAAGAAAAGAAAAGGCATTGCAATTATTTTATGAATTTTTGATTAATTCAAAGCTTCATTACATGGATAGAAATTCAGCCAAGGCAAAGTGCTTCATTGTTTAATCATTCTTTGACAATTCAAAGAACAAACACGGATAGGACAAGAAAAGAAAAGGCAATGCAAAATTTATCAATTGTTTAATGTATTCTTGGACCATTTCAAGCATTTCACACGGCTGCACCAAGAAGAAAGCAAGAAATTCATTATTTTATGTTCCATGGACCATGTCCAATTCCATTCTCACGGCCATGACATTAGAAAAAGGACAAAACCATTTCATGTACATGCATCACAAAAGAATGAAATGGACAAGGAAAAGGGACAGCTTTCCAACGTGAAAATGCTGCTGTATTTGGACAGCAATGGATTTATGCATGAGCTGACAGCAAACAGCAAAGAAAACAGCAAGAAATGGACAGCCTTTTCACGTGAAAATGGGACAGCTTTGCAAGATAGTTTTGAATTAATTTGGTAGCACTCACCAGCAGAGAATGGGTTCCCATATGTTTTAGCATTGCCAAGGAAAAAAGGAAACAAAGTGAGATGGCTGGCCTTGGAAGAAAGAATAAAATATTCTTACCTGCAGCAGTATAAATGGAATGTTCAGCAGAAAATACAGGGTCAGTTTTTGCAGTGAGAATTAGGACAGTAGCAGAGAGAATTTTGTGCAGAGAGTGAGTCAGAAAATTAAACAAAAGAAAAACAGTGTGCGTGTAGTGTGGAATTTTATTTCTTTGTATTGTATTTTTATTTTGTGAAATAAGAATTGAGAGGACAGTGAAATTGAGCGGTTAAATTTGTATACGGTGGAGGGATCCGGAACAAAGATTTACGGTGGAAAATTTACTGGGCTTTTGGAGAAACCCGTAAGTTTTATTTACCATGAATTGTATGTTGTATTTCCTTTTCATTATATGTATGAATTTATACCGTATCATGTGTAACTAAATTTTTATCTTGGGAAAACGGGGGTACGATAATATTTTACGTTGATGTTATTTTGACTTAAAGTAAATAAATTTCTGTTTTCCATTTAGTTCAAATTTTACTTAATGCTTTTAGTGATTCCTAACAAGAGCCTAAATGGTAAAACTATGTACTTACGGGTATATTAGTAAGTTTAGGTAACAAATAGAATCGAGAGATTTATTTTTACCGGAAAGCTTTGAACTAAACCTAAGATTTTTGAGATGCTTTTTGTGACCTCGGTAAAACCGTGAAAGTAATCAAAATTCTTTTGAGGAAGTAAAAATGGGATTTTCATAAAACGTTAATGGGCCTTTCTTAGGATTAAGCAGCGCTTTCTGTAAGTTAGGTACATTAATAGGAATCCGAGAGGAAAATATTAATTGGCTTTTGGAAAATTCGCCTTGGAAAACTCAATTTGATTTTTGTTTATAAAAAGTTGAAATTGTCAACGTAGAATAATATCTTAAACCCCTGGAATCCCGAGATACTCTCTACTCTGTTTTTCACCCACGATAAATTTTTATTTTTACTGTAAAGTAAAAAAATTTTACTGTTAATTTTTATTTTTCACAAATACCAAAAATTGAAAATCAATTGTGTGGATAATTAAATTTTGATATGCCGGTACTTTGAAAACAGTCCCTGTGGAGAACGATAATCTTTTATATTACGCGACATAACCCGTGCGCTTGCGGGCCCTGTCAAGTTTTTGGCGCCGTTGCCGGGGACTGTTGTCCCTCAAATATCGGCAGTATTGAAATTCGATTAGATCATACTTGTTAATATTTCTTTTTATTTTTATTTTGTTTTTTTGTTTGATTTATTTCTTTTTGTATATTTGTTTGTTTTTAGTGTTTATTTTATTTGGTTATTTTGTATTTTGTATTTTGTTCCTTTTTCTTTTACTGTTACTATTTTTGAATTTCTAATTAATTGTTCTGTTATTTTATTTTGTTCTTAAATTTTGTTATTCTATTTTACTTTACTGTTGTATAATTAGTGTGATATTTTTCTTGATATTGTTCTGTTCTTTGTATTTGTTTATTATTGTTTTCTTTTTCTTTTATGTTATTTGTTTCATTTATTTCTTTTTTTTGTATTTTTATTTTAATATCTTCTTCTGTATTTTTATTGTTTATTTTATTTTGTTTGTAATCTTGTATTTTGTTTAGTATTTTGCGTATCTGTTGCTGTTTTATTTTTTATTTTTTGTGATTATTTGTTTTATTTGTCTTTTATTTTCTTTTTATGCGACGAAGCCGTAGTGTCGATCTAAACTTAGGATTTGACCCTGAGATAGAACGTACCCTTAGAGCTTTAAGAAAACAACAAAAACAACAAAAACAAGAAAAAGAAAAACAAATGGCAAACCAAAACAGAGCCTTAAGAGATTTTGCTGCTCCAAGTACAAACGGAAGAGGATCTAGCATCCTTAGACCCACAGTGGAGGCTAACAATTTTGAATTGAAGCCTTCACTACTCTCTATGGTTCAGCAGAACCAATTCGGAGGATTACCCTCTGAAGATCCCAATCTTTATCTTCAAATCTTTCTTGAATACTGTGACACCTTGAAAATGAATGGAGCCACCAATGATGCCATTCGCTTGAGACTCTTCCCTTTCTCCTTAAGAGATAAAGCGAGGGCGTGGTTATACTCTCTTCCTGAAGGATCCATCACAACTTGGGAACAACTATCCAGTGCTTTCATCAATAAGTGGTACCCAAGAAATAAAACTGATTTGTTAAGAAAACAAATAATTAATTTTGCACAAAAAGATGATGAATCCCTGTATGAAGCCTGGGAGAGATACAAGGAGATGCTGAGAGAATGTCCTCACCATGGGATAGAGAGGTGGTTGACAGTCCATATTTTCTATAATGGACTAACTTCCACGCAAAAGATTTCTTTGGATGCTGCAGCTGGAGGAGCCTTCATGAGCAAAAACGTGGATGAAGCCCAGAACCTGATTGAGGAGATAGCCCAAAACACCCACCAGTGGAATTCTGAGAGAGGATTACCTGCTAAAACACCAGGTAAGTACTCTGTTGATGCTCTTTCCCTACTTTCTGCTAAAGTAGATGCATTAACATTAAAACTGGATAAAATCGGGTCAACAAGTGCTACTAATGTTGTTTGTGAAGTCTGCGGTATTTCAGGACATGGAGCTACAAATTGCCATTTAGCAATGACCTTTAATCAAGAAACTCAAATGCATCAGGTGGATGCTATAGGAAACTATGGTGGAAATTATCAAGGTAACTACAGACCTCTACAAGGTCCACCTGGCTTCCAAAATAGGCCACCTCAATTCCAAGGTAATCAAAGTAACTACAACCCTCAACAAGGACCCTACATTCCACAGAAATCAAAACTAGAGTCCTTAATGGAGACATTTGTAGCTACTCAACAGAAGCAGAATGATGAGTTCTCCAATGCAATAAAGACCTTAGCTTCAAAAGTGGACTCTCTTGCCACCCATAACAAAATACTAGAGAATCAAATTGCCCAACAAGCCTCTTACTCTCAAAGAGCGCCAGGAACATTTCCTGGGAAACCTGAGGCTGGACCTTCCAACCATGCAATGGCTATGACTCTTAGGAGTGGAACTCAATATGATGGTCCAGTTGGTAAGGCTGAAGAGAAAAAGAAATTGGATGAGTCTCCATCTCATCCAGTGATTAAAGAAGAGAAACTACAAGAAAAGAAAGAAGAGGTTAAGCCATATCAACCTCCTATTCCATTTCCTCAGCGCCTGGCTAGAGCAAAGTTGGACAAACAATTTGGTAAGTTTCTTGATGTTTTAAAGAAATTATATGTCAATATTCCCTTCATAGATGTTTTGCAGCAAATGCCTATCTATGCGAAGTTCTTGAAGGATATTTTGTCCAATAAAAGAAAGCTGGAAGAAGACGGTACAGTTGCACTTACTGAAGAGTGCAGTGCTCTAATTCAAAAGAAACTTCCACCCAAGCTCCAGGATCCAGGTAGTTTCTCTATCCCATGTATGATTGGTAACATGACAATAGATAGGGCATTATGTGATTTAGGAGCCAGTGTTAGTTTAATGCCTTTATCTATTTTTGAAAAATTAGATTTGGGTAAATTGAAACCTACTAGGATATCTTTGCAATTGGCTGATAGATCTATCAAATATCCTGTAGGAATTTTAGAGGATGTTCCTATTAAGATAGGAAAATTTTTTATACCTGCTGACTTTGTTGTGCTAGAAATGGATGAGGATTCTTTGATACCTATTATTTTAGGTCGACCATTTTTAGCAACTGCAGGTGCTGTGATCGATGTCAAGAATGGTAAGTTGTCTCTGACTGTTGGAGACCAAAAAGTTGAATTTAATTTGCAAGATGTCATGAAAAAACCATTAAGTGATGATAAATGCTATAAAGTGAATTTTGTTGACCAAGTGGTGAAGAAAGAGGAAGTTCAAAACCTCCTTCATGATCCACTTGAATCTCCTTTATCTGATGATTTTTCAGGCACTTCGCAAATGGACACTGTTGATTCCTTAGCTGAAAAGGAACTGGTTCCCAAGGTAGAACTCAAACCATCACTTGTGTTCAGGTATGAGTTGTACAGCTGAAGCAGGTTCAGAAAAGTCTGGCTGAAGACTTAAAACTTAGCACTGATAGGGAGGTAACCCTATAAAAATTTGTTGTTTTATTTTGAATTTGAAGTAAAAAAAAAAAAGAAAAGAAAACAAAAACTAAGCCAAATCCCGGTTTGGGGTTACTCCAGGTAAGTTTTCTTTACCTTTTATCATCCATTTTAACATTGAGGACAATGTCAAATTCTGGTTTGGGGTGGTAGGTAAGAAAACTTAACTGTTTTGTTTACATTGTGTGATTGTTATTTTATTTTGCATGTGTGTTTTCCTTATTTTGTTTGTAATCTTGTAATTTACCATGATTGCATGATAAATTAACTTTGAACACAAAGCTAAAGTATCTAAGGACCCTAAAATTTTGAGTAAAATTTTTCAAAATTTGATTGTTTAAATGCCAAATCAATGTCTAAATGAACCTTATGTGATTAAAATTTTCTTTGAAAGGACTTTCCATGGTGAGACTTGAGCCAAAATGGGTTATCTATCAAACAAATTTTCAAAACCCATATTTTTTGATTGAGTGAATCTCGTAGTCATTAATATTCTAGAACTTGTTTTTCAACCGATTCAAAATGGTTTTTGATTGTATGTCTTAGGATGATAAAGGCACAATTAGGTCTCATTCTTAAGCCTCAGAATGTTTGCACAATTTGACCCCTAGTTGCCTCTTTTGAGCCTGAAAGTGAAAATTTTTTTTCTTTGAAACCTTTCATTGACTGATATTCTCTTAATGGTAAAAAAGTTGGAAATTTAGTGGAGCAAAGAAATAAAAAGGACTTAAGAAAAATATGTATGGAATGTAAACAAAAGCAAGAAAAAGAAAATCAAAAGGATGATATTGAATGAATTACAAAAAGTCCATAAAAATTCAAAAATTTGCTCTGTTAGTTTCTGAAATTATGATGGAAGTTTGAATCATTCATGACTGTTTAAGCCCTTTTGTACTCCATTTTTCTTGAAATTCCTACCATGACAATACGACCCATGGCCCCGTTACAACCCTTTGAAAGACCTTTAGACTTTGACATGCTTTCTATCTAAACTGTGGAGTTTCTGGTTGATCAACAAGCTTATGGTAATATTTTCGACTATGATGATTTGAGTGATACACAAACCATGAGACACTTAGAGTGAAATTGTGAGAAGAGTATCTCAAGTCTTGACATTGAAAATTGACTCACATAAGAAATTTAATTTTGGCATTTGAATAAATCAATTTCTCTGTTTTGGGTTCCCTAATTTACTAAGCTAAGTGTTTTCTGTTTCTTATTGTGTGAATATGGTGATTGCTTGAGGACAAGCAATGTTCTGGTTTGGGGTATTTTGATAAGTGTTTTAGAACACTGTTTTTCACTGTTTAAATTGTTTATATTTTCTGTTGTTACTGTACTATTTCCTCCGATTTTCATAATTTCCGCTTTAAATTCACTGTCATTGTCCAAGTATTGTATTTTGCATGAATTAATGAAAATGGAACAATTAAAGAACAACAATTTTGAGAATTGGAAAAATATGTTGAATTGATATTTAATTGATCACAATAGAAAATATTAATTCCAAGAAATTAAACTTATTATTCCATTTCTACAAAATGTAAATTTTAAATGTTCCATTTAAATGATCAAAATACAATACTTTGTTTGTCTAATAATTTCATTGGTGAAGAAATTTTTTTTACCATCCATGCACCATTGTTTACCACCTTTCACTATTGGCAAATTCAAAGAAATTCCACACGGTTTTTGCTTCATATAAAATGCTACATAAACTTCATTTTTTTTATTCAAAAGAATGCATTGATCTCTTTATATTTCCTTCATCATTTTCACGGCTGCAACATCCTTGTCCCACATGACCACTTTGCTTGATTTGTTTAATCAAATTGCCAATTCATTCATCCTTTCCACGGCTAAAAAGAAAAGAAAAGGCATTGCAATTATTTTATGAATTTTTGACTAATTCAAAGCTTCATTACATGGATAGAAATTCAGCCAAGGCAAAGTGCTTCATTGTTTAATCATTCTTTGACAATTCAAAGAACAAACACGGATAGGACAAGAAAAGAAAAGGCAATGCAAAATTTATCAATTGTTTAATGTATTCTTGGACCATTTCAAGCATTTCACACGGCTGCACCAAGAAGAAAGCAAGAAATTCATTATTTTATGTTCCATGGACCATGTCCAATTCCATTCTCACGGCCATGACATTAGAAAAAGGACAAAACCATTTCATGTACATGCATCACAAAAGAATGAAATGGACAAGGAAAAGGGACAGCTTTCCAACGTGAAAATGCTGCTGTATTTGGACAGCAATGGATTTATGCATGAGCTGACAGCAAACAGCAAAGAAAACAGCAAGAAATGGACAGCCTTTTCACGTGAAAATGGGACAGCTTTGCAAGATAGTTTTGAATTAATTTGGTAGCACTCACCAGCAGAGAATGGGTTCCCATCTGTTTTAGCATTGCCAACGAAAAAGAGGAAACAAAGTGAGATGGCTGGCCTTGGAAGAAAGAATAAAATATTCTTACCTGCAGCAGTATAAATGGAATGTTCAGCAGAAAATACAGGGTCAGTTTTTGCAGTGAGAATTAGGACAGTAGCAGAGAGAATTTTGTGCAGAGAGTGAGTCAGAAAATTAAACAAAAGAAAAACAGTGTGCGTGTAGTGTGGAATTTTATTTCTTTGTATTGTATTTTTATTTTGTGAAATAAGAATTGAGAGGACAGTGAAATTGAGCGGTTAAATTTGTATACGGTGGAGGGATCCGGAACAAAGATTTACGGTGGAAAATTTACTGGGCTTTTGGAGAAACCCGTAAGTTTTATTTACCATGAATTGTATGTTGTATTTCCTTTTCATTATATGTATGAATTTATACCGTATCATGTGTAACTAAATTTTTATCTTGGGAAAACGGGGGTACGATAATATTTTACGTTGATGTTATTTTGACTTAAAGTAAATAAATTTCTGTTTTCTATTTAGTTCAAATTTTACTTAATGTTTTTAGTGATTCCTAACAAGAGCCTAAATGGTAAAACTATGTACTTACGGGTATATTAGTAAGTTTAGGTAACAAATAGAATCGAGAGATTTATTTTTACCGGAAAGCTTTGAACTAAACCTAAGATTTTTGAGATGCTTTTTGTGACCTCGGTAAAACCGTGAAAGTAATCAAAATTCTTTTGAGGAAGTAAAAATGGGATTTTCATAAAACGATAATGGGCCTTTCTTAGGATTAAGCAGCGCTTTCTGTAAGTTAGGTACATTAATAGGAATCCGAGAGGAAAATATTAATTGGCTTTTGGAAAATTCGCCTTGGAAAACTCAATTTGATTTTTGTTTATAAAAAGTTGAAATTGTCAACGTAGAATAATATCTTAAACCCCCGGAATCCCGAGATACTCTCTACTCTGTTTTTCACCCACGATAAATTTTTATTTTTACTGTAAAGTAAAAAAATTTTACTGTTAATTTTTATTTTTCACAAATACCAAAAATTGAAAATCAATTGTGTGGATAATTAAATTTTGATATGCCGGTACTTTGAAAACAGTCCCTGTGGAGAACGATAATCTTTTATATTATGCGACATAACCCGTGCGCTTGCGGGCCCTGTCAACTGTGTTCAAAGTACCAGCATATTGAAATTTAATTATCCACACAATTGATTTTTAAGGTTTTTGTAAAATAAAACACAAAATTAAGTTGCACAGAATACAAAAATAAGATTTACTTGACACTTAAAAAATTAGAGTTGAGAGTATCTTGGGATTTCGGGGGATTAAGACTCTATTTTATGTTAATGAATTTTAACTTTTCATAAATAAGAATCAAATTAAGTTTTCCAAGGCGAATTTTCCAAAAGCTAATTAATATGTTCCTCTCGGAATCCTATTATTGTACCTAACCTATGGAAAGCGCTGCTTAATCCTCAGAAAGGCCCATTATCGTTTTATGAAAATCCCTTTTATTTCCTCAAAAGAATTTTGATTACTTTCATAGTTTTACCGAGGTCACAAAAAACATCTCAAAATCTTAGGTTTAGTTCAAAGCTTTCCGGTAAATATAAATCTCTCGATTCTATTTATTACCTAAACTTACTAATATACCCGTAAGTATACAGTTTTATCATTTAGGTTCTTGTTAGGAATTACTAAAAGCATTGAGCATAATTGAACTAAATGGAAAATAGAAATTTATTTAATTCCAAATTAAAATAACATTAAAATAAAATATTATCATACCCCCTTTATCCCAAGATAATTAATTTAGCTACTCATGAAATAATTTAAATTCATATAAATAATGGAAAAATAAAACATACAAGACATGGTAAAAATAAAGACTTACGGGTTTCTCCAAAAGCTCAGAATAATTTACCACTGTAATTCCTTGTTGCAATAATTTCTCCACCAATTACAAATTTAAATTCTTACTTTTACAGCCCTCACACTCTTAAAATAAAATAAAGAAAAAGAAAGTAAAGAAAAAATGGGAATGGGACAGAGAAAGAAAATAAGAGAAATAAAAAGAAAGAAAAGAAAGAAAAGAGAAACGAAAAGCAAAGAGAAAGGAAGGAAGAATTGGAACGAAGCTGATGGAATTGATGCAAGTGATGATTGATGCTGGATGCTTGCAACTTCTTCTCCTTTTATAGGTGATGGAAAGGGGGGATCCAGCTAAGAAACGCGTTGTAATTGCAAGTTGGGAGGAAACTTTCGGTGCATATGAGTTCCAGCTGTGCCAATTTGCATTATTTTAATATTTCCAATAATTCGGTGCTTGGATTTATTCAGCTGGGCAAATTTTGAGTGGAAAGGTGCTGGAATTCCACAAGACCGAATGAAAGCTTGTTGTTCGGTATTGGTTATTGGGCGTTGTTGGTTTACATGTGGCAGGTATGATGGTATGAGGGACAGTGGAGTTGCTGGACGATGTGGTGGATGGAGCCGGTGTTGGTAGGAGAGGAGTCTAGGCGGTGTGGATGATGGAAAGGAGAAAAGGGACAGCGGATAGAAGAGGGAATGAGACGGTGTTGAGAAGTGAGGACGGTTGGGCGGTGTTGGTTGGAGAGGAGTCTGGGCGGTGTTGGTTGGAGAGGAGTCTGGGCGGTGTTGAGTGGAGAGGAGTCTGGGCGGTGTTGTGGATGGAAAGGATTATGGGCAGTGTTGTGGATGGAAAGGAGAGGACGGTGTGTGTTATGGATTAGAAGAAGAAAGGGACAGCGGATAGGGAATGGGACGGTGTGGAGTGATCCGTTGTTTGGAGTTGTGGAGTGTAGGTCGGTTTTGAAAGGAGAGGGGACTCGGATCCGACTGAAACCATTCACTCGGCTCAGGTTCTTGGAGTTCATTCGAAACTGATTGAAGACTCACTTGGTTCAGATTCAATCGGTTCCCAATCATTTTCACTCGGCTGTCTCTGAATTTGGACCACTTGGTTAAAGCTTTGCTTTGGAATTCACTCGGATTTTCTTTGAAATATTTCAGTCGGCCTTCATGCTTTTTACTCGGAATGGCCTCCAGTCGTCAATCAACTCACTCGGAATGGCCTTCACTTTTACTCAGGAACTTGCACTTGAAGGGTTGGAATTTGACTGATTGAATTTCTTCTTATGTCCAAGCCTTGCTTTGCTCGAAAATGCATCTTTCTGACCCGACTCACTCGGAATGGCCTTTCCTTGGAGACTTCTCACTTGGGCTTAGTGTGAAACTTGAGTCTGCCCGAGTATGATTCATTTCTGGTCGGATTTTTCCTTGTCCGATTAAGACACCAATCGGAAATGCCTTGTTCTCCGAATGAAACTACTCGGATTCTCCTTAGTCAGCATTTATTCATTCAATGGCATTCCTTCTGCTCGGAATCAATTCACTCAGAATTAGCTTTTTGCCCAGAAAAGCACTTGTTCTTGGGTCAGACCTGCTTCAGTCAGCATTCTTCACTCGGATTTACTTCAATCAGCAATCCTTTCACTCGGAAAATACCTTTGGGTAGCATTTATGAAAGCTCAGTTCCTTTTTTCACTCGGAATTATTGCATTCGGACAGCTTCCAATCGGATTTTCCTAGAACCGAGACTTATTCCTTTTTAGCATTGATCCTTCACTCGAGTCAGCCATTTATCACTCGGAATGGCTTTGACAGGGAACATTTCACTCGGATTTTCTCCAACAGTGCAGTATTCCACTCGGCAATGCTCTAATCTGAGTCTTTCCACTCGGATTTGGTCATTTCTGAGTTATCCCACTCGGATTTGGCCATTTTGAGTCGGATTTCAGTGCTCTGAGTCGGATTTCTGCTTTCTGAGTCGGATTTCAGCTTTAAAAAGAGAATTTTTTCCACTTTGGGCTTGTTCTTCTTGTTTCTTTATCATTTTAAGGTCGTTTTTCTCTTGTTTTTGAGCCTTTATTACCTTAATTCCTGCAAAATAACATACCCAAGTAGACTAGAGTGGAAAGAAAGCAAAAATCACAATAAATAAAGGAAATACAGTGGATAATGACTAAAATCCTAAGCAATTTAGACCTAATTTATTGTATCATAAAGCACTTATCACCCATCGTATTAAGTACCACTCCTAAGAGTGACAGCCATGGTTTGGTTAGATGGTCCAGCCTCTGGTTTCCCAGGAAATGTTCCCGGTGCTCTTTGAGAATAGGAGGCTTGTTGGGCAATTTGATTTTCCAGTAGTTTGTTATGAGTGGCAAGAGAGTCCACTTTTGAAGCCAAGTTTTTTATTGCATCAGAGAATTCATCATTTTGTTTAAGTTGAGTAGCTACAAATGTCTCCATCAAGGATTCTAGCTTTGATTTTTATGGAATATAGGTTCCTTGTTGAGGTTTGTAGTTACTTTAGAATTGAGGTGGCCTATTTTGGAAGCCAGGTGGACCTTGTAGAGGTCTGTAGTTACCTTGATAATTTCCCCTATAGTTTCCAATAGCATCCACCTGATGCATTTCTTGTTCTTGATTAGGAGTCATAGCTAAATGGCAATTTGTAGCTCCATGTCTTGAAACACCACAAACTTCACAAACAATATTAATAGCACCTGTTGACCCTATTTTATCAAGTTTTAATGTTAATGCTTCAACTTTGGTAGAGAGTAAGGAAAGAGCATCAACAGAGTACTTACCTGGTGTTTTAGAAGGTAATCCTCTCTCAAAGTTCCATTGGTGAGTGTTTTGAGCTATTTCCTCGATTAGGTTCTCAGCTTCATCAACATTTTTACTCATGAAGGCTCCTTCAGCGGCAGCATCTAAAGAGATCTTTTGTGTGGAAGTTAGTCCATTATAGAAAATATGGATTGTCAACCACCTTTCTATCCCATGGTGAGGACATTCTCTTAGTAACTCTCTGTATCTTTCCCAGGCTTCATATAAGGATTCATCATCTTTTTGTGAAAAATTTATAATTTGTTTTCTCATTACATCAGTCTTGTTCCTTGGGTACCATTTTTTGATAAAAGCACTGGACAATTGTTCCCAAGTCGCGATGGATCCTTCAGGAAGAGAGTATAACCACGCTCTCGCTTTATCTCTTAAGGAGAAAGGGAAAAGTCTTAAGCGAATAGCATCATTGGTGGCTCCGTTCATCTTCAGGGTGTCACAGTATTCAAGAAAGATTTGAAGGTGAAGATTTGGATCTTCGGAGGGTAATCTTCCAAATTGGTTCTGTTGAACCATTGAGAGTAGTGAAGGCTTCAATTCAAAATTGTTAGCCTCCACTGTGGGTCTAAGGATGCTAGATCCTCTCCCATTAGTGCTTGGAGCGGCAAAATCTCTTAAGGGTCTGTGTTGGTCTGCCATTTGTTTTTCTTTTTGTTGTTTTTGTTGTTTTCTTAAAGCTCTAAGGGTACGTTCTATCTCAGGGTCAAATCCTAAGTTTAGATCGACACTACGGCTTCGTTGCATAAAAAGAAAGTAAATGACAAATAAAACAAACAATTATCACAAAAATAAAACAACAACAGATACACAAAATAAAGAACAAAATACAAAATTACAAACAAAATAAAAATAAAAATAAAAATAAAAATAAAAATATTGACAAGTATGATCTAATCAAATTTCAATAATTGCCGATATTTGAGGGACAACAGTCCCCGGCAACGGCGCCAAAAACTTGACAGCGCCCGCAAGCGCACGGGTTATGTCGTGTAATATAAAAGATTATCATTCTCCACAGGGACTGTGTTCAAAGTACCGGCATATTAAAATTTAATTATCCACACAATTGATTTTTAAGGTTTTTGTAAAATAAAACACAATTTAAAAATCTAAATTTAGAAACAAAATTTACTTGACACTAAAAAAAATTAGAGTTGAGAGTATCTTGGGATTTCGGGGGATTAAGACTCTATTTTATGTTAATGAATTTTAACTTTTCATAAATAAGAATCGAATTAAGTTTTCCAAGCCGAATTTTCCAAAAGCTAATTAATATGTTCCTCTCGGAATCCTATTAATGTACCTAACCTATGGAAAGCACTGCTTAATCCTCAGAAAGGCCCATTATCATTTTATGAAAACCCCTTTTATTTCCTCAAAAGAATTTTGGTTACTTTCACAGTTTTACCGAGGTCACAAAAAGCATCTCAAAAATCTTAGGTTTAGTTCAAAGCTTTCCGGTAAAAATAAATCTCTCGATTCTGTTTATTACCTAAACTTACTAATATACCCGCAAGTATACAGTTTTATCATTTAGGTTCTTGTTAGGAATCACTAAAAGCATTGAGCATTTTTTTAAACTAAATGGAAAACAGAAATTTATTTAATTCCAAGTCAAAATAATATTAACAATAAAATATTATCATACCCCTTTATCCCAAGATAATTAATTTAGCTACTCATGAAATAATTCAAATTCATATAAATAATGGAAAAATAAAACATACAAGACATGGTAAAAATAAAGACTTACGGGTTTCTCCAAAAGCTCAGAATAATTTACCACTGTATTTCCTTGTTGCAGTATTCTCCACCAATTACAAATTTAAACAACTTACTTTTACAATTCACAACTCTTAAAATAAAATAAAGAAAAAGAAAATAAAAAGAGAAATTAAAACGAAAAAGAAAGGAAAAGGAACGAAGTAAAAAAATGAAAAGAAAGAAAGAGAAGGACGGAAGAGAAAGAAAGAAAAGGAAAACAAAAGAGAGAGAAGAAAGAAGAGGAATTAATGCTGATGGAATTGATGCCTTGGTGGTGCTATCCGTGTTCCCTTTTATAGGCAAAGGAAGGGAAGAAGTCAGCTTGGAAAACGCGTTGCCAGTTGGTGCAATTGTCTTCTTCTCAGCCGCCCCACCATCACAGCTTGGAGACAGCCTGGATGGTGTCAAGTGGGAGAAAACTTTCGGTGCATGTGACTTCCAACTGTCCCAAATTGCATTATTTTAATATTTCCAATAATTCGGTGCTTGGATTTATTCAGCTGGGCAAATTCCGAGTGGAAAAATGGGTCGGTTTTCATCTTTTCTGCAAAATCCGAGTGAAAGCTTACTGGAGGGTGGTTTGCTGAGTGCTGGACGGTGTTGCATTATGAAGAATTGGGTCGGTTTTCACCTTCTCTCTAGAATCTGAGTGGAAAAATACCTTTTGTGCACAAAACCGACTTGAAAAAGGTGCATTTTCTAAAGAAGACCGGGTGAATCTTTGCTCGGTGTCGAGTTGAGGGGTCGGTGTTTGGAAGAAAACCGGTCGGTATTGAGTTGAGAGTCGGTGTTTGGAAGAAAACTGATCGGTGTTGAGTTACTTTGAAGTCGGACAGTGTCTGAGGAGACGAGCAAAGCAACTCCGATTGCTTTATTCCTTCGGAACCGATTGAAGAATGAATCGGAACCGAGTGAAAAGTGATTCACTCGGAACTGATTAAAAGGTGACTCGGAACCGACTGGAAAGTGGCCCACTCAGGATTGGGAAGTCTGCTCACTGTTTCACTCGGCTATGTCTATGGAATTGAACCACTCGGAGAGATCTTGCTCGGATTTCTCAGGAATTCACTCGGACACCTTCCTTTACTCATTCAAATGATAAAATCACATCTTCACTCGGAAGTCTGAGTTGATTTCCACTCGGAATTGACTTCAGTCATCAATCAACTCACTCGGATATACCTTTCACTCAGAAATTTGGACTTGAAAGACTGGAATCTGGCTGATAGAATTCTTTTCATGTCCGAGCCTTGCTTTGCTCGGAAACATAGGTTTCTGACCCAACTCACTCGGTATTCTTCATTGCAGAGATCTCACTCGGACTTAGTGTGAAACTGTAAGAATCTGTCCGAGTATGATTTACTCCTGGTCGGAAATGCCTTATTGCGCTTGAGAATGCCATTTTCTCCGAATGAAACCACTCAGATTCCCCCTTATTCAACAGTTGCTCTTGCAGTGACTTCTTCTGCTCGGACAACAGTTTTGACCACTCGGGAGTTTTCTAGTCGGAGGCAGTTTGGCACAGAAAAATAGTTCAGACTTGTTTCAATCAGCATTTCTTCACTCGGATTATTTGTAATCAGAGAACTGCCACTCGGATTCACTTCAATCAGCAATCCTTTCACTCGGAAAATAGCTTTGGGCAACATCTATTCAAGGTCAGTCCCTTTTTTCACTCAGATTGGTCGCAGTAGGGGATCTTCCACTCGGAATCTCCTCCAACCGAGACTTATTCCTTTTCAGCATTGAACCTCCAACAGAGTCAGCCATTTATCACTCGGAATGTTTAAGACAGGGAACTTTCCACTCGGATTCTAATCCAACAGTGAAGTATTCCACTCGGATTTGCTCCATTCTGAGTAATTCCACTCGGATTTGGTCCTTTCTCAGTCATCCCACTTGGATTTGGTCATTTTGAGTCGGATTTTAACATTCTGAGTCGAAATTCAGCATTTCTGAGTCAGATTTTAACATTCTGAGTCGGATTTCAGCATAAAAAGAGAGTTCTTTCTACTTTGGGCTTGTTCTTCTTGTTTCTTTATCATTTTATGGTCGTTTTTCTCTTGTTTTTGACCCTTTATTACCTTAATTCCTGCAAAATAACATACCCAAGTAGAATAGAGTGGAAAGAAAGCAAAAATCTCAATAAATAAAGGAAATACAGTGCATAATGATTAAAATCCTAAGCAAACTAGATCTATTTTATTGTGTTATAAAGCACTTATCAGTATCCTGAGTGACTACGTATTGACTTGGTGAATTTCTCCGAGTGTTGAGGAGGTTGAGTAGTCTTGATCGGATTTGTGGACAAGTGTACATTTATGTGAAAATATATATAGGTATAAGTGTTTTATGTTGATTTGATGCTTCTTACCGACTGGAATGTGTTGTTGAATTATGTGAGAAGTGTTGATGGATGAAATAGTGTTAAGTTAATGATTCCGAGTGAGGTTATAGTGTTTAGCTTTATTTTCTGACTGAAGAACACTTAAATGGATTCCGAGAGAAATCCCCTTAGATGAATAAATACTGTGTAGGCTTTGATGGGAGAATTTCCCGAGTGATCATGGGCCTAAATATTACCGAGTGAAAAATATGGGTAAACCCCGAGTAGGGAATGATTTGAATATCCCGAGTGGAAATCCGAGTGAATCTCTGTCGAGGGAAGAGTTGTTGATGGTTCAGATAAGAAATATTCTTAAGTATATAAGTTATATATGTTTTCCGAGTGAACATGGGTACCTATTCTGAGTGAATAGGGTAATATGTATTCTGAGTGGTTAAGTATTGAAAAAGTCCGAGTGGGGACTTAGCTTAATGGTTTTCCCTGAGTGGTTAAGTATTTCATAAGTCCGAGTGACTTACTTGGTGAATAAATACCGAGTGGGGTACGGTTGTGGAGACCCCTTCTGAGTGAAGGATGGTTTGAGTATTCTCCGAGTGAGAAATGGTGAATATGCCGAGTGGCGTTTGATTGGGTGAAATCCCGAGTGAGGGAAGTTATTGGATACCGAGTGGGATTATTATTACTTTCCGAGTGAGTTTATGGGTATGACTCCTCTTCCGAGTAAGATATACTCTACTGGACTACTTCAGAGTGGAGATTAGTTTAATTGTGGTTGAGAACCTTTACTGAGTGTCTTAAGTATATAAGCCAATTTCGAGTGAGACTCGTATGTGTGGGCTTTCTCTGAGAGGTGATGACCTTAATGAACTCTGAGTGAAATGTAGTTAAAAAAGTTGGCCTAACCTTGGCTAAGTGATGATTAGACGAGTGAACCCGAGTGGGGAAAGACTTTATTATCCGAGTGTTGATTTCCGAATGAAGGATGTTATAATTATTCTGAGTAAAAGATATATATATGTTCCGAGTAAACATGAGTACTTATTCCGAGTGAACAAGGTGTTATGTATCCTGAGTGAGTAAGTAATGACTATGTTTGAGTGAGACTGACTGAGATGACTCAGATTTGGTTTGAAATTACCGAGTGAGACTGGCTAAGAGTAGACACGGTTTTAGGATGACTTAACCGAGTGGGAATCTGAGAGACTTTGAATCGGCTTGAATCAGACCGGATTAAGTCCCTCCAAGGGAAGGAAACAGTAGAAATTGCTGAGTTCTCCTTAGCCGGACTCGAAAATTGAATTCCAGTCGGCTTAGAGGCTAACCGAGTGGAATTTCACTCGGTATTCAGTGTCAGAATTGACTTGTTGACTCCAATTTTGTCTCTTAGTGCCTATTTTAATTTATCTAATCCAACCATGCGCCCTATAGCTTGTAGGTGGCCAGAAATGGGCACTAAGATAGCCTACCTCCTTATTTAAATCTCCTTTATCTCCACTAACAGCCCACCAACAGCCCACTTATAAAAAGCTGTCCCCCACTTGTCCTTTTTCATTATTAAATCGACAGCAGAACTCATTCCAAGTCTGAAATTTTTAGATCCAAGAGAACTTAGCAAAAACACTCTCTATTTCTTCTTCTACGTACAAACTTCTTCTTCTCTCAATTTCTTTTCCTCCTCACTATGAGCTAAAGCAAGGGCAGTGAAGGGAACGTCTCCTTCTCATCAAAGAACTTCCATTAAAGTAAGGGGGTATATTCTCGGGTATTCTGGGGAAATTCGAGTGAAAGGAAAGGGTTAAGGTACCTTTGGTCCTCACCTTTCTAGGATAGATTCGGGAATTGTGTGAATTAAAATGCTTTAGTTGTTATATATTTGTTATATATATATATATATATATATATATATTTACTTCTATGAATATGTTTAATTGGTTGTGTTGCTTATTATTGACCATGATGATTCAGTGAATATCATTGATTGACTGTATTGATTAATCTTGATGATTAAATGGATATGATCGGTGTTGAACTGTGAAAATACTAAAAATCATGGGTGCCTATGTGAATTCCAGTGAGAAATTATAAAACAGAGGTTGGAATCAATGAATAACAAGCTCGGTTTTGTATAAACCGACCGGATCATCTAAAAATACGTATTTCCAATCGGATTTTTAACTTACTCGAACAAGTTTCATTCTGACAGAACATTTTTCACTCAAAAACTCTTCTTCAATCACGTTTCAGTCGGAAAAGATCTTCACTTCACTGAAAAACTCATTTTTCACTCGGTATCATGGTTATTTCACTCAGAAAACTCTTCTCAGACTGATTCCACTCGGAATCTATTTTATTTCACTCAGAAACTCATTTTCATTCGGATTCATAAACATTTTTACTCAGAAAATTCTTTTTAGTTTGATTTCACTCGGAATTATAGCTATTTCACTCAGAAAAATTCTCCCAGTCAAATTTCACTCAGAATTTAAGTTATTTCACTCAGAAAATCCTTCTCAGTATCTATTTCACTCAGAATCAAACCTTTTTACTCGGAAAATCATTTTTACTTGGATTCAAACTCATTTTTACTAGGAAAATCTGGTTTTCAACATTTTCACTCGGAATCAGACCTTTATCAGTCGGAAAACAGCTTCCCATTTCAATTTCACTCGGATTTTTAGTCAGTTCATTTAGAAAACTCTTCTCAGTATGATTCAACTCGGAATCATAATTATTTCACTCGGAATTACACTTATTTTATTCAGAAAACCTAGTTTTTGACATTTTTCACTTGGATTTTCATTTACTTTCTTTACTCCTTTTTGAAATATTGGAAGGTTACAATTATCATTATTGTTCTTATTCCTATTATTATTATTATTATTGTTATTATTATTATGATTCTTATTATTATTGTTATTCTTACTATTATTAACTAGTATTATTATTATTATTGATATTAATATTGTTTTAATTATGAGTAATTAAATAAGGAATATATTATTTTACCCTTTACAAAGTATAAATTTCATTTAGGAAATAACCGATATATTTTCTCTAATACGACAATAAAACGACTTGCAACGTCTAAACAATTGATGAGATTCAAGAGCTTATGAGCAAGTATATGAGAATGGAAACACATAGATACCCAAAGATCAAATGATAAAAATAATGCATTTTGCATCATGAAAATATTTTTGAAGGAGAAAAACTAGAGCATACACCTGGTACGCTGGAGGACATTCACGTTCGATCTCTAAGGGGAATCTTGGGAGTACGACTGGAACGGCAACCCAATGGCATCAGAGTCGCGCCTGATATCCGGGTGAGACGATGCAATTCTGGTGTACTTTGACTAAATGACGGAATGTATCTATGATCGTGTAGAGCCAAGTCCCAAGATGAAATAATATATATATTGATGAGAACCTGTGAGTTCATTCGTACCCTATGATAATGAATGGGGGACTTGGTGAGCTCCGATCGCTCTAGAATGGAAACGTTGTGCCCAAGAGACAACTTGAGCAGGATGAATTCCAAAGAATGAAAGAATAATGATGGTGGATTGATTTATTGGGCCCACATGCATCATGAGACTTAATTAAGATAAATTATAATAAACCCTACTCATGCATTTCCATGACAATGTTTGATTGTTATAGTTATAAATATGTTAATTGCATGATTTATGTGATATTATCTGTTGACTGGATTATGTCCGCACCGGATAACTTTCAGGGTCTTGGGTTATACTCACCCTTACTGTTGATATTTCAGAGGAATTAGGAAATCAGGAACCAGAATACGAAGAACAGCAATACGCTGAACCTACTGAGGATGCTCATTAAAAATAGAATATATGTAGTTAAATATTTATGGATGACTGTTTTAATATTTAAGGGTGCCTGCGTGCCCCATTCTGTTATGAGTACAATTACTTATAGTTTATGAATGACTATGTGAATTATCTATTATTTGCTTCCACTGATCTGCCATCTCTTTATTTAAAAAAAATATTCACTTTTTCTGAAAACTTGTGACCTCTCGGTTAAATAGGATGATCCCATAGAAGGGTTTGTCTTATCTAACCGAGGGTGTTACATTATGCGTATCTCAAGTAGTGGATTCCACAGTATAAAACCCCCCTCAGTGTACAAACCCTAAATTCCTACGCTGAACTTGGGTTTTTGAAGAGGAAAAGGCACACGCTGAAACTTCTGATTCCTGAGAAAGGTACCATCTTTTCATTTCTTTCTTTCAATTCTTAGTTACATAGTTAATATTTTACTGTTTCATTGTCAAACTTATTTCATTGTTCATAGCCATTCATCTTACATTTTTTGGTTTGCTATGATTGTTTGGTTTTTGTACTTATTTTCATTTAGGCTTTTTTTAACCACCATTTTTACCACTCACAATGAGAAGAAGATCACAAAGACTTTTGAAAAAACCTGAAGAAATAGTGGAAGTGGAAAATGTGAAGAAAACCCCAAAAGATAAGGGAAAGGGGGTGGTTACTGTCAGTATCTCTGATTCTCCACCACCTAAACCAAGTCAAAGTCTGAATGAGAGAAATAAATCCCAGGCAATTGAAAGTTTAGAGATTTTAAGGCTGCCCAAAATTATGAACAAAAGTTTAAAACCAGAGGAGTAATAAGGGACAGAGCTCTGGTCCTTGATGGTGAAAAATGTGTTGATGTTACTGTGCAAGCTGCTATGATTGAAAGGGAATGGCAGTTCTTTAATGACAATTTAGGCAATGGTTACCAGGAACTCACTAGAGAATTTTATGCCAATTTGAGGACTCAATCTATGGAGGATAAGTTTCCTTTTTCTTCCTTCCTAAGAGGAGTCACCATTCCTCTAACTGGTAACATTTTGAATAAGCTTTTGCAAATACCTATACTGGAGGAAGAAGGATGTCACTATACATGGAAAGTGGATATTTTTCATAGGGCTAAAAATGAAAATCTTAGGAAAGAAATATTAGAGGAATCTTGTGAACATGGAGCTGCATACTTGACAAGGGTTACTGGTGTACCAAAAAGTGTCAGGAAGAATTGTTTGAATCACCTTCCCCTTCTATGGTGCCACTATATCCTATCATCTTTACAACCTGCGTTGCATGCTACTGAGATTACCATTAAGAGGTTGGTCTTGATTTACTGCCTAATGAAAGGTTTGTATGTAAATCTGGGTGAGTTAATACTGGAGGAGATGATGAAAAACCTTGAAAAGAATCTTCAACTGCCATATTGCTCTGTTATCACCCTGTTGGCCCAAAAGAATCAGGCTATGGTGAATTATGATGAACTGACAAAGGTAAAGCTTGAGAGGATTATGGATAAGCAATGGGTGATAAACCACATTGACAATTTTATGCCTCAAAAGTCCAAGCGTCCAAGGCAACCTCAACCAACATCTTTTACACCACCACCTCCAACGGGAGCAGGTCCTTCTTCTGATATTTCCATGATAATGCAGGAACTGTAGGTTATGAAGAAGATGCAGCTAGGAACCAATAATTTGGTCCTGAACCATGATCTCATGCTGAGAAAGATTGCCACCAAATTGAATATGGATCATGCTGAAGAAATGGGAGTTCCACGTGACAGAGATTCATGGTTGGCTTCCATTGGATTCACCATTCCCCCTGATGACACACCTTTAGCAGCTGAATTTCCACCCTCTCCTGAGCAAGATGATGATGAGTCCATGAGTTAAGACAATGAAGAAGAGGATGACTGATCTTTTACTCTGTGTTTATGTTATGATGATTCTTTGTAATAACTGTGCGTAAATATTTCCTTGAACAATGTATTTTCCTTTTCAGTTGTAATGGAACTTTATTTCTATGTTAAATTGTTTGTTATTATTTCTTTTGTATTGTTAAATCCATACACTCCATTCCAAACAATTTCCTACCAGACACTGCCATTCAGGTAAAAAAGGGAAGTAATCTATCCTTTTGTCTTATTGATTGATAAATTATGTTAATTATGTTTAATGTAGAATCCATCTTAATAAGTTAAAGTTTGTTGATTATCAGGCTTTAATTGGATAAATTAATTGATTGGCATTGCTTGATTCATGATCCCTGTCCATAACTATTTCAATCCTATATTATTTGTTTATTCAGCATGCTAGTTAGCAATCTGAGTTATAATCTTGCATTAAGTTTGGGGACATGATTGGCTGATTACTTGTTATTTTTTTTAGCTTTTGAGCCTATATTAATTCTTTTCTGAGTGAGCTGCATTCTTGTTTAGTGAGACAGAATTTGCTTCAGTGCTTGCTAAATGATTATATGTGTGCCAATTGGAAATGATGAAGGCCTTCTTTATTAAATTAGCCAGGGCCAAATTTAGCCATCCTAATTTTATTAATTATCCTTTGACCCAATAATTATATTTGAGCCTGAGACCCTTTCATTCTAATTATGTACCTACCTTTACAAGCCTGTTTATCTAAGAAAAACCAAGTAAATTATCCCTAGATGTACCACTAATGAATTGCTGAGTCTTACTTATTGCTAGGGACTAGCAAGTTCTCAGTTTAGGGATGAAGAGTGTGCCTAACAACAATTAAAAGGCATACTCTGACCTTAATTATAGATGAGGATTTTGAGAAATAAAAGGAAGAACAACAAAAGCAAAAAGGAAAAATGAAAAAAGCAGCAAAGAAAGAAGGTGCAAAGAACCACAAGAAAAAAATGGTATTGAAAAAAAAATAGAAGAAAAGAAAGAGTCCAAAGGACTGAAAGAGAAGAAGGTGAAAAGCATCACAAATTATTAAGTTACCATTCATATGAAAAATAATGTAAATAAAATAGCTAGTTAGTTAAGACATTTAAGTTAAGATTGAGGTAAGGCATCAGTGGGCACATCTTTTAACCCAACATTGACTAGAAAAACAAAAATAGAGCCTGTAGCCTAACCCCATTACAAGCTTAAAAAGCCCTTACTGATCCAATTGTGCTAGTATATGTCATGATGTTTAGAACTGTTGCAAGCCTATGTTGATCTAACAATTATGCAGGTGATGAGAGCATGTAATTAACCTTATACATTGAGAGAAGAGTGAAACACTAATTCAGTGAGGAAAGTATCACAGCTTGTTTCCCAAAGGAGGTGTGAGTAATTATATATTCAGAATTTGCGAAAGGAAAGCATGGATGATATTCAACAATTATGGTATGAACTATGTTAAGGAAAGGTTGATTATTTTGAGTAAGTGCTGTTATTTAATTAATCTGAGTATTTGCTTGAGGACAAGCAAGTTTTAAGTTTGGGGATGTGATAAGTCTTGAAAAGACTTAATTATTTCACCTTTTATTTAACATAATTCATTAAATATTGTTTAGTTTGGCTTTATTATTTAATAAATTGTCAATAATTCTTATTTTATTTATTTATTTCAAAAGTGTTTAATTTATGTAAGAAAATGATTAAAAACATTAATTAGTTAAGAAATTATGTTTATTTATAATTTCACTAACCCAGCGTACAAACGCTGGACAGCCAACGTACAAATGCTAGGCAATTATTTGTTTATTGGTGCAGGAACAAGTCACGCTCAAGCTTGAAGGCTGCAAGCTCAAGCGAGAGCCATGCAAAGAACATGAAAAGAAAAGAAAGGAAACCACGAGCTCGCTTAAGCGAGAAAGCTCACGCTTAAGTGTGAGTCCAAATTACCATCCACGCTCAAAGCTTCCACGTTTACGCTCAAGCGAGAATCCATACTGCAGAAATAACTCGAGCTCGCTCAAGCGCGAGTCCTTCACGCTCAAGCGTGAAGGTGGGTATTTAAATGCTGTTGTTCCCTCCAAAAGACGCTCTGCACCATTTCTGTTACTTTTTCCTAGTGTATTGCCACTGTACATCAGTAATTTAAGTTCTGAGATGTAATTATTTATTTATTTGTAATTATGTAATTAGTTTAGTCAGTTTAATTATTAATTAAGCTTTCTTAGTAATTAATTAAGTTAGTTAGTTAGTTATTTGCCTATATATATTTGCACATACTCTGTAAAGGGACACGAACAGAGCATAGTAGAATACAACGCAATTCATTTTTCCTATTTTCAATCTCTCTAATTCTTTTCTCTCTCTAAATTCTCTCATCCATGTCTCTCCACATTCCTTCGATAGAATCCATTTCCATGGGTTTCTAAGTCCCTAAGGTTGGGATTGCGAAGGTTTGCAATGAATTCTTGAAAGTGTGTTGAGGAACTCAACTTCTAAATCATGAGGAGAACAAGCTGAGGAGTGGATCTACTTTGTTGGATTGACAAATCTAGATCTGATGAAGAAACTCACCAGTGAGGAATCATCGTTGAGGCTTAGGTAACTTCCATCTTCCTAACTAATTCAGGCCTAGTAATTAGGTGAATAGTTAGGGTTTAACCCCCAATTTCGCATTAGATTTCTCTGTTAATTGAGCACCTAAGGGATTACGGTTTAATGCTTAGGAATCAGTGTTATTCACCTAAGGAATTAGGGAGTAACCATCTGTGGATTGTCCTCTTGAGTCTGAAGATTGATTAAACCTTAATTGCATGTTTCTTCATGAAATTGTAAACTGAAGCAATTCTAACCTATCTTCCATTAATCACATTTCATCTTTCATACCGTCTCTGAAAATACAAAAACATTAGAAATATAAAACAACAAAAAATAGAATGAACTCTATCTGCATTGTGTTGGTTCAGCTTGTATCAGTCTAAGATTAAGGTAATTACCACAATCCCTGTGGGAACGATCAAATATATTACAAATTTAACGATTGGTACGCTTGCCAAAAGAATAAATCCTCCGAGAATTTAGCATCAAGTTAATGGTTTAGGATTTACACACCAAAAACCTTTTAAAAACCTTCACCGCTTATCAAGCGAGCTCCAGTCGCTGCAGCGAATTTAATCTTCGAAAATGAAGGGTCTCTTATTTCGCTTAAGCGATAATGGTTCACTTCAGCGAAATCAGTGGGAAAGGCACTTGATGCTTTGAAATTTGTTTCGCTCAAATATTTAAATTTCGCTTAGGTGAAAAATGGGGATTTGGATACTGGAGAAAATTTGCTGGGGCAAATTAAATGGCGCTTGAGCGAGTCCTTAGAGTTTCCTTTCGGAACAAAACTCGCTTGAGCGCGTGGTAATCGCTTGGGCGATTTTGTTCCAGTGTTTAAATGAAGGAATCTCGCTTGAGCGGTTTTTAATTCGCCGAAGCGAATGTTGCAGAAAGTTAAAATTTTCAAAGTTGTGGAAACTCTGCATAATTCGCTTGAGTGGATTTCAATTCGCTTAAGCAAATTTTGTCCAGTATCAAAATTATAATTGTTCGCTTAAGCGATTTGCAATGGCCTTAAGCGAAAGTAGGTGTAGATCTCTTTCGCTTAAGCCAAGTGGTACTCGCTTGAGTGACTTTTCCCATACTTAGAAACTGTAGTCTTCCACTTACATTTTCTTCACAAATTCATCTCATTATTCTATTCTTCAGTTTCTTTAATCTTAACACTTACTTATAAAACATATCATACATAAGAGAATTCAAACAACTAAAACTTGCAAAAGATCAAACACACTGGGTTGCCTCCCAGTTAGCGTTTGTTTAACGTCGTTAGCTCGACGCCTTTTTCATCTTAATTTGGATCATGAAAGTGGAGTAGCATATTCAGCTTTTCCACATCTCCACCCATGTAAGGTTTAAGCCTCTGTCCATTTACAGTCCAAGTTCTGTGAGAGGTTGGATCTTGAAGTTCTACTGCACCGTATGGCTTCACTTCTTTAACTTGAAAAGGTCCTGACCATTTCGAGCGTAGTTTTCCTGGAAAGAGTTTTAATTTTGAGTTAAATAAAAGCATAGACTGACCTGGATAGAAGCTCTTTTTCACAATTTTCTTATCATGATAAGCCTTCATTCGATCTTTGTAAATTTTTGAAGACTCATATGCTTCTAGCCTCCATTCTCCAAGTTTTTCCATCTGAACCTTTCTTTCCTTAGCTGATGCTTCTGGATCAAAATTTAGCAACTTCATTGCCCAATACGCTTCATGCTCCAGATCTACTGGTAAATGACAACTCTTTCCATAAACCAGTTGATAAGGTGAAAATCCTGTAGGGGCTTTAAAAGCGGTCCTATAAGTCCAGAGAGCATCATCTAACTTCAAAGACCAATCTTTTCTACTCTGAGAGACTGTCTTTTCCAGAATTCTTTTAATTTCTCTATTAGACACTTCCACTTGCCCATTAGCTTATGGATGATATGGAGAAGTCACCTTATGCCTTACACCATAATGCTCTAAATATTTTTGCAGTTATGTATTGCAAAGTGGGATCCTCCATCACTTATCAAAACTCTGGGGGTGCCAAATCTACTGAAAATATTTCTCTTTAAAAATTTTATAACAGTTTTGGCATTTGCCCTGGTACAAGTAGTTGCCTCAACCCACTTGGAAACATAGTCCATAGCGACTAAAATGTATTCATTAGAGAGTGAGGCTGGTAAGGGTCCAACAAAGTCTATACCCCAACAATCAAAAACTTCAACTTCCAAAATAGTTGTTAATGGCATTTCATCTCTCCTTGTCATACTTCCTGTTCTTTGGCATACATCACAATTTTGCACAAATATGTTAGCATCTTTAAATAAAGTGGGCTAGAAAAAACCTGATTGAAGGACCTTTGCTGCTGTCCTTTCCCCATTAAAGTGGCCTCCATATGCTGAACTGTGACAATGCCACAAAATACTCCTGGCTTCCAGTTGAGATGAAATCATGTTGTGCATCCTTAAAAAATTGTTGTGCATCCTTAAAAAATTTCTTCTTTTGTTGCCAGATGAAATCTTCCGGAAGTATCCCTGCAGCTTTAAAATTAGCCATGTCAGCAAACTATGGCCTCTCCTGAATCAATAACAATTTCTCATCCGGAAACTCTTCTTGGACTTCAGACTGTAGTGTTGTAACTTCATTGTTAATCAGCCTGGATAAATGATCTGCTATATGATTTTCACTGCCTTTCTTATCACGAATAGTCAAATCAAATTCTTGTAAAAGCAGGATCCATCTGATCAATTTGGGTTTGGAATCTTATTTGTTTAACAGGTACTTTATTGCAGCATGATCTGTAAAACAAACAACCTTGGAACCAATTAAATATTGATGCTAAATCCCTGAGTCATTAATTTGGTTGGAAAAACTTGAATTAATATTGACTTATTGTATGACTCTCAGAGGATTTATCCTTTTGGCAAGCGCACCAATCGTTAAATTTGTAATATATTTGATCGTTCCCCCGGGGATTATGGTAATTACCTCAATCTTAGACTGATACAAGCTGAACCAACGCAATGTAGATAGAGTTCATTCTATTTTTGTTATTTTATATTTCTAATGTTTTTGTAATTTTAGAGACATTATGAAAGATGAAATGTGATTAATGGAAGATAGGTTAGGATTGCTTCAGCTTACAATTTCATCAAGAAACATACAATTAAGGTTCAATCAATCTCCAGACTCAAGAGGACAATCCACATATGGTTACTCCCTAATTCCTTAGGTGAATAACACTGATTCCTAAGCATTAAACCCTAATCCCTTAGGTGCTCAATTAACAGAGAAATCTAATGTGAAGTTGGGGGTTGAACCCTAACTATTCACCTAATTACTAGGCCTGAATTAGTTAGGAAGCTGGAAGTTAGCTAAGTCTCAACCATGATTCCTCACTGGTGAGATTCTTCATCAGATCTGGATTTGTCAATCCAGCAAAGTAGATCCACTCCTCAGCTTGTTCTCCTCTTGATTTAGAAGTTGACTTCCTCAATACACTTTTAAGAATTCATTGCAAACCTTCGCAATCCCAACCCTAGGGACTTAGAAATCCATGGAATCGGATTCTGTCGAAGGAATATAGAGAGACATGGATGAGAGAATTTAGAGAGAGAAAAGAATTAGAGAGAGATTGGAAATTGGAAAATGAATCGTGTTCTATATTCTACTGTCTTCGTCGTCGTGTCTACAAGGTATGTACAATTATATATAGGCAAATAACTAACTAACTATTTTAATTAATTACAAAAAAACCTTAATTAATAATTAAACTAACTAAACTAATTACATAATTACAAATAAATAAATAATTACAACTTGATACTTAAATTACTAATATACAACAGTAACACATCAGGAAAAGGGAATGGTGCAGAGCTTCTTTTGGAGGGAAAGCATCAGCTTTAAATAACCACCTTCACGCTTGAGCGTGAAAGGCTCTCACTCGAGCGAGCTCAAAATATGCACTGTAATATTGCTTTCTCGCTTAAGCATGATGGAGAAGCTTGGGCGTGGGTGATGTTTTGGAGTCACGCTTGAGCGTGAGCTTGCTCGCTTGAGCGTGGTCGTCCTTTCCTTTCTTTCTTTTTACGCTTGAGCTTGCAACCTTCCAGCTTGAGCGTGAACTGCTCTTGCACATGCAAACAAAAAATTTCCTGGCATTTGTACACTGGCTGTCCAGCATTTGTATGCTGGATTAGTGAAATTACAAATAAACAAATTTCTTTATCTAATTATTGTTTTTAATCATTTTCTTTCATAAATTAAACAATTTTGAAATAAACAAATAAAATAAGAATTATTAACAATTTATTAAATAATAATGCCAAACTAAACAATATTTAATGAATTAAGTTAAATAAAAGATGAAATAATTAAGTCTTTCAAGACTTATCACATCCCCAAACATAAAACTTGCTTGTCCTCAAGCAAATACTCAGATTAATCAATTAACAGCACTTACTCAAAACAATCAATCCTTTCCTTAACTTAGTTTATACCATAATTATTGAATATCAATCATGCTTTCTTTTCACAATTTCTGAAAATATAATTACTCACACCTCCTTTGGGAAACAAGTTGGTGATACTTTCCTCACTGAATTAGTGTTTCACTCTTCTCTCAGTGTATAAGGTTAATTATATGCACTCATCACCTGTATAATTGTTAGATCAACATAGGCTTGCAACAGTTCTAAACATTATGAAATATGCTAGCACAATTGGATCAGTAAGGGCTTTTTAAGCTTGTAATGGGGTTAGGCTACAGGCTCTATTTTTGTTTTTCTAGTCAATGTTGGGTTAAAAGATGTACCACTAATGCCTTGCCTCAATCTTAACTTAAATGCCTTAACTAACTAGCTCTTTTGTTTTCCATTATATCTTTTTAGATATGAAGGATAACTCAATAATCTGTGGTGCTTTTCACCCTCTTCTCTTTCAGTCCTTTGGACTCTTTCTTTCTTTCTTTCTCTTTTTCAAACTTCTTTTTTTTTTCAATACCATTTTTCTAATACCATTTTTTCTTTTGGATTTGTTGTTCTTCCTTTCATTTCTCAAAATCCTCATCTATAACTAAGGTCAAAGTGTGTCCTTAATTGCTGTTAGGCACACTCTTCATCCCCAAACTTAGAACTTGCTAGTCCCTAGCAATAAGATAAGACTCAGCAATTCATCAGTGGAACATCTAGGGATGGTTCTCTTGGTTTTTCTCAGATAAATAGGCTTGTAAAGTTAGGTACATAATAAGAAGGAAAGGGTCTCAGGCTCAAATATAATTATTAGGTCAAAGGATAATTAATAATATTAGGATGGCTAATTTTGGTCCTGGCTAAATTAACAAAGAAGGCCTTCATCATTTCCAATTGGCAAACATATAATCATTTAGCAAGCACTAAAGCAAATTCTGTCTCACTAAATAAGAATGCAGGCACACTCAGAAAAGAATTAATAAAGGCTCAAAAGCTAAAAATTAACAGGTAATCAGCCAATCATGTCCCCAAACTTAATGCAAGATTATAAATTCAGATTGCTAACTAGCATTCTGAATATACAAATAATATAGGATTAAAATAGTTATGGACAGGGATCATGAATCAAGCAATGCGAATTAATTAATTTACCCAATTAAAGCCTGAGAATCAGCAAATTTAAAATTATTAAGATGGATTCCAAATCAAACATAATTATCATAATCTACCAATTAATAAGGTGAAAGGATAGAATACTTCCCTTTTTACCTGAATGGCAGTGCATGGTGAGAAATTGTTTGGAATAGAGTGCATGAATTTAACTATACAATTGAGAAAAGAAATAACAACAAACAATTTAACATAGAAATAAAGTTCCATTACAACTGAAAAAGGAAATACATTGTTCAAGAAAAAATCTAAACAAAGTCATTATAAAGAAGCAACATAACATAAACATAAAGTAAAAGATCAGTTATCCTCTTCTTCACTTTCTTTATTCATAGATTCATCATCATCTTGCTCTGGATAAGGTGGAAATTCAGCTGCTAAAGGTGTGTCATCAGGGGGAATGGTGAATCCAATGGAAGCCAACCATGAATCTCTGTCAGGTGGAACTTCCATTTCTTCAGCATGATCCACATTTAATTTGGTGGCAATCTTTCTCAGCATGAGATCATGGTTCAAAACAAGATCATAGGTTCCTAGCCGCATCTTTTTCATAACCTGTAGTTCCTGCATTATCATGGAAATATCAGAAGAATGACCTGCTTCTGTTGAAGGTGGTGCAAAAGATGTGGGTTGAGGTTTGCCTTGGACGCTTGGACTCTTGAGGCATAAAATTGTCAATGTGGTTTATCACCCATTACTTATCCATAATCCGCTCAGGCTTTACCTTTGTCAGTTCAGCATAATTCACCATAACCTGATTCTTTTGGGCCAACAAGGTGATAACAGAGCAATATGGCAGTTGAAGATTCTTTTCAAGGTTCTTCATCATCTCTTCCAATATCAACTCACCCAAATTTACATACAAACCTCTCATTAGGCAATAAATCAATACCAACCTCTTAATGGTAATCTCAGTAGCATGCAGCACAGGTTGCAAAGATGATAGGACATAGTGGTACCATAGAAGGGGAAGGTGATTCAAACAATTCTTCCTGACACTTTTTGGTACACCATTGACCCATGTCAAATATGCAGCTCCCTGTTCACAGCATTCCTCTAAAATTTCTTTCCTAAGATTTTCATTTTCAGCCCTATGAAAAATATCCATTTTCCATGTATAGTGACATCCTTCTTCATCTAATATAGGTACTTTCAACAGTTTGTTCAAAATGTTACCAGTTAGAGGAATAGTGACACCTCTCAAGAAGGACGAAAAAGGAAACTTATCCTCCATAGAATGAGTTCTCAGATTGGCATAAAATTCTCTAGTGAGTTCCTGGTAACCATTGCCTAAGTTCTCATTAAAGAACTGCCATCCCCTTTCAATCATAGCAGCTTGCACATTAAGGTCAGCATATTTTTCTCCCTCAAGAACCAGAGCTCTATCCCTTATTACTCCTCTGGTTTTAAACTTTTGTTCATAATCTTGGGCAGCTTTAAAATCTCTAAACCTATGCCCATCAAAACTTTCAACTGCCTGGGATTTATTTCTCTCGCTCAGACTTTTACTTATATTAGGTGGTGGAGAATCAGAGATACTGACAGTAACCACCCCCTTTCCCTTATCTTTTGGGGTTTTTGTCACATTTTCTACTTCCACAATTTCTTCAGGTTTTTTCAAAAATCTTTGTGATCTTCTTCTCATTGTGAGTGTTAAAGATGGTGGTTAAAAAGCCTAAATAGAAACAAGTACAAAAACCAAACAATCACAACAAACCAAGAAAATGTAAGATGAATGGTTATGAAAAATGAAAGAATTTTGATAATGGAACAGTAAAATATTAACTATGTAACTAAGAATTGAAAGTAAGAAATGAAAAGATGGTACCTTTTCAAGAATTACAAGTTGTGTTTTTTCCTCTTCAAAAACCCAAGTTTCAGCATAGGAATTTAGGCTTTGTACATTGACGGGGTTTTATAATATTGAACCCATTACCTGAGGTACGCGTAACCACGCTGCAATTTTGGCGTACCAACGCCCAATTTAAATCACATAGAAAGCATCAGGTATGATATTCGCTCAAGCATGCTAACTCACGCTCAAGCGCCAAACAAACAGTATCAGAGGTCTTCAATATTGGCACTCACGCTCAAGCTCACAGCGGCACGCTTAAGCGTAAAATGAACAGTACAACTTCAGCCCCGATCGCACTCAAGTGTGAGCTGGGGACGCTTAAGCGTGGCACTTATATACAAGGCACGCTCAAGCGTGAAACTCTAAGCTGCAAGCACGTGCTTTGGTCTATTTGGCATAGATGGTTACGTTCAGAGCGTGTTGAATTATGCTCAGGCGTGAGCACAACAGGAGGGGGTCAAGATAATTCACTCAAGCGACAACAAGGCACGTTCAAGCGCGATAAGGAAATCATCAATCACGCTCAAGCATGAGACTGTTCGCTCAAGCGTGAGAATCAGTGGCTCACAGATGAGCTCACTCTCAGGCGAAGATAGTGTGCGCTCAAGCGCGGTGCAACAGGGGGGAACATCATGATCACGCTAAAGCTTGATGAGCCAGGCTCAAGTGTGATAGTTACTATATATCACGCTTCAAGCGTGAGTGAAGGACGCTCAAGCGTGAAAGTATGCTATCAGGTACCAGGGGTCACGCTTTAAGCGTGTAGGCATACGCTCAAGCGCGGAATACAAACAGAAGTCATGCATCACGATCATGCTTAGAGCGTGTGGACTGTCGCTTAAGCGTGAGATGCAATCAGGAAGTAGTTCGCTCGAGCGATGGAAAGGCACACTCAAGTGCAAGGAGGAAATCATTAATCACTCTTAAGCGTATTGAATGTTCGCTCAAGCAAACAAAGTACCTAATTCTAATTCTAACTAATGAATTTTTAAGTATGCACACTGAAAATTTGAGTGTATGAACACTCAGACCTTATTCAAAATTTTACAATTTTATTCACACTTTATTCACAAACATTTTAGTTTTCTTTTATTATTTCCAACACAAAAATTCAACAATCAGAATGTAGGGTTGCCTCCCTAAAGCGCTTCTTTAAGGTCACTAGCTTGACCTTCTCACACCTAAGAAGATGCCTGCAACAACATGGAGGTTTTCTGCCTATCAAACTCTCCTCCAAAGTAGAGTTTGAGTCTTTGTCCATTCACCTTAAAAGTTCTATCAGTGGCTGGTTCTTTCAATTCAATTGCACCATGAGGAAAAACCTCATTCACAATAAAAGGTCCAGACCACTTAGATCTAAGTTTTCCTGGAAAGAGTCTCAGTCTAGAGTTAAACAACAAAACTTTATCATCTTTTTGAAACTCTTTTCTATGTATCCACTTATCATGCCACCTCTTAGTTTTCTCTTTATAGATTGAAGCACTCTGATAAGCATTGAGTCTAAACTCCTCAAGTTCATGAAGTGTTAGGACTCTCTCCTCTTGAGATTGGTCAAAATCCATATTTAACAGCTTTGTGGCCCACCATGCCTTATGTAACATCCTAAAAATTTTATTCTCATGTATAATCATTTTGATTTAGACCATCAATGATATTATCCATTTTATCTCAACTTTCTACATAAATTTTTGGTTAGGACAACATCTTCAATTTAACCTTTTACCATGGTAAATAATTTTAACTTTATACCTTTGGTAAAAGTTAATCAAATAATTTATTACCTATTTCCTTAGTTATTAATTTCCTTGGCTTTTCCAATTACTCTCATCAAATTGCCACATACTCCACTCAAAATGCGTCATCTTGTACACATTCTAATTGTTAGTTAGAGTCTAAATTTGGAAATGTGGTTAACTACAAATTTGTTCCTCTTTTTCTTATCTTTCCAACAAGACCAAATTTGTTAAATTCCATTAAGATATGAGAGAGATATGCCTAAAATACCGAAACAGTGTCAGAATTGATATTTTACTTCAATCATATCATCTTGTACATATTTTAATACCTTGTTAGAATCCGAATTTGAAAAAGTGGTAAACTACAAAGTTGTTTCTCGTTGTCTTAGCTTTCCAACAAGACCCAATTTGTTAAAATCCATTAAGATATGAGAGAGATATGCCTAAAATACCAAAACAGTGTCAGAATTGATATTTACTTCAATCAAACAAACTACATTATGTAGGCTGCGGAAATGGTCAACAATCCAGCTCATTTTTCTCACCTAAAACCTCCATTATCACTATAATTCATGCACCTAACATCCCACTACAATCCCATTATGAAAATCTTATCCCCCACTTGTCATTTGCATCATTAAATCAACACTACATCTTGTTCCCAAGTCTGAATTCTTAGAACAAGCTAAAGTTAGTGAAGTCTCTCTCTTATTTTCTTTCACTTTCTCCATCAATTTCACTCTTGATCTGAAGCTAGGACAATAATACAACACTTTCAACCACTTTAGGAACCTCCATTAAGGTAAGAGGGGACAGGGTTGTGAATAACTATGAAATGGGTAGAATTGTATGCTGTCCTAGGATTCCAGTTTTATTTTCGTATCTTGTTACTCGGTTTTGAGATTGAAAACGTGTGATTTTGATTCTGACTTCTTCATAAAAGTTGTAGATCTTTTTGTTATCTGAATTTTGAAACCTGAATCAATTAATTTTAATATGTATAGCAAAAGTTATAGCCAAAATACTACAGCATGTCCGAGTGGAATATTTATCCTATGTTCTGTATATATATTAAAATGCTGGGACTTATAAATGCATAATCAGCCTTTGATGTCTTCATGAAAATTGTAGATATTTGTGTTATGGACCTGTAGAAAGTGGTTTCAAGTCAAAATGATTTTTGTAGCTCGAGTTATGCCTAAAATACTGAAGTATGTCCAAGCTGTAAATTTGTTAACTTGAGATACGTATTTTATTTTTTAAAACTGGGAACTTTGTGGTGAGAATTAGTGATTGGTGTCTTCATCAAAGTTGTAGATCTTCTTGTTATGGGAATTTTGAGACCTGAACCGACTGAATTGGATATGTATAGCATACGTTATGATCAAAATACTACAGCATGTCTGATTGAAATACTTATGTTGTGTTTTGTGCATATATGAATATTTTGGGAATTATACATACATTTCTAGACCTTGATGTCTTCATGAAAGTTGTATATATTTATGTTATGGATCTATAGAAAGTGGTTTCAAGTTAAAAGCATGTTTGTAGCTCTAGTTATTCCTAAAATACTGAAGTATGCTCAAACTAAAAATCTGTTAACAATGAAATGATATGTATAGCATGAGTTATAGCCAAAATACTACAACATGTCCGATTGAAATACTTGTCTTATGTTTTGTGCATATATTAATATTCTGGGAATTATACATACATTTTTAGACTATGATGTCTTCATGAAAGTTGTAGATATTTATGTTATGGATCTATAGAAAGTGGTTTCAAGTTAAAAGGATGTCTTTAGCTCTCTTTATACCTAAAATACTAAAGTATGCTCAAACTGAAAATCTGTTAACTATGAAATCCGAATCTTATTTTTAAAACTAGGAATTTTGTGGTGAGAATTAGTGGTTGGTGCCTTCATGAAAGTTGTAGATATTTGTGTTAAGAATAATTTAGAACTGGTTTCATGCCAAAATTATATTTGTAGCTCCAGAAACGTTGAAAATACTAACCTGTGTATGTTTTAAAAATCCTCTTTGAGGCAGTTTTGTATTCTGTGAATAAGTGATGTTTCTGTTTAGAATTTGAATTTATAGTCTTCATGAAAGTTGTAGATATTTATGTTATTGAGCTATAGAAAGTGGAATCACATGAAAAGGATTTGATTTGCTCATGTTATGACTGTTTTACTAACGTATGTTGCTGTTGGAAATGCTGAAATTTGCTTATAATGGTTATTATGGATAAAAATGATATTTTCCCTATGAGTAACAAATTATTATTGAATTCTTGAGTGATTATGAAGTATTATGAATGTTTATGAGTGTCTAATGAGCATCATTCAGTTTGTGTATTTTGGTGGTGAATAATTATGAATGACTAAATTAATATATATACATGAATGCCTTACGGTTATTGATATATGTGGTTGAAACAGTAAATCCATGATTCTGAAAATTATTATATATGATGTGTCCTTTAAGGACTTGTGGTTTTCCAAGTGGTTTTGGAAATTGATATATCATGGTATGTTAAATGATAAAGAAAATTAAAGGCATTCATGCATCATAAGCATTTGGACGCACCATGGAATTTAGGGGTTCCATGATTGCCTACCCTGGTGGGGGGTTACTCTATGATGAGTTTAAGCCTTATTTTCACAAGAACCATGGAAGTGTAGGGATCCATGGTTGTGTAAATTCCTACTGGTATACTTATTTCTGCAGGAGCCATGAAAGTGTAGGGATTCATGGTTATGCTAATTCCTACTGGAGTCTCTATGAGACTTTTTACTGCAGTATTCCCACCAAACCAAATGGATCCAGCATGACATCATTGGACTAAATTAAAGACTTATTAAATATAAATGAACTTGTTTGGCATATTCATCATATCATTATGGTTTGTTGATTGTGTTTGTGCAGTTTTATTTATTTTATATTTATTCTGTATTCTGTCTCACTCTTACATTAATTTTTACAGTGAATGCCACGCAGAATGAAGAGTGATGCCATGATTGATGCCTATATGAACTATTACTTGGACTTTGATTTTATGGGTTGTAATAAGTATAACGTATCATGTACCGTTATTTTTCTAAATCGTTTCCGCTACTTAAATGTTTTATCAAATTTAATTATTCACGACTAGTATATATTATAATATTCCGCAATTACCAACTACTACGTGAACTCTGAATTTAATTTATGAATTTTAAAATGATCTTTTAAAAATGCGAAAAATTTATTCAGAAAACTACACGGGACGTCTCACCTTATGTTCTAACTCTACAGGAAGATGGCAGGCCTTACCATAAACTAACTGATAAGGAGACATGCCAATGGGAGTTTTAAATGCTGTCCTATAGGCCCATAATGCATCATCTAGTCTTACAGACCAATCTTTCCTAGACTTCCCTACCATTTTCTCTAAAATTCTTTTAATTTCTCTATTAGACAATTCAACTTGTCCACAAGTTTCTGGATGATATGGAGTAGATACCTTATGCAGTACCTCATAGCGTCTCAGGGCTTTTTTCATAAGTCTATTGCAGAAATGCGACCCTCCATCACTAATGAGGACTCTAGGGACTCCAAATCTAGAGAAAATGTTCTTCTTTATAAACCTAAGCACCACATGTGCATCATTGGTTTTGGTAGGGATTGCCTCCACCCACTTAGAGACATAGTCCATAGCAACAAGGATATATTCATTGGAGAATGACTTGGGAAATGGTCCCATGAAGTCGATGCCCCAAACATCAAATAACTCTACAACTAAAATACTTGCCAAAGGCATGCCAGCTTTAGCAGAGAGACCTCCATTTCTTTGACACTTATCACACCTTTGAACATACATTTTAGCATCCTGAAAAATGGTTGGCCAATAAAAGCCACTTTGTAAAACTTTTGCTACTGTTCTGGAGGCACCATGGTGTCCTCCATAATAGGAGTCATGGCAATGCCACAGGAGCCTTTCCGGCTCAGGTTCAGGCACACATCTCCTGATAATTCCATCTACTCCTATCTTATAAAGAAATGGATCATCCCAAAGAAAATTTTTACTATCATGAAAGAATTTTTTCTTCATTTGAGATGTCCAACCTTTAGGTACCACAGAGGCACTTTTAAAGTTGGCCATATCAGCATACCATGGCCCTGTGATAATTACCATCAACCTCTCATCTGGAAATTCTTCTTTAATTGAAATAGAATCAGATTCACCTTCCAGACGAGATAATTGATCAGCAACTAAGTTTTCTACTCCCTTTTTGTATCTTATTTCTAAATCAAACTCTTGGAGTAAAAGAACCCACCTGATCAACCTTGGCTTGGATTCCTTTTTAGCTAGCAAGTACTTAATTGCTAAATGATCTGTATACACAATGACCTTAGCACCAATTAAGTAAGCTTTGAATTTATCAAATGCATACCCCACAGTAAGCATTTTTTTTTCAGTAGTGGTGTAATTTATTTGATTCTCATTCAATACTTTGCTAGCATAATAAATGACATGTGTTAATTTTTCTTTCTTCTGACCCAGCACAGCTCCTACAGCAAAATCACTTGCATCACACATTAGTTCAAATGGTAAAGACCAATCAGGTGCTGCAAGGATTGGAGCTGAAATCAATCTTTGTTTCAAATTTTCGAAAGCCTTAAGTGTTGAGAAATGGGATTGAAATCGGATCTGTTGCATATGCATTGAAATGGGATGACCACAAGTGTTGAGAAACCCCTTGCGAGGAGGTAATGATTAAAGATATAATGAATTGATAAGAATAATGATTGTGAATGCCCTTGTTGATAAGTGGCAAAGTGACAGTGTTAGTGATTATGTATATGTTGTGCTTATTTATGATATGAATTGCGATTCATGAGGCTGGTATGCTATTGTGATAGTGAGATAATGACTGAATGATAATTTAATGTTTTGATAGCAAAGCACACATGATGTTTGTATGCATATACACATGATCACAATATATATATTATTCGTCATTTTGAATGTATAACTCACTCTCCCATGTGGTCTCCTTTTTAGCATTGTGATGCAGGTTACCATGGGACAAATTCGGATTTAAAGATCAAACTTGGGTGAAGGTAAATAGTGGTAGAGGAAGTGCTTTGGCCGGCATCATTTATGAATTCATGTGTAATGAATAAATTGTGTATGATGATATAGATGATTTAGAGATTTTAAGTATGTATAAGATAATCCCTTGAATTGATGGATGATGAATAAATATATGTAATTGTGTAAGAGGTAGTTGTTTAATAGGCTTATAATTATGCCATTGCCTGCTAGCCTAGCCTTTTCTCATATCGTCATATATGGGACTAGGTGTGTGCCCGGTATACACATTCTTCCGCTGTATACTCTATTATTTTTGTATACCTTTATGGGCGAACTAGTTATAGATCCAGGTTTAATGTATTAAAATTGTACACTTTGGTTTTCTGTGATTCGAGTTTCGGTGTGATGCTGAACTTAGTTTGGAACGTGAAAAATTTACTCGCATTTATATTAATTATGACGATCACATCGAGATTCGAGTACAGGAAATCAGGGGTGTTACAAAGGTGGTATCAGAGCATATGTCGCTCTGAATAAGAATTATTGGTTACTAACCGAGCATGATTGCTTTATGATAATTGATATTATGAATGGCTAGAGGATGATTTCGCAATGGTGAGACTTTTAAGATGATTTTTGGAGCGGGATGCTCATTATTGGGATCTGGATGTTGGTATAGAATTAAGAATGATAATTATCTTGAGAATGATATTATGTTTTATTGCCCTACGTGGACCTATGATGTACTAAGTGTCTAGGAATTGTGAATTGATTATAGGGCATATTTGCTTATTGAGGAATTATCGTGAATGGTTAAAGTTCAGCTGGGATTGGAGCTCAATGAGGACTTTTGTGAGATTGTGATTTATAAGATGTGGTTATTGACTATGGGAAGTATACCCTTTATCATTGGGGTTATATGATAAATTTGTGGAGCTTAGTTGCTCATTGATAATCATGAATGAATTGTGGAATTGAATATGAATGAATGAAATTTCTTGACATGTGATGGATGTATGTATTGTGTAAGATCGGCCAAGTTCCTTACCCTATTACCTTCGAATGACGAATATATTGTAATTGTGCATTGATGTTGATATATATAATGCAAATTGATTGATGATGAATCCATGATTGAATGTTAATCATGGAAATGAAATATTGCGATGTGAATATGAGATATGAAATATGAATTGATATGATGATTTGATGCCATGTGTTAATCATGGATATGATATGTATATATTGATTTAATGATGGACCTATGCCGTATGTTAAATACGAATAGGAGATATTGAGAAAGAAATTGATATGGTAGTAGACCATATATGTTGAGATCTTGATGTGCATATGCACTTGGAATATGAATTGTGATTAGATTTCTTATAGGCATTGTGCTTGTGGCGTTTAGCCAAAGAATGTTTGTTAAATGAAATGAAACTCATATGCTTGAGTTGAATGAATGAATAATATTGAGTAATTCCCTAGTATGGGTATGTTTGAATTTAAATGTTTGGTTGTGCCATTTGTGAAGGATGGATTTTATATCCTTGGCACAAGAACCCTATGTGTTATATGATATAAGTGATTTGTTGCATTTCCCTAGATTGGGAATTTGAATATGTGATAAATGATTAAATATGAAATCGAATACCTGTTAAATTGAGATTGTGTCTCGGTGTTGACGTGTGAAAACCGAGTGAAGGATTTATTTAATTATGACCCACTAGGTGTGATGACCTAGATGGATTCGGTATGATCTTGTATGATCAATTGTTGTAGAGAATTAATTAAATTGGACCCTATGGCGATCTAGGCTCTATGTTGTTTTGTGAGCCATATCTAATGATGTTGTGTGGTGTGTGAGAACTCCACAATGGGTGCTAGGTAACCCTTGATGATTAATGAATAATGATGTTGAACTTGGGGTATGATTAGAATTGATTATGGTATATGAATTTACGATGTGCTCTCGAGCTAAATTCTGTGCCTTAGAAATTATGATCAATGGATCAAGTATAGATGATGATGTGATTTAGAGATGTCAATTGTGATCGTGAGTTGATGAATAGAAATTTAACCATGTCATTACTCCCTATTTTATTTGAAGGGTGCTATATTGGTGATAGAAACCACATAATGATGTGATATAATGTGAGCTATATGTTTAGTTTATGAGCCTTAATTGTGATCTGCAAAGAGAATACCTAATATGAAAGTTCATTATTTGATTATGTAGCCTATTTGATAAGAGTTTGATGAATCTTTTAATGTTCGAATTGATTTATAGTCAGCAAATATGTAAGTAAGACAAGAATCTTAGATTAATTGAGCATGGATTTGGATGAATAAAACCCAAAGATAGGGTATTTACCTTGTGATGATGGAAGAATTATGGTTAATACATTGATTTATTATGATGTTAAATAATATTTAATGAATGATATGGCATGATGGATGCCAAATTATCTATATAATGATGATGAAATATGAGTATTTTGGTTGTGGACTGGTGAGGATTATCACCAAGTCTTACATAAACTGGTATCGTTTGAATATATGTGACCAATATAAGCAATGGGAGTATGAGGTACTGGTCCTGATATGGTCTTACATGCCATAGGCATTGTGGCAACATGCACTTATGCGCCGACTTTATGTGTTTGTGGTAACCACTACAGGATTGGGACGCCTTCCTGTATGTCGGATGCAGCAACACATAGGCCGGGCAAGTGTAGGGGTTGTAGCTGCTTATGGTGAATGTACTGAGCCTATCTGGTCATACTGAGTATGAACATGCGAGCTCTGTTGGATAAGTTGTAATTGATAATATATGACATGTTTGATGTAGAAATTTTGTTAGGAACGATGGTGTGAGATGAACATGTCTTGATGGACTTTGAGAAGTCCAAGGTCATTTCATGGTGTTGTTGAATCTTGTTGATGTGTGGCCTGAGGTATGGCCTTGTGTCATGGGAATTGATGTTGAATTTTGAGGACGAAATTCTTTTTAGGTGGGGTGAATTGTAACACCCCGAATTTTATAAAAAAATGAATAATTAATGTGAATGGCAAATAGTTGATGCTTATTGAGGAAGATGGGTGAGAATATGTGGAATAAATCCAATTTGATTTATAATGAGGAATTCTGAGTGAGAATGCTTAGGAACAAGTTATATATGTCTTATATGATGTATATGATAGCATGGATATGATTAAATTGGCTTATGATGAAGTTTCATAAGTTGGACTGTGTGAAATCTGCGTTTCCTGCCTCTGTGTTGATAGTCTCGCCCGATCGAGAAGGGATCTCGCCCAGACGAGGATTCCCTGTGTTGGCCTTATGGTTTCTGGGCAATTTTCGCTCAGGCGAAGGTTAATTTCGCTCAAGCGAAATTGCCTATGTATCAGTGTTGCTCTCTAGAAGGGATTCGCAGTATCAGTGTTTGCTCTCTGGAGGAAATTCGCTCAAGCGAATGGAGTCTCGCCCAAGCAAAGGGTCTGAGAAATGGCATTCGCCCAAGCGAGTGAGGGATCAGCTTGAGCGAGCCAGTGAGGAATTGGTCACTGGATCTCTCTTCGCCCAAGCGAATGTGAGTAGCTTGAGCGAAAGTGGAAGTATGAATGCTGGGTGATGCTCACTCAGGTGTGACTGGTACAGTTGTACTAGACCGAGTATGGTAAGTATATGGTGAGTGTGTGGGATTTTGAACGAGATTTCCTTTGAGTAAGAACCTTAGAAAATAATTCTGTGATGTTGTGAATTTCCGAGTGAAATTCCGAGTGGCCTTGTCAAGGCAGAACTCTCCGAGTGAGGGAGTAGATAAAATTCTGAGTGAGAGGCTTTCTGTGTGAAATTCCGAGCAGTTGTGTTCCGAGTGGAAGTATCCGAGTTCAAGGTAACTCATTCCGAGGGAAGTCTCTCTGTGAGTGTAATTCCGAGTGGAAATGGCACCGAGTGGGGTGTGTTGTCCAGAAGTATTCTGGAATGACTTCACTTGTGGGAAAAACAAAGGAAGTCAGCCTTTGGATTGTTTATCCGAGTGGAATCCTGAGTCAGTGTGAGGGCATATTATATATGTGGGTCGGTAGATTGGATTTGTGGACAGGTTTGTATTTATGAGAATATACATATATACATAAGGGATTTATGTTGATTTGATGCTTCTTACCGACTGGAATATGAATGATGTTGGGTGAATAATTCTAAGTTGATGAATTCCGAGAGAAATATAGGAGGCTTGGATCCAATTCTGAGTGAGGCTATGATGTTTGTCCTTTTTTTCCGACTGGAGAATACTTAAATGGATTTTTAGAGAATTGCCATTGATGAACCCATTCGGTGTAAGATTAGATGGGAGAATTTCCCGAGTGATCCTTGTGTGGCCTTTTCCCGGGTGGAAAAGCATGAGTATACCCCGAGTGGGATGGGTTTAGATATTCGCGAGTGGAATTCTGAGTGATCCTCTTCCAAGAGAAGAGTTGTTGTAATGGTTTAGATTGGACTGTATCCTAAGTGTAGGAAATATATATATTATCCGAGTGAATAAGACTATATACTCCGAGTGGTTAGGATCTGAACAAGTCCGGGTGAGACTTAATGAATTCCCCGAGTGAGTAAGATATCGTATACCGAGTGGTGAATGTGGAATACATTCTGAGTGACTTATAGTTGTGATACACTGAGTGGTGTTGACAAGCAAATATTCTGAGTGAGGAAGGATTTGGGATTCCGAGTGGGATGCCCCTTATTTACTGAGTGGAAGACCCAATAAGTGATGGGTCAGTTTTAGAGAAATTACCGAATGAAGGGTTGATTAAGATGACTCGGATTGGATTGGAATTGCCGAGTGAGAGACTATATGAGTATGAGTCGGCCCAAAATGTCTTGGTTGAATGGAAAGTGGATCGGTTTAGATTGTTATGTCAAGTGGGAAGCCGAGTGTGAGATGACTCGAATTTAATTGAAGTTTGCCGAGTGAAAACCGAATGAATATTGGGTCGGTTTTAAGGAATCCTGCCAACAGAAACCTGAGTGCTGGGAAAGATGATTTCTGGTTGGATTCGCTTAAGCGAATTAATACCTCGCTCAGGCGAGTGAGTGTGGAAACAGGTACTGGGGTTATTTCGCATGTGCGAATGGAGAGGCTTCTGCGAGATGGAGCTGTCTCGCTCAAGCGAATGTGGGTTTCGCTTGAGCGAGTGACACCCTGTTTGCGTGTGTCTTCCCTTTTCTCTTGGTTTAACTATGTGGACCCTTCTTTTACTCGGTTCTAAGGATATAAAAGGATATTAAAGTAAATATAACATGGCATGATGCATTATTGGACTGCCATTTTTAATTATGAGGTAATAGTGAGATATTTTAAGGGGAAACAACTATTAAAACAAAAACTCTCACTTTCTTTCTACCTTTCACGTCACTTCTTCCCCTCCTTTCTTCATTATTCTTCTTCGTCTTCTTCATGCTGTTCTCTATCTCCTCTTTTCTTCTCTCCAAAAACCCAAGCCGTGTGGAGTGTCTTCTCTTCCTTCACCATTTTCGTTTTATGGATGCTTGAAGGAGAAGCTTATGCTGGAACTCCTCCCTTTCTCCCACTCTATTTCCATGAGGATTTCTCCCTTTATGGGAAGCCCAATGTTGGCTCTTGGGTGAGGTAAGTTCTCCACCATTCTTTATGAGTTTTATGCCCTAGATGTTGGGTCCTATGTATTTGTGGGAGTGTTTATGGCATATGGGTTGTTGGGAGAGCTTTAAAGTGAGGAAACCCTAGGTGGGGGTTGTTATTATGACTTTAATAGTGGGTTATTATGGAGATGCATGAATTAATATTTGGATGGGTGGAAAATAAATGAGCAATTATGATGTTGATGGGTTTTGGTGAAACCCTAACTTTAATAAATTGGGGGAAGTGTGAAAGTAGAGTAAAATGTATGTTTAATGACATTGGGGAAGGATATTAATGATGGAAGATGGCTATTGATGGTGATTAATAAGTATTGGTGGCAGTTGTTGGGTTAGTTGGCATTTATGATCTAAAGGATCTTGACTTTGGGAAAGGAATTCCCGAAGCCTAATACAATTATATAACTTGGTATTTAACAAGTCTAAGACTTGATGATAAGCTAGAAAATGTCTAAAACTATGAGGAATGCCTTGTAATGGCTTATTAATTGTATGAGTGTATATGCATAATATGTAGATCGTATTCCGAAGGGTGCAAAGGAGCTCTTGGAGCATTGGAATGGTTCGGCTCTTCCCTTAAGGTAGGAGAGGAGTTAACATTCAAATTGCATGAGTAAATTTAATAGAGATTGTGTATGTGATTGATACTCATGCTTGCATTGCCATGTATATGTATTGAATTGTTTGGAATGGCAACTTGATAATTATGGAAAATTATTATGATACTCTTGTGTTGGGTTGGAAATTCCCAATGAATATATATAAGGATATTGATAGATAAAATGAAATATTATGACATTCTAGCGGTGGATACAAGTAGTTGACTTGTATGTGTGTAAGGCAATGATGATTGCCAAATATGTGAATGGTGAATATGCCTCGAATGATTTTATGTGTGGATTGATATTATTATGTGTGCTATGCCTTTGATATCCATATGTGGATTGTTATGAGTGGTGTTTGTGGTCATTGAATGCCAATTATTTGAATGATGTGCCTTGAAGGGCCTTGTGAATATTTATACGCCATTGATGATAAAACTAAAATATATAATATACCCCTAACTGAGAGGGTGAGATATCCTTGTGAGGTTGTTATTGAGCATATGCATTGTTGCATCTTGCATTCATGGCATGGCATAGCATTGATATTATGTGGTTGCGATCACAATGATGAAAGATCCTACGGGATTCTATGAAGGGAGTACCCCTTGCGAGGCGGGAAACCAATGTGATGATGATATGATATGGTAATGGTGGTTGCGATCACCTGATTATGGAATGTGAAAGGCCCTGCGGGGACCATTGTATGATGATGAGCCAGTGGTTGCGAACACTTGGTATTTGATATGATAAAGGGCTTGCGAGCACCTATGATGCCTATGGTTGCGATCATGAGGCGGGAGTACCCCTTGCGAGGCGGGAAACCTATGAGGATTGTTAAACGTGGTTGCGATCACGAGAAAGCTCCTTGCGAGGCTGCTATAGGGAGTACCCCTTGCGAGGCGGGAAACCAATGATTATGATTGATTGATTATGGTGGTTGCGATCACCCGTGATATGAAATCGGATCCGTTGCATATGCATTGAAATGGGATGACCACAAGTGTTGAGAAACCCCTTGCGAGGAGGTAATGATTAAAGATATAATGAATTGATAAGAATAATGATTGTGAATGCCCTTGTTGATAAGTGGCAAAGTGACAGTGTTAGTGATTATGTATATGTTGTGCTTATTTATGATATGAATTGCGATTCATGAGGCTGGTATGCTATTGTGATAGTGAGATAATGACTGAATGATAATTTAATGTTTTGATAGCAAAGCACACATGATGTTTGTATGCATATACACATGATCACAATATATATATTATTCGTCATTTTGAATGTATAACTCACTCTCCCATGTGGTCTCCTTTTTAGCATTGTGATGCAGGTTACCATGGGACAAATTCGGATTTAAAGATCAAACTTGGGTGAAGGTAAATAGTGGTAGAGGAAGTGCTTTGGCCGGCATCATTTATGAATTCATGTGTAATGAATAAATTGTGTATGATGATATAGATGATTTAGAGATTTTAAGTATGTATAAGATAATCCCTTGAATTGATGGATGATGAATAAATATATGTAATTGTGTAAGAGGTAGTTGTTTAATAGGCTTATAATTATGCCATTGCCTGCTAGCCTAGCCTTTTCTCATATCGTCATATATGGGACTAGGTGTGTGCCCGGTATACACATTCTTCCGCTGTATACTCTATTATTTTTGTATACCTTTATGGGCGAACTAGTTATAGATCCAGGTTTAATGTATTAAAATTGTACACTTTGGTTTTCTGTGATTCGAGTTTCGGTGTGATGCTGAACTTAGTTTGGAACGTGAAAAATTTACTCGTATTTATATTAATTATGACGATCACATCGAGATTCGAGTACAGGAAATCAGGGGTGTTACAAAGGTGGTATCAGAGCATATGTCGCTCTGAATAAGAATTATTGGTTACTAACCGAGCATGATTGCTTTATGATAATTGATATTATGAATGGCTAGAGGATGATTTCGCAATGGTGAGACTTTTAAGATGATTTTTGGAGCGGGATGCTCATTATTGGGATCTGGATGTTGGTATAGAATTAAGAATGATAATTATCTTGAGAATGATATTATGTTTTATTGCCCTACGTGGACCTATGATGTACTAAGTGTCTAGGAATTGTGAATTGATTATAGGGCATATTTGCTTATTGAGGAATTATCGTGAATGGTTAAAGTTGAGCTGGGATTGGAGCTCAATGAGGACTTTTGTGAGATTGTGATTTATAAGATGTGGTTATTGACTATGGGAAGTATACCCTTTATCATTGGGGTTATATGATAAATTTGTGGAGCTTAGTTGCTCATTGATAATCATGAATGAATTGTGGAATTGAATATGAATGAATGAAATTTCTTGACATGTGATGGATGTATGTATTGTGTAAGATCGGCCAAGTTCCTTACCCTATTACCTTCGAATGACGAATATATTGTAATTGTGCATTGATGTTGATATATATAATGCAAATTGATTGATGATGAATCCATGATTGAATGTTAATCATGGAAATGAAATATTGCGATGTGAATATGAGATATGAAATATGAATTGATATGATGATTTGATGCCATGTGTTAATCATGGATATGATATGTATATATTGATTTAATGATGGACCTATGCCGTATGTTAAATACGAATAGGAGATATTGAGAAAGAAATTGATATGGTAGTAGACCATATATGTTGAGATCTTGATGTGCATATGCACTTGGAATATGAATTGTGATTAGATTTCTTATAGGCATTGTGCTTGTGGCGTTTAGCCAAAGAATGTTTGTTAAATGAAATGAAACTCATATGCTTGAGTTGAATGAATGAATAATATTGAGTAATTCCCTAGTATGGGTATGTTTGAATTTAAATGTTTGGTTGTGCCATTTGTGAAGGATGGATTTTATATCCTTGGCACAAGAACCCTATGTGTTATATGATATAAGTGATTTGTTGCATTTCCCTAGATTGGGAATTTGAATATGTGATAAATGATTAAATATGAAATCGAATACCTGTTAAATTGAGATTGTGTCTCGGTGTTGACGTGTGAAAACCGAGTGAAGGATTTATTTAATTATGACCCACTAGGTGTGATGACCTAGATGGATTCGGTATGATCTTGTATGATCAATTGTTGTAGAGAATTAATTAAATTGGACCCTATGGCGATCTAGGCTCTATGTTGTTTTGTGAGCCATATCTAATGATGTTGTGTGGTGTGTGAGAACTCCACAATGGGTGCTAGGTAACCCTTGATGATTAATGAATAATGATGTTGAACTTGGGGTATGATTAGAATTGATTATGGTATATGAATTTACGATGTGCTCTCGAGCTAAATTCTGTGCCTTAGAAATTATGATCAATGGATCAAGTATAGATGATGATGTGATTTAGAGATGTCAATTGTGATCGTGAGTTGATGAATAGAAATTTAACCATGTCATTACTCCCTATTTTATTTGAAGGGTGCTATATTGGTGATAGAAACCACATAATGATGTGATATAATGTGAGCTATATGTTTAGTTTATGAGCCTTAATTGTGATCTGCAAAGAGAATACCTAATATGAAAGTTCATTATTTGATTATGTAGCCTATTTGATAAGAGTTTGATGAATCTTTTAATGTTCGAATTGATTTATAGTCAGCAAATATGTAAGTAAGACAAGAATCTTAGATTAATTGAGCATGGATTTGGATGAATAAAACCCAAAGATAGGGTATTTACCTTGTGATGATGGAAGAATTATGGTTAATACATTGATTTATTATGATGTTAAATAATATTTAATGAATGATATGGCATGATGGATGCCAAATTATCTATATAATGATGATGAAATATGAGTATTTTGGTTGTGGACTGGTGAGGATTATCACCAAGTCTTACATAAACTGGTATCGTTTGAATATATGTGACCAATATAAGCAATGGGAGTATGAGGTACTGGTCCTGATATGGTCTTACATGCCATAGGCATTGTGGCAACATGCACTTATGCGCCGACTTTATGTGTTTGTGGTAACCACTACAGGATTGGGACGCCTTCCTGTATGTCGGATGCAGCAACACATAGGCCGGGCAAGTGTAGGGGTTGTAGCTGCTTATGGTGAATGTACTGAGCCTATCTGGTCATACTGAGTATGAACATGCGAGCTCTGTTGGATAAGTTGTAATTGATAATATATGACATGTTTGATGTAGAAATTTTGTTAGGAACGATGGTGTGAGATGAACATGTCTTGATGGACTTTGAGAAGTCCAAGGTCATTTCATGGTGTTGTTGAATCTTGTTGATGTGTGGCCTGAGGTATGGCCTTGTGTCATGGGAATTGATGTTGAATTTTGAGGACGAAATTCTTTTTAGGTGGGGTGAATTGTAACACCCCGAATTTTATAAAAAAATGAATAATTAATGTGAATGGCAAATAGTTGATGCTTATTGAGGAAGATGGGTGAGAATATGTGGAATAAATCCAATTTGATTTATAATGAGGAATTCTGAGTGAGAATGCTTAGGAACAAGTTATATATGTCTTATATGATGTATATGATAGCATGGATATGATTAAATTGGCTTATGATGAAGTTTCATAAGTTGGACTGTGTGAAATCTGCGTTTCCTGCCTCTGTGTTGATAGTCTCGCCCGATCGAGAAGGGATCTCGCCCAGACGAGGATTCCCTGTGTTGGCCTTATGGTTTCTGGGCAATTTTCGCTCAGGCGAAGGTTAATTTCGCTCAAGCGAAATTGCCTATGTATCAGTGTTGCTCTCTAGAAGGGATTCGCAGTATCAGTGTTTGCTCTCTGGAGGAAATTCGCTCAAGCGAATGGAGTCTCGCCCAAGCAAAGGGTCTGAGAAATGGCATTCGCCCAAGCGAGTGAGGGATCAGCTTGAGCGAGCCAGTGAGGAATTGGTCACTGGATCTCTCTTCGCCCAAGCGAATGTGAGTAGCTTGAGCGAAAGTGGAAGTATGAATGCTGGGTGATGCTCACTCAGGTGTGACTGGTACAGTTGTACTAGACCGAGTATGGTAAGTATATGGTGAGTGTGTGGGATTTTGAACGAGATTTCCTTTGAGTAAGAACCTTAGAAAATAATTCTGTGATGTTGTGAATTTCCGAGTGAAATTCCGAGTGGCCTTGTCAAGGCAGAACTCTCCGAGTGAGGGAGTAGATAAAATTCTGAGTGAGAGGCTTTCTGTGTGAAATTCCGAGCAGTTGTGTTCCGAGTGGAAGTATCCGAGTTCAAGGTAACTCATTCCGAGGGAAGTCTCTCTGTGAGTGTAATTCCGAGTGGAAATGGCACCGAGTGGGGTGTGTTGTCCAGAAGTATTCTGGAATGACTTCACTTGTGGGAAAAACAAAGGAAGTCAGCCTTTGGATTGTTTATCCGAGTGGAATCCTGAGTCAGTGTGAGGGCATATTATATATGTGGGTCGGTAGATTGGATTTGTGGACAGGTTTGTATTTATGAGAATATACATATATACATAAGGGATTTATGTTGATTTGATGCTTCTTACCGACTGGAATATGAATGATGTTGGGTGAATAATTCTAAGTTGATGAATTCCGAGAGAAATATAGGAGGCTTGGATCCAATTCTGAGTGAGGCTATGATGTTTGTCCTTTTTTTCCGACTGGAGAATACTTAAATGGATTTTTAGAGAATTGCCATTGATGAACCCATTCGGTGTAAGATTAGATGGGAGAATTTCCCGAGTGATCCTTGTGTGGCCTTTTCCCGGGTGGAAAAGCATGAGTATACCCCGAGTGGGATGGGTTTAGATATTCGCGAGTGGAATTCTGAGTGATCCTCTTCCAAGAGAAGAGTTGTTGTAATGGTTTAGATTGGACTGTATCCTAAGTGTAGGAAATATATATATTATCCGAGTGAATAAGACTATATACTCCGAGTGGTTAGGATCTGAACAAGTCCGGGTGAGACTTAATGAATTCCCCGAGTGAGTAAGATATCGTATACCGAGTGGTGAATGTGGAATACATTCTGAGTGACTTATAGTTGTGATACACTGAGTGGTGTTGACAAGCAAATATTCTGAGTGAGGAAGGATTTGGGATTCCGAGTGGGATGCCCCTTATTTACTGAGTGGAAGACCCAATAAGTGATGGGTCAGTTTTAGAGAAATTACCGAATGAAGGGTTGATTAAGATGACTCGGATTGGATTGGAATTGCCGAGTGAGAGACTATATGAGTATGAGTCGGCCCAAAATGTCTTGGTTGAATGGAAAGTGGATCGGTTTAGATTGTTATGTCAAGTGGGAAGCCGAGTGTGAGATGACTCGAATTTAATTGAAGTTTGCCGAGTGAAAACCGAATGAATATTGGGTCGGTTTTAAGGAATCCTGCCAACAGAAACCTGAGTGCTGGGAAAGATGATTTCTGGTTGGATTCGCTTAAGTGAATTAATACCTCGCTCAGGCGAGTGAGTGTGGAAACAGGTACTGGGGTTATTTCGCATGTGCGAATGGAGAGGCTTCTGCGAGATGGAGCTGTCTCGCTCAAGCGAATGTGGGTTTCGCTTGAGCGAGTGACACCCTGTTTGCGTGTGTCTTCCCTTTTCTCTTGGTTTAACTATGTGGACCCTTCTTTTACTCGGTTCTAAGGATATAAAAGGATATTAAAGTAAATATAACATGGCATGATGCATTATTGGACTGCCATTTTTAATTATGAGGTAATAGTGAGATATTTTAAGGGGAAACAACTATTAAAACAAAAACTCTCACTTTCTTTCTACCTTTCACGTCACTTCTTCCCCTCCTTTCTTCATTATTCTTCTTCGTCTTCTTCATGCTGTTCTCTATCTCCTCTTTTCTTCTCTCCAAAAACCCAAGCCGTGTGGAGTGTCTTCTCTTCCTTCACCATTTTCGTTTTATGGATGCTTGAAGGAGAAGCTTATGCTGGAACTCCTCCCTTTCTCCCACTCTATTTCCATGAGGATTTCTCCCTTTATGGGAAGCCCAATGTTGGCTCTTGGGTGAGGTAAGTTCTCCACCATTCTTTATGAGTTTTATGCCCTAGATGTTGGGTCCTATGTATTTGTGGGAGTGTTTATGGCATATGGGTTGTTGGGAGAGCTTTAAAGTGAGGAAACCCTAGGTGGGGGTTGTTATTATGACTTTAATAGTGGGTTATTATGGAGATGCATGAATTAATATTTGGATGGGTGGAAAATAAATGAGCAATTATGATGTTGATGGGTTTTGGTGAAACCCTAACTTTAATAAATTGGGGGAAGTGTGAAAGTAGAGTAAAATGTATGTTTAATGACATTGGGGAAGGATATTAATGATGGAAGATGGCTATTGATGGTGATTAATAAGTATTGGTGGCAGTTGTTGGGTTAGTTGGCATTTATGATCTAAAGGATCTTGACTTTGGGAAAGGAATTCCCGAAGCCTAATACAATTATATAACTTGGTATTTAACAAGTCTAAGACTTGATGATAAGCTAGAAAATGTCTAAAACTATGAGGAATGCCTTGTAATGGCTTATTAATTGTATGAGTGTATATGCATAATATGTAGATCGTATTCCGAAGGGTGCAAAGGAGCTCTTGGAGCATTGGAATGGTTCGGCTCTTCCCTTAAGGTAGGAGAGGAGTTAACATTCAAATTGCATGAGTAAATTTAATAGAGATTGTGTATGTGATTGATACTCATGCTTGCATTGCCATGTATATGTATTGAATTGTTTGGAATGGCAACTTGATAATTATGGAAAATTATTATGATACTCTTGTGTTGGGTTGGAAATTCCCAATGAATATATATAAGGATATTGATAGATAAAATGAAATATTATGACATTCTAGCGGTGGATACAAGTAGTTGACTTGTATGTGTGTAAGGCAATGATGATTGCCAAATATGTGAATGGTGAATATGCCTCGAATGATTTTATGTGTGGATTGATATTATTATGTGTGCTATGCCTTTGATATCCATATGTGGATTGTTATGAGTGGTGTTTGTGGTCATTGAATGCCAATTATTTGAATGATGTGCCTTGAAGGGCCTTGTGAATATTTATACGCCATTGATGATAAAACTAAAATATATAATATACCCCTAACTGAGAGGGTGAGATATCCTTGTGAGGTTGTTATTGAGCATATGCATTGTTGCATCTTGCATTCATGGCATGGCATAGCATTGATATTATGTGGTTGCGATCACAATGATGAAAGATCCTACGGGATTCTATGAAGGGAGTACCCCTTGCGAGGCGGGAAACCAATGTGATGATGATATGATATGGTAATGGTGGTTGCGATCACCTGATTATGGAATGTGAAAGGCCCTGCGGGGACCATTGTATGATGATGAGCCAGTGGTTGCGAACACTTGGTATTTGATATGATAAAGGGCTTGCGAGCACCTATGATGCCTATGGTTGCGATCATGAGGCGGGAGTACCCCTTGCGAGGCGGGAAACCTATGAGGATTGTTAAACGTGGTTGCGATCACGAGAAAGCTCCTTGCGAGGCTGCTATAGGGAGTACCCCTTGCGAGGAGGGAAACCAATGATTATGATTGATTGATTATGGTGGTTGCGATCACCCGTGATATGAAATCGGATCCGTTGCATATGCATTGAAATGGGATGACCACAAGTGTTGAGAAACCCCTTGCGAGGAGGTAATGATTAAAGATATAATGAATTGATAAGAATAATGATTGTGAATGCCCTTGTTGATAAGTGGCAAAGTGACAGTGTTAGTGATTATGTATATGTTGTGCTTATTTATGATATGAATTGCGATTCATGAGGCTGGTATGCTATTGTGATAGTGAGATAATGACTGAATGATAATTTAATGTTTTGATAGCAAAGCACACATGATGTTTGTATGCATATACACATGATCACAATATATATATTATTCGTCATTTTGAATGTATAACTCACTCTCCCATGTGGTCTCCTTTTTAGCATTGTGATGCAGGTTACCATGGGACAAATTCGGATTTAAAGATCAAACTTGGGTGAAGGTAAATAGTGGTAGAGGAAGTGCTTTGGCCGGCATCATTTATGAATTCATGTGTAATGAATAAATTGTGTATGATGATATAGATGATTTAGAGATTTTAAGTATGTATAAGATAATCCCTTGAATTGATGGATGATGAATAAATATATGTAATTGTGTAAGAGGTAGTTGTTTAATAGGCTTATAATTATGCCATTGCCTGCTAGCCTAGCCTTTTCTCATATCGTCATATATGGGACTAGGTGTGTGCCCGGTATACACATTCTTCCGCTGTATACTCTATTATTTTTGTATACCTTTATGGGCGAACTAGTTATAGATCCAGGTTTAATGTATTAAAATTGTACACTTTGGTTTTCTGTGATTCGAGTTTCGGTGTGATGCTGAACTTAGTTTGGAACGTGAAAAATTTACTCGCATTTATATTAATTATGACGATCACATCGAGATTCGAGTACAGGAAATCAGGGGTGTTACAAAGGTGGTATCAGAGCATATGTCGCTCTGAATAAGAATTATTGGTTACTAACCGAGCATGATTGCTTTATGATAATTGATATTATGAATGGCTAGAGGATGATTTCGCAATGGTGAGACTTTTAAGATGATTTTTGGAGCGGGATGCTCATTATTGGGATCTGGATGTTGGTATAGAATTAAGAATGATAATTATCTTGAGAATGATATTATGTTTTATTGCCCTACGTGGACCTATGATGTACTAAGTGTCTAGGAATTGTGAATTGATTATAGGGCATATTTGCTTATTGAGGAATTATCGTGAATGGTTAAAGTTCAGCTGGGATTGGAGCTCAATGAGGACTTTTGTGAGATTGTGATTTATAAGATGTGGTTATTGACTATGGGAAGTATACCCTTTATCATTGGGGTTATATGATAAATTTGTGGAGCTTAGTTGCTCATTGATAATCATGAATGAATTGTGGAATTGAATATGAATGAATGAAATTTCTTGACATGTGATGGATGTATGTATTGTGTAAGATCGGCCAAGTTCCTTACCCTATTACCTTCGAATGACGAATATATTGTAATTGTGCATTGATGTTGATATATATAATGCAAATTGATTGATGATGAATCCATGATTGAATGTTAATCATGGAAATGAAATATTGCGATGTGAATATGAGATATGAAATATGAATTGATATGATGATTTGATGCCATGTGTTAATCATGGATATGATATGTATATATTGATTTAATGATGGACCTATGCCGTATGTTAAATACGAATAGGAGATATTGAGAAAGAAATTGATATGGTAGTAGACCATATATGTTGAGATCTTGATGTGCATATGCACTTGGAATATGAATTGTGATTAGATTTCTTATAGGCATTGTGCTTGTGGCGTTTAGCCAAAGAATGTTTGTTAAATGAAATGAAACTCATATGCTTGAGTTGAATGAATGAATAATATTGAGTAATTCCCTAGTATGGGTATGTTTGAATTTAAATGTTTGGTTGTGCCATTTGTGAAGGATGGATTTTATATCCTTGGCACAAGAACCCTATGTGTTATATGATATAAGTGATTTGTTGCATTTCCCTAGATTGGGAATTTGAATATGTGATAAATGATTAAATATGAAATCGAATACCTGTTAAATTGAGATTGTGTCTCGGTGTTAACGTGTGAAAACCGAGTGAAGGATTTATTTAATTATGACCCACTAGGTGTGATGACCTAGATGGATTCGGTATGATCTTGTATGATCAATTGTTGTAGAGAATTAATTAAATTGGACCCTATGGCGATCTAGGCTCTATGTTGTTTTGTGAGCCATATCTAATGATGTTGTGTGGTGTGTGAGAACTCCACAATGGGTGCTAGGTAACCCTTGATGATTAATGAATAATGATGTTGAACTTGGGGTATGATTAGAATTGATTATGGTATATGAATTTACGATGTGCTCTCGAGCTAAATTCTGTGCCTTAGAAATTATGATCAATGGATCAAGTATAGATGATGATGTGATTTAGAGATGTCAATTGTGATCGTGAGTTGATGAATAGAAATTTAACCATGTCATTACTCCCTATTTTATTTGAAGGGTGCTATATTGGTGATAGAAACCACATAATGATGTGATATAATGTGAGCTATATGTTTAGTTTATGAGCCTTAATTGTGATCTGCAAAGAGAATACCTAATATGAAAGTTCATTATTTGATTATGTAGCCTATTTGATAAGAGTTTGATGAATCTTTTAATGTTCGAATTGATTTATAGTCAGCAAATATGTAAGTAAGACAAGAATCTTAGATTAATTGAGCATGGATTTGGATGAATAAAACCCAAAGATAGGGTATTTACCTTGTGATGATGGAAGAATTATGGTTAATACATTGATTTATTATGATGTTAAATAATATTTAATGAATGATATGGCATGATGGATGCCAAATTATCTATATAATGATGATGAAATATGAGTATTTTGGTTGTGGACTGGTGAGGATTATCACCAAGTCTTACATAAACTGGTATCGTTTGAATATATGTGACCAATATAAGCAATGGGAGTATGAGGTACTGGTCCTGATATGGTCTTACATGCCATAGGCATTGTGGCAACATGCACTTATGCGCCGACTTTATGTGTTTGTGGTAACCACTACAGGATTGGGACGCCTTCCTGTATGTCGGATGCAGCAACACATAGGCCGGGCAAGTGTAGGGGTTGTAGCTGCTTATGGTGAATGTACTGAGCCTATCTGGTCATACTGAGTATGAACATGCGAGCTCTGTTGGATAAGTTGTAATTGATAATATATGACATGTTTGATGTAGAAATTTTGTTAGGAACGATGGTGTGAGATGAGCATGTCTTGATGGACTTTGAGAAGTCCAAGGTCATTTCATGGTGTTGTTGAATCTTGTTGATGTGTGGCCTGAGGTATGGCCTTGTGTCATGGGAATTGATGTTGAATTTTGAGGACGAAATTCTTTTTAGGTGGGGTGAATTGTAACACCCCGAATTTTATAAAAAAATGAATAATTAATGTGAATGGCAAATAGTTGATGCTTATTGAGGAAGATGGGTGAGAATATGTGGAATAAATCCAATTTGATTTATAATGAGGAATTCTGAGTGAGAATGCTTAGGAACAAGTTATATATGTCTTATATGATGTATATGATAGCATGGATATGATTAAATTGGCTTATGATGAAGTTTCATAAGTTGGACTGTGTGAAATCTGCGTTTCCTGCCTCTGTGTTGATAGTCTCGCCCGATCGAGAAGGGATCTCGCCCAGACGAGGATTCCCTGTGTTGGCCTTATGGTTTCTGGGCAATTTTCGCTCAGGCGAAGGTTAATTTCGCTCAAGCGAAATTGCCTATGTATCAGTGTTGCTCTCTAGAAGGGATTCGCAGTATCAGTGTTTGCTCTCTGGAGGAAATTCGCTCAAGCGAATGGAGTCTCGCCCAAGCAAAGGGTCTGAGAAATGGCATTCGCCCAAGCGAGTGAGGGATCAGCTTGAGCGAGCCAGTGAGGAATTGGTCACTGGATCTCTCTTCGCCCAAGCGAATGTGAGTAGCTTGAGCGAAAGTGGAAGTATGAATGCTGGGTGATGCTCACTCAGGTGTGACTGGTACAGTTGTACTAGACCGAGTATGGTAAGTATATGGTGAGTGTGTGGGATTTTGAACGAGATTTCCTTTGAGTAAGAACCTTAGAAAATAATTCTGTGATGTTGTGAATTTCCGAGTGAAATTCCGAGTGGCCTTGTCAAGGCAGAACTCTCCGAGTGAGGGAGTAGATAAAATTCTGAGTGAGAGGCTTTCTGTGTGAAATTCCGAGCAGTTGTGTTCCGAGTGGAAGTATCCGAGTTCAAGGTAACTCATTCTGAGGGAAGTCTCTCTGTGAGTGTAATTCCGAGTGGAAATGGCACCGAGTGGGGTGTGTTGTCCAGAAGTATTCTGGAATGACTTCACTTGTGGGAAAAACAAAGGAAGTCAGCCTTTGGATTGTTTATCCGAGTGGAATCCTGAGTCAGTGTGAGGGCATATTATATATGTGGGTCGGTAGATTGGATTTGTGGACAGGTTTGTATTTATGAGAATATACATATATACATAAGGGATTTATGTTGATTTGATGCTTCTTACCGACTGGAATATGAATGATGTTGGGTGAATAATTCTAAGTTGATGAATTCCGAGAGAAATATAGGAGGCTTGGATCCAATTCCGAGTGAGGCTATGATGTTTGTCCTTTTTTTCCGACTGGAGAATACTTAAATGGATTTTTAGAGAATTGCCATTGATGAACCCATTCGGTGTAAGATTAGATGGGAGAATTTCCCGAGTGATCCTTGTGTGGCCTTTTCCCGGGTGGAAAAGCATGAGTATACCCCGAGTGGGATGGGTTTAGATATTCGCGAGTGGAATTCTGAGTGATCCTCTTCCAAGAGAAGAGTTGTTGTAATGGTTTAGATTGGACTGTATCCTAAGTGTAGGAAATATATATATTATCCGAGTGAATAAGACTATATACTCCGAGTGGTTAGGATCTGAACAAGTCCGGGTGAGACTTAATGAATTCCCCGAGTGAGTAAGATATCGTATACCGAGTGGTGAATGTGGAATACATTCTGAGTGACTTATAGTTGTGATACACTGAGTGGTGTTGACAAGCAAATATTCTGAGTGAGGAAGGATTTGGGATTCCGAGTGGGATGCCCCTTATTTACTGAGTGGAAGACCCAATAAGTGATGGGTCAGTTTTAGAGAAATTACCGAATGAAGGGTTGATTAAGATGACTCGGATTGGATTGGAATTGCCGAGTGAGAGACTATATGAGTATGAGTCGGCCCAAAATGTCTTGGTTGAATGGAAAGTGGATCGGTTTAGATTGTTATGTCAAGTGGGAAGCCGAGTGTGAGATGACTCGAATTTAATTGAAGTTTGCCGAGTGAAAACCGAATGAATATTGGGTCGGTTTTAAGGAATCCTGCCAACAGAAACCTGAGTGCTGGGAAAGATGATTTCTGGTTGGATTCGCTTAAGCGAATTAATACCTCGCTCAGGCGAGTGAGTGTGGAAACAGGTACTGGGGTTATTTCGCATGTGCGAATGGAGAGGCTTCTGCGAGATGGAGCTGTCTCGCTCAAGCGAATGTGGGTTTCGCTTGAGCGAGTGACACCCTGTTTGCGTGTGTCTTCCCTTTTCTCTTGGTTTAACTATGTGGACCCTTCTTTTACTCGGTTCTAAGGATATAAAAGGATATTAAAGTAAATATAACATGGCATGATGCATTATTGGACTGCCATTTTTAATTATGAGGTAATAGTGAGATATTTTAAGGGGAAACAACTATTAAAACAAAAACTCTCACTTTCTTTCTACCTTTCACGTCACTTCTTCCCCTCCTTTCTTCATTATTCTTCTTTGTCTTCTTCATGCTGTTCTCTATCTCCTCTTTTCTTCTCTCCAAAAACCCAAGCCTGTGGAGTGTCTTCTCTTCCTTCACCATTTTCGTTTTATGGATGCTTGAAGGAGAAGCTTATGCTGGAACTCCTCCCTTTCTCCCACTCTATTTCCATGAGGATTTCTCCCTTTATGGGAAGCCCAATGTTGGCTCTTGGGTGAGGTAAGTTCTCCACCATTCTTTATGAGTTTTATGCCCTAGATGTTGGGTCCTATGTATTTGTGGGAGTGTTTATGGCATATGGGTTGTTGGGAGAGCTTTAAAGTGAGGAAACCCTAGGTGGGGGTTGTTATTATGACTTTAATAGTGGGTTATTATGGAGATGCATGAATTAATATTTGGATGGGTGGAAAATAAATGAGCAATTATGATGTTGATGGGTTTTGGTGAAACCCTAACTTTAATAAATTGGGGGAAGTGTGAAAGTAGAGTAAAATGTATGTTTAATGACATTGGGGAAGGATATTAATGATGGAAGATGGCTATTGATGGTGATTAATAAGTATTGGTGGCAGTTGTTGGGTTAGTTGGCATTTATGATCTAAAGGATCTTGACTTTGGGAAAGGAATTCCCGAAGCCTAATACAATTATATAACTTGGTATTTAACAAGTCTAAGACTTGATGATAAGCTAGAAAATGTCTAAAACTATGAGGAATGCCTTGTAATGGCTTATTAATTGTATGAGTGTATATGCATAATATGTAGATCGTATTCCGAAGGGTGCAAAGGAGCTCTTGGAGCATTGGAATGGTTCGGCTCTTCCCTTAAGGTAGGAGAGGAGTTAACATTCAAATTGCATGAGTAAATTTAATAGAGATTGTGTATGTGATTGATACTCATGCTTGCATTGCCATGTATATGTATTGAATTGTTTGGAATGGCAACTTGATAATTATGGAAAATTATTATGATACTCTTGTGTTGGGTTGGAAATTCCCAATGAATATATATAAGGATATTGATAGATAAAATGAAATATTATGACATTCTAGCGGTGGATACAAGTAGTTGACTTGTATGTGTGTAAGGCAATGATGATTGCCAAATATGTGAATGGTGAATATGCCTCGAATGATTTTATGTGTGGATTGATATTATTATGTGTGCTATGCCTTTGATATCCATATGTGGATTGTTATGAGTGGTGTTTGTGGTCATTGAATGCCAATTATTTGAATGATGTGCCTTGAAGGGCCTTGTGAATATTTATACGCCATTGATGATAAAACTAAAATATATAATATACCCCTAACTGAGAGGGTGAGATATCCTTGTGAGGTTGTTATTGAGCATATGCATTGTTGCATCTTGCATTCATGGCATGGCATAGCATTGATATTATGTGGTTGCGATCACAATGATGAAAGATCCTACGGGATTCTATGAAGGGAGTACCCCTTGCGAGGCGGGAAACCAATGTGATGATGATATGATATGGTAATGGTGGTTGCGATCACCTGATTATGAAATGTGAAAGGCCCTGCGGGGACCATTGTATGATGATGAGCCAGTGGTTGCGAACACTTGGTATTTGATATGATAAAGGGCTTGCGAGCACCTATGATGCCTATGGTTGCGATCATGAGGCGGGAGTACCCCTTGCGAGGCGGGAAACCTATGAGGATTGTTAAACGTGGTTGCGATCACGAGAAAGCTCCTTGCGAGGCTGCTATAGGGAGTACCCCTTGCGAGGCGGGAAACCAATGATTATGATTGATTGATTATGGTGGTTGCGATCACCCGTGATATGAAATCGGATCCGTTGCATATGCATTGAAATGGGATGACCACAAGTGTTGAGAAACCCCTTGCGAGGAGGTAATGATTAAAGATATAATGAATTGATAAGAATAGCGATTGTGAATGCCCTTGTTGATAAGTGGCAAAGTGACAGTGTTAGTGATTATGTATATGTTGTGCTTATTTATGATATGAATTGCGATTCATGAGGCTGGTATGCTATTGTGATAGTGAGATAATGACTGAATGATAATTTAATGTTTTGATAGCAAAGCACACATGATGTTTGTATGCATATACACATGATCACAATATATATATTATTCGTCATTTTGAATGTATAACTCACTCTCCCATGTGGTCTCCTTTTTAGCATTGTGATGCAGGTTACCATGGGACAAATTCGGATTTAAAGATCAAACTTGGGTGAAGGTAAATAGTGGTAGAGGAAGTGCTTTGGCCGGCATCATTTATGAATTCATGTGTAATGAATAAATTGTGTATGATGATATAGATGATTTAGAGATTTTAAGTATGTATAAGATAATCCCTTGAATTGATGGATGATGAATAAATATATGTAATTGTGTAAGAGGTAGTTGTTTAATAGGCTTATAATTATGCCATTGCCTGCTAGCCTAGCCTTTTCTCATATCGTCATATATGGGACTAGGTGTGTGCCCGGTATACACATTCTTCCGCTGTATACTCTATTATTTTTGTATACCTTTATGGGCGAACTAGTTATAGATCCAGGTTTAATGTATTAAAATTGTACACTTTGGTTTTCTGTGATTCGAGTTTCGGTGTGATGCTGAACTTAGTTTGGAACGTGAAAAATTTACTCGCATTTATATTAATTATGACGATCACATCGAGATTCGAGTACAGGAAATCAGGGGTGTTACAAAGGTGGTATCAGAGCATATGTCGCTCTGAATAAGAATTATTGGTTACTAACCGAGCATGATTGCTTTATGATAATTGATATTATGAATGGCTAGAGGATGATTTCGCAATGGTGAGACTTTTAAGATGATTTTTGGAGCGGGATGCTCATTATTGGGATCTGGATGTTGGTATAGAATTAAGAATGATAATTATCTTGAGAATGATATTATGTTTTATTGCCCTACGTGGACCTATGATGTACTAAGTGTCTAGGAATTGTGAATTGATTATAGGGCATATTTGCTTATTGAGGAATTATCGTGAATGGTTAAAGTTGAGCTGGGATTGGAGCTCAATGAGGACTTTTGTGAGATTGTGATTTATAAGATGTGGTTATTGACTATGGGAAGTATACCCTTTATCATTGGGGTTATATGATAAATTTGTGGAGCTTAGTTGCTCATTGATAATCATGAATGAATTGTGGAATTGAATATGAATGAATGAAATTTCTTGACATGTGATGGATGTATGTATTGTGTAAGATCGGCCAAGTTCCTTACCCTATTACCTTCGAATGACGAATATATTGTAATTGTGCATTGATGTTGATATATATAATGCAAATTGATTGATGATGAATCCATGATTGAATGTTAATCATGGAAATGAAATATTGCGATGTGAATATGAGATATGAAATATGAATTGATATGATGATTTGATGCCATGTGTTAATCATGGATATGATATGTATATATTGATTTAATGATGGACCTATGCCGTATGTTAAATACGAATAGGAGATATTGAGAAAGAAATTGATATGGTAGTAGACCATATATGTTGAGATCTTGATGTGCATATGCACTTGGAATATGAATTGTGATTAGATTTCTTATAGGCATTGTGCTTGTGGCGTTTAGCCAAAGAATGTTTGTTAAATGAAATGAAACTCATATGCTTGAGTTGAATGAATGAATAATATTGAGTAATTCCCTAGTATGGGTATGTTTGAATTTAAATGTTTGGTTGTGCCATTTGTGAAGGATGGATTTTATATCCTTGGCACAAGAACCCTATGTGTTATATGATATAAGTGATTTGTTGTATTTCCCTAGATTGGGAATTTGAATATGTGATAAATGATTAAATATGAAATCGAATACCTGTTAAATTGAGATTGTGTCTCGGTGTTGACGTGTGAAAACCGAGTGAAGGATTTATTTAATTATGACCCACTAGGTGTGATGACCTAGATGGATTCGGTATGATCTTGTATGATCAATTGTTGTAGAGAATTAATTAAATTGGACCCTATGGCGATCTAGGCTCTATGTTGTTTTGTGAGCCATATCTAATGATGTTGTGTGGTGTGTGAGAACTCCACAATGGGTGCTAGGTAACCCTTGATGATTAATGAATAATGATGTTGAACTTGGGGTATGATTAGAATTGATTATGGTATATGAATTTACGATGTGCTCTCGAGCTAAATTCTGTGCCTTAGAAATTATGATCAATGGATCAAGTATAGATGATGATGTGATTTAGAGATGTCAATTGTGATCGTGAGTTGATGAATAGAAATTTAACCATGTCATTACTCCCTATTTTATTTGAAGGGTGCTATATTGGTGATAGAAACCACATAATGATGTGATATAATGTGAGCTATATGTTTAGTTTATGAGCCTTAATTGTGATCTGCAAAGAGAATACCTAATATGAAAGTTCATTATTTGATTATGTAGCCTATTTGATAAGAGTTTGATGAATCTTTTAATGTTCGAATTGATTTATAGTCAGCAAATATGTAAGTAAGACAAGAATCTTAGATTAATTGAGCATGGATTTGGATGAATAAAACCCAAAGATAGGGTATTTACCTTGTGATGATGGAAGAATTATGGTTAATACATTGATTTATTATGATGTTAAATAATATTTAATGAATGATATGGCATGATGGATGCCAAATTATCTATATAATGATGATGAAATATGAGTATTTTGGTTGTGGACTGGTGAGGATTATCACCAAGTCTTACATAAACTGGTATCGTTTGAATATATGTGACCAATATAAGCAATGGGAGTATGAGGTACTGGTCCTGATATGGTCTTACATGCCATAGGCATTGTGGCAACATGCACTTATGCGCCGACTTTATGTGTTTGTGGTAACCACTACAGGATTGGGACGCCTTCCTGTATGTCGGATGCAGCAACACATAGGCCGGGCAAGTGTAGGGGTTGTAGCTGCTTATGGTGAATGTACTGAGCCTATCTGGTCATACTGAGTATGAACATGCGAGCTCTGTTGGATAAGTTGTAATTGATAATATATGACATGTTTGATGTAGAAATTTTGTTAGGAACGATGGTGTGAGATGAACATGTCTTGATGGACTTTGAGAAGTCCAAGGTCATTTCATGGTGTTGTTGAATCTTGTTGATGTGTGGCCTGAGGTATGGCCTTGTGTCATGGGAATTGATGTTGAATTTTGAGGACGAAATTCTTTTTAGGTGGGGTGAATTGTAACACCCCGAATTTTATAAAAAAATGAATAATTAATGTGAATGGCAAATAGTTGATGCTTATTGAGGAAGATGGGTGAGAATATGTGGAATAAATCCAATTTGATTTATAATGAGGAATTCTGAGTGAGAATGCTTAGGAACAAGTTATATATGTCTTATATGATGTATATGATAGCATGGATATGATTAAATTGGCTTATGATGAAGTTTCATAAGTTGGACTGTGTGAAATCTGCGTTTCCTGCCTCTGTGTTGATAGTCTCGCCCGATCGAGAAGGGATCTCGCCCAGACGAGGATTCCCTGTGTTGGCCTTATGGTTTCTGGGCAATTTTCGCTCAGGCGAAGGTTAATTTCGCTCAAGCGAAATTGCCTATGTATCAGTGTTGCTCTCTAGAAGGGATTCGCAGTATCAGTGTTTGCTCTCTGGAGGAAATTCGCTCAAGCGAATGGAGTCTCGCCCAAGCAAAGGGTCTGAGAAATGGCATTCGCCCAAGCGAGTGAGGGATCAGCTTGAGCGAGCCAGTGAGGAATTGGTCACTGGATCTCTCTTCGCCCAAGCGAATGTGAGTAGCTTGAGCGAAAGTGGAAGTATGAATGCTGGGTGATGCTCACTCAGGTGTGACTGGTACAGTTGTACTAGACCGAGTATGGTAAGTATATGGTGAGTGTGTGGGATTTTGAACGAGATTTCCTTTGAGTAAGAACCTTAGAAAATAATTCTGTGATGTTGTGAATTTCCGAGTGAAATTCCGAGTGGCCTTGTCAAGGCAGAACTCTCCGAGTGAGGGAGTAGATAAAATTCTGAGTGAGAGGCTTTCTGTGTGAAATTCCGAGCAGTTGTGTTCCGAGTGGAAGTATCCGAGTTCAAGGTAACTCATTCTGAGGGAAGTCTCTCTGTGAGTGTAATTCCGAGTGGAAATGGCACCGAGTGGGGTGTGTTGTCCAGAAGTATTCTGGAATGACTTCACTTGTGGGAAAAACAAAGGAAGTCAGCCTTTGGATTGTTTATCCGAGTGGAATCCTGAGTCAGTGTGAGGGCATATTATATATGTGGGTCGGTAGATTGGATTTGTGGACAGGTTTGTATTTATGAGAATATACATATATACATAAGGGATTTATGTTGATTTGATGCTTCTTACCGACTGGAATATGAATGATGTTGGGTGAATAATTCTAAGTTGATGAATTCCGAGAGAAATATAGGAGGCTTGGATCCAATTCCGAGTGAGGCTATGATGTTTGTCCTATTTTTCCGACTGGAGAATACTTAAATGGATTTTTAGAGAATTGCCATTGATGAACCCATTCGGTGTAAGATTAGATGGGAGAATTTCCCGAGTGATCCTTGTGTGGCCTTTTCCCGGGTGGAAAAGCATGAGTATACCCCGAGTGGGATGGGTTTAGATATTCGCGAGTGGAATTCTGAGTGATCCTCTTCCAAGAGAAGAGTTGTTGTAATGGTTTAGATTGGACTGTATCCTAAGTGTAGGAAATATATATATTATCCGAGTGAATAAGACTATATACTCCGAGTGGTTAGGATCTGAACAAGTCCGGGTGAGACTTAATGAATTCCCCGAGTGAGTAAGATATCGTATACCGAGTGGTGAATGTGGAATACATTCTGAGTGACTTATAGTTGTGATACACTGAGTGGTGTTGACAAGCAAATATTCTGAGTGAGGAAGGATTTGGGATTCCGAGTGGGATGCCCCTTATTTACTGAGTGGAAGACCCAATAAGTGATGGGTCAGTTTTAGAGAAATTACCGAATGAAGGGTTGATTAAGATGACTCGGATTGGATTGGAATTGCCGAGTGAGAGACTATATGAGTATGAGTCGGCCCAAAATGTCTTGGTTGAATGGAAAGTGGATCGGTTTAGATTGTTATGTCAAGTGGGAAGCCGAGTGTGAGATGACTCGAATTTAATTGAAGTTTGCCGAGTGAAAACCGAATGAATATTGGGTCGGTTTTAAGGAATCCTGCCAACAGAAACCTGAGTGCTGGGAAAGATGATTTCTGGTTGGATTCGCTTAAGCGAATTAATACCTCGCTCAGGCGAGTGAGTGTGGAAACACGTACTGGGGTTATTTCGCATGTGCGAATGGAGAGGCTTCTGCGAGATGGAGCTGTCTCGCTCAAGCGAATGTGGGTTTCGCTTGAGCGAGTGACACCCTGTTTGCGTGTGTCTTCCCTTTTCTCTTGGTTTAACTATGTGGACCCTTCTTTTACTCGGTTCTAAGGATATAAAAGGATATTAAAGTAAATATAACATGGCATGATGCATTATTGGACTGCCATTTTTAATTATGAGGTAATAGTGAGATATTTTAAGGGGAAACAACTATTAAAACAAAAACTCTCACTTTCTTTCTACCTTTCACGTCACTTCTTCCCCTCCTTTCTTCATTATTCTTCTTCGTCTTCTTCATGCTGTTCTCTATCTCCTCTTTTCTTCTCTCCAAAAACCCAAGCCGTGTGGAGTGTCTTCTCTTCCTTCACCATTTTCGTTTTATGGATGCTTGAAGGAGAAGCTTATGCTGGAACTCCTCCCTTTCTCCCACTCTATTTCCATGAGGATTTCTCCCTTTATGGGAAGCCCAATGTTGGCTCTTGGGTGAGGTAAGTTCTCCACCATTCTTTATGAGTTTTATGCCCTAGATGTTGGGTCCTATGTATTTGTGGGAGTGTTTATGGCATATGGGTTGTTGGGAGAGCTTTAAAGTGAGGAAACCCTAGGTGGGGGTTGTTATTATGACTTTAATAGTGGGTTATTATGGAGATGCATGAATTAATATTTGGATGGGTGGAAAATAAATGAGCAATTATGATGTTGATGGGTTTTGGTGAAACCCTAACTTTAATAAATTGGGGGAAGTGTGAAAGTAGAGTAAAATGTATGTTTAATGACATTGGGGAAGGATATTAATGATGGAAGATGGCTATTGATGGTGATTAATAAGTATTGGTGGCAGTTGTTGGGTTAGTTGGCATTTATGATCTAAAGGATCTTGACTTTGGGAAAGGAATTCCCGAAGCCTAATACAATTATATAACTTGGTATTTAACAAGTCTAAGACTTGATGATAAGCTAGAAAATGTCTAAAACTATGAGGAATGCCTTGTAATGGCTTATTAATTGTATGAGTGTATATGCATAATATGTAGATCGTATTCCGAAGGGTGCAAAGGAGCTCTTGGAGCATTGGAATGGTTCGGCTCTTCCCTTAAGGTAGGAGAGGAGTTAACATTAAATTGCATGAGTAAATTTAATAGAGATTGTGTATGTGATTGATACTCATGCTTGCATTGCCATGTATATGTATTGAATTGTTTGGAATGGCAACTTGATAATTATGGAAAATTATTATGATACTCTTGTGTTGGGTTGGAAATTCCCAATGAATATATATAAGGATATTGATAGATAAAATGAAATATTATGACATTCTAGCGGTGGATACAAGTAGTTGACTTGTATGTGTGTAAGGCAATGATGATTGCCAAATATGTGAATGGTGAATATGCCTCGAATGATTTTATGTGTGGATTGATATTATTATGTGTGCTATGCCTTTGATATCCATATGTGGATTGTTATGAGTGGTGTTTGTGGTCATTGAATGCCAATTATTTGAATGATGTGCCTTGAAGGGCCTTGTGAATATTTATACGCCATTGATGATAAAACTAAAATATATAATATACCCCTAACTGAGAGGGTGAGATATCCTTGTGAGGTTGTTATTGAGCATATGCATTGTTGCATCTTGCATTCATGGCATGGCATAGCATTGATATTATGTGGTTGCGATCACAATGATGAAAGATCCTACGGGATTCTATGAAGGGAGTACCCCTTGCGAGGCGGGAAACCAATGTGATGATGATATGATATGGTAATGGTGGTTGCGATCACCTGATTATGGAATGTGAAAGGCCCTGCGGGGACCATTGTATGATGATGAGCCAGTGGTTGCGAACACTTGGTATTTGATATGATAAAGGGCTTGCGAGCACCTATGATGCCTATGGTTGCGATCATGAGGCGGGAGTACCCCTTGCGAGGCGGGAAACCTATGAGGATTGTTAAACGTGGTTGCGATCACGAGAAAGCTCCTTGCGAGGCTGCTATAGGGAGTACCCCTTGCGAGGCGGGAAACCAATGATTATGATTGATTGATTATGGTGGTTGCGATCACCCGTGATATGAAATCGGATCCGTTGCATATGCATTGAAATGGGATGACCACAAGTGTTGAGAAACCCCTTGCGAGGAGGTAATGATTAAAGATATAATGAATTGATAAGAATAATGATTGTGAATGCCCTTGTTGATAAGTGGCAAAGTGACAGTGTTAGTGATTATGTATATGTTGTGCTTATTTATGATATGAATTGCGATTCATGAGGCTGGTATGCTATTGTGATAGTGAGATAATGACTGAATGATAATTTAATGTTTTGATAGCAAAGCACACATGATGTTTGTATGCATATACACATGATCACAATATATATATTATTCGTCATTTTGAATGTATAACTCACTCTCCCATGTGGTCTCCTTTTTAGCATTGTGATGCAGGTTACCATGGGACAAATTCGGATTTAAAGATCAAACTTGGGTGAAGGTAAATAGTGGTAGAGGAAGTGCTTTGGCCGGCATCATTTATGAATTCATGTGTAATGAATAAATTGTGTATGATGATATAGATGATTTAGAGATTTTAAGTATGTATAAGATAATCCCTTGAATTGATGGATGATGAATAAATATATGTAATTGTGTAAGAGGTAGTTGTTTAATAGGCTTATAATTATGCCATTGCCTGCTAGCCTAGCCTTTTCTCATATCGTCATATATGGGACTAGGTGTGTGCCCGGTATACACATTCTTCCGCTGTATACTCTATTATTTTTGTATACCTTTATGGGTGAACTAGTTATAGATCCAGGTTTAATGTATTAAAATTGTACACTTTGGTTTTCTGTGATTCGAGTTTCGGTGTGATGCTGAACTTAGTTTGGAACGTGAAAAATTTACTCGCATTTATATTAATTATGACGATCACATCGAGATTCGAGTACAGGAAATCAGGGGTGTTACAAAGGTGGTATCAGAGCATATGTCGCTCTGAATAAGAATTATTGGTTACTAACCGAGCATGATTGCTTTATGATAATTGATATTATGAATGGCTAGAGGATGATTTCGCAATGGTGAGACTTTTAAGATGATTTTTGGAGCGGGATGCTCATTATTGGGATCTGGATGTTGGTATAGAATTAAGAATGATAATTATCTTGAGAATGATATTATGTTTTATTGCCCTACGTGGACCTATGATGTACTAAGTGTCTAGGAATTGTGAATTGATTATAGGGCATATTTGCTTATTGAGGAATTATCGTGAATGGTTAAAGTTGAGCTGGGATTGGAGCTCAATGAGGACTTTTGTGAGATTGTGATTTATAAGATGTGGTTATTGACTATGGGAAGTATACCCTTTATCATTGGGGTTATATGATAAATTTGTGGAGCTTAGTTGCTCATTGATAATCATGAATGAATTGTGGAATTGAATATGAATGAATGAAATTTCTTGACATGTGATGGATGTATGTATTGTGTAAGATCGGCCAAGTTCCTTACCCTATTACCTTCGAATGACGAATATATTGTAATTGTGCATTGATGTTGATATATATAATGCAAATTGATTGATGATGAATCCATGATTGAATGTTAATCATGGAAATGAAATATTGCGATGTGAATATGAGATATGAAATATGAATTGATATGATGATTTGATGCCATGTGTTAATCATGGATATGATATGTATATATTGATTTAATGATGGACCTATGCCGTATGTTAAATACGAATAGGAGATATTGAGAAAGAAATTGATATGGTAGTAGACCATATATGTTGAGATCTTGATGTGCATATGCACTTGGAATATGAATTGTGATTAGATTTCTTATAGGCATTGTGCTTGTGGCGTTTAGCCAAAGAATGTTTGTTAAATGAAATGAAACTCATATGCTTGAGTTGAATGAATGAATAATATTGAGTAATTCCCTAGTATGGGTATGTTTGAATTTAAATGTTTGGTTGTGCCATTTGTGAAGGATGGATTTTATATCCTTGGCACAAGAACCCTATGTGTTATATGATATAAGTGATTTGTTGTATTTCCCTAGATTGGGAATTTGAATATGTGATAAATGATTAAATATGAAATCGAATACCTGTTAAATTGAGATTGTGTCTCGGTGTTGACGTGTGAAAACTGAGTGAAGGATTTATTTAATTATGACCCACTAGGTGTGATGACCTAGATGGATTCGGTATGATCTTGTATGATCAATTGTTGTAGAGAATTAATTAAATTGGACCCTATGGCGATCTAGGCTCTATGTTGTTTTGTGAGCCATATCTAATGATGTTGTGTGGTGTGTGAGAACTCCACAATGGGTGCTAGGTAACCCTTGATGATTAATGAATAATGATGTTGAACTTGGGGTATGATTAGAATTGATTATGGTATATGAATTTACGATGTGCTCTCGAGCTAAATTCTGTGCCTTAGAAATTATGATCAATGGATCAAGTATAGATGATGATGTGATTTAGAGATGTCAATTGTGATCGTGAGTTGATGAATAGAAATTTAACCATGTCATTACTCCCTATTTTATTTGAAGGGTGCTATATTGGTGATAGAAACCACATAATGATGTGATATAATGTGAGCTATATGTTTAGTTTATGAGCCTTAATTGTGATCTGCAAAGAGAATACCTAATATGAAAGTTCATTATTTGATTATGTAGCCTATTTGATAAGAGTTTGATGAATCTTTTAATGTTCGAATTGATTTATAGTCAGCAAATATGTAAGTAAGACAAGAATCTTAGATTAATTGAGCATGGATTTGGATGAATAAAACCCAAAGATAGGGTATTTACCTTGTGATGATGGAAGAATTATGGTTAATACATTGATTTATTATGATGTTAAATAATATTTAATGAATGATATGGCATGATGGATGCCAAATTATCTATATAATGATGATGAAATATGAGTATTTTGGTTGTGGACTGGTGAGGATTATCACCAAGTCTTACATAAACTGGTATCGTTTGAATATATGTGACCAATATAAGCAATGGGAGTATGAGGTACTGGTCCTGATATGGTCTTACATGCCATAGGCATTGTGGCAACATGCACTTATGCGCCGACTTTATGTGTTTGTGGTAACCACTACAGGATTGGGACGCCTTCCTGTATGTCGGATGCAGCAACACATAGGCCGGGCAAGTGTAGGGGTTGTAGCTGCTTATGGTGAATGTACTGAGCCTATCTGGTCATACTGAGTATGAACATGCGAGCTCTGTTGGATAAGTTGTAATTGATAATATATGACATGTTTGATGTAGAAATTTTGTTAGGAACGATGGTGTGAGATGAACATGTCTTGATGGACTTTGAGAAGTCCAAGGTCATTTCATGGTGTTGTTGAATCTTGTTGATGTGTGGCCTGAGGTATGGCCTTGTGTCATGGGAATTGATGTTGAATTTTGAGGACGAAATTCTTTTTAGGTGGGGTGAATTGTAACACCCCGAATTTTATAAAAAAATGAATAATTAATGTGAATGGCAAATAGTTGATGCTTATTGAGGAAGATGGGTGAGAATATGTGGAATAAATCCAATTTGATTTATAATGAGGAATTCTGAGTGAGAATGCTTAGGAACAAGTTATATATGTCTTATATGATGTATATGATAGCATGGATATGATTAAATTGGCTTATGATGAAGTTTCATAAGTTGGACTGTGTGAAATCTGCGTTTCCTGCCTCTGTGTTGATAGTCTCGCCCGATCGAGAAGGGATCTCGCCCAGACGAGGATTCCCTGTGTTGGCCTTATGGTTTCTGGGCAATTTTCGCTCAGGCGAAGGTTAATTTCGCTCAAGCGAAATTGCCTATGTATCAGTGTTGCTCTCTAGAAGGGATTCGCAGTATCAGTGTTTGCTCTCTGGAGGAAATTCGCTCAAGCGAATGGAGTCTCGCCCAAGCAAAGGGTCTGAGAAATGGCATTCGCCCAAGCGAGTGAGGGATCAGCTTGAGCGAGCCAGTGAGGAATTGGTCACTGGATCTCTCTTCGCCCAAGCGAATGTGAGTAGCTTGAGCGAAAGTGGAAGTATGAATGCTGGGTGATGCTCACTCAGGTGTGACTGGTACAGTTGTACTAGACCGAGTATGGTAAGTATATGGTGAGTGTGTGGGATTTTGAACGAGATTTCCTTTGAGTAAGAACCTTAGAAAATAATTCTGTGATGTTGTGAATTTCCGAGTGAAATTCCGAGTGGCCTTGTCAAGGCAGAACTCTCCGAGTGAGGGAGTAGATAAAATTCTGAGTGAGAGGCTTTCTGTGTGAAATTCCGAGCAGTTGTGTTCCGAGTGGAAGTATCCGAGTTCAAGGTAACTCATTCCGAGGGAAGTCTCTCTGTGAGTGTAATTCCGAGTGGAAATGGCACCGAGTGGGGTGTGTTGTCCAGAAGTATTCTGGAATGACTTCACTTGTGGGAAAAACAAAGGAAGTCAGCCTTTGGATTGTTTATCCGAGTGGAATCCTGAGTCAGTGTGAGGGCATATTATATATGTGGGTCGGTAGATTGGATTTGTGGACAGGTTTGTATTTATGAGAATATACATATATACATAAGGGATTTATGTTGATTTGATGCTTCTTACCGACTGGAATATGAATGATGTTGGGTGAATAATTCTAAGTTGATGAATTCCGAGAGAAATATAGGAGGCTTGGATCCAATTCCGAGTGAGGCTATGATGTTTGTCCTTTTTTTCCGACTGGAGAATACTTAAATGGATTTTTAGAGAATTGCCATTGATGAACCCATTCGGTGTAAGATTAGATGGGAGAATTTCCCGAGTGATCCTTGTGTGGCCTTTTCCCGGGTGGAAAAGCATGAGTATACCCCGAGTGGGATGGGTTTAGATATTCGCGAGTGGAATTCTGAGTGATCCTCTTCCAAGAGAAGAGTTGTTGTAATGGTTTAGATTGGACTGTATCCTAAGTGTAGGAAATATATATATTATCCGAGTGAATAAGACTATATACTCCGAGTGGTTAGGATCTGAACAAGTCCGGGTGAGACTTAATGAATTCCCCGAGTGAGTAAGATATCGTATACCGAGTGGTGAATGTGGAATACATTCTGAGTGACTTATAGTTGTGATACACTGAGTGGTGTTGACAAGCAAATATTCTGAGTGAGGAAGGATTTGGGATTCCGAGTGGGATGCCCCTTATTTACTGAGTGGAAGACCCAATAAGTGATGGGTCAGTTTTAGAGAAATTACCGAATGAAGGGTTGATTAAGATGACTCGGATTGGATTGGAATTGCCGAGTGAGAGACTATATGAGTATGAGTCGGCCCAAAATGTCTTGGTTGAATGGAAAGTGGATCGGTTTAGATTGTTATGTCAAGTGGGAAGCCGAGTGTGAGATGACTCGAATTTAATTGAAGTTTGCCGAGTGAAAACCGAATGAATATTGGGTCGGTTTTAAGGAATCCTGCCAACAGAAACCTGAGTGCTGGGAAAGATGATTTCTGGTTGGATTCGCTTAAGCGAATTAATACCTCGCTCAGGCGAGTGAGTGTGGAAACAGGTACTGGGGTTATTTCGCATGTGCGAATGGAGAGGCTTCTGCGAGATGGAGCTGTCTCGCTCAAGCGAATGTGGGTTTCGCTTGAGCGAGTGACACCCTGTTTGCGTGTGTCTTCCCTTTTCTCTTGGTTTAACTATGTGGACCCTTCTTTTACTCGGTTCTAAGGATATAAAAGGATATTAAAGTAAATATAACATGGCATGATGCATTATTGGACTGCCATTTTTAATTATGAGGTAATAATGAGATATTTTAAGGGGAAACAACTATTAAAACAAAAACTCTCACTTTCTTTCTACCTTTCACGTCACTTCTTCCCCTCCTTTCTTCATTATTCTTCTTCGTCTTCTTCATGCTGTTCTCTATCTCCTCTTTTCTTCTCTCCAAAAACCCAAGCCGTGTGGAGTGTCTTCTCTTCCTTCACCATTTTCGTTTTATGGATGCTTGAAGGAGAAGCTTATGCTGGAACTCCTCCCTTTCTCCCACTCTATTTCCATGAGGATTTCTCCCTTTATGGGAAGCCCAATGTTGGCTCTTGGGTGAGGTAAGTTCTCCACCATTCTTTATGAGTTTTATGCCCTAGATGTTGGGTCCTATGTATTTGTGGGAGTGTTTATGGCATATGGGTTGTTGGGAGAGCTTTAAAGTGAGGAAACCCTAGGTGGGGGTTGTTATTATGACTTTAATAGTGGGTTATTATGGAGATGCATGAATTAATATTTGGATGGGTGGAAAATAAATGAGCAATTATGATGTTGATGGGTTTTGGTGAAACCCTAACTTTAATAAATTGGGGGAAGTGTGAAAGTAGAGTAAAATGTATGTTTAATGACATTGGGGAAGGATATTAATGATGGAAGATGGCTATTGATGGTGATTAATAAGTATTGGTGGCAGTTGTTGGGTTAGTTGGCATTTATGATCTAAAGGATCTTGACTTTGGGAAAGGAATTCCCGAAGCCTAATACAATTATATAACTTGGTATTTAACAAGTCTAAGACTTGATGATAAGCTAGAAAATGTCTAAAACTATGAGGAATGCCTTGTAATGGCTTATTAATTGTATGAGTGTATATGCATAATATGTAGATCGTATTCCGAAGGGTGCAAAGGAGCTCTTGGAGCATTGGAATGGTTCGGCTCTTCCCTTAAGGTAGGAGAGGAGTTAACATTCAAATTGCATGAGTAAATTTAATAGAGATTGTGTATGTGATTGATACTCATGCTTGCATTGCCATGTATATGTATTGAATTGTTTGGAATGGCAACTTGATAATTATGGAAAATTATTATGATACTCTTGTGTTGGGTTGGAAATTCCCAATGAATATATATAAGGATATTGATAGATAAAATGAAATATTATGACATTCTAGCGGTGGATACAAGTAGTTGACTTGTATGTGTGTAAGGCAATGATGATTGCCAAATATGTGAATGGTGAATATGCCTCGAATGATTTTATGTGTGGATTGATATTATTATGTGTGCTATGCCTTTGATATCCATATGTGGATTGTTATGAGTGGTGTTTGTGGTCATTGAATGCCAATTATTTGAATGATGTGCCTTGAAGGGCCTTGTGAATATTTATACGCCATTGATGATAAAACTAAAATATATAATATACCCCTAACTGAGAGGGTGAGATATCCTTGTGAGGTTGTTATTGAGCATATGCATTGTTGCATCTTGCATTCATGGCATGGCATAGCATTGATATTATGTGGTTGCGATCACAATGATGAAAGATCCTACGGGATTCTATGAAGGGAGTACCCCTTGCGAGGCGGGAAACCAATGTGATGATGATATGATATGGTAATGGTGGTTGCGATCACCTGATTATGGAATGTGAAAGGCCCTGCGGGGACCATTGTATGATGATGAGCCAGTGGTTGCGAACACTTGGTATTTGATATGATAAAGGGCTTGCGAGCACCTATGATGCCTATGGTTGCGATCATGAGGCGGGAGTACCCCTTGCGAGGCGGGAAACCTATGAGGATTGTTAAACGTGGTTGCGATCACGAGAAAGCTCCTTGCGAGGCTGCTATAGGGAGTACCCCTTGCGAGGCGGGAAACCAATGATTATGATTGATTGATTATGGTGGTTGCGATCACCCGTGATATGAAATCGGATCCGTTGCATATGCATTGAAATGGGATGACCACAAGTGTTGAGAAACCCCTTGCGAGGAGGTAATGATTAAAGATATAATGAATTGATAAGAATAATGATTGTGAATGCCCTTGTTGATAAGTGGCAAAGTGACAGTGTTAGTGATTATGTATATGTTGTGCTTATTTATGATATGAATTGCGATTCATGAGGCTGGTATGCTATTGTGATAGTGAGATAATGACTGAATGATAATTTAATGTTTTGATAGCAAAGCACACATGATGTTTGTATGCATATACACATGATCACAATATATATATTATTCGTCATTTTGAATGTATAACTCACTCTCCCATGTGGTCTCCTTTTTAGCATTGTGATGCAGGTTACCATGGGACAAATTCGGATTTAAAGATCAAACTTGGGTGAAGGTAAATAGTGGTAGAGGAAGTGCTTTGGCCGGCATCATTTATGAATTCATGTGTAATGAATAAATTGTGTATGATGATATAGATGATTTAGAGATTTTAAGTATGTATAAGATAATCCCTTGAATTGATGGATGATGAATAAATATATGTAATTGTGTAAGAGGTAGTTGTTTAATAGGCTTATAATTATGCCATTGCCTGCTAGCCTAGCCTTTTCTCATATCGTCATATATGGGACTAGGTGTGTGCCCGGTATACACATTCTTCCGCTGTATACTCTATTATTTTTGTATACCTTTATGGGTGAACTAGTTATAGATCCAGGTTTAATGTATTAAAATTGTACACTTTGGTTTTCTGTGATTCGAGTTTCGGTGTGATGCTGAACTTAGTTTGGAACGTGAAAAATTTACTCGCATTTATATTAATTATGACGATCACATCGAGATTCGAGTACAGGAAATCAGGGGTGTTACAAAGGTGGTATCAGAGCATATGTCGCTCTGAATAAGAATTATTGGTTACTAACCGAGCATGATTGCTTTATGATAATTGATATTATGAATGGCTAGAGGATGATTTCGCAATGGTGAGACTTTTAAGATGATTTTTGGAGCGGGATGCTCATTATTGGGATCTGGATGTTGGTATAGAATTAAGAATGATAATTATCTTGAGAATGATATTATGTTTTATTGCCCTACGTGGACCTATGATGTACTAAGTGTCTAGGAATTGTGAATTGATTATAGGGCATATTTGCTTATTGAGGAATTATCGTGAATGGTTAAAGTTGAGCTGGGATTGGAGCTCAATGAGGACTTTTGTGAGATTGTGATTTATAAGATGTGGTTATTGACTATGGGAAGTATACCCTTTATCATTGGGGTTATATGATAAATTTGTGGAGCTTAGTTGCTCATTGATAATCATGAATGAATTGTGGAATTGAATATGAATGAATGAAATTTCTTGACATGTGATGGATGTATGTATTGTGTAAGGCAATGATGATTGCCAAATATGTGAATGGTGAATATGCCTCGAATGATTTTATGTGTGGATTGATATTATTATGTGTGCTATGCCTTTGATATCCATATGTGGATTGTTATGAGTGGTGTTTGTGGTCATTGAATGCCAATTATTTGAATGATGTGTCTTGAAGGGCCTTGTGAATATTTATACGCCATTGATGATAAAACTAAAATATATAATATACCCCTAACTGAGAGGGTGAGATATCCTTGTGAGGATGTTATTGAGCATATGCATTGTTGCATCTTGCATTCATGGCATGGCATAGCATTGATATTATGTGGTTGCGATCACAATGATGAAAGATCCTACGGGATTCTATGAAGGGAGTACCCCTTGCGAGGCGGGAAACCAATGTGATGATGATATGATATGGTAATGGTGGTTGCGATCACCTGATTATGGAATGTGAAAGGCCCTGCGGGGACCATTGTATGATGATGAGCCAGTGGTTGCGAACACTTGGTATTTGATATGATAAAGGGCTTGCGAGCACCTATGATGCCTATGGTTGCGATCATGAGGCGGGAGTACCCCTTGCGAGGCGGGAAACCTATGAGGATTGTTAAACGTGGTTGCGATCACGAGAAAGCTCCTTGCGAGGCTGCTATAGGGAGTACCCCTTGCGAGGCGGGAAACCAATGATTATGATTGATTGATTATGGTGGTTGCGATCACCCGTGATATGAAATCGGATCCGTTGCATATGCATTGAAATGGGATGACCACAAGTGTTGAGAAACCCCTTGCGAGGAGGTAATGATTAAAGATATAATGAATTGATAAGAATAATGATTATGAATGCCCTTGTTGATAAGTGGCAAAGTGACAGTGTTAGTGATTATGTATATGTTGTGCTTATTTATGATATGAATTGCGATTCATGAGGCTGGTATGCTATTGTGATAGTGAGATAATGACTGAATGATAATTTAATGTTTTGATAGCAAAGCACACATGATGTTTGTATGCATATACACATGATCACAATATATATATTATTCGTCATTTTGAATGTATAACTCACTCTCCCATGTGGTCTCCTTTTTAGCATTGTGATGCAGGTTACCATGGGACAAATTCGGATTTAAAGATCAAACTTGGGTGAAGGTAAATAGTGGTAGAGGAAGTGCTTTGGCCGGCATCATTTATGAATTCATGTGTAATGAATAAATTGTGTATGATGATATAGATGATTTAGAGATTTTAAGTATGTATAAGATAATCCCTTGAATTGATGGATGATGAATAAATATATGTAATTGTGTAAGAGGTAGTTGTTTAATAGGCTTATAATTATGCCATTGCCTGCTAGCCTAGCCTTTTCTCATATCGTCATATATGGGACTAGGTGTGTGCCCGGTATACACATTCTTCCGCTGTATACTCTATTATTTTTGTATACCTTTATGGGCGAACTAGTTATAGATCCAGGTTTAATGTATTAAAATTGTACACTTTGGTTTTCTGTGATTCGAGTTTCGGTGTGATGCTGAACTTAGTTTGGAAAAATTTACTCGCATTTATATTAATTATGACGATCACATCGAGATTCGAGTATAGGAAATCAGGGGTGTTACAAATACTATAGTCTCGCTCGGAATCATCAACTCAGCACAATTCATTCATCAACAACCTTCGAATCATTTAACAATACATTCCAGTCGGGAGACGCATCAAATTAACATAAAGCACTTATGTATAAATGTATGTACTCAAAAATATAAACCTGCCCACAAATCCAATCTACCGACCCGTAAACATGTAACCATATACTCGGAATACCCATTATCTTGATATTATGCATTTACCAATACTTACGATACCATACAAGTGACACCATGACTATTCTATCCTTATAAATGAATATATTTAATCGTCATTTTACATGAGAGCCGGCCAAGGCTACACAGACAGAACATAATAATGCAATACAAGTACTCAACAGTCAGAGTACACTTCACTCGGACTTGAGACCCTATCATCATTTCCGAGCACGACCTGCACACACTGAAAAATGGTGTAGGGGTGAGCATCTTAGATATTAAATGATAGATACTGACCCAGGTTGTACCACAATTATACAGCAATATATATATACGCAATTATACATAGCAACGATTAAAGTCAAAGCAATAACAATCAACCAGGACACACATCAAACTCTTACCGATCGGAATCCATCAGTTATCACTCGGCCAGGTGCACATATACAGCCAATAACATCAATATAACAACAATCAGCAACATGATAATACCAACGAATCAGAACGCACATGTTCAACATTTTCCGATCAGAATCTAACAGTTCTCACTCGGCTATACACACATAACATTTCAATCACCTTGATATATGTTCATAGAACAGATTCAGTCAGCATCAACAGCATATGCACACAGAATAATTCAATCAGTTATATACATTCATCATCCCATTAACATCATCACCTGCATAATCAATTCCAAACAATATCAACAGTTAATACACACAGTATTTCACTCGGTTCCGCATTCATCATCTCATCAACACCATCAATGCATAGTCAACTTCCAAACAATATCAATCAGTTAATACACACATAGTATTTCACTCGGTTCCGCATTCGTGTGTATCAGTTTAGACGTTGCAACGTAGGCTCTCAGCCTTTTTATACATAGCTCTCAGCTATCAAATCAGCTCCCAGCTGCTTGGCCATTTTACAGGTACCCAACCGTTTGCCCACAGGTGACACCAACGCTCTCAGCACCAACGGAGGTGTTCACAGGCAGCCCGAGTCCCACTCAAGGGCTACCTTGAGTCCCACTCAAGGATTTCACAGCGTCCCACGCTTTAATAACTGATGATAGTGTCCCACACTACGTGCTCTCAGGACAAATACATCCCATGCGCCACACGCGGATTCATCACACAACACAGAGTTCATATACACAGCCATACATGTATCTCATGCAATCGGCGTCATACATCATCAGCATTCAAACAGCACATGCATCTCATGTAATCAATGCTGGACATTAACAGAACTCAATAACACATGCATCTCATGCAGTCGGTATTACACATTCTCAGAACTCAATAGCACATGCATCTCATGCAATTGGCATTAGGCATTATCAGCACTCAACAACACACGCATCTCATGCGGCTGGTATAACACGTCATCAGGACTCTAACAACACACATGTAATCGGCATTTAAGCAATGTCAGGACTCAGACAACACATGCAATCGGTAAGGTACATTATCAGATTCACTAAGTCATATTTCACCACATGCAGTCAGCATTTTGAACTCATAACAACTTGCAGGTCATGTAAACACACGGTAATCACCAACAGCACTTCAACACATTCCTTTCACACAATCGTTCAACCTTCACAGGCCATCAACATGCAACACTCAACTTTCACTCGTCATGCAACTGGGCAGTACACACTCGCATGCAACACAACACACAATCAGAACACGGAAACAGCAAGCATCAACACTCGGAACCCGTTCATAACCCATGCATTTAAGATAGAAGATACCCCCCTACCTGGACTGAAGCTTTCAGTCGGTCAACACGACACTCAGTTTCAGAGGAACACTGAGTCACTCTTAGCACATCTGTATGCAAGAGCAGGGGAGACCATTCGGGTTTCTGAGACGCCCAGCTCTCGGTTCGTTCCCTGGAGTAGCTCCATCACAACGCTGTGAACACTCCCACCACCTTGAAGCTCCTCGAAGCGCAGATCTCCACTGAGACTTGGCAGCTTCGAGTAAGGAGAGGAAGAAGGGGGGAAGCCGACGAAGGAATGAAGGAATAAGGAAGGAGACAGGTTGCATGCAGAGGGAATGCACACCCTCACCCTCACTGGCTCGTTGAGTAAGGAAGGAGGACTCCGATCCTCAGCTACCATGGTTGCGAGCTCACGGAAACAGAGCGCAAAGGAGAAAGAAGAAGATCGAAGAGTGAAGAAGAAGAAGAAGAAGAAAAGAAAAGAGAACGGAAGAAGAGGAGTCTGAAGAAAGATGCATAATATCAGTGACTATAGACACATATATATGCATATGCGTGCACGCGGAAGAGAAGGAGAGTGGTATAGGAAGTCGTGCACAGCAGCAGCCCCCACACGTGTCATATACACATAGTCACAACTAGTCAGCTGTTGACAACTAGTCACAATCAATCAGCCTTTGCTTTCTTTAACTTAAATTAATTAAACCAATTATAATTAATAAATAATCTTCCCCACTTAGCAATTATTATTTTAATGATTTATTTTTATTCGGTAATTAATTATTAAATCGGGATGTTACAAAAATGAAGCATTTAAATAACAAAATCCCACCTAGATCCATAAGTAGTAAATAGTCAATCATAGAATAAATAAAATTTGGTTAGTCAAAACAATAAAATTGTTGAAGCAATCTAGATAAAGTAGTGATAGATAAATAAGAAAATAAGAAGATTATAGAATAAAAAGGGAATAAAATATCACTAAAATCATTGTTAGGATATAAAGGATTAGTAGCCCATATCTGATCAAGAAAATAAGATTAATAATATAGTCCACTTAGATTAGAAAAAAAAGAGAAATTACTAATTAGTTGTTAATGATAACTAAAGAGTTCATAATTGGACCTCGGGAGGTTTATTAAGGAAGTAATCATACCTAAGTAAATCGAAAATGCTTAGTAAGTGGGGAAATAAAAAACACAGAGATATTGAACTAAATGGTATACCCTTAATGATAAAATTACATTAAGGAAATGCCAATGACATGAACTGTATAAATGGAAACGCTTATGTCTAGTAAACTTTTGGTGACGTTAAGTGTGTAATTACTTGCTAAGCCGTGGTAATGATGAAGAATAAAATTTACATCATACATGTGTGTAATGACTACTTAATATTACATGTAACATAACACTTGTTGGTTGACTGATTATGTGACATGATAGGATATATGATTGTGAATGATTGTGTACATAAATATATGTGTGATAGTTATGTGATGAATATGGTATAATGCAATGTATTTTGTGATGTTGTTGTATACTTGTTGATGTGGTATGGTTGTGAACATTGTATGATGCATGGATAACAAATTATAGATAAAAGATTTGGAAAATGGTATTGGTAGAGGTCCCGGAATAATTAAATATGAAAGTATGTACGACTCGGATCCGAGATAAAATGTGGGCGTTGAAGCGCCAATGTACCCAAATTGTTGAGAAATTGTAAAACCTCACTTCATTCCTAAGTGTCGAGCATGTTACTATAATAAAGAAAATAAGAAGACTTGGTTACACTGAGTAAAGAAAAGGACTCGACATTAGTGTTATTCCTCAAATTTACAATAAATCCTTTAATAAAAATTTCATAAAAATAATAAAAATTAGTTTAAATTGTTAGAAAATTAGGTTTTAAATTCAATAAATAGAATTTGTTGGAAATAATTTGCCCTTGATCAATTTTCTCTAGTTTTGCAGTGAAAAAGTAAAGAAATTGAAGAGAAAATTGAAGATCTGGAAATCTGACGTGTAGCCTCAACCACACGCGTAGCGTGGGGACTTTTGATGCTGACGCTACGCGTCACATCCACATGTAGCGTCAGAGCTGCATGGACTTCACAGCCAGCTTGGACAAGCACTCAGCTAGTGACCCATTATTGGCCACTCCACTCTGTACAAATAGACAAGCCGAATTGGGAGACAGGTCCATATGGCACTGTATGATTGAATAAAATAATTCTATAGTGGCCACTTCAAGCTGCGTTTAATGGAGGCTGACTCAGGGAACTGACGTGTAGCGTCAGGCTGGTGCGTAGCGTCAGGACCCTTCCTCAACCCTATAAATAGGGCCATCTCCAACACTTCTAAGCATCCCATCCCATTCTGAGCATTCCACTCTTCTCTTCTCTTATACAGTCGAGTTTGAGTGTTTCTTTTGTGAGTTTGTAGTTCTAGAATAGTTTTCTAGATACTTGAGAGCGTTGTGTAGTATTATGATCGTTGTATCATGAAGTTTCCATCGCCTTCGTAATGTCAATCTCTGTAAGTATTGTTTTTACTTTCACCATGTGTAACTAATCTATTTATGTTGGAATTGGTGAACTAATCTATTGAGTATGATGTTGTGAATTCGACCTCTGCATGTTTATGATTCAAGTACATGTTAGTATTTCAATCTTTTATTAATATGAACGTCAAACGGGAGAATGATTTTCATGTGTATTGAAACTTGTTTTATTAGTGTGAATGTCAAACGGGAGAATGATTATTCATGCCGTATTAAAACTTGTTTTGACGAAAGTAAAAGTTAGAATACCCTTGGTATCTCAATTCTATAGGGGTTGTTAACCATTATTGCCATAAGGCCCGGACTTAATGCAAGTTTTTAATGAGAAAGCTCACGAGGGATCGGACTTTACGGTGAATTCTTAGAATTTATATCACGAGGGATCAGTTATAATGAATTTAACCTGCAATGACATGAAACTTGATGATTAAATATGCATGTCTGATAAGTGTTTTATAACACAATAAATTAGATCTAGTTTGCTTAGGATTTTAATCATTATCCACTGTATTTCCTTAATTTTTGTGATTTTCACTTTCTTTACACTATATTCTACTTGGGTATTTTATTTTGTAGAAATTAGGATAATACAAGGGTCAATAACAAGAGAAAAACGACCATCAAATGATAAAGAATCAAGAAGAACAAGCCCAAGTGGAAAGAATTCTTTTTTTTATACTGAATTCTGACTCAGAATGATCAAATCTGAGTAGGATGACTCAGAAATGATCATTCCCGAGTAGGGAGTCTCCGAATGAAGCATTGCCGAGTGGATTATCTCTCGGTTGGAAGTAAATCCGAGTGGAAGATTCCCTATCAAAGCCATTCCGAGTGAAAAATGGCTGACCTTGAAGGAATACTTCCCGGTTTGAAATAAATCCGAGTGGAAGATTCCCGACTGTAGCCACTCTGAAGGAAAAAGGGACTGACTTTGAATAAATACCGCCCAAAGATATTTGTCCGAGTGAAGGAATGTTGATTGAAGCGAGTCTGATTTGGGGACAAGTGCTTTTTCTGGGTAAAATTGTCTCCGAGTGGAAGACTCCCGAGTGAGTTGATTCTGAATGAAAAACTCTGAACTTCGGAAGAACACTTGTCAGGCAAGGATGTCTCCGGGTGGTGTGTCTCGGAAAAGATGGCATTTTGAGCAAAGAAAAGGCCTTTCTGAGTGGTGTGTTTCGTAGAAAATGTCTTTTCAAGCAAGGAAAAGAGTCCGACCGGGAATGAATCTCTTTCGGGCTGACTCTCAAGTTTTAAACTAAACCCGAGTGAGATATCTCCGAGGAAGGCACTTCCGAGTGGTTTGAGGCCGAGGGATGTATTTCCGAGCAAAACAAAGCTCAAACCTGGAAAGAATTTTTATCGGCCAGATTCTCTCAAAGTTCCAAATTTCTGAGTGAAAAGCAAGGCCGACTCCCGAGTGAATACGTCTGAATGAGTTGTTTGACGATTGAGGCCATTCTGAGTGAAGAGTAAGTCAGACTTCCAAGTGAATATGTCTGAGTGTATCATTTCAAGGAGTGAAGAAGGGTCGTTCTCGACTGAATTACTCCTAAGCAAATCCGAGCAAGGTTTCTCCGAGTGGTTCAAATTCCAGAGACATAGCCGAGTGAAACATTTTGGAGGTGCCGATTGAATCATTTGAATGAAAACTTCCCGATCCTGAGTGGGTCACATGTAAAAGAAGAGGGTCTAAACGAGTACCGAGTGAGTCACTTTTCAATCGGTTCCAAATGAATGTTTCAATCAATTCCGAATGAATGCTTCAAGCAGTGACATTTCTGGACAAAGCAACATTGAATGAATCTTTCCCGAATGAATAAAGGTCCTGATGAATGCTTCTCGGAAAACAATTTCCGAGTCAATAATCTATGAATTCAGGCCTTCACACTGAGTGTCAGTGGTCGGATCAGACCTGTGAATTCAAGCTTCCACTCGGTCTTTTATGTATAAGAGCACCTGTCCCACAGAGGATGTATACTAGCTGAGGCACTAATCCGAGTCAGAAAGAGAACGCCGGCTCCATATTTCCACTATCCAAGTGGATCCTTGACTTATGAGGGGGCGGCTGACAACAAGGCTAAAGAGAAACCCACTAGCCGCCGTTCCCTATAGCTGTCAAGGTATAAGCTGTTTCTCCACCACACCATCCAGGCTGTATCCAAGTTGTGATGTTGATCTCGTGGGGCGGCTGACAAGAAGACAAAGAGAAGTCCCACTAACTGCTGTTCCCCATGACTAAAGACGTCCAGAGTTCTATAAATACAGGGGCAGAGCATCGCCTATATCAAGTTCGTATTTGATCAGCTTCATTCCATTTTCTTTTTTTCCTTTCTCTTTCATTTTCTTCTTCATTCCTTTTCTTTTTTTTTCCTTCCTTTTCTTTCTCTTCCGTTTTCTTTCTCTGTTTCTTCTCTTTCTCTTTTTATTTTCTTTCTCTTTCTTTTTTCTTTTTCTGTCCCGTTTCTTTTTTATTTATTTTTTTATGTTCTTTTTCTTTCTTTTATTTTAAGAGTTGTAAGGATTGTAAAAGTGAGTATTCCAATTTGTAATTAGTGGAGGAATATTGCAACAAGGAAATACAGTGGTAAAATTATTCTGAGCTTTTGGAGAAACCCGTAAGTCTTTATTTTTACCATGTCTTGTATGTTTTATTTTTCCATCATGTATATGAATTTGAATTATTTCATGAGTAACTAAATTAATTATCTTGGGATGAAGGGGGTGTGATAATATTTTATGATAATGTTATTTTGACTTTAAATTAAATAAATTTCTATTTTCCATTTAGTTTAAAAAATGCTCAATGCTCTTAGTAATTCCTAACAAGAACCTAAGTGATAAAACTGTATACTTGCGGGTATATTAGTAAGTTTAAGTAATTAATAGAATCGAGAGATTTATTGTTACTGGAAAGTTTTTAAACTAAGCATAAGTTTTTGAACTACTTTCTGTGACCTCGGTAAAACCGTGAAAGTAATCAAAATCTTTTGGGGAATAAATAAGATATTTTCACAAAACGATAATGGGCCTTTTCTAAGGATTAAGCAGCGCTTTCCATAGGTTAGGTACATTAATAGGATTCCGAGAGGAACATATTAATTAGCTTAAGGAAAATCCACCTTGGAAAACTTAATTTGATTCTTATTTATGAAAAGTTAAAATTCATTAACATAAAATAGAGTCTTGATCTCCCGAAATCCCAACATACTTTCAACTCTAATTTTTAAGTGTCAAGTAAATTTTGTTTCTAAATTTATTTTTAATTTGTGTTTTATTTTACAAAAACATTAAAAATCAATTGTGTGGATAATTAAATTTCAATATGCTGGTACTTTGAAAACAGTCCCTGTGGAGAACGATAATCTTTTATATTACGCGACATAACCCGTGCGCTTACGGGCCCTGTCAAGTTTTTAGCGCCGTTGCCGGGGACTGTTGTCCCTCAAATATCGGCAATATTGAAATTCGATTAGATCATACTTGTTAATATTTTTATTTTTATTTTTATCTTTATTTTTATTTTGATTGTAATCTTGTATTTTGTTCTTTATTTTGTGTAACTGTTGTTGTTTTATTTTTGTGATTATTGGTTTTATTTGTCATTTATTTTCTTTTTATGCGACGAAGCCGTAGTGTCGATCTAAACTTAGGATTTGACCCTGAGATAGAACGTACCCTTAGAGCTTTAAGAAAACAACAAAAACAACAAAAACAGCAAAAAGAAAAACAAATTGCCGACCAAAACAGACCCTTAAGAGATTTTGCCGCTCCAAGTACAAATGGGAGAGGATCTAGCATTCTTAGACCCACAGTGGAGGCTAACAATTTTGAATTAAAGCCTTCATTACTCTCAATGGTTCAACAGAACCAATTCGGAGGATTACCCTCTAAAGATCCAAATCTTCACCTTCAAATCTTTCTTGAATACTGTGACACCCTGAAAATGAACGGAGCTACCAATGATGCCATTCGCTTAAGACTCTTCCCTTTCTCTTTAAGAGGTAAAGCGAGGGCGTGGTTATACTCTCTTCCTGAAGGATCCATCATGACTTGGGAACAATTGTCCAGTGCTTTTATCAATAAATGGTACCCAAGGAACAAGACCGATGTGCTGAGAAAACAAATCATAAATTTTTCACAAAAAGATGACGAATCCTTATATGAAGCCTGGGAGAGATATAGGGAGATGCTAAGAGAATGTCCTCACCATGGGATAGAAAGGTGGTTAACAATTTATATTTTCTATAATGGACTAACTTCCACAAAAGATCTCTTTAGATGCTACAGTTGGAGGAGCCTTTATGAGTAAAAATGTTAATGAAGCTGAGAACCTGATTGAGGAAATAGCTCAAAACACTCACCAGTGGAACTCTGAGAGAGGATTACCCGTTAAAACACCAGGTAAGTACTCTGTTGATGCTTTTTCCCCACTTTCTGCCATAGTTGAAGCATTAACATTAAAACTTGATAAAATAGGGTCAACAGGTGCTACTAATATTGTTTGTGAAGTCTGTGGTGTTTCAGGACATGGAGCTACAAACTGCCATTTAGCAATGACCCCTAATCAAGAACAAGAAATGCATCAGGTGGATGTTATTGGAAACTATGGTGGAAATTATCAAGGTAACTATAGACCTTCACAAGGTCCACCTGGCTTCCAAAATAGGCCACCTCAGTTCCAAGGTAATCAAAGTAACTACAACCCTCAACAAGGACCCTACATTCTATAGAAATCAAAACTAGAGTCCTTAATGGAGACATTTCTAGCTACTCAACAGAAGCAGAATGATGAGTTCTCTAATGCAATAAAGACCTTAGCTTCAAAAGTGGACTCTCTTGCCACCCATAACAAAATACTAAAGAATCAAGTTTCCCAATAAGCCTCCTACTCTCAAAGAGCGCCAGGAACATTTCCTGGGAAACCCGAGGCTGGACCTTCCAACCATGCCATGGCTATCACTCTTAGGAGTGGTACTCAATATGATGGTCCAGTTGGCAAGACTGAGGAGAAAAAGAAATTGGATGAGTCTCTATCTCACCCAATGAATAAGGAAGAAAAACCACAAGAAAAGAAAGAAGAGGTTAAGCCATATCAACCTCCTATTCCATTTCCTCAGCGCCTGGCTAGAGTAAAGTTGGACAAACAATTTGGTATGTTTCTTGATATTTTAAAGAAATTGTATGTCAATATTCCCTTCATAGATGTTTTGCAGCAAATGCCTATCTATGCGAAGTTCTTGAAGGATATTTTGTCCAACAAAAGAAAGCTGGAAGAAGACAGTACAGTGGCACTTACTGAAGAGTGTAGTGCTTTAATTCAAAAGAAGCTTCCACCCAAGCTCCAAGATCCAGGTAGTTTCTCTATCCCATGTATGATTGGTAACATGACAATAGATAGGGCATTATGTGATTTAGGAGCTAGTGTTAGTTTGATGCCTTTATCTATTTTTGAAAAATTAGGATTGGGTGAATTGAAACCTACTAGGATGTGTTTACAATTGGCTGATAGGTCCATTAAGTATCCTGTAGGTATCTTAGAGGATGTTCCTATTAAGGTAGGAAAAATTTTTATCCCTGCTAATTTTGTTGTGCTAGAGATGGATGAGGATTCTATGATCCCCATTATATTAGGCATGCCTTTTTTAGCCACTGCAGGTACTGTGATCGATGTCAAGAATGGTAAGTTGTCTCTGACTATAAGAGACCAAAAGGTTGATTTTAATTTGAAAGATGTTTTGATAAAACCTTCTCATGATAATGTTTGCTGTAAAATTGAAATTGTTGACCAAGTGGTGAATGAAGAAACTCTTCTTAATGACCCAATTGAATCTATTTTTCTGAATAAGTTTGCAGGAACATCAAAAAGTAGTGAAGGTAGTATACCACTGAGACGTAACACTGAGGTCATGATGAGCCCAAATATTGAACTTAAATCTTTACCTTCCATACTAAGGTATGAGTTTCTAGGCCCTAATTGATTCTTGACTGTGATTGAGGGATAGAGTCTGGCTGAAGACGTTAAATGATGCTGAAATCCTGAGTCATTAAATTGATGGTAAAATCTTAGTAAAATGAAATGTGACTCTCGGATTCACACTTATGGCAAGCACACCAGTCGTTAAAATTGTAGTATATTTGATCGTCTCACAGGGATTGTGTTAAGTACCTCAATCTAGGACTAGTACAAGCTGAACCAATAGAAAATACATGAAATTCATTCGGTTTTTATGGTTTTAGTATTTTATAGTTGTTTTTATATTTTGAGAAACAGAGTTAAAGTGAAATATGGAAAGTGATTAAAAGAAAACAGGTCAGGATTGCTTCGGCTCACAATTTCCTCAAGAAACATGCAATTAAGTATAATCGAACTTCACAATCTATAGGACAATCCGCTTGTGGTTATTCCCTAATTCCTTAGGTGAAAAACACTAATCCTTAAGCAATGAACCTTAATTCCTTAAGTGCTCGATTAACCTAAGAATTTAATGCGAAATTGGAGGTTGAACTCTAACTATTCACCTAAATTAATTAGGCCTGAACTAGTTAGAAAGCTGGAAGTTACCTAAGCTTCAGCCATGATTCCTCACTGGTGAAGTTCTTCATCAGTTCTGGATTTGTCAATCCAGCGATTCTGCTCCACTCCTCAGCTTGTTCGCCTCAAGATCTTCGAAGCCGATCTCCTTGCTCACAGCTTCAAGATTTTATTGCTCACCTTCACAATCCCAACCTTAGGAATTTAGAACTCCATAGACTTCGGTTCCATCGAAGGATTATGGAACGTCATGGAGGAGAGAGTTTAGAGAGATGAAAAATGTAGTGAGAGATTGGAATTGGAAAATGAAATTGTATTACGTTGCTCTGTATCTCTACACACATGCCACCCCTTAAAAACAGAGTATGTACATCCTATTTATAAGTTTCTACCTAACTAACTTAACTGATAACTTCGGACAACTTAAGCTAACAACTAACACTACTTAATTACATAGTTTACAAAATAACTAACTAAATACAGCTCAGCTCTTAACAGGATCCAGCTCAACCTTAGCTAATGTACAGCTCAGCACCAGCTAATTGACAGCTCACTTCTTAAGTTAGCTTGAGGTTGCAGTAGTAGAGAAGAAGGCAATGGAAGCGGAACGGTACTACACCAAGTGTGTTGTTGGAGGGAAAGAATAGTGTTTAAATTACTGCCTTGATGCTTCAGCTGTTGAGTATTCGCTTGGGCGGATTAAGCTTCGCTTGAGCGAGTCCGGATTAATACTGCAGTGTTTCTTTCTCACTTGGGCGTTATGGCAAAACTTGGGCGAGGACGGTCTCTTAAAGTAATGCTTGAGAGAGTCCGAATTTTACTAGGACGGATTAAATAATGACTAAGCACATCGGTTTCTTATGTAGCATTTCGATCTTCTCTCTTTTGGATCCGGTGTCTTGGGAGTCTTCTTAAGTAAGCTTACTTGAAGTCTTGCTTGGGCGGAGTCTTGCTTGGGCGGAGTCTTGCTTTTCTTAAGCGAACTTGGACCCTCGCTTGAGCGGATTTAACTCCCGCTTGGGCGGATTAATTATTAAATCGGTATTCTGTAGTTGGCACTCGGGTTCTTCATGCAGTATTCTGAGTCCTTATTCTCTTTTTGAGTTAGTGTCTTTGAAGTCTTACTCAGTCGGTCTTTGGACTCTTTTCAGTCGGAATTGGGAAAATCTCACTCGGATTTATCAAATCTTGCTCGGCTCTGTAGGATTTCACTCGGAATTTCCTTCTTATCTCGAGTCCGCCCTGTTCCTGCACCAATAAACAGCTACTTGCCTAGCATTTATACGCTGGCTACCTAGTAAATTTGTAAATACTTCCAAATTCCTTATTTAATTAAAATTTTCAATCGGTTTCTTACATAGATAACATTCTTTTGAAATAATTAACTACAACATGAATTCTTATCAAATTATTAAATAATAATAATAAAACTAGACAATACTTAGTAAATTATGTTAAATAATTAGTGGAATAATTAAGTCTTTTCAAGACTTATCACATCCCCAAACTTAAAACTTTGCTTGTCCTCAAGCAAATATTCAGATTAATTATCAATCAGCAATTGATCAACACAGTCAACCTTTCCTTAACTTAATTCATACTATAATTATTGAATACCGGTCATGCTTTCTTTTCACAATTTCTAAAAGTATAAATACTTACACCTCCTTTGGAAGACAAGCTACTGATGCTTTCCTCACTGGTCGGTGTTTAACTCTTCTCTCGGTGTGTAGGGTAAATAAAATGCACTCAGCACCTGCATACTTGTTAGATCAACATAGGCTTGCAACAGTTCTAAACATCATGAAATATGCCAACTCAATCGGATCAGTAAGGGCTTTTTTTAAGCTTATAATGGGGCTCGGCTACAGGCTCAATTATTGTTTCTCCGAGTCATAGATAGGTTACAGGATGTGTCCACTGATGCTTTGCCTCGATTCTAACTTACTTGCCTTCTACTAACAACTCTCTTAACTTTTCCGACTGGATGCTACTTAATAACTCGTGCTGTTTTGCACTTTCTTTTTCTTTCAGTCCTTCGGACTTTTCTTCTCCTTTTCTTTCTTTTCTTTCCATCTTTTTCTGATCGAAATTTTTTTTTTCTTTTGGTGCTTTGCACCTCTTTATCTTTTCAGTACTTTCTTCATTTTTTCTCTCGGCTTTGCCTTTCTTCCTTTTATTTTTCTACATATTTATCCATAATCAAGGTCGGAGTGTGTCCTTAATTACTGTTAGGCACACTCTTCATCCCCAAACTTAGAGATTGCTAGTCCCTAGCAATAAGCAAAAATGAGTAATACATCAGTGGAACATCAAGGGTACTCTAGTCGGGTTTTTCTTGGATAAATAGGCTTGTAACGTTAGGTGCATAAAACGAATAAAAGGGTCTCAGGCTCAAACATAATTATAGGGTCAAAGGGTGATTAATATATTAGGAAGGTTACTTTTGGCCCTGGCTAAATAATCAAAGAAGGCCTTCATCATTTTCGATTGGTTGACATACTACAATTAGCAATAACTGAGGCAAATTCTGTCTCACTAACTAGCATACAAGCTCACTCGGAAAAGATAAAACAGGCTCAAAAGCTCATACAATTATAACAGTTAATCAGCCAGTCTTGTCCCCAAACTTAATGTAAGATCATACATCTAGATTGCTAACTAGCATGCCGAGTAAACATTTTAATTAATGATGAATAATAGTTAAGGGCAGAGATCATGAGTTAAGCAAAAACCGATCAATTAATTTATCTGACTACAGCTTAACGAATCAGCAAACTTTTTAAATTATGAAGGTGGATTTTGAAATTAAATATACTTATCATATTTTATCAAATAAAGACTCAGACAATCAAATAAGGAGTCGGGGTACTAGAATACTTCCCTTTTACCTGAATGGTAGTGCTTGGAAACACGTAATCGGATTGGGACTCATGGAATTTACCAATACATATGAAAACCCGAATAAAACAAACAATTGAACAAGAAAGTAAAATTTCATTACATAATTAAAAATAAAAATAAATTCAGTGTTCAGCAAGCAATTACAATAGCTTCAAACTAAATACATAGGAAATATCATAAAATCGTGGCACAACTGCTTAAACATTTTGATCTTCATCGTCCTTGTCCTACTGGGGGGAAATCGTGAATCCAATGGAAGCTAACCACGCATCTCTATCGGGTGGGGGTCCCATATCTGCTGACTGTTCAACCCTCAGTTTTGAAGCAATCTTCCTGAGCATCTGATCGTGGTTCAAAACCCGATCATAAATTTCAAGTTGCATCTTCTTCACAACCTGTAATTCCTGTAACACTAAAAGCATGTCAGAAGAAGAAGAAGAAGAAGCAACTCCTACAGATTGCTTGGGACGTTGCGGTTCTGTGGCTTTAAAGTTCACAGCACAGTTTTCATCAGCTTTAATACTTTCAACCTCTGGTGACTCATTTTCCTCACTTGCAGGAGATACATTCCTTTGTACCAGAGGAGATACATCCCTTTGCTCCTGACCTTGACTAGGGACCTGGACAGACGAATCAGATATCGTGATGGTTGCCACTTCTCTTTCAGTATCTAATTGTTTCCTTCGCATACTTCCTTCTACGAAGTTTGGTCTAGGTTTCTGTAGAAGTCTTTGAGATCTTCTTTTCATGATGAATGTTAAAATAACGATGATAAACAACCTAATCAAACAAAATAAGAACAGAAATCCAACAGAAAAACAACAAACCAAACTGTGAGATGCATGGCTTATGAACAGTGGAAGACAATAATAATGAAACAAGAAGATAATAACCACGAACTGCAAAATGAAAGAAGTGGAAAGGTGATACCTTTCTTAGAAATCAGAGAGTGTCTTTTCGTCTTCAGCTCAGGTTCAACACAGGTACTGAAGGTTGGAAACTGAAAGGTTTTTCTTTTATAACGATGAATTCAATTTTCCAGAAACGCGTAAATGCGGTCAACTTTAATTATTACTTTTATTAAATGCATTACTACTGTTATTATTATTTTTATGTTTATTATTTATTTATTTATTATATTTTGGATTTTTTTTATTTATTATTATTTTATTTTTGAATACTCAATTACTAGAGGGGTAGAAGATCGAGGAAGAGTGGGATGATACCAATGTGATGCCAAATGGACATAGGAGAATGGAAGATGGATAAATGAACAGACCGTAAGACAAAATAGTAAATGAAAAATTTAAATACATGAAATAGAGTGCGCGAAAAACGAGTGAACCATTGTAATGGAATACGAGTGAATCAAGAAACGAATAATAACAGAACGAATAGAAGTATGAACGAATGAAGGAAAACTCGAATAAATAAATAATGAATAAAAAGAGTGAAAGGGCGAAAGGATGATAACCGAGTAAAAATGGAGATAGGTACCGAGTGATAAAAATCTGAAAAATGAAGAACGAGTGGCTGACAATGATATAATACAAAACAAATCGAAGAAAATAAGTGGAGTGAAACAACAAGTATATGAATACCGAATAAATAATACCGGTCAGATAATGAGCGAGAGAAAAGTGAATGAATGAATGAATGCCGAGTGGGTATAATTTATACCGAGTGAATGAATAGTTGATCGACGAATGAGGTGAATAAAACGAAAGCCCGAGTAAATGAAAGGGAAAGAATGAATGCATAACTGAAAGACTGAATGACGGGTGAGGAACGGAAAAGAGAGTGACCAAGTGAAAATGAGGAAAGGGTATACCTATCGATGAAGGAGATGAGTAAATAAAGGAACCGAGTGAACTAGCGAGAAACCTAGTGAATAAGGAACTGAGTGATGAGTGAGTGAGAAAAAGTGATGAGTGTATGAGAACCGAATGAATGAATACCGAATGGGTCACAGAATAAAAGAATGAATGAATAAAGATACGTGTATGAGAACCGAGTGTGACAATGAATGGACAAGTGGACAACCGTCGCGAGATACGAGTGAACAGAGAAGTGCGTGGAAGAAAGAACGAATGAGAGTAAGGCTGAGCGAAAGAAAGGACGAGTGGATGAAACTGAGTGATATAGATCCGAGATATGAAGAATGAGTGAATGACAATGAGAGTTCGGGCGAAAAACAAATGACAGGAGTGAAAAATGGAATGAATGAAATACCGAGTAAATGAAAGGCCGAGTGAATAAAATGAATACAATGGAGAAACTCAGGGAATGAAAAACGCGAAGACAAGAAATTGAGTGTGACAATCGCGAATGAAACACGAGTAGACGAAAACGAAAAACCGACAGTGTGAGAAAACTGAGAAAGAAAAATAAGTGGAATGAAACGGCGGGTAAATGAATACCGAGTGGATTGAACCGGGTAAGAGTGAAAAAACGAATGAACGAACAGCGAGAGGTCGGACAAATATAAAAACAAGTGAAAGGACAGGAAAGAATGGCTGACCGACCGGGCGAACAAACATGAAAGATAGATGAAGAAGAAGATAAAAGAACCAATATATTGGAAACTGAGTGGATGGATATACTGAGTGGACGAGGTTAGGGAAGAGTGCGGTGAGGGAAACAAGCGAACAATGGCCGAGTGAACAATATATGTGTATTACACATACGTGAACGAGAGACAGAGGGAGACGAGTAGAAAAACGAAAAGATAAGAAACTGAATGAAAAAAAAACCGAGTGAATGTAAAACGAGCTAATGAGAAACTTACGGAGAGATGAGTAAGGAACACAATAGAACTAAAGTAAATTGAAAGAACGAGTGAATGATATACTGGATGGAAAGAATACTGATTGAATGAAAAATGAGAAAATGAAGACGAGTGAAGGATTAACTAGGGAATGAAGGATGAATGAAATAGAGTGACCGAGTGAAATGAAGAACGAGTGAAATGAAAAACGAGTGAAAAAAAAATGAGGTCACAACGAAAGTCAGAATGATATGGAGCGACTGAGTGAGAAAAACAAGTGAATATAAGAATGACTGCATAGAGGTCTGAGTGAATCGGAATACCGAATGGACGAAGAAGAAGACGACGATTGAGTGACAAAATGAGTAGACGAGAGAATGAGTGAATGAAAGGCTGGATGAACAAGCAACACATGCAGAGAAATCGGGTGATGAAACCGAGGAAGAACTCAAGTGGATTGAAAACACGACTGCATGAATCGACGACTGAGAAGAAGAAATGGACAACAGATTACATGAAAAGAAGGACGAGTGAAAGACAAATGAAAGAAACTGAGTGAGGAGTGAGGGAGCCGAGTGGAAGAAATCGATTACTAGAGAAAGCCGAATGGATGAATGAATAAAAGGCTGCGTGCAAATGAGACTAATGGATACAATACTGATTGTGATGACTGAGGAATCCGAGTGGTGAAAAGCCGACTGAATTAAGTCACTTTTCACTATCTGACCCGTTCATTACATCAACGATCAGAAATCCTTCCAAGTCTTCCTTTTTATTCGCAGAAATTTATTGAAAAATGCCGAGTGAAGTTCAGTCGGGAAGAAGGGTTACGACGAAGTAACAATTATCCGAGTGTACTATTTTCACTCAACTTAGTACAATTTTCCTCTAAGTACGAAACAACAATCAGCATTGGCTCACCTAAGCTACCAACACCTCGCCTGAGCGAAAATAGAAGAATCAAACTCGGATTTCCTTCTTCAACTTCACAATTTTATTTTATTCAAAGTTCTAAACAAACAATCGGGACATAGGGCTGCCTCCCTAGAGCACTTCTTTAAGGTCACTAGCTTGACCTTATTGTATCTAAGAAGATGGTTTCAGTAACAAGGAGGTTTTCTGCCTATCAAACTCTCCTCCAAAGTAGAGTTTGAGTCGCTGGCCATTCACCTTGAAAAACCGATCGGTAGTCGGATCTTTCAGTTCGACTGCACCATGAAGAAAAACCTTATTTACAGTAAAAGGCCCGGACCACTTGGATCTAAGTTTTCCAGGGAAAAGTTTCAGTCGGGAGTTGAATAACAAAACCTGGTCGTCCTTCTGAAACTCTTTCTTATTAATTCGCTTATCATGCCATTTCTTTGTTCTCTCCTTATAAATGGAGGCACTTTGATAAGCGTTGAGTTGGAACTCCTCTAATTCATGGAGTTTCAAAACTCTTTCCTCCTGAGACTGGTCACAGTCCATGTTTAATAGCTTTGTGGCCCACCACGCTTTGTGTTCCAACTCCACAGGGAGATGGCAAGCCTTACCGTACACCAGTTGATACGGGGACATACCAATCGGAGTTTTGAAAGCTGTTCGGTAAGCCCACAATGCATTATCTAACTTTACCGACCAATCTTTTCTGGATTTTCCGACCACTTTTTCTAAAATTCTCTTTATTTCTCTATTTGACAATTCGACTTGTCCACAAGTCTGTGGATGGTAAGGAGTGGATATCTTATGTAAAACCTCATAATGACGCAGTGCTTTTTCCATTATCTTATTGCAAAAATGTGAACCCCCATCACTAATGATTACTCTCGGAACTCCAAACCTAGAGAAAATATTCTTCTTAATGAACCTAAGCACAACCTGTGCATCATTGGTTCTGGTCGGAATTGCCTCCACCCATTTGGAGACATAGTCCACAGCAACAAGAATGTATTCGTTGGAGAACGACTTAGGGAAGGGTCCCATGAAGTCGATTCCCCAAACGTCAAATAATTCCACAATTAGAATATTCGTCAAAGGCATGCCAGCTTTTGCGGAGAGACCTCCACTCCTTTGACATTTGTCACACCTTTTGACATATTCCTTAGAATCCTGAAAGATAGTTGGCCAGTAAAAGCCACTCTGTAACACTTTTGCTGCGGTACGGGAGGCACCATGATGGCCTCCATAATAAGAATCGTGGCAGTGCCACAAGAGCCTTTCTTGCTCGGATTCAGGCACACAGCGCTTGATTACTCCATCTATGCCTATTTTAAACAAAAATAGATCATCCCAAAGAAAAGCTTTACTATCATGAAAGAATTTTTTTCTCATTTGGGATGTCCAACCATCCGGTACCACTGAGGCACTTTTAAAGTTTGCCTTGTCAGCGTACCACGGCCCAGTTATAATGGCCATTAATTTTTCGTCTGGAAATTCTTCTTTTATCAAGATAGAATCCGACTCAACTTCTAGACGAGACAATTGGTCTGCAACTGAGTTCTCTACTCCCTTTTTGTCTCGTATTTCTAAGTCAAACTCTTGGAGTAACAGAACCCATCTAATCAGTCTCGGTTTAGACTCTTTTTTAGCTAGTAAATACTTGATTGCCGAGTGATCTGTATATACAATGACTTTGGCACCAATCAAGTATGCACGAAATTTATCAAATGCATACACCACAGCAAGCATTTCTTTTTCAGTCATGGTGTAATGTATTTGATTTTCATTTAACACTTTACTAGCATAATAAATCACATGAGTTAATTTCTCTTTTTTCTGACCCAGTACAGCTCCGATTGCAAAGTCACTTGCATCACACATCAATTCAAACGGTAAAGACCAGTCGGGTGATGCCAGGATCAGAGCTGAAGTCAAACTTTGTTTCAATTTTTCAAATGCCTTGACACAGTTTTCATTAAATGCGAACACCTGATCTTTCACAAGCAAATCGGTCAAAGGCTTAGCTATTTTTGAAAAATCTTTTATGAATCTTCTATAGAACCCAGCACATCCTAGAAAACTCCTTACTCCTTTCACATTGATCAGAGGAGGAAGTTTTTCAATAATTTCAATTTTTGCTCGGTCCACCTGCATGCCCTCAGCAGAAATCCTATGGCCAACGACTATCCCTTCCTTAACCATAAAGTGGCATTTCTCCCAGTTAAGAACGAGATTGGTCTCTTGACATCTCAGTAGCACCTTAGCTAAGTTGCTGAGGCATGTGTCAAAACTACTCCCAAATACCGAGAAGTCATCCATGAATACCTCAATAAATTTCTCCACCATGTCCCCAAAAATTGCCAGCATGCACCTTTGGAAGGTTGCTGGAGCGTTGCACAAGCCGAACGGCATGCGCCTGTATGCAAAAATTCCATAGGGACATGTGAAGGCAGTCTTTTCTTGATCCTTTGGGTCAACCACAATTTGGTTATAACCCGAGTACCTATCAAGAAAACAATAGTACTCATGTCCTGATAACCTCTCGAGCATTTGATCAACAAACGGAAGGGGGAAATGGTCCTTCCAAGTAGAGTTATTTAGCCTTCTGTAATCAATGCACATCCTCCAGCCTGTAGTTGGCCGAGTGGCAATGATTTCACCGTGGTCATTTCTTACAGTCGTCATTCCTCCCTTCTTGGGCACCACTTGGACTGGGCTAATCCAAGTGCTGTCCGAGATCGGGTAAATAATTCCCGCATCAAGAAGCTTGACCACTTCCTTTCTCACTGCTTCCTTCATAATGGGGTTCAGTCTGCGTTGTGGCTGAACAACAGGGGAATAGTCATCCTCCATCAGGATTTTATGCATACAAAAGGATGGACTGATTCCCTTCAAGTCAGAAATGTTCCAGCCAATGGCAGATTCATAAGCCTTTAATACCCCAACTAGTTTATTCTCATCCTCTTCTTTTAAGTCGGAATTAATAATTACAGGATGAGTGTCATTTCCTCTCAGGAAAACATATTTCAGATGAGAAGGCAAAGGTTTTAAATCACATTTTTCTTCCAAAAATTCCTTTCCTTTCTCATCTTCTGTATTTTCCAAATCATTTTTCTTTTCTAAATCACCTACTTCTAAAACTTCCAGTAGGTCCAGTATTTCCGAGTGAGAGTCAATCGACTCGGTCTCAGAATCAAAGTCATCCTCTAGAAATGTTTGTAAAACCTCTTCCTTAGTTTTAAACAGTAAAGGAGTCTGGTAATTTTCAACCTCTTCAATCATTAGGCAATCCATCCGTTCAGTCGGATGTTTCATAGAATTGAAGACATTAAAAATTACTTGTTCCTCCTGAACTCTCAGCATGAGTTCACCCTTTTCCACATCAATCAATGCTCTGCCAGTAGCTAGGAAGGGTCTACCTAAGATCAAAGGGATCTCTCGGTCAGCTTCCATATCCAGCACTATGAAGTCTGCTGGAAAGATAAATTTATCAACTTTTACTAACAAATCTTCCAGCATGCCTTGGGGATATTTAATGGACCTGTCAGCCAACTGCAAGGACATGTGAGTCGGTTGTAAGTCATTAATTCCCAGTTTTTTCATTAAAGATAAAGGCATCAGGTTTATACTGGCTCCTAGATCACAGAGAGCACTTCCTACATGAATATCCCCTATTGCACACGGTATTGTGAAAGATCCAGGATCCTCTAGCTTTTGGGGAAGTTTCTTTTGAATGATTGCGCTACACTCTTGAGTGAGAGTAATCATTTCATCCCCCCTAAGCTTCCTCTTCTTAGACAATAGTTCTTTTAAAAATTTTGCATAAGAAGGCATCTCCTGCAATGCCTCAGCAAAAGGGATATTAATGTGAAGTTTCTTAAAGACCTCTAAGAACCTAGCAAACTTCTGCTCCTCTATTTGCTTTTTAAACCTGTGCGGAAATGGAGCATTCCTCAGTTTTTCAGGAGTCAGCTTAGAAGCTTCCTCCAGAATCAGATCAACCTTTTTCTTCTTCTTTTGATGGACTTTATTTTCTTTTTCTTTTTCTGATTCATTCTTATTTTCTACTTCATTTTTATTGTCCTGCTCGGTTTCCTGTATTATTTCTTTTCCTTTTTCTGAACCTATTTCTTGACCCGGAGATGGAGAAATAATTTTTCCACTCCTAGTAATTATGGCCTTGCAATGTTCCCTTGGATTTACCTCGGTATCTACAGGGAAATTGCCTGCTTGCCTCTCAGCTAATTGTTTAGAAAGCTGTCCTACTTGATTTTCTAAATTCCTTATGGATGCTTCCTGATTCTTAAAACTGGCCTGAGTGGCCTGGATAAACTGAGAAAGTACATTCTCGAGTTCAGATTTTTCTTTAACAAGAGGGTGAGAAGGTTGTTGTGGTTTATTTGTGGGTTGACTCGGTGGTATATTCTGATTCAGATGTGGACCTTTCTGCCTGGAAAAATTGGGGTGGCCCCTGTAATTAGGATTAAAGGAATTAGAAGGATAATTCCTTTCATACTGTTGCTGCCCCATATAATTCACTTGCTCGGAAGGCACAACTGGATCACACATTCCATTTTCATGGTCTCCACCACAAAAATCACAACTGATCATAGAAACTTGGCTCGGCTTTTGGAGTTCGGAAATTTGAATGCTTAATTTTTCCAAAGCCTGAGTCATCAATTTACTCTGAGCCAGATAAGCATCTTGTGCTTCTAATTCTAATATTCCTCTCCTAAGGACTTGGTTTCTCTCACTAATCAGGCATTCATTAGAAGCCATCACATCAATCAGTTCTATAGCTTCTTCTGCAGTTTTAGTTGTTAATGAGCCTCCAGCCGAGGCATCTATCAAGACTCTGGTAGCTGGCCTGACACCATTATAGAAAATAGTCACCTGCTGTACATCAGAAATCTGATGATGAGGACATCTCCTCAGACTTTCTTTATACCTATCCCATGCTTCCATCAAGGACTCACCTTCCCTTTGCTGAAAACATATGATTTCATTATGTAGCTTTGCATATTTAGAAGGAGGAAAGTATTTAATCAAAAATTTCCTTTGCAAATCCTCCCAGGTAGAAATACTGCCTCTCGGTTGACTCTGCAACCAGGCTTTTGCTCGGTCCCTTAGAGAAAATGGAAACAACCTTAGTCGGATTGCCTCCTCAGGGACTCCATTCATTTTTACTGTATCACAAATTTGGAGGAAAGTTGCTAAATGTAAATTTGGATCCTCAACCTCACTTCCTCCGAATTGTTCATTTCTTACCAACTGCAGTAAAGCTGGTTTTAGTTCAAAATTGTTAGCTGCAATCGGTGGCCTAAGGATGCTAGCTTGCGATCCTTCTTCAGTCGGCCTGGAGTAGTCACCTAATGTAACTCTCCTCTGTTCCATTTCTTTTTCTTCTTTTTGCTTTTTCTCTTTTCTTAATCTACGTTCTAACAAATCAATGTCAGGATCAAAGAAGAAGGGTTCTCCTCTGCTCCTTGACTGCATACAACAATTGTTAACACGACAAAACAACTAACAGCTATGACTGCTTGAAACAATAACTACTAAGAAAAATACGTATTGACTACACACAGAAACAAAAGCAAATGGTTCAGTCTAGTACCGGTCCAAGGATTGTTGATATTACTCAACAATCCCCGGCAACGGCGCCATTAACTTGATGCTGAAATCCTGAGTCATTAAATTGATGGTAAAATCTTAGTAAAATGAAATGTGACTCTCGGATTCACACTTATGGCAAGCGCACCAGTCGTTAAAATTGTAGTATATTTGATCGTCTCACAGGGATTGTGGTAAGTACCTCAATCTAGGACTAGTACAAGCTGAACCAACAGAAAATACATGAAATTCATTCGGTTTTTATGGTTTTAGTATTTTATAGTTGTTTTTATATTTTGAGAAACAGAGTTAAAGTGAAATGTGGAAAGTGATTAAAAGAAAACAGGTCAGGATTGCTTCAGCTCACAATTTCCTCAAGAAACATGCAATTAAGTATAATCGAACTTCACAATCTAGAGGACAATCCGCTTGTGGTTATTCCCTAATTCCTTAGGTGAAAAACACTAATCCTTAAGCAATGAACCTTAATTCCTTAAGTGCTCGATTAACCTAAGAATTTAATGTGAAATTGGAGGTTGAACTCTAACTATTCACCTAAATTAATTAGGCCTGAACTAGTTAGAAAGCTGGAAGTTACCTAAGCTTCAGCCATGATTCCTCACTGGTGAAGTTCTTCATCAGTTCTGGATTTGTCAATCCAGCGATTCTGCTCCACTCCTCAGCTTGTTCGCCTCAAGATCTTCGAAGCCGATCTCCTTGCTCACAGCTTCAAGATTCCATTGCTCACCTTCACAATCCCAACCTTAGGGATTTAGAACTCCATAGACTTCGGTTCCATCGAAGGATTGTGGAACGTCATGGAGGAAAGAGTTTAGAGAGATGAAAAATGTAGTGAGAGATTGGAATTGGAAAATGAAATTGTATTACGTTGCTCTGTATCTCTACACACATGCCACCCCCTAAAAACAGAGTATGTACATCCTATTTATAAGTTTCTACCTAACTAACTTAACTGATAACTTCGGACAACTTAAGCTAACGACTAACACTACTTAATTACATAGTTTACAAAATAACTAACTAAATACAGCTCAGCTCTTAACAGGATCCAGCTCAACCTTAGCTAATGTACAGCTCAGCACCAGCTAATTGACAGCTCACTTCTTAAGTTAGCTTGAGGTTGCAGTAGTAGAGAAGAAGGCAATGGAAGCGGAACGGTACTGCACCAAGTGTGTTGTTGGAGGGAAAGAACAGTGTTTAAATTACTGCCTTGATGCTTCAGCTGTTGAGTATTCGCTTGGGCGGATTAAGCTTCGCTTGAGCGAGTCCGGATTAATACTGCAGTGTTTCTTTCTCACTTGGGCGTTATGGCAAAACTTGGGCGAGGACGGTCTCTTAAAGTAATGCTTGAGTGAGTCCGGATTTTACTAGGACGGATTAAATAATGACTAAGCACATCGGTTTCTTATGTAGCATTCCGATCTTCTCTCTTTTGGATCCGGTGTCTTGGGAGTCTTCTTAAGTAAGCGTACTTGAAGTCTTGCTTGGGCGGAGTCTTGCTTTTCTTAAGCGAACTTGGACCCTCGCTTGAGCGGATTTAACTCCCGCTTGGGCGGATTAATTATTAAATCGGTATTCTGTAGTTGGCACTCGGGTTCTTCATGCAGTATTCTGAGTCCTTATTCTCTTTTCGAGTCAGTGTCTTTGAAGTCTTACTCAGTCGGTCTTTGGACTCTTTTCAGTCGGAATTGGGAAAATCTCACTCGGATTTATCAAATCTTGCTCGGCTCTGTAGGATTTCACTCGGAATTTCCTTCTTATCTCGAGTCCGCCCTGTTCCTGCACCAATAAACAGCTACTTGCCTAGCATTTATACGCTGGCTACCTAGTAAATTTGTAAATACTTCAAAATTCCTTATTTAATTAAAATTTTCAATCGGTTTCTTACATAGATAACATACTTTTGAAATAATTAACTACAACATGAATTCTTATCAAATTATTAAATAATAATAATAAAACTAGCAATACTTAGTAAATTATGTTAAATAATTAGTGGAATAATTAAGTCTTTTCAAGACTTATCATTAAACTTAGCACTTGTGGGGAGGTAACCCTATGTCTTTTTTTTTATTTTAAAAAAAACAAAAACAAAAACAAAAACAAAAACAAAAACAACTATGTCAAATGCTGGTTTGGGGTTACTACAGGTAAGTTTTCTTATCCTTTTATCATCCATTTTAACATTGAGGATAATGTCAAATTCTGGTTTAGGGTAGTAGATAAGAAAACTTAACTATTTTGTTTACGTTGTGTGATTGTTATATTTTTCATGCATATGTGTTTTCCTTGTTTTGTTTCTAATGTTGTAAGTTACCATGATTGTATGATTAATTTACTTTGAACACAAGGCTAAAGTATCTAAGGATCCCAAAATTTTGAGTAAAATTTCCAAAATTTGATTATTTAAATGCCAAATCAATGTCTAAATGAACTTTATGTGATTAAAATTTTCTTTGAAAAGACTTTCCATGGTTAGACTTGAGCCAAAATGGGTTATTTATCAAACAAATTTTCAAAACCCATATTTTCTTGATTGAGTGAATCTCATAGTCATTAATATTCTAGAACTTGTTTTTCAACCGATTCAAAATGGTTTTTGATTATATGTCTATGTGTGATAGTTATGTGATGAATATGGTATAATGCAATGTATTTTGTGATGTTGTTGTATACTTGTTGATGTGGTATGGTTGTGAACATTGTATGATGCATGGATAACAAATTATAGATAAAAGATTTGGAAAATGGTATTGGTAGAGGTCCCGGAATAATTAAATATGAAAGTATGTACGACTCGGATCCGAGATAAAATGTGGGCGTTGAAGCGCCAATGTACCCAAATTGTTGAGAAATTGTAAAACCTCACTTCATTCCTAAGTGTCGAGCATGTTACTATAATAAAGAAAATAAGAAGACTTGGTTACACTGAGTAAAGAAAAGGACTCGACATTAGTGTTATTCCTCAAATTTACAATAAATCCTTTAATAAAAATTTCATAAAAATAATAAAAATTAGTTTAAATTGTTAGAAAATTAGGTTTTAAATTCAATAAATAGAATTTGTTGGAAATAATTTGCCCTTGATCAATTTTCTCTAGTTTTGCAGTGAAAAAGTAAAGAAATTGAAGAGAAAATTGAAGATCTGGAAATCTGACGTGTAGCCTCAACCACACGCGTAGCGTGGGGACTTTTGATGCTGACGCTACGCGTCACATCCACATGTAGCGTCAGAGCTGCATGGACTTCACAGCCAGCTTGGACAAGCACTCAGCTAGTGACCCATTATTGGCCACTCCACTCTGTACAAATAGACAAGCCGAATTGGGAGACAGGTCCATATGGCACTGTATGATTGAATAAAATAATTCTATAGTGGCCACTTCAAGCTGCGTTTAATGGAGGCTGACTCAGGGAACTGACGTGTAGCGTCAGGCTGGTGCGTAGCGTCAGGACCCTTCCTCAACCCTATAAATAGGGCCATCTCCAACACTTCTAAGCATCCCATCCCATTCTGAGCATTCCACTCTTCTCTTCTCTTATACAGTCGAGTTTGAGTGTTTCTTTTGTGAGTTTGTAGTTCTAGAATAGTTTTCTAGATACTTGAGAGCGTTGTGTAGTATTATGATCGTTGTATCATGAAGTTTCCATCGCCTTCGTAATGTCAATCTCTGTAAGTATTGTTTTTACTTTCACCATGTGTAACTAATCTATTTATGTTGGAATTGGTGAACTAATCTATTGAGTATGATGTTGTGAATTCGACCTCTGCATGTTTATGATTCAAGTACATGTTAGTATTTCAATCTTTTATTAATATGAACGTCAAACGGGAGAATGATTTTCATGTGTATTGAAACTTGTTTTATTAGTGTGAATGTCAAACGGGAGAATGATTATTCATGCCGTATTAAAACTTGTTTTGACGAAAGTAAAAGTTAGAATACCCTTGGTATCTCAATTCTATAGGGGTTGTTAACCATTATTGCCATAAGGCCCGGACTTAATGCAAGTTTTTAATGAGAAAGCTCACGAGGGATCGGACTTTACGGTGAATTCTTAGAATTTATATCACGAGGGATCAGTTATAATGAATTTAACCTACAATGACATGAAACTTGATGATTAAATATGCATGTCTGATAAGTGTTTTATAACACAATAAATTAGATCTAGTTTGCTTAGGATTTTAATCATTATCCACTGTATTTCCTTAATTTTTGTGATTTTCACTTTCTTTACACTATATTCTACTTGGGTATTTTATTTTGTAGAAATTAGGATAATACAAGGGTCAATAACAAGAGAAAAACGACCATCAAATGATAAAGAATCAAGAAGAACAAGCCCAAGTGGAAAGAATTCTTTTTTTTATACTGAATTCTGACTCAGAATGATCAAATCTGAGTAGGATGACTCAGAAATGATCATTCCCGAGTAGGGAGTCTCCGAATGAAGCATTGCCGAGTGGATTATCTCTCGGTTGGAAGTAAATCCGAGTGGAAGATTCCCTATCAAAGCCATTCCGAGTGAAAAATGGCTGACCTTGAAGGAATACTTCCCGGTTTGAAATAAATCCGAGTGGAAGATTCCCGACTGTAGCCACTCTGAAGGAAAAAGGGACTGACTTTGAATAAATACCGCCCAAAGATATTTGTCCGAGTGAAGGAATGTTGATTGAAGCGAGTCTGATTTGGGGACAAGTGCTTTTTCTGGGTAAAATTGTCTCCGAGTGGAAGACTCCCGAGTGAGTTGATTCTGAATGAAAAACTCTGAACTTCGGAAGAACACTTGTCAGGCAAGGATGTCTCCGGGTGGTGTGTCTCGGAAAAGATGGCATTTTGAGCAAAGAAAAGGCCTTTCTGAGTGGTGTGTTTCGTAGAAAATGTCTTTTCAAGCAAGGAAAAGAGTCCGACCGGGAATGAATCTCTTTCGGGCTGACTCTCAAGTTTTAAACTAAACCCGAGTGAGATATCTCCAAGGAAGGCACTTCCGAGTGGTTTGAGGCCGAGGGATGTATTTCCGAGCAAAACAAAGCTCAAACCTGGAAAGAATTTTTATCGGCCAGATTCTCTCAAAGTTCCAAATTTCTGAGTGAAAAGCAAGGCCGACTCCCGAGTGAATACGTCTGAATGAGTTGTTTGACGATTGAGGCCATTCTGAGTGAAGAGTAAGTCAGACTTCCAAGTGAATATGTCTGAGTGTATCATTTCAAGGAGTGAAGAAGGGTCGTTCTCGACTGAATTACTCCTAAGCAAATCCGAGCAAGGTTTCTCCGAGTGGTTCAAATTCCAGAGACATAGCCGAGTGAAACATTTTGGAGGTGCCGATTGAATCATTTGAATGAAAACTTCCCGATCCTGAGTGGGTCACATGTAAAAGAAGAGGGTCTAAACGAGTACCGAGTGAGTCACTTTTCAATCGGTTCCAAATGAATGTTTCAATCAATTCCGAATGAATGCTTCAAGCAGTGACATTTCTGGACAAAGCAACATTGAATGAATCTTTCCCGAATGAATAAAGGTCCTGATGAATGCTTCTCGGAAAACAATTTCCGAGTCAATAATCTATGAATTCAGGCCTTCACACTGAGTGTCAGTGGTCGGATCAGACCTGTGAATTCAAGCTTCCACTCGGTCTTTTATGTATAAGAGCACCTGTCCCACAGAGGATGTATACTAGCTGAGGCACTAATCCGAGTCAGAAAGAGAACGCCGGCTCCATATTTCCACTATCCAAGTGGATCCTTGACTTATGAGGGGGCGGCTGACAACAAGGCTAAAGAGAAACCCACTAGCCGCCGTTCCCTATAGCTGTCAAGGTATAAGCTGTTTCTCCACCACACCATCCAGGCTGTATCCAAGTTGTGATGTTGATCTCGTGGGGCGGCTGACAAGAAGACAAAGAGAAGTCCCACTAACCGCTGTTCCCCATGACTAAAGACGTCCAGAGTTCTATAAATACAGGGGCAGAGCATCGCCTATATCAAGTTCGTATTTGATCAGCTTCATTCCATTTTCTTTTTTTCCTTTCTCTTTCATTTTCTTCTTCATTCCTTTTCTTTTTTTTTCCTTCCTTTTCTTTCTCTTCCGTTTTCTTTCTCTGTTTCTTCTCTTTCTCTTTTTATTTTCTTTCTCTTTCTTTTTTCTTTTTCTGTCCCGTTTCTTTTTTATTTATTTTTTTATGTTCTTTTTCTTTCTTTTATTTTAAGAGTTGTAAGGATTGTAAAAGTGAGTATTCCAATTTGTAATTAGTGGAGGAATATTGCAACAAGGAAATACAATGGTAAAATTATTCTGAGCTTTTGGAGAAACCCGTAAGTCTTTATTTTTACCATGTCTTGTATGTTTTATTTTTCCATCATGTATATGAATTTGAATTATTTCATGAGTAACTAAATTAATTATCTTGGGATGAAGGGGGTGTGATAATATTTTATGATAATGTTATTTTGACTTTAAATTAAATAAATTTCTATTTTCCATTTAGTTTAAAAAATGCTCAATGCTCTTAGTAATTCCTAACAAGAACCTAAGTGATAAAACTGTATACTTGCGGGTATATTAGTAAGTTTAAGTAATTAATAGAATCGAGAGATTTATTGTTACTGGAAAGTTTTTAAACTAAGCATAAGTTTTTGAACTACTTTCTGTGACCTCGGTAAAACCGTGAAAGTAATCAAAATCTTTTGGGGAATAAATAAGATATTTTCACAAAACGATAATGGGCCTTTTCTAAGGATTAAGCAGCGCTTTCCATAGGTTAGGTACATTAATAGGATTCCGAGAGGAACATATTAATTAGCTTAAGGAAAATCCACCTTGGAAAACTTAATTTGATTCTTATTTATGAAAAGTTAAAATTCATTAACATAAAATAGAGTCTTGATCTCCCGAAATCCCAACATACTTTCAACTCTAATTTTTAAGTGTCAAGTAAATTTTGTTTCTAAATTTATTTTTAATTTGTGTTTTATTTTACAAAAACATTAAAAATCAATTGTGTGGATAATTAAATTTCAATATGCTGGTACTTTGAAAACAGTCCCTGTGGAGAACGATAATCTTTTATATTACGCGACATAACCCGTGCGCTTACGGGCCCTGTCAAGTTTTTAGCGCCGTTGTCGGGGACTGTTGTCCCTCAAATATCGGCAATATTGAAATTCGATTAGATCATACTTGTTAATATTTTTATTTTTATTTTTATCTTTATTTTTATTTTGATTGTAATCTTGTATTTTGTTCTTTATTTTGTGTAACTGTTGTTGTTTTATTTTTGTGATTATTGGTTTTATTTGTCATTTATTTTCTTTTTATGCGACGAAGCCGTAGTGTCGATCTAAACTTAGGATTTGACCCTGAGATAGAACGTACCCTTAGAGCTTTAAGAAAACAACAAAAACAACAAAAACAGCAAAAAGAAAAACAAATTGCCGACCAAAACAGACCCTTAAGAGATTTTGCCGCTCCAAGTACAAATGGGAGAGGATCTAGCATTCTTAGACCCACAGTGGAGGCTAACAATTTTGAATTAAAGCCTTCATTACTCTCAATGGTTCAACAGAACCAATTCGGAGGATTACCCTCTAAAGATCCAAATCTTCACCTTCAAATCTTTCTTGAATACTGTGACACCCTGAAAATGAACGGAGCTACCAATGATGCCATTCGCTTAAGACTCTTCCCTTTCTCTTTAAGAGGTAAAGCGAGGGCGTGGTTATACTCTCTTCCTGAAGGATCCATCATGACTTGGGAACAATTGTCCAGTGCTTTTATCAATAAATGGTACCCAAGGAACAAGACCGATGTGCTGAGAAAACAAATCATAAATTTTTCACAAAAAGATGACGAATCCTTATATGAAGCCTGGGAGAGATATAGGGAGATGCTAAGAGAATGTCCTCACCATGGGATAGAAAGGTGGTTAACAATTCATATTTTCTATAATGGACTAACTTCCACAAAAGATCTCTTTAGATGCTACAGTTGGAGGAGCCTTTATGAGTAAAAATGTTAATGAAGCTGAGAACCTGATTGAGGAAATAGCTCAAAACACTCACCAGTGGAACTCTGAGAGAGGATTACCCGTTAAAACACCAGGTAAGTACTCTGTTGATGCTTTTTCCCCACTTTCTGCCATAGTTGAAGCATTAACATTAAAACTTGATAAAATAGGGTCAACAGGTGCTACTAATATTGTTTGTGAAGTCTGTGGTGTTTCAGGACATGGAGCTACAAACTGCCATTTAGCAATGACCCCTAATCAAGAACAAGAAATGCATCAGGTGGATGTTATTGGAAACTATGGTGGAAATTATCAAGGTAACTATAGACCTTCACAAGGTCCACCTGGCTTCCAAAATAGGCCACCTCAGTTCCAAGGTAATCAAAGTAACTACAACCCTCAACAAGGACCCTACATTCTATAGAAATCAAAACTAGAGTCCTTAATGGAGACATTTCTAGCTACTCAACAGAAGCAGAATGATGAGTTCTCCAATGCAATAAAGACCTTAGCTTCAAAAGTGGACTCTCTTGCCACCCATAACAAAATACTAAAGAATCAAGTTTCCCAATAAGCCTCCTACTCTCAAAGAGCGCCAGGAACATTTCCTGGGAAACCCGAGGCTGGACCTTCCAACCATGCCATGGCTATCACTCTTAGGAGTGGTACTCAATATGATGGTCCAGTTGGCAAGACTGAGGAGAAAAAGAAATTGGATGAGTCTCTATCTCACCCAATGAATAAGGAAGAAAAACCACAAGAAAAGAAAGAAGAGGTTAAGCCATATCAACCTCCTATTCCATTTCCTCAGCGCCTGGCTAGAGTAAAGTTGGACAAACAATTTGGTATGTTTCTTGATATTTTAAAGAAATTGTATGTCAATATTCCCTTCATAGATGTTTTGCAGCAAATGCCTATCTATGCGAAGTTCTTGAAGGATATTTTGTCCAACAAAAGAAAGCTGGAAGAAGACAGTACAGTGGCACTTACTGAAGAGTGTAGTGCTTTAATTCAAAAGAAGCTTCCACCCAAGCTCCAAGATCCAGGTAGTTTCTCTATCCCATGTATGATTGGTAACATGACAATAGATAGGGCATTATGTGATTTAGGAGCTAGTGTTAGTTTGATGCCTTTATCTATTTTTGAAAAATTAGGATTGGGTGAATTGAAACCTACTAGGATGTGTTTACAATTGGCTGATAGGTCCATTAAGTATCCTGTAGGTATCTTAGAGGATGTTCCTATTAAGGTAGGAAAAATTTTTATCCCTGCTAATTTTGTTGTGCTAGAGATGGATGAGGATTCTATGATCCCCATTATATTAGGCATGCCTTTTTTAGCCACTGCAGGTACTGTGATCGATGTCAAGAATGGTAAGTTGTCTCTGACTATAAGAGACCAAAAGGTTGATTTTAATTTGAAAGATGTTTTGATAAAACCTTCTCATGATAATGTTTGCTGTAAAATTGAAATTGTTGACCAAGTGGTGAATGAAGAAACTCTTCTTAATGACCCAATTGAATCTATTTTTCTGAATAAGTTTGCAGGAACATCAAAAAGTAGTGAAGGTAGTATACCACTGAGACGTAACACTGAGGTCATGATGAGCCCAAATATTGAACTTAAATCTTTACCTTCCATACTAAGGTATGAGTTTCTAGGCCCTAATTGATTCTTGACTGTGATTGAGGGATAGAGTCTGGCTGAAGACGTTAAATGATGCTGAAATCCTGAGTCATTAAATTGATGGTAAAATCTTAGTAAAATGAAATGTGACTCTCGGATTCACACTTATGGCAAGCACACCAGTCGTTAAAATTGTAGTATATTTGATCGTCTCACAGGGATTGTGTTAAGTACCTCAATCTAGGACTAGTACAAGCTGAACCAATAGAAAATACATGAAATTCATTCGGTTTTTATGGTTTTAGTATTTTATAGTTGTTTTTATATTTTGAGAAACAGAGTTAAAGTGAAATATGGAAAGTGATTAAAAGAAAACAGGTCAGGATTGCTTTGGCTCACAATTTCCTCAAGAAACATACAATTAAGTATAATCGAACTTCACAATCTATAGGACAATCCGCTTGTGGTTATTCCCTAATTCCTTAGGTGAAAAACACTAATCCTTAAGCAATGAACCTTAATTCCTTAAGTGCTCGATTAACCTAAGAATTTAATGCGAAATTGGAGGTTGAACTCTAACTATTCACCTAAATTAATTAGGCCTGAACTAGTTAGAAAGCTGGAAGTTACCTAAGCTTCAGCCATGATTCCTCACTGGTGAAGTTCTTCATCAGTTCTGGATTTGTCAATCCAGCGATTCTGCTCCACTCCTCAGCTTGTTCGCCTCAAGATCTTCGAAGCCGATCTCCTTGCTCACAGCTTCAAGATTTTATTGCTCACCTTCACAATCCCAACCTTAGGAATTTAGAACTCCATAGACTTCGGTTCCATCGAAGGATTATGGAACGTCATGGAGGAGAGAGTTTAGAGAGATGAAAAATGTAGTGAGAGATTGGAATTGGAAAATGAAATTGTATTACGTTGCTCTGTATCTCTACACACATGCCACCCCTTAAAAACAGAGTATGTACATCCTATTTATAAGTTTCTACCTAACTAACTTAACTGATAACTTCGGACAACTTAAGCTAACAACTAACACTACTTAATTACATAGTTTACAAAATAACTAACTAAATACAGCTCAGCTCTTAACAGGATCCAGCTCAACCTTAGCTAATGTACAGCTCAGCACCAGCTAATTGACAGCTTACTTCTTAAGTTAGCTTGAGGTTGCAGTAGTAGAGAAGAAGGCAATGGAAGCGGAACGGTACTACACCAAGTGTGTTGTTGGAGGGAAAGAATAGTGTTTAAATTACTGCCTTGATGCTTCAGCTGTTGAGTATTCGCTTGGGCGGATTAAGCTTCGCTTGAGCGAGTCCGGATTAATACTGCAGTGTTTCTTTCTCACTTGGGCGTTATGGCAAAACTTGGGCGAGGACGGTCTCTTAAAGTAATGCTTGAGAGAGTCCGAATTTTACTAGGACGGATTAAATAATGACTAAGCACATCGGTTTCTTATGTAGCATTTCGATCTTCTCTCTTTTGGATCCGGTGTCTTGGGAGTCTTCTTAAGTAAGCTTACTTGAAGTCTTGCTTGGGCGGAGTCTTGCTTGGGCGGAGTCTTGCTTGGGCGGAGTCTTGCTTGGGCGGAGTCTTGCTTTTCTTAAGCGAACTTGGACCCTCGCTTGAGCGGATTTAACTCCCGCTTGGGCGGATTAATTATTAAATCGGTATTCTGTAGTTGGCACTCGGGTTCTTCATGCAGTATTCTGAGTCCTTATTCTCTTTTTGAGTTAGTGTCTTTGAAGTCTTACTCAGTCGGTCTTTGGACTCTTTTCAGTCGGAATTGGGAAAATCTCACTCGGATTTATCAAATCTTGCTCGGCTCTGTAGGATTTCACTCGGAATTTCCTTCTTATCTCGAGTCCGCCCTGTTCCTGCACCAATAAACAGCTACTTGCCTAGCATTTATACGCTGGCTACCTAGTAAATTTGTAAATACTTCCAAATTCCTTATTTAATTAAAATTTTCAATCGGTTTCTTACATAGATAACATTCTTTTGAAATAATTAACTACAACATGAATTCTTATCAAATTATTAAATAATAATAATAAAACTAGACAATACTTAGTAAATTATGTTAAATAATTAGTGGAATAATTAAGTCTTTTCAAGACTTATCACATCCCCAAACTTAAAACTTTGCTTGTCCTCAAGCAAATATTCAGATTAATTATCAATCAGCAATTGATCAACACAGTCAACCTTTCCTTAACTTAATTCATACTATAATTATTGAATACCGGTCATGCTTTCTTTTCACAATTTCTAAAAGTATAAATACTTACACCTCCTTTGGAAGACAAGCTACTGATGCTTTCCTCACTGGTCGGTGTTTAACTCTTCTCTCGGTGTGTAGGGTAAATAAAATGCACTCAGCACCTGCATACTTGTTAGATCAACATAGGCTTGCAACAGTTCTAAACATCATGAAATATGCCAACTCAATCGGATCAGTAAGGGCTTTTTTTAAGCTTATAATGGGGCTCGGCTACAGGCTCAATTATTGTTTCTCCGAGTCATAGATAGGTTACAGGATGTGTCCACTGATGCTTTGCCTCGATTCTAACTTACTTGCCTTCTACTAACAACTCTCTTAACTTTTCCGACTGGATGCTACTTAATAACTCGTGCTGTTTTGCACTTTCTTTTTCTTTCAGTCCTTCGGACTTTTCTTCTCCTTTTCTTTCTTTTCTTTCCATCTTTTTCTGATCGAAATTTTTTTTTTCTTTTGGTGCTTTGCACCTCTTTATCTTTTCAGTACTTTCTTCATTTTTTCTCTCGGCTTTGCCTTTCTTCCTTTTATTTTTCTACATATTTATCCATAATCAAGGTCGGAGTGTGTCCTTAATTACTGTTAGGCACACTCTTCATCCCCAAACTTAGAGATTGCTAGTCCCTAGCAATAAGCAAAAATGAGTAATACATCAGTGGAACATCAAGGGTACTCTAGTCGGGTTTTTCTTGGATAAATAGGCTTGTAACGTTAGGTGCATAAAACGAATAAAAGGGTCTCAGGCTCAAACATAATTATAGGGTCAAAGGGTGATTAATATATTAGGAAGGTTACTTTTGGCCCTGGCTAAATAATCAAAGAAGGCCTTCATCATTTTCGATTGGTTGACATACTACAATTAGCAATAACTGAGGCAAATTCTGTCTCACTAACTAGCATACAAGCTCACTCGGAAAAGATAAAACAGGCTCAAAAGCTCATACAATTATAACAGTTAATCAGCCAGTCTTGTCCCCAAACTTAATGTAAGATCATACATCTAGATTGCTAACTAGCATGCCGAGTAAACATTTTAATTAATGATGAATAATAGTTAAGGGCAGAGATCATGAGTTAAGCAAAAACCGATCAATTAATTTATCTGACTACAGCTTAACGAATCAGCAAACTTTTTAAATTATGAAGGTGGATTTTGAAATTAAATATACTTATCATATTTTATCAAATAAAGACTCAGACAATCAAATAAGGAGTCGGGGTACTAGAATACTTCCCTTTTACCTGAATGGTAGTGCTTGGAGACACGTAATCGGATTGGGACTCATGGAATTTACCAATACATATGAAAACCCGAATAAAACAAACAATTGAACAAGAAAGTAAAATTTCATTACATAATTAAAAATAAAAATAAATTCAGTGTTCAGTAAGCAATTACAATAGCTTCAAACTAAATACATAGGAAATATCATAAAATCGTGGCACAACTGCTTAAACATTTTGATCTTCATCGTCCTTGTCCTACTGGGGGGAAATCGTGAATCCAATGGAAGCTAACCACGCATCTCTATCGGGTGGGGGTCCCATATCTGCTGACTATTCAACCCTCAGTTTTGAAGCAATCTTCCTGAGCATCTGATCGTGGTTCAAAACCCGATCATAAATTTCAAGTTGCATCTTCTTCACAACCTGTAATTCCTGTAACACTAAAAGCATGTCAGAAGAAGAAGAAGAAGAAGCAACTCCTACAGATTGCTTGGGACGTTGCGGTTCTGTGGCTTTAAAGTTCACAGCACAGTTTTCATCAGCTTTAATACTTTCAACCTCTGGTGACTCATTTTCCTCACTTGCAGGAGATACATTCCTTTGTACCAGAGGAGATACATCCCTTTGCTCCTGACCTTGACTAGGGACCTGGACAGACGAATCAGATATCGTGATGGTTGCCACTTCTCTTTCAGTATCTAATTGTTTCCTTCGCATACTTCCTTCTACGAAGTTTGGTCTAGGTTTCTGTAGAAGTCTTTGAGATCTTCTTTTCATGATGAATGTTAAAATAACGATGATAAACAACCTAATCAAACAAAATAAGAACAGAAATCCAACAGAAAAACAACAAACCAAACTGTGAGATGCATGGCTTATGAACAGTGGAAGACAATAATAATGAAACAAGAAGATAATAACCACGAACTGCAAAATGAAAGAAGTGGAAAGGTGATACCTTTCTTAGAAATCAGAGAGTGTCTTTTCGTCTTCAGCTCAGGTTCAACACAGGTACTGAAGGTTGGAAACTGAAAGGTTTTTCTTTTATAACGATGAATTCAATTTTCCAGAAACGCGTAAATGCGGTCAACTTTAATTATTACTTTTATTAAATGCATTACTACTGTTATTATTATTTTTATGTTTATTATTTATTTATTTATTATATTTTGGATTTTTTTTATTTATTATTATTTTATTTTTGAATACTCAATTACTAGAGGGGTAGAAGATCGAGGAAGAGTGGGATGATACCAATGTGATGCCAAATGGACATAGGAGAATGGAAGATGGATAAATGAACAGACCGTAAGACAAAATAGTAAATGAAAAATTTAAATACATGAAATAGAGTGCGCGAAAAACGAGTGAACCATTGTAATGGAATACGAGTGAATCAAGAAACGAATAATAACAGAACGAATAGAAGTATGAACGAATGAAGGAAAACTCGAATAAATAAATAATGAATAAAAAGAGTGAAAGGGCGAAAGGATGATAACCGAGTAAAAATGGAGATAGGTACCGAGTGATAAAAATCTGAAAAATGAAGAACGAGTGGCTGACAATGATATAATACAAAACAAATCGAAGAAAATAAGTGGAGTGAAACAACAAGTATATGAATACCGAATAAATAATACCGGTCAGATAATAAGCGAGAGAAAAGTGAATGAATGAATGAATGCCGAGTGGGTATAATTTATACCGAGTGAATGAATAGTTGATCGACGAATGAGGTGAATAAAACGAAAGCCCGAGTAAATGAAAGGGAAAGAATGAATGCATAACTGAAAGACTGAATGACGGGTGAGGAACGGAAAAGAGAGTGACCAAGTGAAAATGAGGAAAGGGTATACCTATCGATGAAGGAGATGAGTAAATAAAGGAACCGAGTGAACTAGCGAGAAACCTAGTGAATAAGGAACTGAGTGATGAGTGAGTGAGAAAAAGTGATGAGTGTATGAGAACCGAATGAATGAATACCGAATGGGTCACAGAATAAAAGAATGAATGAATAAAGATACGTGTATGAGAACCGAGTGTGACAATGAATGGACAAGTGGACAACCGTCGCGAGATACGAGTGAACAGAGAAGTGCGTGGAAGAAAGAACGAATGAGAGTAAGGCTGAGCGAAAGAAAGGACGAGTGGATGAAACTGAGTGATATAGATCCGAGATATGAAGAATGAGTGAATGACAATGAGAGTTCGGGCGAAAAACAAATGACAGGAGTGAAAAATGGAATGAATGAAATACCGAGTAAATGAAAGGCCGAGTGAATAAAATGAATACAATGGAGAAACTCAGGGAATGAAAAACGCGAAGACAAGAAATTGAGTGTGACAATCGCGAATGAAACACGAGTAGACGAAAACGAAAAACCGACAGTGTGAGAAAACTGAGAAAGAAAAATAAGTGGAATGAAACGGCGGGTAAATGAATACCGAGTGGATTGAACCGGGTAAGAGTGAAAAAACGAATGAACGAACAGCGAGAGGTCGGACAAATATAAAAACAAGTGAAAGGACAGGAAAGAATGGCTGACCGACCGGGCGAACAAACATGAAAGATAGATGAAGAAGAAGATAAAAGAACCAATATATTGGAAACTGAGTGGATGGATATACTGAGTGGACGAGGTTAGGGAAGAGTGCGGTGAGGGAAACAAGCGAACAATGGCCGAGTGAACAATATATGTGTATTACACATACGTGAACGAGAGACAGAGGGAGACGAGTAGAAAAACGAAAAGATAAGAAACTGAATGAAAAAAAAACCGAGTGAATGTAAAACGAGCTAATGAGAAACTTACGGAGAGATGAGTAAGGAACACAATAGAACTAAAGTAAATTGAAAGAACGAGTGAATGATATACTGGATGGAAAGAATACTGATTGAATGAAAAATGAGAAAATGAAGACGAGTGAAGGATTAACTAGGGAATGAAGGATGAATGAAATAGAGTGACCGAGTGAAATGAAGAACGAGTGAAATGAAAAACGAGTGAAAAAAAAATGAGGTCACAACGAAAGTCAGAATGATATGGAGCGACTGAGTGAGAAAAACAAGTGAATATAAGAATGACTGCATAGAGGTCTGAGTGAATCGGAATACCGAATGGACGAAGAAGAAGACGACGATTGAGTGACAAAATGAGTAGACGAGAGAATGAGTGAATGAAAGGCTGGATGAACAAGCAACACATGCAGAGAAATCGGGTGATGAAACCGAGGAAGAACTCAAGTGGATTGAAAACACGACTGCATGAATCGACGACTGAGAAGAAGAAATGGACAACAGATTACATGAAAAGAAGGACGAGTGAAAGACAAATGAAAGAAACTGAGTGAGGAGTGAGGGAGCCGAGTGGAAGAAATCGATTACTAGAGAAAGCCGAATGGATGAATGAATAAAAGGCTGCGTGCAAATGAGACTAATGGATACAATACTGATTGTGATGACTGAGGAATCCGAGTGGTGAAAAGCCGACTGAATTAAGTCACTTTTCACTATCTGACCCGTTCATTACATCAACGATCAGAAATCCTTCCAAGTCTTCCTTTTTATTCGCAGAAATTTATTGAAAAATGCCGAGTGAAGTTCAGTCGGGAAGAAGGGTTACGACGAAGTAACAATTATCCGAGTGTACTATTTTCACTCAACTTAGTACAATTTTCCTCTAAGTACGAAACAACAATCAGCATTGGCTCACCTAAGCTACCAACACCTCGCCTGAGCGAAAATAGAAGAATCAAACTCGGATTTCCTTCTTCAACTTCACAATTTTATTTTATTCAAAGTTCTAAACAAACAATCGGGACATAGGGCTGCCTCCCTAGAGCACTTCTTTAAGGTCACTAGCTTGACCTTATTGTATCTAAGAAGATGGTTTCAGTAACAAGGAGGTTTTCTGCCTATCAAACTCTCCTCCAAAGTAGAGTTTGAGTCGCTGGCCATTCACCTTGAAAAACCGATCGGTAGTCGGATCTTTCAGTTCGACTGCACCATGAGGAAAAACCTTATTTACAGTAAAAGGCCCGGACCACTTGGATCTAAGTTTTCCAGGGAAAAGTTTCAGTCGGGAGTTGAATAACAAAACCTGGTCGTCCTTCTGAAACTCTTTCTTATTAATTCGCTTATCATGCCATTTCTTTGTTCTCTCCTTATAAATGGAGGCACTTTGATAAGCGTTGAGTTGGAACTCCTCTAATTCATGGAGTTTCAAAACTCTTTCCTCCTGAGACTGGTCACAGTCCATGTTTAATAGCTTTGTGGCCCACCACGCTTTGTGTTCCAACTCCACAGGGAGATGGCAAGCCTTACCGTACACCAGTTGATACGGGGACATACCAATCGGAGTTTTGAAAGCTGTTCGGTAAGCCCACAATGCATTATCTAACTTTACCGACCAATCTTTTCTGGATTTTCCGACCACTTTTTCTAAAATTCTCTTTATTTCTCTATTTGACAATTCGACTTGTCCACAAGTCTGTGGATGGTAAGGAGTGGATATCTTATGTAAAACCTCATAATGACGCAGTGCTTTTTCCATTATCTTATTGCAAAAATGTGAACCCCCATCACTAATGATTACTCTCGGAACTCCAAACCTAGAGAAAATATTCTTCTTAATGAACCTAAGCACAACCTGTACATCATTGGTTCTGGTCGGAATTGCCTCCACCCATTTGGAGACATAGTCCACAGCAACAAGAATGTATTCGTTGGAGAACGACTTAGGGAAGGGTCCCATGAAGTCGATTCCCCAAACGTCAAATAATTCCACAATTAGAATATTTGTCAAAGGCATGCCAGCTTTTGCGGAGAGACCTCCACTCCTTTGACATTTGTCACACCTTTTGACATATTCCTTAGAATCCTGAAAGATAGTTGGCCAGTAAAAGCCACTCTGTAACACTTTTGCTGCGGTACGGGAGGCACCATGATGGCCTCCATAATAAGAATCGTGGCAGTGCCACAAGAGCCTTTCTTGCTCGGATTCAGGCACACAGCGCTTGATTACTCCATCTATGCCTATTTTAAACAAAAATGGATCATCCCAAAGAAAAGCTTTACTATCATGAAAGAATTTTTTTCTCATTTGGGATGTCCAACCATCCGGTACCACTGAGGCACTTTTAAAGTTTGCCTTGTCAGCGTACCACGGCCCAGTTATAATGGCCATTAATTTTTCGTCTGGAAATTCTTCTTTTATCAAGATAGAATCCGACTCAACTTCTAGACGAGACAATTGGTCTGCAACTGAGTTCTCTACTCCCTTTTTGTCTCGTATTTCTAAGTCAAACTCTTGGAGTAACAGAACCCATCTAATCAGTCTCGGTTTAGACTCTTTTTTAGCTAGTAAATACTTGATTGCCGAGTGATCTGTATATACAATGACTTTGGCACCAATCAAGTATGCACGAAATTTATCAAATGCATACACCACAGCAAGCATTTCTTTTTCAGTCGTGGTGTAATGTATTTGATTTTCATTTAACACTTTACTAGCATAATAAATCACATGAGTTAATTTCTCTTTTTTTTGACCCAGTACAGCTCCGATTGCAAAGTCACTTGCATCACACATCAATTCAAACGGTAAAGACCAGTCGGGTGATGCCAGGATCAGAGCTGAAGTCAAACTTTGTTTCAATTTTTCAAATGCCTTGACACAGTTTTCATTAAATGCGAACACCTGATCTTTCACAAGCAAATCGGTCAAAGGCTTAGCTATTTTTGAAAAATCTTTTATGAATCTTCTATAGAACCCAGCACATCCTAGAAAACTCCTTACTCCTTTCACATTGATCAGAGGAGGAAGTTTTTCAATAATTTCAATTTTTGCTCGGTCCACCTGCATGCCCTCAGCAGAAATCCTATGGCCAACGACTATCCCTTCCTTAACCATAAAGTGGCATTTCTCCCAGTTAAGAACGAGATTGGTCTCTTGACATCTCAGTAGCACCTTAGCTAAGTTGCTGAGGCATGTGTCAAAACTACTCCCAAATACCGAGAAGTCATCCATGAATACCTCAATAAATTTCTCCACCATGTCCCCAAAAATTGCCAGCATGCACCTTTGGAAGGTTGCTGGAGCGTTGCACAAGCCGAACGGCATGCGCCTGTATGCAAAAATTCCATAGGGACATGTGAAGGCAGTCTTTTCTTGATCCTTTGGGTCAACCACAATTTGGTTATAACCCGAGTACCTATCAAGAAAACAATAGTACTCATGTCCTGATAACCTCTCGAGCATTTGATCAACAAACGGAAGGGGGAAATGGTCCTTCCAAGTAGAGTTATTTAGCCTTCTGTAATCAATGCACATCCTCCAGCCTGTAGTTGGCCGAGTGGCAATGATTTCACCGTGGTCATTTCTTACAGTCGTCATTCCTCCCTTCTTGGGCACCACTTGGACTGGGCTAATCCAAGTGCTGTCCGAGATCGGGTAAATAATTCCCGCATCAAGAAGCTTGACCACTTCCTTTCTCACTGCTTCCTTCATAATGGGGTTCAGTCTGCGTTATGGCTGAACAACAGGGGAATAGTCATCCTCCATCAGGATTTTATGCATACAAAAGGATGGACTGATTCCCTTCAAGTCAGAAATGTTCCAGCCAATGGCAGATTCATAAGCCTTTAATACCCCAACTAGTTTATTCTCATCCTCTTCTTTTAAGTCGGAATTAATAATTACAGGATGAGTGTCATTTCCTCTCAGGAAAACATATTTCAGATGAGAAGGCAAAGGTTTTAAATCACATTTTTCTTCCAAAAATTCCTTTCCTTTCTCATCTTCAGTATTTTCCAAATCATTTTTCTTTTCTAAATCACCTACTTCTAAAACTTCCAGTAGGTCCAGTATTTCCGAGTGAGAGTCAATCGACTCGGTCTCAGAATCAAAGTCATCCTCTAGAAATGTTTGTAAAACCTCTTCCTTAGTTTTAAACAGTAAAGGAGTCTGGTAATTTTCAACCTCTTCAATCATTAGGCAATCCATCCGTTCAGTCGGATGTTTCATAGAATTGAAGACATTAAAAATTACTTGTTCCTCCTGAACTCTCAGCATGAGTTCACCCTTTTCCACATCAATCAATGCTCTGCCAGTAGCTAGGAAGGGTCTACCTAAGATCAAAGGGATCTCTCGGTCAGCTTCCATATCCAGCACTATGAAGTCTGCTGGAAAGATAAATTTATCAACTTTTACTAACAAATCTTCCAGCATGCCTTGGGGATATTTAATGGACCTGTCAGCCAACTGCAAGGACATGTGAGTCGGTTGTAAGTCATTAATTCCCAGTTTTTTCATTAAAGATAAAGGCATCAGGTTTATACTGGCTCCTAGATCACAGAGAGCACTTCCTACATGAATATCCCCTATTGCACACGGTATTGTGAAAGATCCAGGATCCTCTAGCTTTTGGGGAAGTTTCTTTTGAATGATTGCGCTACACTCTTGAGTGAGAGTAATCATTTCATCCCCCCTAAGCTTCCTCTTCTTAGACAATAGTTCTTTTAAAAATTTTGCATAAGAAGGCATCTCCTGCAATGCCTCAGCAAAAGGGATATTAATGTGAAGTTTCTTAAAGACCTCTAAGAACCTAGCAAACTTCTGCTCCTCTATTTGCTTTTTAAACCTGTGCGGAAATGGAGCATTCCTCAGTTTTTCAGGAGTCAGCTTAGAAGCTTCCTCCAGAATCAGATCAACCTTTTTCTTCTTCTTTTGATGGACTTTATTTTCTTTTTCTTTTTCTGATTCATTCTTATTTTCTACTTCATTTTTATTGTCCTGCTCGGTTTCCTGTATTATTTCTTTTCCTTTTTCTGAACCTATTTCTTGACCCGGAGATGGAGAAATAATTTTTCCACTCCTAGTAATTATGGCCTTGCAATGTTCCCTTGGATTTACCTCGGTATCTACAGGGAAATTGCCTGCTTGCCTCTCAGCTAATTGTTTAGAAAGCTGTCCTACTTGATTTTCTAAATTCCTTATGGATGCTTCCTGATTCTTAAAACTGGCCTGAGTGGCCTGGATAAACTGAGAAAGTACATTCTCGAGTTCAGATTTTTCTTTAACAAGAGGGTGAGAAGGTTGTTGTGGTTTATTTGTGGGTTGACTCGGTGGTATATTCTGATTCAGATGTGGACCTTTCTGCCTGGAAAAATTGGGGTGGCCCCTGTAATTAGGATTAAAGGAATTAGAAGGATAATTCCTTTCATACTGTTGCTGCCCCATATAATTCACTTGCTCGGAAGGCACAACTGGATCACACATTCCATTTTCATGGTCTCCACCACAAAAATCACAACTGATCATAGAAACTTGGCTCGGCTTTTGGAGTTCGGAAATTTGAATGCTTAATTTTTCCAAAGCCTGAGTCATCAATTTACTCTGAGCCAGATAAGCATCTTGTGCTTCTAATTCTAATATTCCTCTCCTAGGGACTTGGTTTCTCTCACTAATCAGGCATTCATTAGAAGCCATCACATCAATCAGTTCTATAGCTTCTTCTGCAGTTTTAGTTGTTAATGAGCCTCCAGCCGAGGCATCTATCAAGACTCTGGTAGCTGGCCTGACACCATTATAGAAAATAGTCACCTGCTGTACATCAGAAATCTGATGATGAGGACATCTCCTCAGACTTTCTTTATACCTATCCCATGCTTCCATCAAGGACTCACCTTCCCTTTGCTGAAAACATATGATTTCATTATGCAGCTTTGCATATTTAGAAGGAGGAAAGTATTTAATCAAAAATTTCCTTTGCAAATCCTCCCAGGTAGAAATACTGCCTCTCGGTTGACTCTGCAACCAGGCTTTTGCTCGGTCCCTTAGAGAAAATGGAAACAACCTTAGTCGGATTGCCTCCTCAGGGACTCCATTCATTTTTACTGTATCACAAATTTGGAGGAAAGTTGCTAAATGTAAATTTGGATCCTCAACCTCACTTCCTCCGAATTGTTCATTTCTTACCAACTGCAGTAAAGCTGGTTTTAGTTCAAAATTGTTAGCTGCAATCGGTGGCCTAAGGATGCTAGCTTGCGATCCTTCTTCAGTCGGCCTGGAGTAGTCACCTAATGTAACTCTCCTCTGTTCCATTTCTTTTTCTTCTTTTTGCTTTTTCTCTTTTCTTAATCTACGTTCTAACAAATCAATGTCAGGATCAAAGAAGAAGGGTTCTCCTCTGCTCCTTGACTGCATACAACAATTGTTAACACGACAAAACAACTAACAGCTATGACTGCTTGAAACAATAACTACTAAGAAAAATACGTATTGACTACACACAGAAACAAAAGCAAATGGTTCAGTCTAGTACCGGTCCAAGGATTGTTGATATTACTCAACAATCCCCGGCAACGGCGCCATTAACTTGATGCTGAAATCCTGAGTCATTAAATTGATGGTAAAATCTTAGTAAAATGAAATGTGACTCTCGGATTCACACTTATGGCAAGCGCACCAGTCGTTAAAATTGTAGTATATTTGATCGTCTCACAGGGATTGTGGTAAGTACCTCAATCTAGGACTAGTACAAGCTGAACCAACAGAAAATACATGAAATTCATTCGGTTTTTATGGTTTTAGTATTTTATAGTTGTTTTTATATTTTGAGAAACAGAGTTAAAGTGAAATGTGGAAAGTGATTAAAAGAAAACAGGTCAGGATTGCTTCAGCTCACAATTTCCTCAAGAAACATGCAATTAAGTATAATCGAACTTCACAATCTAGAGGACAATCCGCTTGTGGTTATTCCCTAATTCCTTAGGTGAAAAACACTAATCCTTAAGCAATGAACCTTAATTCCTTAAGTGCTCGATTAACCTAAGAATTTAATGCGAAATTGGAGGTTGAACTCTAACTATTCACCTAAATTAATTAGGCCTGAACTAGTTAGAAAGCTGGAAGTTACCTAAGCTTCAGCCATGATTCCTCACTGGTGAAGTTCTTCATCAGTTCTGGATTTGTCAATCCAGCGATTCTGCTCCACTCCTCAGCTTGTTCGCCTCAAGATCTTCGAAGCCGATCTCCTTGCTCACAGCTTCAAGATTCCATTGCTCACCTTCACAATCCCAACCTTAGGGATTTAGAACTCCATAGACTTCGGTTCCATCGAAGGATTGTGGAACATCATGGAGGAGAGAGTTTAGAGAGATGAAAAATGTAGTGAGAGATTGGAATTGGAAAATGAAATTGTATTACGTTGCTCTGTATCTCTACACACATGCCACCCCCTAAAAACAGAGTATGTACATCCTATTTATAAGTTTCTACCTAACTAACTTAACTGATAACTTCGGACAACTTAAGCTAATGACTAACACTACTTAATTACATAGTTTACAAAATAACTAACTAAATACAGCTCAGCTCTTAACAGGATCCAGCTCAACCTTAGCTAATGTACAGCTCAGCACCAGCTAATTGACAGCTCACTTCTTAAGTTAGCTTGAGGTTGCAGTAGTAGAGAAGAAGGCAATGGAAGCGGAACGGTACTGCACCAAGTGTGTTGTTGGAGGGAAAGAACAGTGTTTAAATTACTGCCTTGATGCTTCAGCTGTTGAGTATTCGCTTGGGCGGATTAAGCTTCGCTTGAGCGAGTCCGGATTAATACTGCAGTGTTTCTTTCTCACTTGGGCGTTATGGCAAAACTTGGGCGAGGACGGTCTCTTAAAGTAATGCTTGAGTGAGTCCGGATTTTACTAGGACGGATTAAATAATGACTAAGCACATCGGTTTCTTATGTAGCATTCCGATCTTCTCTCTTTTGGATCCGGTGTCTTGGGAGTCTTCTTAAGTAAGCGTACTTGAAGTCTTGCTTGGGCGGAGTCTTGCTTTTCTTAAGCGAACTTGGACCCTCGCTTGAGCGGATTTAACTCCCGCTTGGGCGGATTAATTATTAAATCGGTATTCTGTAGTTGGCACTCGGGTTCTTCATGCAGTATTCTGAGTCCTTATTCTCTTTTCGAGTCAGTGTCTTTGAAGTCTTACTCAGTCGGTCTTTGGACTCTTTTCAGTCGGAATTGGGAAAATCTCACTCGGATTTATCAAATCTTGCTCGGCTCTGTAGGATTTCACTCGGAATTTCCTTCTTATCTCGAGTCCGCCCTGTTCCTGCACCAATAAACAGCTACTTGCCTAGCATTTATACGCTGGCTACCTAGTAAATTTGTAAATACTTCAAAATTCCTTATTTAATTAAAATTTTCAATCGGTTTCTTACATAGATAACATACTTTTGAAATAATTAACTACAACATGAATTCTTATCAAATTATTAAATAATAATAATAAAACTAGCAATACTTAGTAAATTATGTTAAATAATTAGTGGAATAATTAAGTCTTTTCAAGACTTATCATTAAACTTAGCACTTGTGGGGAGGTAACCCTATGTCTTTTTTTTTATTTTAAAAAAAACAAAAACAAAAACAAAAACAAAAACAAAAACAACTATGTCAAATGCTGGTTTGGGGTTACTACAGGTAAGTTTTCTTATCCTTTTATCATCCATTTTAACATTGAGGATAATGTCAAATTCTGGTTTAGGGTAGTAGATAAGAAAACTTAACTATTTTGTTTACGTTGTGTGATTGTTATATTTTTCATGCATATGTGTTTTCCTTGTTTTGTTTCTAATGTTGTAAGTTACCATGATTGTATGATTAATTTACTTTGAACACAAGGCTAAAGTATCTAAGGATCCCAAAATTTTGAGTAAAATTTCCAAAATTTGATTATTTAAATGCCAAATCAATGTCTAAATGAACTTTATGTGATTAAAATTTTCTTTGAAAAGACTTTCCATGGTTAGACTTGAGCCAAAATGGGTTATTTATCAAACAAATTTTCAAAACCCATATTTTCTTGATTGAGTGAATCTCATAGTCATTAATATTCTAGAACTTGTTTTTCAACCGATTCAAAATGGTTTTTGATTATATGTCTTAGGATGATAAAGGCACAATTAGGCCTTATTCTTAAGCCTCAGAATTTTTGCATAATTTGACCCCTAGTTGCCCCTTTTGAGCCTAAAAGTGAAAATTTTTCTTTGAAGCCTTTCATTGACTGATATTCTCTTAATGGTGAAAAAGTTGGAAATTTAGTGAAGCAAAGAAATAAAAAAGGACTTAAGAAAAATATGTATGGATGTAAAGAAAAGCAAGAAAAAAAAAGAAAATCAAAAAGATGATATTGAATGAATTCCAAAAAGTCCATAAAAGTTCAAAAATTTGCTCTGTTAAATTTATGATGGTAATTTGAATCATTCATGAATGTTCAAGCCCTTTTGTATTCCATTTTTCTTGAAATTCCTACCTTGACAATACAACCCAAGGCCACGTTACAACCTTTGAAAGACCTTTAGACTTTGACATATTTTCTATCTAAACTGTGGAGTTTCTGGTTTATTAACAAGCTTATGGTAATATTTTTTGACTATGATGATCTGAGTGATACACAAACCATGAAACACTTTGAGTGAAAATGGAGAGAAGAGTATCCTCTGTCTTGATAATGAAAATTGATTCACATAAGAAAATTAATATTGGCATTTGAATAAATCTTTTTCTCTATTTTGGATTCCTTAGTTTGCTGAGCTTAGTGTTTTCTATATCTTATCATGTGAATATGGTAATTGCTTGAGGACAAGCAATGTTTTGGTTTGGGGTGTTTTGATAAGTGTTTTATAACACAATAAATTAGATCTAGTTTGCTTAGGATTTTAATCATTATCCACTGTATTTCCTTAATTTTTGTGATTTTTGCTTTCTTTCCACTATATTCTACTTGGGTATTTTATTTTGCAGAAATTAGGATAATACAAGGGTCAATAATGATAAGTCTTGAAAAGACTTAATTATTCCACTGATTATTTAACATAATTTACTAAGTATTGTCTAGTTTTATTATTATTATTTAATAATTTGATAAGAATTCATGTTGTAGTTAATTATTTCAAAAGTATGTTATCTATGTAAGAAACCGATTGAAAATTTTAATTAAATAAGGAATTTTGAAAGATTTACAAATTTACTAAGCAGCCAGTGTGTAAATGCTAGGCAAGTAGCTGTTTATTGGTGCAAGAACAGGGCGGACTCGAGATAAGAAGAAAACTCCGAGTGAAATCCTACAGAGCCGAGCGAGATTTGATAAATCCGAGTGAGACTTCCTCAATTCCGACTGAAAAGAGTCCAAAGACTGACTGAGTGAGACTTCAAAGACACTGACTCCAAAAGAGAATAAGGACTCAGAATACTGCATGAAGAACCTGAGTGCCAACTACAGAATACCGATTTAATAATTAATCCGCCCAAGCGGGAGTTAAATCCGCTCAAGCGAGGGTCCAAGTTCGCTTAAGAAAAGCAAGACTCCACCCAAGCAAGACTCCGCCCAAGCAAGACTCCGCCCAAGCAAGACTTCAAGTAAGCTTACTTAAGAAGACTCCCAAGACACCGGTTACAAAAGAGAAGAAGATCGGAATGTTACATAAGAAACCGATGTGCTTAGTCATTATTTAATCCGTCCTAGTAAAATCCAGACTCGCTCAAGCGAAGTTTAATCCGCCCAAGTGAATACTCAGCAGCTGAAGCATCAAGGCAGTAATTTAAACACTGTTCCTTCCCTTCAACAACACACTTGGCACACTTGGTGCAGTACTGTTTCGCTCCCATTACCTTCTTCTCTACTTCTGCAACCTCAAGCTAACTTAAGAAGTGAGCTGTCAATTAGCTGGTGCTGAGCTGTACATTAGCTAAGGTTGAGCTGGATCCTGTTAAGAGCTGAGCTGTATTTAGTTAGTTATTTTGTAAACTATGTAATTAAGTAGTGTTAGTCGTTAGCTTAAGTAGTCCGAAGTTATCGGTTAAGTTAGTTAGGTAGAAACTTATAAATAGGATGTACATACTCTGTTTTTAGGGGGTGGCATGTGTGTGTTGAGATACAGAGACAGAACAGCGTAATACATTTTTCATATTCCAATCTCTCACTACATTTTCATCTCTCTAAACTCTCTCCTCCATGACGTTCCACAATCCTTCGATGGAACCGAAGTCTATGGAGTTCTAAATCCCTAAGGTTGGGATTGTGAAGGTGAGCAATTAAATCTTGAAGCTGTGAGCAAGTAGATCGGCTTCGAAGATCCTGAGGCGAACAAGCTGAGGAGTGGAGCAGAATCGCTGGATTGACAAATCCAGAACCGATGAAGAACTTCACCAGTGAGGAATCATGGCTGAAGCTTAGGTAACTTCCAGCTTTCTAACTAGTTCAGGCCTAATCAATTTAGGTGAATAGTTAGAGTTCAACCTCCAATTTCGCATTAGATTCTTAGGTTAATCGAACACTTAAGGAATTAAGGTTCATTGCTTAAGGATTAGTGTTTTTCACCTAAGGAATTAGGGAATAACCACAAGCGGATTGTCCTCTAGATTGTGAAGTTCGACTATACTTAATTGCATGTTTCTTGAGGAGATTGTGAGCCGAAGCAATCCTGACCTGTTTTCTTTTAATCACTTTCCACATTTCACTTTAACTCTGTTTCACAAAATATAAAAACAACTATAAAATACTAAAACCATAAAAACCGAATAAATTTCATGTATTTTCTGTTGGTTCAGCTTGTACTAGTCCTAGATTGAGGTACTTACCACAATCCCTGTGAGACGATCAAATATACTACAATTTTAACGACTGGTGCGCTTGCCATAAGTGTGAATCCGAGAGTCACATTTTATTTTACTAAGATTTTACCATCCAATTAATGACTCAGGATTTCAGCATCAAGTTAATGGCGCCGTTGCCAGGGATTGTTGAGTAATATCAACAATCCTTGGACCGGTACTAGACTGAACCATTTGCTTTTGTTTCTGTGTGCAGTCAACACGTATTTTTCTTAGTAGTTATTGTTTCAAGTAGTCGTAGCTGTTAGTTGTTTTTGTTGTGTTAACAATTGTTGTATGCAGTCAAGGAGCAGAGGAGAACCTTTCTTCTTTGATCCTGACATCGATTTGTTAGAACGTAGATTAAGAGAAAAAGCAAAAAGAAGAAAAAGAAATGGAACAGAGGAGAGTTACACTAGGTGACTACTCCAGGCCGACTGAAGAAGGATCGCAAGCTAGCATCCTTAGGCCACCGATTACAGCTAACAATTTTGAACTAAAACCAGCTTTACTGCAGTTGGTAAGAAATGAACAATTCGGAGGAAGCGAGGTTGAGGATCCAAATTTACATTTAGCAACTTTCCTCCAAATTTGTGATACAGTAAAAATGAATGGAGTCCCTGAAGAAGAAATCCGACTAAGGTTGTTTCCATTTTCTCTAAGGGACCGAGCAAAAGCCTGGTTGCAAAGTCAACCGAGAGGCAGTATTTCTACCTGGGAGGATTTGCAAAGGAAATTTTTGATTAAATATTTTCCTCCTTCTAAATATGCAAAGCTGCGTAATGAAATCACATGTTTCCAGCAAAGGGAAGGTGAGTCCTTGATGGAAGCATAGGATAGGTATAAAGAAAGTCTGAGGAGATGTCCTCATCATCAGATTTCCGATGTACAGCAGGTGACTATTTTTTATAATGGTGTCAGGCCAGCTACCAGAGTCTTGATAGATGCCTCGGCTGGAGGCTCATTAATAACTAAAACTGTAGAAGAAGCTATAGAGCTGATTGATGTGATGGCTTCTAATGAATGCCTGATTAGTGAGAGAAACCAAGTCCCTAGGAGAGGAATATTAGAATTAGAAGCACAAGATGCTTATCTGGCTCAGAGCAAATTGATGACTCAGGCTTTGGAAAAATTAAGCATTCAGATTTCAGAACTCCAAAAGCCGAGCCAAGTTTCTATGATTAGTTGTGATTTTTGTGGTGGAGACCATGAAAATGGAATGTGTGATCCAGTTGTGCCTTCCGAGCAAGTGAATTATATGGGGCAGCAACAGTATCAAAGAAATTATCCTTCTAATGCCTTTAATCCTAATTACAGGAGCCACCCCAATTTTTCCTGGCAGAAAGGTCCACATCTGAATCAGAATATCCCACCGAGTCAACCCACAAATAAACCACAACAACCTTCTCACCCTCTTGTTAAAGAAAAATCTGAACTCGAGAATGTACTTTCTCAGTTTATCCAGGCCACTCAGGCCAGTTTTAAGAATCAGGAAGCATCCATAAGAAATTTAGAGAATCAAGTAGGACAGCTTTCTAAACAATTAGCTGAGAGGTAAGCAGGCAATTTCCCTGGAGATACCGAGGTAAATCCAAGAGAACATTGCAAGGCCATAATTACTAGGAGTGGAAAAATTATTTCTCCATCTCCGGGTCAAGAAATAGGTTCAGAAAAAGGAAAAGAAATAATACAAGAAACCGAACAGGACAATAAAGATGAAGTAGAAAATAAGAATGAATCAGAAAAAGAAAAAGAAAATAAAGTCCATCAAAAGAAGAAGAAAAAGGTTGATTTGATCCTGGAGGAAGCTTCTAAGCTGACTCCTGAAAAACTAAGGAATGCTCCATTTCCGCACAGGTTTAAAAAGCAAATAGAGGAGCAGAAGTTTGCTAGGTTCTTAGAGGTCTTTAAGAAACTTCACATTAATATCCCTTTTGCTGAGGCATTGCAGGAGATGCCTTCTTATGCAAAATTTTTAAAAGAACTATTGTCTAAGAAGAGGAAGCTTAGGGGGGATGAAATGATTACTCTCACTTAAGAGTGTAGCGCAATCATTCAAAAGAAACTTCCCCAAAAGCTAGAGGATCCTGGATCTTTCACAATACCGTGTGCAATAGGGGATATTCATGTAGGAAGTGCTCTCTGTGATCTAGGAGCCAGTATAAACCTGATGCCTTTATCTTTAATGAAAAAACTGGGAATTAATGACTTGCAACCGACTCGCATGTCCTTGCAGTTGGCTGACAGGTCCATTAAATATCCCCAAGGCATGCTGGAAGATTTGTAAGTAAAAGTAGATAAATTTATCTTTCCAGCAGACTTCATAGTGCTGGATATGGAAGCTGACCGAGAGATCCCTTTGATCTTAGGTAGACCCTTCCTAGCTACTGGCAGAGCATTGATTGATGTGGAAAAGGGTGAACTCATGCTGAGAGTTCAGGAGGAACAAGTAATTTTTAATGTCTTCAATTCCATGAAACATCCGACTGAACGGATGGATTGCCTAATGATTGAAGAGGTTGAAAATTACCAGACTCCCTTACTGTTTAAAACTAAGGAAGAGGCTTTACAAACTTTTCTAGAGGATGACTTTGATTCCGAGACCGAGTCAATTGACTCTCACTCGAAAATACTGGACCTACTGGAAGTTTTAGAAGTAGGTGATTTAGAAAAGAAAAATGATTTGGAAAATACTGAAGATGAGAAAGGAAAGGAATTTTTGGAAGAAAAATGTGATTTAAAACCTTTGCCTTCTCATCTGAAATATGTTTTCCTGAGAGGAAATGACACTCATCCTGTAATTATTAATTCCGACTTAAAAGAAGAGGATGAGAATAAACTAGTTGGGGTATTAAAGGCTCATGAATCTGCCATTGGCTGGAACATTTCTGACTTGAAGGGAATCAGTCCATCCTTTTGTATGCATAAAATCTTGATGGAGGATGACTATTCCCCTGTTGTTCAGCCACAACGCAGACTGAACCCCATTATGAAGGAAGCAGTGAGAAAGGAAGTGGTCAAGCTTCTTGATGCGGGAATCATTTACCCGATCTCGGACAGCACTTGGATTAGCCCAGTCCAAGTGGTGCCCAAGAAGGGAGGAATGACGACTGTAAGAAATGACCAGGGTGAAATCATTGCCACTCGACCAACTACAGGCTGGAGGATGTGCATTGATTACAGAAGGCTAAATAACTCTACTCGGAAGGACCATTTCCCCCTTCCGTTTATTGATCAAATGCTCGAGAGGTTATCAGGACATGAGTACTATTGTTTTCTTGATGGGTCGGATGTTTCATGGAATTGAAGACATTAAAAATTACTTGTTCCTCCTGAACTCTCAGCATGAGTTCACCCTTTTCCACATCAATCAATGCTCTGCCAGTAGCTAGGAAGGGTCTACCTAAGATCAAAGGGATCTCTCGGTCAGCTTCCATATCCAGCACTATGAAGTCTGCTGGAAAGATAAATTTATCTACTTTTACTAACAAATCTTCCAGCATGCCTTGGGGATATTTAATGGACCTGTCAGCCAACTGCAAGGACATGCGAGTCGGTTGCAAGTTATTAATTCCCAGTTTTTTCATTAAAGATAAAGGCATCAAATAACAAGAGAAAAATGACCATCAAATGATAAAGAATCAAGAAGAACAAGCCCAAGTGGAAAGAATTCTCTTTTTTATACTGAATTCTGACTCAGAATGATCAAATCCGAGTAGGATGACTCAGAAATGATCATTCCCGAGTAGGGAGTCTCCGAATGAAGCATTGCCGAGTGGATTATCTCTCTGTTGGAAGTAAATCCGAGTGGAAGATTCCCTATCAAAGCCATTCTGAGTGAAAAATGGCTGACCTTGAAGGAATACTTCCCAGTTTGAAATAAATTTGAGTGGAAGATTCCCGACTGCAGCCACTCTGAAGGAAAAAGGGACTGACTTTGAATAAATGACCGCCCAAAGATATTTGTCTGAGTGAAGGAATACTGATTGAAGCGAGTCTAATTTAGGGACAAGTGGTTTTTCTGGGCAAAATTGTCTCCGAGTGGAAGACTCCCAAGTAAGTTGATTCTGAATGAAAAACTCTGAACTTCGGAAGAACACTTGTCAGGCAAGGATGTCTCTGGGTGGTGTGTCTCAGAAAAGATGGCATTTTGAGCAAAGAAAAGGCCTTTCCGAGTGGTGTATTTCAGAGAAAATGTCTTTTCAAGCAAGGAAAAGATTCCGACCGGGAATGAATCTCTTTCGGGCTGACTCTTAAGTTTCAAACTAAACCCGAGTGAGATGTCTCTGAGGAAGGCACTTCCGAGTGGTTTGAGGCCGAGGGATGTATTTCCGAGTAAAACAAAGCTCAGACCTGGAAAGAATTTCTATCAGCCAGATTCTCTCAAAGTTCCAAATTTCTGAGTGAAAAGCAAGGCTGACTCCCGAGTGAATACGTCCGAATGGGTTCTTTGATGATTGAGGCCATTCTGAGTGAAGAGTAAGTCGGACTTCTGAGTGAATGTGTCTGAGTATATCATTTCAAGGAGTGAAGAAAGGGTCGTTCTCGACTGAATTACTCCCAAGCAAATCCGAGCAAGGTTTCTCTGAGTGGTTCAAATTCCAGAGACATAGCCGAGTGAAACATTTTGGAGGTGCCGATTGAATCATTTGAATGAAAACCTCCCGATCCTGAGTGGGTCACATGTGAAAGAAGAGGGTCTGAACGAGTGCCGAGTGAGTCACTTTTCAATCGGTTCCGAATGAATGTTTCAATCAATTCTGTATGAATGCTTAAGCAGTGACATTTCTGGACAAAGCAACACCGAATGAATCTTTTCCGAATGAACAGAGGTCCTGATGAATGCTTCTCGGAAAGCAATTTCCGATTCAATAATCTGTGAATTCAGGCCTTCAAACCGAGTGTCAGAGGTCGGACCAGACCTGTGAATTCAAGCTTCCACTCAGTCTTTTATGTATAAGAGCACCTGTTCCGCTCAGATTAATTCCAACAGAGGATGTATACTAGCTGAGGCACTAATCCGAGTCAGAAAGAGAACGCCGGCTCCATATTTCCACTATCCAAGTGGATCCTTGACTTTTGAGGGGGTGGCTGACAACAAGACAAAAGAGAAACCCACTAGCCGCTGTTCCATATAGCTGTCAAGGTACAAGTTATTTCTCCACCACACCATCCAGGCTGTATCCAAGTTGTGATGTTGATCTCGTGGCGCGGCTAACAAGAAGACAAAGAGAAGTCCCACTAGCCGCCGTTCCTGTAACACCCTCGGTTAGATAAGACAACCCTTCTATAAGATCATCCTATTTAACTGAGAGGTCACAAATTTTTAGAAAAAGTGAATATATATATTTTTTTTAAAATAAATAAAGAGTTGGCAGGTCAGCGGAAGTAAATAGTATATAATTCACATAGTCATTCACAAACTGTAAGTGTACTCATAACAGAATGGGGCTCGCAGGCACCCTTAATATTCATACAGTTATCCATGGTCTTATTATTCAACTATAGATATCCTACTTTTAATGAGCATTCTCAGTGGGTTCAGCGTATTGCTGTTCTTCATACTCAGGTTCTTATTTTCCTAATTCCTCTGAAAATTGTCAACAGTAAGGGTGAGTATAACCCAAGACCCTGATTGGTTAATCCGGTGCAGACATAATCCAGATAACATATAATATCACATACATCATACAATTAGCATATTCACAATTATAACAATCAAGCATGTTGTCATGGAATGCATGAGTTGAATTTATTATGATTTATCTTTGGTTAAGTCTCATGATGCATGTGGGCCCAATGAATCGATTTTTTTTTCTTCATCTCTTCTTTGGAATATTTCCATTCCAATTTTCTAGAGCGATCAGGGTCCGTCCAAGTTCCCATATGGTACAAATGAACTCATTGATTCTCATCATTGATTTATATATTCTTGGAACTTGGATCCCTACGATCATAGTTACACTCCGTCATTTAGTCAAAGTACACTAGAATTGCATCGTCTCACCTGGCTATCAGGCGCGACTCTGATGCCATTGGGTTGCCGTTCCAGTTGTACTCCCAAGATCCTCACTGGGGATCGAACGTGAATGTCCTCTAGCGTACCAGGTGTATGCTCTAGAAATTTTCTTCTTCAAAATATTTTCATGATGCGAAATGCATTCTTTTCATCTTTTGATTCCTTGGGTATCTATGTGTTTCCAGTCTTATCATTTTCATAGGCTCTTGATTTCCATCAACTTGTTCAGACGTTATTGTCTTATTCGAGCAAATATATCAGTTGTGTTTTTGGTTCTAAATTATACTTTATATAAAGAGTAAAATAATATATTCCTTATTTAATTAATTATAATTGAATTAATAATAATAAGCAATAACAATAATACTAGTTAATAGAACAATAATAATAATAAGTATAATAAGAATAATGTTAATAATGGAAATAAGAATAATAACGAAAATTATAACGCTCCAATAATTCAAAAAGGAGTAAAGAAGAGTTTCTAAATGAAAAATCCAAGTATAAAACGTTAAAGACAGCTTTTCCGAGGAGAAGGAGTTAAATACCGAGTGAAACATGAGTTTACCGAGTAAAATTAATTGAATGCTGAGCGAAATTGAATTATCCGAGTAAAATAAGTCTGTTTCCGAGTGAAAATGAATTTCCTGAATAAAATGAGTTAGAAACCGAGTGTAATCAATAGAATTCCAAGTGAAATAAGTAGGATTCCAAGTAAAATCAGGCTGAACTGAGTTTCTGAATAAAATAAACATAAACCCGAGTGAAATCAGACTAAAAGTTTTCTCAGTGAAGTTAAAAATGTTTCCCTAGTTAAAAGTGTTTGAACAAAAGGTTTCTGAGTAAAATACATATGATTTCCGAGTGAAAAATCATTCTGCTAAATAGAATAGCTTCGAGTAAAGTAAATCCGAGTGAAATATTCCTGATTCTGAGTGGAATCAGATTGATGAGAGTTTTCTGAGTGAAATTAACTATATATTTTGAGTGAAATTAAACTGAAAGGAGTTCTCTGAGTGAAAATAATTGTTTGCTGAGTAAAATAAATTATTTTCCGAGTAAAATCACTGAATGAGTTTTCTAAGTGAAAATAAAATGATTTCTGAGTGAAATAAGACGTGTCCTGAGTGAATTTCAAACTGAGATGTTTTTTGAGTGAAATATATCATGATGGAGGGTTTTCTGAATTATTTAAACTACGATTCTGAGTGAAAATGTTCTATATGAGTGATCCGGTCGGTTATTGTGATTCAAACATTTACTTCAAAATATGTTTGAAGTATTATAGATAATCAGGTCGTTTTGAGCTTCTTAATTCATTGAATCCGACTTCTCTTTCATAATTTCTCACTGGAATCCACATAGACACCCATGATTCTTAGTATTTTCACAATCCAATACAGATCATATCTTTCACAATTCAACATCGAACATATCATTTAATCATCAGGATGAACAAATTATTAACACAGGCAATTAATCCTATATATATAAAACAATATATAATAAATAAGGCATTTAATTCACAACAAACTGAATCTGCCCTGGAAAGGTGAGGACCAAAGGTACCTTAACCCCTTTCTTTTTCACTCAGACTTCCCCAGAATACCCGAGAATATACCCCCTTACCTTAATGGAGTTCCTAGATGAGAAGAAATGCTCCCCTCTCTGTGTTGCTTCAGATCCGTGTGAGAAAGGCAAGAAAGGAGAGAGGAAGAAGCTTGCAAGAAGAGGAAATGATAACAGACGTGTGTCTGTGGCTATGTTTCGTGTGTGTGTGTGTTCTTAGAGTCATAGCACTGGTTTAATAATAAGAAAGTGAGTGGGGAACATTGGTTGGAGGATTAGGTGGGATAATGGAGCCTTTTGACTCCTTTCACAGTCAGCTTTGCATTTGATTGAAATAAAATATATAAAGGTATTATAATGGGTGCAACTTTCCCCTGCAATTGATTCGTTGTGCCACTCATTTTTGGATTCATGTGATTAAGTGGGCTGATCACTAACTGAAGTGGAATTAAAATGTGTTCAGTGTTGCTTTGAAGAGGTCGGTATTGCGTGTGAGGGCGGTATTGAGTGTGAGGGCAGTATTGAGTGTGAGGGCGGTGTGTGAAGGAGTTGAGGGACATCGTCTGTGGAACAGGACGGTGTTGTGTGGAAAAATAGGTCGGCTTGGTGTGGCTGTTGTCCGGTGTGAATATCTGTGGAATGTTAATCCGGTCTGCAATGCACCAATCATTCCTTTCTCTTACATCAATCATTCGATGTGATATAGAAGACATCGGTTGGTTCCTAACATCGGATCGCTTAAGCGAAACCCGATTCGCCTGAGCGAATCAGCCAATCTTCGCTCGGAATTCTTCTAAAACCGTGTCTACTCTTAGTCAGTCTCACTCGGTAATTTCAAACTAAATCTGAGTCATCTCTACACACTGTTCCACTCGGTATAACTCATCCACTCACTCGGAACCTTATTCCAGGATTGACATATTACCTGGTTAACTTTCACTCGGCGTTCATTCTAAACTCTTTTTCTTCCTCTCAAATAATCCATCCAGCACAAGGTCTTCCACTCGGTGAAGTTGTTCCCAAGTTCTTCACATGAATCTCTTCAATTGGTATCTTCTTACTCGGAGTTGCACACTCAGATTCCACCATTAAGCTCCATTTGGCATTATTCTGACCTCTCATCACTCAGACCTTATGAATTCTTGTTTACCATTCAAACTTCTTATCACTTGGAGGGATTCATTCACTCGGTTTTATTTGATACTTAGATACTCGGACTACAGGTTACCTTTTTCACTCAGAATGGTTATTTCCTAATCAAAATACATACAACATTGTTCACTCGGAATTCGGAAGAGGCTCACTCGGATTACTTCCCAATTAAACACCACTCGGTGTATTCCAACCACTATTCAATCGGAATGCATTACCCATTCATCACTCGGCACGTTTACACCTTTCTCACTCAGAGAATACATAGACTTTCCTTCCCTTGGAAGGGATCCCCAATGTCATACGTCACTCGGAATATCTCCCAACCTTATTTCACTCGAAAGTATACTACAAGTTCATCAACTCATCTTCTGAGCAGCATCTCACTCAGTAACTAATACTAAGACCGACCAACACTCATTCGGCCTCACACTTGGCATTCATGCCTATTCTCACTCGGAGAGTACCTTAGCCATTCATTTCTCAGGAGGGGTCTCCACAACCGTACTCCACTCGGTATTCATTCACTAGGTAAGTCACTCAGACTTATGAATTACTTAACCACTCAGGTAAAACCATTAAGTCAAGTCCCACTAGGACTCATTCCATACTTAGACCCTCAGAATACACATTATCTTATCTACTCGGGGAATATCATTACGCTAAGTCTAAGTCGGATTATTCAAACCCATTCACTCGGAAAGGCTACATATTTAGCCTCACTCAAAATGGCTCTCAACCTTATATATATCCTACTCGGATTGCTACCTTCTACCTCATTAGGGAGGTCTGACTCGGACAAACTTACTCGGATTTATTCGTTATATCCCAGACTGATTCCCTTCACTCGGAATACTGTAATCATAGAAATTGTCACTCGAAAAGAAACAATTTGAAAGGTTTGACTTAGAAGTAAGTCATTCAAGGGTATTTTGACTCGGAATTTTCACCCAGAAGTGGTTCTCTTGAACACACTTCACTCCTGATATCTCTAGGGTCAGGATTCCACTCGGTACACTCGGAATTTCAACCTGAAGTCGGTATTTCTAATTCTTCACTCGGAATTCCTCTTTGTCACTCGGAACAGAGTCCTTTTCACTCGGAATTTGAGTAATTTCATTAATGATCCATATAAATTCCTTATTTACACACAAAAATGAAATCCTTGTGATATTACAGACCATCTATAGGATATTTATTCACTTATTACCACTTATAGACCTTCCAAACTTCAAAATTTACCAAATAAGACTGCTACTAAAAACAGGGATGTTACATTCTCCTCCCCTTTTGGGAATTTCATCCCAAAATTCAAGGTTGGAATAATTGAAGGTATAATCCTCTAATCTTTTCCTTAATCTCCCAAGTAGTGTCCCTATCATTTAACTGACTCCAAACTACTTTGCCCAAAGAGATTTCCTTCCGTCTTAGCTGTTTGAGACGTCGGTCAACAATCTTAACCGATAATGCTTCAAAGGTAAGATTTTCCTCCAGAACAAACTGATCAGGACTCAGAACATGATCAGGGCTTGGTACATATTTGTGAAGTTGAGAAACATGAAAGACATTATGGAGTTTTGATAGAGCATTGTGGTACGCATTGGTTTCTATCTTTTGCGGAATCTGATAAGGTCCTTCGTGTCTGGGACTTAACTTCTTGGCTTTAGATCTCTTCCTACACTAGTGATAGGGGTAACTTTAATATACTATTTATAAAGCATCATTCCCCAAAACTCATTATCAAATCCTAGACTTGTCTAAATCCAATTTACACGCTGTTAGGCTTCGGGATTTCCTCTCCCAAAACCAAGATTCTTTAAATCTTAAAGGGCTATCCATACCTAACAAAACAATGCTATGATTTCCTTAGCCTTAAGACCTCCAATTCATCATAAATCATTCGACCATCACTAAAATTGATTCAAACTCATTATAAGTCTCTTGGTTTCGTCTAAGATCATCAACTATTTCAAAATAACATACCTATTCATTAACTTAATCCATTATCAATTATTTCCTTATTCCACTATCATTGGCTTGCAACTTTCAACAATCTAAATTAATTCCTCAGATCACATACTTACTTATATACGCTCCTCTTCCAATCCTCAATGATTAACTCCTAATGCTTCAAACATTCATATATAATCATTCAAAGTTATCAAAATCATTAATTCAGTCAAAATCCTCAAGTCACTACACTTAGGGTTTTTCATCAGAACTCAATAATCATTTCTATAACCATCAATCTCCATTATTAACAACACCTACATATACATTCCATGGGTTTGTGTTAAGAATCGTCTCACATAGCATTTATTATTCATTTTCTTCAAATCCTAGAGTTAGGGTTCCTCTAAGATCAAACTATCACCATTAACAACCATTATCTTCCATCTCTAATCCTGAAATTTTCGTATACTACTTCACACTCATCCAAAAATACACATAAGTACATCCCACCTTTGGGTTTTGTATGAAAATGGTTCTTATTCCTAAACCCATTCATAAGGCATTTTTCTAACCACATAGAAATCAAAACCTAGGCCACAAACATCAAACGAGTAGAGAAATTTACCTCAAGCTCCAAGCTATCTCAAGTCCTAGCATGTACACGAAAATGGAGGGAAGGAAATAAGTTATATCTTGGACCATCATTGAAACGTTTCCTGCTTTATAACAAACAGGACCTCCGTTTGGGCTTAATACTGACTCCAAAAATTATTCTGAATGTAGATTCGTGTTCCCATTAATATTCTTAATAGCCCTGACCAATGATATCTCCATCAGAGACACTTGGTCCGACGCCCAGATTCTACATGGGTAAAATTTTTATCTCTTAAAGTCCTAATAATATTTGACAGATTTCCTGTCGTAGTCCTCCTTTGAATTGTGTAAGATTGTTCCGCTGAAAGTTAGCTAGTCTTTGGCTCTGCCTATTAGAGGTATGGGATAATTCTCGTCGTCTATCACCTTCACGATTTGAGTAAGAAGTTCCTCCATATCATGATCATTGTTTCGGCGAGTCATTAGGAAATTGTTGAAAGAATATCAACAAAAGGATTCAGGGTATATGTTATGTGGAGAATTCCACATAGGAAATCTAGTCTTAGGTATTTGATGGACTGTTTAATATTTCTATCAGAGTACGTGGAAACCTAATGGTCCACTCCCCAAGCTTAATGAATCGACTATGCTCTGATACCACCAATGTAACACCCTCAGTTAGATAAGACAACCCTTCTATAAGATCATCCTATTTAACTGAGAGGTCACAAGTTTTTAGAAAAAGTGCATATATATATATATATATATATATTTTTTAAATAAATAAAGAGTTGGCAGGTCAGTGGAAGTAAATAGTATATAATTCACATAGTCATTCACAAACTGTAAGTGTACTCATAACAGAATGGGGCTCGCAGGCACCCTTAATATTTGTACAGTTATCCATGGTCTTATTATTCAACTATAGATATCCTACTTTTAATGAGCATTCTCAGTGGGTTCAGCGTATTGCTATTCTTCATACTCAGGTTCTTGTTTTCCTAATTCCTCTGAAAATTATCAACAGTAAGGGTGAGTATAACCCAAGACCCTGATTGGTTAATCCGGTGCGGACATAATCCAGATAACATATAATATCACATACATCATACAATTAGCATATTCACAATTATAACAATCAAGCATGTTGTCATGGAATGCATGAGTTGAATTTATTATAATTTATCTTTGGTTAAGTCTCATGATGCATGTGGGCCCAATGAATCGATTTTTTTTTCTTCATCTCTTCTTTGGAATATCTCCATTCTAATTTTCTAGAGCGATCAGGGTCCGCCCAAGTTCCCATATGGTACAAATGAACTCATTGGTTCTCATCATTGATTTATATATTCTTGGAACTTGGATCCCTACGATCATAGTTACACTCCGTCATTTAGTCAAAGTACACTAGAATTGCATCGTCTCACCCAGCTATCAGGCGACACTCTGATGCCATTGGGTTGTCGTTCTAGTTGTACTCCCAAGATCCTCACTGGGGATCGAACGTGAATGTCCTCCAGCGTACCAGGTGTATGCTCTAGAAATTTTCTTCTTCAAAATATTTTCATGATGCGAAATGCATTCTTTTCATCTTTTGATTCCTTGGGTATCTATGTGTTTCCAGTCTTATCATTTTCATGGGCTCTTGATTTCCATCAACTTGTTCAGACGTTATTGTCTTATTCGAGCAAATATATTTGTTGTGTTTTTGGTTCTAAATTATACTTTATATAAAGAGTAAAATAATATATTCCTTATTTAATTAATTATAATTAAATTAATAATAATAAACAATAACAATAATACTAGTTAATAGAACAATAATAATAATAAGTATAATAAGAATAATGTTAATAATGGAAATAAGAATAATAACGAAAATTATAACGCTCCAATAATTCAAAAAGGAGTAAAGAAGAGTTTCTAAATGAAAAATCCAAGTATAAAACGTTAAAGACAGCTTTTCCGAGGAGAAGGAGTTAAATACCGAGTGAAACATGAGTTTACCGAGTAAAATTAATTGAATGCTGAGCGAAATTGAATTATCCGAGTAAAATAAGTCTGTTTCCGAGTGAAAATGAATTTCCTGAATAAAATGAGTTAGAAACCGAGTGTAATCAATAGAATTCCGAGTGAAATAAGTAGGATTCCAAGTAAAATCAGGCTGAAGTGAGTTTCTGAATAAAATAAACATAAACCCGAGTGAAATCAGGCTAAAAGTTTTCTCAGTGAAGTTAAAAATGTTTCCCTAGTTAAAAGTGTTTGAACAAAAGGTTTCTGAGTAAAATACATATGATTTCCGAGTGAAAAATCATTCTGCTGAATAGAATAGCTTCGAGTAAAGTAAATCCGAGTGAAATATTCCTGATTCTGAGTGGAATCAGATTGATAAGAGTTTTCTGAGTGAAATTAACTATATATTCTGAATTCATTGAATCCGACTTCTCTTTCATAATTTCTCACTGGAATCCACATAGACACCCCTGATTCTTAGTATTTTCACAATCCAATACAGATCATATCTTTCACAATTCAACATCGAACATATCATTTAATCATCAGGATGAACAATAATTAACACAGGCAATTAATCATATATATATAAAACAATATATAACAAATAAGGCATTTAATTCACAATAAACCGAATCTGCCTTGGAAAGGTGAGGACCAAAGGTACCTTAACCCCTTTCTTTTTCACTCAGACTTCCCCAGAATACCCGAGAATATACCCCCCTTACCTTAATGGAGTTCCTAGATGAGAAGAAATGCTCCCCTCTCTGTGTTGCTTCAGATCCGTGTGAGAAAGGCAAGAAAGGAGAGAGGAAGAAACTTGTAGGAAGAGGAAATGATAACAGAGGTGTGTTTGTGGCTATGTTTCATGTGTGTGTGTGTTCTTAGAGTCATAGCACTGGTTTAATAATAAGAAAGTGAGTGGGGAACATCGGTTGGAGGATTAGGTGGGATAATGGAGCCTTTTGACTCCTTTCACAGTTAGCTTTGCGTTTGATTGAAATAAAATATATAAAGGTATTATAATGGGTGCAACTTTCCCCTGCAATTGATTCGTTGTGCCACTCATTTTTGGATTCATGTGATTAAGTGGGTTGATCACTAACTGAAGTGGAATTAAAAGGTGTTCAGTGTTGCTTTGAAGAGGTCGGTATTGCGTGTGAGGGCGGTATTGAGTGTGAGGGCGGTATTGAGTGTGAGGGCGGTATTGAGTGTGAGGGCGGTATTGAGTGTGAGGGCGGTGTGTGAAGGAGTTGAGGGACATCGTCTGTGGAAGAGGACAATGTTGTGTGGAAAAATAGGTCAGCTTGGTGTGGCTGTTGTCCGGTGTGAACATCTGTGGAATGTTAATCCGGTCTGCAATGCACCAGTCATTCCTTTCTCTTACATCAATCATTCGATGTGATATAGAAGACATCGGTTGGTTCCTGACATCGGATCGCTTAAGCAAAACCTGATTCGCCTGAGCGAATTAGCCAATCTTCGCTCGGAATTCTTCTAAAACCGTGTCTACTCTTAGTCAGTCTCACTCGGTAATTTCAAACTAAATCCGAGTCATCTCTACACACTGTTCCACTCGGTACAACTCATCCACTCACTCGGAACCTTATTCCAGGATTGACATATTACCTGGTTAACTTTCACTCGACGTTCATTCTAAACTCTTTTTCTTCCTCTCAAATAATCCATCCAGCACAAGGTCTTCCACTCGGTGAAGTTGTTCCCAAGTTCTTCACACAAATCTCTTCAATCGGTATCTTCTTACTCGGAGTTACACACTCAGATTCCACCATTAAGCTCCACTTGGCATTATTCTGACCTCTCATCACTCAGACCTAATGAATTCTTGTTTACCGTTCAAACTTCTTATCACTTGGAGGGATTCATTCACTCGGTTTTATTTCATACTTAGATACTCGAACTATAGGTTACCTTTTTCACTCAGAATGGTTATTTCCTAATCAAAATACATACAACATTGTTCACTCGGAATTCGGAAGAGGCTCACTCAGATTACTTCCCAATTAAACACCACTCGGTGTATTCCAACCACTATTCAATCGGAATGCATTACCCATTCATCACTCGGCACGTTTACACCTTTCTCACTCAGAGAATACATAGACTTTCCTTCCCTTGGAAGGGATCCCCAATGTCATACGTCACTCGGAATATCTCCCAACCTTATTTCACTCGAAAGTATACTACAAGTTCATCAACTCATCTTCTTAGCAGCATCTCACTCGGTAACTAATACTAAGACTGACCAACACTCATTCGGCCTCACACTTGGCATTCATGCCTATTCTCACTCGGAGAGTACCTTAGCCATTCATTTCTCAGGAGGGGTCTCCACAACCGTACTCCACTCGGTATTCATTCACCAGGTAAGTCACTCGGACTTATGAATTACTTAACCACTCAGGTAAAACCATTAAGTCAAGTCCCACTCGGACTCATTCCATACTTAGACCCTCAGAATACACATTATCTTATCTACTCGGGGAATATCATTACGCTAAGTCCAACTCGGATTATTCAAACCCATTCACTCGGAAAGGCTACATATTTAGCCTCACTCAAAATGGCTCTCAACCTTATATATATCCTACTCGGATTGCTACCTTCTACCTCATTAGGGAGGTCTGACTTGGACAAACTTACTCGGATTTATTCGTTATATCCCAGACTGATTCCCTTTACTCGGAATACTGTAATCATAGAAATTGTCACTCGAAAAGAAACAATTTGAAAGGTTTGACTTGGAAGCAAGTCATTCAAGGGTGTTTTGACTCGGAATTTTCACCCAGAAGTGGTTCTCTTGAACACACTTCACTCCAGATATCTCTAGGGTCAGGATTCCACTCGGTACACTTAGAATTTCAACCTGAAGTCAGTATTTCTAATTCTTCACTCGGAATTCCTCTCTGTCACTCGGAACAGAGTCCTTTTCACTCGGAATTTGAGTAATTTCATTAATGATCCATATAAATTCCCTATTTACACACAAAAATGAAATCCTTATGATATTACAGACCATCTATAGGATATTTATTCACTTATTACCACTTATAGACCTTCCAAACTTCAAAATTTACCAAATAAGACTGCTACTAAAAACAGGGATGTTACAGTTCCCCATGACTAAAGACGTCCAGAGTTCTATAAATACAGGGGGAGAGCATCGCCTATATCAAGTTCGCATCTGATCAGCTTCGTTCCATTTTCTTTTTTTCCTTTCTCTTTCATTTTCTTCTTCATTCCTTTTCTTTTCTTTTTCCTTCATTTTCTTTCTCTTCCATTTTCCTTCACTGTTTCTTTTCTTTCTCTTTTTATTTTCTTTCTCTTTCTTTTTTCTTTTTTTGTCCCGTTTCTTTTTTATTTATTTTCTTTTTCTTTCTTTTATTTTAAGAGTTGTAAGGATTGTAAAAGTGAGTATTCCAATTTGTAATTGGTGGAGGAATATTGCAACAAGGAAATAGAGTGGTAAAATTATTCTGAGCTTTTGGAGAAACCCGTAAGTCTTTATTTTTACAATGTCTTGTATGTTTTATTTTTCCATCATGTGTATGAATGTGAATTATTTCATGAGTAACTAAATTAATTATCTTGGGATGAAGGGGGTGTGATAATATTTTATGATAATGTTATTTTGACTTTAAATTAAATAAATTTCTATTTTTCATTTAGTTTAAAAAATGCTCAATGCTCTTAGTAATTCCTAACAAGAACCTAAGTGATAAAACTGTATACTTGCGGGTATATTAGTAAGTTTAAGTAATTAATAGAATCGAGAGATTTATTGTTACTGGAAAGTTTTTAAACTAAGCCTAAGTTTTTGAAATACTTTTTGTGACCTCGGTAAAACCGTGAAAGTAATCAAAATCTTTTGGGGAATAAATAAGGGATTTTCATAAAACGATAATGGGCCTTTTCTAAGGATTAAGCAGCGCTTTCCATTGGTTAGGTACATTAATAGGATTCCGAGAGGAACATATTAATTAGCTTAAGGAAAATCCGCCTTGGAAAACTTAATTTGATTCTTATTTATGAAAAGTTAAAATTTATTAACATAAAATAGAGTCTTGATCTCTCGAAATCCCAAGATACTCTCAACTCTGATTTTTAAGTGTCAAGTAAATTTTGTTTCTTAAATTATTTTTAATTTGTTTTTTATTTTACAAAAACATTAAAAATCAATTGTGTGGATAATTAAATTTCAATATGCTGGTACTTTGAAAACAGTCCCTGTGGAGAACGATAATCTTTTATATTACGCAACATAACCCGTGCGCTTACGGGCCCTGTCAATGTCTTGAGTTCCTCATTGTTATTCTAGATTAGGGATCCAATTTCCAACATAATTTGTCTATCTGTGTTTATCTCAAGTATCTTAGTTATTCTAAAATTGCAACTCAACTTTTTAGATAGATTTTATTTTCTTTTTATCACATGAACAACTCAATTATGAAATCTTGTGAATATTGTATAAATTGTATATAAACATTCTTTTGTGTATAAGTTTCTTTAAATTTACCATAGTAACTAGAAAATTACTGTTATTATTAGACTTTCAATCCCAGTGGAACGATATCTAAATTTCAAAACTACAAACGATTGGTGCGCTTGCCAATTAATAGACCCGATAGTGAACATAAAGAGTTAACAAGTTTTCTACAACTATCCCGGGTCTAACAAGTTTTCTGGCGCCGTCGCTGAGGATTGAATTGATTCAGTAAAACAGTAAATTTTTAATTACCGTGGTAAATATTTATTTTTTTACCTTAGTTAAATTTTTAATTTTATTTATTTAGTTACTTTTTCTTATCATTGTTACATTAACTTTCTTTGTCTAGTTTGTGTATGCAAACCCGATCTACCATAGGAAAAATTTACTTTGATCCTGAGATAGAAAAGTTTGTAAAGAAAATCAAGTTATTAAAATCTAAAACACAAACTAATTCTTCTTCTACTTCTAAAATTTTTGAAAATACAGATATGGGTGCTGAAAGGAGAACATTAGGATAGTTTGCTGCTATTAATGGTCCACCCCGAGTATCGAGAATGTTTCAAGGACCTGTTGTGCCAGTGGAGATTAAACCTGCTACTTTAAATATTATTCAAAATAATCAATTTGCTGGTTTAAATCATGAAGAACCGTATGAACATTTAACTGTTTTTTATGAGTTATGCAGCACAATTGGTTTTGAACCCAATCAAGAAGAATCTGTTTATATGAGATTGTTTCCTTTTTCATTGATTGGTAAAGCTAAAGAATGGTTTAAATCTTGTCCACCGGGTAGTTTTGCAAACTGGTCTGATGTTGAGAGAAAATTTTTGGAAAGGTTTTATTCTCCTTCAAAATATTTTGAAGCCATGACAGCCATACACTCTTTTTCTCAAAATAATGATGAATCATTAGGAGAAACATGGGAACGATTCAAGGCACTCTTGAGAAAGTGTCCAAATCACAACCTGAATGATGCCGAAAAGGTAAGGATCGTTTACCATGGTTTATTACCTTAATTCAAGATGATGTTAGATGCTTGTGCAGGTGGTTCTTTAATGAACAAAACTATGGAAGAAGCAATAGAAATATTAGAATCAATGTCCATTAGTGATCGACAAGAAAAACATGAAAGAGGTAATGCACCAAGGAAGCCAGGTATGCTCGAATTAGGAGTGAATGATGTAGTATTGGCTCAGCAAAAATTGCTGACTCAACAAATTGAAGCTATGAGCAAACAATTAGAGAAACTTCAAATTGCTCAAGTGACATCACCACCCCCCGCTTAATTGAAACAATGTATGCATTGCATGGGAGAACAACCATGTGGTTACTGTGCCCCTGATAGAAATGAGCAAGTGCAAGCCAATTTTCTGAACCATCAAAGAATACCATTGGGTAACTTTCCTTTCAATTATGGTAATTCTTTTCCTAACAATTTTCAACAGGGATGGCAGAATCAGAATTCTGGCTGGAGACAAGATGCTGGACCTTCCAACCGACCTCCTAACAATCAATTTAAGCAACAACAATCACAAATTGACAATACAAGATTGACAAGGATTGAGGAATCTATCCAACAGTTATTACAATTTGTGGAAACAAATAAAGCTGCCAGGAAAGCATCAGACTTACAAATGGGTCAGCTTGCAAAAGAAATAGCTAAATTGAAAAATTCTGGGTTTACAACAAACACTCAAAACCCAAGGGAACAATGTAATGTTGTTTCTTCTAATTTTAAAGTTGTGAAAGTTGATTGTAAAGAAAAGAATGAGAAGAAAAAAGAAGGAGAAGAAAAGAAAGTGAAAAAATAGAAAAAAATGAAAAAGAAAAAATATGCAAGAGCCTGTGAATGAAAAGCAAAAAACAAACTGTACTGCCATCATAACTCCAGAAAAATGTAAAGATCCGGGGAGTTTCACCATTCCTGTAACCATTGGAAGTATTAACATCAGGAATGCTTTGTTAGATGTAGGGGCTAACATCAATCTTATGCCCCTAGATTTAATAAAGCGTATTGGTGAATTCGAGCTAAAAGAAGCTAAGACAAACTTATAGTTTGCAGATCGCTCTGTCAAGAAACCTGTTGGGATTGTGGAAGATGTATTGGTAAAGGTTGATAAGTACCATTTCAGGGTTGACTTTTTGGTACTGGATATGAAGGAGGATACTGAGATCCCCCTGATCTAACACCCTAATTTAATAGATAACTAAACCCAAAACAGGGAAAAAATTTTCACAAAAATAAACCAATGGAACCGGGCACAAAAGGGGTAAAACATGGAAGGGATGAAAGGCAAGAGAATTTCGAGCATTCGTAAGGCATACAGCGGAAGAACGAATCCCTCGAGCGAAATCCCACAGAACAACGCTTACTCGCTCAAGCGAGTTCTGACATGCTTAGGTGAGACAGCCTACTCGCTCGGGCGAGCGCACAATAGCTTGAGCGAAACCGCTCAAAAGCCTTTCCATTTAACACTCTCGCTGGAGCGAATATCCAATCGCCATAGCGAGAAGCTCCACTCGGCCAATCCTTCACTCCGAATCCAGAGTCCCAAACACTCAGAAATTATCCTCAACATGTGATACTTAGTCATTTATTTTTATCCATAAAGTCCCATATACAATCCACTCGGAAATGATAACTATTCCACTCGGAATCCATAAACCTTCCCCACTCAGGATAGCTCCCAATCAAACCACTCGGGGTATCATCATTTCTCTTACTTCGGAGAACACATCGACCTCCCTTCACCCAGAAGGAGTCTCTACAATCATTTGTCACCCGGAGTATCCCGGCCAGGTTCACTCGGTATACATCATTGGATTCACTCGGGGAAAACTGTTAAGTTAAGTCCCACCCGGACTTATTCAAAACTCAACCACTCAGGATACAGATCCTCACTCACTCGGATTTTACATTATTCACTCGGATTATAAATATCATACACTTAGAATTCATTCTACTCTAAACCACTACACTAACTCTTCCCTCAGAAGAGGATAACTTGAGGTTTTCACTCGGGAATACAAACTCTTCCTCACTCGGGGTTTACTTATATTTTTCACTCGGTAATGACCGTTCTTAATATTACTCAGGGGATTCTCCCATCAGATCTCACACAGTATAGGTTCATCTAAGATATTTTACTCCGAATCCATTTAAGTATCACCACTCGGAAAAGGAGGCACGACCATTTATAGTCTCACTCGGAGATGGCTCTCACAACTATGTCTACAAGGAAAATCATTAACTTGGCAATATTCTATCCATCATCATCTCTCAGTCTACCCCTACACAAGTCACCAGCATACAACATATATGTACATACATAATCATGCACTCGGAGTACTCATTATCTTAACATCATTTATTCATCAGCACCTGTTATCCGATGCAAGCACGGCTATCAACGTATGTATATAAACATGCACTCGGGTCATAATAGCTCAGATTACTTATATATATAAATTTATATTCGTTATACAACACTGATATTATGAGCCGGCCAAGGCTACAACTGACTAAACGTAATAAATGCAATATAAGCACTCAACAGTCAGAGTGCACATCACTCGGACTTGAGGCCTTCACACCATTCCGAGTCCGACCTGCATACACTGAAAAATGGTGTAGGGGTGAGTATCTTAAATATTAAATGATAGATACTGACTCGGATTCTTCCTCAGTTTTGCAACAACATATATTTATAATTATACATAGCAACAGTTAAGATCAGAAAAATGCCAAATAATCAGGACACACATAAGACGTTTACCGATGAGAATCCACCAGTTATCACTCGGCCATATGCACATATCATCTCAATAGCATTATCACACATTAACGTAATCAAATTTCAATCACATCAATAGTACATGTACACAACCGATCAGAATCCATCAATTATCACTCGGCTATATGCACACACCATCTCAATAACATTAACATATACTCATGCAATCAGATTTCAATCAACATCAGCAGTACATGTACACAGATTATTTCACTCGGTTCCGCATTCGTGTGTAATCGGTTTTCATTCGTTGCAACGCAGGCTCCCAGCCTTTTATTCAGCTCCCAACTGACTTGGCCATTTTACAGGTACCAAACCGTTTCCCCACATAGGTGACACCAACGCTCTCAGCGCCAACGGCGGTGTTCACGGGCAGCCTGAGTCTCACTCAAAGGCTACCTTGAGTCTCACTCAAGGATTTAACAGCGTCCCACGCTTTAATAACCGATGGTAGTGTCCCACACTACATGCTCTCAGCATTAACGCATCCCATGTGCCACACGCGGATTCAACACACAGCACAGATTTCATACACAATTTTCATTTGGCCATACATGCATCACATGCAATCGGTAAAATACATTATCAGAACTCAACAGATTATTCCAATCACTTATACATCTCCTTCAATCGGCATCAGAACTCAATAGATTAACACAACATCACATGCATCGGGGTGATATATTATCAGATTCACTAAGTCAACATTTTATCACATGCAGTCAGCATTTTAAACTCATAATAACTTGCATGTCACATAAACCACACGGTAATCATCATCAACACTTCAGCACATCCTTTTCATACAATTATTCAACATTCTCAAGGCTATCAACATGCATTCCATGGACGGAACTAAACATGCAACACTCAACTCTCACTCATCATGCACCCGGGTATCACACACTCTTCATGCAAGCATAACACACAATCAGAATACAGAAACAACAATCATCAACACCCGGAACCCGTCCATAACCCATGCATTTAAGATATAAGATACCCCATACCTGGAATGAAGATTCCAGGGGCTCCGAGGGCTTGCAGCTCCAGTCGGTTGCTCCGCTCAGCCCATTCACTGATCCTCAATGGAACGGCCCAGCATCAGTCAATCCACCATTACGCTTGGCTTTGGAGGAACTCCGAGTCACTCCGCTCACAGCTTGGAAGAACCAGAAGCATCCTCGAGCTAACAATGCCGACCAGTCGTCCTTCGACCGCTCCCTCCAACCCACACAACCACTGGGCTCAGACGCTGGGCTCAGCACTCCGCATGGAGAACTCAAAGCTGTTTCCACACCCATGAACAATCTGATCTTGCCAGCAAGGGAGGGTTCCTGTCTCAGGGCATCTCAACGTCACTGAGTTGGGTGGAGGAGAAGATGACGAGGAAGGAGACGAAGGAATAGCAAGGAAGGAAACGGGTTGCATGTAGAGGGAAATGCACACTCTCACACTTTCTGGCTCGTCGAGGAAAGAAGGAGGACTCCGATCCTCTGCCACCACTGTCGCGAGCTCACGGAAACAGAGAACAGAGAAGAAAGAATAAGAACAAAGAAGAAGCAGAGAAGGAGAATGAAGAGAAGAAAAGTAGAGGAAGATTCAGGATGAATAAAACAGCAGTGGTTTAGTGGCACTCATGTCTATATACACGCTCGAAAAGAAAGAGGAGAGTGGGGTAGGAGATCGTGCACAGCAGCAGCTCCCACACGCGTCACACACACATAGTCACAACTAATCAGCTATTGACAATTAATCACAATTAATCAGCCATTACTTTCTTAAGTTAAATTAATTAAGTTAATTATAATTAACAAGTAATTTTCCACTTTTGCAATTATTATTTTAATGGCTTAATTCCATCCGGTAATTAATTTTCAAATCGTGATGTTACAATTCTCCCCCTCTCAAAAGAATTTCGTCCTTGAAATTCGAACGCGGAACTGCCTCATCAAACAGTTCAGAATATCATTGTCCCAACTTGTTACATGTCTTTGCCTCTTATGCATTCACCGACCGGTTTGTAATTCTACTCGGTATAGCTTCTCTCCTTAACGGTTTACCAACCACCCCATAATTTCAATCGGTAAAACACTCAAAGTCTGGTTCTATCGGATTACAATCTCTCCATAAAATGCAATATAATTGGGGAATTCAACTTTAAAATGTACAACTTGCCCCATTCAACTCTGCCAGTTCCCTATAACCAATGGTACCTCAAGTTCTTTGGCCACTCGGCCCTATACCCTCGACGCCAATCGGTATACATCCATCATCATTTCCTCTATTCCATGGGAGTCGCTTGGCACAATTATGCACCTACGCCGTAATCTCAAAATCATGTCACACCAGACACATTATGGGGTTAATCAATCAGTTGGAAAAATCTAGTCGGTAAACAACACTGCCGATTTCCACCAAATACTTACCAATGTCTGATCCATCTTGGGTCAACCCCTCGGATATTCATTATCCGACCATTAAATCTCTTCCTTAACCATGATATACCTTGACAATACCGAGACAAACACTCAAGGAGTTATAATGTACTTCAACTATCACATTTCGCCCGGATTCATCCCCTACAGGCACCATACCTGGTTCTAAAATCTTAGATTTCTAATCATTCCTTCGGTTAATCTTATGCCTACACCCAGAGAATATCACTCGGACTTCTCATTCAAAAGGGTCACTCGGATTTTGAAAGAAATCCTTACCCGGAGAACTTTCCATCTACCAAATTTCACTCGGAATTCATGCCTACTCTAAACACAAACCTGAGTTCAACTTAGCAGTTCTAACCATCAACCTGAACACATCTATGAATAAACTTACCCCTCGGGTATTTATTCCCCTAGGGAGCCATTCACTCGAAAACTTACGCACTCAAGGTTCTATTTCCCCGTCTAGAAGTACCTTTCTCCAGGAGGAAGATTACTCAGTAGAATATCATACGGGTGTTAGAAATTTTACCCTCAATACCTCTCTACTCGGAACCGTCCCACACGGTACCAATCCACTTGGAAGCATCATACTCTGAGGCACTTCACCCAGAAGTCACATGTCTCGGATATATTTCACGCGGATTTCGCCTAATACGAATGTGTCATTCGGACACAGTTCCGCAACTTGGTAATGACTTCCCCAGAATGATGTTTCACTCGGAAAATCATGACTTTACTAAGTAGTTCTTTCTCTCAGAAAGTTTTCACTCAGAATTATCTCTACTTTCTCACACTCAGAATATACTAATCCTTCCCGAGCAAATTCCCACCTTAGCAATTTCTCCCTTCTATTTCAATATCCGATCGTTACTTTAATAGCCAATTCTTACCCAATAACCTCTGATCCTCTCGGAGGTAACACATCAAGGTTAAACAAACCTTCTATCCACACTTTGATACATAACCACATATTATTCACTTATTACAACTCTCATCTTCACTCAAAGCAGTCCGATAGACTCACCATCACCATAAGCAGTTACAGCCTCACTTGCCTGACTCATGAATTGTCGTATCCAACTTATAGGATGACGTCTCATTCCTATAGGGTTACAGCAATTACATGGAGTCACTGCACCGTGTTCGCTGCCACAATACCTATGGTTTGTAGAGTCATGTCGGGCAGCATGCCTTACACCCACACCGACCAAACTCACTCAGCTATAACTAACTCATAAAAATCAATGGCAATTCACAAACACATATATATATGCAATACATTTACATCAACATCATCATTATGCACCACCTAGGCACATCACGCAACAACAATCATGAATATCATTTATTATTACTATAAAACAGTATAATGGTAATGGGTTTTCGACCCACACAGGGCATATACCTCATCATAAAATGGTATATCAATAATCGGTTTTTTAGCCCTGACCGAGTAAGTATCTCTTAAAATCTCATTCATTGTAAACCATGGCTCAACAATTTTATAATCCCTCATTTCATCACTCATCACAGGCCACCAATCAATTTAAGCCTAAATGATTCACCGAGCATAGTCACAATCCACCAATCGGTCATGCAGTTATCATCATAGCATGATTTCTAATACAATATAATCAATACCCAGGCGCACTCGGATTTCAACCTTACTAGCCACTATCAATCAGGTACCTCATTTATCATTTACCTTTCACCTCAAGATAATTCAAGCCTCAACTATCCATAAGGTTCAACCAATTTCTGACTCAAAAGTCTCTGGGTCACCAAGTACCCATCATAGAACACTCTCTCAACACTCAAATATCACCTAGTCGAAACCACCATAGGGTCTAGCTTTACAAAATCTGGTCAACGTAAAATCATACTAAATTCAATCGGGACTTCTATACCTTACGGGTCATCACCAAATCAGTTATTCACTCGGTTTTCAACTACAAATCCGAGCCTAACCCAAATCATCAAGTATACATTTACATCAATTTCTACGGTATTCTAACGTCACCAAGTCTAAACCATTCACTCGGTTTTCACACATCAAAACCGAGACACTACCCCAAATCAAACAGATATTCGATTTCACATTCCTTCATTTATGATCATGCCCAATTAACTGGGTCATTGCACCTAGTGGTCCAACATCTAATCCATCAGTCACTCGGTTTCCTCAACCAACCACCGAGACGCAATCCTAACTGAACATATTCCTGATTTCACATCTAACCACTTATCGTACGCCCAGATCTCCAACTTAGGAAACTGCGATACATCGCTTATACCATATATCATATACACAATATATCATTCATTCATCACATATTCAAATTCCCCAACCTAGAAATCTATAACCCATCAATTACATCATATACTATATAGGATTCACGTGCCAAAGGTACAAAACATCCTTTAAAAATGGCACAATCAATCACAAAGTTTAAATTCAACCCCCCAGAATATTCCTTCAATATTACTCACTCAGCTAACTTGACATATGAGTTCTAATCCATACGATCAGTATATCTCAACTACGGGCCACTAATAGGGTCTACACAAAGATCAAATCAATTAATCGGTTTCAATATACCTGAGGGTTTCAATACCTTTCTGTCTATTCCCTCACAGTCGGCTCAGGCTTAGTAATATCCCAAGTATCCCATGAATAACTGGGTCAGGGTAGTAATAACTCTATCCCCAATCAGCATTACAACAGTAGTACCTCTCACTACTGTCCTCCACAAACTCATGCATACAATCACAATTCATGGTTAAACACGCATCAAATCCAACAAAATATCATAAGCAATGATGACAACTGGTTACATTGCACACAACCGCCCACTAACAGTAGGCAAACCTTGGCCTGGGACCTTTCGATCTGCTCTGATACCAAAATGTAACACCCTAATTTAATAGATAACTAAACCCAAAACAGGGAAAATTTTTTCATAAAAATAAACCAATGGAACCGGGCACAAAAGGGGTAAAACATGGAAGGGATGAAAGGCAAGAGAATTTCGAGCATTCGTAAGGCATACAGCGGAAGAACGAATTGCTCGAGCGAAATCCCACAGAACAACGCTTACTCGCTCAAGCGAGTTTCGACACGGTTGGGCGAGACAGCCCACTCGCTCGGGCGAGCGCACAATAGCTTGAGTAAAACTGCTCAAAAGCCTTTCCATTTAACACTCTCACTGGAGTGAATATCCAATCGCCATAGCGAGAAGCTCCACTTGGCCAATCCTTCACTCGGAATCCAGAGTCCCAAACACTCAGAAATTATCCTCAACATGTGATACTTAATCATTTATTTTTATCCACAAAGTCCCATATACAATCTACTCGGAAATGATAACTATTCCACTCGGAATCCATAAACCTTCCCCACTCAGGATAGCTCCCAATCAAACCACTCAGGGTATCATCATTTCTCTTACTTCGGAGAACACATCGACCTCCCTTCACCTAGAAGGAGTCTCTACAATCATTTGTCACTCGGAGTATCCCGGCCAGGTTCACTCGGTATACATCATTGGATCACTCAGGGAAAACTGTTAAGTTAAGTCCCACCCGGACTTATTCAAAACTCAACCACTCAGGATACAGATCCTCACTCACTCAGATTTTACATCATTCACTCGGATTATAAATATCATACACTTAGAATTCATTCCACTCTAAACCACTACACTAACTCTTCCCTCAGAAGAGGATCACTCGAGGTTTTCACTTGGGAATACAAACTCTTCCTCACTCGGGGTTTACTTATATTTTTCACTCGGTAATGACCGTTTTTAATATTACTCATGGGATTCTCCCATCAGATCTCACACAGTATAGGTTCATCTAAGATATTTTACTCCGAATCCATTTAAGTATCACCACTCGGAAAAGGAGGCACGGCCATTTATAGTCTCACTCGGAGATGGCTCTCACAACTATGTCTACAAGGAAAATCATTAACTTGGCAATATTCTATCCATCATCATCATCTCTCAGTCTACCCAAACACAAGTCACCAGCATACAACATATATGTACATACATAATCATGCACTCGAAGTACTCATTATCTTAACATCATTTATTCATCAGCACCTGTTATCCGATGCAAGCACGGCTATCAACGTATGTATATAAACATGCACTCGGGTCATAATAGCTCAGATTACTTATATATATATAAAAAAATTTATATTCGTTATAAAACACTGATATTAGGAGCCGGCCAAGGCTACAACTGACTAAATGTAATAAATGCAATATAAGCACTCAACAGTCGGAGTGCACATCACTCAGACTTGAGGCCTTCACACCATTCCGAGTCCGACCTGCATACACTGAAAAATGGTGTAGGGGTGAGTATCTTAAATATTAAATGATAGATACTGACTCGGATTATTCCTCAGTTTTTCAAAAATATATATTTATAATTATACATAGCAACAATTAAGATCAGAACAATGCCAAACAATCAAGACACCTATAAGACATTTACCGATGAGAATCCACCAGTTATCACTCGGCCATATGCACATATCATCTCAATAGCATTATCACACATTAACGTAATCAAATTTCAATCACATCAACAATACATGTACACAACCGATCAGAATCCATCAATTATCACTCGGCTATATGCACACACCATCTCAATAACATTAACATATACTCATGCAATCAGATTTCAATCAACATCAACAGTACATGTACACAGATTATTTCACTCGGTTCCACATTCGTGTGTAATCGGTTTTCATTCGTTGCAACGCAGGCTCCCAGCCTTTTATTCAGCTCCCAACTGACTTGGCCATTTTACAGGTACCAAACTGTTTCCCCACACAGGTGACACCAACGCTCTCAGCGCCAATGGCGGTGTTCACGGGTAGCCTGAGTCTCACTCAAAGGCTACCTTGAGTCTCACTCAAGGATCTAACAGCGTCCCACGCTTTAATAACCAATGGTAGTGTCCCACACTACATGCTCTCAGCATTAACGCATCCCATGCGCCACACGTGGATTCAACACACAGCACAGATTTCATACACAATTTTCATTCGGCCATACATGCATCACATGCAATCGGTAAAATACATTATCAGAACTCAACAGATTATTCGAACAACATATGCATCTCATGCAATCGGCATCAGAACTCAACAGATTAACACAACATCACATGCATCGGGGTGATATATTATCAGATTCACTAAGTTAACATTTTATCACATGCAGTCAACATTTTAAACTCATAATAACTTGCATGTCACATAAACCACACGGTAATCATTATCAACACTTTAGGACATCCTTTTCATACAATCATTCAACATTCTCAAGGCTATCAACATGCATTCCATGGACGGAACTAAACATGCAACACTCAACTCTCACTCATCATGCACCCGGGTATCACACACTCCTCATGCAAGCACAAGACACAATTAGAATATAGAAACAATAATCATCAACACCCGGAACCCATCCATAACCCATGCATTTAAGATATAAGATACCCCCTACCTGGAATGAAGATTCCAGGGGCTCCGAGGGCTTGCAGCTCCAGTCGGTTGCTCCGCTCAGCCCATTCACTGATCCTTAATGGAACGGCCCAGCATCAGTCAATCCACCATTACGCTTGGCTTTGGAGGAACTCCGAGTCACTCCGCTCACAGCTTGGAAGAACCAGAAGCATCCTCGAGCTAACAATACCGACCAGTCGTCCTTCGACTGCTCCCTCCAACCCACACAACCACTGGGCTCAGACGCTGGGCTCAGCACTCCACATGGAGAACTCAAAGCTGTTTTCACACCCACGAACAATCTGATCTTGCCAGCAAGGGAGGGTTCCGGTCTCAGGGTATCTCAACGTCACTGAGTTGGGTGGAGGAGAAGATGACAAGGAAGGAGACGAAGGAACAGCAAGAAAGGAAATGGGTTGTATGCAGAGGGAAATGCACACTCTCACCCTCTCTGGATCGTCGAGGAAAGAAGGAGGACTCTGATCCTCTGCCACCACTGTCACGAGCTCACGGAAACAGAGAACAGAGAAGAAAGAAGAAGAACGAAGAAGAAGAAGAGAAGGAGAATGAAGAGAAGAAAAGTAGAGGAAGATTTATGATGAATAAAATAGCAGTGGTTCAGTGGCACTCATGTCTATATACATGCTCGAAGAGAAAGAGGAGAGTGGGGTGGGAGATCGTGCACAGCAGCAGCTCCCACACGCGTCACACGCACATAGTCACAACTAATTAGCTATTGACAATTAATCATAATCAATCAGCCATTACTTTCTTAAGTTAAATTAATTAAGTTAATTATAATTAACAAGTAATTTTCCACTTTTGCAATTATTATTTTAATGGCTTAATTCCATCCGGTAATTAATTTTCAAATCGGGATGTTACACCTGATCCTAGGAAGACCTTTCATGAAGACTGCAAAGATAAAGGTAGATGTCGATCAAAGTATGGTTGCAGTCAAAGTCTATGAAGAAGAGGTAAGCTTCAGTGCTTATGAACATCTTAGGACAAATGATGAGGAAAAAGTTTACCCTTTAACTGAACCAGGTATATCTCTTCCTAATCAATTAAATTCTTTTAAACTAACCGATGGCTTGAATGATGAAAGACAGGTAATCAAGCATCAGAAAAGAAGAAGGAGGAAGAAAAAGACAGGTGATTCCTCAATTAAAATTGAGAAACCACCTGATTAATCAGAGGTAATGTCTGGCTGGAGACATTAAACCTAACGCTCAATGGGAGGCAACCCATTCTTTTCTTTGATTTTCATTTTATTTTACATAAAACATAAAAAAAAAGTTTCTGAATTTTTAGATAGAAATTTAATTTTGAAAAGAAAAGGGGTTTAAAAACTTAAAAGAAAATGTTTTGAAAATCAAAATTTTGAAAAATCAAAAACAGAAGCCCACGCGTAGCGCCACAGTGACGCGTAGCGTGGACTCTAAAATTTCAACCTGACGCGTAGCGTCCCATCTAAGCATAGCATCCGAGCCCACAATCAGTTTTTAAAACTGAACCAGAGAGGCCCATCTTAAGTTTTAAAAACCTAAAATTCCCTCTCTGTCTCACTTTGCTTCAAAAACCCTAAATTTCTAAATCCTTTTTTCTCTCAACCTTTCAATCCTCTCAATTTCTCAATCGTTCAAGGACTCCAAGTAAGTTTTCTAAATTCCTTCCCCTTTAATTTCAATTTCAAGTTTTAGAATTACATGCGGTTAGGGTTAGGATTAGATGACCATTGGGAATTGATTGCTGTCAGAGTAAGAAAATAAATGGATTGAATGTGGTTTTGGGCGGTTGCTGCTACGCAAACCCTGTTTTGCAGTTTCTGTTCTACAAGCCCACGCATAGCGTCCCACTGACGCGTAGCGTGGGAAGAACAAAGCTGACGTGTAGCGTCCCACCCACGTGTAGCGTCAGCCTCTGTTTTTAATTTTTGTTAATTTTTGTGTGATGTTGCTATTTCATGTAAATAATTGCTTGATGTTTTAAATAATTATGTCTAGTATGCCTATTTTGATGTTTGTTGTTTGTTTTTCTTTTAAATTAATTAAATTTCTTAGTTTGCATGTTTGTTATACTTTCTTGCTTAAGAATAAAAATAAATTTGCATAAATTTGAATAATATGTATGTTGTATGATTTTCATGTTTTGAAAAATTTATGAGTGTTTGATTTTTTGCTTGATAAATATTTAAAAATCCAAAAATATGCATTTTAACTTTTCTTATAAAAATTCAAAAATATGTTGTTGTGAAATCTTGTGTGAATTTAAATGTTGTATTTTGTGTAAATTTTCTTTAATAAAATTTTTAGAAAATCCAAAAATATTTATGTTTAAATTTTGTGCAAATATTTTGTTGATTGTGTATGTTTGTTAACTTTTTAATGATTGATTTTCTTTTTAATGTGTGTTTAATTTTAAATTTTTACTTTTTGCAGATGGCTCCGAAGAAATCTATTCCTGCTACTGGTCCTAAAAGACAGAGGAGGACCACGGATACTGACACCACCTCTGAGGATCCTGATCTTCAGGGAGAGGAGGTGTTAGGACCGAGAGACCCTTCCAGATTTCGTTTTGATTTGAGATGGGCCCGTTTTCACCAAATTAAGGGCCAAAAGCTGATGTGGGAGAGAGTATTGGATCTGAACGCTGGAGATTATCCTGAGCTACAGGACGAGATCTAGAGGAGGAGATGGGGACCCCTGTTTTCCTTGCCTACTGAGGGGGATCCCATCTTAGTGATGGAGTTCTATGCTAATGCCTACAGGACTCGCCAAGACGCGCCAGACATTGGATATTAGAGGACGAGTTGGGTTAGGGGCCGGCATATTGCTTATGACCGGGACACTATTAGTACCCTACTGGGTAACCCTTGGGAGCCTACTCCCGAGAGCGATACTTGTTTCTGGAAGGAGAACAGAAATAAGATCGCGACTGAGGATGGTGATCTAGGATACTTCCTAGATCAGGTTGCTCACTTCTTGAGCAAGGATGGATCTTTTTCAACCTGAGTAAGGTTGGAAGGACCCCATCCAACCTCCTCAAGACCCAGCTGACCCCTATAGCCCAGGCGTGGTCTCACCTTATGCTTTATAACATCACTCATGTTACCCACCTCTCTTCTATTCCTGTTTATCGATGCTGCCTCTTATACTCTATTCTTCAGGGCCACACTATTGATATCGCCGAGCTGATTTCTGAGCAGATTCACCTCTATGCCCTTGGGTATAAGGTGAACCGCCCTATTCCATTCCCTCTCATCATATCTGCCTTACTGAGGAGGCAGGGAGTTGTTGTGCCATTACCTGAGTTTACGAGTTCTTCGGGGAGAGTCCCCAAGGTCTCAGTAAACAGAGATTTCTTTATTCAGCAATGCGAGCTTCCACCACTGGAGTAGGAGGCTTAGCCTAGACCGAGGAGGAGGAGACCACCAGTTCAGCCAATACCTGGTGATGTTGTCGCAGAGGGATTTGTCAGGATGACACTTGAGCATCAATATATGATGCAGATGATGGCTACCACACACAGAGCTTACATGCATCTTCATGATTCATACTATCAGTACAGACTTCAGGAGGAGGGAGCACCATATGTTACACCAGCTGAGTTTGCAGCCTATGTGGCTTGGCCTGGTGATCTGCCGACATACCCTGAGACTGGTGGACCGTCTGGAGCACATGCTGAGTTTGAGGGTGATGCTAATGAGGAGGGAGATGATGATGAGGATCACATGGAGGATTGATCAGTACCATCTACATTATATTGGTTTATTTTTTGGTTTGATATTTATATTTGGATTATTTTGAGTTTATTATAGTTTATCTTTTATTTTTATTGTGGTGTGGTATGTTTTATTTTGTGTAATCTTTTATCATGGTGTGTTTTTGCGTATATATTTTGAAAAATCAAAAATAAGTTTTATCTTTTTAAACAAATCAAATTTTTGTTAGTAAGTTAATTTACACACTTAAAGTTTTTACACAATAAAACTAATTTTGTAAAATCAATTATTGATTCTTTTATAACTTAGGAATTTTGATAAAATCAATTACAATAAGTTTATTAACTATCAAGCTAATTTCGATAACCCGGTGAGCCGAGAAATCTTTTAAATACTTGAGGGTTTATTCGACATAACTTCATTCGAATTGATTTTACTTTAATCTTTGATTTGTGTTGTTGTACAGAGAATTCAAGAAAATGATCAAGGCACATTTTTGGTGAAAAGAAACCTTGGGCCCAACAGCTTACCTTGGTAAAATTATTTTATCCTTTGAAAGCCAAATTTGAGCCTGAAAAATAAATTCTTTGATACCCTTAACCTATATCAGTTTTAACCATTCCTTATACTTGATTGATTAAAAGAGCAATTGAGCAAAATAAAAATATTTTGGGTGTTCTTACAAAAATAGGGAGTGAAAATAAGCAACTTGATTCTTTTTTTAAAAAAATAAAAATAAAAATAAAAATAAAAATAAAAATAAAAAATAAAAAATAAAAAATAAAAAATGAAAAAGAAAAGTCAAAAATAGTGAAAAGAATCAAGTTGGGGGTATTCATTTTTCATCAATAAGGAAAATGAGAATTTGAGCCAAGAAAAAGCCTAAAAATTATAAAATGCTCTTTTATGATTTTAGGTTTTTGAATTCCAAAGACAGATCATAATTTCTTGTAGCCAAGCCTCATTACAACCCTTAAAAAGACCTTGTGATTTCTGAAATATCTCTGTATGATCAACCATTGATTAGATGAAAATCAAAATTAAATTTGTTTGATTTTATGATCAAATGAGTGAAACAGGTTACCCTTTGCACAGAGATAAACACTTGTGAGGTAAGCCTGAAATTATACTTGATTTGTTAATAAAATATTGTAAGGAATTTTATCAATAAACTTTTGTTACATGAGATTTCTATAATTGATTATTTCAAAATAGTAAATTGTGAAATTACTTTTTGTGGTAAATTCTCGGACTAACTCAAAAATTTGATTTCAAATTTTTATTTTTTATTTTCTCTCTTGCTCGAGGACGAGCAATGTCTCAAGTTGGGGGTATTTGTTAGTCCTCAAATTTACAATAAATCCTTTAATAAAAATTTTATGAAAATAATAAAAATTAGTTTAAATTGTTAGAAAATTAGGTTTTAAATTCAATAAATAGAATTTGTTGGAAATAATCTGCCCTTGATCAATTTTCTCTAGTTTTACAGTGAAAAAGTAAAGAAATTGAAGATCTGGAAATCTGACGCGTAGCCTCAACCCCACGCGTAGCGTGGGGACTTTTGATGCTGACGCTACGCGTCACATCCACGTGTAGCATCAGAGCTGCGTGGACTTCACAGCCAGCTTGGACAAGCACTCAGCAAGTGACCCATTATTGGCCACTCCACTCTGCACAAATGGACAAGCCGAATTGGGAGACAGGTCCATATGGCACTGCATGATTCAATAAAATAATTCTATAGTGGCCACTTCAAGCTACGTTTAATAGAGGCTGACTCAGGGATCTGACGCATAGCGTCAGGCTGGCGCGTAGCATTAGGACCCTTCCTCAGCCCTATAAATAGGGCCATTTCCAACACTTCTAAGCATCCAATCTCATTCTGAGCATTCCACTCTTCTCTTCTCTTATACACTCGAGTTTGAGTGTTTCTTTTGTGAGTTTGTAGTTCTAGAATAGTTTTCTAGATACTTGAGAGTGTTGTGTAGTATTGTAATCATTCTATTGTGAAGTTTCCATCGCCTTCGTAATGTCAATCTCTGTAAGTGTTATTTTTACTTTCACCATGTGTAACTAATCTGTTTATGTTAGAATTGGTGAACTAATCTATTGAGTATGATGTTGTGAATTCGACCTCTGCATGTTTATGATTCAAGTGCATGTTAGTATTTTAATCTTTTATTAATATGAACGTCATACGGGAAAATGATTTTCATGTGTATTGAAACTTGTTTTATTAGTGTGAATGTCAAACGGGAGAATGATTATTCATGCCGTATTGAAACTTGTTTTGACAAAAGTAAAAGTTGGAATACCCTTGGTATTTCAATTCTATAGGGGTTGTTAACCATTATTGCCATAAGGACCGGACTTAATGTAAGTTTTTACTGAGAAAGCTCATGAGGGATCGAACTTTACGGTGAATTCTTAGAATTTATATCACGAGGGATTGGTTATAATGAATTTAAGCTGCAATGACATGAAACTTGATGAATAAATATGCATGTCTTGAGTTCCTCGTTGTTATTCTAGATTAGGGATCCAATTTCCAACATAATTTGTCTATCTGTGTTTATCTCAAGTATCTTAGTTATTCTAAAATTGCAACTCAACTTTTTAGATAGATTTTATTTTCTTTTTATCACATGAACAACTCAATTATGAAATCTTATGAATATTGTATAAATTGTATGTAAACATTCTTTTGTGTATAAGTTTCTTTAAATTTACCATTGTAACTAGAAAATTACTGTTATTATTGGACTTTCAATCCCAGTGGAACGATATCTAAATTTGAAAACTACAAACGATTGGTGTGCTTGCCAATTAATAGACCTAATAGTGAACATAAAGAGTTAACAAGTTTTCTACAACTATCCCAGGTCTAACAATTAGGAATGAATGGGAGTCATTTGGGGGACCCTACCGAGGACTATTGAACAAAACTGAATTATTGAATTGTGCATCATGAATTGGAGTTGAGGAGGGATGTTGGAATGATCCCCTAGAGCAGACAGTGATGGGTACACTGGGGAATAGCTAGCGTTCCGACCCTGCGGGAGGTCTTGGGAGTATGCTGGAGTGGGCGTCTAATGGCTCGGATTCGCACCTGAGACCGGATAATCCATGGCAAATCCAGTATACTTCAACTCAGAGCGAGTGTTGCCAGGACCGTGGAGTGCCCGTTCTATTAAGATGTGTGCTTGGCCATTATGATGATTGGACTGCGAGTCCTTACCCTTTTGTGAAAACCAAAACGAGGAGAGCTCCGGCCGCTCTAGTTGGGGAGGGGAGATAAGGGTGGCGTTGTTGTGCACATGGATATGGTATATGAGATTGTTGAGGAGGAAAGGGGCCCATATGCATCATGATGACTAATAAAAGATTTGAATAACGAAATGAATCCATGCATTGCATCATTGTGTTGGGATTGTGACTGCTTGTTATTTAAATATGATCGTATAAGATGTTAGTATCCTTGAGAGGTGAATGAGGAATTGGGAAAGGTAAGTGGGAACAAGAGTGGTGAGATAACTTAGAGTGTATTTTAGGAATCCCAAAGAGAGTGGGTGGGACTCGATCTTGGATTATCTGTTTTGTATGTGGGCAGGTATTGATGAGACACCTTCCTAATTGTTATGGAGGTGAAGACGCACCTTTACAGCTATTTTTCCAGACTTCGAAGTTGGACCATATACCGCAGAGGATCATACAGACTTCGTATCAAAGATCACGCGAGCTCTTATTGGATCGAGGACGGGAAGATTAGGATAGGTTATTTTATTTTCAATTATGAGAGCTTGTATGCTCCTTCACTTATAGTATGTACAGTTACTGTTACGACCATGTATTATATATGATATAATGTATATAAAGTGTATCTGTTCCACCAAGTTTCCTTGTACAAAAAAAAACTTCCACATTTTTCTAAAACTCGTAACCTCTTAGTTGACCAGGATAATCTAGTGGAAGGGATTGTCCTAGTTAACTGAGGGTGTTACATCCCCCATTCCAAGAAAATCAAGGCAATCAGAATAACTTCTGGTCACAACAAGGACCCTATGCTCCATAGAAATCAAAATTGGAGTCCTTGATAGAGACATTTGTGTCCACCTAAATTAAGCAAAATGATGAGTTCTCCGAAGCTATCAAGAAGTTAACCTCCAAGGTGGACTCTCTTGCCACTCATAACAAGATGTTGGAGACTCAACTCAACAAGCCTTATCTTCAACAAGAATGCCAGGAACTTTTCTCAAAAAGCCTGAAACAGAACCATCTAATCACACCATGGCTATCACTCTTAGGAATGGTACACAATATAATGGTTCAGTTAGGATGACTGAAGAGGAGGCCAAGAAAGCAAAGAAAGGGGAAGAATCTCATTCTCATCCCGAAGTTGAAAAAGAGAAACAGAGTGAAAAGAAGAAGGAGTTGAGGCCATATCAGCCTTCAGTTCCACATCTTCAACGCTTGGCTAAGGCCAAGCTTGATAAACAATTTGGTAAGTTTCTTAAAGTTCTTAAGAAGCTTTATGTTAATATTCCTTTTACAGATGCCTTGTAGCAAATGGTGACGTATGCGAAGTTCCTGAAGGACATCTTATCCAATAAAAGCAAATTAGAGAAGGATGGAACCGTAGCACTTATTGAGGAGTACAGTGCACTGATCCAAAAGAAGCTACCACCTAAGCTTCAAGATCCAGGTAGTTTTTCTATCCCTTGTGTGATTAATGACATGGCCATTGATAGAGCCCTATGTGACTTAGGAGCTAGCGTTAGTTTAATGCCATTGTCAGTTGCTGAGAAATTGGGATTGGGTGAACTTAAACCTACTAGGATGTCATTGTAGTTAGCAAATAGATCCGTTAAATATCCTGTAGGTATTTAGAAGATGTGCCTATTAAAGTAGGTAAATTTTTCATTCTTACTGGCTTTGTTGTTTTGGAAATGGATGAGGATTGTATGATCCCTATTATACTAGGCAGGCCATTTTTAGCAATTGTGGGCACAGTAATAGATGTTAAAAATAGAAAATTATCTCTAACTGTTGGGGACCAAAAGGTAGATTTTAGCTTGAAATATGCCTTAGACAAACCTTTTGATGATGTTTGCTGTGTGGATTTTATTAACCAACTGGTAAAGGAAGAAGCCCTTCCTAAGGATCCACTTGAATTTGTTTTATTAGTTGAGCTTGCACGAACATTAGATAGTTTGGAAAAAAATGCCCCACTTAACCATGATACTGAAGTCATGTGTGAGAAAGTGGAAGGCTCCCTTTTTGAATTAAAGCCTTTAACGACTTCACTGAGGTATGAATTCTTTGGTCTGAACTCTACATATCCTGTTATTGTTAGTACTGATTTGAATCCATATGAAATTGAAAAGCTTTTGAAACAACTTAGGTTGTATAAGAATGCTATAGGATATATCATGGATGATATTAAGGGAATTAGCCCTTCATTTTGTATGTACGGGATCACTGTAGAAGATGAAAGTAGGCCTACAGTAGAACTACTCAGGAGACTAAATCCTAAAATGCAGGAAGTGGTTAAGAAAGAAATCCTGAAATTGTTAGATGCTGGTGTCATATATCCCATTGCTAGTAGCAAGTGGGTAAGTCCAGTACACATGCTTAAAAAAGGGGAATAACTGTTGTGAAAAATGAAAAACAAGAATTGATTTCAACTAGGATAGTTTCTGGGTGGCGTATGTGTATTGACTATAGAAAATTGAATAGCGCCACTAAGAAGGACCATTTCCCTCTTCCTTTCATTGATCATATGCTTGAGAGGCTTGCTAAGTATTCTTATTTCTTTTATTTGGATGGGTACTCTGGTTTTCATCAAATCCCTATCTATCCATCTGATCAAGAGAAAACCACTTTCACTTGTCCCTATGGGACATATGCATATAGGAGTATGCCATTTGGCCTGTGTAATACACCTGCGACCTTTAAAAGGTGTATGCAGGCCATTTTTTCTGATTTAATTGAGAATGTCATGGAAGTGTTTATGGATGAATTTTATGTACATGGTTTTAATTTTGATAATTGCTTGACAAATTTGTGCCAAGTTTTGTAGTGCTGTAAGGAGACCAACTTGGTCTTAAACTGGAAGAAATGCCATTTTATGGTAAGGGAAGGCATAGTTCTTGGGCACTTGGTGTCTGAGAGATGAATTGAGATGGATAAAGCTAAGGTGGAAGTGATTGGAAAATTTCCCCCACCAACCAATGTGAAGGGCATTAGAAGCTTTCTTAGGCATGCTGGGTTTTACCGGTGTTTCATTAAAGACTTCAGCAAAATCACCAAGCCTCTGACTAACCTTTTGGGTAAGGATGTTCCTTTTAATTTTGATTCATCTTGTCTTGAGGCTTTTTGTAGGATTAAACAGGCATTGATTTCTGTTCCTATGGTACAACCCCCTGATTTGGAGCTCCCATTCGAGTTGATGTGTGATGCTAGTGATCACGCGGTGGGGGCTGTGCTTGGGCAGAGGAAAGATAAGAAGTTGCATGTGATACATTATGCTAGCCGCACACTTGATAAGCTCAGGTAAACTATGCTACCACTGAAAAGGAATTATTAGCCATTGTTTTTGCTTTTGATAAGTTTAGATCGTACTTTATAGGCTCGTATGTTACTGTGTATACTGACCATTTTGCCATTAAGTACCTTTTACATAAAAAAGAAGCAAAACCTAGGCTACTTAGGTGGATTTTGATCTTGTAAGAATTTAATTTAGAAAAAGAGGATAAAAAGGGTACTGAGAATTTTCTAAAGAATAATAACTTATAAATACATAAATAAACACAAAGTTCCTCAAGTTTGTTTGGGTCTGCTAATTTTTCATTTTATGTTGTATGGATACAGTGATTGATTGAGGACAAGCAATGTTTTAGTTTGGGGTATTTTGATAGGAGGCTAGTTTGCATTAGTTTTAGGGTCCATTTAGTTTTAATTTTAGTTTATTTTCACCTTATTTTTCCCTAGTTGCCATAGATATTCTCTTACTTCCACACATGTTACTTAGGTAGTTGTTTTTGTAGAAACCTTCATTGAATAAGTTTACTAGCAAAGGATTTGGAAGATTTTGAATGGGATGATGCAACTAAGAAGAGTTTGAGCTTGTCCAAGATCCAAGATTAAAGTTAGGCCAACAATGGAAGAAGAATGTACCAAAGGAAGTGCTCCAAAACCCAACAACACCCTAAAATTGCATGTTTGCCAAGACACAGAGAAATCCACTACCAGTGGGAATTCTCATTGGCCGTGGAATACACTGGGAGAAGAAGAAAAATTAGGCCAGAGCAAACCACTGCCAGCGGGAATTCCCACTGGCTGTGGATTACAATACCTAAAAACCCACTGGCCGTGGATTTTCCCGTTGCTAGTGGTTTTTGCCCAGTTTTCTTAATTAATATTGTTTGGGTGTAACACAATGCGATTCACTGCCAGTAGATTTCACACGCTACAGCAGTTACTTTTGGTTTTCACCAAATTTTAAGTGGAGAAATTGGGCAAAAGAGAGAGATTAGACAGAGAACAGAGAGAGGATAGTTTTTGGGTGAAAAATTAAGGCTTCTTCTTGAAGATCTTGAGAAAGAAAACAAGAAGGGAGGTCAAGGGTTCAAGCTTGGAATAAGAGATTAGAAGATTAGTGAGAACTTCTTCTTCTATCTTTAATCCTTTGTTTTGTAATCCTTATTTTCTGAATGACGGGACAAATTTTTGTAACTTGTGGATTGGTAACCTCTTCCATGAGGAACTAATTTCCTATTCTTGGGATTTGGGGGAAAATACGTGTGTATCAAATTAGGTTACTCTATTTTCTTTTGTTATTGGATTTCTATTTTTTATTCAATTTCATGAGATCTTAATGCTTCTAATTGCTTAGAAATAAGGTTAGATGAATTTAAACAATATGGATAATTGAGAGATTGGCATATCGTTAGAACGCATGAAATTGAACCTAGGGATTTAGGTTATGAAAGTAAGCAAAGCTCTTTGAGGAATAATTGGATTTTCATAGAGCCTAAAGGATCTAATTAACAAATTAAACGTGGTTCTTTGATAATTAGGTACGTTAGTGAGGTTTCGAGAGGAATTCACTAATTAGCTAAGGGAAATCCGCCTTAGGAACAGAAATTGAATAACAAAGAAAAGGGGTAATTTTAGATTTGGTACATGGCATAAGAACCTACTGATTCCTAAGAGCCTTTTTCATCTTGATTTTAAAAGAAGGATTTCGATTTTAGTTTTCTACCCATAGTCTTTAGTTCTTGGTTAATTTTACTGCACCTTTTACTTTAAACGAATTGTCTAAATAATTAAATCACTGTGAGCTGGTACTTGGGCACAATCCTTGTGGGAACGTCAACTTTTTATTACAAGATATCCCATGCGCTTGCGGTTGGCTATCACTTACCTCCTCATTATATTATTTATGGCTTTGGATTGTTGGGTTTGAAATGATAATGTTAGAAACTTGGATTATTAAGGAAAATGGGAACCCTAGGCTTAAATATTGAGGAATGACTCTTGATTATAGTTTTTGTTAAACATAGATAAAGATTAATGTGTTTATATTGACTCTTGGAAAAATGGTGGATGTTGAATGTTGTTGGAAAATTTTAGAGAAACCCTAAGTGTAGTGATTTGGGGGTTTTGGCCCAAATGATAATTTTGAGGGTTTGGATGCCTTAGGATAATTTATATGAGGATAATGAAATTTCAGAAGCATTAGGGTTGATTATTGATATTGATGAATTTTGAGCTAAGTTGATGATTATTTGAGTGATGGTTTATGCATGTGAAACCCAAACCATAAGATAGATGACCATTAGGAACATTGTGTGCTATTTACATTGGTTGGCACTTTGATGATGATCATAATAGAAGATGACTATGAGTGATAGACCAATGGAGTGGAAATTCATACAATGAGGTTTTGTCTAACATCCCTGATTTTATAAAAATAATTAAATAGGATGAATAAATAATAAGTAATTACATATAAGTTGATTTATGTCCCAAAAAAATATATTGGAATAATTAAATTGGGATTTATTATGCATAATTATAATTTATTAAGATTTTAAGAGATAAAATTATACCCGGTTGAAATATGAGTGTCAGACCAAGTATCTCCGATAGAGATACCGTTGGTCAGGGCTGTTAAGAACATTATTGGGAATCCGAAACTATATTCGGAATAATTTTTGGATCTAGTATTGATCCCCAAACGAAGGTCCTGTTGATCTAAAATGGAGAAGTTTAATGAAAAGGGAACCAAGTTAAAAAAATAAAACTCTTCTTCCCCCTCTATTTTCACGTCACCTCTCCCCCTCTCCCTTTTATGTTTTCTTCTTCATTTTCTCCTCCCTCCAACTCCAAACCGTGGCACCCCTCCCCACTCCATTTCTTGCCAAAATCAAAATGTAAGCTTGGGTTCATGGGGCATGGATGTGACATTGGAGCAAATATTTGATGGCCTTCCCTCCTCATCTCTTCATTTTCATTTAGGGGCTTAGGCTTGGAGAAAGAGGTATGATTTTAATCACCCATGGGTTTTATTAGTGGTTTTTGAATTATAGAGGTATTGTAGTGAGTGATGGGGTGTTATTTTGATGGATAATGGTATATGGAACCAAACCCTAGACTTGAAAACCATTGGGGAAATTGTTGTTGTTGTGGTTGATGGTTAGAATGCTATGTTGTTAGCTTATGGTGCTTGAAATAAAGCTTATAAATGGGTGAAATTGATGATTAAGGATTTTGATGGAAACCCTAGGCATTGAGGTTTTGGGGCTTTGGGGAATCCTTAAGAAATTATGAGTTATTGATATGAAAGTGATTTTATATATGAGAAAGAGTTTTGAATGAGTAATATTGATGATTGAGGTTAAGGAATTATGGAATCAAGAAAATTAGAGTAATGACCAAAAGTGTTAAGTGTGTTAAAAGTTGAGATATTAGTGGGAGACACTTGAATAATGAGGATGATGATTATTGAATTTTAAAGAATCCTAATCTTAAGAGTTAGGAATATATATATTGTGACTAGAAGAATTGATTTTGGGAAATGGATATGAGGTATTCAATGTTAGATAATGATTTGTATGAGGAAAAATGATAGTGATAAAGGACCATTGATGGTGAAACCCATAAATAGGTGTTGTTATGAAATGTGTAAGAATGAATGTGAACATTAAGGTCATAATGATTGTGATGGCTTTGAAGAGGCAAGGATAACTTATGTTGAGCTCTAAGTGATAATGATGATATTTGAAGGATTGATGTGATATCGGATTGCATTATGCAACGGATGAGATAATGATATTATTGGGTCTAGTTAGTCTTTAAGATCTAGAGGATCTTGGTTTTGAGAAAGGAATTCCCGAAGCCTAACACAAATTGCATAAATGGGTGTTTGGACAAGTTTAGAACTTGTTCACAAGCCTTACAATGTGTAAATCATTATGTAGAAATTTATGAGGAATGCTTTGGGATGGTTATTGATTGTATGAATGCATGTGTATGTGATAGGTAGATCTGTTCTGAATTATGTGGCAGAGCATTCAGAGCGTGTGCTTGGTTGCGGCTCTTCCCTCAAGGTAGGAGAGGAGTTTACATTCAAATTGCATGAGTAGATTGATAGTGATTGTTATATGTGTTTAGTACTCATGCTTGCCTTGCCATGTAGTTATTGAGATAATATGAATGGCAATTTGATTTTTGGAGGATAGTGTGTGGGAGTATGAAATGATTCTTATGGATATATATATATATATATATATGTATATATGTGAGATGATGATAAGTGTGATTTTAACGTGTGATTAATGAGTTGGAATTAGAATTTCTTAGTATGAATGTTTAGAGCAAGTTTTATATGCCTCATGTGATGTATATGATGTGTTGGATGTGATTAAATTGGCTTAGAATGAGATTTCATATGTTGGGTTGTGAAAATTGTTGTTTTCTGCATAAGACCTGATGATGTCGCTCAAGCGAGAATCCCTTACACTTGTATTATGGCCTCTGGGCCAATCTGACATAGATGAGCGAGTGTCTCGCTCAAGCGAGACGTGTGTGGGGCGAGTAGAAGAGACACTGGACGATCTCGCCTAAGCGGGCGTGGCCACGCTTGGGTGAGCGAGAAAGGAAAGGATTTTGGGTGATTTTCGCTTAAGTGAATAATGTGGCATGATGGATCTCGCTCAAGCGAGCCAGCCTTGAAATAGGTACTAGGCGTTTCTCGCTTAAGTGAGTGGCCCATTATAGGAAGTCTCACTCAAGAGAGTGTATGTGGAAATAGGCTCTGGAGTATTTTCACTCGAGCGAGTGGCTGGTCTTAGGAAGCCTCGCCCGAGTGAACGAGTATAGAAAACCACACTAGTGGGATCTCGCTCAAACGAGATAGGCTCGCTCAAGCGAGATTGATGTCTGATACCTAAAACCTTCTCGCTCAGGAAAATTTGGGGCGCCCAAGTGAACTATCCCCATCTCGCTCAAGCGAAGGTGGATCTCGCTTAAGCAAGTTAACCCAAACTTGAAATTTTATTTATTCCCTCAAATCTTGATGCCCAACCCCATTCTTTTATATTATGGATATTTAAGGAAATGTATAAGGGAGTGTTTGATGATGGCTTGACATGGTGAGAGTTAGAATTAATTGATACCCTAGAGGATGAAACGATTATGATATATTCACCACTGAGAGTGGGATATGAAGGATGATAATGAGAGTTTGATAATAAGGTTATGAGATACACCTTGGGTAATTATGAACCCAATGAGAGAAGGATTAAATAATGAGGTGTTTGCTATAAGCCAATGAATCAGAGATGATATCAGTAACGTGTGACAATGAATGATGTTGTGAATATCCCCTTGAGAAAAAGGGCGAATATTATTCCTAATGAATCGTGATATACCCTTGTATGTGTAAAGCAAGTGTAATCTTGTATGTGTAGTTTCAATGTAATAATGAAATGTTGTTGATGCCACACCAATGTATGTATAGATGAAGCAATAGCAATGAATAATATTACGAAAATCCACAAGTTGATTATGTGGTAATAATGATCAAAATTTAATGAAAGAAGATTATCTATAATACCATTCTAGTTGATTGCAAGTTTTGACTTGCCATATGATATGAAATATATATAAGATATGTTGAGACGTAATGCCAAGGACGCGATTATGTTGGGCATAAGTATATTTGCCATATATGTGGAATGATGAATATGCCTTGAATAATTCTAGGTGTAGAGTAATATTATGATGTTGCTATGCTTTTGATTTGCATGCGTGGATTATTATGAAATGATATGTGGCTATTGAAATGCCAAGTATAAGAATAATATGCCTTGAGGGGCTTGTACATGATTGTGTGATGATTATTGAAAATGCCAAAGTAAAATAAATCCCTAATTGAGAGGGTGAGATATCTTGCAAGGTTAATTGGCATATGCATTATTGCATTTTGCATTCATGGCATGGCATAACATTGAATATGTGGCTGTGATCACAATAATGAAAGATCCTGCGGGATTCTATGAAGGGAGTACCCCTTGCGAGGCGGGAAACCAACTTGATGATGATATGATATTGAGCCGGTGGTTGCAATCACCTGGTTATTGAAATGAAAAAGGGCTTGCGAGTTCCTATAATGCCTATGGTTGCGATCACGAGGCGGGAGTAACCCTTGCGAGGCGGGAAACCAACATGAATTATTGAACATGGTTGCAATCACGAGAAAGCACCTTACGAGGCTGCTACAGGGAGTACCCCTTGTGAGGCGGGAAACCCATGTGAATGAATGATATGGTGGTTGCGATCACCTGACAAAATGAAATCGGATCCGTGCATATGCATTAAATAATCGACATATGCATTAGCCATAGGTGCATGGCATTTGAGATGGATTAACCACGAGAGAAGAGAAACCCCTTGCGAGGAGGAATTGAGTAAAGATCAATAAATCGATGATGATAATTTGTGAATGCCCTTGTTGATAAATGGCAATGTGATTGTGTATGTGCTTGTGCTTGCTTATGCTGTGAAATGTGTTTCATGAGGTTTGTAGGCCTATTATAACAATGTGATGATGATTGAATGATGAATTAATAGCTTTATAGCAAAGCACACATGATGAATAAATGCATGTACACTTAATCACAACATATGTATATTCGTCATTTTGAATGTATAACTCACTCTCCCATGTGGTCTCCTTTTTAGCCTTGTGATGCAGGTTACCATGGGATGAGTTTGGATTTTAAATTGAAGTTTTAGGAAGGTACATAGTGGTAGCGAAAATGCCTTGGCCGACATCATTTGTGAAATGTAATGTAATGGGTAAATTGTATATGATGATATTGATGATTTAATGATTTTGGTCATGTATAAGATAATCGTGAGTGCATAAATGGTGAACTGATGCTAAAATCCTGAGCCATTAATTTGGTGCAAAAATCTTAGTAAAATAAAATGTGACTCTCGGATTTACACTTATGGCAAGCGCACCAGTCGTTAAAATTGTAGAATATTTGATCATCTCACAGGGATTATGGTAAGTACCTCAATCTAGGACTAGTACAAGCTGAACCAACAAAAAATACATGAAGTTCATTCGATTTTTATGGTTTTAGTGTTTTATAGTTGTTTTTGTATTTTCAGCAACAGAGTTAAAGTGAAATGTGGAAAATGATTAATAGAAAACAGGTCAGGATTGCTTCGGCTCACAATTTCCTCAAGAAACATGCAAATAAGAATAATCGAACTTCACAATCTAGAGGACAATCCACTGGTGGTTATTCCCTAATTCCTTAGGTGAAAAACACTAATCCTTAAGCAATGAACCTTAATTCCTTAAGTGCTCGATTAACCTAAGAATCTAATGCGAAATTGGAGGTTGAACTCTAACTATTCACCTAAATTGATTAGGCCTGAACTAGTTAGAAAGCTGGAAGTTACCTAAGCTTCAACCATGATTCCTCACTGGCGAAGTTCTTCATCGGTTCTGGATTTGTCAATCCAGCGATTCTGCTCCACTCCTCAGCTTGTTCGCCTCAGGATCTTAGAAATTGATTTACTTGCTCACAGCTTCAAGACTCCATTGCTCACCTTCACAATCCCAACCTTAGGGGATTAGAACTCCATCGACGTTGGATTCATCGAAGGAATACAGAGAGACATGGATGGGAGAGTTTAGAGAGATGAAAATGTAGTGAGAGATTGGAAATGGAAAAATGAAGTGTATTATGTTGTACGCTGTTCTGTCCCCTTTTTACAGAGTATGTACATGAATATATATAGGCATCTAACTAAACTAACTAACTTAGCTAATATCTGAAAACTGAGTTCTTAATTAAACTAAACTAACTAATTGAATAATTACAGAATAATTAACTAATCACAGCTCAGCTCGTAGCAGATTCTAGTTCATCATTAGTTAATGTACAACTCAGCACCAGCTAATTGACAGCTTACTTCTTAAGTTACTTAAGGTTGCAGTAGTAGAGAAGAAGGCAATGGAAGCGGAACAGTACTGCACCAAGTGTGTTGTTGGAGGGAAGGAACAGTGTTTAAATTACTGCCTTTATGCTTCAGCTGCTGAGTTTTCGCTTGAGCGGATTAAACTCTCGCTTGGGCGAGTTTGGGAATTGTACTACAGTGTTGCTTGGTCGCTTAAGCGTTATGGCGAAGCTTGGGTAAAAGGTGATGTTTTGGGGTCACGCTTGAGCGTAGTCTTGCTTTTCTTGAGCGAACTTGGACCTTCGCTTGAGCGAATTTAACTCTCGCTTGAGCGGATTGATTATTCAATCGGTATTCTGCAGTTGGCGCTCGGGTTCTTCATGCAATATTCTGAGTCCTTGTTCTCTTTTGGAGTCAGTGTCTTTGAAGTCTCACTCAGTCGGTCTTTTGACTCTTTTCAGTCGGAATTGAGAAGTTTCACTCGGATTTTCCAAATCTCGCTCGGCTTTTGTAATTTTCACTCAGATTTGTCTTCTTTTCTCAAGTACACCCTGTTCCTGCACCATTAGACAGCTAATTGCCTAGCATTTATACGCTGGCTGCTTAGTAAATTTGTAAATACTTCAAAATTCCTTATCTAATTAATATTTTCAATCGGTTTCTTACATAAATAGCATACTTTTGAAATAAATAACTAAAACATGAATTATTAACAAATTATTAAATAATAATATCAAGACTAGACAATACTTAGTAAATTATGTTAAATAAACAGTGGAATAATTAAGTCTTTTCAAGACTTATCACACCCCCAAACTTAAAACTTTGCTTGTCCTCAAGCAAATATTCAGACTTATTAACTAACAGCCTTTGATCAACACAATCAACCTTTCCTTAACTTAATTCATACTATAATTATTGAATACCGATCATGCTTTCTTTTCGCAATTTCTAAAAGTATAAATACTTACACCTCCTTTGGAAGACAAGCTGCTGATGCTTTCCTCACTGGTCGGTGTTTAACTCTTCTCTCGGTGTGTAAGGTGACTCGAATGCACTCATCACCTGCATACTAGTTAGATCAACATAGGCTTGCAACAGTTCTAAACATCATGAAATATGCCAACTCAATCGGATCAGTAAGGGCTTTTTAAGCTTATAATGGGGCTCGGCTACAGGCTCAATTATTATTTTTCCGAGTCATAGATAGGTTACAAGATGTATCCACTGATGCCTTGCCTCAATTCTAACTTAATTGCCTCTACTAATAACTCTCTTTATTTTTCTGACTGAATGCTACTTAATAACTAGTGTTGTTTTGCACCTTCTTTTTCTTTTAGTCCTTCGGACTTTTCCTTTCCTTTTCTTTCTTTTCTTTCCATCTTTTTCAATCGAAATTTTTTTTTTCTTGTGGTGCTTTGCACCTCTTTTTCTTTTCTGACTTTATTCATTTTTTTTCTCTCGGCTTTGCCTTTCTTCCTTTTATTTTTCTACATATTTATCCATAATTAAGGTTGGAGTGTGTCTTTAATTAATGTTAGGCACACTCTTCATCCCCAAACTTAGAAATTGCTAGTCCCTAGCAATAAGCAAAAACCGAGTAATTCACCAGTGGAACATCCAGGGTACTCTAGTCGGGTTTTTCTTGGATAATTAGGCTTGTAACGTTAGGTGTATAAAACGAATGAAAAGGTCTCAGGCTCAAACATAATTATTGGGTCAAAGGATGATTAATGAAATTAGGATGGCAAATTTTTGGCCCTGGCTAAATAATCAAAGAAGGCCTTCATCATTTCCGATTGGCTAGCATACAATCAATTAGTAAGTACTGAAGCAAATTCTGTCTCACTAACCAGCATGCAGATTCACTCGGAAAAGAATAACACAGGCTCAAAAGCTCATATATAATAGTTAATCAGCCAGTCATGTCCCCAAACTTAATGTAAAATTCATACATTCAGATTGCTAACTAGCATGCCGAGTAAACAATTTAAGTAATGATGAAGAATAGTTATGGGCAGGGATCATGAGTTAAGCAAAAACCGATCAATTAATTTATCTGACTACAGCTTAACGAATCAGCAACTTTTAAATTATGAAGACGGAGTGAAAGAAACAATAAGCATACTTTTGCAACTTATAATTAAGAATATTAATTAAAGAATAAGTTGGAAAGAGACTTCCCTTTTTACCTGAGTGGCTGTGGATGGAAAACGCGTAATCGGATTGGGACTCATGGATTTTACCAATACATATGAAAAAAACGAATAAAACAACAAATTAACAGAAAATAAAATTTTCATTACATAATAAAAATAGAAACCAGTTCACTGTTCAGAAAGCAGTTACAATAACATTAAATTAATTACATAGAAAACATCATAAAAACGTGGAACAACTGCTTAAACATTCTGATCTTCACCGTCTTTGTCCTGCTGGGAGGGAATCGTGAATCCAATGGAAGCTAACCACGCATTTCTATCCAGTGGGACTCCCATTTCTGCTGAATGTTCAACCCTCAGTTTCGTGGCAATCTTCCTGAGCATCTGATCGTGGTTCAAAACCCGATCATAAATTTCAAGTTGCATCTTCTTCACAACCTGTAATTCCTGTAACACCAAAAGAATGTCAGAAGAAGAAGAAGAAGAAGAACCAGCTCCTACAGATTGCTTGGGACGTTCTGGTTCTGTGGCTTTAAACTTCATAGCACAGTTTTCAACAGCCTTAACACTTTCAACCTCTGGTGATTCATTTTCCTCACTCGCAAGAGATACATTCCTTTGAACCAGAGGAGATACATCCCTTTGCTCCTGACTTCGACTAGGTACATGTACAGACGAATCAGATATAGTGATGGTTGCCACTTCTCTTTCGTTATCTATTTGTTTCCTTCGCACACTTCCTTCTGCAAAATTTGGTCTAGGTTTCTGCAGAAGTCTTTGTGATCTTCTTTTCATGATTAATGTTAAAATAATGATGATAACCAACCTAAGTAAACAAAAAAATAAGAACAGCAATCCAACAGCAACCCAAAACTATAAGACGCATGGCTTGTGAATAGCGGAAAACAATAACAATGAACAAGAAGATAATAAACATGAACTTACAAATGCACGAAATCAGTGAAAGAAGTGGAAAGGTGATACCTTTCTTAGAAACCAGAAAATGTCTTTTCGTCTTCAGCCCAAGTTTAGCATAGGTACTGAGGGTTGGAAGCTGAAAGAGTTTCTCTTTTATATTGTTGAATTCAATTTTCAAGAAACGCGTAAATGTGTTCAGCTTTAATTATTACTTTATTATATGTATTACTACTATTATTATTATGTTGTTTATTATTTATTTATTTATATATATATATATATATTAGATTTTTTTTTAGAATACTCAATTACTAGAGGGGTAGAAGATCGAGTAAGAGTGGGATGATACCAATGTGATGCCAAATGGACATAGGAGAATGGAAGATGAATAAATGAACAGACGATAAGACAAAATGGGCAAAAGAAAACTTTAAATAAATGAAATAGAGCGTATGAGAAATGAGTGAACTATTGTAATGAAATACGAGTGAATCAAGAAGCGAATAATAAAAGAAACGAATAGAAGTATGAACGAATGAAGGAATACCGAGTAAATGAATAATGAGCGAAAAGAGTGAAAAGGGTGAAACAATGATAACCGAGTGAGAATGGAGAAAGGTACCGAGTGATAAAAATCTGAGAAATGAAGAACGAGTTGGAAAAGTAAACAAACAATAATTGCAGAGAAGGAATGCGTAAATGGAAATATTGATGAATAACAAATGAACGGAAAACTGAAAGTAAAGCTGAAGAAATGAAACAAGAAGTGGAATGGTACCCGAGTGAATTTAGGAACGAGTGGATTGAGGGTGGTTGAGAAAATCAAGTAATTGAAAGAATAAATTAGGAAATGACTGAGAATATTTCGAGTGGGGATGAGTAAAGGGTATACCGATCGATGAAAGAGATGAGTAAATGAAGGAGCGAGTGAAAGAAACCGAGTGATCTAGATCTGAGATATGAAGAATGAGTGAATGACAATGAGAGTTTAGGCGAAAAACAAAAATGACAGGAGTGGAAAATGGAATGAATGAAATACCGAGTAAATGAAAGGCCGAGTAAACAAAACGAATACAGCGAGGGGCCGAGTGAATGGAGAAACTAGGGGAATGAAAAACGAGATGACAGGAAATTGAGTGACTGGAAATACTGAGTGTGACAATCGCGAATGAAACACAAGTAGATGAAAAAGAAAAGTACAACGTGAGAAAACCGAGAAAGAAAGTAGGTGGAATGAAACAACGATTAAATGAATACTGAGTGGATTATACCGGGTAAAAGTGAAAAAAGAATGAACAAACAACGAGTAGATGTAAGAACGGAAAAACGAGTGGAAGAACATGAAAGAATGAATGAATGAATAGGTGAATAAAAAAAACGAGCGAACGACAGAAGAAGACGATGATAAGCTGAGTGGATAACTGAACAACTTCAGGGGAAACTGAGTGAATGAAAATACTGAGTGGAAGAGGTCGGGGAAGGAAGCGGTGAGGGAAACAAGCGAACAAATGGCCAAGTGAACAATATATGTGTATTACACATACGTGAATGAAAGATAGAGAGAGAGACGAGTAGAAAAACGAAGGGATAAGAAACTGACTGAAATAAACCGAGAGAATGTAAAACGAGTTAATGAGAGAATTACGGAGAGATGGGTAAGGAACACAATGGAAATAAGGTAAATTGAAAGAACAAGTGAATGATATACTGAATGGAAAGAATACTGAGTGAATGAAGAATGAGAAAATGAAGACGAGTGAAAGATTAACTGGGGGAATGAAGGGCCGAGTGAATAGAAGAATCAAGAAAGAATGAAAGAGATGCTGAGTAAATGGAAGAACCGATGAATAAAAGACGAACGGAAAAATGAGAGCAAAGCTGAGTGAATAAAATGACAAGTGGAAGAACGAAAAAGATAGAGTGCGGTAATGAAAGACTGAATGACAAGTGACGAACAGACAAGAGAGTGACCGAGTGGAAGAGTAAACGAGTAGATTGAGGGTGGATGAAAAAAAAAACCAGTGGATGGAAGAATGAATGGGAGAACGAATGAGAATATTCCGAGTGAAGGAGATGAATGAAGGATATACCGATTGGATGATGGAGATGAACGAGTGGAAGAAACCGAGTGATCTAGCGAGAAACCTAGTGAATGAGGAACTGAGTGATGAGTGAGTGAGAAAAAGTGAATAAAACACTGAATGAAAAGGTACTGAGTGAATGAATACCGAATGGGTCACAGAATGAGTGAAAGAATGAATGAATAAAGAAAAGTGTATGAGAACCGAGTGTGACAATGAATGGACGAGTGCACAACTGCCGTGAGATACGAGTGAACAGAGAAGTGCATGGAAGAAAGAACGAATGGGAGTAAGGCTGAGTGAAAGAAAGAACGAGTGGAGGAAACCGAAAGACCGCGTGCATATGAGACTAATGGATACAATACTGATTGTGATGAGTGAGGAATCCGAGTGATGAAAAGCCGACTGAAGTAAGTCACTTTTCACTATCTGACCCGTTCATTACATCAACGATCAGAAATCCTTCAAAGTCTTCCTTTTATTCGCATCAGAATTTGAAATTTTATTGAAAAATGACGAGTGAAATTCAATCGGGAAGAAGGATTAGAAATAAGTAACAGTTATCTGAGTGCACTATTTTTACTCAAAACTCAGTAATTTCTTTCTTAACTGTGAAACAACACCCAGCAGTGTCTCGCCTAAGCTACACGTGCTTCGCCCGAGCGAAAATAGAAGAATCTAGCTCGGATTTCCTTCTTCAACTTCACAAACTTCATTTATTTAGTTTTTTTCTTTTTTTTCTTTTTTTTATTCATTCTGACTCAAATTTCAAAACAAAACAATCGGAGGGTCGGGCTGCCTCCCTAGAGCGCTTCTTTAAGGTCACTAGCTTGACCTTATTGTATCTAAGAAGATGGCTTCAGTAACAAGGAGGTTTTCTGCCTATCAAACTCTCCTCCAAAGTAGAGTTTGAGTCGCTGGCCATTCACCTTGAAAATCCGATCGGTAGTCGGATCTTTCAGTTCGACTGCACCATGAGGAAAAACCTCATTTACAGTAAAAGGCCCGGACCACTTGGATCTAAGTTTTCCAGGGAAGAGTTTCAGTCGGGAATTGAATAACAAAACCTGATCATCCTTCTGAAACTCTTTCTTATTAATTCGCTTATCATGCCATGTCTTTGTTTTCTCCTTATAAATGGAGGCACTTTGATAAGCGTTGAGTCGGAACTCCTCTAATTCATGGAGTTTTAAAACTCTTTCCTCCTGAGATTGGTCACAGTCCATGTTTAATAGCTTTGTGGCCCACCACGCTTTGTGTTCCAACTCCACAGGGAGATGGCAAGCCTTACCGTACACCAATTGATACGGGGACATGCCAATCGGGGTTTTCAAAGCTGTTCGGTAAGCCCACAATGCATCATCTAATTTTACCGACCAATCTTTTCTGGATTTTCCGACCACTTTTTCTAAAATTCTCTTGATTTCTCTATTTGACAGTTCGACTTGTCCACAAGTCTGTGGATGGTAAGGAGTGGATATCTTATGTAAAACCTCATAGTGACGCAGGGCTTTTTCCATTATCTTATTGCAAAAATGTGAACCCCCATCACTAATAATTACTCTCGGAACTCCAAACCTAGAGAAAATATTCCTCTTGATGAACCTAAGCACAACCTGTGCATCATTGGTTCTGGTCGGAATTGCCTCCACCCATTTGGAGACATAGTCTACAGCAACAAGAATATATTCGTTGGAGAGCGACTTAGGGAAGGGTCCCATGAAGTCGATACCCCAAACGTCAAATAATTCCACAATTAGAATATTTGTCAAAGGCATGCCAGCTTTAGTAGAGAGATCTCCACTCCTTTGACATTTATCACACCTTTTGACATATTCTTTGGAATCCTGAAAGATAGTTGGCCAATAAAAGCCACTCTGCAACACCTTTGCTGCGGTACGGGAGGCACCATGATGACCTCCATAATAGGAATCGTGGCAGTGCCACAAGAGCCTTTCTTGCTCGGATTCAGGCACACAGCGCCTGATTACTCCATCTATGCCTATTTTAAACAAAAATGGATCATCCCAAAGAAAAGCCTTACTATCATGAAAGAATTTTTTTCTCATTTGGGATGTCCAACCATCAGGTACCACTGAGGCACTTTTAAAGTTTGCCATGTCAGCGTACCATGGCCCAGTTATAATTGCCATCAACTTTTCGTCTGGAAATTCTTCTTTTATTAAGACAGAATCCGACTCAACTTCCAGACGAGACAATTGGTCTGCAACTGAGTTCTCTACTCCTTTTTTGTCTCGTATTTCTAAGTCAAACTCTTGGAGTAACAGAACCCACCTAATCAATCTCGGTTTAGACTCTTTTTTAGCTAGAAAATACTTGATTGCCGAGTGGTCTGTATATACGATGACTTTGGCACCAATCAAGTATGTACGAAATTTATCAAATGCATACACCACAGCAAGCATTTCTTTTTCAGTCGTGGTGTAATGTATTTGATTTTCATTTAACACTTTACTAGCATAATAGATCACATGAGTTAATTTCCCTTTTTTCTGACCCAGCACAGCTCCGATTGCAAAATCACTTGCATCACACATCACTTCAAACGGTAAAGACCAGTCGGGTGATGCAAGGATCGGAGCTGAAGTCAAAATTTGTTTCAATTTTTCAAATGCCTTGACACAGTTTTCATTAAATGCAAACACCTGATCTTTCACAAGCAAGTCGGTCAAAGGCTTAGCTATTTTTGAAAAATCTTTTATGAATCTTCTATAGAACCCAGCACATCCTAGAAAACTCCTTATTCTTTTCACGTTGATCGGAGGAGGAAGTTTTTCAATAATTTCAATTTTTGCTCGGTCCACCTGCATGCCCTCAGCAGAGATCCTATAGCCAAGGACTATCCCTTCCTTAACCATAAAGTGGCATTTCTCCCAGTTAAGAACGAGATTGGTCTCTTGGCATCTCATCAGCACCTTAGCTAAGTTGCTGAGGCATGTGTCAAAATTGCTCCCAAATACTGAGAAGTCATCCATGAATACTTCAATAAATTTCTCCACCATATCCCCAAAAATTGCCAGCATGCACCTTTGGAAGGTTGCTGGAGCGTTGCACAAGCCGAACGGCATGCGCCTGTATGCAAAAATTCCATAGGGACATGTGAATGCAGTCTTTTCTTGATCCTTCGGGTCAACCACAATTTGGTTATAACCCGAGTACCCATCAAGAAAACAATAGTACTCATGTCCTGATAACCTCTCAAGCATTTGATCAACAAACAGAAGGGGGAAATGGTCTTTCCGAGTAAAGTTATTCAGCCTTCTGTAATCAATGCACTTCCTCCAGCCTGTAGTTGGCCGAGTGGCAATGATTTCACCCTGGTCATTTCTTACAGTCGTCATTCCTCCCTTCTTGGGCACCACATGGACTGGACTAATCCAAGTGTTGTCCGAGATCGGGTAAATGATTCCCGCATCAAGGAGCTTGACCACTTCCTTTCTCACTGCTTCCTTCATAATGGGGTTCAGTCTGCGTTGTGGCTATACAACAGGGGAATAGTCATCCTCCATCAGGATTTTGTGCATACAAAAGGATGGACTGATTCCCTTCAAGTCAGAAATGTTCCAGCCAATGGCAGATTCATGAGCCTTTAATACCCCAACTAGTTTACTCCCATCCTCTTCTTTTAAGTCGGCATTAATAATGACAGGATGAGTGTCATTTCCTCTCAGGAAAACATATTTCAGATGAGAAGGTAAAGGTTTTAAATCACATTTTTCTTCCGAAAATTCCTTTCCTTTCTCAGCTTCAGTATTTTCCAAATCATTTTTCTTTTCGAAATCACCTACTTCCAAAACTTCCAGTAGGTCCAGTATTTCTGAGTGAGAGTCAATTGACTCGGTCTCGGAGTCAAAGTCATCCTCTAAAAAAGTTCGTAGAGCCTCTTCCTTAGTTTTTAACAGTAATGGAGTCTGGTAATTTTCAACCTCTTCAATCATTAGGCAATCCATCCGTTCAGTCGGATGTTTCATGGAATTGAAGACATTAAAAATTACTTGCTCCTCCTGAACTCTCAGCATGAGTTCACCCTTTTCTACATCAATCAATGCTCTGCCAGTAGCTAGGAAGGGTCTACCTAAGATCAAAGGGATCTCTCGGTCAGCTTCCATATCCAACACTATGAAGTCTGCTGGAAAGATAAATTTATCTACTTTTACTAACAAGTCTTCCAGCATCCCTTGGGGATATTTAATGGACCTGTCAGCCAACTGCAAGGACATGCGAGTCGGTTGCAAGTCATTAATTCCCAGTTTTTTCATTAAAGATAGAGGCATCAGGTTTATACTGGCTCCTAGATCACAGAGAGCAATTCCTACATGAATATCCCCTATTGCACACGGTATTGTGAAAGATCCAGTATCCTCTAGCTTTTGGGGAAGTTTCTTTTGAATGATTGCGCTACACTCTTGAGTGAGAGTAATCATTTCATCCCCCCTAAGCTTCCTCTTCTTAGACAATAGTTCTTTTAAAAATTTTGCATAGGAAGGCATCTCTTGCAATGCCTCAGCAAAAGGGATATTAATGTGAAGTTTCTTGAAGACCTCTAAGAACCTAGCAAACTTCTGCTCCTCTATTTGCTTTTTAAACCTGTGCGGAAATGGAGCATTCCTCAGTTTTTCAGGAGTCAGCTTAGAAGCTTCCTCCAGAATCAGATCAACCTTTTTCTTTTTCTTTTGATGGACTTTATTTCCTTTTTCTTTTTCTGATTCATTTTTATTTTCTACTTCATCTTTATTGTCCTGCTCGGTTTCTTGTATTATTTCTTTTTCTTTTTCTGAACTTATTTCTTGACCCGGAGATGGAGAAATAATTTTTCCACTCCTAGTAATTATGGCCTTGCAATGTTCCCTTGGATTTACCTCGGTATCTCCAGGGAAATTGCCTACTTGCCTCTCAGCTAATTGTTTAGAAAGCTGTCCTACTTGATTTTCTAAATTTCTTATGGATGCTTCCTGATTCTTAAAACTGGCCTGAGTGGCCTGGATAAACTGAGAAAGTACATTCTCGAGTTCGGATTTTTCTTTAACAGGAGGGTGGGAAGGTTGTTGTGGTCTATTTGTGGGTTGACTCGGTGGGATATTTTGATTCAAATGTGGACCTTTCTGCCAGGAAAAATTGGGGTGGCTCCTGTAATTAGGATTGAAGGAATTAGAAGGATAATTCCTTTCATACTGTTGCTGCCCCATATAATTCACTTGCTCGGAAGGCACAACTGGATCACACATTCCATTTTCATGGTCTCCACCACAAAAGTCACAACTAATCATAGAAACTTGACTCGGCTTTTGGAGTTCTGAAATCTGAATGCTTAATTTTTCCAAAGCCTGAGTCATCAGTTTGCTCTGAGCCAGATAAGCATCTTGTACTTCTAATTCTAATATTCCTCTCCTAGGGACTTGGTTCCTCTCACTAATCAGACATTCATTAGAAGCCATCACATCAATCAGCTCTATAGCTTCTTCTACAGTTTTAGTTGTTAATGAGCCTCCAGCCGAGGCATCAATCAAGACTCTGGTAGCTGGCCTGACACCATTATAGAAAATAGTCACCTGCTGTACATCAGAAATCTGATGATGAGGACATCTCCTCAGGCTTTCTTTATACCGATCCCATGCTTCCATCAAGGACTCACCTTCTCTTTGCTGGAAACATGTGATTTCATTACGCAGCTTTGCATATTTAGAAGGAGGGAAGTATTTAATCAAAAATTTCCTTTGCAAATCCTCCCAGGTGGAAATGCTGCCTCTCGGTTGACTCTGCAACCAGGCTTTTGCTCGGTCCCTTAGAGAAAATGGAAACAACCTTAGTCGGATTGCTTCATCAGGGACCCCATTCATTTTTACTGTATCACAGATTTGGAGGAAGGTTGCTAAATGCAAATTTGGATCCTCAACCTCACTTCCTCCGAATTATTCATTTCTTACCAGCTGTAGTAAAGCTGGTTTAAGTTCAAAATTGTTAGCTGTAATTGGTGGCCTAAGGATGCTAGCCTGCGATCCTTCTTCAGTCGGTCTGGAGTAGTCACCTAGTGTAACTCTCCTCTGTTCCATTTCCTGTTGTTCTTTTTGCTTTTTCTCTTTTCTCAATTTACGTTCTAACAAATCGATGTCAGGATCAAAGAAGAAAGGTTCTCCTCTGCTCCTTGACTGCATACAACAATTGTTTACACAACAAAGCAACTCACAGCTACGACTACATCAAACAATAACTACTAAAAAAATACGTATTGACTGCAAACAGAAACAAAAGCAAATGGTTCAGTCTAGTATCGGTCCAAGGATTGTTGATATTACTCAACAATCCCCGGCAACGGCGCCATTAACTTGATGCTGAAATCCTGAGCCATTAATTTGGTGCAAAAATCTTAGTAAAATAAAATGTGAGTCTCGGATTTACACTTATGGCAAGCGCACCAGTCGTTAAAATTGTAGAATATTTGATCGTCTCACAGGGATTGTGGTAAGTACCTCAATCTAGGACTAGTACAAGCTGAACCAACAAAAAATACATGAAGTTCATTCAGTTTTTATGGTTTTAGTGTTTTATAGTTGTTTTTGTATTTTCAGCAACAGAGTTAAAGTGAAATATGGAAAGTGATTAATAGAAAACAGGTCAGGATTGCTTCGGCTCACAATTTCCTCAAGAAACATGCAAATAAGAATAATCGAACTTCATAATCTAGAGGACAATCCACTGGTGGTTATTCCCTAATTCCTTAGGTGAAAAACACTAATCCTTAAGCAATGAACCTTAATTCCTTAAGTGCTCAATTAACCTAAGAATCTAATGCGAAATTGGAGGTTGAACTCTAACTATTCACCTAAATTGATTAGGCCTGAACTAGTTAGAAAGCTGGAAGTTACCTAAGCTTCAACCATGATTCCTCACTGGCGAAGTTCTTCATCGGTTCTGGATTTGTCAATCCAGCGATTCTGCTCTACTCCTCAGCTTGTTTGCCTCAGGATCTTAGAAACCGATCTACTTGCTCACAGCTTCAAGACTCCATTGCTCACCTTCATAATCCCAACCTTAGGGGATTAGAACTCCATCGACGTTGGATTCATCGAAGGAATACAGAGAGACATGGATGGGAGAGTTTAGAGAGATGAAAATGTAGTGAGAGATTGGAAATGGAAAAATGAAGTGTATTATGTTGTACGTTGTTCTGTCCCCTTTTTACAGAGTATGTACATGAATATATATAGGCATCTAACTAAACTAACTAACTTAGCTAATATCTGAAAACTGAGTTCTTAATTAAACTAAACTAACTAATTGAATAATTACAGAATAATTAACTAATCACAGCTCAGCTCGTAGCAGATTGCAGTTCATCATTAGCTAATGTACAACTCAGCACCAGCTAATTGACAGCTTACTTCTTAAGTTACTTAAGGTTGCAGTAGTAGAGAAGAAGGCAATGGAAGCGGAACAGTACTGCACCAAGTGTGTTGTTAGAGGGAAGGAACAGTGTTTAAATTACTGCCTTTATGCTTCAGCTGCTGAGTTTTCGCTTGAGCGGATTAAACTCTCGCTTGGGCGAGTTCGGGAATTGTACTAAGTGTTGCTTGGTCGCTTAAGCGTTATGGCGAAGCTTGGGTGAAAGGTGATGTTTTGGGGTCACGCTTGAGCGTAGTCTTGCTTTTCTTGAGTGAACTTGGACCTTCGCTTGAGTGAATTTAACTCTCGCTTGAGCGGATTGATTATTCAATCGGTATTCTGCAGTTGGCGCTCAGGTTCTTCATGCAATATTCCGAGTCCTTGTTCTCTTTTGGAGTCAGTGTCTTTGAAGTCTCACTCAGTCGGTCTTTGGACTCTTTTCAGTCGGAATTGAGAAGTTTCACTCAGATTTTCCAAATCTCGCTCGGCTTTTGTAATTTTCACTCAGATTTGTCTTCTTTTCTCAAGTACGCCCTGTTCCTGCACCATTAGACAGCTAATTGCCTAGCATTTATACGCTGGCTGCTTAGTAAATTTGTAAATACTTCAAAATTCCTTATCTAATTAATATTTTCAATCGGTTTCTTACATAAATAGCATACTTTTGAAATAAATAACTAAAACATGAATTATTAACAAATTATTAAATAATAATATCAAGACTAGACAATACTTAGTAAATTATGTTAAATAAACAGTGGAATAATTAAGTCTTTTCAAGACTTATCATGAACCTATATATTAGTACAAAGTGACGATTTAATGAGTACTTGAGGAATTGAACTTGAATGTTATACATTAATGATGGTGGTGTTTGGATTAATGTCAATAGGTGAATAAATAGGTCAATTCTGAGATATAGGTAGTGGTGATAGTTGGGCATGACCCAGGACTCATATGCATATTTATATTTATATCTTAGGCAATGCATGTGTCTGTTGTAAGTGCATGAATGGGTTATGATCTATTAGGTTTATGTTAGGTGATTGCATGCTTTGCCGACCCTTTTCTCATATCGTCATATATGGGACTAGGCGTATGCCCGGTATACACATTCTTCTTCCGCTATAAACTCTACTATTTTTGTATATCGTTACGGGCAAATTTGTTATCGATCCAGTTATATGTTGATAAGTCTCACTCTTCAGTTTTCTATGGTTTCGGTCTTGACGTAGTCGAGATAGTTTTTAGAAACTATTTCGAATGTGAAAAATTTACTCGCATTTTTATTAATTATTATCTTGATTACATCGGGATTCGGGTTCAGAAAACTGAGGGTGTTACATTTAGGACCATAATATATGTCATTTGGGGTTTATTGATTGATGATGGCTTAAAAGAGTCCATGGTGACTTAAGATGAAATTGGATGCATTATGGATAAGGAGTATGATCTTATGGTTGTTGGGTTTGGTTAGCCCTTTTTAAACCTAAAGAATCTTGGTTTTGGGATAGGAATTCCTGAATCCTAACATTAGCATGTGGATTGGAGTTTAGACAAGTCTAGGACTTAATCATGACTTTTAAGAAAATAATGCCTTATGATGGCTTATTAATGGCATGTATATATGTGTTTGTTGATAGGATTATATTCCAGACGATGATGCAGAATAATGAAGGTAATCAGAGCTTTTGGATTGCGGTTCTTCTCTCGAGGTAGTAGAGGAGTTTGTATTTCAAATTGCATGAGTGAATAATTGTTAATTATGTAAATATATGAACTCATACTTTGCCTTGCCATGAATGTATTAAATGTTTAATTGATGAAGTGATGAATGATGGCTTGGCTTATGTTGAATGTTATGAAAATATATAAATGATGTTGATGATAAGTGTTGGGATATCCCTATGTTGGACATGAATATTGGAAATGAACATCTATGAATAGATAACTCACTTGAGGTGTGAAATAATGTTTTTTTGATAATTATGCATAATGATATGTATGGCTATGATGAAAATTTGTGTTAAATTCCCCTTATGTAGTTGATGAATTAGAATTAGAAATGGAGAGATATAACTTGTTGGTATAGGCCTAAAGATATGATTCCATCTAAGTATGATGTTAGGTTAGGCCAATTTTTATAAAGGATAGATAGTGCCATGTAATAATGAGTGAAAAACTTGAGTGTTGGCAGTGAGATAATGATCTCGCTCAAGCGAGATGAGATCTCTCTCAAGCAAGAGTCCCCTGTATCAGATGGATGGCCTCTGGCCAAATCTCGCTCAGGCGAGAAGGAGTCTCGCTCAAGCGAGACGTGTGTGGGACAAGAGGGATGCTTACTGGACGAATCTTGTAACACCCTCGGTTAAATAAGACAGACCCTTCTATAGGATCATCCTATTTAACTAAGAGGTTAAAAGTTTTTAGAAAAAGTGAATTTTTTTTTGCAAGTAAAATAATGGTAGATCAGTGGAAGCAAATAGTAGGTAATTCACATAGTCATTCACAAACTATAAGCAATTGTACTCTTAACAGAATAGGACACGTAGGTATCCTTAAATACATACAGTCATCCATTGTCTTATTATTTATTTATATATATTCAACTACATATATCCTACTTTTATTGAGTGCTCCCAGTTGGTCCAACGTATTGTTGTTCTTCATACTCTGGTTCTTGGTTTCCTAGCTCCTCTGTTATTATTCAACAGAAAGGGTGAGTATATACCCCATACCCTGAAGATTCCCGGTACGGCCATATCCAGTCAACAGATAATATAACATGAATAATACAGTTAACATATTTACAACTATAACAATCAATAATGTTGTTATGGAATGTATGAGTTAGGTTTATTATAATTTATCTAAAGTTTAAGTCTCATGATGCATGTGGGCCCAATAAACCAATCCACCATAACCATTATCTCATTCTTTGGAAGTCGTCCTGCTCAAGCTGCCCTTGGGCACAACGTTTCCACACTAGAGCGATCGGAGCCTACCAAGTCCCCCAATCATTATTTAATCATCATAAGGTACGAATAAACTCACAGGTTCTAATTATTATATTATCCTGGGACTTGGCTCTACACGATCATAGTTACATTCCGTCATTTAGTCAAAGTACACCAGACTTGCATCGTCTGACCTGGCTTTAGGCGCGACTCTGATGCCATTGGGTTTCTGTCCCGGTTGTACTCCCAAGATTCTCCTCAGAGATCGGACGTGAATGTCCTCCAATGTACCCGGTGTATGCTCTTGTTTTAATCCTTCAAAAATATCTTCATGATGCAAAATGCATTACTTAAGTTTTATCATTTGATCCCTGGGTATCTATGTGTTTCCAGCCTCGTAATATTTGTCCTCATGTTGTTAGGTCCCACCAGTTTTTCAGACGTTGTAGGTCATTTTTATTATTTTATTTATTAGTATTATTTTTAGAAAATATATCGGTTATATTTTGGCTAAAATAATGATTAATTTAAAGAGTAAGCAATGTGTTCCTTATTTTATTATTCATAAAATAATAATAATATCAGTAACAAGAATAATAATAATAATAATAATAATAATAATAATAAGGCATCGTCTGTTATAATATAAAAAAATGAAATAAAAGGAAAAATAAATGCAGAGAATAAGGCGATAGGGCCGGCCATTGTATTTGATAAAATAAATGACAGAAATTAAATAAAGCAAAAACAAAATGTTAAGGGTAAGGTGATAGTGCTATGCGTTATAATATAGATAAGCATAAATGAAATAAAAATGAAAAATTAATACAGAGAATAAGGCGGCAAAGCCGTCTATTATAATATAGATAAATAGAAATAAAAGAAAAAATAAATACAGAGAATAAGACGACGGAGGTAGCCAATATATTCGATAAAAAAATGACAGAAATTAAATAAAATAAAAAAAACAAATGTTAAGAATAAGGCAGTAGAGCCGTCCATTATAATATAGATAAGCAGAAATAAAAAGAAAGATAAATGCAGAGAATAAGGCGGCAGTGCCAGCCTTTAAGCTTAATAGTAAATAATAATAATAATAATAATAATAATAATAATAATAATAATAATAATAATAATAATCATATTCATAATCATAAATATAATCATAATCATAATAATAGTAACAGTGATATAAATGGTGAACATCCATCCTTATTTCTTTGTTTATCTCGTCTTTCAAAACTTCCTCACTAGAATCAACATAGACACCCATGGTTCTTAATATTTTCACAATTCAATACCTAACATATTCACTTAATCATCATGGTTAGTAATAATCAACACAAGCAATTAATCATATACATAATAATAAAAATATATAAAAGAAATATATAAAAAATTAAAGCATCTTAATTTAACAACAATTCCGAAACCTGCCCTTGGAAAGGTAAGGACCAAAAGTACCTTAGTCTTTCCAAACACACGGTCCACCCCAGGATACCAGAGAACGTACCCCCTTACCTCAGGTGTCGTATTTTTGTGAAGGTAAAAATTTAACTTTCAAACCGTAGCTCCGATCGACGATTCGTCTCCGTAGTTAGACTCTACGTGATGATTAGAGTTTGGATTTTCCAATATAAAAATGATTGGGCAATAAGAGAGAGTGACAAAAGTGATGGAGGAAGAAGAAGAGTAGAGGTTGGTGGTGGTCGGAGGTGGTTTTTGGTGAAGAACAGAGGTGGTTTAGTGTCAATAGAGGAGAGAGGGAGAGAGAGAAAGAGGGGTGCATGAAGAGGGAGAGAAAGAGTGGTGCAGATTTTGAAGAGGGGTGATGCCATATTTATAGGAAAATCTGGCCACCGGGTCTAAATTTAATTGGTACCGGTTTTGAATAGTTAATTTTAAAAGAAAACAAAAAGTTACTTATAGTTACGGTTAGAATCTAAAAAAGTTTCTAACATGAAAGTTGTAGATTGGATCTTTCTCTTTGAACCAATACATGGTATGCGAAAATTTGACACCCGAAGCAAAAGTTACGCCAAAAATAGAGAAAAATCAGAGTTGGTGTAATAGTTTTTTTTTGAAAGATAATTCTGCTGCACAAAATCCTTTGTGAATTAGCTTTTGGTTTCTTCATGAAAGTTGTAGGATTTTTTTATACAAAACCATAAAAAAGAACGAAGTCATTTCGACATCGTATGAGAGAGACATTCGCATTTTTCTATAGGGGTACTATTTGTGCGAAAATCACTATTTCTCTGGAAAGTTTCACTTTTCGGGGATGATCGAGCAAGAACTAGCTTTCAGGTTCTGCACAAGAATTGTAGAGGGATTTAATGCGAGAACAAAGAAATTACAATGAACTGATTCTGAGCTCGTATGATTTTTCTAAGAATTTAACGAGATTAAATAACGGGTTTTTCAAGTTTGGTGATGATAGATAACGAGATAGAGTTCGAGGCTAGAAATAGAGTTTGCCAGGTTTTTTGTAGCGATGAAACTGAGATGAAAATTTCTTAATTTCGACCTCATATGAAAAAGTTATGCCCAAAACAGGAAAGATATTTGAGTTGAATTCGGAGGTTCCTATTTAACTAGATAATTTTTCTAAGAATCGAGGTTGATGAGGTCCGAATTAGAGTTTGGGCTCTTCAGGAGAAGTGTTTGATTTGTCAAAACAGTTCATTAGGGACTATCTGTGCTGAAATTGGATATCCCAAAGTGTAGAAATAGACAATTATGGACCTCTTTTCGATATGAATTGGGTGTCTAGGAATTGACCCGATGAATGATGGTACAAGTCTAATTAGTTTATTATATCAGTGTTAGATATAGGATTAGATTGTCAATTCTTGACTACCTACGGGGTCCTTTATTTACTTATTATTACTTACAAAACTTCCATACTTCAAAATTTACAAGGTTAAGGCTGCTTACTAAAAATAGGGATCTTACAAATCTCGCTCAAGCGGGTGTAGCTGTGCTTGAGTGAATGAGAGGAAAAATGGTTCTGGAGAGATCTCGCTTAAGCGAGTGGCAAGGCAAATGGAATCTCGCTTAAGTAAGCGATCTTTGAATGAGGTACTGGATGATTTTCACCCAAGCGAGAATGAGTCGCTTGAGCGTGCTCGAGGGTCTGATGCTGAGATTCCACTTGCTCAGGCGAGTGGCCAAGTGAAGGAGTTCTCGCTCAAGCAAGCGAGCGTGGAAGCGCTACTGGGAGGCTTTCGCTCACGCGAGAGGGCTCGCCCAGGCGAGCTATGTTGATCTCGCTCGAGCGAAGGTGAATCTCACTTAAGTGAGTTGCCCAGAGTTGAAATTTATTTTATTTTCTTTGTGTTCGGGTTATGTTGGACCCCTTCCTTTATGATATGAGATGATTGAGGGGATGTATGAAGGGTACATAGTGATGATATAACATGGTGGTGTTGATATAGATTAAAACATTAGAATAATTCGTTTATGCTCATAATATGTAATGAAAAACATAAATGTTTACCACCTAAAATGGAATGATGAAAGAAGGATAATGAGAATCTGATGATGGGGTTATGAGATGTACCCTAGTATGATTATGAAACCGATGAATCGGAGATCATATCGGTATCGTGTGATAATAAATCATGTTGTGTTCATTCCTTGAATAAAAGGGTGAATGTTATGATTGATGAATTGTGAAATGCCATTGTATTTTATACAAGTGTGATTTTGTATGTGTGGTTTGAATTATATTAATGAATTATTGTGAATACCACACCAATATATATATATATATATATATATATATGAGACAATGGTGATGAATAATAAGATGAAAATCCACTAAAAGATTATGTGGTGGTATTGATGAAAGATAAATGAATGTTAAAGATGATTATGATGTTATAATGCCATTGTGGCTGACTGCAAGTATTGACTTGCATGTATGATATGAAATATATGTGAAATTGGTTAGGCTTGTCTAGGGTTAGTAATTGCTAGAAACTGAAATTGGTTAGGCTTGTCTAGGGTTAGTAATTGCTAGAAACAACCTAGGACAATCATAATCAACTTAGGTTAAAGGCAACCTAGGACTTACATAAGCAACCTAGGACTAACCTAGTAAAAGGCAACCTAGGATCTTGTTTTTCCCTTAGGATAGAAACCTAGTATTGATATTTTAGGATTGTTGTTCACTTGTTTGGCATTCATCCTCCTCGACTAGTTTGACTACACATTCTTTGTTTTTGTCTTGAATTTCTTTGACAACCTTGAAAGATGTTTTCTAGTGATAGGGAGAATAAAACCATGCTTCATAACATAATGGATAGCTTGAATAACATCAATGTTAGGCTAACAAATCTTGAGCATAATGAAAACCCTAGAGCTAGACATAGAAATCAAAGAAATCATAGACATAATAATAGTGATAGTGAGGATGAACATAGAGAAAGAAGACACCATGAGCATAAAAGAGAAGACATAGGCTTAAGAGAAGTCAAATTAGAAATACCCCCATTTAATGGCAAAAGTGACATAGAGGCTTATCTAGAGTGGGAAATAAGCGTAGAACAAATATTCAACTCTCATCAAATAAAAGATGAAAAGAAAGTTAGGATAGCCACCCTTTCATTTCAAAACTATGCCTTAGTTTGGTGGACTCAAGTGTGTAAGGAGAGAAAAAATATAATTTTCCACCAATAGATGATTGGTTAGACTTAAAAGCTCTATTAAGAAAACATTATGTTCCTAGTTACTATAGAGGGGAGCTATTAGCAAAGCTAAATAGACTCACCCAAGGGTCAAAAAGTGTAGAAGATTACTACAAATCATTAGAGATAGCTATGATTAGGGCAAACCTAGAAGAAGATGAGGAAACCCTAATGCATAGGTTCTTATATTGCCTTAATAGGAACATTAAAAATAGAGTAGAACTCCTTCCATATGTAGACATTTAAGAATTACTTCACCAATGCACTAAGGTAGAGAGCCAATTTAAAGTGAGAGAAGCCTATAGTGGGGAAAATAAAGCCTATAAATCTAAATGGGTAGGACAAGATAACAAGGGTAGGTTTGATAGAAACCCTAGGGAGAGGGAAGTGGGCACTTCATCTTCCAAACCACAAAGTGAGTTGCATAAAAATGGAAAAGTTTTTAGGAATCAAAAAGAAAAGCATGAATCCACATCTAAACAACAATCCTCTAGATTATCTACCATTAGATGTTTTAAATGCCTTGCTAGAGGTCATATTGTTTCTGACTTTCCAACAAAGAGAACCATTGTAACATCCTGATTTTTACCGATTGAGATTAAGCCACTAATTAAGGGTTAATTACAGAATTAAGATTAATGGTTAATTAGACTAATTGCTGATTTGTTAGAAATGATTGAATAAATAATAATAATAATAATGCCAGGTGAAAGGACGCATATGCCCCTGGTGGTATAAAAGAACTTCATCTTTCTCTCTCCCTCATTATTCACGCTGCTGGTGAAAAACTAGAAGCTGGACATCTTTCTCTTCGTGCATGCATCTGGCCTCCTCTTTTCTACTGTCTTTTTTCTTCTTTTCCCTCCACTCGAAAGTTGTTTGGAATTTCGAGTGGATGTGTGTGCAGCGTTATGTGCCTCAGGTTGCAGGCATCTCCCACTGATGGGTGACACAGAACTGCTCAAGGGAAGGAATAACGCTGGGTGTCTTAGAGGCTTGAATGGCCTCCCCTGTCCTTGCATGTAGATGTACTAAGTGTCTCGGTGGCTGAACTGCTCGAGAGTGTGAGACAGCTTCCAATTCCCTCAAGCTGTGCAGAATACGACGACGGGAGCGTTCGGTGAAGGAGGGTGACTGAAGGATCGATCGGAGAGCAGCCGATCAGAGCTGTGAGCCAATGGAGCTCCCGGAATCTTCATTCCAGGTAAGGGGCTACCTTACATCTCAAATGCACGGTTTATGGACGGGTTCCGGGTGAAATCGCTCTGCTTATGTGATTATACTTGAAATATGCTAATTTCATCTAAAATACTGGGTGCATGTTCTGAGACGTTGTTATGCCGGTTCTTGTTTATGAATTAAAATAACAAAATGCATGTGAATGTTACTAGGATTGGCGAACGTATTATATATAAATGTATTGCTGAATCTGTGTGACTTACAATAATTGTATCAGATACATGTGTGTGGTGTCATGAATACCGAGTCCATTATACTGGGAGATAGTGGATAATATACGTTGATGTTATATATATTAAATGCATGATTGATTCTATTGGGATACTGAGTGTATGAGCTTGCTATGCTGAGTTTGTATGTGACTTTATGTTTAAAAATACAGGATGCATGTTACTGACATTCAATGCTGAGTGCATAATATGAGAACTGTGGTGTTAACCCCTGTTTGGGCTTTTGTATTAAAAGGCATGTGATGTATGCGATGAAAATGTGGATTTCCGAGTGAAAGTATATGCTGTGTGGAATTGGTTATAGTTTTATAATGGCTGCATGCAATGTATGTGATGAATACAACCATATGCATCTGATTCGCCCCTTGAAAATGCTGTGAGCATATACAGAAATGGCAATCAGATGAATATGTGTGAAGAAGTCCTTTGAGCGAGGCTCAGGGACTCCTCTTGAGCGAGGCTCGGGGTTTAAATTTAAAGTCCTTTGAGCGGGGCTCAGGCAATCTCTTGAGCGGGGCTCGGGGTTTAGCCGTGACACTGCCGTTGACGCTGAGAGTGTTTGTGTCACAAGAAAAGGCAAACGGTTAGGTACCTGTAAAATGGCCGGATCAGCTGAGCGCTGAATGAAAGGCTGGGAGCCTATGTTGCAACAATAAAATTTAGTAATAAAGGATGGGATCCGATTGAATATCTGTGTGCACACTTATGATTGTCATTGAGCTCAATGTGAATTATATGAATATGTGGATATGATATTGTGAATGAAATCTTTGATATAGTTTGGAATTGCTTTGAGTAAATCCGATTCGATGAGTACATATATATTGGTGTTATTGCCGAGTGCAATATGATGATATGGTTATGGTACATGCTGTAGTGAACAATATGAGTAATATAGCCATGAATAATTAGTATGAAATTCGACTAATTGTCTGTATGTACATTGGTACCGTTGCCGAGTGCAAGGTGTGTTATGACCGTGAGCATATGTGATTGTGAATGATGTGAATTACTTAACCCTGATTGAATTACATGAATCCGAATGAGTGATGTTATTATATAACTAAGAATTGAGAATTAAATTCGAGCCAATAACTAACATTTTATATGTAAAAGCTCACCCCTACAACATTTTTCAGTGTACGCAGGTCGGAATAGGAATGATGAGAAGACCTCAAGCCCGAGTGATGAGTACTCAGACTGTTGAGTGTATATATATTGTATATTTTGTGTATAGGTAGATGTAGCCTTGGTCGGCTCTTAAGAATGTTGTATAATGAATAAAAATTTATATGTATAAGAAATCTGAGTTATCAGTATTCCGAGTGCATGTTTATATATATATATATGGTTTACATTGGTAACATGTATTTGAGTCGGTTAGGATGTGATGATTGAATGAATAATACAAAGTCAATGAATTCCGAGTGGAATATTGTGGTGAGAGCCATTTCTGAGTGAGGCTTATGTATGTGGACTTGTCCGAGTGATAAAGGCTTAAGATAGATCTGAGTAAGATGTACTCGAGTGAGCTACTTCCGAGGGAAGACTAGTCCATGAGTTGCCGAGCGAAAAGCATGAGTAAAACCCCGAGTGGGGAAGGGTTTGGGTATTTCCGAGTGGAAATCCTGAGTGAACCACCTCAGAGGTAAGGAGTGTTATATTGGTTGAGATTGGGATATCTTCTAAGTGTATAAGATTATATATTCCGAGTGAATAAGGTTCTATATCCCGAGTGGTTAAGACTTAAATAAGCCAAGTGAGACTTAACTTAGTAAATTCTCCAAGTGATATGGGGATAGAGTAAACCCGAATGGAATTTAATTGCGGAGACCCCTTCTGAGTGAAGGAAGGTCTAAGTGTTCTCCGAGTGGGAAAAATGATGATACACCGAGTGGTGAATGTGTAATACACTCCGATTGTGTTGAGGCTGAAATATACCGAGTGGAATTTAATTGGGAAATAATCCGAGTAAGGGAAGTTTATAGATTCCGAGTGGAATAACCACCATTCCCCGAGCGAATTATGGGTGTGACCTTGTGGATAAAAATAAAGAACTAAGTATGGGCTTCCGAGGGAGGCATGTGTGTTGGGGTTAATCCCAAGTGAATGGAACCCCTGATTCCGAGTGAAGGAATACTGAGTGGAGTTACTCGCCTCAGTGAATAAGGGTTCGCTCCAGCGAGTGTGAATGGAAGGAAGATTTTTGGTTGGTTTCGCTTAAGCGAATGGTGTTTCGCCCGAGCGAGATGGGATGTCTCGCCCAAGCGAGTGATCATTAATTGGGTTCGCTCAAGCTGTGTCTTCCGCTGTCTTGCCGTGTGAGTGGCTTTCAATTTCCCTTGCCTTCCATTCATTTTATTTCTCCCCGATTACGTATGGATTTTAAAAAAAAATTAGGATGTTTCATTTTGGTATCAGAGCAGACCAAAAGGTCCATGGCCAAGGTATGCCTACTGTGTGTGGGCGGTTTTGTGTAATATAACCGGTTGTCATCATTGCTTGTGGTATTCTGTTGAAATTGATACATGTTTAACCATGAATTGTGTGATTATATGCCTATATATTGTTGGGGACAATAGTGAAAGGTACTACTATTATGATGTTAATTGAGGGTAGGAGACTTTCTTACTACCCTGGTTCAGTTATTTATAGAATGCTTAGAGGTTATTCTAAGCCTGGGTTGGTTAGAAAGAAAATAGAATAATATATGTTGAGACCCTTGTACAGGTGGAGGTCGGATTAATTGGTTAGGACTCTTGGGTGTGCCATGCTAATGGTTCATGGCCGAGTCATGCTTGTTGAATGGATTAGAACTCCTATGTTTGAGTTGATTAAGTGAATGATATATGATGTGTGTGATTTATGGCATAAGTAATTTATTGCAGTTTCCTAAGTTGGAAATCTGGGTATGTGATAGATGGTTAAATGTAAAGTTTGATGCATGTTTGATTCGGGTAGTGTCTCGATTTCTGATGTGTGAAAACCGAGTGAATGATTGGTTGATGTTGGACCACTAGGTGTGGTGACCCAGTTGATTAGGCATGATCAAGTATGATCGGATATTATTGGGATGGATACCTGAAGGATTAGAAAACTGGGTGGGAATTTGGTGCAATTGGATACTTGGGGATTCGGCTTAGACTCGGTCTTGTAGCTGAAATACGAGCGAATAATTGATTTAGTGGTGACCCAAAGACTTTCGAGTCGGAGGATTTGTTGAACCTTACAGATAGTTGAACCGAGTGAAGTAAGTGTGTAATAGATAGTTGAGGCTTGAATTGTCTTAGGGTGAAATGCAAATAATAAATGGGATACTTGATTAATAGTGAATGGTAAGGTTGAAATCCGAGTACGCTTGGAGTTGAATATGATAATTATAGAAATAATATAATGATGACTGTACGTTCACTGGTGTATTGTGCTTATGATTGATGAAAAACTTTACCGATACAGAAACCTATTATGTGTGTGGAAGTCATATTGTAATCCGAGTTATATGTCTAAGCGAGCATAGTGAATTACCTAGGCTTAAGTGAATAATGGCCAATGATGAGTGATGGAATCAGGGATTATTGGACTGTTTGGTCAATGGTTGGGATGAACGAGATTTGAAGTAGAGATATTTACTCGGTGATGGCTGGAAGCCAGTTGTTGGTTATACCTCTTATGGGATGGTGACTGATATTCAATGATTATCATCGTGTGACTTATACTAGATTATGTGTAATGATGAGGCGTATACCTTGTGAGGGTCAGAAGCCTATTACTATTATACTGTTTTACAGTAGTGGCAAACTGTATTTCATGATTGTTGCTGTGTGATATGCCCTAGGTGGTGCATAATGATGATGACGATGTAAATTTATTGCCTATATATATATATATATATGTCAAAATTGCCATTAATTTTTATGAATTAATATTAGTTGAGTAAGTTGGTCGGTGTGAGCAAAAGGAGTGTAATGGATGCTGTTCCGAGACAACTCTTCATACCATAGGTATTGTGGCAGCGTACACTTTTGCAGTGACTTTATGTAATTGTTGTAACCCCATATGAATGAGACGTCATCCTATGAGTTTTATGCAGTAATTCATAGGTCGGGCAGGTGAGGTTGTAGCTGCTTATGGTGATGGTGAGTCTGTCGGGCTGTTCTGAGTGAAGATGAGGGTTATGCCGAGTGGATAGTAATTGGTAGTGTATGAAAATGAGGGTAGAGGATTTATTTTTAACTCTGGTATGCGTACCTCTGAGAGGATCAGAGATTGTTTCAGTATGAATTGGTTATTAAGAGATGATGGAATGTCAGAATAGAAGGATGATCCTTCAGACAAGAGTGCTCGATGTTGCTAGTCGAGTAGAGCGGTGGTGGTAGTGGTTATGCCTTGATTGCCACCGATTGGATAAATTAACTATAGGGAATAATACCCACTACCAAGTGCTGATGATCTGGCTGATCAATGGTGGTGTGACCCAGTTTTCTAAGAACAAATTGCAGTCAGAATGCTCTTAAATTGGATTAAGGCTTCAGATAATCCCGGGACGGCATTCAGGACCTGTTGTGGCCACTTGGATTGGTGGTAATGTCGTTTGGTATGGTAAGTATTCAGGCGGTGTTCATGAACTAAATGAACAATGTCTTATAGCCTTACTTGGGTCGGTTAATGGCAGTGCACATTGATGGTAATTTGATTGTTATGAGTCAGGCCTAGAGCATGACGAGCATCTCCATATGGTACTGTAGTACTGAAGGAGGAGCAGTTAGTTGCTGAGTATCAACGTATGACTCTTGGTTGGATGGGATCCAACTTCTGGAACTCGTGATCTCTAAGGATGGCGTTATCGTCGGTCCATTTAAGTGATAGTAGTGATGGTATAGGTGTGACCCAAGTCTGTAACGGAGATTGGAAATTTTATAGGTCTAACCGAGTGATACTGTGGATCTAGTGAAGGATCAGGACTCTGAGATGGAATAAATGATGAAGTGAAAATTCCCTCAGGTAAGGATAGTATGTTTTCGAGTGTGATAGAGTGGAGATAACTCCAAGTGAAATCTTTCTGGGAGAAAGAATTACTGAGTGAAGTTATGATGTTTCGAGTGAAACATCATTTTAGGAGTCATTACTAAGTTAAGGAGCTGTGCCCGAATGACACTTTTATGTTGGGCAAAATCGAGTGAAATATCCGAATCGTGTGACTTTCGGGTGATGTGTCTCGAAGTGTGCTACACTCCCGAGTGGAATGGTACCGTGTGGGACGGTTCCAAGTGGAAAGGTATCAAGTGAAGAATTTCTAACACCCGTGTGATGTTCCACCGATTAATCTTTTTCCAGGAGAAAAGTACTTCTGGACGGGAAATGGAACTTCGAGTGAGTAAGTTTCTGAGTGAATGGCTCCCGAGGGGAGTAGATATCCGAGAGAAGGATTTAATTGAAATCGTACTCAGGTCAGTGATGGGAACTGTTGAGTTTGAACTCAGGTTTGGTTTCGAGGTAGGCTTGAATTCCGAGTGAATTTTTGGTAAGTGGGAAGATTTCCAGGTGAGAATTACCCTTGAACCCCGAATGATATTTTGTGTGAGAGGCCCGAGTGACATTCTCAGGGTGTAGGCATGAAATTAGCCGAAGGAATGGCTAGAAATCTGAGATGCTAATACTGAGTGTGGTGCCTGTACGAGGTAAACCCAGGCAAACTGAACTAATTAAAGTACATTGGAGCTCTTTTGAGTGTTCGGCTCGGTACTGCTAAGATATGTTATGGTTTAAAGAAGAGATTTGGTGGTCAGATGTTGAATATCCGAGAGCTTAATCCAAGATAAATCGGGTAATAGTGAGTATTGGTGGGAATCGGTAATGTTGCTTACCGACTGGACCTTCCCAACTGGAAAATTAACAGCCCAAATGTGTCTCGTGTGACATAATTTTGAGCTTATACCCTGTATGAGTACTAGATTTTTCCGAGTAACTCCTTTGAGTTGGAGGAGCTGACAGTGGAAGCGCACCAATCAGCATTGAGAATCTAAGGCCGAGCAGCCAAGGAATTAAAAAGTGCCATTAATTATGGTGAACTAGCAGAGTTGAACGGGGTAACTCTACGTGGGAAATTGAATCCCGAATGTATTGAATCCTATGAAGGGTTGTTTTATTTATGCCAATTGGAAATTACGAAGCAGTCGGAAACATTGAGAAACGAAGAGTTGCAATTGGTTAAGGAGCATGACAGTGATATTCCGAACTGTTTGTTGAGGTAAGTCTGTGTATGAATTTCGAGGACCAAATTCTTTGACAGGGGGAGAATTGTAACATCCTGATTTTTACCGATTGAGATTAAGCCACTAATTAAGGGTTAATTACAGAATTAAGATTAATGGTTAATTAGACTAATTGTTGATTGGTTAGAAATGATTGAATAAATAATAATAATAATAATAATGCCAGGTGAAAGGACGCATGTGCCCCTGGTGGTATAAAAGAACTTCAGCTTTCTCTCTCCCTCATTATTCACGCTGCTGGTGAAAAACTGGAAGCTGGACATCTTTCTCTTCGTGCATGCATCTGGCCTCCTCTTTTCTACTGTCTTTCTTCTTCTTCTCCCTCCACTCGAAAGCTGTTTGGAATTTCAAGTGGATGTGTGTGCAGCGTTATGTGCCTCGGGTTGCGGGCATCTCCAACTGATGGGTGACACGGAACTGCTCAAGGGAAGGAACAACGCTGGGTGTCTTGGAGGCTCAAATGGACTCCCCTATCCTTGCATGTACATGTACTAAGTGTCTCGGTGGCTGAACTGCTCGAGAGTGTGAGACAGCTTCCGATTCCTTCAAGCTGTGCAGAATACGATGATGGGAGCGTTCGGTGAAGGAGGGTGACTGAAGGATCGATCGGAGAGCAGCCGATCAGAGCTGTGAGCCAATGGAGCTCCCGGAATCTTCATTCCACGTAGGGGGGCTACCTTACATCTCAAATGCACGGTTTATGGATGGGTTTCAGGTGAAATTGCTCTACTTATGTGATTATACTTGAAATGTGCTGATTTCATCTAAAATGCTGGGTGCATGTTCTGAGACGTTGTTATGTCGGTTCTTGTTTATGAATTAAAATAACAAAATGCATGTGAATGTTACTAGGATTGACGAACACATTATATATAAATGTATTGCTGAATCCGTGTGACTTACAATAATTGTATCAGATGCATGTGTGTGGTGTCATGAATACCGAGTCCATTATACTGGGAGATAGTGGATAATATACGTTGATGTTATATATATTAAATGCATGATTGATTCTATTGGGATGCCGAGTGTGTGAGCTTGCTATGTTGAGTTCGTATGTGACTTTGTGTTTAAAAATACAGGATGCATGTTACTGACATTCAATGCTGAGTGCATAATATGAGAACTGTGGTGTTAACCCCTGTTTGGGCTTTTGTATTAAAAGGCATGTGATGTATGCGATGAAAATGTGGATTTCTGAGTGAAAGTATATATTGTATGGAAGTGGTTGTAGTTCTATAATGGCTGCATGCAATGTGTGTGATGAATACAACCATATGCATCTGATTCGCCCCTTGAAAATGCTGTGAGCATATACGGAAACGGCAATCAGATGAATATGTGTGAAGAAGTCCTTCGAGCGAGGCTCGGGCACTCCCCTTGAGCGAGGCTCGGGGTTTAAATTTAAAGTCCTTTGAGCGGGGCTCAGGCAACCTCTTGAGTGGGGCTCGGGGTTTAGCCGTGACACTGCCGTTGACGCTGAGAGTGTTTGTGTCACAAGAGAGGGCAAACGGTTAGGTACCTGTAAAATGGCCGGATTAGTTGGGAGCTGAATGAAAGGCTGGGAGCCTATGTTGCAACAATAAAATTTAGTAATAAAGGATGGGATCCGATTGAATATCTGTGTGCACACTTATGATTGTCATTGAGCTCAATGTGAATTATATGAATATGTGGATATGATATTGTGAATGAAATCTTTGATATAGTTTGGAATTGATTTGAGTAAATCCGATTGGATGAGTACATATATATTGGCTTTATTGCCGAGTGCAATATGATGATATGGTTATCGTATATGCTGTAGTGAACAATATGAGTAATATAGCCATGAATAATTGGTATGAAATTCTGTTATTCAAGTGGCCTCAATACTCAAGAGGGGGGTGAATTGAGTTTTTAAAACTTTTAGTTGGAATGCCTTTGAACTTGATTCTTATGTTCAAATTTACAAGATTATGCAAGTGAAATCAAGATTAATGAAATGTGCAAGGCAAAACAAAGGTAAATATAGCTAAGACAATTTGACAAACACTTGGTGTGCAGTATTCAAGGTTTACCAAATTAAACAAGTTTAAGTATGCAAGCCACAATCAATCAACACAAGCCAATTAAACACAGTATATACAAGTAAAAGAGTAGGGAAGAGGAGCTTGCAAACCGATTTAACGAGTTCCACCAATCCGGTGTACGTCTCGCCTCTAAGCAACCTACTTAGAGGATTTCCACTATTGTAGACTAGAGATACAACTTTGAGCAATTGCGGCTTCCTAGTGTCCCACACTCAAGAACCCAATCCTCACAAGTATAAGGGTAACCCACCCAATCTCTCAATCTCACAATATCCCAAAGGTTGAACCCCAACCTTTGTAACCACTCAACCTAGAGTGAACTTTGGTGTTTTGTGTAGTGTTTACAAACAAGTGGCTCTCTCAAAAGAGTAGATGTACAAGTGAAAGTTCTCTCAATTCTATAACTCTCAAGAAGAGAGGATACATAAATGAAATTTAGAATATACAAGAGTAAGGGCTTACTAAGCACAAGAGTAAGTAAAGATTGATAGCTTGTTGTTGTATATTGTTGTGCTTGAGTTCCTCTTGCATTTATAGAGTCATTAGAGAGCTTGGTGAGTGCCTTGGTCTTCCTAGCCGTTGCACATACTGGGGGTCTGAAGGAGTGGTGGAGAAATGTGCTGGTTTCCCACTAATATGTGTTTTCCCACTATCGTAATCGATTATGGCTTAAGCTGTAATCGATTACACTTCAAATTTTTCATATCTGTTCGCTATGTAATTGATTAGTTGCCATGACCTAATCGATTATCTTCAAGTCAGAAGCTTCGTGATCGATTGCATTTTGCATTGTAGTCGATTAGCAGTGATACCTGATGCATTTAATTTATCTTCGCAGCTTTGTAATTGATTATATAGTCTTGATAATCGATTAGCTTCATTCCAGTAGCCTTCTAATCGATTGACTGAATTTTCTTAATCAATTAGCTTTTATACCTGATGCCTTTAATGCCATTTTTGGTTTTGGTAATCGATTAAGCCATTCATGTAATCGATTATCTTAATTCTAGTAGCTCTGTAATCGATTATTTGAAATGTTGTAATCGATTAGATTGAAGTCCTGATGCAATTGTTTCAAAACAGAAGCTGCCTAATCGATTAGATGAGGCTGCCTAATCAATTAGCTGCGTGTCTAATTCCATATCTTTATTTTTGCAAGGAGTTCTTCAAGAGTGCTTTGTCATTATCAAAATCCTTGAACGTGTAATCACTTTCAAAAACATATTCTCCCTCTTTTTGATGATGACAACAATGTTCATCTCTTGAGGGTTGTTAGTTGAAACAACAATCTTTATCTCTAAGTTTGTTTATGCAACAACATTTGAATTCTGCATAAAATCCTTATCTCTTAATCAAATTATCAGAGTCTGCCTTATCTATTAACTAATCTGATTACAAGTTATCCCTTACAACATTATCTCTTGAAACAGCTAAATCTCCCCCTATCTTTAAGAGTATATACAGATAATTTCAGATAATTTTTAGCAGTCAAAAACAGCAAAAATAGATGAACAAGCTATCACTTCTTCTCCCCCTTTGTAATCATCAAAAACAAATAAAGCAATGATAGTCATATTAAGAAAGATAAATTTTATTCATTAAGAACTGAAGGGAAAGTACATTTTAAGGAAATGATAAAAAACTGAAGCAGAAAAACAGAAAGCACAATGATCAATAACGTAAAAATGGATCTAATTATCCGGGTTAAAAAATCTAAGTTCAGAGATTTGATGAGACAGCTCCTCATAGCGCTGTTGCATCAGCTCAAAATGTTGCTGCTCAGTCATGGAAAACTCTTGAAGAGAGTTTTCAATATGGTCGAAGCGGCGATCAAGGTGAGCGTAGAGGGATGCAAATGGGTCAGCAGGGGCAGATGGTGAAGCTTGAGTTGCAGGAGGAGGAGGGGCTGGTTTATCAGCAGGAGCTTCAAAGGGAATGTTGGCATTAATGCCTTCCATTCGTGAGTACCATGCTCCGTTTAGAAAAACAAGACCCATCTTAGTGAGGTGATGAGTGCCAATGCAGGCTTTTGAAGGCACTTTTTCTGACAGCTCTCCAGCCAAGTCCACTCTGCAGTGTTTGAAGATTTTGGTGAGTAGAATGGTGTATGGAAGCTTTTGTTGGTCCTTTGCGTGGCGCATGTGAAACTTGACCAATTGAACCCAGTTTATTTCTTTGTTGTTCAGCATAGCCCATATTAAGAGGACATCATCTTCTTCCACCAAAGCATAGTTCCCACCATGGGGCACCAACATCTTGACCAGGAAAAAGTGTAGGAGGCAGTTATTCATGGTCAGATGGCCAACCAGCTTGTGATTGCTCCTTGGGCGATCAGCCTTCCACAAGGATTGTGATAAGTGCTTTATAATACAATAAATTAGGTCTAATTTGCTTAGGATTTAAATCATTATACACTGTATTTCCTTTATTTATTGTGATTTTTGCTTTCTTTCCACTATTTTCTACTTGGGTATGTTATTCTGCAGGAATTAAGGTAATAAAGGGTCAAAAACAAGAGAAAAATGACCATAAAATGATAAAGAAACAAGAAGAACAAGCCCAAAGTGGAAGAATTCTCTTTTTAAAGCTGAAATCCGACTCAGAAAGCTGAATTCCGACTCAGAATGCTGAAATCCGACTCAAAATGACCAAATTCGAGTAGAAGGATAAAAAATGATCAAATCCGAGTAGAATAACTCAGAATGGAGCATTGCTGAGTGGAATACTTCACTGTTGGAGGTGATTCCGAGTGGAAAGTTCCCTGTCAAAGCAATTACGAGTGATATAAATGGCTAACCCGGTTGGAGGTTCAATGTTGAAAAGAATGTCTCGATTAGAGGAGAATCTGATTGGAAGATCCCCTACTGCGACCAATCCGAGTGAAAAAAGGGACTGACCTCCAATAAATGTGTCCAAAGCTATTCTCTGAGTGAAATGATTGCTGATTGAAGTGAATCCGATTTTGAGCTTTCTAATTTCAACTAATCCGAGTAAAAAGCTGTTCCGAGTAAATGGATTCCGAGCAAAAGAAGCCATAGAATGAATAGAGCAACTGTTGAATAAGGAGGTCCGAGTGGTTTCATTCGGAGAAGATGGCATTCTTAAACAGAACAAGGCATTTCCGAGTAGAGTCTTATCAAGTAATGAAAGATCCGACTGGGAATCAATCATACTCGGGCAGGCTCTCAAGTTTCACACTAAGCCCGAGTGAGAAGTCTCCTAGGAAAGCACATCCGAGTGAGTTGGGTCAGAAACCTATGTTTCCGAGCTAAGAGAGATACAGACCCGGAAAAAAATTCAATCAGTCAGATTCCAACCATTCAAGTGCAAGTTTCTGAGTAAAAGTGGAGGCCATTCCGAGTGATAAGTAAGAAGGCACTTCCGAGTGAATGTATCCAAAAGAATTTGTCCGAGTGAATTCCAAAGCAAAATCCGAGCAAAGTTTTAACTGAGTGGTTCAAATTCAGAGATAGCCGAGTGAAAATGGTTGGGAACCGATTGAATAAATTCTGATCCTGAGTGAGTCTTCAATCAGTTCCGAATGAACTCCATGAACCTGAGCCGAGTGAATGGTTTCAGTCGGTTCTGAGTCCTTCTGTAGTCAATTCTGACTGAATGGCTCAATCAGAGTTACTCTTCAGTCACTCTTCACTCGTCCTTTCATCCAGCTTCATCACCGATCGGTTCTCCTCCAAACACCGACCCCCCAACAACACTGACTGGCTTTCACTCGGATTTGTGTCCAAAGTCACCTTTTCACTCGGTTTTTTACACAAAAGGCCTCTTTTCCACTCGGATTCTGGAGAGAAGGTGAAATCCGACCCACATTCCCTTTCTTCTATCCGTTGTCCCTTTTCTCTCCATCAACACTCTCTTCTCTACACCGTCCCAAACCAACACCGTCCCATCTACTTTGAACACCGGCTCCATCCACCACACCGTCCAGCAATACTCCTCTCCACACCGTCCAACAATACTCCTCTCCATACCGTCCAACAACTCCACTGTCCCTCAAACCATAACACCGGCCCCCTCAACACAACACCGTCCAGATCTCCATCCAACAACAAGCCACAAAACCGACCAACACCTTCCAGCAAGATGTCACTCGGTCTTGGGGATAAACAGCAAGCTTTCACTCGGTTTTGTGGAAAAACAACACTTTTTCACTCGGAATTTCTCCACCTACACCAATCATCACTAAATCCAAGCACCGAATTATTGGAAATATTAAAATATGCAAATTGGAAACAAGTTGGCACAGCTGGAACTCACATGCACCGAAGAATTCCTCCCACTTGTAATTTTAACGCGTTTTCTTAGCTGGATTCATTCATCTATTCGCCTATAAAAGGGAGAGCAACCAGGAGCATCAAAGGCATCACTTGCATCAATTCCATCAGCATTAATTCCTCTTCTTTCTTCTCTCTCTTTTGTTTTCCTTTTCTTTCTTTCTCTTCCGTCCTTCTCTTTCTTTCTTTTCATTTTTTTTACTTCGTTCCTTTTCCTTTCTTTTTCATTTTAATTTCTCTTTTTATTTTCTTTTTCTTTATTTTATTTTAAGAGTTGTGAATTGTAAAAGTGAGTTGTTTAAATTTGTAAGAGAATACTGCAACAAGGAAATACAGTGGTAAATTATTCTAATCTTTTGGAGAAACCCGTAAGTCTTTATTTTTACCATGTCTTGTATGTTTTAGTTTTCCATTATTTATATGAATTTGAATTATTTCATGAGTAGCTAAATTAATTATCTTGGGATAAAAGGGGTATGATAATATTTTATTGTTAATATTATTTTGACTTGGAATTAAATAAATTTCTGTTTTCCATTTAGTTCAATTATGCTCAATGCTTTTAGTAATTCCTAACAAGAACCTAAATGATAAAACTGTATACTTGCGGGTATATTAGTAAGTTTAGGTAATAAATAGAATCGAGAGATTTATTTTTACCGGAAAGCTTTGAACTAAACCTAAGATTTTTGAGATGCTTTTTGTGACCTCGGTAAAACCGTGAAAGTAATCAAAATTCTTTTGAGGAAATAAAAGGGATTTTCATAAAACGATAATGGGCCTTTCTGAGGATTAAGCAGCGCTTTCCATAGGTTAGGTACATTAATAGGATTCCGAGAGGAACATATTAATTAGCTTTTGGAAAATTCGCCTTGGAAAACTTAATTTGATTCTTATTTATGAAAATTTAAAATTCATTAACATAAAATAGAGTCTTAATCCCCCAAAATCCCAAGATACTCTCAACTCTGATTTTTTTTTAGTGTCAAGTAAATTTTGTTTCTAAATTTAGATTTTTAAATTGTGTTTTATTTTACAAAAACCTTAAAAATCAATTGTGTGGATAATTAAATTTTAATATGCCGGTACTTTTAACACAGTCCCTGTGGAGAACGATAATCTTTTATATTACGCGACATAACCCGTGCGCTTGCGGGCCCTGTCAAGTTTTTGGTGCCGTTGCCGGGGACTGTTGTCCCTCAAATATCAGCAATTATTGAAATTCGATTAGATCATACTTGTTAATATTTTTTTTTATTTTTTTTTATTTTTATTTTGTTTGTAATTTTGTATTTTGTTCTTTATTTTTTGTATCTGTTGTTGTTTTATTTTTGTGATAATTGTTTGTTTTATTTGTCATTTACTTTCTTTTTATGCAACGAAGCCGTAGTGTCGATCTAAACTTAGGATTTGACCCTGAGATAGAACGTACCCTTAGAGCTTTAAGAAAACAACAAAAACAACAAAAAGAACAAAAAGAAAAACAAATGGCATACCAACACAGACCCTTAAGAGATTTTGCCGCTCCATGCACTAATGGGAGAGGATCTAGCATCCTTAGACCCACAGTGGAGGCTAACAATTTTGAATTGAAGCCTTTACTACTCTCAATGGTTCAACAGAACCAATTCGGAGGATTACCCTCTGAAGATCCAAATCTTCACCTTCAAATCTTTCTTGAATACTGTGATACCCTGAAGATGAACGGAGCTACCAATGATGCCATTCGCTTAAGACTTTTCCCTTTCTCCTTAAGAGATAAAGCGAGAGCGTGGTTATACTCTCTTCCTGAAGGATCCATCACGACTTGGGAACAATTGTCCAGTGCTTTTATCAATAAATGGTACCCAAGGAACAAGGCTGATGTGCTGAGAAAACAAATCATCAATGTTTTACAAAAAGATGATGAATCCTTGTATAAAGCCTGGGAAAGATACAGGGAGATGCTGAGAGAATGTCCTCACCATGGGATAGAAAGGTGGTTGACAATCCATATTTTCTATAATGGACTAACTTCCACACAAAAGATCTCTTTAGATGCTGCAGCTGGAGGAGCCTTCATGAGTAAAAATGTTGATGAAGCTGAGAACCTAATTGAGGAAATAGCTCAAAACACTCACCAGTGGAACTCTGAAAGAGGATTACCTGCTAAAACACCAGGTAAGTATTCTGTTGATGCTCTTTCACTACTTTCTGCCAAAGTTGAAGCATTAACATTAAAACTTGATAAAATAGGGTCAACAGGTGCTACTAATATTGTTTGTGAAGTTTGTGGTGTTTCAGGACATGGAGCTACAAATTGCAATTTAGCAATGACCCCTAATCAAGAACAAGAAATGCATCAGGTGGATGCTATTGGAAACTATGGTGGCAATTATCAAGGTAACTACAGACCTCCACAAGGTCCACCTGGCTTCCAAAATAGGCCACCTCAATTCCAAAGTAACTATAAACCTCAACAAGGAACCTATATTCCACAAAAATCAAAGCTAGAATCCTTGATGGAGACATTTGTAGCTACTCAACTTAAACAAAATGATGAATTCTCTGATGCAATAAAAAACTTGGCTTCAAAAGTGGACTCTCTTGCCACTCACAACAAAATACTGGAAAATCAAATTGCCCAACAAGCCTCCTATTCTCAAAGAGCACCGGGAACATTTCCTGAGAAACCAGAGGCTGGACCATCTAACCGAACCATGGCTGTCACTCTTAGGAGTGGTACTCAATACGATGGGCCAGTAGACAAGACTGCAAAGGAGGAAAAGAAAGTAGATGAATCTTTATCTCATCCAGTAATTGAAGAAGAGAAACCACAATAAAAGAAGGAGGAGGTTAAGCCATATCAACCTCCCATTCCATTTCCTCAGCGCTTAGCCAAAGCAAAGTTGGACAAACAATTTGGTAAGTTCCTTGATGTTTTAAAGAAATTGTATATTAATATTCCTTTTACAGATGCTTTGCAGCAAATGCCCACATATGCAAAGTTCCTGAAGGACATTCTGTCCAACAAAAGAAGACTGGAGGAAGATGGTACAGTTGCACTTACTGAAGAGTGCAGTGCTCTAATTCAAAAGAAACTTCCACCCAAGCTCCAAGATCCAGGTAGTTTCTCTATTCCTTGCATGATTGGTGACATGAATATAGATAAAGCATTGTGTGATTTAGGAGCGAGTGTGAGTTTAATGCCATTATCTGTTGCTGAAAAGTTAGGATTGGGTGAACTGAAACCTACTAGGATGTCTTTACAATTGGCTGATAGATCTGTAAAATATCCTGTAGGAATTTTAGAGGATGTTCCTATTAAGATAGGAAAATTTTTTATACCTGCTGACTTTGTTGTGCTTGAAATGGACGAAGATTCTTTGATTCCTATTATTTTAGGCAGACCATTTTTAGCAACTGCAGGTGCTGTGATCGATGTCAAGAATGGTAAGTTGTCTCTAACTGTTGGAGACCAAAAGGTTGATTTCAACTTGAAAAATGTTTTAGAAAAACCTTATAATGATGCTTGCTGTACTGTGGATTTTGTCGAACAAGTGGTAAAGGAAACAACCCTTCCTAATGACCCACTTGAAACTGTTTTCATGATTGAGCCGATAGAAACATCTGATTGCTCTGAGGCCCCACATGATACTATGGTCATGTGTGACAAAGTGGTAAGCCCCAATGTGGAATTAAAACCTTTACTAGCTTCATTAAGGTATGAATTTCTTGGTCCTAATTCCACATATCCTGTGATTATCAATGCTGAATTGAATCCATGTGAAACTGAAAAACTTTTGAAACAACTTAGGTTGTATAGAAAGGTAATAGGTTATACAATGGATGATATCAAAGGGATTAGCTGTAACATCCCAATTTTAAAGTTAAATGCCGAATGAAAAATAAACTATTAAGGTTTTTATTTCAAAGTGAGAAGTTAATTGATAATCATAATCGAATTAACTTAAGGAATAATGACAATTTAATTAAGGCATAGTTGGTGAAAGATGGCTGATTGTGATTGGTGAGTTACGTGAGTGGGCTGCGACTCACGTTCTCCCATCCCACTTCCTTCTCTTCGCATGTATATATATACCCTGTATCACCGTGGATACTCGTTCTTTTCCACTGCTGCATCCTCTCTTTTTTTCTTCCTCGTTTTTATCCTCTTTTCCCTTCCCCTGTTTTGCTCTTCATTTTTGGAGAACGCAACGACGGTGTCGAAGGAAGGTCAGAGTCCCCTTCAACTGGTGGAAGACGACCATTGAAGCAGAGGAAGAACAACTTCTCCTCCCCAAGCTGATTTCAGAGTGCGACGGTGCGAAGGAGATCTGGACGAGTCGGATAGAGCGTCAGACCGAACGTTGAGAGTAGGAGAGCTACTTGAGTTCCTTTCCGTAGGTAGGGGGCGCTTGCATGCCAAATGCATGGTCCACGAACGGTACCGGATGAATGTATTGCTTAAAGTGTGTGTATGTGTTTGTGATGATTGAATAATATGCATGATTGTTGATTTTGGATCCTGTGTGTAAGATAGTAGTTGTACAATTATTGCATGTGATCCAGATGGTGGTAATGTAGCCTGTTAGCCTTGTTATAGACGAATGAAATGCATGGTCCTATCTCTGTTAACACTGTGAGAACATGAACGTGTGATTGTTGGTTGATTTGTCAGACGATATTACCTTGACTGTCCGATTGCTATACATATTGTTATGGCTGGCAAAGTATATGTAACGACCGTGTTGAATATGTTCCTACTACGATGGTTGCGAAGGAGGTATCAGTTGAGTAATGATGCTTGCTGGGAAATGCATTAGCTGCATGTGTAAGAATGGGGTGACCCGTGGAAGGTCTAGAGCCCCGAAGGAATGACTTCCAGCTACAGTCCTTGGCTAGATCCTGTGAGAGCTCATGGTCACCGTAGGAGCTAGAGATGAGTCTCGACACCTCAATGGGAGACCGGTACCACACGGGAAGAGCTGATGGATGAGCGGCCAGTAAGAGGGAAACTGTAACTGAAAGTCATTACTTAAGTCGGATCTGCAGGCATGCATGTAGATATGATGCTGATTAAGATAGTACGCATAGCATGTGTTAAGTATTATGGATGACTTTCTAATGTGTGGATGCATGTGTACATGTGAATAGAGATGAACTTTATGTAGTATGTATGTTATAGATATCATTCTGATTTGCATGGTCTTAGTTTAACTTGAATACGACTGAGTGAAAGTAAGTATGCGTACTGGCATTGATACCGAGTCTTTGATTGTCATTTTGAATGTAAAAGCTCACCCCTACAGTGGTTACATTTTTCAGTGAATATCCCTCGGAATGAAGGATGAAGAAGAGGCTGAGTGCAGAGCAGAGAAACCGAGCGCTATGGAATATATGTGTATATGTAAATACTATGTATAAGGTCTTGTTAAGCCTTGGCCGGCTCGTATTTTGATTTTAGTCCTTATATCTGAACTTGAACACTTTCGGGTAGTGAAAACATGCTAATGCGTTGTAATATTTATTACGTCCCTATATATATATGTGTGTTGTGTGTTGTTCTATACTGTAGGTGATGTCCGAGTGGTAAATATGGGTGTATAAGTATACCTTCTGAGCGTAGGAGATCAGTGTGACTATGGGTAGAAGCAGAGCTAAGTCATTGTTGGAGGAAAGCAAGATAATGAGTCATTCCGAGTGATGAGAGGTTGAATAATCCGAGCGATTGGGGTCGCATAGCCTAGAGTAGGAGTTGGTTCGAATCCCGTGAGTCACAATTATGAAATTTCATGAGTAGAGGATAATCAACGATTTTCGAGTGAGAATCCGCCGAGTGAGCAGTTCATCGACCAGGGAACGACACCTAAGACTCTAAGTGGACCCATTGTAATAGATTAGCAAGTAGCTAAAGAACCCGAGTGAGTCCTGGCTTAGTAGGAAAATTAGAGCAGAAAATAATATGGTTACAGAATGAAAAGTAAGTAGAATACCCCAAGTGGCGTAATGGACGTGGGAGTTATCCCGAGTGAGTGACTTGGAGATCATTTTTGGGTTGCCAATGTATATGTATATGTAATCCGATCGAGTGGAGCCAGGGAGTGGGAATGCTGTCTAAATAGAATTGGTACGTATTAAGGGGAATCCGAGTGGGTTAAGAAGTGAATCTCCGTGAGTGAACCGTACGCTAAAACCGAGTGGAATGGCAGGATGCCGAGTGAACTTCTCACTCCAGCGAACAAGGTGCTCGCTCCAGCGAGTGTGTTTTAGGAAGACTCTTGTGTGAGTATCGCTTAGGCGAATCGTCCCTCGCCCGAGCGACTTGAGCTATTTCGCCCAAGCGTGTGGGGTCACACTGAAGCGAGTGGACGTTGTTTGTGGGATTCGCCCAGGCGGTGATGGGTTTCGCTGAACTGAATGGATCGGTCAAGCCTTGTTCCTTCCACTGATTGCCGTGCGTATGAATGTTCTTTCATTTTTTTTCTTGCCTTCCTCCTCTTTTCTATGCCGAGTGACCAGTGGTTGTTTTTATGAAAATTTCTTCCCTGTTTTTGGGTTTAATTATTTATTAAAAATTAGGGTGTTACATTAGCCCTTCTCTTTGTATGCACAGGATTACTGTAGAAGATGAAAGTAGGCCCACAGTAGAACCACTTAGGAGATTAAATCCTAAAATGCAAGAAGTGGTTAAAAAGGAAATTTGGAAATTGCTTGATGCTGGAGTGATATATCCTGTTGATAGTAGTAAATGGGTAAGTCCTGTCCATGTGGTGTCTAAAAAGGGGGGAATAACTGTGATTGAAATGATAAACATAACTTGATTCCTACTAGGATTGTCTCTGGTTGGCGCATGTGCATTGATTATAGGAAGTTAAATAGCGCCACGAAAAAAGATCATTTTCCCCTCCCTTTTATTGATCAGATGCTTGAAAGACTTGCGAAACACTCTTATTTCTATTATTTGGATGGTTATTCAGGTTTTCATCAAATTCCCATTCATCCATCTGATCAAGAAAAGACTACCTTCACTTGCCCTTATGGGACTTATGCTTACAGACGTATGCCTTTTGGTTTATGTAATGCACCTGCGACTTTTTAAAGGTGTATGCAAGCAATTTTTTCTGATCTTATTGAAAATGTGATGGAAGTCTTTATGGATGATTTTTTAGTGCATGGTTTGGATTTTGATAATTGTTTAACAAATTTGTGCCAAGTCTTGCAGCATTGTGAAGAAACCAATTTGGTTCTAAATTGGGGAAAATGCCATTTTATGGTAAGAGAAGGCATAGTTCTTGGACACCTGGTGTCTGAGAGAGGTATAGAAGTTGATAAGGCTAAAGTAGAAGTGATTGAAAAATTGCCTCCACCCACAAATGTGAAAGGTATTCGGAGTTTTCTTGGACATGCAGGGTTTTACCGTAGGTTCTTTAAAGATTTCTCCAAGATCACAAAGCCTCTTACAACTCTTCTGGGTAAGGATGTGCCTTTCAATTTGATTCATCTTGTATGGAAGCTTTTTGCAGGATTAAGCGAGCTCTAATCTCTGCCCCCATCGTGCAACCACCTGATTGGAAACTCCCGTTTGAGTTGATATGCGATGCGAGTGATTACGCAGTGGGGGCTATTTTGGGGCAAAGAAAGGATAAAAAGCTTCATGTAATTCATTATGCCAACCGGACGCTAGATGATGCTCAGGTAAATTATGCCACAACTGAAAAAGAACTGTTAGCTATTGTCTTTACTTTTGATAAATTTAGATCTTACTTGGTAGGTTCACATGTTACTGTTTACACTGACCACTCTGCCATTAAGTATCTATTGAATAAAAAGGAAGCAAAGCCTAGATTAATTAGGTGGATTCTAATATTGCAAGAATTTGACTTGGAAATTAAGGATAAGAAGGGTACCGAGAACTTGGTCGCTGACCACCTATCTAGGTTGACATCTGAAAAAGAACAAACAGATAATATTCCCATCAATGAATCTTTTCCAGATGAACAACTCTTGAATCTTAGTATCCAACGTGTTCCTTGGTATGCTGATTTTGTAAATTTTCTTGCATGTGGTATCTTACCTCCTGATCTTAGCTTTCAGCAAAGGAAAAAGTTTTATGCAGATGTCAAGCATTATTATTGGGATGAACCACTCCTTTTCAAGCAATGTGCAGATGGTATGATTCCGAGATGTGTTTCACAAGATGATGTCCATGCTATCTTGGATCATTGCCATTCTCTTTCCTGTAGAGGACACATGAGCACCTCTAAAACAGCCGCTAAAGTATTGTAAGCTGGGTTCTATTGGCCAAATATTTTTAAGGATGTACGTAAGTATGTTCTAACTTGTGATGCTTGCCAAAGAATAGGTAACATTGGTAAGAGACAAGAAATGCCATTAAATACCATTTTAGAAGTTGAATTGTTTGATGTATGGGGTGTTGATTTTATGGGTCCCTTTCCCTCTTCTTTTGGAAATCAGTTCATATTAGTGGCAGTTGACTATGTGTCAAAATGGGTGGAATCCATTGCTTCACCCCATTCCGATGCTAAAACTGTTATTAAACTTTTCAAGAAAATAATATTTCCAAGGTTTGGGGTCCCAAAATGTGTTATAAGTGATGGAGGGTCTCATTTTATTGAGAAAACTTTTCAGACCCTTCTAAAGAAATATGGAGTTAGAAATAAGGTTGCTACACCTTATCACCCACAAACTAGTGGACAAGTTGAGGTATCCAATCGGGAAATTAAAAATATTCTTCAAAAAGTGGTGAATACATCACGTAAGGATTGGTCTATTAAGTTAGATGATTCTTTATGGGCGTATCGAACCGCATATAAAACTCCCATTGGAACCACACCTTTTAAGCTAGTATATGGGAAGCCCTGCCATTTACCTGTTGAGCTAGAATATAAATCTTTTTGGGCTATTAAAACTCTTAACTTTGATCATAAGGCTGTAGGTGAACAAAGATTGTTGGAATTAAATGACCTTGAAGAACTCCGTCTAGATGCATACGAAAATGCAAGAATTTATAAAGAAAAAACCAAACAATGGCATGATCGTCACATCCAACGGAGAACATTTAATCCAGGTGATATGGTTTTACTGTTTAATTCCAGATTAAAGCTTTTTCCAGGTAAACTGAGATCCCGATGGTTGGGACCATTCAAGGTGACAAAAGTCTTTCCCTTCGGAGCTGTCAAGCTATGGAGCGAGAAATCTAGTACATTTAGGGTAAATGGACAGAGAGTAAAGCACTATCTAACAGGTCAACCAATACAACAAGCAAATGACTTAGACTTCTTTGATGCTCTTGATGAGTAAATCCAAATGGTGAGAAGTCTGGCTGAAGACTTAAAACTTAGCACTGATAGGGAGGTAACCCTATAAAAAGTTGTCGTTTCATTTTAAGTTAAAAAAAAACCCAACTATGTCAACTGCTGGTTTGGGGTTACTACAGGTAAGTTTTCTTATACTTTTATCATCCATTTTAACATTGAGGACAATGTCAAATTCTGGTTTGGGGTGGTAGGTAAGAAAACTTAACTGTTTTGTTTATGTTGTGTCATTGTCATTTTATTATGCATGTGTGTTTTCCTTGATTTGTTTGTAATCTTGTAATTTACCATGATTGCATGATAAATTTACTTTGAACACAAGGCTAAAGTATCTAAGGATCCCAAAATTTTGAGTAAAATTTTCAAAATTTGATTGATTAAATGCCAAATAAATGCTTAAATGAACCTTATGTGATTAAAATTTTCTTTGAAAATACTTTCCATGGTTAGACTTGAGCCAAAACAGGTTGTTTATCAAACAAATTTTTGAAACCCATATTTTCTTGATTGAGTGAATCTCATAGTCATTAATATTCTAGAACTTGTTTTTCAACCGATTCAAAATGGTTTTTGATTATATGTCTTAGGATGATAAAGGCACAATTAGGTCTTATTCTTAAGCCTCAGAATTTTGTATAATTTGACCCCTAGTTGCCCCTTTTGAGCCTAAAAGTGAAAATTTTTCCTTGAAACCTTTCATTGACTGATATTCTTTTAATGGTGAAAAAGTTGGAAATTTAGTGGAGCAAAGAAATAAAAAAAAGGGACTTAAGAAAAATATGTATTGAATGCAAAGAAAAGCAAGAAAAAGAAAAGAAAATCAAAAGGATGATATTGAATGAATTCCAAAAAGTCCATAAAAGTTAAAAAATTTGTTCTGTTTAATTTATTATGGTAATTTGAATCATTCATGACTATTAAAGCCCTTTTGTATTCCATTTTTCTTGAAATTCCTACCTTAACAATACAACCCAAGGCCACATTACAACCTTTGAAAGACCTTTAGACTTTGACATATTTTCTATCTAAATTGTGGAGTCTCTGGTTTATTAACAAGCTTATGGTAATGTTTTTTTGACTATGATGATTTGAGAGATACACAAACCTTGAAACACTTGAGTGAAAATTGTGAGAAGAGTATCTCAAGTCTTGACATTGAAATTTGATTCACATAAGAAAAATAAAATTGGCATTTGAATAAATCAGTTTCTCTGTTTTGGATCCCTTAGTATATTAAGCTTAGTGTTTTCTGTATTTTATCTTGTGAATATGGTGATTGCTTGAGGACAAGCAATGTTTTGGTTTGGGGTATTTTGATAAGTGCTTTATAATACAATAAATTAGGTCTAATTTGCTTAGGATTTTAATTATTATGCACTGTATTTCCTTTATTTATTATGATTTTTGCTTTCTTTCCACTATTTTCTACTTGGGTATGTTATTCTGCAGGAATTAAGGTAATAAAGGGTCGAAAACAAGAGAAAAACGACCATAAAATGATAAAGAAACAAGAAGAACAAGCCTAAAGTGGAAAGAATTCTCTTTTTAAAGCTGAAATCCGACTCAGAAAGCTGAATTCCGACTCAGAATGCTGAAATCCGACTCAAAATGACCAAATCCGAGTAGAAGGACTCAAAAATGATCAAATCTGAGTGGAATAACTCAGAATGGAGCATTGCCGAGTGGAATACTTCACTGTTGGAGGTGATTCCGAGTGGAAAGTTCCCTGTCAAAGCAATTCCGAGTGATATAAATGGCTACCCCGGTTGGAGGTTCAATGTTGAAAAAGAATGTCTCGATTAGAGGAGAATCCGATTGGAAGATCCCCTACTGTGACCAATCTGAGTGAAAAAAGGGACTGACCTCCAATAAATGTGTCCAAAGCTATTCTCCGAGTGAAATGATTGCTGATTGAAGTGAATCCGAGTTTGAGCTTTCCGATTTCAACTAATCCAAGTAAAAAGCTGTTCCGAGTAAATGGATTTCGAGCAAAAGAAGCCACAGAATGAATAGAGCAACTGTTGAATAAGGAGGTCCGACTGGTTTCATTCGGAGAAGATGGCATTCTCAAACAGAACAAGGCATTTCTGAGTAGAGTCTTATCAAGCAATGAAAGATCCGACTGGGAATCAATCACACTCGGGCAGGCTCTCAAGTTTCACACTAAGCCCGAGTGAGAAGTCTCCTAGGAAAGCACATCCGAGTGAGTTGGGTCAGAAACCTATGTTTCTGAGCTAAGAGAGATACGGACCCAGAAAGAAATTCAATCAGTCAAATTCCAACCCTTCAAGTGCAAGTTTCTGAGTAAAAGTGGAGGCCATTCCGAGTGAGAAGTAAGAAGGCACTTCTGAGTGAATGTATCCAAATGAATTTGTCCGAGTGAATTCCAAAGCAAAATCCGAGCAAAGTTTTAACCGAGTGGTTCAAATTCAGAGACAGCCGAGTGAAAATGGTTGAGAACCGATTGAATAAATTCTGATCCTGAGTGAGTCTTCAATCAGTTCCGAATGAACTCCATGAACCTGAGCCGAGTGAATGGTTTCAGTCAGTTCTGAGTCCTTCTACAGTCAATTCCGATTGAATGGCTCAATCAGAGTTACTCTTCAGTCACTCTTCACTCGTCCTTTCATCCAGCTTCATCACCGATCGGTTCTCCTCCAAACACCGACCCCCCAACAACACTGACAGGCTTTCACTCGGATTTGTGTCCAAAGTCACCTTTTCACTTGGTCTTTTACACAAAAGGCATCTTTTCCACTCGGATTCTGGAGAGAAGGTGAAATCCGACCCACATTCCCTTTCTTCTATCCGCTGTCCCTTTTCTCTCCATCAACACTCTCTTCTCTACACCGTCCCATCTACTTTGAACACCGGCTCCATCCACTATACCGTCCAGCAATACTCCTCTCCACACCGTCCAGCAACTCTACTGTCCCTCAAACCATAACACCGGCCCCCTCAACACAACACCGTCCAGATCTCCATCCAACAGCAAGCCACAAAACTGACCAACACCTTCCAGCAAGCTGTCACTCGGTCTTGGGGATAAACAGCAAGCTTTCACTCGGTTTTGTGGAAAAATAACACTTTTTCACTCGAAATTTCTCCACCTACACCAATCATCACTAAATCCAAGCACCGAATTATTGGAAATATTAAAATATGCAAATTGGAAACAAGTTGGCACAGCTGGAACTCACATGCACCGAAAGATTCCTCCCACTTGCAATTTTAACGCGTTTTCTTAACTGGATTCATTCATCCATTTGCCTATAAAAGGGAGAGCAAGCAGGAGCATCAAAGGCATCACTTGCATCAATTCCATCAGCATTAATTCCTCTTCTTTCTTCTCTCTCTTTTGTTTTCCTTTTCTTTCTTTCTCTTCCGTCCTTCTCTTTCTTTCTTTTTATTTTTTTTACTTCGTTCCTTTTCCTTTCTTTTTTATTTTAATTTCTGATAAGTGCTTTATAGTACAATAAATTAGATCCAGTTTGCTTAGGATTTTTATCATTATCCACTATAATTCCTTTATTTATTGTGATTTTTGCTTTCTTTCCACTCTATTCTACTTGGGTATGTTATTTTGCAGGAATTAAGGTAATAAAGGGTCAAAAACAAGAGAAAAACGACCATAAAATGATAAAGAAACAAGAAGAACAAGCCCAAAGTGGAAAGAATTCTCTTTTTAAAAGCTGAAATCTGACTCAGAAAGCAAAAATCTGACTCAGAACACTGAAATCCGACTCAAAATGGCCAAATCCGAGTGGGATAACTCAGAAATGACCAAATCCGAGTGGAAAGACTTAGAGTAGAGCATTGCCGAGTGTAATACTACACTGTTGGAGATAATCCGAGTGAAATGTTCCCTGCCAAAGCTATTCCGAGTGATAAATAGCTGACTCGAGTGAAGGACTAATGCTGAAATGGAATAAGTCTTGGTTGGAGGTGATTCCGAGTGGAAACTTCCCCGACTGCGTCCATTCCGAGTAAAAAAAGGAGACTGACCTCCAATAAATATGTCCAAAACTATTCTCCGAGTGAAAGGATTGCTGATTGAAGTGAATCCGAGTGGGAGCTTTCTGATTGCAACTAATCCGAATGAAAAGCTGTTTCGAGTGAATGGATTCTGAGTAGAAGAGGCCACTGAAATGAATAAATGCTGACTAAAGAGGAATCCGAGTAGTCTCACTCAGAGAAAATGGCATTCTCAAGCAGAACAAAGCATTTCTGAGTAATTCTTAGCAAGGAAGGAAAAATCTGACCGGAAATGAATCACACTCGGGCAGACTCTCAAGTTTCACACTTAGCCCAAGTGAGAAGTCTCCAAGGAAAACACATCCGAGTGAGTTGGCTCAGAAAGATGCATTTCCGAGCAAAGCAAGGCTCGGACATAAGAAGAAATTCAATCAGTCAAATTCCAACCCTTCAAGTGCAAGTTCCTGAGTAAAAGTGAAGGCCATTCCGAGTGATTTGATGACGACTGAAGTCAATTCCGAGTGGAAATCAACTCAGACTCCCGAATGAAGGTGTGATTTTACCATTTGAATGTGACTGAGTGTATTCCTGAGAAATTCGAGCAAGGTCTCTCTCCGAGTGGTTCAAATTCCATAGACATAGCCGAGTGAAACAGTGAGCAGACTTCCCAATCCTGAGTGAGCCACTTTCCAGGCGGTTCCGAGTCACCTTTTAAACATTTCTGAGTGAATCACTTTTCACTCGGTTCCGATTCACTCTGCAATCAGTTCTGAATGAACTCCATGAACCTGAGCCGAGTGAATGGTTTCAGTCGGTTCCGAGTCCTTCTGCATTTAATTCCGACTGAATGGCTCAATCAGAAGTTACTCTTCAGTCACTCTTCACTCGTCCTTTCATCCAGCTTCATCACCGATCGGTTCTCCTCCAAACACCGACTTCTTCCGTCTCCTCTCCTTTCAAAACCGACCTACACTCCATCACTCCAACACCGGATCAAATGCACACCGGATCAACTCCAACTCTCTAGCAACCCAAACACCATCCCTTCAAACCAATACCGACCGGCTTTCTTCTAAACACCGTCCCATTCCCTCTCTTCTATCCGCTGTCCCTTTCCTCTCCATCACCCATACCGTATTCCTTCCTCACATATCAACACAGCTCTCCACCTTACCTAAGACACCGTCTCCCTTTCTTCTTCTAATCCATACCACACACCGTCCTCTCCTTTCCATCCACAACACCGCCCAGTAACCCACTCAACACAACACCGCCCAGACTCTTCTCTCCAACCAACACCGTCCAGCAATACTCTCCACACCGCCCAGCAATCCACTCAACACTTTCCTCTCCACACCGTACAGATCTCCATCCAACAGCAACTCCTCTCCACGCTGTCCAGTTTGCACCCATACCGTCCAGCACTCAGCAAACCACCCTCCAGCAAGCTTTCACTCGAATTTTTGGGAAAATATCATTTTTCCACTCGGAATTTCATCATTCTGCACCAATCATCACTAAAATCCAAGCACCGAATTATTGGAAATATTAAAATATGCAAATTGGAAACAAGTTGGCACGGCTGAAACTCACATGCACCGAAAGTTTCTTCCACTTACAATATGAACGCATTTTCATAGCTGGAATCCTCCATCTATTTTCCTATAAAAGCAACAGCAACCCATCAGTAAAATCAATCATCTCTTCCCATCAATTACCATCAGCTTCATTCTATTTTCTTTTCTTTTCTTCGTTACTTTCTCTCTTTTTCTCTTTAGTTTTCTTCTTTTCCATTTTTCTTTCTCTGTTCGTTTTTCTTCTCTTTCTTTTTATTTTCTTTTCTTTCTTTTATTTTGTAAGAGTGTGAGGGCTGTAAAAATGAGAATTTAAATTTGTAATTGGTGGAGAAATTATTGCAACAAGGAAATACAGTGGTAAATTATTCTGAGCTTTTGGAGAAACCCGTAAGTCTTTATTTTTACCATGTCTTGTATGTTTTATTTTTCCATTATTTATATGAATTTGAATTATTTCATGAGTAGCTAAATTAATTATCTTGGGATAAAGGGGGTATGATAATATTTTATTTTAATGTTATTTTGACTTGGAATTAAATAAATTTCTGTTTTCCATTTAGTTCAATTATGCTCAATGCTTTTAGTAATTCCTAACAAGAACCTAAATGATAAAACTATATACTTACGAGTATATTAGTAAGTTTAGGTAATAAATAGAATCGAGAGATTTATTTTTACCAGAAAACTTTGAACTAAACCTAAGATTTTTGAAATGCTTTTTGTGACCTCGGTAAAACCGTGAAAGTAATCAAAATTCTTTTGAGGAAATAAAAGGGATTTTCATAAAACGATAATGGGCCTTTCTGAGGATTAAGCAGCGCTTTCCATAGGTTAGGTACATTAATAGGATTCCGAGAGGAACATATTAATTAGCTTTTGGAAAATTCACCTTGGAAAACTTAATTCGATTCTTATTTATGAAAAGTTAAAATTCATTAACATAAAATAGAGTCTTAATCCCCCGAAATCCCAAGATATTCTCAACTCTAATTTTTAAATGTCAAGTAAATTTTATTTTTATATTAATTCGTATTCTGTGCAACTTTAATTTGTGCTTTATTTTATAAAAATCTTAAAAATCAATTGTGTGGATAATTAAATTTCAATATGCTGGTACTTTGAACACAGTCCCTGTGGAGAACGATAATCTTTTATATTACGCGACATAACCCGTGCGCTTGCGGGCCCTGTCAATTTCTCTTTTTATTTTCTTTTTCTTTATTTTATTTTAAGAGTTGTGAATTGTAAAAGTGAGTTGTTTAAATTTGTAATTGGTGGAGAATACTGCAACAAGGAAATACAGTGGTAAATTATTCTGAGCTTTTGGAGAAACCCATAAGTCTTTATTTTTACCATGTCTTGTATGTTTTATTTTTCCATTATTTATATGAATTTGAATTATTTCATGAGTAGCTAAATTAATTATCTTGGGATAAATGGGGTATGATAATATTTTATTGTTAATATTATTTTGACTTGGAATTAAATAAATTTTTGTTTTCCATTTAGTTCAATTATACTCAATGCTTTTAGTAATTCCTAACAAGAACCTAAATGATAAAACTGTATACTTGCGGGTATATTAGTAAGTTTAGGTAATAAATAGAATCGAGAGATTTATTTTTACCGGAAAGCTTTGAACTAAACCTAAGATTTTTGAGATGCTTTTTGTGACCTCGGTAAAACCGTGAAAGTAATCAAAATTCTTTTGAGGAAATAAAAGGGATTTTCATAAAACGATAATGGGCCTTTCTGAGGATTAAGCAGCGCTTTCCATAGGTTAGGTATATTAATAGGATTCCGAGAGGAACATATTAATTAGCTTTTGGAAAATTCGCCTTGGAAAACTTAATTTGATTCTTATTTATGAAAAGTTAAAATTCATTAACATAAAATAGAGTCTTAATCCCCCAAAATCCCAAGATACTCTCAACTCTGATTTTTTTTTTAGTGTCAAGTAAATTTTGTTTCTAAATTTAGATTTTTAAATTGTGTTTTATTTTACAAAAACCTTAAAATCAATTGTGTGGATAATTAAATTTTAATATGCTGGTACTTTGAACACAGTCCCTGTGGAGAACGATAATCTTTTATATTACGCAACATAACCCGTGCGCTTGCGGGCCCTGTCAGATTGACGGGCAGTAAGAGAATTGAAGCCCCATTCATCTTCGGGTTCTCCTCCATCAAAATCTGCATTGTTAAGCAGCAGCATAGAGATTTCCGCAAACTGGGCATTGGTGAGCTTGATGGTCACATTTTTGACCTTTGATTCAACCATCCCATTTACAAGTTTGAGATTGCAGTAGAAAACTTGAATGAGTTCAGGATAATACTGCTCTTCCTTAAGGGTGAGGAAGGGAAAAAGGTTATAGTGGTGGAGACATTGGGTAAAGGTGAGGCTATGGTTATCGAATGTCTCAGCAATGGTGTAGTGGGGGGTCATGATATCTTTTTCAGAAAAATTATTAACGAAGTGCTGAAGGTCTCTAGGAGATGAGAAGAACCTAGAGAAGTCTAGGGGGTTGTTGGCTTGGGCCATGGAGGACCTAGCTCTCTTGACTGTGCGGGAGGAAGCCATGGTGAGGAATGCAGAGGAAAGATGAAGAAAGGAAGAGAGTTTTTAAGATCCTTGAGAGATTTGAAGATGAAGGAGGTAGTGTGAGATGAGTTAAAAGAGGGAGGAAGTCGAGCAGTCCTCGGGAACCAACGTTTGACTGTTGTAGTTCCGATGCTAATCGATTACGAGGCATTGGTAATCGATTAGCTCACTGTTTCTGGGGATTTGAATCGTTTCGTACAGAGTGTAATCGATTACGAGAGTTGAGTAATCGATTAGTGAGAAAACAGAAACGTCCTAATCGATTGTGGTAGTATGGTAATCGATTAGTGGGAAGATGAAACGTCTTGGACCTGAAACAGAGGCTTTGTAATCGATTATGGATCAAGAAGTAATCAATTATGCATAAAACAGAAGCTTTATAATCGATTAGATATCAATGAGTAATCGATTATAAACGAAACAGAAGCTTATTAATCGATTATAAAGTGCTATGTAATCGATTATATAGTTCAAAAATTCACTATTTATGTAGTTTTCTCAAAGGAAGGTTACAGTCTCAATGAATCATGCCACAGATAATACCAAATTCATACAAACATGCTATACAATAGTGCTTTTATCAAAATACTTCATCATTCAAACACAATTGATCATGTCAAGAATTCCCAATTCTCTTCTAATATGGATGAATTGCTCTTTCGTTAATGGTTTGGTGAATATGTCTGCCAATTGTTTAGAGGTATCAACATGTTCAAGCACACAATCACCCTTTAAGACATGGTATCTAATAAAATGATGCCTTATTTCAATATGTTTAGTCCTAGAATGCATGACAGGATTCTTTGAGATATTGATAGCACTAGTATTATCACACTTAAAAGGCACATGGTCTAATGCAACTCCAAAGTCTAGAAGTTATTGTCTCATCCAAAGGATTTGAGCACAACAACTGCCAGCTGCAACATATTCTGCCTCAACTATGGATAAAGCAACACTTACTTGCTTCTTGCTATGCCAAGAAACAAGGGAACTACCAAGTAAATGACATGTGCCACTCGTACTCTTTTTATCGAGTTTACAACCAGCAAAGTCAGAATCATAATATCCTATGAGAATACATTCAACGCCTTTGGGATACCATAAACCAACATTTTGAGTACCCACAAGATATTTCAAAATTCTTTTCACAGCAGTGAGATGTGATTCTTTAGGACATGCTTGATATCTAGCACACATGCACACGACAAACATAATATCAGGTCTACTAGTTGTTAAGTAAAGTAAGGAGCCAATCATACCTTGGTATTTAGTTATTTCAACATCCTTACCCTTCTCATCTTTGTCTAGGTAGCAAAATGTACTCATGGGTGTAGCCATTTCATTTGCTTTGTCCATTTCAAACCTTTTGAGCAGTTCTTTACAATATTTTGTGTGACTAATGAATGTTCCCTCATTAGTTTGTTTGATTTGTAATCCAAGGAAGAAGGTGAGTTCTCCTATCATGGACATTTCAAATTCATCTTGCATGATTTTGGCAAACTCTTGACAAAGAATTTCATTAGTAGCACCAAATATTATGTCATCAACATAAACTTGTACCAAAAGAATATCATTATTTTTGCGCTTTATAAAAAGTGTAGTATCAACCTTACCTCTTTCAAAATTATTTTCTAAAAGAAATTTGCTTAGTCTTTCATACCAAGCTCTTGGAGCTTGTTTCAAACCATATAAAGCTTTTCTCAATTTAAAGACATGGTTTGGAAATTTGTGATTTTCAAAACCGGGAGGTTGATCTACATAGACTTCTTCTTGAATATAACCATTTAGAAAAGCGCTTTTGACATCTATTTGATAAAGCTTAAAATCCATACAACAAGCAAAAGCTAATAGTAATCTTATGGCTTCTAATCTAGCTACGGGAGCATACGTTTCTTCATAGTCCATCCCTTCTTCTTGATTATATCCCTTAGCAACTAATCTAGCTTTGTTTCTTGTTATTATGCCATTCTCATCTAGCTTATTTCTAAAAACCCATTTTGTTCCTATTATTTGGTGATCATTGGGTCTTGGCACTAATTTCCAAACTTTATTTCTTTCAAATTGATTTAACTCTTCTTGCATTGCCAACATCCAATGTTCATCAATAATAGCTTCATCAATGTTTTTGGGTTCTATTTGAGATACAAACGCTAGGTGATTACAAGTATTTCTAATAGCATTTCGAGTACTTACACCTTGAGTCATTTCTCCTGTGACTTTGTCTAATGGGTGATCCTTCAATGTGATCCATTGATGTGGTTCCTCATTTTGTGTTGTTTCTTCTTTCTTGTTGATTTCCTCCTCTTTATTCAAGTGCATTTCTTGAAGTGCACCTGCAAGATCATCAACATCTTCCTTTCTCGGAGGGTTATGGCTATTTTCATCAAATTTAACATGAATAGATTCTTCAATGGTATTTGTGCGTTTGTTGAAGATTCGATAAGATTTATTGGATTGAGAGTATCCAAGGAAGATTGCTTCATCAGCTTTAGCATCAAACTTACCTAGATTATCTTTCCCATTATTGAGCACAAAACATTTACATCCAAATATATGAAAGTATGAAATGTTGGGTTTTCTGCCCTTGTAAAGTTCATAGGGGGTTTTCTTTAAGATAGGCCTTATTAAACATCTATTCATAACATGACAAGCGGTGTTTACCGCATCGGCCCAAAAATGTTTTACAATATTGTTTTCATTTAACATGGTTCTAGCAAGCTCCACTAATGATCTGTTTTTCCTTTCTACTACTCCATTTTGTTGTGGAGTTCTAGGAGCTTAAAATTTATGATTTATACCATGTTTTTCGCAAAACTTTTCAAAAGATTGATTTTTGAATTCTCCCCTATGATCAGTTCTAATGGATGTAATTTTTGAATTTTGTTCATTTTGGATAATCTTAACAAGTTTCTTGAATGCATGATATGCTTCATTCTTATGAGCAAGAAACAAGGTCCATGTATATCTAGAGTAGTCATCTACAATTACTAGACCATAGTAATTACCACCAAAGCTTTTGATTTTGGAAGGTCCAAAGAGATCCATGTGCAAAAGTTGTAAAGGCTTTTGGGTGGAAACAATATTTTTCGATTGAAAGGATGCCTTTACTTGTTTTCCTTTTTGACATGCATCATAAAAATTTGTTTTCAAATTTAAGCTTTGGTAAACCAATTACTAATTCTTTGGAAACAAGTTTATTCAAGTGGTCTACATGTATATGAGCTATTCTTCTATGCCATAGCCAAGTTTCATCCTCTCTAGTCATGAAGCATTGTACATCATTTGAAGACAAACTATCCATATCAATCATATAAATATTATCAATTCTTTGGCCTACAAACTTAACTTCCTTATTAGTCTTATGCTCAATTATGCAACAATTTGATTCAAACAAAACTCTATATCCTTTGTCACATAATTGACTAATGCTAAGTAAGTTGTGTTTAAGACCTTCAACATACAACACATCACTAATAGAGGTAGAAGAATTCTTACCAATATTTCCAATGCCTAGAATCCTTCCTTTGGTGTTGTCTCCATAGGTGACACTTCCTTTTCTTTTGGGAGTAAATGATGTAAACTTGCTTATATCTCCCGTCATATGCTTTGAACATCCACTATCCAAATACTAATGGGTGTTGCTTGCCTTGAAGCATACCTACAAAACAGAATCAGTTTAGAGAACTAGGTACCCATTTTATGTTGGGTCCTTTTAAGGTTAGCTTGTGGTAATGTCCCTTTGGGAACCCACACCTTTCTTATAACTTTTGGCCCTAATTTTCTAACATTGCAGTTTGAGGAGTTATGACCTTTGAATCCACAATGGTTGCATTTCATAAAGGGCGAGGATGATCTCATAGGAGGTACAAAGAAGGTCTTGTAATGCTTTTCCTTTTTAACAGAATTGTACCCTAAACCAGTTTTGTCAAACATGCATTTTTGATTTCCAAGTAGTAGATTCAGATTATCTCTCCTATTTGTAAACCTCTCTAAGGTTTTGTTTAGATCTAGGACTTTGTTTTCTAGATCAACACATTTCTTAGCAAAATCACACGGTTTATTCTTGGAGCATGTTTGAGCATTTTCCAATTCTTCTTTTAAGCATTCATTCTCTTTACAAACTTCCATAAGGTGCATCTCTAGAGTGTTACTAGTTTTTTAGACATCTTAAGTCTATTGGATACTTTTACAAATTTATCATACAATTCCTCTAGAGCATCTAGTAATTCATCCTTATCTAAGTCATGGAAGTTTACCTCATCATTTTCTTCTTGGTGGTTGGCCATGAGGCAAAGGTTTGCTTCTTCATTTTCTGAGTCATCCGAGCTGCTTATCTTATTTTCATGCTCTCCTTCTTCCTCTTTTCTCTTTGCCCTTTTTCTTGAGATTTGGGCAGTCCGCTTTGAAGTGCCCCTCCTTGCCACATTCAAAACAATTGGGTGAGGAAGAATTTTCTTTAGTGATAGGTTTCTTACTTGGGTTTTTGAAGCTTCTTTGGAAGTGTTTACCTTTCATAAATTTCCTAAAGCGTTTCACAAATAGTCCAAACTCATCTTCTTCATCAAGTTCACTTCCGGATTCTTCTTCATTTGTGGGCGTGGCCTTGAGAGCGAGTCCCTTTTTCTTGGAAGATTTTTCTTCTTCTTCCGCCATCTTTAATTCTTTCAGTTCTTGTTCCTGTTCCTGCAACTTACCAAATAATGTGGCAAGTGACATCTCATTTATGTTGGGAGATTGTTTGATGGCGGTAACTAGCGGTTGCCATTCTCTGTTAAGACTTTTCAACACTTTATGAATGAGCTCTTTGTTAGTGTAAGTCTTTCCAAGTGTAATAAGTTGATTAATGATGAGAGTGAATCATTTTTGCATATCAACAATTGATTCATGAGAGTTTAATCTAAAGCACTCATATTGACTAGTTAGTGTACTAATCTTAGAGTCTTTAACATCATTTGTACCTTCATGGGTTACTTGAAGAGTATCCCACATTTCCTTGACGGATTTGTAATTCATTATTCTAAAAAATTCATCTGGACCTAATGCCATAGTGATGAGATTTTTAGCCTTATCGCCATATTGTACTTTCTTTTCTTCATCACTAGACCATTCCTCCATAGGTTTTTCAACACTTTTATCATTGACAATATGCATGGGTGTATAAGGACCATTTTCAATGGCATTTCAAACTTTAAAATCAATAGATTGAATAAATATTTTCATTCTTTCTTTCCAAAAGGTATAGCCTTCTCCATTGAAAGTGGGAGGTCTGTTTATAGCACCACCCTCGGGAAAGAGGTTCTGAGAACTTGAGGCCATTTGTTCTCTTGAAGCTGTTAAGCTTATTTTACCAAGAGTCAAGCTCTGATACCACTTGTTATTCAAGTGGCCTCAATACTCAAGAGGGGGGGTGAATTGAGTTTTTAAAACTTTTAGTTGGAATGCCTTTGAACTTGATTCTTATGTTCAAATTTACAAGATTATGCAAGTAAAATCAAGATTAATGAAATGTGCAAGGCAAAACAAAGGTAAATATAGCTAAGACAATTTGACAAACACTTGGTGTGTAGTATTCAAGGTTTACCAAATTAAACAAGTTTAAGTATGCGAGCCACAATCAATCAACACAAGCCAATTAAACACAGTATATAAAAGTAAAAGAGTAGGGAAGAGGAGCTTACAAACTGATTTAACGAGTTCCACCAATCCAGTGTACGTCTCGCCTCTAAGCAACCCACTTAGAGGATTTCCACTATTGTAGACTAGAGATACAACTTTAAGCAATTGCGGCTTCCTAGTGTCCCACACTCAAGAACCCAATCCTCACAAGTATAAGGGCAACCCACCCAATCTCTCAATCTCACAATATCCCAAAGGTTGAACCCCAACCTTTGTAACCACTCAACCTAGAGTGAACTTTGGTGTTTTGTGTAGTGTTTACAAACATGTGGCTCTCTTAAAAGAGTAGATGTATAAGTGAAAGTCCTCTCAATTCTATAACTCTCAAGAAGAGAGGATACACAAATAAAATTCAGAATATACAAGAGTAAGGGCTTACTAAGCACAAGAGTAAGTAAAGATTGATAGCTTGTTGTTGTATGTTGTTGTGCTTGAGTTCCTCTTGCATTTATAGAGTCATTAGAGAGCTTGGTGAGTGCCTTGGTCTTCCTAGCCGTTGCACATAGTGGTGGTCTGAAGGAGTGGTGGAGAAATGTGCTGGTTTCCCACTAATATGTGTTTTCCCACTATCGTAATCGATTATGGCTTAAGCTGTAATCGATTACACTTCGAATTTTTCATATCTGTTCGCTATGTAATCGATTAGTTGCCATGACCTAATCGATTATCTTCAAGTCAGAAGCTTCGTAATCGATTGCATTTTGCATTGTAGTCGATTAGCAGTGATACTTGATGCATTTAATTTATCTTCGCAGCTTTGTAATCGATTATACAGTCTTGATAATCGATTAGCTTCATTCCAGTAGCCTTCTAATCGATTGACTGAATTTTCTTAATCGATTAGCTTTTATACCTGATGCCTTTAATGCCATTTTTGGTTTTGGTAATCGATTAAGCCATTCATGTAATCGATTATCTTAATTCCAGTAGCTCTATAATCGATTATTTGAAATGTTGTAATTGATTAGATTGAAGTCCTGATGTAATTGTTTCAAAATAGAAGCTGCCTAATCGATTAGATGAGGCTGCCTAATCGATTAGCTGCGTGTCTGATTCCATATCTTTGTTTTTGCAAGGAGTTCTTCAAGAGTGCTTTGTCATTATCAAAATCCTTGAACCTGTAATCACTTTCAAAAACACAAATTCGACTGATTGTCTGTATGTATATTGGTACCGTTGCCGAGTGCAAGGTGTGTTATGACTGTAAGCATATGTGATTGTGAATGATGTGAATTACTTAACCCTGACTGAATTGCATGAATCCAAATGAGTGATGTTATTATATAACTGAGAATTGAGAATTAAATCCGAGCCAATAACTAACATTTTATATGTAAAAGCTCACCCCTATAACATTTTTTAGTGTACGCAGGTCGGAATAGGAATGATGAGAAGACCTCAAGTCCGAGTGATGAGTACTCAGACTGTTGAGTGTATATATATTGTATATTTTGTGTATAGGCAGATGTAGCCTTGGCCGGCTCTTAAGAATGTTGTATAATGAATACAAATTTATATGTATAAGAAATCCGAGTTATCAGTATTCCGAGTGCATGTATATATATACATATATGGTTTACATTGGTAACATGTATTTGAGTCAGTTAGGATGTGATGATTGAATGAATAATACTAAGTCAATGAATTCCGAGTGGAATATTGTGGTGAGAGCCATTTCTGAGTGAGGCTTATGTATGTGGACTTGTCCGAGTGATAAAGGCTTAAGATAGATCCGAGTAAGATGTACTCGAGTGAGCTACTTCCGAGGGAAGAGTACTCGATGAGTTGTCGAGTGAAAAGCATGAGTAAAACTCCGAGTGGGGAAGGGTTTGGGTATTTCCGAGTGGAAATCCCGAGTGAACCACCTCAGAGGTAAGGAGTGTTGTATTGGTTGAGATTGGGATATCTTCTAAGTGTATAAGATTATATATTCCGAGTGAATGAGGTTCTATATCCCGAGTGGTTAAGACTTAAATAAGCCGAGTGAGACTTAACTTAGTAAATTCTCCGAGTGATGTGGGGATAGAGTAAACCCGAATGGAATTTAATTGCGGAGACCCCTTCTGAGTGAAGAAAGGTCTAAGTGTTCTCTGAGTGGGAAAAATGATGATACACCGAGTGGTCAATGTGTAATACACTCCAACTGTGTTGAGGCTGAAATATACTGAGTGGTATTTAATTGGGAAATAATCCGAGTAAGGGAAGTTTATAGATTCCGAGTGGAATAACCACCATTCCCCGAGCGAATTATGGGTGTGACCTTGTGGATAAAAATAAGGAACTAAGTATGGGCTTCCGAGGGAGGCATGTGTGTTGGGGTTAATCCCGAGTGAATGGAACCCCTGATTCCGAGTGAAGGAATACCGAGTGGAGTTACTCGCCTCAGCGAATAAAGGTTCGCTCCAGCGAGTGTGAATGGAAGGATAATCAGATATTATTGGGATGGATACCTGAAGGATTAGAAAACTGGGTGGGAATTTGTTGTAATTGGATACTTGGGGATTCGGCTTAGACTCGGTCTTGTAGCTGAAATACGAGCGAATAATTGATTTAGTGGTGACCCAGAGACTTTCGAGTCGGAGGATTTGTTGAACCTTACGGATAGTTGAACCGAGTGAAGTAAGTGTGTAATAGATAATTGAGGCTTGAATTGTCTTAGGGTGAAATGCAAATAATAAATGGGATACTTGATTAATAGTGAATGGTAAGGTTGAAATCCGAGTACGCTTGGAGTTGAATATGATAATTATAGAAATAATATAATGATGACTGTACATTCACTGGTGTATTGTGCTTATGATTGATGAAAAAGTTTACCGATACAGAAACCTATTATGTGTATGGAAGTCATATTGTAATCCGAGTTATATGTCTAAGCGAGCGTAGTGAATTACCTAGGCTTAAGTGAATAATGGCCAGTGATGAGTGATGGAATCAAGGATTATTGGACTGTTTGGTCAATGGTTGGGATGAATGAGATTTGAAGTGGAGATATTTACTCGGTGATGGCTGGAAGCCAGTTGTTGATTATACCTCTTATGGGATGGTGATTGATATTCGATGATTATCATCGTGTGACTTATACTAGATTATGCGTAATGATGAGGTGTATACCTTGTGAGGGTCAGAAGCCTATTACTATTATACTGTTTTATAGTAGTGGCAAACTATATTTCATGATTGTTGTTGTGTGATGTGCCCTAGGTGGTGTATAATGATGATGAGATTTGGTGGTCAGATGTTGAATATCCGACAGCTTAATCTAAGATAAATCGGGTAATAGTGAGTATTTGTGGGAATCGGTAATGTTGCTTACCGACTGGACCTTCCCAACTGGAAAATTAACAGCCCAAATGTGTCTCGTGTGACACAATTTTGAGCTTATACCTTGTATGAGTACTAGATTTTTCCGAGTGACTCCTTTGAGTTGGAGGAGCTGACAGTGGAAGCGCACCAATCAACATTGAGAATCTAAGGCCGAGCGGCCAAGGAATTAGGAAGTGCCATTAATTAAGGTGAACTGGCAGAGTTGAACGGGGTAACTCTACATGGGAAATTGAATCCCGAATGTATTGAATCCTATGAAGGGTTGTTTTATTTAGGCCGATTGGAAATTGTGAAGCAGTCGGAAACATTGAGAAGCGAAGAGTTGCAATTGGTTAAGGAGCATGACAGTGATATTCCGAACTGTTTGTTGAGGTAAGTCTGTGTATGAATTTCGAGGACGAAATTCTTTGAGAGGGGGAGAATTGTAACATCCTGATTTTTACTGATTGAGATTAAGCCACTAATTAAGGGTTAATTACAGAATTAAGATGAATGGTTAATTAGACTAATTACTGATTGGTTAGAAATGATTGAATAAATAATAATAATAATAATAATGCCAGGTGAAAGGACGCATATGCCCTGGTGGTATAAAAGAACTTTAGCTTTCTCTCTCCCTCATTATTCATGCTGCTGGTGAGAAACTGGAAGCTGGACATCTTTCTCTTCATGCATGCATCTGGCCTCCTCTTTTCTACTGTCTTTCTTCTTTTTCTCCCTCCACTCGAAAGATGTTTGGAATTTCGAGTGGATGTGTGTGCAGCGTTATGTGCCTTGGGTTGCGGGCATCTCCCACTGATGGGTGACACAGAACTGCTCAAGGGAAGGAACAACGCTGGGTGTCTTGGAGGCTCAAATGGCCTCCCCTGTCCTTGCATGTAGATGTACTAAGTGTCTCAGTGGCTGAACTTCTCGAGAGTGTGAGACAGCTTCCGATTCCTTCAAGCTGTGCAGAATACGACGACGGGAGCGTTCGGTGAAGGAGGGTGACTAAAGGATCGATCGGAGAGCAGCCGATCGGAGCTGTGAGCCAATGGAGCTCCCGGAATCTTCATTCCAGGTAGGGGGCTACCTTACATCTCAAATGCACGGTTTATAGATGGGTTCCGGGTGAAATCGCTCTGCTTATGTGATTATACTTGAAATGTGCTGATTTCATCTAAAATGCTAGGTGCATGTTCTGAGACGTTATTATGCCGGTTCTTGTTTATGAATTAAAATAACAAAATGCATGTGAATGTTACTAGGATTGACAAACGTATTATATATAAATGTATTACTTAATCCGTGTGACTTACAATAATTGTATCAGATGCATGTGTGTGGTGTCATGAATACCGAGTCCATTATACTGGGAGATAGTGGATAATATACGTTGATGTTATATATATTAAATGCATGATTGATTCTATTAGGATGCCGAGTATATGAGCTTGCTATGCTGAGTTCGTATGTGACTTTGTGTTTAAAAATACAGGATGCATGTTACTGACATTCAATGCTGAGTGCATAATATAAGAACTGTGGTGTTAACCCTTGTTTGGGCTTTTGTATTAAAAGGCATGTGATGTATGCGATGAAAATGTGGATTTCCGAGTGAAAGTATATACTGTGTAGAATTGGTTGTAGTTCTATAATGGCTGCATGCAATGTATATGATGAATACAACCATATGCATCTGATTCGCCCCTTGAAAATGCTGTGAGCATATACAGAAAGGACAATCAGATGAATATATGTGAAGAAGTCCTTCGAGCGAGGCTCAGGAACTCCCTTTGAGCGAGGCTCGGGGTTTAAATTTAAAGTCCTTTGAGCGGGGCTCAGGCAACCTCTTGAGCGGGGCTCGGGGTTTAGCCGTGACACTGCCGTTGATGCTAAGAGTGTTTGTGTCACAAGAGAGGGCAAACGGTTAGGTACCTGTAAAACGGCCGGATCAGTTGGGAGCTGAATAAAAGGCTGGGAGCCTATGTTGCAACAATAAATATTAGTAATAAAGGATGGGATCTGATTGAATATCTGTGTGCACACTTATGATTGTCATTGAGCTCAATGTGAATTATATGAATATGTGGATATGATATTGTGAATGAAATCTTTCATATAGTTTGGAATTGATTTGAGTAAATCCGATTGGATGAGTACATATATATTGGTGTTATTGCCGAGTGCAATATGATGATATGGTTATGGTACATGCTGTAGTGAACAATATGAGTAATATAGCCATGAATAATTGGTATGAAATTTGACTGATTGTCTGTATGTACATTGGTACCGTTACCGAGTGCAAGGTGTGTTATGACTGTGAGTATATGTGATTGTGAATGATATGAATTACTTAACCCTGACTGAATTGCATGAATCCGAATGAGTGATGGTATTATATAACTAAGAATTAAGAATTAAATCCGAGCCAATAACTAACATTTTATATATAAAAGCTCACCCCTACAACATTTTTTAGTGTACGCAGGTCGGAATAGGAATGATGAGAGGACCTCAAGTCTGAGTGATGAGTACTCAGACTGTTGAGTGTATATATATTGTATATTTTGTGTATAGGCAGATGTAGCCTTGGCCGGCTCTTAAGAATGTTGTATAATGAATACAAATTTATATGTATAAGAAATCCGAGTTATCAGTATTCCGAGTGCATGTTTATATATATATATATATGGTTTACATTGGTAACATGTATTTGAGTCAGTTAGGATGTGATGATTGAATGAATAATACAAAGTCAATGAATTCCGAGTGGAATATTGTGGTGAGAGCCATTTCTGAGTGAGGCTTATGTATGTGGACTTGTCCGAGTGATAAAGGCTTAAGATAGATCCGAGTAAGATGTACTCGAGTGAGCTACTTCCGAGGGAAGAGTAGTCGATGAGTTGCCGAGTGAAAAGCATGAGTAAAACCCCGAGTGGGGAAGGGTTTGGGTATTTCCGAGTGGAAATCCCGAGTGAACCACCTCAGAGTAAGGAGTGTTGTATTGGTTGAGATTGGGATATCTTCTAAGTGTATAAGATTATATATTCCGAGTGAATGAGGTTCTATATCCTGAGTGGTTAAGACTTAAATAAGCCGAGTGAGACTTAACTTAGTAAATTCTCCGAGTGATGTGGGGATAGAGTAAACCCGAATGGAATTTAATTACGGAGACCCCTTTTGAGTGAAGGAAGGTCTAAGTGTTCTCCGAGTGGGAAAAATGATGATACACCGAGTGGTGAATGTGTAATACACTCCGATTGTGTTGAGGCTGAAATATACCGAGTGGTATTTAATTGGGAAATAATCCGAGTGAGGGAAGTTTATTGATTCCGAGTGGAATAACCACCATTCCCCGAGCGAATTATGGGTGTGACCTTGTGGATAAAAATAAGGAACTAAGTATGGGCTTCCGAGGGAGGCATGTGTGTTGGGGTTAATCCCGAGTGAATGGAACCCTTGATTCCGAGTGAAGGAATACCGAGTGGAGTTACTCGCCTCAGCGAATAAGGGTTCGCTCCAGCGAGTATGAATGGAAGGAAGATTTCTGGTTGGTTTCGCTTAAGCGAATGGTGTTTCGCCCGAGCGAGATGGGATGTCTCGCCCAAGCGAGTTTGGGTCTCGCTTGAGCGAGTGATCACTGATTGGGTTCGCTCAAGCTGTGTCTTCCGCTGTTTTGCTGTGTGAGTGGCTTTCAATTTCCCTTGCCTTCCATTCATTTTATTTCTCCCCGATTGCGTGTGGATTTTTTTAAAAAAAAGAAAAAAGAAAAAAAGTTTTAGGATGTTTCAACCATGGTTTTGAAAACTAATAGAACCTACTCAAGTCAATCAGAGTTTAATTCTAATTCTTACTATTCAAGTGATTACTCAAGTAGTGATTCCTATGACAGTAAGCATATCTTAGGGGATGATGGTGAGCTTTACATGATTAGAAGATTGCTTGGTAGTCATGTTAAGCTAGATGATACTACACAAAGAGAAAACATCTTTTATACAAGATGTTACATAAATGACAAATTATGTTCTCTCATTGTGGATAGTGGGAGTTGTACTAATGTAGTGAGCCAAAGACTAGTCATTAAGATGGGCTTAGAACTAATAGATCACCCTAGACCTTATAAGTTGCAATGGTTAAATGAAAAGGGAGAGATGTTAGTTAATAAGCAAGTCTTAATAAATTTCACCATAGGCACATATAAAGATGAAGTTAATTGTGATGTTTACCTATGGAGGCAACTCATATACTTCTAGGAAGACCTTGGCAATTTGATAGGAAGGTCATGCATGAGGGGTTCACTAACACCCTCATATTCAAACTAGATGGTAAGAAGATAGTTTTACACCCCCTAACTCCATAACAAGTAGCTAAAGATCAACTACAAATGAAGCTTAAAAGAGATAGAGAGTTAGGATCTTCTTCAACTCATCTAGGAAAAACTAAGAAAAATAAAAAAGAAGATAAAGGAATAGGAGTTGTTATATATAATGACTCTAGTGCCAATCCTTTGGCCAATAAACATGATGTGAAACATGCTATGTTTTCACATTAACAATGCTTGATCATGTATGCTAAAGATATCCCTAGAACTTCCTTGTGCTCAATGGGCAACCCTTCTCCTCCTTTTCCCAAAGGGATTCAAAATATCTTAAATGAATTTAAAGACCTCTTTCCAAAAGACATCCCAAAAGGCTTACCTCCTATTAGGGGCATTGAGCATCAAATAGATTTAATTCCTGGTGCTAGTTTACCTAATAGGCCTGCATATAGATTTAATCCTAAGGAAAGCCTTGAAATTGAAAATCAAGTGAATGAACTCTTATCTAAGGGTTGGATTAGAGAGAGCTTAAGCCCATGTACTTTACCTGTTTTACTTGCTCCCAAGAAGGATGGTTCATGGAGAATGTGTACCGACTGTAGGGCCATCAATAACATCACCATCAAGTATAGGCATCCCATACCTAGACTTGATGAAATGCTTGATGAGCTTAGTGGTTCTACAATATTTTTCAAGATTGATCTTAAAAGTGTCTATCACCAAATATGAATCAAAGAGGGAGATGAATGGAAAGCTGCTTTTAAAACCAAACTTGGATTATATGAGTGGTTAGTTATGCCCTTTGGCTTGACTAATGCACAAGCATATTCATGAGATTAATGAATCATGTTTTATGGGACTTCATTGGGCATTTTGTTGTGGTCTACTTTGACGATATTTTAATATATTCAAAGACCATGACCTCTCATCTAAACCATCTTAGACAAGTTATGCTTGCCTTAAGAACAAACAATCTTTATGCAAACCTTGAAAAATGTTCTTTTGGCATGGATAGCAGTGTCTTTCTTGGATTTGTAGTAAGTTCAAAGGGTGTAGAGATAGATCACTCAAAGGTTAAGGCCATCCAAGATTGGCCCACACCCAAAAATGTGAGTGACATAAGAAGTTTTCATGGTCTTGTAAGCTTTTATAGGCGATTTGTGATTGATTTTTCAACCTTAGCCTCCCCTTTAAATGAGTTAGTGAAAAAGAATGTTCCTTTTGTATGGGGGCCAAGGCAAGAAAAAGCCTTTCTAGATCTCAAAGATTGCCTCACTTATGCTCCAATTTTATCACTTACAAATTTTTCCAAAACATTTGAGCTTGAGTATGATGCATCAAATGTGGGTATAGGAGTTGTTTTATTTCAAGAAGGTCACCCCATTGCTTTCTTTAGTGAAAAGCTCAATGGGGCATCCATCAACTACACACAAAGGGAGAACCCTCACACTACCCTAGAGAAAAGACTCGAAGCTTACAAAGGTCCTCTTACAAGGGCCAAGACCAAAAAGGCCAAAGAGAGCATCCATCAGGCCTTATCATCCTTCCTCTCCTTGAGTGGGCCCAAGCCGAATGAATACTTCTTGAGGATCTATTCATACTTTACTTGTAATATACTTCTTAGGTAGGTTTTCTAGGATTATAGGTTTTATTTGGGCCTTGCAAGGTTAATTGGGCAACTTTTGGGCCATGTACTCTCACCTTGGGCCATGTATAGGCCATACTCTTCTCTAGTAGCACTATTGGGCCTAGGCATCATGGATAGGCCCATTTAGAAGTCCCTTGGCCGAATTCTCCAAGCTCTATATAAAGAGATCTCCTTTGTATTTTGACACACAATTTATGCCATTTGAGATTTCACACTTTCAAAGTAAGTTTTTAGTGACAGAAGCTCTCCCTTCTCTCTAGGTTAGATTGGACACTATCAACTTTCATTTACTCTTGGTAATTTCGGCTAGGCTAGAGCATTTGCATTTGGTTGTTATTTTGTTAGTTAGTTAGTTGTTGGTTATAACTAATAGTTGTTAGTAGTTACTTGTCTTAACTAATTAGGTTAGTTAGTTGGTGGTTGGAACTAATTCTAGTTATTTCAACTAATCATAACCAAAATTAGTTTTAGGTCTTAAGTAGATCATAACCGAATTAGTAAATTGGTTAGGGTTGTTAGACTTTGTTACAACTTCCATAACTAAATAACTACTTCTAGTTAGGGTTTGTTAGGTGTTGGTTAGTTAGTTGAACTAATTTTGTTAGGTTAGCTACTTGCTAAACCGAATTGGTTAGCTTGTCTAGGGTTAGTTACTTGTTAGAAACAACCTAGGACAATCATAATCAACTTAGGTTAAAGCCAACCTAGGAATTTCATAAGCAACATAGGATTAACAAAGTAAAAGACAACCTAGGATCTTGTTGTTCCCTTAGGATAAAAACCTAGTATTCATATTTTAGGAATGTTGCTTATTTTCTTTCAATTCTTTTGCATTCATCATCCTCGACTATCTTGTCTACACATTCTTTGTTTGTGTCTTGAATTTCTTTGACAACATTAAAAGATGTCTTCTAGTGATAGGGAGAATAAAACTATGCTTCATAACATAATGAATAGCTTAAATAACATCAATGCTAGGTTAACAAATCTTGAGCATAATGAAAACCCTAGAACTAGACGTAGAAATCAAAGAAATCATAGGCATAATAAGTGATAGTGAAGAGGAGCCTAGGCAAAGAAGGCACCATGAGCATAAAAGAGAAGATATAGGCTTAAGAGAAGTCAAATTAGAAATACCCTCATTTCATGGCAAGAGTGACATAGAGGCTTATCTAGAATGGGAAATAAGAGTAGAACAAATCTTTAACTCACATCAAATAAAAGATGAAAAGAAGGTTAGGATAGCCACCCTCTCATTCTAAAACTATGCCTTAGTATGGTGGTCTCAAGTGTGTAAGGAGAGAAAGAAAGATAATTTTCCACCAATAGATGATTGGTTGGATTTAAAAGCTCTTTTAAGAAAACGTTATGTTCCTAGCTACTATAGAGAGGAGCTATTAGAAAAGCTAAATAGACTCGCCCAAGGGTCAAAAAGTGTAGAAGACTACTATAAATCTTTAGAGATAGCTATGATTAGGGCAAACCTAGAAGAAGATGGGGAAACCCTAATGCATAGGTTTTTGCATGGCCTTAATAGGAACATTAAGAATAGAGTAGAACTCCTTCCACATGTAGACATTGAAGAACTCCTTCACCAATGCACTAAGGTAGAGATCTAATACAAAGAGAGAGAAGCCTATAGTGGGGAAAATAGAGCCTATAAACCAAAGTGGGTAGGACAAGATAATAAGGGTAAGATTGATAGAAACCCTAGGGAGAGGGAAATGGGCACTTCATCTTCCAAACCTCAAAGTGAGTTGCATAAAAATGGAAAAGTCTTTAGGAATCAAAGAGACAAGCATGAATCCATATCTAAACCACAATCCTCTAAATCATCTACCATTAAATGTTTTAAATGCCTTGGTAGAGGTCACATTGCTTCTGACTGTCCAACAAAAAGGACTATGGTTTTGAAAAATAATGTAACCTACTCAAGTCAATCAGAGTCTAATTCTGATTCTCACTCTTCAAGTGATGACTCAAGTAGTGATTCATATGACAGTGAGCATATTTTAAGGGATCATGGGGAGCTTTACATGATTAGAAGATTACTTGGTAGTCATGTTAAGCTAGATGATACTACACAAAGAGAGAACATCTTTTATACAAGATGTTACATAAATGACAAATTATGTTCTCTCATTGTGGATAGTGGGAGTTGTGCTAATGTTATAAGTCAAAGACTAGTCCATAAAATGGGCTTAGAACTAATAGATCACCCTAGACCTTATAAGTTACAATGGCTTAATGAAAAGGTATGGATGTTAGTTAATAAGCAAGTCTTAATAAATTTCACCATAGGCACATATAAAGATGAAGTTAATTGTGATGTTTACCTATGGAGGCAACTCATATACTTCTAGGAAGACCTTGGCAATTTGATAGGAAGGTCATCCATGAGGGGTTCACTAACACCCTCATATTCAAACTAGATGGTAAGAAGATAGTTTTACACCCCCTAACTCCATAACAAGTAGCTAAAGATCAACTACAAATGAAGCTTAAAAGAGATAGAGAGTTAGGATCTTCTTCAACTCATCTAGGAAAAACTAAGAAAAATAAAAAAGAAGATAAAGGAATAGGAGTTGTTATCTATAATGACTCTAGTGCCAATCCTTTGGCCAATAAACATGATGTGAAACATGCTATGTTTTCACATTAACAATGCTTGATCATGTATGCTAAAGATATCCCTAGAACTTCCTTGTGCTCAATGGGAAACCCTTCTCCTCCTTTGCCCAAAGGGATTCAAAATATCTTAAATGAATTTAAAGACCTCTTTCCAAAAGACATCCCAAAAGGCTTACCTCTTATTAGGGGCATTGAGCATCAAATAGATTTAATTCCTGGTGCTAGTTTACCTAATAGGCCTGCATATAGATTTAATCCTAAGGAAAGCCTTGAAATTGAAAATCAAGTGAATGAACTCTTATCTAAGGGTTGGATTAGAGAGAGCTTAAGCCCATGTACTTTACCTGTTTTACTTGTTCCCAAGAAGGATGGTTCATGGAGAATGTGTACCGACTGTAGGGCCATCAATAACATCACCATCAAGTATAGGCATCCCATACCTAGACTTGATGAAATGCTTAATGAGCTTAGTGGTTCTACAATATTTTCCAAGATTGATCTTAAAAGTGTCTATCACCAAATATGAATCAAAGAGGGAGATGAATAGAAAGCCGCTTTTAAAACCAAACTTGGACTATATGAATGGTTAGTTATGCCTTTTGGTTTGACTAATGCACCAAGCACATTTATGAGACTCATGAATCATGTTTTAAAGGACTTCATTATGCATTTTGTTATGGTCTACTTTGACGATATTTTAATATATTCAAAGACCATGACCTCTCATCTAAACCATCTTAGATAAGTTATGCTTGCCTTAAGAACAAATAATCTTTATGCAATCCTTGAAAAATGTTCTTTTGGCATGGATAGCAGTGTCTTTCTTGGATTTGTAGTAAGTTTAAAGGGTGTAGAGATAGATCACTCAAAGGTTAAGGCCATCCAAGATTGGCCCACACCCAAAAATGTGAGTGACATAAGAAGTTTTCATGGTCTTGTAAGCTTTTATAGGCGATTTGTGAAAGATTTTTCAACCTTAGCCTCCCCTTTAAATGAGTTGGTGAAAAAGAATGTTCCTTTTGTATGGGGGCCAAGGCAAGAAAAAGCCTTTCTAGATCTCAAAGATTGCCTCACTTATGCTCCAATTTTATCACTTACAAATTTTTCCAAAACATTTGAGCTTGAGTGTGATGCATCTAATGTGGGTATAGGAGCTGTGCTTTTACAAGAAGGTCACCTCATTGCTTTCTTTAGTGAAAAGATTAATAGGGTAGCCATCAATTATCCCACATATGATAAAGAGTTTTATGCCTTAATTAGAGCCCTACCCAAAGAGTTTGTCATACCTAGTGATCATCAATCCCTCAAATTCATTAAAGGGAAACATAAGCTAAATAAGAGGCATGCTAAGTGGGTTTAGTATTTGGAACAATTTCCCTATGTCATCAAGTATAAAAATGGAAAATCCAATACTGTGGCTGATGCTTTATCTAGGAGGCACTCTTTACTTACCTCCCTAGGAGCCAAAGTTATTGGGCTTGATGAGATTAGGTCTTTGTATCCAAATGAACTTGATTTTTCTAACATCTTCAACTCATCTTCCACATCTTCATCTCATAAAGGCTTCTACATTTTAGATGGCTATCTTTTCAAAGCCAATAGACTTTGCATTCCTAGAAGTTCTTTAAGAGATCTTTTACTTAGAGAAAGCCATGAGGGAGGCTTAATAGGCCATTTTGGAAGAGATAAAACATTATCCATATTACATGAACACTTCTATTGGCCAAAAATGAAAAAAGATGTCCAAAAACATTGTGCTAGGTGTATAGTGTGTAGAAAAGCAAAATTAAAACTTTCACCTAGTGGTTTATATACTCCTTTACCAACACCTACTGCATCTTGGATTGATATATCTATGGATTTTGTGTTGGGATTGCCTAAGACCCAAAGGGGACTGGATTCTGTCTCTGTGGTTGTGGATAGATTTAGTAAGATGGCTCACTTTATCCCTTGTTACAAGGTAGATGATGCTAGTCATATTGCTAAACTCTTTTTCAAAGAGATTGTAAGACTTCATGGTGTTCCTAAAACCATAATTTCTGATAGGGACACTAAATTCCTAAGACATTTTTGGAAAACTCTTTAGTCAAGGCTAGGAACAAAGCTTCTCTTTTCTACTACTTGTCATCCTCAAATGGATGGACAAATAAATATAGTAAATAGGACCCTCTCTCAACTTCTTAGGGTCTTAGTGCTTAAAATGTTAAATCTTGGGTTGAGCGTTTGCCCCACATTGAGTTTGCATATAATCGAGTACAACACTCCACAACCAAGCATAGTCCATTTGATGTTGTTTATGGTTTTAACCCTCTCACTCCTTTGGACCTTTTGCCTATTGAGGTTTCTGATTCCACCTTTCATATGGATGGAGAGGCAAAGGCCAAATTTATCAAAGCTTTTCATGAGAAGGTTAAAGACCAAATTCAAGCTAAGAATGAACACCATGCTTGTTGTGCCAACAAGAAGAGAAAGGATATCACCTTTGATGTTGGAGATTGGGTTTGGTTACACCTTCGAAAGGAGAGATTTCCAAACTTACATAAATGCAAACTTGATCCTAGGGGTGATGGGCCTTTTTAAATCATTAAGAAAATGAATAATAATGCTTATGTCCTTGATTTTCCAGGAGATTATGGAGTGAGTGCTTCCTTTAACATTTCTGATTTATCTCCCTTTGACTTAGATGAAGAGGATGATGCCTTAGATTTGAGGACAAATCCTTTCGAAGAGGGGGAGCATAATGAGGACACACTACGGGAGGACCCTCACATCATCTTAGAAAAAGGACTTGAAGCATACAAAGGTCCTCTCACAAGGGCCGAGACCAAAAGGGCCAAAGAAAGCATCCATCGGGCCTTATCTTCTTTCCTCTCCTTGAGTGGGCCTAAGCTCAATGAAGACTTCTTGAGGATCTATCCATATTCTACTTGTACTATACTTCTTAGTTAGATTCTCTAGGCTTATAGGTTTCATTTGGGCCTTGCAAGGTCTTCTGGGCCATCTACACTCACTTTGGGCCATGTATAGGCCATACTCTTGTCCATTTGCATTATTGGGCCTAGGCATCTTAAAGAGGCCCATAAGGGAACAACATGGCCGAATTCTTTCAAGCACTATATAAGGTGCTCTTCTTTTGTAGATTGACACACTTGAATACCATTTGAGAAATTACACACTTTGAGTAAGTTTTTAGTAAGAGAAGCTCTCCCTTCTCTCTAGGTTAGAGTGGGCTCTAGCAAGCTCTCATCCAAGGGGAATTCCTCCCTCTTGGTGGCGAGTTCCAAGGGAATTATCTCCTCTTGGAGTGGCTTCCCCTTCCTTTCCACAATTCCACCCTTCATCCTTCTCCTTCCTTCCATCCATTTCCACCTTTTTCTTTCTCTTTTCCTTTTCCAATTTCTGAAATAGTGAGTCTTTTTCTTTCAAGCTTTCTTCAGTTTTCTCATTATCAAGGAGATAGCTCAAGGTTTGAAGAGGAAAGAAGAGGAAGAGTTCCCTAGATCCATCCTTCTTTAAGGAACTAGAAGAAGTGCCTACATCAAGCAAGCTTTCATCCAAGGGGTTTCCTCCCTCTTGGTGGTGAGTTGGAGGAGTTATCTCCTTTTAGGAGTAGCCTCCCATTCACTTCCTCCATTCCATCTTCCATCCTCCTTCTTCCTTCCTTCCATTTCCACCCTTTCCCTTCTCTCTCCCCTTCTAAATCCGTGTAGTTTTTAGTCTTCTTTCTCATTTTCCAATTCGGTTTCCAAAGGCAAGATCCTTCCATTCAAGGCTTGTGGAGGTTAGAAGAAGAGAAGATCCCTAGATCCACCCTTCTTCAAGGAGTTAGAAGAAGATCTTACATCACATAGTAGCACACCTATGCTTATCCCACAATTTGGTGTTTATTCCCACAGTTGGATCTGCATTTGTTGTCTATTCCATTGTGCATATGCATTAGCTATAAGGGCATTTTCATATAGCATGAAGATATACCAGATGATGATGATGATTGATGGTGATTGAGATTGTGGTATGGTGTTGGTGAGATGGGTAATTGAGTATCTAAAAGACTACATAAAATTGATAAAAGATATGATTACACTAAAATGATATTGAATATGACGATATGTATGTTATGGCCCATTATAATGTCAGGCATAATTGATTATGATTGATGATAATAATGATAGCCCATGGTGGCCTTGAGAAAAGACCGGAATGGTCAATGTTGATGATGTTGGCCCATTATGGAATTGTGATAGATGTGTATATGCCTGCTTTGCTATAACGTGATTAATAAACATGCTATATGTATATGTTATTGAATTTATAATTCATGATGATCATTGATGTATTTAGCAAAGCATACATGATATTGATATGCATATGCACATAATTTCAATTGTATTCATATCATCATTTGAAATGTATAACTCACTCTCCCATGTGGTCTACTTTTAAGTATTGATGCAGGAATATCATAGGGTGAGGATGATTTTTAAAGTAAGCTTTGGTGAAGGTAAAATAGTGGTAATGGAATGCCTTGGCCGACAATATTTGTGAATTATTTCATTATGGATAAATGTATATAAGATTGTTGATAATTACTACTATTGGTGGATGTAATGTGAATAATGTATAAGTGTTAATAATGTATGACTTTAAGGATGAATTGAATATGGTCAATTATAGATTATGGGTATTGGAGATGTATGATGCATGATCATATAGATATATATATATACATGTATCTTAGTCATTGCATGTTCATGAAATTATGTGAAAAGACAATGGTTGCTTATTAGGCTTATGATATGCCTTTGTATGCTTTGTCGAGCCTTTTCTCATATCTTTATATATGGGACTAGGCGTGTACTCGGTATACATATTCTTCTTCCGCTGTAAACTCTATTATTTTTGTATACCGTTATGGGTAAACAATTTACCGATCTAGTTATAGATAATCAAATCTAACACTTTGGTTTTCTGTGGTTCGAGTCTTGATGTGATCGTGGAGGTGTTTTGAAATTAGTTCGAACGCAAAAAGGTTATTTGTATTTTTATTGCTTAATTATTTAGATTACATCAGGATTCGAGTCTAGAAAATCAGGGTGTTACACTTGGTTAGTTCGTAATCTTGATGGGTTTTTGAAGTTTTCAACCTCAAGTGAAGAAAATGCAGAGTAAACAAGACCCAATGCTAAACAATGCTGGGAGCCTAACTATTCTCTCAACTACAAGTGAATTGAGTGAGCAACCATCCTTTTGACTCTTTCTTAGTTAAAGAGTCCAAAAGAAAAAGAAGATTAAAACTTTATGGGGTTTTCGAGGATACATCATCCATCATATGATTCTTAAAGATATCTTCATGAAACTTGATCCATAGGATCATCCAAGGAACAATTCATCTATTTCTTAACCTAAGAGTGGGGATGATGCATCACCATGCTTAGTTAGTTCGTAATCTCGGTGGGTTTTTGAAGTTTTCAATCTCAAGTGAAGAAAACGCAAAGTGAACAACACCAAATCCTAAACATTCCCAGGAGCCTAACTCTTCTCTCAACTACAAGTGAATTAAGTGAACAACCTTCCTTAGGGCTCCTTCTTAGCCAGTGAGCCCAAAAGAGAGGGAAGACTAAACGTTTATGGGGTTTTCTAGGACACACCATCCAAGATGTAATTTGTGAAGATATCTTCATAAAACTTGATTCTTAGGATCATCCAAGGAGCAATTCATCTAGCTCTTAACCTAAGAGTTTTAACAATGCATCACCATGCTTGGTTAGTTTGTAATCGTAATGGGGTTTTAAAGTTTTCAAGCTCAAGTAAATAAAAGGCAAAGTGAAGAAGACTCAATCCTAAACAATGTCAAGAGCCTAACTATTCTCTCCACTACAAGTGAATTGAGTGAACAACCATCTTTTGACTCTTATTTAGCTAGTGAGTCCAAAAGAGAGAGAAGATTAAAAGTTTATGGGGTTTTCTAGGACACATCATCTGACATGTGATTCATGAATATATCTTCATAAAACTTGATGCATAGGATCATCCCAGGAGCAAATCATCTAGTTCTTTACCTGAGAGTTCAGACAATGCTTCGCCATGCTTGGTCAGTTTGTAATCTCGATGGGTTTTTGAAGTTTTCAACCTCAAGTGAAGAAAACACAGAGTAAACAAGACCCAATGCTAAACAAATGCTGGGAGCCTAACTATTCTCTATACTACATGAAACATCCTACGTTCAATTTGAGAATAAGCCGAAACCAGGAAATTTTTCCAAAAATCAGAGGGGATTCAAGGGGCAAGATGAGCAGTGGAGTGTTAAGGAGAGTAGAATCAAGATAAGAAAGAAAGGGAAAGGAATGCAAACCATCCACAAGGCAACAGCGGAAGATGTAGGACATGAGTGAACCCAACAGCGTCTACTCGCTCAGGCGAGATTCAGTATCGCTCGAGCGAGACAACCCAACATGCTTGGGCGAAGTACGTATAGCTTAAGCGAAACCCAACAGAGACCTTTCTTTCGCTCACACTCGCTTGGAGCGGACACTTAGTCGCTGATCCATCATAACAACCCTTCACTTGGAATCACTCGGAATTCCACTCGGGTTTTACATATACTCATTTTCACTCGGGATTTACGCATAATCCCACTCGGAATCATTCAAGCCTATTTACTCGGGAAATCCTCCCACAAAATCCCTCACAATAAATCCAACAAAAGGGGTTTCTCTCAAAATCCATTTAAGTGTTCTTCACTCGGAAAGAACTCACATATATGAGTCTCACTTGGACTCGTTCCATACTTAAACACTCAGAACACTCATTACCCTATTCACTCGGAATAGGTTCCTATATTCACTCAGAATACATTTATAATTCATGCACTTAGAATATATCAATCTAAGTCCTTGCAATAGATCTTTCCTCGGGATATTCAAATCATTCCCCACTAGGGTTCACTCGGATTTTCATCACTTAATTACAATTAGGCTATCCTTCTTTTATAATACGTTCCACTCAGAATCCCATAAGACCATTATCTTTTGGCAAAGGCCCAAATGTACGAATCTCACTAGGAAATGAGTCTAAACCTCTTATATTCCTCTCGGAATTCATTAACTTAGATTCACTCCTTCAACACTATTATTTTTTAGTCGATAAGAAGCATCAAATCAACATAAAACTCATACATAAATGTACTCTCTGCTTCCCAAAGCCGACTACCCACTTAACAATACTCAACACTAAAACATATTCATGTTATCCCTAAAACATATGTATACATACAAACACTTAGATTATCCATCATCTTAACATGATTTATCATTATTAATCCTAAGCCACTCCAATACATAATGCCCAAATAAAACATATATATATATCAATAGGAATTTACACTCGAGTAATATCAACTTAACTTTATTCATTCACTAACATCCATTATCCAATACATTTACATGATTTCAATGTAAATCTTATATATACACACATTCAATATGAACAATCACAAACATCTTCAATCGGGTTTCTTACCCCTTTCACTCGGCTATAAAGTCTAATATCCTCATCAATAATATAATCCCTCAATCGGATTTCATCTCTAGTCTACCCCAAAACTATATTAACAATATTCACACTCCGAGCCATGCTCAAGGAGTCTGTCCGAGCCCAGCTCCAGGACTTAAACATATTCATCACATGTTGTCATCTGATTGCCGATCGGTATAGAAGTTCAACGCATTCTAGTGGCGAATCGGATGCATACGGTTTCATCCACTCGGCGTCCAATGCCAATGCACTCAGCATTTTATCAAGCGTCTCATTTCACGCTTTGTGCTCCAGGCACTGCCCCGAGTCCAACCCGAGGTCTTTCATCATATACAACATTAGGACCACGTCCTCTTCACTCGGGATTACACCCTCGTGGCACCCCGCAAGGTGTTCATATTCAATAACTCAATATCACATATACATATAAATTCAACTCATATTCATTCGATTGCCCACTCGGAAATCTGCGTTCAACATTAAATTCACTCGGCAACTCAACAATAATCAGATGACTTGGCTTATACCACATGCACTCGGCATCACTATGCCATCACTCGGAATTATCATCTATCACAAGCCTCACAGGCTATTTCATGGGATACACTCAGACTTAGCATTTTCTAAGCCTCACCAACCATCATATATGTATAATTCCACTTGGAATACAACACTAGTAATTAACCCATGCCAATATTTCACTCGGATTTATCCTTTCCAATAAGCATTTCATGCTTTCATTTACAAGCCTGCTCGGCATTCATCATAACAGTCCCCATACAAGCATTCAGCATACGCATACACATCAATAAAAACTCACATGCATTCAAATGTACACACACCCAGGGACAAATAGAGAATCACACATAGAACTTAATATTCATCATGTGCATCTCATACATCTTAACATAAACATCATTAACAAACATCACACATCATATGAACGGGTATCATACATTACATAAATAATAAGCATCAATAATCTGGGCTATTTACTCAACTACAGCATACCATACATATTACAACACAACAGAGTGTGACAATTTCACCCGGAAACCCATCCAAAAATCCATGCATTTAAGATGCAAAGCCCCCTTACCTGGAATGATGTTCCAGAGGTAACATGGCATCTCGGCTTAGCCACAACAGCACCCTGCTCGGCTTTTTAAACCATAGAAGAGCCATCACAGCTTCCTTCCGAAACAGCTCTTCCACCAAGTCAATGAAGAAGTCTCCTAAAGCTCACAAACTTTACTCGGCCCAGTAGAGATCCTAGACTTTACTCCACTTAAGCCTTCAAGCTACCAACACCCAAGTTCCACTCTGCTCACAGCCATGGAAGAGTCCATGCTGTTTCACTCGAGCAGCAACCTCCAAGCTCCCCAAGGCATACAACCATGCCCTCATGCATCATGCATGTCTTCGTCCTCACAACACAGTAGACCATCTTGCATCCACAACTGAGGCACCCAGAGACTGCTATAGCTTCTAACCAAGGCACAATGAGCCCATCACATGGAGAAAGATGAAGAGGAAGCACCAGGGAAACAAGGAATAGCCTAGTTTCCATAACACACAACTGTACGCTGTTCCACTCAGTTCTATGCCATGCAGGAGTGGAAGAAGAGGATGAAGGAAAGGAAGGAGATGAAGCAGGAGTTCCAACAAGTTCTAGAGGGAGGGAGGAGCACTTCTCTCCTCCATAACATGCACCAACAAAGAATGAAGAGAGAGTGAGTAGAAAAACATGCAACCAAGGCCTTATCATCTCAGCCTTATCAGCATCCCCCTCATCACAACATCCCATCCTCATTTAATGCAAGTCCATCAGCATTTAATGCCAATTCTCTCAACAATGATTACACAAACACCACGTGGACAAGGAGGGAGAGAATAGGTTCCTATATTCACTCAGAATACATTTATAATTCATGCACTTAGAATATATCAATCTAAGTCCTTGCAATAGATCTTTCCTCGGGATATTCAAATCATTCCCCACTAGGGTTTACTCGGATATTCATCACTTAATTACAATTAGGCTATCCTTCTTTTATAATACGTTCCACTCAGAATCCCATAAGACCATTATCTTTCGGCAAAGGCCCAAATGTACGAATCTCACTCGAAAATGAGTCTAAACCTCTTATATTCCTCTCGGGATTCATTAACTTAGATTCACTCCTTCAACACCATTATTTTTTAGTCGATAAGAAGCATCAAATCAACATAAAACTCATACATAAATGTACTCTCTGCTTCCCAAAGCCGACTGCCCACTCAGCAATACTCAACACTAAAACATATTCATGTTATCCCTAAAACATATGTATACATACAAACACTCAGATTATCTATCATCTTAACATGATTTATCATTATTAATCCTAAGCCACTCCAATACATAATGCCCAAATAAAACATATATATATATCAATAGGAATTTACACTCGAGTAATATCAACTTAACTTTATTCATTCACTAACATCCATTATCCAATACATTTACATGATTTTAATGTAAATCTTATATATACACACACTCGGATCTAATACATATATTTGTATTCATTATACAACAGGTCATAAGAGCCAACCAAGGCTTTAATACATCAATTGCACTCGGTGCATTACATTATTCATACAGCCTCATCATAAATACCCATCCCTTTGGTTTAAAACCATCATAACATTCCAAACCGACCTGCAGACACTGAAAAATGGTGTAGGGGTGAGCATGACATATTAAATGACAGATATTGGCTCGGATTAATCATGGAATCCATAACACGCCATAACATATACATCAATCAGCTCAACATTCACTGCCATTCAATATGAACAATCACAAACATCTTCAATCGGGTTTCTTACCCCTTTCACTCGGCTATAAAGTCTAATATCCTCATCAATAATATAATCCCTCAATCGGATTTCATCTCAAGTCTACCCCAAAACTATATCAACAATATTCACACTCCGAGCCATGCTCAAGGAGTCTGTCCGAGCCCAGCTCCAGGACTTAAACATATTCATCACATGTTGTCATCTGATTGCCGATCGGTATAGAAGTTCAACGCATTCCAGTGGCGAATTGGATGCATACAGTTTCATCCACTCGGCGTCCAATGCCAATGCACTCGGCATTTCATCAAGCGTCTCATTTCACGCTTTGTGCTCCAGGCACTGCCCCGAGTCCAACCCGAGGTCTTTCATCATATGCAACATTAGGACCACGTCCTCTTCACTCGGGATTACACCCTCGTGGCACCCCGCAAGGTGTTCATATTCAATAACTCAATATCACGTATACATATAAATTCAACTCATATTCATTCGATTGCCCACTCGGAAATCTGCCTTCAACATTAAATTCACTCGGCAACTCAACAATAATCAGATGACTCGGCTTATACCACATGCACTCGGTATCACTATGCCATCACTCGGAATTATCATCTATCACAAGCCTCACAGGCTATTTAATGGGATACACTCAGACTTAGCATTTTCTAAGCCTCACCCACCATCATATATGTATAATTCCACTCGGAATACAACACTAGTAATTATCCCATGCCAATATTTCACTCGGATTTATCCTTTCCAATAAGCATTTCATGCTTTCATTTATAAGCCTACTCGGCATTCATCATGACAGTCCCCATACAAGCATTCAGCATACGCATACACATCAATAAAAACTCACATGCATTCAAATATACACACACCCAGGGACAAATAGAGAATCACACATAGAACTCAACATTCATCATGTGTATCTCATACATCTTAACATAAACATCATCAACAAACATCACACATCATATGAACGGGTATCATACATTACATAAACAATACGCATCAATAATCCGGGCTATTTACTCAACTACAGCATACCATACATATTACAACACAACATAGTGTGACAATTTCACCCGAAAACCCATCCAGAAATCCATGCATTTAAGATGCAAAGCCCCCTTACCTGGAATGATGTTCCAGAGGTAACATGGCCACTCGGCTCAGCCACAGCAGCACCCTGCTCGGCTTTTTAAACCATAGAAGAGCCATCACAGCTTCCTTCCGAAACAGCTCTCCCACCAAGTCAATGAAGAAGTCTCCTAAAGCTCACAAACTTCACTCGGCCCAGTAGAGATCCTAGACTTTACTCCACTCAAGCCTTCAAGCCACCAACACCCAAGTTCCACTCTACTCACAACTATGGAAGAGTCCATGCTGTTTCACTCGAGCAGCAACCTTCAAGCTCCCCAACGCATACAACCATGCCCTCATGCATCATGCATGTCTTCGTCCTCATAACATAGTGGACCATCTTGCATCCACAACTGAGGCACCCAGAGACTGCTACAGCTTCCAACCAAGGCACAATCAGCTCATCACATGGAGAAAGATGAAGAGGAAGCACCAGGGAAACAAGGAATAGCCTAGTTTCCATAACACACAGCTGCACGCTGTTCCACTCGGTTCTATGCCATGCAGGAGTGGAAGAAGAGGATGAAGGAAAGGAAGGAGATGAAGCAGGAGCTCTAACAAGTTCTAGAGGGAAGGAGGAGCACTTCTCTCCTCCATAACATGCACCAACAAAGAATGAAGAGAGAGTGAGTAGAAAAACATGCAACCAAGGCCTTATCATCTCAACCTTATTAGCATCCCCCTCATCACAACATCCCATCCTCATTTAATGCAAGTCCATCAGCATTTAATGCCAATTCTCTCAACAATGATTACACAAACACCACGTGGACAAAGAGGAAGAGAAAACCGGACCCATTTGACCATCAAGGCACATGAGTCATCAACATGGGTGTAACACCCTAATAATTAGCAACTAATAAATCCCAAAATATGAGAAAATTTTTCACGAAAGCAGTCACGTAACATTTGATGTAGAAGGGAGTAGGCAATGGGGAAAACTAAGAACATTCACGCGCATAAGCAACATACAGGGAAGCTAAAACTGGGGCCGGCTCAATGGGTTTATCGTAACACACCTACACTAGGGCGGATTGCACAACACCGTTTGTTCGCTTAGACGGGGTCTGACACCGTCCAGGCGGGGTAAAGAATGCAGCAGCGGATAGAATCAATGAGGCTTCCCTTCGAGTGATACTGGTTACTCAACAGGAGGAATGGATAAGAGAATATGTTAATACATTCACACGCGTAGCATTCGGTGGAAAGGCGAAATTAGAATCATCCTGCTAGGCTAGGCGGGATATAATTATCTTGGGCGGGCTGTCCTAGTTACTTGGGCGAGGTATGACACCGCCTAAACGAAATCTACATGACGCCTCTTTACACAACTACAAGGTAATTTCCTCCATCAGGTTAGGACAAGGGTTCGATAAGTAAATCCTCACACTCGCCTTTCACTCAGAAAATGAGAAGTTACAGGATACACATATGTTAGTAAGTTGCGGAGAAAGGAAGGGTCTGAACCTATTCCGCCCAACTCAACTAATTATGACAACGCCTGGGCGGACTTAGTCATACGCCCAAATCCGGGGTTCAACATCGGGGTCCGAATTGCGTTAATATCACAACGGATAGGAGAGGGTAATGGTCACTATCTCGCTCTGGTAATTACTCGCTTCAGCGTGAGTTCTCGCGCTTGGGCGGATTGCTCCCACACTTCAGGCGGGGTACGACTCCGCCTATAGTATCCGACATACATTTTCCTAATACAATTCTCGGTTCATTCGGACTTAGCTATAACCTGCTCGATCAGGCTGTTCCTGCGTATCTATTAAAGCATAATTAGGAAACAAAGCAACACATGGCATCACACACACCAAAACCATACATCCATATATATACATAAAGGTGCACGTCAGTAATTACAATACAAAATCAGACTTCTTCTTGTTCATAAAGTTCTATTCATTCACAAAAACATTAACATCCGGTATGAGCTAGTCCGAGCTTCATCTAACAACGCCTTAATTAAACCTTCGAAATGCATCAGCACTCCGCCCAGCATTCCAGTTCTGCTTTTGATCCTCCTCACGAGAGACATTCACTGAAAATGGCCACTGTAGGGGTGAGCTTTTACATGTAAAATGATACTCACAGACTCGGTATCAGCGTCAGTACACGCTCCTGCTTTCCTTCAATTTTTCTCAAGTAACCAAATTCATACAATTCAAACAACATTCATGATACACATAATTCACAGAGTTTATTCCACATCTAAATACATATTCATGCATTCAAAATCATACACATGCACATATATAGATTTATACATCATCACAATCAACCTTACTTCTACATGCATGCACGCGGATCCGACTCGGGAAAAGACTCTCAGTTACAGCCCCCTTTTTCTTTTGGCCCCTCGTCCCTCAGCTCTTACCAGGTGGCACCGGCCCCCCACGGCGTCTCGAGACTCACTTCTCTAGCTCCAACGGCTACCACGAGCCCTATTGGGATCTAGCCAGGGTTGGTAACTGGAAGTCATTTCCCTTGGGGTTCTTGACCTTCCATGGGTCACCCCACTCTTACTCATGCAACTAACACATTTATCATTACTCATCATCGCGCCTTGAACACCTTACCATAGTCATTAAGTAAGAACGGATATCTCCCATTATTCATCATCATTCAGTCAGTCACACCCGCGCATGATACAGTCGATCATCAGACTAACAACATTGAGCAATTCAATTAAGAACATGCACATACACATTTTTCATAGTGACAACAAAATAGATCCATCATTATCATCCACGAGCAAACTACGCCATCGTCACGAAGATCACCATCAAAATCTCAAATCATGCATCAGTTTTAGTAATTGTGAACACATGCATACATGCACAGCATCAGTTCTAATGAATTATAAAAACATGCACACACACACACTTAGCAGTACGTTCATCCGGTACCGTTCTTAGACCATGCATTTGACATGCAAGCGCCCCCTACCTTTAGAAGAACCTCAGAAACCTCTTTCCGTTCTCGTCGTTGGGTCCGATGTCCTTCTCCTGGTTCGTCCGGTCTTCTTTGGCTTTGTCGTATTCTGCGCCTGATTCTGGGATGGAGCGTAGTCTGTTCTTCAGTACTGGAATCAAGATCTCCAGGAGCGAAGAGTGAGATGGAAGAAGAAGAATGAAGACGAAGAGAGAAAACAGAGGATGAAGTGACGGAGAAAGAGTCTAAAGAAATAGCGAGAGTGTTTTTCACCAAGGCTCACGCTTATATATATATATACATATGTGCATGCGCACAGCAAAAGCAAGAGTGGGATGGGAGAGTGCGTGCCCGTCAGTCACGCGCACTCCACCTCATCCCCTGTCCGCCACCATTTTAATATTTTAATGGCTTAAACTCACTTAGTTAAATGCACTTAACAGTTATTTCTAGTTGAAATCAAGTCTTAATGGTTCATTCTTTATTCAGCATTAAATTTTAAAACGGGGATGTTACAGTTCTCCCCCACTGAAAAAGAATTTCGTCCCCGAAATTCAGTTGGTACTTACGTAGGTAAACAATTCGGGGTACTGCTGTCGCATGGCGTCTTCGCGTTCCCATGTGTAGGAGGTGATCTTGCCTTGCTGCCACTCCACCTTAACTAGCCTTACGTTCTTGTTCCTTAAGCGTTTTACCGATTGATCCACGATTCCAACCGGTGTAGTCACAGCGGTTAGGTCCTCCTTGATCTCTACCTCGTCGTCAGGCATCGTGTGGCTGGGGTCATGCAAATACTTCCTTAGTTGAGACACATGAAAAACGTTGTGTAATCGGGACAAGTGAATTGGTAACGCGAGGCGGTATGCCACGGGGCCAATCCGTTCTACTACCTCATAAGGTCCGATGTAGCGAGGGCTTAACTTCCCACTTTTTAAGGCTCGTCCAACTCCTTTACTCGGAGAGGTTCTCAGAAACACTCGATCTCCGACTTGAAATTCCAATGGCTTGATGCGTTTGTCATGGTAGCTCTTCTGCCTGTCTTGTGATGCTTTCATCTTCTCCCTTATCACTCGGATCTGTTCTGTGGTTTGCTTTACGATGCCTGGTCCCAGTAATAGACTTTCACCCGTTTCCGACCAACAGAGCGGGGTTCGGCATCTACGCCCATATAATGCCTCGTAAGGTGCCATGCCAATGCTGTGATGATGGCTGTTGTTGTACGTAAACTCGATCAAGGGAAGGTACTGCTCCCAGTCCCCACCGTACTCTAACACACACGCTCTCAATAAGTCTTCTAGACTCTGAATCGTTCGCTCGGATTGTCCATCCGATTGGGGGTGGTAGGCAGAACTAAGCCAAAGCTTCGTCCCCAGTTCTTGATGCAAGCTGGTCCAAAATCTGGACGTAAATCTAGGGTCCCTATCTGAGACGATGGAAGTAGGTATGCCATGCAGTCGAATAACTTCTTGAATGTAGATTCGAGCCAATTTATGCAATGGGTACTTCATATTTACAGGTAAGAAGTGTGCACTCTTCGTCAATCTATCAACAATGACCCAAATGGCATCATGGCCCGCTCGGTTCCTGGGTAATCCCATGATAAAATCCATCGCAATTGAGTCCCATTTCCACACGGGGATTTCCAGAGGCTGCATTGCACCGTATAGTTTTTGGTGCTCTATCTTCGATTTCTGACAAGTGATACACCGGGCCACGTACTCCGCCACATCCTTCTTTAGTCCGGGCCACCAAAACTGTCTCCTCAAGTCGTGGTACATCTTCGTGGTTCCTGGGTGAATGCTGAGTAGGCTTTTGTGGGCTTCATCAAGCACCATTCTTCTCAATCCTCCTTCACTTGGCATGTATATTCTGTTCCTCACCCGGAAGATCCCGTCTGACCCTTCTGCCAAGGATAAATCCTTTCCTTTAGCCTGAATTTCCTTCATTTCAGCTAGGTAAGAGTCCGCCTGTTGCTGTTCGTACACGGATTTTAAGAATTCGTTGGCAATCCTCAACGTACTGATTGTCATCTTCTGAGAGGAAGGGGCGTCAACATGCAAGTTCATGTCTCGGAACCGCTCCAACAACTCAACTTCTTTTGCCATCATGGCTGCTATGTGGAGGGATTTTCGGCTCAATGCGTCTGCTACGACGTTTGCCTTACCTGGGTGGTATTTCAACTCGAAATCATAGTCCTTCAAAAACTCAATCCATCTTCTCTGCCTCATGTTCAGCTCCTTCTGGTCGAATAGGTATTTAAGGCTCTTATGATCGCTGTACACTTCAAATTTGGATCCGTACAAGTAATGCCTCCAGATTTTCAATGCAAAAACTACTGCTGCCAACTCCAAGTCATGGGTCGGATAATGTTGTTCGTGGGGTCTCAATTGTCGAGAGGCATATGCTATCACCCGATCTTTCTGCATGAGTACACATCCTAATCCGAGTCCGGACGCGTCACAATAGACCACGAAGCTTTCTCGTAACTCCGGTAATGCTAACACCGGAGCAGTTGTCAACTTATTCTTCAGCTCTTGGAAGCTGCTCTCACACTCCGGACTCCACACAAAAGGAACGTTCTTCCGAGTCAATTTAGTCAGAGGTAATGCCAACTTAGAAAATCCTTCGATGAACCTTCTATAATAACCTGCCAAGCCCATAAAACTCCTTATTTCCGAGATCGATCTGGGCCTCTCCCACGCTATTACAGCAGCTACCTTCGCAGGATCCACCGAGACGCCTCGCTTGGAGATCACATGCCCGAGGAAGTGGATCTCATCCATCCAAAATTCGCACTTTGAAGGCTTTGCAAACAATTGCTTCTCCTTCAACACTTGGAGTACCGCCCTGAGATGTCCTTCATGCTCCTCCGATGTCTTAGAATAAACTAGAATATCGTCAATGAAGACAACAACAAACCGATCTAAGAAGGAATGGAATATGCTGTTCATGTAATTCATGAAAACAGCAGGGGCGTTCGTCACACCGAACGGCATCACCACATACTCATAGTGACCATACCTAGTCCTAAAGGCAGTTTTAGGAATGTCCGAGTCCTTCACTCGGATTTGGTGATATCCCGATCGTAAGTCGATTTTTGAGAAGACTGAGGCTCCACGCAGCTGGTCAATTAAATCATCAATCCTAGGCAGTGGGTATCGATTCTTGATTGTGAGTTTGTTGAGCTGTCGATAATCTATACAAAGTCTCAAGCTGCCATCCTTCTTCTTAACAAGTAGCACAGGTGCGCCCCATGGTGACACGCTTGGTCTAATGAACTGCTTCTCAAGTAACTCATCCACTTGTTTCTTCAACTCGACCAATTCAGTTGAGGACATTCTGTAGGGTGCACTGGAGACCGGTTCGGCTCCAGGGATCAAGTCTATAGAGAATTCAACTTCTCTATGGGGAGGTACACTCGGGACGTCCTCTGGGAACACTTCTGGGAATTCGCAGACAACCGGAATTTCGTTCACTAGGGGCTCATTCTCATCTTTGGTTAGACAAAGCATCATAAACAGTCGGGTTATACCTAGTGCCGTGCCATCTTCAGTGGGTTGTTCTGGGAAAACTATCTCTCGGTTTCTACAATCTACTAATACCTTATTGGCTAAAAGCCAATCTATTCCAAGCACAATATCAAGACCCTTTAAGGGCATGCAAATCAGATCGAAGGTGAAACTCCGATCATACAACTCAAATGCTACATTTTTACATATGGACGATGTGAACACAGTAGGGCCAGTGGGGCTGGCCACTTCTAGAGTCCGGTTCATAGACACAGTTGGTAGCTTTAACCGTTTCACGCACTCATCAGCTATAAAAGAATGGGTAGCTCCCGAATCGAAAACAACATTAAGCGTATTCATTCCAAGTGAGCACTTACATTGTACTAGATCATTTGCTGGTGCAACATCCTCTGCATTGATGGTGTAGATCCTTCCTGTCGCTGTTGGGCCGGTGTTCCTCTCTCGACTGTTCGGGGCATGCATCATATTTCCTCTGGTTCCGTTGCCTCTGCCACCAGGTCGTGGGTTATCATTCACTCTGGTCCGATCTTGAAATCCTCCTTGACGCGCATTGGCGTTTGCCTGGCGGAGTTGAGGGCAGTCCGGGCGAACGTGTCCCTTCTCTCCGCAGTGGTAGCATTTAACATTTGTATCATTGCATTCCCTAGCAAAATGATCACCGCCACATTTAAAGCATCCGCCATACCTTGGTCGCCCACTCATCTGTCTCCCTCGGTCATTATAGTTCTGATATCTGGTGGAGGGTTCATTCCTCCTCACGTTCCCTGGCCTCTTGAAACGTGATTGCTGAGGCCTCAAGTGTTGGTTGGCTCTGCTGCACTGGCCTGAATGGGCCCTGTCATCCTCTTCGAATATTCTACACTTGTTCACTAAGGCAGGGAAACTCCGGATTTCATGGTATCTGCAGGCCCTCTTGATATCCGATCTCAGTCCGTTCTCAAACTTAAGACACTTGGAGTGCTCCGTTCCCGGCTGCTGGAAGGGCGGATAGAATAGGCACAATTCTTCAAATCTGGTCGCGTATTCTTCCACAGTCATGGAGCCCTGTTTTAACTCCATGAACTCCAGCTCTTTTCGACTCCTCACTGTGTCGGGAAAGTATTTGTCTAGGAAGCAGGCCTTGAAATCGTCCCACGTCAGTTGATTGTCATCCTCGGGGAATTGGCTCCTAGCTATCTTCCACCAATTCTCCGCTTCATCTCGTAGCATATACACTGCACATTCCACCTTCTGGGCTTCGGTACAGCGAAGACCCCTAAAAATTCTCTCTAATTCCTGAGTCCACTTGAACGCCGCCTCAGGGTTCCGTCCTCCTAAGAATTCACTCGGCTTCCTCTTCAGGAAGCGGTCCAGCACATGGCCATCCTCAGGATGAGTTTGGCCTTGCCTTTCAAACACATCAGCAAAGCGTTGGAATGCTGTGGCTATAGCCTCCATACTTTGACGATGCGCCATTCCTTATCCTGAAATTGACATTTAAGGATAAGTACACGGAGCCACTTACTACCGATCTAGTTATTAGTCTAACAATTAATAACTTAGCACATTATGCCATCTCTCTATATATATATATATTATAATAAACAATCAATAGGACCAGGAGGGGCAACACCCTCCTATCCGCAAGCCAATATCAATCAGGTTCAACCAATATCACAACAATTTCAACCATTCAATCAAAGACACAAACACCACCGCTTACACTTGGTAAGCATACTTTGGCCTTGGACTTTTCGGTCCGCTCTGATACCAAAATGTAGCACCCTAATAATTAGCAACTAATAAATCCCAAAATATGAGAAAATTTTTCACGAAAGCAGTCACGTAACATTTGATGTAGAAGGGAGTAGGCAATGGGGAAAACTAAGAACATTCACGCGCATAAGCAACATACAGGGAAGCTAAAACTGGGGCCGGCTCAATGGGTTTATCGTAACACACCTACACTAGGGCGGATTGCACAACACCGTTTGTTCGCTTAGACGGGGTCTGACACCGTCCAGGCGGGGTAAAGAATGCAGCAGCGGATAGAATCAATGAGGCTTCCCTTCGAGTGATACTGGTTACTCAACAGGAGGAATGGATAAGAGAATATGTTAATACATTCACACGCGTAGCATTCGGTGGAAAGGCGAAATTAGAATCATCCTGCTAGGCTAGGCGGGATATAATTATCTTGGGCGGGCTGTCCTAGTTACTTGGGCGAGGTATGACACCGCCTAAACGAAATCTACATGACGCCTCTTTACACAACTACAAGGTAATTTCCTCCATCAGGTTAGGACAAGGGTTCGATAAGTAAATCCTCACACTCGCCTTTCACTCAGAAAATGAGAAGTTACAGGATACACATATGTTAGTAAGTTGCGGAGAAAGGAAGGGTCTGAACCTATTCCGCCCAACTCAACTAATTATGACAACGCCTGGGCGGACTTAGTCATACGCCCAAATCCGGGGTTCAACATCGGGGTCCGAATTGCGTTAATATCACAACGGATAGGAGAGGGTAATGGTCACTATCTCGCTCTGGTAATTACTCGCTTCAGCGTGAGTTCTCGCGCTTGGGCGGATTGCTCCCACACTTCAGGCGGGGTACGACTCCGCCTATAGTATCCGACATACATTTTCCTAATACAATTCTCGGTTCATTCGGACTTAGCTATAACCTGCTCGATCAGGCTGTTCCTGCGTATCTATTAAAGCATAATTAGGAAACAAAGCAACACATGGCATCACACACACCAAAACCATACATCCATATATATACATAAAGGTGCACGTCAGTAATTACAATACAAAATCAGACTTCTTCTTGTTCATAAAGTTCTATTCATTCACAAAAACATTAACATCCGGTATGAGCTAGTCCGAGCTTCATCTAACAACGCCTTAATTAAACCTTCGAAATGCATCAGCACTCCGCCCAGCATTCCAGTTCTGCTTTTGATCCTCCTCACGAGAGACATTCACTGAAAATGGCCACTGCAGGGGTGAGCTTTTACATGTAAAATGATACTCACAGACTCGGTATCAGCGTCAGTACACGCTCCTGCTTTCCTTCAATTTTTCTCAAGTAACCAAATTCATACAATTCAAACAACATTCATGATACACATAATTCACAGAGTTTATTCCACATCTAAATACATATTCATGCATTCAAAATCATACACATGCACATATATAGATTTATACATCATCACAATCAACCTTACTTCTACATGCATGCACGCGGATCCGACTCGGGAAAAGACTCTCAGTTACAGCCCCCTTTTTCTTTTGGCCCCTCGTCCCTCAGCTCTTACCAGGTGGCACCGGCCCCCCACGGCGTCTCGAGACTCACTTCTCTAGCTCCAACGGCTACCACGAGCCCTATTGGGATCTAGCCAGGGTTGGTAACTGGAAGTCATTTCCCTTGGGGTTCTTGACCTTCCATGGGTCACCCCACTCTTACTCATGCAACTAACACATTTATCATTACTCATCATCGCGCCTTGAACACCTTACCATAGTCATTAAGTAAGAACGGATATCTCCCATTATTCATCATCATTCAGTCAGTCACACCCGCGCATGATACAGTCGATCATCAGACTAACAACATTGAGCAATTCAATTAAGAACATGCACATACACATTTTTCATAGTGACAACAAAATAGATCCATCATTATCATCCACGAGCAAACTACGCCATCGTCACGAAGATCACCATCAAAATCTCAAATCATGCATCAGTTTTAGTAATTGTGAACACATGCATACATGCACAGCATCAGTTCTAATGAATTATAAAAACATGCACACACACACACTTAGCAGTACGTTCATCCGGTACCGTTCTTAGACCATGCATTTGACATGCAAGCGCCCCCTACCTTTAGAAGAACCTCAGAAACCTCTTTCCGTTCTCGTCGTTGGGTCCGATGTCCTTCTCCTGGTTCGTCCGGTCTTCTTTGGCTTTGTCGTATTCTGCGCCTGATTCTGGGATGGAGCGTAGTCTGTTCTTCAGTACTGGAATCAAGATCTCCAGGAGCGAAGAGTGAGATGGAAGAAGAAGAATGAAGACGAAGAGAGAAAACAGAGGATGAAGTGACGGAGAAAGAGTCTAAAGAAATAGCGAGAGTGTTTTTCACCAAGGCTCACGCTTATATATATATATACATATGTGCATGCGCACAGCAAAAGCAAGAGTGGGATGGGAGAGTGCGTGCCCGTCAGTCACGCGCACTCCACCTCATCCCCTGTCCGCCACCATTTTAATATTTTAATGGCTTAAACTCACTTAGTTAAATGCACTTAACAGTTATTTCTAGTTGAAATCAAGTCTTAATGGTTCATTCTTTATTCAGTATTAAATTTTAAAACGGGGATGTTACAATGGGGATCACATAGGAGAAGAAAAGAGAAAAGGGAAACTGGGCCCTACAATGGTCCAAGAGCACCAGCGGTCCCTCATTAATCAATTGCCTCGCCTGAGCGAATGCTACCCTTAAGATCCTTCGCTTGGGCGGATTCCATCCAGCAACTGATTCCCTTCGCCCTCACTCGGGCGAAGTTCCATTCGCCTGGGCGAATTCCCTCCAGTGTCTAAACACTGATACTGTGTCAAGCTTGCTTGAGCGAGACTTACCCTCGCCTGAGCGAGAATTACCCAGAAGCTAAATTCCCAACATGTGAGTCTGTCGCTCGGGCGAGAATTCACTTCACCTGAGCGAAATGATCAACACTGGCACAGAAACTGAAAGCTCTCACCTCACTCACAATTTCATTCAACTCAGCCCATGTAATTACACTTAAGCCAGCTCAATTATTTCTAGCATACCATATACAACCTTCAAGGCATATACTTGTCCAATCATCCATACTTATAAAATTGTCATTCCAAACATATTAATCATATGAAGTTCAAACTCATCTTTATCATATATATGTTCATACCTTGCCACAATAATTCTACATTTTCCCACACATCATCCTCAATAATCAAAGATTTTCCATTTACACTAATTACTCATTTTTATAAAATTCGGGGTGTTACAATTCTCCCCACCTTCAAGGAATTTCGTCCGCAAAATTCAATCATGGACCTGCCTCAGTAAACAACTCGGCATTCACTGCATGTCAAACAAAACAACTCACATACCAATGCTCTCTAAGCTTTCACCGATTGGTAATTCCAATCGGCACAATTCCACCTTACTCAGCAACTCTTTTTTTTCACTTACCCATCACTTTAATACTCAACCACATACTCATCCATTCAGATTCAAATCCTCACCTTACTTGGAGCAGTCCAATAGACTCAAGCCATCTCCATAAGCAGCTACAGTCTCACTTGCCGACCTATGAACTGCTGCATCCAACTTATAGGATAATGCCTCATTCCTACAGGGTTACAACAATTGCATAGAGTCACTACAAAATGCAAACTGCCACAATACCTATGGCATGTAGAGTCATACTGGAATAACATCCTCACAGTTATGTCACTCATACCGACTGCATTCACTCAGACAATGCCAATCTATATGAAATTTATGGGCAATTCCTATACTTTTATGATCAATATTCCAATAATAATATCATCACTACGCATTAACTATGATGCATCATACGCCAACAGTCAATAAACACCAGTTATCATCACAGTAAAATGCATTTTATCAATAAATTTTCAACCCATTCAAGGTATATTTCCAATCCTTATACCTTTTCTAGTGCAATCTGTAACATCCCCATTTTAATTAAAGCAACTGAGTTAAATAACAAGTCAACAAGTCAACACCTCCCTTAATTTAATTAACTAAGAGTAACAGGATGATTAACGTGGAAGCATTGTGACATGGGCAGGATTATCACGTTTCCCCATCCCACCATACTGCACTCCACGCGGGTATTTATACAGGTGAGGCCATGCTCTTCACACAGAGAATTCCACGAACTCTCTTCTTCATTCCTCTTGTTTTCTCTCTTGCCTTCTCCGCTCTCCAGTCCATCCCCTGCTTCGAGAACCAAAGTGACGGTGCTACAGTGGAGTGGAACTCCCCACACTTGAAAAGACGATCGCCGAGTGAAGCAGCAGAGTGGAGAACCACTACCCAAGCAGGAAGAAATCCCTCGGAGTTTCGTAATTGGTAGGGGGAGTATCTTCTATCTTAAATGCATGGGTTATGAACAGGTTTCGAGTGCGGATGCTTGCTATATCCGTGCTCTGATGGTGTATTGCGTTGCATGTGAGTGTGTATAGTTCGGTTGCATGACGAGTGAGAAATGAGTGATTGCATGTTAGCACCTTTCTCATAGATGTGTGTGTTGCAGGATCTCAGTTTGCATGTTGAGTTGTGTTGATATGAATGTCTGACTGAAGCTACCCAGGTTATAGAAATGCATATGTTGATACGTCTGCTATAATAAATTGTTTGCGTGTAGGAAATGCCTTCTTTAGAAGAATTCTGATACTGTCTTACATCGATTGCATGATAGGTTGTGATTTTTAGAATGATGCATGTGTTGAATGAAGCTATAAACTGATTGCATGTCTTGATCGAACGAAATGTTGTGGATATCTGGATATGGAATGATAACTGATTGCATGGCAGCTATATATATTGAGTCCGGATAATGTGTACTACGGATTGCATGGTATGTGTGTGTGCTTGAATGCGAGAATGCATGCATGAAATAAATGTTGTGCGTCGAATCCGCGTGTGGCGCATGTGATGCGTTGTGCTGGGAGCACGTAGTGTGTGACACTACCTTCGGTCAACCAGCGTGTGACGCTGTAAAATCCTTGAGTGTGGCTCAAGGTAGCCCTTGAGTGGACTCGGGCTGTCTGTGAACACCGCCGTTGGCGCTGTGAGCGTTGGTGTCACCTGTGGACAAACGGTTGGGTACCTGTAAAATGGCCAAGCAGTTGTAAGCTGACCTGATAGCTGAGAGCTATGTATAAAAAGGCTGTGATGCCTACGTTGCAACGTCAGACCGATACACACGATGCGGAACCAAGTGAAATCTTCTGTGCTTATCATTGTTAATATTACTACTACTGTTAATGTTGTTGGAATTGGTTAAGTATGCCGAGTGGGAAGTGAATGGGTGAAATGCGTAGGACTAAGTGGATGCTCTGTGCATGTGTTATTGACTGAAAATTTATTATGCATTTGATATCGTGTGTGAGTATACTGAACGTGTATGCCAAGTAATCCATTCCGTGTGTACGTACCCTAGATGCTGAATGAAAACTGTTTCATGAATATTCGTATATATATATATATATATGCATGCAAGTGTATCCGTGTCATTGAAAATGCTATGACTACAGTCGAGTGACGATCGGTAAATATAGAACGGTAAGTGTTACTCATATATGTCTTGATTGATGGATGTTGCCATAATCTTAATCGTGTTGTACGTATATGTATTGTTGTGTAATTGGCAGATAACCTGAGTCGGTATCTATCATTTGAAATTTAAGATGCTCACCCCTGCAGTGGCTATTTTTCAGTGAATGTCTCTCGAGATGAGGACCAGAAGCAGAGCTGGAACGATGAGCGAAGTGTTAATGTATCTGGAAGGCTTAATTAATGCGATGTTAGATTAAGCCCTGACTGGTTCATGTCGAATGTTAGTGTTTTTGGATGAATAGAACCTTATGGACAAGGAGAAATCCGATTTTGTTTGTAAATATTGACATATGCTCTTATTATATATATCTGGATGTATGGTTTCGTGTGTATGACATGCTATGTGCTACCTTGTTTCATACTTGTGCTTTATTGAATACGCAGGGACGGCATGATTTGGCAGGCTACAGCCAAGTCTGGGTGAATTACGAATCGTCTCTAGGAAGACTTATGTCGGATACGTTGGGCGAAGTCGTACCCCGCCCGAAGTGTGGGGGCAATTCGCCCAAGCGTGAGGACTTGCGCTGAAGCGAGTAATTATCAGAGCGCGATACCGCCCATTATCCCTCCTATCCGTTGTGATGCTAATGCAATCCAGACCCCGGTGTTGACCCCTGATTTGGGCGTTGAGGTTGAGTCCGCCTAGGCGTTGTCATAATTAGCTGAGTTGGGCGGAATAGGTTCAAGCCCCTCCTTCCTCCACAATCTACTACCACATATGTACACTGTAACTTCCCGTTTTCTGAGTGAAGTGCGAGCGTGAGGATTTATCGAGTGAACCCTTGTCCATACCCGATTGAGGAATTACCTTGTGTTTGTGTTGAATAGGTGTTGTGCTGACCTCGTTTAAGCGGTGTCATACCTCGCCCAAGTAACTAGAACAGTTCGCCCAAACGCGTAGAACCATGCTGATGCAAGCAGATATCAACGTGAGACTCCGCCTATGTACCTTCCTCCTCTGTTGTCGTATTATTATGTCTCGCTGGGCGGTGTTGAACATCGCCTGAGTAAGTGAATGTTGTGATGCAGTCCGTCCAGGTGTTGTTGTGCCTTGCCGAACTGGACGGCGGTGTAATCACTTCCTTTTTCCTTCACAAACTACTCCTGCATATGTATATCTCCCTTCTTCTTCCCTTACCTGTCTTCTGAAGCTGAATGCCCAGCGTTCTCTGAGAAAGGATCAGCCCGTAGGAACAAATAGACGCTAATGTAAGGTTTACTTGAAGAGTTTCACGTCTGATGTTGCATTGTCACACATCGTTTAGGCGGTGTGAGACAGCGGTTGAGCGGGTCACCTTCGCTCTGGAGTCCGCCCAGGACAAACATACCCTGCCTAGTCAGGTAGGATGATTCGAACTCCACCCTTCCACCAAGTGCTACGCGTGTGAATGTATTAACATCTTTCCCTTAGCTATTTCCTCCTATTGAGTGACCAGTGTTACTCGAAGGAAAGCTTCCTTGTGAAATACCCTCTATCCGCTGTTGCATTACCATACTCCGTCTGGATGGTGTCAGACCCCGTCTGAGCGAGCAAACGGTGTTGTGTAATCCGCCCAGGTGTTGGTGTGTTACGATAAACCCAATGAGCCGGTCCCAGTTTTAGCTTCTCTGTAGGTTGCTAAATGCGTGTGAATTCTCTTCATTCTTCCCTTGCCTGCTTCCTTCTATATCGAATAATACGTGACTGTTTTTGTGAAAAATTTTCTCATATTTCTGGAATTTATTAGTTGCAAAGAAATAAGGTGTTACACAATCCTCATGATAATAATCATTAAATGCCAACTACACTCACCATAAAATGGCATAAAAGCAGTCGGTTTCCAGTTCAAACCGAGTAAAAATTCCTTCTTTAATCTTACTCATTACAAAATCATAGTCAATCAGCCAATCGATCTCTTAATTCATCATTCATCACTAGCCATCAATTAATTTAAGCCTAGGAACTTATCAAATTCTCTTAGATATACCACTCGGTTTTCAATATGATTCTCAATCATAACAATAGGTTTCTACATTGGTAACTCTCTTCACTGAGCAAAACACAGTCCACCAGTCAGATATACAATCATCATAATATTATTTCCATTATCACCATATCCAGTACCAAGATGTACTCGGATTTCAACCTTAAGACACTTCAAATCTCAACAATTTGTTATACCATTATTTGACTCAACAATCCATATAGTCAATTAAATTAACTGGCTCAGAATTCCAAGGGTTACCAAATACCCCACAACATCCAATTATCACTGAGTCAATATCAACATAAAGTCTAGTTCCACAAGGTCTAACAGTATAAGATCATACAGAATCCAATCGGGTTACTATACCTTATGGGTCATAATTCAATCAACCACTCACTCGGTTTTCAATCACAAAGCCGAGACAGTACCCAAACTAACAGGTACACCACTATATCAATCCTCATAACATCCAACCACACATGATTATGCCCAACCAATTGGGTTACCACACATCAAACCGAGACAAAAATCCCAACCAAGCATGCATCAGGTTTTATAGTCAATCACCTATCAAATATTAGAATCCTCACATCATGGGATTTCCCCAACATTACTCACCCAGCCAACTTAGCATATGAGTTCAAATTCCTTCACAATCATGATTCAGCCATGAACCATTAGCATGGCATACACAAAAATTCAAATCAATTAACACAGTCTTAATACTTATGAGAGCTTCACTATCATCAATTAATCCATCACTCGGTTTTAGCACATTAAAACCGAGACACAATTCCAACATAACATATACCTGATTTCACATTTATACATTCATGATCATATTCAAATTCTTAAATTAGGAATCTGCCATCAATCAACTTAATCATATATGTATATATTAATCAAGCAGAGTTCTCATGTCAAGGGTATAAATCATCATTTAAGAAATGGCATAATCAACCATTCTTAATCCGAATTCAACACACTAGAAAATTCTTTCATTAACATTTTCACATATTTCATCATTAAAGTATCACAATATATCATGCTTCAAGACTGTTGCACATGCTAATGTCATTATGATGCATATGCACGGATCCGATTTCATTTCCTCGGGTGATCGCAACCACCATGATCATATACTCATTTTCAATGGTTTCCCGCCTCGCAAGGGGTACTCCCTCTAGCAGCCTCGCAAGGTGCTTCTCGTGATCGCAACCATGTTCAATATTTCATAAGGTTTCCCGCCTCGCAAGGGGTACTCCCGCCGCATGATCGTAACCATGGGCATCATAGGTGCTCGCAAGCCCTTTATCATATCAAATACCAAGTGATCGCAACCACTGGCTCATTATCATTTAATGGTCCCTGCAGGGCCTTCATTCCAATACCAGGTGATCGCAACCACCGGTCTAATAATCATAGGAACTCGCAAGTCCTTTTTCATTTCCAACATCAAGTGATCGCAACCACTTATCAACATCATCATAATGTGCAAGCTATACAAATATGAAATGTTTATGCATGCATCAATCAAATCTAGATTATCTTACCCTCTCATCTAGGGTACATTCCTTTTCAACCACACAATTTTCCATCAATCCATATACATGAATTCTAGTCAGTTAATCCGACTTCCACAAATATAAGGCCACAACATTATATCACTTTATTTCTCAAATCAACATTCACAACAGTAGTATCTTTCACTACTGTCCCAGCAAAACACATAGGCATACAACCATAGAAACCATGCATAAGCATGCATCAAACCAATAAAATACCACTAGCAGTAATGACAACTGGTCATCATACATTCAACCGCTTACACTCGGTAAGCATATCTTGGCCATGGACCTCTCAGTCTACTCTGATACCAGCTTGTGACACCCACCATAATAGGGGTCAATTTTTCACAAATTAATTAGAAAATAGCCTGGATTTATAATAAAAACACTCCCATATATGAAGATATGAGAGCTGGTCCCATGGCCAAGGAGAAAAAGGAAAGGAAGGCAAAGGCAAATAAAATCTTTCACAGCAAAAAACAACATCGCCTAAGCAATCCCACAAACAGCGTGCACTCGCTCAAGCGAGATCCGACTCCGCTTGAGCGAGACAGCACAATTCGCTCGGGCGAACACCCCTTCGCTTGAGCGAAACCAATATCAAAAGCCTTCTTATCCAACATATTCGCTGGAGCAAATTCCTTGTTCGTTGAAGCGAGAAGCCACTCGGCCTTCAATCACTCGGGAAACTGAGACATTCATTCACTCGGTAAACGATCAGGTCCAATCGGAATTCATGCCTAAGTCTTCTCGGAATTTCATATTTTAGTCTACTCAGCATTATGGGGTTCCGCCATTCGGGAAACAACCCCAACACTCATACACTCCATAACTTTGTCGTTAAATTTTATCCACCAAGGCGCACACACAATCCACTCGGTAACTAAGGGCTATCCCACTCGGATTCCATAAACCCTCACTCAGAATATCTCCCAATCAAATGCCACTCGGCATTTTCCAACCTTAACTAACTCAGAAGTATTTCACATGCTCATTACTCGGCACAATCATCATTTCTCTTACTCGGAGATTACTTAACCATTCACAACTTAGCAATAAGCCATCTTAATCAATTTCACTCGAAATTATCCGAACTCCTCAATACTTAGAGGAATTCACCAAGTTAAGTCACTCGGACTTCTTTATTACATAACCACTCAGAAAACTATTAAACTAAGTCCCACTCAGACTTATTTCAAACCCAAACATTCGGAGTATTATTCTTATTCACTCAACATACATATATTTCCAACACTTAGAATATATATATATATTCAGTCTAATCCATCATAACAACCCTTCACTTGGAATCACTCGGAATTCCACTCGGGTTTTACATATACTCATTTCCACTCGGGATTTACGCATAATCCCACTCGGAATCATTCAAGCCTATTTACTCGGGAAATCCTCCCACAAAATCCCTCACAATAAATCCATCAAAAGGGGTTTCTCTCAAAATCCATTTAAGTGTTCTTCACTCGGAAAGAACTCACATATATGAGTCTCACTTGGACTCGTTCCATACTTAAACACTCAGAACACTCATTACCCTATTCACTCGGAATAGGTTCCTATATTCACTCAGAATACATTTATAATTCATGCACTTAGAATATATCAATCTAAGTCCTTGCAATAGATCTTTCCTCGGGATATTCAAATCATTCCCCACTAGGGTTCACTCGGATTTTCATCACTTAATTACAATTAGGCTATCCTTCTTTTATAATACGTTCCACTCAGAATCCCATAAGACCATTATCTTTCGGCAAAGGCCCAAATGTACGAATCTCACTAGGAAATGAGTCTAAACCTCTTATATTCCTCTCGGAATTCATTAACTTAGATTCACTCCTTCAACACTATTATTTTTTAGTCGATAAGAAGCATCAAATCTACGTAAAACTCATACATAAATGTACTCTCTGCTTCCCAAAGCTGACTACCCACTCAACAATACTCAACACTAAAACATATTCATGTTATCCCTAAAACATATGTATACATACAAACACTTAGATTATCCATCATCTTAACATGATTTATCATTATTAATCCTAAGCCACTCCAATACATAATGCCCAAATAAAACATATATATATATATATATATATCAATAGGAATTTACACTCGAGTAATATCAACTTAACTTTATTCATTCACTAACATCCATTATCCAATACATTTACATGATTTCAATGTAAATCTTATATATACACACATTCAATATGAACAATCACAAACATCTTCAATCGGGTTTCTTACCCCTTTCACTCGGCTATAAAGTCTAATATCCTCATCAATAATATAATCCCTCAATCGGATTTCATCTCTAGTCTACCCCAAAACTATATCAACAATATTCACACTCCGAGCCATGCTCAAGGAGTCTGTCCGAGCCTAGCTCCAGGACTTAAACATATTCATCACATGTTGTCATCTGATTGCCGATCGGTATAGAAGTTCAACGCATTCTAGTGGCGAATCGGATGCATACGGTTTCATCCACTCGGCGTCCAATGCCAATGCACTCAGCATTTTATCAAGCGTCTCATTTCACGCTTTGTGCTCCAGGCACTGCCCCGAGTCCAACCCGAGGTCTTTCATCATATACAACATTAGGACCACGTCCTCTTCACTCGGGATTACACCCTCATGGCACCCCGCAAGGTGTTCATATTCAATAACTCAATATCACATATACATATAAATTCAACTCATATTCATTCGATTGCCCACTCAGAAATCTGCGTTCAACATTAAATTCACTCGGCAACTCAACAATAATCAGATGACTTGGCTTATACCACATGCACTCGGCATCACTATGCCACCACTCGGAATTATCATCTATCACAAGCCTCACAGGCTATTTCATGGGATACACTCAGACTTAGCATTTTCTAAGCCTCACCAACCATCATATATGTATAATTCCACTTGGAATACAACACTAGTAATTAACCCATGCCAATATTTCACTCGGATTTATCCTTTCCAATAAGCATTTCATGCTTTCATTTATAAGCCTGCTCGGCATTCATCATAACAGTCCCCATACAAGCATTCAGCATACGCATACACATCAATAAAAACTCACATGCATTCAAATGTACACACACCCAGGGACAAATAGAGAATCACACATAGAACTCAATATTCATCATGTGCATCTCATACATCTTAACATAAACATCATTAACAAACATCACACATCATATGAACGGGTATCATACATTACATAAATAATAAGCATCAATAATCTGGGCTATTTACTCAACTACAGCATACCATACATATTACAACACAACAGAGTGTGACAATTTCACCCGGAAACCCATCCAAAAATCCATGCATTTAAGATGCAAAGCCCCCCTTACCTGGAATGATGTTCCAGAGGTAACATGGCCACTCAGCTTAGCCACAACAGCACCCTGCTCGGCTTTTTAAACCATAGAAGAGCCATCACAGCTTCCTTCCGAAACAGCTCTTCCACCAAGTCAATGAAGAAGTCTCCTAAAGCTCACAAACTTTACTCGGCCCAGTAGAGATCCTAGACTTTACTCCACTTAAGCCTTCAAGCCACCAACACCCAAGTTCCACTCTGCTCACAGCCATGGAAGAGTCCATGCTGTTTCACTCGAGCAGCAACCTCCAAGCTCCCCAAGGCATACAACCATGCCCTCGTGCATCATGCATGTCTTCGTCCTCACAACACAGTGGACCATCTTGCATCCACAACTGAGGCACCCAGAGACTGCTATAGCTTCCAACCAAGGCACAATCAGCCCATCACATGGAGAAAGATGAAGAGGAAGCACCAGGGAAACAAGGAATAGCCTAGTTTCCATAACACACAACTGCACGCTGTTCCACTCAGTTCTATGCCATACAGGAGTGGAAGAAGAGGATGAAGGAAAGGAAGGAGATGAAGCAGGAGCTCCAACAAGTTCTAGAGGGAAGGAGGAGCACTTCTCTCCTCCATAACATGCACCATCAAAGAATGAAGAGAGAGTGAGTAGAAAAACATGCAACCAAGGCCTTATCATCTCAGCCTTATCAGCATCCCCCTCATCACAACATCCCATCCTCATTTAATGCAAGTCCATCAGCATTTAATGCCAATTCTCTCAACAATGATTACACAAACACCACGTGGGCAAGGAGGGAGAGAAAACCAGACCCATTTGACCATCAAGGCACATGAGTCATCAACATGGGGACCACACAGGAGAAGAAAAGAGAAAAGGGAAACTGGGCCCTACAATGGTCCAAGAGCACCAGCGGTCCCTCACTAATCAATTGCCTCGCCTGAGCGAATGCTACCCTTAAGATCCTTCACTCGGGCGGATTCCATCCAGCAACTGATTCCCTTCGCCCTCACTCGGGCGAAGTTCCATTCGCCTGGGTGAATTCCCTCCAATGTCTAAACACTGATACTAGGTCAAGCTCGCTTGAGCGAGACTTACCCTCGCCCGAGCGAGAATTACCCAGAAGCTAAATTCCCAACATGTGAGTCTCTCGCTCGGGCGAGAATTCACTTCGCCTGAGCGAAATGATCAGCACTGGGGCAGAAACTGAAAGCTCTCACCTCACTCACAATTTCATTCAACTCAGCCCATGTAATTACACTCAAGCCAGCTCAATTATTTCTAGCATACCATATACAACCTTCGAGGCATATACTTGTCCAATCATCCATACTTACAAAATTCTCATTCCAAACATATTAATCATATGAAGTTCAAACTCATCTTTATCTTATATATGTTCATACCTTGCCACAATAATTCCACCTTTTCCCACACATCATCCTTAATAATCAAAGATTTTCCATTCACACTAATTACTTATTTTTATAAAATTTGGGGTGTTACACTCTCAGCATTAATGCATCCCATGCGCCACACGCGGATTCATCACACAACACAGATTTCATACACAACCTTCATTTAGCAATACATGCATCACATGCAATCGGTACGATATATCATCAGACTTACTAAGTCAACATTTTCTCACATGCAGTCAGCATTTCAAACTCATAATAACCAGCATGCCACATAAGTCGCATGGTAATCATCAACAACACTTCACATATTCGTTTCATGCAACCATTCAATACTCTTGAAGCTATCAACATGCATTTCATGGACGGAACTAAACATGCAACACTCGATTCCTAACCATCATGTATCTGAGTATCATACACTCTTTATGCAATTAAAACAAAGAATCAGTCACAGAATCAGCAAGCCATTAACACCCGGAACCCGTCCATAACCCATGCATTTAAAATATAAGATACCCCCTACCAACTAAGGAGACTCCACGAAGTTCCTCTGTTTTGGCGTTAGTCCGCTGCCTTGTTTGTTTCGTTCACCACTATCGCACGTTCAGTCTTCCTCGAACACAGTCGTACTTTGTAATCGGCTCGGGGACAGGAAACTGTTCTTCTCCTATCTCGACGATCGTCCTTCACCAACAGAAAGAAGCTCTGAATCTTCTGCAGCACCGTCGTCGTGGGTTTCCAGAAACAGAGAATAGAGAACAGAGAACAGAGAATAGGGGAGAGGAAGAAGAGTGAAGAAGAAGAAGAGAAGAGAGAGCGAAGAGAAGAGGAATAGCGGGAGAGGAAGTCTGAAGGAATGAATGACACAGTGGCTCAGTAAAAGTATATATATATACATGCACGAAGACAAGAAGAGTGGGGTGGGAAAGCGTGAATCAGCAGTCCACTCACGACACACCCAATCACAAGCAGCCAGCTATCTACAATATTCACAATTAATCAGCCATTATTTTCTTAATTTAAATTAATTAAGTTAATTATAATTAACAAGTAATTTTCCACTTTGCAATTATTATTTTAATGGCTTAATTTCACTGAGTAATTAATTTTTAAATCGGGATGTTACAATTCTCCCCCTCTCAAAAGAATTTTGTCCTCGAAATTCAATCGGTAACTCACCTTGATTAAATAACTCGGGGTATTGTTGCCTCATGGCATCCTCGCGTTCCCAGGTATAAGAGGTATACCCGTCTTGCTGCCATTCAACTTCAACTAGTTATACATCTTTACTCCTCAAACGCTTTACCGATCGGTCCACGATTCTAGTCGGTGTAGTCACAGTGGTTAGGTTCTCTTTGATCTCCACTTCGTCATCCGGCATTGTGTGAGTAGAATCGGGTAGATATTTCCTTAGTTGAGATACGTGAAACACGTTATGCAATCGGGATAGGTGAGTCGGCAACGCTATTCGGTATGCCATGGGACCGATTCGTTCCAATATCTCATAAGGTCCAATGTATCGGGGGTTCAACTTCCCACTTTTCAAGGCTCGCCCGACTCCTTTTGTAACATCCCAATTTCGAATTTATATACCGAATGAAAATAAAATGTTAAGAATTTGAATGCAAGTAGGGAATTAATTGTTAATTATAATCAACATAGCTTAAGAAATAATAACAAGTTAATTAGGCTTAGTTGGTAAAAGGTGGCTGTTTGTGATTGGCAAAGTTGTGTGAGTGGACTGCGACTCACAACTTCCCATCCCACTTCCTTTTCTTCGCATGTGTATATATGCATACCCTGTATCACCGTGGATACCCATCTTCTCCCACTATTTCATCATCTCTTTTCTTCTTCGCCTCCATCCTCTTTTTTCTGTGCTTGCCCTTCGTTCCCGGAGATCATGATGACGGTGCTGGAGGAAGGTCAGAGCCCCTCTAACTGGTGAAGGACGATCGTTGAAGCAGAGGGAGAACAACTCCCCATCCCCGAGCCGATTGCAGAGTACGACGGAGCGAAGGAAGGCTGAATAAGTCGGAAGAAGGGCGTCAGACCCAACGTTGAGAGCAGAAAAGCTTCTTGAATTCCTTCAGTAGGTAGGGGGTGCTTGCATGTCAAATGCATGGTCCACGAACGGTACCGGGTGAATGTATTGCTTTAAGTATGGGTGTATGTGTTTGTGGCGATTGAATAATATGCATGATTGTTGATTCTGGATCCTGTGTGTAAGATGGTAGTCGTATAATAATTGCATGTGACCCAAATGGTGGTAATGTAGCCTGTTAACCTTGTTATAGACGAATGAAATGCATGGTCCTACCTCTGTTAACACTGTAAGAGCATGAATGTGTGATTGTTCGTTGATTTGTTAGACGGTATTACCTTGATTGTCCGATTGCTGTGCATGTTGTTATGGGTGGCGAAGTAAATATGAGGACTGTGTTGAATCTATTCCTACTACGATGGTTTCGAAGGAGGCATCAGTTGAATAATGATGCGTGCGGGTAAACGCATTAGCTGCATGTATAAGAATGGGGTGACCCGTGGAAGGTCAAGAGCCCCGAGGGAATGACTCCCAGCTGCAGACCTTGGCTAGATCCTGAAGAGGCTCATGGTAGCCGTAGGAGCTAGAGAGGAGTCTCAAGACGCCAATGGGAGGCCAGTACCACGTGGGAAGAGCCGAAGGACGAGGGGCCATTAAAAGGGGGGAACTACAACTGAAAGTCATCCCTCGAGTCGGATCCGCAAGCATGCATGTAGATATGAGGTTGATTAGGGTAGTGTGCATAGTATGTGTTGAGTGTTATGAATGATTTCCTAATGTGTGGATGCATGTGTACGTGTGAATGAAGATAAACTTATGTAGTATGTGTGTTATAGAAATTATTCCGATTGCATGATCTTAGTTCATCCTGAACATAGCTGAGTGAAAGTAAGTGTGCGTACTGACACTGATACCGAGTCTTTGGTTGTCATTTTACATGTAAAAGCTCACCCCTACAGTGGCTACCTTTTTCAGTGAATATCCCTCGGAATGAAGGATGAAGAAGAGACCGGGTGCAGAGTAGAGGAACCGAGCGCTATAGAATACATGTGTATATGTAAATATTATGCGTAAGGTCTTGTCAAGCCTTGGCCGGCTCGTATTTTGATTTTAGCCCCTATCTCAGAACTTGAATACTTTCGGGTAGTAAAAACATTCTAATGCGTTGTAATATCTAAACACTTTCCTATATACATATATATATGTGTTGTGCGTTGTTCTATGTTGTAAGTGACGTTGAGTGGTAAATATGGGTGTATAAGCGTACCTTCCGAGCGTAGGAGATCAGTGTGACTATGGGTAGAAGTGGGGCTAAGTTATCGTTAGAAGGAAGTGAGATAATGAGTCATTCCGAGTGATGAGAGATTGAAATTATCCAAGTGATTGAAGTCGCATAGCTTGGAGTAGGAGTTGGTTCAAACCCCGTAAGTAACAATTGTGAAAATTCATGAGTAGAGGATAATCAACGATTCCTGAGTGAGAATTCGCCGAGTGAGCAGTTCACCAACTAGGGGATGACACCTAAGACTCTAAGTAGACCCATTAGGATAGATCAGCAAGTAGCTAAAGAACCCGAGCGAGTCCTGGCTTAGTAGGAGAATTAGAGCAGGAGATAATATGGTTACCGAGTGAAAAGTAAGTAGAATACCCCGAGCGGCGTAATGGACGTGGGAGTTATCCCGTATAAGGAGTCTTTATAGATTCCGAGTGAGTGACTTGAGAATCATCTTGGGTTGCCAATGTATATGTATGTGTAATCCGAGCGGGTTAAGAAGTGGGCTTTCCCGAGTGAACCGTACGCTAGAAACCGAGTGGAACGGCAGGATGTCGAGTGAACTCCTCGCTCCAGCGAACACGGTATTCGCTCCAACGAGTGTGTTTCAGGAAGACTCTCGTGTGGGTGTCGCCTAGGCGAATCGTCCTTCGCCCGAGCGACCTGAGCTATTTCGCCCAAGCGGGTGGACGTTGTTTGTAGGATTCGCCCAGGCGATGAAGTGTTCGCTTAATTGAATGGATCAATCTAGCCTTGTTCCTTCCACCGAATGCTATGCGTATGAATATTCTTTCATTTTCCCTTGCCTTCCTCTTCTTCCTATACCGATTGACCAGTGGTTGATTTGTGAAAAATCCTTCCTTGTTTTTGGGCTTAATTATTTATTTAATTTAAAATTAGGGTGTTACATTTTGGTATCAGAGCAGACCGAAAGGTCCAAGGCCAAGGTAAGCTTACTGAGTGTGAGCGGTTGTGTGCTTTCTGATCGAATAGTCAGGATTATTGTAATATTGCTGAACCTGAATGATGCTATGATATTGAATTGTGGATAGGAGGTCACCCCCCTGGTCCGATTAGTTATGTAACATATAGGAATGGCATGGTGCGCTAAGTTACTAAATATTAGACTGAGATGCGATCGGTAATAAGTGGCTCGATATGCTTATCCTTGAAAGGTGTTAATTTCAGGATAAGGGATGACGCATCGCCAAAGCATGGAGGCTATAGCCACAACATTCCAACGCTTTACGGACGTGTTTGAGAGGCAGGGCCAGACTCGAGCTGAGGATGGCCACGTACTGGATCGCTTCCTGAAGAGGAAGCCGAGTGAGTTCCAGGGAGGACGTAACCCGGAGGCAGCTTTTAAATGGACTCAGGAGCTGGAAAGGATTTTTGGGGGTCTTCGTTGTTCCGAGGCCCAAAAGGTGGAATGTGCAGTGTATATGCTTCGAGATGAAGCGGAGAACTGGTGGAAGATAGCCAGAAACCGATTCCCTGATAATGATGCTTAGCTGACATGGAACGATTTCAAGACATGCTTCTTAGAGAAGTATTTCCCCGACACAGTAAGGAGTCGGAAGGAGTTAGAGTTTATGGAGTTGAAGCAAGGCTCCATGACTGTGGAAGAGTATGCAACTAGATTCAAAGAATTGTGTCTACTCTAGACACCCTTCCAATAACCCGGGACGGAGAGCTCCAAGTGCCTTAAATTTGAAAATGGATTGAGATCAGATATTAAGATAGCCTGCAGATATCAAGAGATCTGGAGTTTCCCTGCATTGGTGAACAAATGTAGAATATTTGAAGAAGATGACAAGGCCCACTCGGGCCAGAGTAGCAGAGCCAATCAGTACTTAAGGCCTCAGCAGTCACGGTTTAAGAGGCCAGGAAACGTGGGAAGAAATAGACCCTTTACCAGGTATCAAGATCGCAGTAACCAAGGGAGACAAATGAGTGGACGACCAAGATATGGCAAGTGTTTTAAATGTAGTGGTGACCACTTTGCTCAGAATTGCAATAGTACAGAGGTCAAGTGCTTTCATTGCTAGGAGAAGGGGCATATTCGCCCCGACTGCCCCCAACTTCGTCAAGCCAACCCCAATACACGTCATGGAGGTTTCCAAGAGAGGAACCGAGGGAACGATAACCAAGGACCGAGCGACAAAGGCAGCAGAGCCAAAGGGAATATGATGTTTGCCCCAAATAACCGGAAGAGAGACGCCGATCAACCAACTGCTGGAAGAGTCTACGCAATCAACGCGGAAGATGCTGCACAGGCGAATGACTTGGTACAGAGTAAGTGCCTACTCGGTAAATATACACTTAATGTAATTTTTGATTCTGGAGCCACCCACTCCTTCGTAGCTGATGAGTGTGTGAGACGACTGTGATTACCGACTGTGGATATGGATCGGAGTTTAGAGGTGACCAACCCGACTGGCCCTAAGGTGTTGACATCAACAATGTGTAAAGGCGTAACGTTTGTGTTGGACGATCGGAGTTTTACCTTCGATCTCGTGTGCGTGCCTCTGAAGGGCCTTGATATCGTGCTCGGCATAGATTGGCTTTCAGCCAACAAGGTGTTAGTGGATTGTAGAAACCGAAGGATAATCTTCCCGAGGCAGCACAATGAGGACGACCCGACACAAGGTATAGTTCAACTGTTTATGATGCTTTGTTTAACCGAGGGTGAAAGTAAAACCCGAGTGAACGAAATTCTGACCGTCTGCGAATTCCCAGAAGTGTTTCCCGAGGACGTATCGAGTGTCCCTCCCAATAGAGAAGTTGAATTCTCTATAGACTTGATTCCTGGAGCCGAGCCAGTCTCCAGTGCACCTTATAGAATGTCCCCAACTGAATTGGCCGAGCTGAAGAAGCAAGTAGATGAGTAACTCGGAAAACAATTCATTAGACCGAGTGTATCACCATGGGGTGCACCTGTGCTGCTTGTTAAGAAGAAGGATGGCAGCATGAGACTTTGTATAGATTACCGACAGCTAAACAAACTCACGATTAAGAACCGATACCCATTGCCCCGAATTGATGACTTGATCGACCAACTGCGTGGAGCCTCAGTCTTCTCGAAAATCGACTTACGATCGGGATACCACCAGATCCGAGTGAAGGACTCGGATATTCCAAAGACTGCCTTTAGGACTCGGTATGGTCACTACGAGTATGTAGTGATGCCGTTCGGTGTGACAAACGCCCCTGCTGTCTTCATGAATTACATGAACAGCATATTCCACCCATATCTAGACCGATTCGTAGTAATCTTCATCGATGATATCCTAGTCTACTCCAAGACTCCTGAGGAGCATGAAGGACACCTCTGAGCGGTACTTCAAGTGTTAAGGGAAAGGCAGCTATTTGCGAAGCTTTCAAAGTGCGATTTCTGGATGGATAAAATCCATTTCCTCGGACATGTGATTTATGAGGAAGGTGTCTCGGTGGACCCTTCGAAGGTGACAGCCATAATGGCATGGGAGAGACCCAAGTCGGTCCCGGAGGTAAGAAGCTTTATGGGCCTGGCAGGTTATTATAGAAGATTTATTGAGGGTTTTTCCAAGTTGGCCTTGCCACTAACTAAATTGACTCGGAAGAACATTCCCTTCGTGTGGAGTTCCGAGTGCGAGAGCAATTTCCGAGGGCTGAAAGACAAGTTGACAACTGCCCCAGTGTTAGCATTACCTGACTTGCAAAAGAGCTTCATGGTTTATTATGATGCATCAGGACTCGGATTAGGATGCGTGCTAATGCAGAAAGACCGGGTGATAGCGTACGCCTCTCGGCAACTGAGACCTCACGAGCAGCATTATCCGACCCACGACTTGGAATTGGCAGCTGTGGTGTTCGCATTAAAAATCTGGAGGCATTATTTGTTCGGGTCCAGATTTGAAGTATACAGTGATCACAAGAGCCTCAAATACTTATTCGACCAAAAGGAACTGAACATGAGGTAGAGAAGATGGATGGAATTTTTAAAAGATTATGATTTCGAGCTAAAGTACCATCTGGGTAAGGCAAACGTTGTTACTGACGCGTTGAGTCAGAAATCCCTTCATGTGGCAGTGATGATGGTGAAAGAGGTAGAGCTGTTGGAACAGTTCCGAGACATGAACTTACATGTTGACATCCCCTCCCCTCGGAGAATGACAATCGGCACGCTGAGGATTGCCAATGAATTCCTAAAATCCGTGTGCGAGCAGCAGCGTCAGATCCCTACTTGGCTGAAATGAGGGAGACTCAGGCCAAAGGTAAAGACTTGTCCTTGACCGAGGGATTAGATGGGATCTTCCGAGTAAGAAACAAAATATACGTGCCGAGTGGAGGAGAGTTAAGAAGAATAGTGCTTGATGAAGCTCACAAAAGCTTGCTAAGTATCCACCCGGGTGCCACGAAGATGTACCACGACTTGAGAACCCAGTTCTGGTGGCCCGGATTAAAAAGGAACGTGGCAGAATATGTGGCTCGGTGCATTACCTGTCAGAAGTCAAAGGTGGAGCACCAGAAGCCGTATGGTGCATTGCAACCCCTGGAGATTCCCGTGTGGAAATGGGACTCCATTGCCATGGACTTTGTCATGGGATTGCCCAAAAACCGAGCGGGCCATGATGCAATTTGGGTCATTGTTGACCGACTGATGAAGAGTGTACACTTCCTACCTGTGAACATGAAGTACCCTTTGCATAAGTTAGCACGGATTTACATCCAAGAAATTGTCCGACTGCATGGAGTGCCAACTTCTATCGTATCGGATAGGGATCCTAGGTTCACGTCCCGATTTTGGACCAGCCTGCACCAGGAAATGGGCACGAAGCTTTGGCTAAGTTCCGCTTACCACCCCCAATCGGATGGACAATCCGAGCAAATGATTCAAAGCTTGGAGGACTTGCTAAGGGCGTGTGTGTTGGAACACGGTGGAAACTGGGAGCAGTACCTCCCCTTGATTGAGTTTACATACAATAACAGCCATCACAACAGTATCGGTATGGCACCCTACGAAGCACTATATGGACGAAGATGCCGAACCCCACTTTGTTGGTTGGAAACAGGTGATAGTCTACTGTTGGGACCGGAAATTATAAAGCAAACATCAGAACAGATCCGCGCGATAAGGGAACGGATGAAGGCGTCCCAGGACAGGCAAAGGAGCTACCATGACAAACGAACCAAACCATTAGAGTTTTCAGTCGGAGACAGAGTGTTTTTGAAGACTTCCCCGAGTAAAGGAGTCGGGCGAGTCTTGAAAGGTGGAAAGTTGAACCCCCGATACATTAGACCTTATGAGGTATTGGAATGAGTTGGCTCTATGGCATACCATGTAGCATTACCGACTCACTTATCCAGATTGCACAACGTGTTTCATGTGTCCCAACTAAGGAAGTATATACATGACCCCAGCCACACAATGCCTGATGATGAAGTGGAAATCAAGGAAGACCTGACCACAGTGACTACACCGATCAGAATCGTGGACCGATCGGTAAAGCGTTTGAAGAGCAAAGACGTACAACTGGTTAAAGTGGAGTGGCAGCAAGGCAAGACTACCTCTTGTACCTGGGAACGCGAGGACGCCATGAGGCAGCAGTACCCCGAGTTGTTTAACCAAGGTAAGTTGCCGATTGAATTTCGAGGACGAAATTCTTTTGAGAGGGGGAGAACTGTAACATCCCAAATTCGAAGTTATATACCGAATGAAAATAAAACGTTAAGAATTTGAATGCAAGTAGGGAATTAATTATTAATTATAATCAACATAGCTTAAGAAATAATAACAAGTTAATTAGGCTTAGTTGGTGAAAGGTGGCTGTTTGTGATTGGCGAAGTTGTGTGAGTGGACTGGGACTCACAACTTCCTATCCCACTTCCTTTTCTTCACATGCGTATATATGCATACCCTGTATCACCGTGGATACCCATCTTCTCCCACTATTCCATCCTCTCTTTTCTTCTTCGCCTCCATCCTCTTTTCTCTGTGCTTGCCCTTTGTTCCCAGAGATCATGACGACGGTGCTGGAGGAAGGTCAGAGCCCCTCCAACTGGTGAAGGATGATCGTTGAAGCAGAGGAAGAACAACTCCCCATCCCCAAGCCGATTGCAGAGTACGACGGAGCGAAGGAAGGCTGAATAAGTCGGAAGAAGGGCGTCAGACCCAACGTCGAGAGTAGAAAAGCTTCTTGAATTCCTTCAGTAGGTAGGGGGTGCTTGCATGTCAAATGCATGGTCCACGAACGGTACCGGGTGAATGTATTGCTTTAAGTATGGGTGTATGTGTTTGTGGAGATTGAATAATATGCATGATTGTTGATTCTGGATCCTGTGCGTAAGATGGTAGTCGTACAATAATTGCATGTGACCCAGATGGTGGTAATGTAGCCTGTTAACCTTGTTATAGACGAATGAAATGCATGGTCCTACCTCTGTTAACACTGTAAGAGCATGAATGTGTGATTGTTCGTTGATTTGTTAGACGGTATTACCTTGATTGTCCGATTGCTGTGCATGTTGTTATGGCTGGCAAAGTAAATATGAGGACTATGTTGAATCTATTCCTACTACGATGGTTTCGAAGGAGGCATCAGTTGAATAATGATGCGTGCGGGTAAACGCATTAGCTGCATGTATAAGAATGGGGTGACCCATGGAAGGTCAAGAGCCCCGAGGGAATGACTCCCAGCTGCAGACCTTGGCTAGATCCTGAAGGGGCTCGTGGTAGCTGTAGGAGCTAGAGAGGAGTCTCGAGACGCCAATGGGAGGCCGGTACCACGTGGGAAGAGCCGAAGGATGAGGGGCCATTAAAAGGGGGGAACTGCAACTGAAAGTCATCCCTCGATTCAGATCCGCAAGCATGCATGTAGATATGAGGTTGATTAGGGTAGTGTGCATAGTATGTGTTGAGTGTTATGAATGATTTCCTAATGTGTGGATGCATGTGTACGTGTGAATGAAGATAAACTTATGTAGTATGTATGTTATAGACATTATTCCGATTGCATGATCTTAGTTCATCCTGAACATAGCTGAGTGAAAGTAAGTGTGCGTACTGACACTGATACCGAGTCTTTGGTTGTCATTTTACATGTAAAAGCTCACCCCTGCAGTGGCTACCTTTTTCAATGAATATCCCTCGGAATGAAGGATGAAGAAGAGACCGGATGCAGAGTAGAGGAACCGAGCGCTATGGAATACATGTGTATATGTAAATATTGTGTGTAAGGTCTTGTCAAGCCTTGGCCGGCTCATATTTTGATTTTAGCCCCTATCTCAGAACTTTAATACTTTCGGGTAGTAAAAACATTCTAATGCGTTGTAATATCTAAACACTTTCCTATATACATATATATATATGTGTTGTGCGTTGTTCTATGCTGTAAATGACGTTGAGTGGTAAATATGGGTGTATAAGCGTACCTTCCGAGCGTAGGAGATCAGTGTGACTATGGGTAGAAGTGGGGCTAAGTTATCATTAGAAGGAAGCGAGATAATGAGTCATTCTGAGTGATGAGAGATTGAAATTATCCGAGTGATTGAAGTCGCATAGCTTGGAGTAGGAGTTCGTTCGAAGCCCGTGAGTAACAATTGTGAAAATTCATGAGTAGAGGATAATCAACGATTCCCGAGTGAGAATTCACCGAGTGAGCAGTTCACCAACCAGGGGACGACACCTAAGACTCTAAGTGGACCCATTGGGATAGATCAGCAAGTAGCTAAAGAACCCGAGTGAGTCCTGGCTTAGTAGGAGAATTAGAGCAGGAGATAATATGGTTACCGAGTGAAAAGTAAGTAGAATACCCCGAGCGGCGTAATGGACGTGGGAGTTATCCCGTGTAAGGAGTCTTTATAGATTCTGAGTGAGTGACTTGAGAATCATCTTGGGTTGCCAATGTATATGTATATGTAATCCGAGCGGGTTAAGAAGTGGGCTTTCCCGAGTGAACCGTACGCTAGAAACCGAGTGGAACGGTAGGATGCCGAGTGAACTCCTCGCTCCAGCGAACACGGTATTCGCTCCAACGAGTGTGTTTCAGGAAGACTCTTGTGTGGGTGTCGCCTAGGTGAATCGTCCTTCGCCCGAGCGACCTGAGCTATTTTGTCCAAGCTGGTGGACGTTGTTTGTAGGATTCGCCCAGGCGATGAAGTGTTCGCTTAATTGAATGGATCAATCTAGCCTTGTTCCTTCCACCGAATGCTATGCGTATGAATATTCTTTCATTTTCCCTTGCCTTCCTCTTCTTCCTATACCGATTGACCAGTGGTACCCAATTCCTAGTGCAGGCTGGTCCAAAACCGAGACGTGAATCTAGGATCCCTATCCGATACGATAGAAGTCCACACACCATGCAGTCGGATAATTTTGCGAATGTAAATCTGGGCCAACTTATGTAATGGGTATCTCATGTTCATAGGAAGGAAGTGTGCACTTTTCATCAATCGGTCAACAATGACCCAAATCGCATCATAACCCGCCTGGGTTTTTGGCAATCCCATGATAAAGTCCATGGCAATTGAGTCCCATTTCCATACGGGGATCTCAAGGGGTTGCAATGCACCATACGGCTTCTGGTGCTCGACTTTCAATTTCTGACAGGTAATACACCGAGCCACATATTCCGCTACATTTGTCTTTAATCCTGGCCACCAGAATTGTAGTCTTAGATCATGGTACATCTTCGTGGTACCCGGGTGAATACTTAGCAGGCTCTTATGGGCTTCATCAAGTACCATCCTTCTTAATTCTCCTTCACCCGGCACATATATTCTGTTTTTCACTCGGAAAATTCCATCTGATCCCTCGGTCAAGGACAAGTCCTTACCCTTGGCCTGAGTCTCCTTCATCTCAGCCAAGTAGGAATCTGACTTCTGCTGCTCGAATACCAATTTTAGAAATTCATTCGCAATCTTCAACGTACCGAGCGTTATCTTCCGAGGCGAAGGAACATCAACATGCAAATTCATGTCTCGGAATTGCTCCAATAACTCCACCTCCTTCACCATCATCACTGCTATATGGAGGGATTTCCAACTCAACGCGTCGGTAACAACGTTTGCCTTACCCGGATGGTACTTCAGGTCGAAGTCATAATCCTTTAAAAACTCCATCCATCTTCTTTGCCTCATGTTCAGCTCTTTCTAGTCGAATAAATATTTGAGGCTCTTATGGTCGCTGTATACTTCGAATTTAGAACCGTACAAGTAATGCCTCTATATCTTTAATGCGAATACCACAGCTGCCAATTCCAAGTCATGGGTTGGATAATGCTGTTCGTGAGGCCTCAATTGCCGAGAGGCATAAGCTATCACTCGGTCCTTCTGCATCAGTACACACCCCAGGCCGAGTCCCGGCGCATCACAATAAAGCATGAAGCTCTCTTGCAAGTTCGGCAATGCCAACACTGGAGCAGTTGTCAACTTGTCTTTTAACTCTCGGAAACTGCTCTCGCACTTGAAACTCCACACGAAAGGGACATTTTTCCGAGTCAATTTAGTCAGCGGCAAAGCAAGCTTAGAAAAACCTTTAATAAACCTCCTATAATAGCCAGCTAGGCCCATAAAGCTTCTTATCTCCGAGACCGACTTGGGTCTCTCCCATGCCATTATAGCTTCCACCTTTGAAGGATCTACCGAGACACCTTCCATCGAAATCACATGTCTGAGAAAGTGGATTTTATCCATCCAGAAATCGCACTTCGAAAGTTTTGCAAACAACTGTTTCTCCTTCAATACTTGAAGTACCGCTCGGAGATGTTCCTCATGCTCCTCAGGGGTCTTAGAATAGATTAAGATATCATCAATAAAAACTACTACGAATCGGTCTAGATATAGGTGGAATATGTTGTTCATGTAATTCATGAATACAGCAGGGGCGTTTGTCACACCAAACGGCATCACTACATACTCGTAGTGGCCATACCGAGTCCTAAAGGCAGTCTTTGGAATATCTGAGTCCTTCACTCGGATTTGGTGGTATCCCGATCGTAAATCGATCTTCGAGAAAATTGAAGCACCACGTAGTTGGTCAATCAAATCATCGATTCTGGGCAATGGGTATCGGTTCTTAATCGTGAGCTTGTTTAGCTATCGGTAATCTATGCATAATCTCATGCTACCATCCTTCTTTTTAACAAGTAACACAGGTGCGCCCCATGGCGATACACTTGGTCGAATGAACTGCTTCCCGAGTAACTCATCCACTTGCTTTTTTAATTCAGCCAATTCTGATGGGGACATTCTATAAGGTGCACTGGAGACTGGCTCGGCTCCAGGGATCAGGTCTATAGAGAATTCAACTTCTCTAGTTGGAGGGACACCCGGCACATCCTCCGGAAACACCTCGGGAAATTCACAAACAGTCAGAATATCGTTCACTCGGGCTCTACTCTCTCCCTCAATTAACCAAAGCATCATAAATAGCTGAGCTATACCTTGTACCGTGTAGTCCTCATTGTTCTGCCCCGGAAAAATTACTCTTCGGTTTCGACAGTCCACCAACACCTTGTTGGCCGAAAGCCAATCTAGGCCAAGTACAATATCGAGGTCCTTTAGAGGTACACACACCAAATCGTAGGTGAAACTCCGATCGTCCAACATAAAGGTTATGTCCTTACACATCATTGATGTCAACACCTTAGTGCCAGTCAGATTGGCTACGTCCAAAGTCCGATCTATATACACAGTCGGCAACTTTAAACGTCTTACACACTCATCGGCTATAAAAGAATGGGTAGCTCCAGAATCAAAAACTACATTAAGCATATATCTACCGAGTAAGCACTTACTTTGCACCAAGTCATTCGCTTGTGCAGCTTCCTCAGCGCTGATGGCGTAGACTCTCCCAGCAGCCGGTTAGTCTGTATTTCTCCTTCGGTTGTTTGGAGCAAACATCATATTTCCTCTGGCTTTGTTACCTCTGCCCCCCGATCCTTGACCACCATTTCCACGGCTTCTCCCTTGGAAACCTCCCTGGCGCACATTGGCGTTTGCTTGACGTAGTTGGGGACAGTCAGGGCGAATGTGCCCCCTCTCATTACAATGGTAACACACCATCCCACCATCGCTGTTGCAATCCCGAGTGAAATGATTGCCTCCACACTTAAAACATTTTCCGTCTCCCATAACTGGTTGTCTTTCTTGCTGACTCCGACCCCCGAACCTGGAAAAGGGTCTGTTCCTACCAGCGTTGTTCGGCCTCTTGAAGCGAGATTATTGGGGCTTCAAGGAATGGTCTGCTTTGCTACTCTGGCCCGAGTGGGCCTTGTCATCCTCTTCAAAAATTCTATATTTATTCACCAATACCGGAAAACTTCTAATTTCTTGGTGCCTGAACGCTCGCTTAATATTTGATCTCATTCCACTTTCAAACTTGATGCATTTGGAACTCTCAGTTCCAGGTTATTGGAAAGGCGGATAAAACAAACATAGTTCCTTATACTTTGCAGTATATTCTTCCACAGACATGGAACCTTGCTTCAGCTCCATAAACTCCAATTCTTTCCGACTCCTTACAGTGTCAGGGAAATACTTTTCCAGAAAGCACGCTCTAAAATTCTCCCAGACTAGTTGGATGCCCGTGTCAGTCAGTCGGTTTTTGGTGATTTTCCACCAATTTTCCGCTTCATCTCGCAGCATGTATACTGCGCACTTAACTTTCTGGGCCTCAGTACAGTGAAGGCCCCCAAAAGCTCTCTCCAAGTCTTGAATCCATTTGTATGCTGCCTCGGGATTAAATCCCCCTTGAAACTCAGTCGGCTTCCTCTTCAGAAAGCGATCCAACACTTGGCCATCTTCAGCTCGAGGCTGGCCCTGCCTCTCAAACACGTTAGCAAAACATTGGAATGTCGCGGCTATGGCTTCCATGCTTTAATGATTCGTCATTACTTATCCTGAAATTAACACCCCTTCAAGGATAAGTTTACAAAGTTACTCATTATCGATCGGATCTCATCCCAACATTCAATAACTATAGCACATTATACTATTCCTATATATCATGTAATTAATCGGACCAGGAGAGGAATAATCTCCTATCCTCAAATCAATATCTCAGCATCGACTATGTTCAACAGAATATTACAATAATGATGACCACTCAGTCATAACGTACACAACCGCTTACACTCGGTAAGCATACCTTGGCCTTGGACCTTTTAGGTCTGCTCTGATACCAAAATGTAACATCCTACGTTCAATTTGAGAATAAACCGAAACCAGGAAATTTTTCCAAAAATCAAAGGGGATTCAAGGGGCAAGATGAGTAGTGGAGTGTTAAGGAGAGTAGAATCAAGATAGGAAAGAAAGGGAAAGGAATGCAAACCATCCACAAGGCAACAGCGGAAGATGCAGGACATGAGTGAACCCAACAGCGTCTACTCGCTCAGGCGAGATTCAATATCGCTCGAGCGAGACAACCCAACACGCTTGGGCGAAGTACGCATAGCTTAAGCGGAACCCAACAGAGACCTTTCTTTCGCTCACACTCGCTTGGAGCGGACACTTAGTCACTGAGGCGAGCAACTCCATCCGTTATTCCCTCACTCGGATTCAGAGTCTGGTTCACTCAGAAAAGTCTTTACTCTCGATTCATTCGGATTGACCCTTACACTTACAAGCTTCATTCGGAAGTTTACATCACACTCCTTAACTTCATTCACTCGGGTCACAGATGTTGACCACTCAGGAAATGACTCCCATAGCCATTTCACTCGGAATCTATAAGGATTTCTCACTCGAAATATCCTTCACGGTCTTTTACCACTCGGGGTATTTCACTCGTTTTTCACTCGGTATACATAATCCTTCTCGCTCAAGTTATCCTACTAAGTCAAGACTCACGCAAGGATCTTCTAGCTTCCAATAAGTTTACTACAGTGGGTTTCACTCAGAACCTTATAGATCACTCTTCGGTCGGAAAACACTCACTCGGAAAGTTCTCACTCGGAAAGCATGAATATATATACCACTCGGACCTTCACACACAGCATAGAATAAACATACAGTATGATTTATATAGGAATATATATATAAGTATTTACAGGCACATTGTCATACTCTCAACCCGAGAGAGTTCAAATTCTCATATAAAGAGACTAAGACCAAAATATGAGCCGACCAAGGCTTAACAAAACCTTATACACAGTATATACATATACACAGATATTCCATAGTACATAAGCACTTCACTCAGTATTCAGCTCCTCCTTCATTCATCATTCCGAGAGACATTCACTGTAAAATATAGCCACAGTAGGGGGGTGAGTATCTTAGATATTAAATGATAGATACTGACTTGGATTATTCCTCATTAGTACAGCAATATATCTGTTCATACATAGCAACAATCAATAACATAACAGTGCCAATTAATCAGGACATGCATAATACATCTACCAATCAGAATCCATCAAGTATCACTCGGCTATATGCACACACCATCTCAATAACATCACATATACTCATACAATCAGATTTTATACACATCAACTGTACATGTACACAGATTAATTCACTCAGTTTCGTATTCGTGTGTAATCAGTTTTCATTCGTTGCAACGTAGGCTCCCAGCCTTCTATTCAGCTCCCAACTGCTTGGCCGTTTTACTGGTACCAAATCGTTTGCCCACAAGGTGACACCAACGCTCTCAGCGCCAACGGCGGTGTTCACGGGCAGCCTGAGTCTCACTCAAAGGCTACCTTGAGTCTCACTCAAAAGGATTTCACAGTGTCTCACGCTTTAATAACCGATGGTAGTGTCCCACACTACATGCTCTGAGCATTAACGCATCCCATGCGCCACAAGCGGATTCATCAAACAACACAGATTTCATACACAACCTTCATTTAGCAATACATACATCACATGTAATCGGTACGATATATCATCAGACTTACTAAGTCAACATTTTCTCACTGCAGTCAGCATTTCAAACTCATAATAACCAGCATGCCACATAAGTTGCATGGTAATCATCAACAACACTTCACACATTCATTTCATGCAACCATTCAATACTCTCGAAGCTATCAACATGTATTTCATGGACGGAACTAAACATGCAACACTCGATTCCTAATCATCATGTATCCGGGTATCATACACTCTTCATGCAATTAAAACACAGAATCAGTCACAGAATCAGCAAGCCATTAACACCCGGAACCCGTCCATAACCCATGCATTTAAGATATAAGATACCCCCCTACCAACTAAGGAGACTCCACGAAGTTCCTCTGTTTTGGCGTTGGTCCACTGCCTTGTTTGTTTCGTTCACCACTCTCGCCCGTTCAGTCTTCCTCGAACACAGTCATACTCTGCAATCGGCTCGGGGACAGGAAACTGTTCTTCTCCTATGTCGACGATCGTCCTTCACCAATAGAAAGAAGCTCTGAATCTTTTGCAGCACCGTCGTCGTGGGTTTCCAGAAACAGAGAATAGAGAACAGAGAATAGGGGAGAAGAAGAAGAGCGAAGAAGAAGAAGAGAAGAGAGAGCGAAGAGAAGAGGAATAGCAGGAGAGGAAGTCTGAAGGAATAAATGACATAGTGGCTCAGTAACGTATATATATATATACATGCACGAAGAAAAGAAGAGTGGGGTGGGAAAGCGTGAATCAGCAGTCCACTCATGACACACCCAATCACAAGCAGCCAGCTATCTATAATATTCACAATTAATCAGCCATTATTTTCTTAAGTTAAATTAATTAAGTTAATTATAATTAACAAGTAATTTTCCACTTTGCAATTATTATTTTAATGACTTAATTTCACTCAGTAATTAATTTTTAAATCGGGATGTTACACTACAAGTGAATTGAGTGAACAACCATCCTTTTGACTCTTTCTTAGCTAAAGAGTCCAAAAGAAAAAGAAGATTAAAACTTTATGGGGTTTTCAAGGATAGATCATCCATCATGTAATTCTTGAAGATATCTTCATGAAACTTGATCCATAGGATCATCCAAGAAGCAATTCATCTAGTTCTTAACCTAAGAGCTGAGACGATGCATCACCATGCTTGGTCACTTCATAATCTCGATGGGTTTTTGATGTTTTCAAGCTTATGTGAAGAAAACGCAAAGTGAACAAGACCCAATCCTAAACATTCCTAAGAGCCTACTATTCTCTTAACTACAACTGAATTGAGTGAACAACCATCCTTTGGACTCTTTCTTAGCCAGTGAGCCCAGAAGAGAGCAAAGGATAAACGTTTATAGGGTTTTCTAGGACACATCATCCAAGATGTGATTTGTGAAGATATCTTCATAGAACTTGATTCTTAGGATCAACCAAGGAGTAGTTCATCTAGCTCTTAACCTAAGAGTTTTAACAATGCATCACCATGCTTGGTTAGTTCGTAATCGTGATGGGTTTTTAAAGTTTTCAAGCTCAAGTAAATAAAAGGAAAGATGAAGAAGACCTAATCCTAAACAATGTCGGGAGCCTAACTATTCTCTCTACTATAAGTGAATTGAGTAAACAACCATCCTTTTGACTCTTATTTAGCTAGTGAGTCCAAATGAGAGAGAAGATTAAAAGTTTATAGGGTTTTCTAGGACACATGATCCATCATGTGATTCTTGAAGATATCTTCACGACACTTGATGCATAGGTTCATCCAAGGAGTAATTCATCTAGTTCTTAACCTAAGAGTTGAGATGATGCATCACCATGCTTGGTTAATTCGTAATCTCTGTGGGTTTTCAAAGTTTTCAAGATCAAGTTAAGAAAATGCAAAGCACACAAGACCCAATCCTAAACATTGCCAGGGAAATATTCTCTCAACTACAAGTGAATCTAGTGAACAACCACCATTTTGACTTCTTTTTAGTTAGTGAGTCCAAAAGAAAGGGTTGATTAAAAGTTTATGGGGTTTTCTAGGATACATTATCTGACATGTGATTCATGAAGATATCTTTGCAAACCTTAATGCATAGGATCATCCCAGGTGCAAATTGTAACATCCCAAATTTTTATGAAGGTGAACAATGTGGTAAATGACTTAGAATAGGAATTGTTATGTATGAACATTGGATACAAGTATTAAATAATTATTGTAAGGCATATGAAGTATAGAAGTGAGTTAATTGGCTTTGGATGGATTTTGGCATGTATGGTTGTTGGGGACTTATGTTTTGCCCAGGTTTTGATATTCTCGCCCGAGCGAGAGGGATTCTCGCTCAAGCGATAATCTTTTGTGTTGGTTTAAGGGTCACTGGCCCGATCTCGCCCAGGCGAATGGGCTACTCGCTCAAGCGAGTTAAGTGTGAAGCGAGCAAAAGAGAGATTCTGGACGAATCTCGCTCAAGCGAATGTTGTCGCGCTTGAGCGAGCGAGAGAGGGTGTGGATTCCGAGTGTTGGTCGCTCAAGCGAACCTGGGACGCTTGAGCGAGTGGTGTGGGGTCTGATGCTGGGACCCTATGCGAAGGTTACTAAGAGGGAAATAATAATAATATATGCCTTGGTGGCTTATGAGAGAAGCTTTGGTCCTCTCTCTTTTTCCTTTTTCACGTGGTCCCCACGTTGTTGGCTGAATGCTTAGTTGGATGGGAGTAATCATTGCTGAGAGAGTTTGCATTAAATGCAGATGGGATTGCATTAATGAGGATGGAATGTTGATTGAAATGGGAGCAGACGCTGGCTGCATGGAGATAAGTCTTCAGCTTCACGTCTTCTCTCCTCATCCTTTCCATTTTGCTTGGTGTATGTTCTTATGAGTGAGAGAAATGGTCTTCCTTCTCTCTAGAGTTCATTAAAGCTTCTGCTTCATCTTCCTCTTCTTCTTCATCTTCTTCTTCCACTCATGCTTGGTATAGAACCGAGTGGAAGAGTGTGGCTGTGTAAGGAACAGCTTGGTGAGTGAAATAGCTTGTGGCTGTGTGTGTAAGCTGGGTTACACCTTGCTTTCTTGGTGCTTCTCCTTCTTCCTCTCCTTCTTCCCCCATGTGATGGGTTGTATGAGGCTTAGTTCGGAGAGCCTGCAGCAGCTGGGTGTGTGTGCATGCCTCAGTTTGTGGATGTATGATGGTTCACAGATGACGAGGTTGAGCTACTCTTGTAAGGATGAAGACATGCATGATGCATGAAGGCATGGTGGTCCTCCACTGTTGGTGAGGACTGACTCTTGATGCTGTTCTTGTGATGGATACAGCGTTGGAGTTCTTCACTGAGCTGGGTGAAGACTGAGTTGAGTCTTGATGACTCTTTCCAGTGTTGAAAGCCAAGCAGGGTGCTGCTGTGGCTGGACCGAGTGGTCCTGTGACTCCTGGAAGCTTCATCCAGGTAAGGGGGGCTTTGCATCTCAAATGCATGGCTTATGGACAGATTTCTGGGTGGCATGATTGCATTATGTTGTGTTTGATGTGTATTGTGTGCTGTTGTTGAGTTGAACCCGGTTGTATGATTATTTGTTGCTGCATGGTGCATGCTTATTTGTCCATATGATGTATGATGATTATGTTGTGATGCTTGAGATGCATATTACGTTGATGCTGAGTGCATTGTGTGACGGTTATTGGTCCCTATATTTATAATGGTATGATTAAATGTGTATGATGCTTGTTCATGCATATACTTGTGATAAATGCATGTATGGGGACTGTTATGATGGATGCCGAGTGGACTTTATAGAGGAAAGAACGAAATGCTTACTGTAAAGGATAAATCCGAGTGAATATAGGATAATCCGAGTGAATGGCATAGTGATTGCCGAGTGAATGGCATAGGATTGCTGAGTGGATGGCATAGGATTGCCGAGTGAATGTGGTATAATCCGAGTCATCTGACTGATGTTGAGTTGCCGAATGAATTTAATGTTGAACGCAGATTTCCGAGTGGGCAATCGAATGAATATGAGTTGAATTTTATATGCATACGTGTTATTGTATTACTGAATATGAACACCTTGTGGGGTGCCACAAGGTTATAATCCCGAGTGAAGAGGACGGGGTCCTAATGTTGAATATGATGAAAGACCCGGGTTGGACTCGGGCAGTGCCTGGGGCACTAAGCGTGAAATGAGACGCTTGATGAAATGCCGAGTGCATTGGCGTTGAACGCCGAGTGAATGAAACCGTATGCATCCGATTCGCCACTGGAATGCGTTGGACTCCTATACCGATCGGCAATCAGATAACAACATGTGGTGAATATGGCTAAGTCCTGGAGCTAGGCTCGGACAGACTCCTTGAGCATGGCTCGGAGTATGAATAATGTTGATATAGTCTCGGGGTTGAGAGAAATCCGAGTGAGTCAGTATACTTGTACTGAGTGAATTGAGCTTTATAGCCGAGTGAAATGGGTGAAATCCCGATCGGAAGATGCTTGTGATTGTTCATGTTGAATGGCAGTGTTCATATGCTGATTAATGTTGTGTGTTATGGCATGTTATGGATTCTGTGATTAATCCGAGCCAATATCTGTCATTTAACATGTAATGCTCACCCCTACACCATTTTTTCAGTGTTTGCAGGTCGGTTTGGAATGTTATGATGGCCTTAAAACGCGAGTGATGGGTGTTTATGATAAGGCTGAGTATATAATATTACGTACCAAGTGTATACTGATGTATTAAAGCCTTGGCTGGCTCGTATTGTCTATATTGTATAATGGATACAATTCATTTGTATATGAATCCGAGTGCATATTTGTATACATATAGATTTACTTGGAAATCGTGTATTTAAATTGGATAATGGGTCTTGGTGAATGAAAAATGATAAATTAACATTATCTGAGTGTACGCGTATGTATATATATATATGTTCTGTTGATAGCATGGTTATGAATCGGTGGAAGAGTATGGCTGTATTGGCAGTCGGACTTGGAATTAGAGTATACTTAGATATGAGTGATTTATGTTGATTTGATGCTTCTCACCAACTAGGAAGTGATGTTGTATGAATGATGCTAAGTTGATAAATTCCGAGTAGGATAGTATGGTGAGAACTGGTCTTTATGTTGAGGCTTATGTTTATTCCGAGTATGTAGGGTTGATCTCCTTCCGAGTGAGGCTATGTGTGCATCCTTTTCCGAATGGAAAACATGGGTAAATCCCGAGTGGGGAATGGTTTATGCATTCTGAGTGGGAACCTGAGGGAATCCCTTCCAAGGGAAGAGTGGTTGTGATAACTTAGATTAGGGATATATTCTAAGTATGGAATATACGTATAACCCAAGTGAATATGGGTTCCTATCTCGAGTGAACAAGGTAATGTGTATTCTGAGTGTTGAATGTGGAAGGGGTCCGAGTGGGACTTGATCTAGTAGTTTCAGAATGGTTAAACATTTCAAATGTCCAAGTGATTTAACTTGGTGGAATCCTCTAAGTGTGGAGGAGTTCGGATAATTCCGAGTGGAATTGTTTAAGGAATTTATTTCTCAGTGATGAATGTTAAGGTGTTCTCCGAGTGAGAAATGATGAATAAACCGAGAGAAGTATGATTGGGGAGACTCTTTCCGAGTGAAGGAAGATCCCTAGATTCTCCGAGTGAGAATAGGCATGAATGCCGAGTGTGAGGCCGAATGAGTATTGGTCGGTAATGATATTAGTTACCGAATGAAATACCACTCAAAAAAATGAGTTGGTTTATGAATAGGATGCAGAGTGATGAGTGTGAAGTTCATTCCCGAATGAATTATGGTGAAATACACCGAGTGGTGTTTGGTTGGGTATTAACCCGAGTAAGGGGTCTTATGGAATCCGAGTGAGATACCCTTCATTTCCCGAGTGGATCTTTATGTTGACTCTGTGGATAAAAATTGAGAGACTAAGTTATGGGTTGCCGAGTGAGGTGACTGTTGGGGTAGTTCCCGAGTGGCGGAACCCCATTATGCTGAGTGGACTGAGATATTAAATTCCGAGAGGACTTAGGCATGAATTCCGACTGGACCTGATTGTTTACCGAGTGAATGAATGTCTCGGTTTCCTGAGTGATTAAAGGCCGAGTGTGGCTTCTCGCTTCAGCGAATGAAGGCTTCGCTCCAGCGAGTGTGTATTGTTGGAAGGCTTGGGGTCGGTTTCGCTTAAGCGAATGGGGGTTCGCCCGAGGGAGTTGGTCGGTCTCGCTCAAGCGGATTTAGATCTCGCTTGAGTGAGTGCACGCTGTATTGTGGGCCTCGCTCTGACGCTGTGTGTCTTTCGTTGGGCTTTGTGCTCGGTTTTATTTCCCTTGCCTTCTCTCCATTATGCATTTCTTTTCCTTAATTGGCATTTCGCCTTTCTGCTTTGCGTTGCTTGTTTTCTTCATGGTCATTGGACCTGACTCTCATATCTTCATATATGGGAGTGATTTAATTATAGATCCAGGAATGTTATTATTTTTGCGAAAAATTTACCCCTAAAATTAAGGGTGTTACATTCTGGTATCAGAGCCGACCAAAAGGTCCATGGCCAAGGTATACCTACCGAGTGTAAGCGGTTGTGTGCATGATGACCAGTGTCATCATTGCGTGTGATTTTTTTTTATTGGATTTTATGCATGCCTAATTGAGATTGGTATGATTATATGCCCATGATTTGCTGGGACAGTGGTGAAAGATACTACTGTTGTGATGTTGATTTGACGAATAGAATGATACAATGTTGTGGCCCTTATACTTGTGAGGTTGGATTAACTGGTTAGAACTCTTGTGTATGCCATGCTAATGGTTCATGGCTGAGTCATGTTTATTTGATGGATTGGGACTCATATTTGAGTTGATTAAGAGAATAGTAGTGGAAGAATTCCCTAGTGGGTTGAATTCGAATTATGGATGTTTGATCGTGCCATTTCTTAAAGGATGATTTATACCCTTGGCATGGGAACTCTGCATGATGAATATTTATACATATATATATATATATATGATGAAGATTGCTTGATGGCAGATTCCTAGTTTAAGAATTTGAATATGATCATGAATGTATAAATGTGAAATCGGGCATGTGTTAAATTGATATTGTGTCTCGGTTTGGTGTGTGAAGACCGAATAAATGGATTAGTTGATGATGGCCACTAGGCATGTGACCCTGTTGGCTAGGGAATTGGTTGAAGAAACCGAGTGAAGCATTGATCAAAATGTGACCTATAAGGTGTAGAAAACTGACTGGATTTAATATGATCTTATATAACCAGGTGGATAGTGAACTGTAATGTTGAAATTCGCGTACACCTTGGTGCTGAGTATAGTGATAATATTAATAATATTATGAAGATTGTATGTCCGAATGATAGACTGTGTTACTACTCAGTGAGAAGATTCGTCAATGTAAAGGCTATTACTATAAGTGAAAATCATATTGTAAACCGAGCTGTTTATCATAGAAAAAAAATAAAAAATAAAAAATAAAAAATAAAAAATTTTGATAAATCATCTAGGCTCAAATTGATTGTTGGCCAGTGATGAGTAATGAAACAAATGACTGATAGGTTATAAATCTGGGCGTGTGATAGCCGATTGATTTTAAACCCTGGTACGTGATTAGTTTGAGTAGTGTCTCAGTTTTATGGTTGACAACCGAGTGAATTGTTGATTGAATGATGACCCGAATCTGTATGTCATAGTATGAGTAGTGAATTCATGAGTTTAAATCCAAGTCGTGGCCTGTAATGAATGGTGATATTAAGGAATATTAGGTTGTTTGGCCAATAGTTTGTGATGGATAAGACTTAAAGAAGAGTATTGGTTCGGTTTGGACTGGAAACCGAGTGCTTTTATGCCTTTTATGGGTCAGAACTATGCTGTTAGTATGTCATTTTATAGTGATGTTGAGTGATAATTGCTGGCTGTTGTTAAGTAATATACCCTTGTTGGTGCTTAATGATGAATATAATTCAGAAGTGTTGCTTATAGAATTTTAGAAATTGCCATTATTTTCATATAGATTGGTGATAATTGAGTGAATTTTGGTCGGATTGAGTGAAATAGGATGTGAGGATGTTGTTCCGAGAGACTCTCCATGCCATAGGTATTGTGGCAGTGTGTATTTTGCATTGACTTTATACAATTGTTGTGACCCTATAGGAATGAGACGTCATCCTATGAGTGGATGCAGCAATTCATAAGTCGGGCAAGTGAGACTGTAGCTGCTTATGGGGATGGCTTGAGCCTATTGGACTGCTCTGAGCAAAGATAAGAGTGGTACTGAGTGGAATTGTTGTAATATTCCGAGTGCACTGAGACACTTCCAAATGGGAAGGTGTTGGGTGTATGATGTCTCGGAATACCGAGTGGACCAGTCTGTGAATGCTTGGAAGGCATTGGTATGTGAACTATTTTGTGTAGCGTGCAGTAAATACCGAGTGGTTTATTGTGTCAAATTCCTGATTTAATTTTGAGGATGAAATTCCTTAAAGGTGGGGAGAGTGTAACATCCCAAATTTTTATGAAGGTGAACAATGTGGTAAATGACTTAGAATGGGAATTGTTGTGTATGAACATTGGATACAAGTATTAAATAATTATTGTAAGGCATATGAAGTATAGAAGTGAGTTACTTGGCTTTGGATGGATTTTGGCATGTATGGTTGTTGGGGACTTATGTTCTGCCCAGGTTTTGATATTCTCGCCCGAGCGAGAGGGATTCTCGCTCAAGCGATAATCTTTTGTGTTGGTTTTAGGGTCACTGGCCCGATCTCGCCCAGGCGAATGGGCTACTCGCTCTAGCGAGTTAAGTGTGAAGCGAGCAGAAGAGAGATTCTGGACGAATCTCGCTCAAGCGAATGTTGTCGCGCTTGAGCGAGCGAGAGAGGGTGTGGATTCCGAGTGTTGGTCGCTCAAGTGAGCGTGGGACGCTTGAGCGAGTGGTGTGGGGTCTGATGCTGGGACCCTATGCGAAGGTTACTAAGAGGGAAATAATAATAATATATGCCTTGGTGGCTTATGAGAGAAGCTTTGGTCCTCTCTCTTTTTCCTTTTTCACATGGTCCCCATGTTGTTGGCTAAATGCTTAGTTGGATGGGAGTAATCATTGCTGAGAGAGTTTGCATTAAATACAGATGGGATTGCATTAATGAGGATGGAATGTTGATTGAAATGGGAGCAGACGCTGGCAGCATGGAGATAAGTCTTCAGCTTCACGTCTTCTCTCCTCATCCTCTCCATTTTGCTTGGTGTATGTTCTTATGAGTGAGAGAAATGCTCCTCCTTCTCTCTAGAGTTCATTAAAGCTTCTGCTTCATCTTCCTCTTCTCCTTCATCTTCTTCTTCCACTCATGCTTGGTGTAGAACCGAGTGGAAGAGTGTGGCTGTGTAAGGAACAGGTTGTGGCTGTGTGTGTAAGCTGGGTTACACCTTGCTTTCTTGGTGCTTCTGCTTCTTCCTCTCCTTCTTCCCCCATGTGATGGGTTGTATGAGGCTCAGTTTGGAGAGCCTGCAGCAGCTAGGTGTGTGTGCATGCCTCAGTTTGTGGATGCATGATGGTTCACAGATGACGAGGTTGAGCTACTCTTGTGAGGATGAAGACATGCATGATGCATGAAGGCATGGTGGTCCTCCACTGTTGGTGAGGACTGACTCTTGATGCTGTTCTTGTGATGGATACAGCGTTGGAGTTCTTCACTGAGCTGGGTGAAGACTGAGTTGAGTCTTGATGACTCTTTCCAGTGTTGAAAGCCAAGCAGGGTGCTGCTGTGGCTGGACCGAGTGGTCCTGTGACTCCTGGAAGCTTCATCCAGGTAAGGGGGGTTTTGCATCTCAAATGCATGGCTTATGGACGGATTTCCGGGTGGCATGATTGCATTATGTTATGTTTGATGTGTATTGTGTGCTGTTGTTGAGTTGAACCCGGTTGTATGATTATTTGTTGCTGCATGGTGCATGCTTATTTGTCCATATGATGTATGATGATTATGTTGTGATGCTTGAGATGCATATTACGTTGATGCTGAGTGCATTGTGTGACGGTTATTGGTCCCTATATTTATGATGGTATGATTAAATGCGTATGATGCTTGTTCATGCATATACTTGTGATAAATGCATGTATGGGGACTGTTATGATGGATGCCGAGTGGACTTTATAGAGGAAAGCACGAAATGCTTACTGTAAAGGATAAATCCGAGTGAATATAGGATAATCCGAGTGAATGGCATAGTGATTGCCAAGTGAATGGCATAGGATTACCGAGTGGATGGCATAGGATTGCTGAGTGAATGTGGTATAGGATTGTTGAGTCATCTAACTGATGTTGAGTTACCGAATGAATTTAATGTTGAACGCAGATTTCCGAGTGGGCAATCGAATGAATATGAGTTGAATTTTATATGCATACGTGTTATTGTATTACTGAATATGAACACCTTGCGGGGTGCCACAAGGGTATAATCCCGAGTGAAGAGGACGGGGTCCTAATGTTGAATATGATGAAAGACCCGGGTTGGACTCGGGCAGTGCCTGGGGCACTAAGCGTGAAATGAGATGCTTGATGAAATGCCGAGTGCATTGGCGTTGAACGCCGAGTGAATGAAACCGTATGCATCCAATTCGCCACTGGAATGCGTTGGACTCCTATACCGATCGGCAATCAGATGACAACATGTGGTGAATATGGCTAAGTCCTGGAGCTGGGCTCGGACAGACTCCTTGAGCATGGCTCGGAGTATGAATAATGTTGATATAGTCTCGGGGTTGAGAGAAATCCGAGTGAGTTAGTATACTTGTACTGAGTGAATTGAGCTTTATAGCCGAGTGAAATGGGTGAAATCCCGATCAGAAGATGCTTGTGATTGTTCATGTTGAATGGCAGTGTTCATATGCTGATTAATGTTGTGTGTTATGGCATGTTGTGGATTCTGTGATTAATCCGAGCCAATATCTGTCATTTAACATGTAATGCTCACCCCTACACCATTTTTTCAGTGTTTGCAGGTCGGTTTGGAATGTTATGATGGCCTTAAAACGCGAGTGATGGGTGTTTATGATAAGGCTGAGTATATAATATTACGTACCAAGTGTATACTGATGTATTAAAGCCTTGGCCGGCTCGTACTGTCTATATTGTATAATGGATACAATTCATTTGTATATGAATCCGAGTGCATATTTGTATACATATAGATTTACTTGGAAATCGTGTATTTAAATTGGATAATGGGTCTTGGTGAATGAAAAATGATAAATTAACATTATCCGAGTGTACGCGTATGTATATATATATATGTTCTGTTGATAGCATGGTTATGAATCGGTGGAAGAGTATGGTTGTATTGGCAGTCGGACTTGGAATTAGAGTATACTTAGATATGAGTGATTTATGTTGATTTGATGCTTCTCACCGACTAGGAAGTGATGCTGTATGAATGATGCTAAGTTGATAAATTCCGAGTGGGATAGTATGGTGAGAACTGGTCTTTATGTTGAGGCTTATGTTTATTCCGAGTATGTAGGCTTGATCTCCTTCCGAGTGAGGCTATGTGTGCAGCCTTTTCCGAATGGAAAACATGGGTAAATCCCGAGTAGGGAATGGTTTATGTATTCCGAGTGGGAACCTGAGGGAATCCCTTCCAAGGGAAGAGTGGTTGTGATAACTTAGATTGGGGATATATTCTAAGTATGGAATATACGTATAACCCGAGTGAATATGGGTTCCTATCCCGAGTGAACAAGGTAATGCGTATTCTGAGTTTTGAATGTGGAAGGGGTCCGAGTGGGACTTGATCTAGTAGTTTCAGAATGGTTAAACATTTTAAATGTCCAAGTGATTTAACTTGGTGGAATCCTCTAAGTGTGGAGGAGTTCGGATAATTCCGAGTGGAATTGTTTAAGGAATTTATTTCTCAGTGATGAATGTTAAGGTGTTCTCCGAGTGAGAAATGATGAATAAACCGAGAGAAGTATGATTGGGGAGACTCTTTCCGAGTGAAGGAAGATCCCTAGATTCTCTGAGTGAGAATAGGCATGAATGCCGAGTGTGAGGCCGAATGAGTATTGGTCGGCAATGATATTAGTTACCGAATGAAATACCACTCAAAGAATGAGTTGGTTTATGAATAGGATGTAGAGTGATGAGTGTGAAGTACATTCCCGAATGAATTGTGGTGAAATACACCGAGTGGTGTTTGGTTGGGTATTAACTCGAGTAAGGGGTCTTATGGAATCCGAGTGAGATACCCTTCATTTCCCGAGTGGATCTTTATGTTGACTCTGTGGATAAAAATTGAGAGACTAAGTTATAGGTTGCAGAGTGAGGTGACTGTTGGGGTAGTTCCCGAGTGGCGGAACCCCATTATGCTGAGTGGACTAAGATATTAAATTCTGAGAGGACTTAGGCATGAATTCCGACTGGACCTGATTGTTTACCGAGTGAATGAATGTCTCAGTTTCCCGAGTGATTAAAGGCCGAGTGTGGCTTCTCGCTTCAGCGAATGAAGGCTTCGCTCCAGGGAGTGTGTATTGTTGGAAGGCTTGGGGTCGGTTTCGCTTAAGCGAATGGGGGTTCGCCCGAGCGAGTTGGTCGGTCTCGCTCAAGCGGATTTGGATCTCGCTTGAGCGAGTGCACGCTGTATTGTGGGCCTCGCTCTAACGCTATGTGTCTTTCGTTGGGCTTTGTGCTCGGTTTTATTTCCCTTGCCTTCTCTCCATTATGCATTTGTTTTCCTTAATTGGCATTTCGCCTTTCTTCTTTGCGCTGCTTGTTTTCTTCATGGTCATTGGACCTGACTCTCATATTTTCATATATGGGAGTGATTTAATTATAGATCCAGGAATGTTATTATTTTTGCGAAAAATTTACCCCTAAAATTAAGGGTGTTACACAAATCATCTAGTTCTTAACTTGAGAGTTCAGACGATGCATCACCATGCTTAGTCAGTTCGTAATCTCGATGGGTTTTTAAAGTTTTCAACCTCAAGTGAAGAAAACGTAGAGTAAACAAGACCCAATGCTAAACAATGTTGGGAGCCTAACTATTATATCAAGTACAAGTGAATTGAGTAAAGAACCATCCTTTTGACTCTTTCTTAGCTAAAGAGTCCAAAAGAGAGAGAAGATTAAAACTTTATGGGGTTTTCAAGGACACATCATCCATCAAGTGATTCTTAAAGATATCTTCATGAAACTTGATCCATAGGATCATCCAAGGAGCAATTCATCTAGTTCTTGGCCTAAGAGTTGAGACGATGTATCACCATGCTTAGTCAGTTTGTAATCTCGATGGGTTTTTGAAGTTTTCAAGCTCAAGTAAAGAAAACGCAAAGTGAACAAGACCCAATCCTAAACTTTCCTAGGAGCCTAACTATTCTCTCAACTACAAGTGAATTGAGTGAACAACCATCCTTTGGACTCCTTCTTAGCCAGTGAGCCCAAAAGAGAGGGAAGGTTAAACGTTTATAGGGTTTTCTAGGACACACCATCCAAGATGTGATTTGTGAAGATATGTTCATAGAACTTGATTCTTAGGATCATCCAAGGAGCAGTTCATCTAGCTCTTAACCTAAGAGTTTTAACGATGCATCACGATGCTTAGTTAGTTCGTAATTGCGATGGGTTTTCAAAGTTTTCAAGCTCAAGTAAATAAAAGAAAAAGTGAAGAAGACCCAATCCTAAACATTGTCGAAAGCCTAGCTATTCTCTCTACTACAAGTGAATTGAGTGAACAACCATCTTTTTGACTCTTATTTAGCTAGTGAGTCCTAAAGAGAGAGAAGATTAAAATCTTATGGGGTTTTCTAAGACACATCATCCATCATGTGATTCTTGAAGATATCTTTGTGAAACTTGATGTAAAGGTTCATCCAAGGAGCAATTCATCTACTTCTTAACCTGAGAGTTAAGACGATGCATCATCATGCTTGGTCAATTTGTAATCTCGATGGGTTTTTGAAGGTTTCAAGCTCAAGTATAGAAAATGTAAAGTACACAAGACCTGATCCTAAACATTGTCAGGAGCCTAAATATTCTCTCAACTACAAGTGAATTGAGTGAACAACCATCATTTTGACTCCTTCTTAGCTAGTGAGTCCAAAAGAGAGGGAAGATTAAAAGTTTATGGGGTTTTCTAGGAATAACCATCCAAGATGTAATTCTTGAGGATATCTTCATAAAACTTGATTCTTAGGATCATCCAAGGATCAATTCATCTAGTTTTTATCCTGAAAGTTTATACGATGCATCACCATGCTTGGTCAGTTCATAATCTCGATGGGTTTTCAAAGATTTCAATCCGAAGTAAAGAAAATGCAGAATGAAAAAGACTTAATCCTAAACAGTGTCGGGAGCCTAACTATTTTCTCAACAACAAGTGTATTGAGTGAACAACCATCCTTTGGACTCTTTCTTAGCTAGTGAGTCCAAAAGAGAGAGAATATTAAAACCTAATTTAGAGCAAAATACGCTCTGATACTAAGTTGTCACACCGCGGTTTTCCAGACCCGAATCTCGATGTAATCAAGATAATTAAATAATAAAAATGTGAGTAAATTTTTCACGTTTAAAATAATTTTAAAACACCTCAACGATTACATTAAGACTCGAACCACAAAAGACCCAAGAGTGAGATTTGATAATTTATAACTGGATCGTAAAATAAATCGCCCATAATTGTATACAGAAATAATAAAGTTTACAGTAGAAGAAGAATATGTATACAGGCCACATGCCTAGTCCCATATATGAAGATATGAGAAAAGGTTCGGCAAAGCATGCAAGCATACAACACAAGCCTATTGGGCTACCACCAATCTTACATATAAATCATAAACATGCATTGTCTTAAATATATACATATGCATTTATATGGTCATGCAACATACATCTCCAATGTCTATATTCCACAATTGACCATATTCTATTCAACCTTGAAGTTATGTGTCATCAATACTTATACATTCCCAAAATGGATTACATAACCAACATCATTTTAATCATTAAATGGGTATGAATTCAAATAAACCCCAAATATCAATACATCATCCACTCATATTGTTATTTACATCCCATCCATCAATATCCATATTTATCAACACTATCATGTACATTTATTCATAGTACAATAAATTACAATTGATGCCGGCCAAGACGAACATTACCGCTATTTTACCTTCACAAAAGCTTTACTTTAAAAATATCCTCATCCAATGATATTCCTGCATCAATGCTAAAAATGGACAACATGGGAGAGTGAGTTATACATTTCAAATGACGAATATGAATACAAATGAGATTATGTGCATATGCATATTAACATCATGTATGCTTTGCTAAAATCATCAACAATCCTCGTTATCTATTCATCTCAACAATATACATATCATGTATTCATCCATCAATTTATAGCAAAGCAATCACATACGCATATATTTTCTCATTGCCACAATGGGCCAACACCATCATTATCAATCATACATAAACATGCCCTTCATCATATTGGGCCATCACAACAACATCATCATATTCAATATCTTTTCATTATATTCATATTTTACATGTTGTCTTTTAGGTAATTCATTTACCCATCTCATCATCATCACATCTCAATCTCAATCATCATCAATCATCACCTTTTGGCATATCTCTATGCTATATGCAAATGCTCTTAGGCTGATGCATATGCACAATGGAATAAACAACAACAAATGCGGATCCGACTGTGGGAATAAACATTAAATATGGGTTAAGCATAGGTGTGCTACTATGCCCCTAGTGCAGTAGTAAATATGTACACATATCTCATAATGCATGCAAAATCACCAATTTTACTGATACCAAACTGCTATTGCCTATATGTAGCACTAGTCACCCCGTGACTTGTATAACACCCCCTGGTTTTCTGTACTCGAATCCCGATGTAATCGTCATAATTAATTAAATTGCGAATAAATTTTTCGCATTTGAAAAACATTTCCCAGACATCATCATGATCACGTCAAGACCCAAATCACAGAAAACCAAAGAGGGTGTTTTTTAATTGGGGGTTCAGGGCGTCTCAACCTGCGGATCAATATGGCCTCACTTGCCAAAAGTGCTACGGGCCTCTCCTGAACATACATCAAGAGAACTGTGCCCTGTCGGACACTGAGGTAACTTGTTCATCACAAAGCCGCCCGCCTATTGGGCCTGCTACATAGGGTGCCTCTCCACCAAACTATAGACAGCTTCATGATTCCCAAAATCACTAGGGAACAACAACAATTTACCCATGTACTGGGTCGCCCTCCCACTGGGCCTACCTATTGGAACCCTTAACATTCCATATAGACAGCGTATGATATGCCATGGATGCAATGTAATGTAAATCAAATGCATTCTCACACTATACATTCTACCATGCCACTCATCAATCATCATCCTCATCACCAACACCACCACACAATTCTCAGTGGATTTTATCATTGTTGGTTTTAGCCATTGTTTTCAAGCTTTAAGTGTGGCATTTCATTTCAACGTATTTTGTATCATACATGCAAGTCAATACTTACAACAAATCACAATGGCATCACAACATCAACAACATTCATCAATCTTTCATCAAGATCACCACATATTTCTTAGTGGGTTTCCATCTCATTGATCATTACCATTGTTCATACATTAGTGTGACATCACAGTAATTCATCAATATGACTTTAAACCACACATAAAAGATCACACTTGTATCGAACACAACGATATTTAACAATTCATCAACAATAACAATCATCCTTTTATTCAAGGAAATGATCAACAACATCATCCATCATCATTCATTATCGATATCATCTCCGATGCATCGATTTATAATAAATACATTGTCATACAATTGTCCCTTCATTAGCTTCATCATTACTTAAGGGTCTGTACACAACCACAACATTTACTTTTCATTATCAATCATCATATCACTAGTGGTGAACATTCATGTCTTCATAAGATGTCTCAATCAATTTCAACACCACTAAGACACACCATCATCACATACCCCTAATAAAATCTCTCGTTTTTACATAATAAAGGGTTTTGGATACTATTAAGCTCATGAAAAATTTCAACATTAAGACATGAAAAAAGCTCATTCTTAGTTTTAAAAACAGTGGGACATGTCATAAATATCACCTATTAGTCCCAATTTGATAACCATAAAAAGTTGGGTTCAAAACCCTCTTAAATTGGAATTTTACAATGCAGTGGGTCCGGTGTTTTACGCCTAATGAGAGTTAGAAAATTCCAATTAAGGTAAGGCCAATCTTTACACCTCCGTAACATTATTATCTATAACTTTTATGCAAAAGTTGGAGGCCAAAAATGTCATTAAGATACCCAAACGGTCCAAAAACAGCAAGGGAAAAACAGTAGTTGAAAATTTCTGACAGTGGCAAGTTCCACTAGACGTGGGAAATTCCACTGGCCGTGGAATCCACTGTTTCCACCACCCAAAATGGTCATTTTTTCCACGTTTTGAGGCAGGATGATACACTGGCCATGGGAATTCCCACTGGCCAAAAATGTCCCTTAAGTTTTTGCCAACTTTGGACCCCTTTTCACTAGGCTATTCAACTCTAATTTGCATGAAATTTTATATGCAACTTACCTACCCTTATATCAATAATATGGAAAAGTTTCAAGCCCAAATTCATTCTCAATCAAAATCTAAGCCATGGGGTAGTTTTATTCATATTTTAGGCATTTTACATGACATACCAAAATGCAATTGGCTAAGTTTTTGTCTAAATGCTCAATGGACCTATATTCACATATATAAATGTGACTTGCTCCAACAAGTCTCATCCAACAACTCATTTTCTAGATCAAGATATGTTCTAGTGACAATTCATGCCCCATCTTGGCTAAACCAAGCATGCCAAATTACAAAGTAAGCCTCTTTGGCCACAACCAACCATGCACACAAGTTTCATACATATATTATGACTTGTAGGTGACCTCTACATGAAGTTTAGCCCATTAAATGAGAATATCACCTATCCACTTCCTTGATTATGCATAAAATGCACTTTGTGAGCTATAATTTGACCCAAGCCATTCATACTTCATTTCATTGTAGATCACTCATTACAAACGCATCAATTCCCATTAAGGGACCACTACACATTCATCATTATCTCATACATATATATATAACTCCCAAAAATCAACAAATTGCCAAGCACACCATTCATCACATTGTCAATTATCCCATAATTCTAAAATAATTATGGCAAGGCAAGCATGAGTATAATCATATACATTAAACATCAACCATTTAACTCATGCAATTGAAATGTAAACTCCTCTCCTACCTCGAGAGAAGAACACGATTTGAATGCTCTGATTGTTCTGCCACATTGCCGAAATATAATCTCCTATCAACACATATAAATACATATATATTCAATTCATGAGTCATCACAAGGCATCATTATAAATCTAAACAATTGCTAGCTTATCATATAGCTTAATATCAAGTCCTAGACTTGCTAAAACACCAATTCATACCATTGTGTTAGGTTTCAGGAATTCCTTTCCCAAAACCATGATTCTCTAAATCTCAAAGGGGCTAACCACACCTAACAACAACAAGATCACATCCCTTATTCATAATACATCCAATCATCATATAAATCATCCATTTGCCATCATTATCACTCAAAATTCAATATAGTTGTCTTATCCTCCAATAACCATAATTAATCAACAAATTCAAATGGCACATGCCATGGCCCAAGGACTCATTAACCCATAATGTCCAATCCACTCATCCATCACAACCATTATGGTTTTGGTGTTCAAACTCATTATTATTCATTTAAAGGCCATACTCATCTATGAGTTCCCATACTAATGACTTTCAACCACCTCTATCAACCATTTACCTTGACTAATGCCATCTCTCATAATCAACAATTATCCTTCCAACATCATTAACAATAGCCATACTTTAAAAATATCATACATTTCCACCTAAAATTAATTCTCAAACTAACATTACATGTTTTCCCCAATTTCTCAGGGCTAGGGTTTCATCAAAACTCAATCACCATTATTAATATTCATCAATCATCATCAATAACCCTTCTTCCACATCAATATCATTCCTTAACATCATTAAACACATTTCCCACTAACATTTCATATTTTCCCCAAATTCCTAAAGTTAGGATTTCCATAAAAATTCAATAACCACCACTTATACTCATTATTCCTACTCCATCATGTGCCATTTTTGTGTACCCCTTTACACCCACATAAAAATACATATTTCTCACACCCCACCTTAGGGTTTTACATAAAAATGGCTCCATACCATAACCCACACATATAACACTCTCCCAACCATATGCAAATAAAAACCTAAGGCTCAAGCTCATTAAATGGAGGAAGACATACCTTAAGCCAAGAAATCACAATGGGCTTCCAAGAGGGGGAGAGGGTGACAAAATTCCAAGGAGAGGGAGGAGAGCTTCAAGTCAATAACATCTCCTTCATGAAAGGTGCGACCTTTGCAACATATCTCATAAAAATACAACCTTTACATAATATCTCATTAAAAATGCAACCTTTGCAACATATCTAATAAAAGATGCAACCTTTACATAATATCATATTTTTAGGAACGATCAATTTTAAACCTTATCTCTAGAGTTCAAGATATTTTATTTTGAATCCTATTAAATTTGATAAAGATCTTATCTTTAATTTGCAACTTTTGTAAATCCTATCAAATTTATTAAGGATTAAATATTTGATTTTAAAATTATTAAATTTAATAAAGATCTTATCTTCTATTTGTAACAATTACAAATCATATTAAATTTAATAAATATGAATCAATTTGTAACTCCTACAAATCACATTAATTTTAAAAAGATCACATACGATGCAAATCCTATTAAAATTAATAAGAATAAATTATTTAAATTTGTAACTCTTACAAATCACATTAATTTTAAAAGATCACAAACGATGCAAATCCTATTAAAATTAATAAGAATAAATTATTTAAATTTGTATCTCTTACAAACTTTAAATTTAACAAACAATTAAAATTTGATTTGCAACTTTTACAAATCGAATTTAATATATAATATTAAAATCAAATATTTTATTTGTAACATTTACAAATAAATAAAATACCATTATGGTTAGGTTTTAACTTTTGAATCTTAGTTTTCATTACGGTTAGGGTTTAACTCTTAAACTTTCTAAATACAATCTCACATGAACAATTTATATTAGAAAAGAGAAAGCATGTAGACGTGCATTGCATACAACCCTTGATTTCAATTTAATTAAACGAACATAAAATACGCCTTATAATTAGAACACATATAAAACAATTACCATTGCAACATACAACATGTTCATATAATAAAGCACATCCCAAAAATATGTTCTTTAATTAAAATGTTGAGAAAAGCAATCAATATACACAAAACAAAAATAAATTGATATTAGCTTTCAAAAGGTGCAACCTTTACAACATATCTCATAAAAATGCAACATTTACATAATATCTCATTAAAAATGCAACCTTTGTAACATATCTAATAAACGATGCAACCTTTACATAATATCTTATTTTTAGGAACGATCAATTTTAAACCTTATCTCTAGAGTTCAAGATATTTTATTTTGAATCCTATTAAATTGATAAAGATCTTATCTTCAATTTGTAACTTTTGTAAATCCTATCAAATTTATTATGGATTAGATATTTGATTTTAAAATTATTAAATTTAATAAAGATCTTATCTTCTATTTGTAACAATTACAAATCATATTAAATTTAATAAATATGAATCAATTTGTAACTCCTACAAATCACATTAATTTTAAAAAGATCACATACGATGCAAATCCTATTAAAATTAATAAGAATAAATTATTTAAATTTGTAACTCTTACAAATCACATTAATTTTAAAAGATCACAAACGATGCAAATCCTATTAAAATTAATAAAAATAAATTATTTAAATTTGTATCTCTTACAAACTTTAAATTTAACAAACAATTAAAATTTGATTTGCAACTTTTACAAATCGAATTTAATATATAATATTAAAATCAAATATTTTATTTGTAACATTTACAAATAAATAAAATACCATTATGGTTAGGTTTCAACTTTTGAATCTTAGTTTTCATTACGGTTAGGGTTTAACTCTTAAACTTTCTAAATACAATCTCACATGAATAATTTATATTAGAAAAGAGAAAGCATATAGACGTGCATTGCATACAACCCTTGATTTCAATTTAATTAAACGAACATAAAATATGCTTTATAATTAGAACACATATAAAACAATTACCATTGTAACATACAACATGTTCATATAATAAAGCACATCCCAAAAACATGTTCTTTAATTAAAATGTTGAGAAAAGCAATCAATATACACTAAACAAAAATAAATTGATATTAGCTTTCAAAAGGTGCAACGTTTGCAACATATCTCATAAAAATGCAACCTTTACATAATATCTCATTAAAAATGCAACCTTTGCAACATATCTAATAAAAGATGCAACCTTTACATAATATCTTATTTTTAGGAACGATCAATTTTAAACCTTATCTGTAGAGTTCAAGATATTTTATTTTGAATCCTATTAAATTTGATAAAGATCTTATCTTTAATTTGCAAGTTTTGTAAATCCTATCAAATTTATTATGGATTAGATATTTGATTTTAAAATTATTAAATTTAATAAAGATCTTATCTTCTATTTGTAACAATTACAAATCATATTAAATTTAATAAATATGAATCAATTTGTAATGTAACACCTCGAATTTTATAAAATGATTAAATATGTGGAATAAATAATAAATAATTAAACATGAGCTGATTTATGTCCCAAAAATATTGAAATAATAAAATTAGGATTTATGAGAATTATTCGTAATTTATTAAGGCTTTAAGAGCTAAAATTATACCTGGTTAAGATATGAGTGTCGGACCAGGTATCTCCAATTGAGATGCCATTGGTCAGGGCTGTTAAGAATATTATTGGGAATCCGAATATGTCTTCAGAATAATTTTTGGATTTAGTATTGAGCCCAAACAGAGAACCTGTTTGTAGAAAAACGATGAATTTTAATGAATGGAATTAAAAATAAACCCAAAAGCCCAAATTCCCTTCTAACTTCACGTTGGCTTCTTCTCATTTCGGTGGCAACCATTCCTCTTCTTCTTTTCTCTACTTTTCCTTCTCCTTCTTCATCTCTTCTTCCAAAACTCTAGACAAGGTGGTGTCACCTTCATCCATCTCCATTTTCGTTTGAAGGGTCTTGAAGGAAGCTTGAGGCTTGAAGTTCCTCTCTTCTTACCCCTCTATTTTCGTAGCACTCTCTCCCTCTTCTTGAACCCATTTCATTTTTGGGGTGTGAGGTATGAAATACTCATCATCTAGTTGAGTTTTTGCCATAGATATGTAGTAGTATGAGTTTGGGAGCCATACAAGTGAATGGGTGTTTATTAGAAGCATTTAATGTATGAGCCCTAAGGTGGGTGGCCATGAATATGAGGTTTTCATGAGGGATAAATGTAGTAGATGCATGTATGTTGGAAATAGATGGAAGATTGGTGATCAATTATGTATGTGGTTGGATTTTAGTGAAAACCCTAACCCTAGGATTTGGGGAAATGGGTAATAATGCCATGAAAAAGGATTTTTAGTGAAAACCCATGATAATATGTGTGTGGGTGTTGTTAATGATGGATATTGGTGGTTATTAGAAATGGTTATTGAGTTTTGATGAAAACCCTAAGTGTAATGATTTGAGGATTTTGGCTAAATAGGTGATTTTGATGATTTTTTATGCCTTAGAATGATTTATAAGAAGGGAATGAATCTTTAGAATCATTGGGATTGATTAATGAGGCTGATAATATTTTGAACTATGTTCATGAGGTTGTGTAAGATGATAAATGCTATAAGGATGTGTTAATTAATGATGGTCTTGATTGGGGCCAAGAGGCTTATAATGAATTTGAATGAATTTTGATGATGAGTAGTAAACCACATGATGATTTAGAGGTCTTATAAGTAAGGGCCATAGTATTGTTGTTGTTAGATTTGTTTCCTTTTAGATATAGAGAATCTTGGTTTTGGGAGAGGAATTCCCGAAGCCTAACATGAGCGTATAAATAGGATTTAGACAAGTCTAGGACTTGATAATGAGTTTTAGGGGATGATGCCTTATGATGGTATATTAATAGCGTGTATATGTATGTTTGTGATAGGATTATGTTCCGGACAATAATGCGGAACAATCGAAGCAATCAGAGCACTTGGATTGCGGTTCTTCTCTTGAGGTAGGAGAGGAGTTTACATTTCAATTGCATGAGTGAATAATTGATGATTGATGTGTATGATTGCACTCATGCTTGCCTTGCCATGATTATGTTGAATGATGAGATAATTGATAATGTGATGAATATTATGCTTGGCAATGGTGGATTCTTAGGAATGATATATATATGTGTGTATATGAATTGATGATGAGTGTTTAGTGTCCCTTTAATGGGGGTGATATTTATGTTGATAGAGAAATTGTTTAAAGTGCGAAGCTGTGCCTTAATATTAATGCATGGTTAAGGAACTAATAGAGCCAAATAGAGTTTTATGAGAATTGAATGGCATGTGATAGTTCCAAGAGCCCATATATGTAGTTTATGACTTGTAGGCATTGGAATGGGCCAATTCCAATGAGAATAGGCCCTTGAGTTGCATAAAAACGTCTTGAGACAGTCTAAATGCACTTATATGCATAAGTCCCTCAATTTTGAGAAATTTTGGGTGAGGCCGGTGGCCACACGTCACAAATAATATATTTTAGCTTGTGACAAATTTTGATGGTCATTGGATTTGAATTGAATGAGATTGGGTGATTGGAAGTTAAAATTTTGGTGTTGTTCTGCATAAAAACAGCAGCAGGGCTGTCTTGAATCGATTCAAGACCCTTTGAATCGATTCAAGAGGTGCTGTTTTCACTATTTTGGGCTCCAGGGGCGTTCGAATCGATTCATAAGAGTTTGAATCGATTCAAGACCCTCTGTTTGTCAAATTTTGAGATTTTAGGATGCTTGAATCGATTCGTACGAGTCTGAATCGATTCAGAGCCCTGTTATGGACACTGTTGTGTTGTTTTTCCAACTGGTCTGTTTTCTTTGCTGTTTTTGGCCCGTTTGGGCACCTTAATGACATTTTTGGCCTCCGACTTCTTCATGAAAGTTGTAGATAATTGTGTTACGGAGGTGTGAGAATTGGTCTCACATTAATTGGAGTTTTTTAACTCTCATTAGGCATAAAACACTGGACCTACTGAGTCATAAAATTCAAGTTTAAGAGGGTTTTGAACCCAACTTTTTATGGTGGCTAAATTGGGACTAATAGGTGATATTTGCAACATGTCCCACTATTATTAAGAATAAAAGTGAGCTTTTCTCATGTCTTATTATTGAAAGTTAACATGAGCTTATTATTGCTCAAAACCCCTTTATAGGTAAAAATAAGAGATTTTATTAGTGGTAGGTGATGATGGTGTGTCTTAGTGGTGTTGATATTGATTGTGGCATGTTATGAAAACATGGATATTCATGACTAATGACATGATATGACGATACTGATGTGGGGATGATTATATGACAATCTATTTGTTTTAAATCGATGAATCGGAGATGATATCGATAATGAATAATGATGGATGATGTTGTTAATCATTTCCTAGAATAAGAGAATGGTTATTATTGATAATTATTGAATGCCATTGTGAATGATACAAGTGTGATCTTGTATGTGTGGTTTGAATTGTATTACTAAATTGTTGTATTACCACACTAGTTGTGAAACCATGGTAATCATAAATGAAATGAAAATCCACTAAGTGAATGAGTGGTAATATTTATGAATGATATGTAATGATGTGATGCCATTGTGGTTGATTGCAAGTATTGTCTTGCATATGTGATATGAAATGTATATATATATATATATGAAAGATGTTAAATGAAATGCCACATATAAAACTTGAAAGCAATGGCTAAAACCAACAATGATAAAATCCATTAAGATGTATATGGTGGTGTTGGTGATTATGATGATGATGATTGATGAGTGGCATTTAGGATGCACAGTGTGAGAAATGCATTTGATTTGCATTGCATTGCATCCATGGCATATCGATCGCTGTCTATGTGGAACATTAGGGGGTTCCACTAGGCGGGCCCAGTGGAAGGGCGGCTCAGTGCACGAGCATTCTTGTTGTTTCCCCTATGACTCGGTGTGAGTCACGAAGCTGTCCATAGTTTGGTGATAAGGCACCCTATGTGGCGGGCCCAGTGGGCGGGCGGCTTTGTGATGAGCAAGTTACCTCGGTGTCCGACGGGGACGGCTCTCTCGATGTGTGTTCGGGAAGGGCCCGTAGCACTTTTGGCAAGTGAGGCCATGTTGTTGATCCGCAAGTCACGGGGTGACTAGTGCTACAGATGGGCGATAGCGGTTTGGTACCAGTAAAAGATGTTGTTGAGATGCATGCATGCTTTGAGATATGTGTACACATTTTACTACTGCAGTAGGGGCATAGTAGCACACCTATGCTTGACCCACAACTTGGTGTTTATTCCCACAGTCGGATCCGTAATTGTTGTTGATTATTCCATTGTGCATATGCATTAGCCATAAGAGCATTTGCATATAGCATGGAGATATGCCAGAATATGATGATGATTGATGATGATTGAGATGATGGTATTGGTGTTGATGAGATGAGAAGTTAATATAATGAAAGACCACATAAAAGTAATGAATGATATGAATATATAAAATGATGTTGAATATGACGATATGTATGATATGGCCCAATGTAATGAAGGGCGTATTTGTTTATGATTTGAGATGATGATGTTAGCCCATGGTGGCTTGATGAAAGACCAGAATGGTCTATGTTGATACGTGTTGGCCCATTGTGGCGGTGTTATAAATGTGTATATGCTTGCTTTGCTACGATTTGATGAATAAGCATGAAATGAATATATATATTGTAGAATTAATAATCTATGATGATTGTTGTTGAGTATAGCAAAGCATACATGATGTTGATATGCATATGCACATAATTTCAATTGTATTCATATCGTCATTTGAAATGTATAACTCACTCTCCCATGTGGTCTACTTTTTAGTATTGATGCAGGAAAACCATGGGATGAGGATGTTTAAGAAATAAAGCTTTTGGGAAGGTAAATAGGTGTAAAGGAATGCCTTGGCCGGCAGCATTGTAATTTAACGTGTTATGTATATGATAAATAGTTATTGATATTGATGGACGAATTATGAATATGTATACACTAGGATGATGTACTAATAGTGGAGATATATGAATTGGGGTTGGACTGATTTTGGTCTATTATAAATATAAATGTTGGAGATGTATGTTGCATGATCATACAGATAGGTATATATATACATCATAGGCATTGCATGCTTTTGTGATTATGTAAAATGATGATGGTTGTATATTAGGCTTACCATATGCCATTGCATGCTTGCCGAGCCTTTTCTCATATCTTCATATATGGGACTAGGCGTGTGCCCGGTATACACATTCTTCTTCCGCTGTAAACTCTGTTATTTTTGTATACCGCATGCGTAAACTATTTATTGATCCAGTTATAGGTTACTTAATCTCACTCTTTGATTTTCTATGATTTGGGTCTTGACGTGATCATAATGATGTCTGGCAAATGTTTTTCAAACGCGAAAAATTTATTCGCAATTTAATTAATTATGACAATTACATCGGGATTCGAGTACAAAAACCAGGGGGTGTTTTATGTAACTCCTACAAATCACATTAATTTTAAAAAGATCACATACGATGCAAATCCTATTAAAATTAATAAGAATAAATTATTTAAATTTGTAACTCTTACAAATCACATTAATTTTAAAAGATCACAAACGATGCAAATCCTAATAAAATTAATAAGAATAAATTATTTAAATTTGTATCTCTTACAAACTTTAAATTTAACAAATATTTAAAATTTGATTTGCAACTTTTACAAATCGAATTTAATATATAATATTAAAATCAAATATTTTATTTGTAACATTTACAAATAAATAAAATACCATTATGGTTAGGTTTCAACTTTTGAATCTTAGTTTTCATTACGGTTAGGGTTTAACTCTTAAACTTTCTAAATACAATCTCACATGAATAATTTATATTAGAAAATAGAAAGCATATAGACGTGCATTGCATACAACCCTTGATTTCAATTAAATTAAATGAACATAAAATATGCTTTATAATTAGAACACATATAAAACAATTACCATTGCAACATACAACATGTTCATATAATAAAGCACATCCCAAAAACATGTTCTTTAATTAAAATATTGAGAAAAGCAATCAATATACACAAAACAAAAATAAATTGATATTAGTTTTCAAAAGGTGCAACGTTTGCAACATATCTCATAAAAATGCAACCTTTACATAATATCTCATTAAAAATGGAACCTTTGCAACATATCTAATAAAAGATGCAACCTTTGCAAAAGGATTCAACCTTTACAATTCTTTTCACAAAAGAAATTTTTTTTACATGTTCTTTAACATTTGCCCAAAACACGATTTTGCAACCAGGCTCTGATAGCACTGTTAGGGAATCCCTTGTGCATGAGCAACGGAAATACAAGGATTCCTATAGGATTTGTAAAGCGTCATGTTTCAAAGCATAAGACAAACACAAAAAAAATATTACGTTTTAGGATTACCTCTTGAAAATTATCGAAGTAGTCATAGCCTCGTCCTTTAGAAGTCCACACAAGTACTCCTACTAGAAACGCTACACCTTCTAAATGCTAGTTTGACAGCGTGTAGCTTTTGCAACTTTTGCGTATTTTATGTCTCTTTTAGGTGAACTGCCTATGAGCATCTTATGCTCTATTTATAGGCTCAAGTTTGACCTAATTTATTCTCTCTAAAGAATGGGCTCCTTACTCATTTTAAATGAGTTAGGCCCAATAGCTTTATTTTAGTCCAACTAAAATAAAAGTTATTTTCTGATGGGCTTACTCTATGTGTGTGACCCTATAGGTAAAATACTCAGTCATATTAATAATAAACTATTTTATTATTAATATAAAAGAAGAGCGGCATCTAGCAATGCATCATTATGTCTGAATATTATTTAATATCAACATAACCTATAAGTGATAATTATTTTATATGTTTGTTCCTTTTGTCACGATATCCTAATTGGGCCCAAGGCATGGTCGTGTCATCCTTGTACGGCCCAATTTATTTTACTTGATACCGGAGTAGACTTTATCTAAATAAATATCCAATATTTATTCTTTCTAGCATGGCCATGCATTTTCTTAGTCTCACTCCATCAAGTGGCCTATAGATATCACTCCTGTCACATAGGAGAGACAAATCTCATCTACATCACTCACATCCCTCTGCATAATTTGTTCATTACCTAATCACAACCTTTATAGTCCTCTTCTTACAGAAGACATTTGATTGTATTAAAATAACAAACTTCTTATGTAGGAATCGTAGTGACTTCAGGTCGAAGGACTACATATACCATTATCACATTGAGAATTGTTTATGACATTCATATAACGAACCATGCAACGTTCTCATGGTGGGTCTGTCTAGTACATCATTACTCTTAATGTGTACCCGTGTAAAGACTTGATATTATCTATATCCATGATCTGTGAGATTAGATCATCAGTATACTCATACACTAGTCTTAATGTATTTACATGTCCCTACATAAATACTTGACTAGAGACATTTTAGGAATAACTCTTATATGACCTATTACTCCAAGGATAAATAAAGGCCGTTAAACTATTTAACAAAAAATGCCTTATACAAAATGATACGTCGTATATAGGCTCTTAGTGCATATTCATGGGAACTCTTAGCTAAAGATCTAGATGAATTACTCCTTCGATGGTCCTAAACATCAAGTTTCTTAAAGATTTCTTCAAGAATCACATCAAGGATGATGTAATCCTGAAAATCCTAACAAGCTTTTAATCTTCTCTATCTTTTGGACTTACTAGCTAAGAGGGAGTTAAAAGGATGGTTGTTCACTCATTTCACCTTTTGTTTAGAGAATAGTTAGGCTTACGATGTTGTTTTGGATTGGTTCATGTTCACCTTGTGTTTTCATAACTTACATTTCAAAACTTCAAAAATTTATCGGGATTATTAACCAGTCTAGAAGGATGATGCATCATGGGAACCCTTACTGAAGATCTAGATGAATTTATCCTTGGATGGTCCTAAACATCAAGTTTCATGAAGATGTCTTCAAGACTCACATCAAGGATGATTTGATGTCAAAACGCCTAACAAGCTTTTAATATTCTCTATCTTTTGGACACCTTACATTTCAAAACTTTAAAAACTCATCAAGATTATTAATCGGTCTAGAATGAGGATGCATCATGGGAACTCTTAGCTGAAGATCTAGTTAAATTACTCCTTGGATGGTCCTAAACATTAAGTTTCATGAAGATCTCTTCAAGAATCACATCAAGGATGATATTTTCCTGAAAATCCCAACAAGTTTGGACTCGCTTGTTAAGGAGTCAAAAGGATGTTGTTCACTTATTTAACCTTTAGTTTAGAGAATCATTAGGCTGACGTTATTTTTGATTCGTTCTTGTTCACCTTGTGTTTTTACAACTTGCATTTCAAAACTTCAAAAACTCATCAGGATTATGAACTGGACTAGAATGTGTGACACCCTTGATTAACTAGGACAAATTCCCAACTAGAACGTCCTACTTAATTAAGGAGTCACTAAAAATAGGAGTTTTTTTATGGTGATCATCAGCACATGATTTCAAATAAATTTAGTACATAGATCGATTCTTTAAAACATTTGTACTTAAAAGAGTACGGGGCTCATAGGCTCCCAACAGCTAGTGCAAAATAACAATAAAAATAAAACGTTGAGTCCATAACGATCTCGACACAAACAGAAAATATACACAGTTGTCGCTTCCAAATTGGCATCCTCTACTATAGGTAGTCCAAGTCCTGCCCATGTTTGCCTTGTCCTTTAGCTGATGATCACAGGAAGTGAAAACAACACACAATAATAAAAGGGGTGAGTACAAAGCTCTCAACCCATAACATATGCATACAAGGATGGCTTAATATTTTAAACTATAGAAAAGATTACACACAACTTATCTTAGAATAGACATATAAAACTTCCCATACACAAATACTGATGACAATTAGAGGGTTAGTCATATAATGATGGTATGCTATGCATGTGTTTGATTCAATTATGGTAAGTCAAAATTTATTACCAATATGCAATGGGGTCCAACTTCCACTGATCAATCTCATATAGCAATCATCATGTGCACAACCAGTCACCCTTATTTCCCCTGCCGAACTAGAGCGACCGGAGCTCTCCTTGTTCTAGTTTTCAAAAAAGGGTAAGGACTCACAGTCCAATCATCATAATGGTCAAACACATATCTCAACAGAACGTGCACTCTACGGTCCTGGCAATACTCGATCTGAGTCGAAGTGTACTAGATTTGCCATGGACTATCCGATCTCGGGCGCGAATCCGAACCATTAGACGCCCGCTCCAGTATACTTCCAAGACCTCCCGCAGGGTCGGAACGCTAGTTGTTCCCCAGTGTACGCATCACTGTATGCTCTAGGGGATCACTCTACATCCCTCCTTAAAATTCATTTCTCATGCTCAAAATTCATTTTTCATGCCACAAAATATTCCTCCAAAATAGTTTTACTAATTTCCCATGTTTGCCACAAAAATGCATTTTATACCATTTCTAACGTTCCATTCGCGCCTAAACTTGGGTGCCTTTTAATTCTTTTATTAATCATCATTTTCATAACATTTTTACGATCATGTATAATACTCAAATATATCAAAATACAGCAGCACCAATCATCCCAAATTTTTGCCAAAAAATATTTTCCAAAATCCTTGTAAATTATTTTCTTTATGTTGTAAACATATCATTTAATTTCTACAACCAAAATCACTTATTTTTAATTTAATAAAAATTTCCAGAATTTAGTAAATATTCCAAAATACATTTTTAACACATAAATTTAAAATTTTTAAGTCATGAAATCAAATCTCAATCATTAAGCTCATTTTACTCTAACTTTATACGTTAGGATCAATTTATTCAACCAACTAAAAAAATCCAGCAGCAACATTAGTTCACTATTTATTATAAAACTCATTTTAAGAGATTTTATATTTTCTAAACATATCACTAACACCATAAGTCACCAATTAAATCAAGAAACACATAATTTAACAAGTTTATCACACACATGCATGTAGATATAACCAAAAATTCTGCAGCAACAAAATTCACAAGTTAGTAATCTTCATAATTAAAATTTTAAGGTTTAAAGTACTTAACAAAAACCATGGTGCAACCATAATACTCCTTAAAGATCTCATTTTTCTCAAAGAATTTTCAAGATTTTCACTATAAAAACCAAGATCTTCAAGAGAGCATTAAGATATAAATGTTAAGGGACACTTATATCTCCCATGCATGCATGATTTTATGAATGTAAAGCAAGCCAAGTACTCCCCCCTTACCACCGAATTTTTGCCCTCCAAGAGAAAGGTGTCAAGGACATCAAAATTTGCTTCTAGACCTTCATGACTTGCTTCATCAAGGAGAATGAAATGGATGCTAGAAGGGTGGTGGGTCACGTGAATTTGGTGGTGGGATAGTGAGGAAAACATTATTGTTTTGGTGGAGAAGAAGAAGATTTGATAATCAAAAGGTGATATCTTGAATTTTGTTATGTAGGAAGGGTGGTGTGGTGATTTAGGATGGATGATGATGGGTGTGTGATGATTATTTGGATGAATAGAACATGAGGAAAATAGAAGAAATGTTGCAGGGTTTTTTCTAAGTTAGGAGAAGGAGAAACAAAGGGAGTAAAGCATAATGGTAAGTTTTTTGCATGGATTCCCTTGCCCTCTAGGAGGTTACATGGCCAAAGCAAGTGGAATAGGAGGTGTCACAATTGTTCCATGCAAGTGAAAGGTGCCAAATGCAGGTGATGGTGATTTAATTGGTTAATGGTGCATGTAAGCTGAGGTGTCAAGTTTAGGGGTAGCAGCTTGCTCATGGGTTTAAGGGGTCTTCTGGGCCTAATTTAAAAATAGGCCAAACACAAAAGTTGTATAAAGTTTTGTTATCTTTAATTTTATATAAAGCACAAAAAAATCTATCAAGAAATGGGAAAGTTATGACCTAAATACAAAAGGGGTGTAGGGCTGTGACGAGATTTTTGTCCCTTGCATAGATTATTTTTTTGGGCCAAATTAGTAGGGATTTAGGCTTTGTTTTTTCATCAAAATTATGGAGAATTGAGTTAATAAATATTTGGTGAAGGTATCATCCAATTTCATGGTCATATGAGAGATATGTGGAAAATACTGCACCTAGTGCGAGTTATTGCTGGAGAAACATGATTTAATATAGTATTTTAATTTTTAGGATTTATGGGATGGGAATTTGATAAGTCTTGAAAAGACTTAATAATTTCATCTTTAATTTAACATAATCCATTAAATATTGTTTAGTTTGGCATTATTATTTAATAAATTATCATTAATTCTGGTTTTATTTATTTATTTCAAAAGTGTTTAAATTATGCAAGAAAATAGGTAAAAAGATAAAGTATATAAGGAAATTTGTTTATTTGTAAATTCACTAACCCAGCGTACATACGCTAGACAACCAGCGTACATATGCTAGGTATTTATTTGTTTGCATGTTGTAGGATCAGGTACAAGGCATCACGCTCAAGCGAGAAAGTTCCAAGCTTAAGCGTGAAGGATGCATACATTCACGTAAAAGGAAGAAAACATTACATGAAGAAAAAGAAACACGATCACGCTTAAGCGGACCATAGTCAAGCTTAAGCATGACTTCACCACACCCATAAACTAACAACCTCGCTTAAGCGTCTTGCAATCACGCTCAAGCGTGAAGTTGGTTAATCTAGTTCGTTATTTTTCCCTCCAAGCGAAGTGCTACAGTTCCCATTAATTAGTTATGTTTGTTGTACCTTAGTAATTTAAGTAATGTCTTGTAATTAATTATTTCCCTGTAATCATGTAATTAGTTTAGTTAGTTTAATTATTAATTAAGTTTCCCTTGTAATTAATTAGTTAGTTAGTTAGGTAATTGTAAGTTACCTATATATACTTGTACATACTCTCTAAAGAGAGAGAGAACACACAGAAGCAATAACACGGTTCATTTTCTCATTTCTAATCTCTCTCTAATTCTTTTCTCTTTCTAAATTCTCTCGTCCATGTCTCTCCACATTCCCTCGTCCGAATCCATTTCCATGGGTTTCTAAACCCCTAAGGTTGGGATTGTGAAGGCTTGCAATGAATTCTTGAAGGTGTATTAAGGAAATTATCTTCTGAAGCAAGAGGAGAACAAGCTGAGAAGTGAATCTACTCTGCTAAATTGACAAATTCAGATCCAAATGAAGAAACTCACTAGTGAGGAATCATGGTTGAGGCTTAGGTAACTTCTAGCTTCCTAACTAATTCAGGCCTACTAATTAGGTGAATAGTTAGGGTTCAACCTCTAATTTCACATTAGATTTCTCTGTCATTGAGCACCTAAGGGATTAGGGTTTAATGCTTAGGAATTAGCGTTAGTCACCTAAAGGATTAGGGATTAACCATCTTTGAATTGTCCTCTTGAGTCTGAAGCTTGATTGAACCTTAATTGCATGTTTCTTGATGAATTTGTAAGCTGAAGCAATCCTAACCTATCTTCCATTAATCACACTTCATCTTCTATATTGTTTCTGAAAATACAAAAACATAGAAAGTATAAAAATAACAAAAACAGAATGAATATTATACTGCATTGTGTTGGTTCAGCTTGTGCTAGTCCAAGATTGCGGTAATTACCTTAATCCCTGTGGGACGATCAAATATATTATAAATATAACGATTGGTGCGCTTGCCAAAAGAATATAATCCTCCGAGAGTTACACACCAAGTAATGGCTCAGGATTTACCAATCAAGTTAATGGCGTCGTTGCCGGGGATTGTTGAGTAATATCAACAATCCTTGTTAGTTGTTAGTGAATTTTGTTGTAGGAGTAGATTTTGTTAAGTGTTGGTATTATGTTGAGTGTTTGCTGTTAGTTGTTTTTGGCTATTTTAGTGGTAGCACTAACCATTACAGTAGCCTTGTTTGTAGTTAGTTGTTGCAATTATGTTTTTTCTAGTTCCTTTGGAAAGTGAAAAGTTACAGGTGATGGATCTTGATGACGCCTTAGCAGAGTTTCTCCAATATTCACAAACATTATGTATGAACCATGTAGAGGAGGTACAACTAATTGAGGAAAAGTCATCGGAGTTAGAAAGGATTTTAATTTAGTTTATAGAAGTTACTCAAACCGACCTAAAAAATTTTGATAATTCAATCATGAATATTCAGAAGCAAGTGGATTTTATTACAAAGCAATTGGTTGAAGAGCAAAGAAATACAGAGGTTGTACAAAGAGAAAACCAATATGAAGAGCCATGGGATGATGATGTTGGTCTAGCTAAAGAAATTAAGTTTGAGGAAGAAGAAGACCAGCTAGAAAACATTGGGATGGATGAACTTGAACTTGAAGTTGATGTAGAAACAAAAGAAGAAAAAGAAAATGAGAAAGTTCATGGATATTTGATGGAAGAAGAGTTAATTGAAGAATGCAAAGAGGAAAGTTATAGATATTATACTTCAAAAGTGAAAGATGATAGTATATCTAGTGAAGCATTCTTCGATGATTGGAATGAAGATTGGTCTAAAGAAGAACAAGAGCAAGAGTTGTCATTGAATAATTTCTTTGATGATGCAAGTATTGCAGTAGTGCAAATTGAACAAATGACAACAAAAGCCATTGAGGAAGTTGAGATACAATTAGATACTATTGTTGAGCAAGAAGTGATAGAAGAGGTAGAGGTTTTAGCTGAGATAGAAACCATATCTTGGCAACACAATAATGATACTGAAATTTGTTAGAGCCAAGTGTGAATGTAGAGAAAGAAGTAGAGGTTCATGCATAAGAAGAGTTAACATGTTTAGATGTTAAGAATATAAAAGAAGAAGAAATTCAGCCATGTCATGAGGAGCGTTTGCTAGTGGTGACTACTGCAGCTATGGAAATCATAAGGAAACGCAAATTCTCAAGTCCAGAAGTACATTGCTTGTGGCACAAAAAGAGGGACACTAACATAAAACAGAAAAAGAAAAAGAGTGAAGGAAAGAAAAAGAAGAAAAAGCAAAAAGTTTGGAAAAAGAAAGATTAGAGGAAAGTTATGTTGAGCATTAGCCTCAAACATAACAAGGAGAAAAATGGATCTAAAAGACCAAGAATGTATGGTCATAAGCAATGGGATCTTGGAGGATGAGCCTATGTTTGTTTTTCTTGTACATAAATAAAGTAGTGAGAGAAGTTTTCAAAAAAAAGAATAAGAAAAGAAAAATAGAGTTAAAAAAGAGAGAGAGAAGAAAAAGAAGAAAAAAAAAACAAAAGAGAATTTTCAAGATTACATAGTGGATGCTCCCAAGAAGTGTTCTTACGCTCACCTTCATTCCCTGAATAATGAACCACCAAAGTATGCACTTCGACACCATCTCTCTTTCTCCACGCAGGCAGTTTCTATTCATGCATCTTAGTTCCTTTATGTGAAAAAATATATATTTTAATTTTGTGTTTTGTAGCCATACCAATGTACAGCATCCATTTTTCATTTTGTGTTTCATGTTGGTTCTTTGTTACTGTCAATTTCCTTATAAATACTAAAAAAAAGAAGAAAACTAAAAAGGGAGAAAGAAGAAAAGACTGAGCAACATGAAGAAATAAAGATCAGAGTCCCCCTGGCGCTCAAGCGAGAACATTCTACGCTGGAGCGAGCTCGGGGAGTCATAAGCGTGACCCTTTTTTTATGACTTCACGCTTGAGCGCAACTTCTGTCCGCTTGAGCGAGGCATCTCTGGGTACCCTGGACCAAATTGGCGCTTGAGCGTGTGCCTTCACGCTCTAAGCGTGACCCCCTGTGCATGTATACGTTTGAGATGGAAGATGTGGTGCTTGAGCACAGTAAGTGCGCGCCTGAGCGTGGCTTTGAAGCGTTACCCCTGTGTATGCTTGCGCTTGAGCATACTCGGGTTCACACTTAAGTGTGACCCTTCACGCTGGCCACTTAAACTTGGAGATTGTCCTGGTGCTTGAGCGTGATTCTTTCACGCTTTAAGCGTGATGTCCCTAAGCTGCTCATGCTTGAGCGTGACCATTTCACCCTTAAGCGTGATCGTGCCTACACCAAACTTGTCACTATGTTATGCCTCACGCTTGAGCGTATTAGTGCACGCTTAAGCATGCTCGGGTTTGAAATAGATTGGAAGCTTGATAGTCCAAGCTTGTCGCTTAAGTGAATGATAGTACGCTTGAAGCGTGATTCATATCTGTTATCATCCATTGTGCTTTAATAACGCCAAAGATCCAACATACCTACGCGTACCCATGACTCATACTCCTTGTACATTGGAAGCTCTGGTTCTTGAAAAGAAAAAAAAGCATATTCTTTGGATTCCATTGAAAGGTAACATTACTTTCATTCATTGATTTTAGTTAATAGCTAGAATTATTACATTCCACTATTTCAATTTTGAATTTAATGCATCCATCATGTCCACTCATCTCACATGTTCAGTTGTGTTGTAATAACTCTATGTCAATGTCCTTTCTTGAACAATGTATTTCCTTTTCATTTGTAATGAAATCATATTTCTCTATTAATTGTTCAATGTTATTTCTTTTATGCTTTGTATTATTCAATTCATGCACACAATGGTCACCAATCCTTGCCATATAGGTAAAAAAAGGAAGTAATTTATTCCTTAATCTCCTTAACTAATGAAATGTGTTAACTGTGTTTAATTTAGAATTTATCTTAATTATTTAAATCTTGCTGATTCTCAGGCATCAATTGGATAAATTAATTGATTCACATTGCTTGATTCATGATCCCTGTCCATAACTATTTTCAATCCTGTATTATTTATATATTCACCATGCTAGTTAGCAATCTGAATTTGTAATCTCACATTAAGTTTGGGGACATGATTGGTTGATTACCTATAATGTATGAGCTTTTAAGCCTTTATTAATTTTTTTTGAGTGTGCCTACATTATTGTTTAGTGAGACAGAATTTGCTTCAGTGCTTGCTAAATGATTATATGTTTGCCAATTGGAAACGATGAAGGCCTTCTTTGGAAATTAGCCAGGGTCCAATTTATCCATCTATATTATTAATTATCCTTTGACCTAACAATTATATTTTGAGCCTTAGACCCTTTCATTCTGATCATGTACCTAACTTTATAAGCCAATTTATCTAAGAAAAACCAAGTGAATTATCCCTGGATGTACCACTGATGGACTGTTGAGTCTTATCTTATTGCTAGGGACTAGCAAGTTTTAAGTTTGGGGATGAAGAGTGTGCCTAACAGCAATTAAAGGACACCCTCTAACCTTAATTATAGATGAGGATTTTGAGAAATAAATGGAAGAACAGCAAAAGTAAAAGAAAAGTAAAAAATCAGTAAAAAATAATTCTTATATAGAAGAAAAATGGTATTGAAAAAAAATGAAAAAGAAAAAAGAAAAAAAGAAAGAGTCCAAAGGACTGAAAGAGAAGAAGGTGCAAAGCACCACAAGTAGTTGAGTTATCCTTCATCTGAAAAATAAAAGCAAAAAGGCTGGTTAGTAGAGGCATTTAAGTTAAGATTGAGGCAAGGCATCAGTGGGCACATCTTGTAACCCAACAGTGACTAGAAAAACAAAAATAGAGCCTGTAGTCTAACCCCATTACAAACTTAAAAAGCCCTTACTGATCCAATTATGCTAACATATGTCATGATGTTTAGAACTATTGCAAGCCTATGTTGATCTGACAATTATGCAGGTGATGAGTGCATATAATTAAACCTATACACTGAGAGAAGAGTGGAATACTAATCCATGTGAGGAAGCTTCACCAGCTTGTTCCCAAAGGAAGTTTGAGTAATTAAATTTTCAAAAAATGCAAAAAGAAAGCATGAATGGTATTTAATAATTTTGGTATGAATTTAGTTAAGGAAAGGTTGATTATCTTGAGTACGTGCAATTAATTTAATTAATCTGAGTCCTTGCTTGAGGACAAGCAAGTTTTAAGTTTGGGGATGTGATAAGTCTTGAAAAGACTTAATAATTTCATCTTTAATTTAACATAATCCATTAAATATTGTTTAGTTTGGCATTATTATTTAATAAATTGTCATTAATTTTGGTTTTATTTATTTATTTCAAAAGTGTTTAAATTATGAAAGAAAATAGGTAAAAAGATAAAGTATATAAGGAAATTTGTTTATTTGTAAATTCACTAACCCAGCGTACATACGCTAGACAGCCAGCGTACATACGCTAGGTATTTATTTGTTTGCATGTTGCAGGATCAGGTAAGGCATCACCCTCAAGCGAGAAAGTTCCAAGCTTAAGCGTGAAGGATGCATGCATTCACGTAAAAGGAAGAAAATATTACATGAAGAAAAAGAAACACGATCACGCATAAGCGGACCATAGTCACGCTTAAGCGTGACTTCACCACACCCATAAATTAACGACCTCGCTCAAGCGCCTTGCAATCATGCTCAAGCGTGAAGTGCTACAGTTCCCACTAATTAGTTATGTTTGTTATACCTTAGTAATTTAAGTAATGTCATGTAATTAATTATTTCCCTGTAATCATGTAATTAGTTTAGTTAGTTTAATTATTAATTAAGTTTCCCTTATAATTAATTAGTTAGTTAGTTAGTTAGTTGTAAGTTACCTATATATATACTTGTACATACTCTCTAAAGAGAGAGAGAACACACAAAAGCAATAACACGATTCATTTTCTTATTTCTAATCTCTCTCTAATTCTTTTCTCTCTCTAAATTCTCTTGTCCATGTCTCTCTACATTCCCTTGATAAGTCTTGAAAAGACTTATGGTGTGTTTAGTTCATAAGTTTTCTTAGAAAAATAGAAAATTATTCTTAGAAAAAATTAAAAAATAGGAAAGCTGTTTATTTAAAAATTATTTAAATTTTTTTATAGAAAAATAGAAAACTGATTTTCTATTTTTTAAGAAAATCAGAAAACTCTTTAAAAAAGTTTTCTAAGAAAAGTGAAAAATAAAATACAGTAACTGAATTACAAGATAAGGTAATTGAATTACAAGATAAGGTAACTGAAATACAAGATAGAGACTATTGTAACCAAATAAGAATATGAAACAAACTGCTACTAATTCAAAAAGTTCTGCTACTATTTTGAATTATATTTAAACACAAACCCATTTGCTCTCATTTTAATATTACTTTAAATTTTTGTCATAATTTTTATGTGATGCATATACAATATTGTTATAAATAATATATATAAGACATATCTCAATTAATTTGAATTAAAAAATGTTTGAAAAAAATTTGAAAAACTGAGCACTTGAACAACTATTTTAGTTTTCTAGTTTTTTAAATTAAAAAACTGTCACATTATCTAAACGAATTTTCAAAATTTTTCTAGCTATTCTAGGAAATAATAGAAAAATTTTGGAAAACAAGCGGAAAACTTTTCCTAGAAAACTAGAATAATTTTCTGTAACTAAACGCAGCCTTAATAATTTCACCTTTAATTTAACTTAATCTATTAAATATTGTTTAGTTTGGCACTATTTTTTCATAAATTGTCAATAATTCTTACTTTATTTATTTATTTCAAAAGTGCTTAATTTATGCAAGAAAATGATTAAAAATAATAATTAGATAAGGAAATTTGTTTATTTATAAATTCATTAACCCAGCGTACATACGCTGGATAGCCAGCGTACATACGCTAGGCGTTTATTTGTTTGCATGTGCAGGTGCAGTTCACGCTCAAGCTTGAAATCTATGCAATCTCTGTAAAAAGAGAGAAAAGAAAACACGATCACGCTCAAGCGAGCATCACTCACGCTCAAGCGTGACTTCACCACAACACCCACGCCCAAGCATCCCACATTCACGCTCAAGCGTGAAGACACAATGCAGTAATAATCTCGAGCGTGCTTAAGCGCGATCCCTTCACGCTCAAGCATGAAGATGGTTATTTAACTTGCTGTTGTTCCCTCTAAACAAAATGTTGCACTGTTTCTATTTTTCGTTTGCTGCTGTACATTAGTAATTTCAGTATTAAGTGTAATTAATTATTTACTTGTAATTATGTATTTAGATTAGTCAGTTTAATTATTAATTAAGTTTTCTTTGTAATTAATTAAGTTAGTTAGTTAGTTAGATGCCTATATATATATATATATTTGTACATACTCTGTAAAGAAGGGAGAACACACAAAAACAATAGTACGATTCATTTTCTTATTTCTAATCTCTCTCTAATTCTTTTCTCTCTCTAAATTCTCTCGTCCATGTCTCTCCATGTTCCTTCATTAGAATCCATTCCAATGGGTTTCTAAACACCTAGGGTTGGGATTGCTGAAGCTTCCGATGGAATCTTGAAGCTGCATTGAGGAAATTATCTTTTGTAGTAAGAGGAGAACAAGCTAAGAAGTGGATCTACTCTGCTGAATTGACAAATTTAGATCCAAATGAAGAATCTCACCAGTGAGGAATCATGGTTGAGGCTTAGGTAACTTCTAGTTTCCTAACTAATTCAGGCCTAGAAATTAGGTGAATAGTTAGGGTTCAACCCCCAATTTTGCATTAGATTTCTCTATAATTGAACATCTAAGGGATTAGGGTTTTTAATGCTTAGGAATTAGTGTCATTCACCTAAGGAATTAAGGAGTAACCAACTGTGAATTGTCCTCTTGCATCTGAAGCTTAATTGAACCTCGATTGCATGTTCCTTGATGAAGTTGTAAGCTGAAGTAATCCTAACCTATCTTCTATTAATCACATTTCATCTCATATATTGCTGCTGAAAATACAAAAACGTAGAAAATATAAAATAACAGAAAAACAGAATGAGTTGCATCTACTTGCGTTGGTTCAGCTTGTATTAGTCTAAGATTACGGTAATTACCACAATCCTTGTGGGAACGATGAAATATATTACAAATTTAACGATTGATGCGCTTGCCAAAAGAAAATAAATCCTTTGAGAGTCACATAATAAGTCGATAATAATTCAAGATTTCACACCAAATTAATGGCTCCGGATTTGTTGCATCAAGTTAATGGTGCCGTTGCCGGGGATTGTTGAGTAATATCAACAATCCTTAGACCGATACTAGACTGAACCATTTAATTTTGTGTTTGCCTTTAGTAAGTGGTTTAATTCTTGTTTTTAGTATAGTAGTAGTTTTTGTGTAGCAGTAGCTGTAGCTTTGAATTGTTTGTGTTTAATAATTGGTGTATATAGTCAAGGAACAGAAGAGAGCCTTTCTTCTTTGATTCTAATATTGATTTGTTATAGCGTAAGCTTAAAAAAGAGACAAAGCAAAAAGAACAGCAAGAAATGGAACAAAGGAGAGTTACATTAGGTGACTACTCTAGGCCTACTGAAGAAGGATCGCAATCTAGCATCCATAGGCCTCCAATTGCAGCTAATAACTTTAAACTCAAACCGGCGTTGTTGTAGTTGGTTAGAAATGATTAATTCGGAGGAAGTGAGGTTGAGGATCCAAATTTGCATCTAGCAACCTTCCTCCAAATCTGTGATACTGTAAAAATGAATAGTCCCTGAAGAGGCAATAAGACTGAGATTATTTCCTTTTTCTTTAAGGGACAGGGCTAAGGCTTGGTTGCAAAGCCAACCAAGAGGTAGTATCTCTACCTAGGAGCATTTACAAAGAAAATTTTTGATTAAATATTTCCCTCCTTCCAAGTATGCCAAATTGCGCACTGAAATCACTTATTTTCAGCAGAGAGAGGGAGAATCTCTAATGGAAGCATGGGATAGGTATAAAGAGAGTTTAAGGAAATGTCCCCACCATAGGATTCCTGATGTGTAGCAAGTTACCATCTTTTATAATGATGTAAGACCAGCCACTAGGGTCTTGATTGATGCCTCAACTGGAGGTTCATTGACCACTAAAATTGTAAAAGAAGCTATAGAGTTGATTGATGTAATGGCTTTTAATGAATGTTTAGTTAGTGAAAGGAGCCAAATCCCTAAGAGAGAGATATTAGAATTAGAAGCACAAGATGCTTATTTGGCTCAAATTAAGTTGATGACTCAGGCTTTAGAGAAATTAAGTATACAAATTTCAGAACTTCTAAAGCCTAGTCAAGTTTGTATGATGAGTTGTAATTTTTGTGGTGGAGATTATGAAAATGGCATGTGTGATCCAAATATGCCTGCTGAGCAAGTGAATTACATGGGGCAGCAACAATTTCAAAGGAGTTATCCCTCCAATTCCTTTAATCCTAACTATAGGAATTACCCCAATTTTTCATGGCAGAAAGGTCCACATTTGAATCAAAACATCCCATAAAATCAAACCACAAATAGACCACAACAACCTTCTCCCCCTCCTTCTAAAGAAAAGTCTGAACTTAAGAATGTGCTATCTCAGTTCATTCAGGCCACTCAGGCCAGCTTTAAAAATCAAGAAGCGTCTATTCAAAATTTAGATAATCAGGTTGGAGAGCTGTCAAAATAATTAGCTGAGAGATAATTAGGCAATTTTCCTGGAGATACTAAGGTAAATCCTAGGGAACATTGTAAAGCAATAACTACTAGGAGTAGGAAAACTCTTCTTCCACCTCCAAGTCATGAAGTGAGTTTAGAAAAAGAAATAACTAAAGAAATAGAGCAGGAAAGTGAGCAAGATGTTGATAAAACTGAAAACAAAAAGGAATTAGAAAAAGAAAAAGAAACTCAAGTGCATCAAAAGAAAAAGAAAAAGATTGATTTGATCTTGGAGGAAGCTATCAAGCTAACTCTTGAGAAATTAAAGAATACTCCATTTCCACAGAGATTTAAGAAACAAATAGAGGAGCAAAAGTTTGCTAAGTTCTTAGACGTGTTTAAAAAGCTTCACATAAATATTCCCTTTGCCGAGGCATTGTAAGAGATGCCTTCATATGCTAAATTTTTGAAAGAACTTCTGTCTAAGAAGAGAAAACTTAAGGGAGATGAGATGATTGCTCTCACTCAAGAGTGCAGTGCAATTATTCAAAAGAAACTCCCTCAAAAGCTGGAAGATCCTGGATCTTTTACAATACCTTGTGCAATAGGGGATATTCATGTAGGGAGTTCCTTATGTGATCTAGGGGCTAGCATAAACCTCATGCCTTTGTCCTTAATGAGGAAATTAGGAATTAATGACCTACAACTAACTCATATGTCTTTACAGTTGGCTAATAGGTCTATCAAATATCCTCATGGGATGCTGGAAGATCTATTAGTTAAGGTAGATAAGTTCATCTTCCCAGCTGATTTTATAGTTTTGGATATAGAAGCTAATAGAGAAATTCCATTGATTTTAGGAAGACCCTTCTTAGCTACAGGTAGAGCTTTAATTGATGTAGAGAAGGGAGAACTCATGCTGAGAGTTCAAGAGGAGCAGGTAACTTTTAATGTTTTCAATGCTATGAAATATCCAGCTGAGAAGATGGATTGTTTTATGCTTGAAGAAATTTAAAGTTATAATACTCCTATATTGTTAAAAACTGAAGAAGAGGTTTTACAAGCCTTTTTGGAGGATGATTTTGACTCTGAGACTGAGGAGTTAAATGACTCACATAATGAGTTGCTGAACCTACTTGAAGCATTTGAAGTGGGTGATTTTGAAAATGAAAAGAAAGAAAAGTTAAATAATACTGAACTTGAGAAAGGTAAGGAAGTGTTTGAAGAAAAACATGATTTGAAACCTTTGCCTTCTCATTTGAAATATGTTTTCTTAGGAGATAATGAATCACATCTTATAATCATTAATGCTGATTTAGAAGATGAGGATGTAGAAAAATTGATAGGGGTTTTAAGAAAACATGAGTCTGCTATTAGTTGGAACATTTCTGATTTAAAGGGAATTAGTCCATCATTTTGTATGCACAAAATTCTAATGGAGGATGACTATTCCCCTGTTGTTCAGCCACAAAGAAGATTAAACCCCATGATGAAAGAGGTTGTAAGGAAAGAGGTGGTTAAACTTCTTGATGCAGGAATTATCTATCCTATCTCAGACAGCACTTGGATTAGTCTAGTCTAAGTGGTGCCTAAGAAAGGAGGGATGACCACTGTTAAAAATGAAAAAGGTGAAGTCATTGCCACTAGACCAACTACAGGTTGGAGAATATGCATAGATTATAGAAGGCTTAATGACTCCACTAGAAAAGACCACTTTCCTTTACCATTTGTAGACCAAATGCTTGAGAGGCTGTCAGGTCATGAGTATTACTGCTTCCTTGATGGATATTCTGGTTACAACCGAATTGTGGTTGATCTAAAAGATCAAGAGAAGACAGCCTTCACCTGTCCCTATGGAATCTTTATATATAAGCGCATGCCTTTTGGTTTGTGCAACGCACCAGCAACCTTTCAAAGGTGTATGCTGGCCATTTTTGGGGACATGGTAGAGAAGTTCATTGAGGTGTTTATGGATGACTTCTCTATGTTTGGAAATAACTTTGATATATGCCTCAGCAACCTATCTAAGGTGTTGGTGAGATGTCAGGAGACTAATCTTGTCCTTAACTGGGAAAAATGTCACTTTATGGTTAGAGGAGGGATAGTCCTTGGCCATAAAATCTCTGCTGAGGGCATTTAGGTAGATAGAGCCAAGATTGATATCATTAAAAAACTTCCTCCTCCAATCAATGTGAAAGGAGTGAGGAGTTTCTTAGGATGTGCTGGCTTCTATAGGAGATTTATAAAAGATTTTTCAAAAATAGTAAATCCTTTGACTGATTTACTTGTGAAAGATCATGCTTTTGTTTTTGATGAAAAATGTGTCAGGGCTTTTTAAAATCTGAAACAAAGATTAATTTTAGCTCTAATCCTTGCAGCACCTGATTGGTCTTTACCATTTGAGCTCATGTGTGATGCAAGTGATTTTGCTGTAGGAGCTGTACTGGGTCAGAAAAAAGAAAAATTAACACATGTCATTTATTATGCTAGCAAAGTATTAAAATGAGAATTAAATAAATTACACCACTACTGAAAAAGAAATGCTTGCTGTGGTGTATGCATTTGATAAATTCAGAGCTTACTTGATTGGTGCTAAGGTCATTATGTATACAGATCATTCAGTAATCAAGTACTTGTTAGCTAAAAAAGAATCAAAGCCAAGATTGATCAGATGGGTTCTTTTACTCCAAGAGTTTGATTTAGAAATAAGAGATAAAAAGGGAGTGGAGAACTCAGTGACTGATCAACTCTCTCGTCTAGAGGGTGAATCTGATTCTATCTTGATTAAAGAGGAAATCCCAGATGAGAGGCTGATGGTAATTATTACAGGGCCATGGTATGCTGATATGGCCAACTTTAAAAGTGCCTCTGTGGTACCAGAAGGTTGGACAACCCAAATGAAGAAGAAATTCTTCCATGACAGTAAAACTTTCCTATGGGATGATCCATTCCTGTATAAAATAGGAGTAGATAGAATTATCAGGAGATGTGTGCCTGAATCAGAACAGGAAAGACTCTTATGGCACTGCCATGACTCCTATTATGGAGGACACCATGGTGCCTCCAGAATAGCAACTAAAGTGTTACAATATGGCTTTTATTGGCCAACAATTTTTCAGGATGCTAAATTATATGTTCAAAGGTGTGATAAGTGCCAAAGAAGTGGAGGCCTCTCTGCTAAAGCTGGCATGCCTTTGACAAATATTTTAGTTATGGAGTTATTTGATGTTTGGGGCATTGACTTCATGGGACTGTTATTCAAGTGGCCTCAATACTCAAGAGGGGCGGTGAATTGAGTGTTTAAAAATTTTAACTTGGAATGCCCTTGAACTTGGTTCTTTATGCAATCTTAATGAGATATGCAAAACTTCTCAAGCAACAATAATTAAATGCATAATAATTTATTTGATATGAGATAAAGAACCTCTTTGTGACAAGTGAGACTTAAGAGAGAAATGAGAATCAAGAGAGAATAATGGTTTGGTAATTTTATCAAACAGTTGGTGTGCAGGTAGTTTAGTAACTTCTTATGAACACAATTGATTCAAGCAATCAACTCAGGCAATTTAACAAACAGTTGGTATGCATATATAAGTAAAGAGTTCAAGGTAAGAAGAAATGCAAACCAATTTAACGAGCTCCACCAATCCGGTATACGTCTCGCCTTCAAGCAACCCACTTGAAGGATTCCACTATTGAAGATTTGAGATACAAGCTTTGAGCAATTGTCTCCTAGTATCCCACGCTCAAGAACCCAATTCTCACAAGCAAAGGGCAACCCACCCAATCTCACAATCTCTTAATATCCCAAAGGTTAAACCCCAACCTTTGTAACCACTCAACCTAGAGTGAACTTTGGTGTTTGATGTTTTGTGTTTACAAGAAATATACTCTCTCAAAAGAGTGGATAAGAAAATGAAGAGCTCTCATAATTTTTAACTCTCAACAAGAGAGGATATACAAGTTCTAGGCTCAAGGATTCAGAATATACAAATAAAATGAACTTACTAAGCACAAATGTAAGTAAAGATTGATTGTCGCTAGTTGTGTTACTTGTGCTTGAGTTGGGGATCCATTTATAGAGCCTTGAAGGCCCTCATAGCCGTTGTGCATCATGGTTCCAGCTTGTCTCTACGTATAGTGGGTTATGGGTCTTTGTTTCCCACTTAAATCTGTCTTTTTAGTGATGTTTTCCACTACTTGAATTGATTCATTATTATGTGAATCGATTCACATAGTTCTGTTTTAGGCATTTTGAATTTCAACCACGTGTGAATCGATTCATGCTTGGTGTGAATCGATTCATAACTTGCTGTTTTGAGTTTTTGAGACTTCCAGGCCTTTGAATCGATTCATGCGTGTAAGAATCGATTCATGCATTGCTGTTTGGTGCTTTTCCATGCTCTTTGATATTTCCTTGATGTATTTTAAGTCATGGTTCCTTTCCTTGATCTTCATGCATTGCTTTCTTGATTCTTTTGATCATTTGAGAGTGTGTTCTTCATGGTTTCTTGATCGTAGATTTTAAATGTATGAATTTCTTGTATTTCCTTTTGAATTATGCATTTGCTTATGGTCCAAGAGTAATGTTCTGCTTGTGCTTGAGTACTTGTCATTACCAAAACTAATCTGCAACATGCAAATACATTCTCCCCCTTTTTGATGATGACAACCAATGGCCATCTCTTGGGGTGTTAGTTTTAATAAGCAATGTTCATGTAATAATTAGAAAAGACTACTTGTGTCTCCCCCTTTGTTTTTTAGTTGGATATGTATTTGAAACATATTCATCTAATCATACATTTTTCTTATTACTCTTCCCCTTTACTTAGAGATGTAACAGAACAATATTCAATAACGATATTCAATATTCAACATCTATCTCTCCCCCTTTGTCATTATCAAAAAAAATATAAGTGTGAGTCAAGACAAGGAAATATGCATTGCAAAATTGAGGATAAATAACCAACAGCTGTCAATAGAAAATCCAAGCAAATTAAACGTAAAGATGAAAAATGCCACAGAAGGGCAACAAATTTTCAATCAAAATAGCCATAAAACATATAAAGGGTAGGTAAGAATGTAGGAAAGTAAGGCCAACTAAGGCTGATGGAATTGGAGGATGGAGATTTGGGTAGCAAGTTCTGTGTAGTGTTCCTCCATGTTTACTTCGAGTTTGTCAATCCTGGTGTTGATATTGGCTTTCATAGCATCAAGACGATGATCCATATGAGCAGTGAGTCATGCAAACAAGTCATCAGAAGGTACAACAGGTGCAGGAGGAGGAGGAGGAGCATCAGCATCTTCTTCATTAGCAGCTAGGTGTGGGCGGTGAAGAATATCCCATATTCTAAACCTTTCAATGATTCCTATTTTGTTGAGATGGGTTTTGCCGAGTAGTCCTTTGCTTCCAACAGATTCTTTGACTTCATTGTTGAGATTTACCTTGAAGTGACGAAAGAGTTTGGTCACGAAAATGGCATATGGGAGGCGAGTCAGATTCCTTGCTTCAAGCATGTGATGTCTTATCATATTTATCTAGTTGATTTCCTTGTTGTTTATAATTGCCCACATGAGAAGAATTTGAGTCTCACTGACTCTTACATTGTTGCTTCCTAATGGTAGAAGGATCTTCACAATGAAGTAGTGAAGCAAGCGATGGTCAACTTGAAGTGTGCCAATAGTGCTTGTGGTAGAAGAGGGAAGATTGAAGAATATTCTTGCTTCAAGAGGATTGAAGTTCCATGATGGAGATGGTTCTTTGCCAAAGAAGTGGGCATTGTTAATGGGAAGTTTGCCAACTTGATTCATGACTTCATTATCAAGAACCGTGGTGACACCTTTTACTTTGGCATAGTATCGATCATCTTGTAGGCGTAAAGTTGAATAGAAAGCCCGGATCAATTCAGGATAGATATAGGTGGACTTAAGTGTGAGAAATCCAATAAGTTGTTGTTGATTGGGAATATCAAGCAGAGGAAGGTTAGAGGATTCAAAGTAAGGAAGATCTAACCAGTGTGAAGAAATGAGAAGTTTATTAGAAAAAGTCTCCAAGTAAGTTTCCAATTCCTTTTGGGTAGAGAAAAGTCTGATAAGATCTGAATGTTAAGGCGCGGAGGACCCTGCAATGTTGGCCTTTTGTTTCTTCCTTGGGTGGGATGATGAAGCCATGAGATTTGAGTGGGTTATTGGAGATGAGTTTAGAGAGAGAAAGGAGTTTTTAGAGATAAGGAGGAGAAAAAGGAAGTTGAGAGATTTGAAGAATCTGGAAACTGAACCAAAAACTGTTAAATTTAAGTAATTTTTCACACATGAATCGATTCATTGATACGTATGAATCGATTCATAACTTGCTATTTTGAAGGATTTTCTGGTTCCAGGGGTATGAATCGATTCACCCATTCATGTGAATAGATTCAAGACTTGTTATCTTGAAGATTTTTGGGTTCCAGGGGCATGAATCGATTCATTTATTCTAGGCAACATATTTGGTCATTGAAATGTTCAATTTTAGGATTCTATTGGCCTTCTCATTCAATCAAATATTCATACTCAAGAATTATAAGCTTCATTATGCATTCAATCAAATTTCACACTTTATTCAAATCTCATGCTTAAGAATAGGAATTTATCTAATTACAAAGGTAGTCAAATATCTCACTAGTAAATATTGGATATCTTTAAAATTCCTAATTCTCTCATAATGTTTATGAATTATTCCTTTGCAAGAGGTTTTGTGAATATATCAGCTAATTGCTTAGAGGTTTCAACATGTTCAAGCACGCAATCACCCTTTAACACATGATCTCTAATAAAATAGTGTCTAACCTCAATATGTTTGGTTCTAGAATGCATCACAGGATTCTTTGAAATATTTATAGCACTTGTATTATCACATTTTAGAGGCACATGGTCTAATATAACACCAAAATCTAGAAGTTGTTGCCTCATCCAAAGAATTTGAGCACAACAACTACCAGCTGCAACATATTCTGCCTCAGCTGTGGACAGTGCAATACTCACTTGTTTCTTGCTATGCCAAGATACAAGAGAACTACCGAGCAAGTGACAAGTACCACTAGTACTTTTCCTATCAAGTTTACATCCTGTAAAGTCAGAATCAGAGTAACCAACAAGAGTGCATTCAACCCCTTTGGGGTACCATAAACCAACATCTTGAGTTCCAACCAAGTATTTCATTATTCATTTTACAGTAGTCAAATGTGATTCTTTTGGGCATGCTTGATATCTTGCACATATACATATGACAAACATTATGTCCGGTATACTCACAGTAAGATAGAGCAAAGATCCAATCATACCTCGATATTTGGTAATTTCCACATCTTTACCTTTCTCGTCTTTGTCCAAGTAGCAAGATGTGCTCATAGGGGTGGCAATTTCATTTGCCTTGTCCATATTGAATTTCCTAAGCAATTCCTTGCAGTATTTGGATTGACTAATGAATGTACCTTCTTTTGTTTGCTTAATTTGTAGTCCAAAGAAGAATGTAAGTTCTCCCATCATGGACATTTCAAATTCACCCTGCATTAACTTAGCAAACTTTTTGCAAAGTATTTCATTAGTGGCACCAAAGATAATGTCATCCATATATACTTGGACTAATAGCATGTCATTCTTTTTGTGCTTGATGAATAGTGTTGTGTCAACCTTTCCTCTTTTAAAATTGTTTTCTAAAAGAAATTTGCTTAGTCTTTCATACCAAGCTCTTGGAGCTTGTTTCAAACCATATAAAGCTTTTCTTAGTTTGAAAACATGATTTGGAAATTGATAGTTTTCAAAACCAGGAGGTTGATCAACATATACTTCTTCTTGAATGTATCCATTCAAGAAAGCACTCTTGACATCCATTTGGTACAATTTGAAATTTCTACAACATGCAAAGGCTAACGATAGTCTAATAGCTTCTAACCTAGCTACGGGAGCATAGTTTCTTCATAGTCTATGCCCTCTTCTTGATTGTAACCCTTAGCAACTAACCTAGCTTTGTTTCTAGTGATTATTCCATTTTCATCTAACTTGTTCCTAAATACCTATTTAGTACCTATTATTTGGTGATCATTGGGTCTTGGCACAAGTTCCCAAACTTCATTTCTTTCAAATTGGTTTAATTCTTCTTACATGGCCAACATCCAATGTTCATCAATAATAGCCTCATTTATATCTTTGGGTTCTATTTGTGATACAAAATCTAAGTGATTTCATGCATTTCTAATAGCTTTTCGAGTACTTACACCTTTTGTTATTTCACCTATGATATTGTCCAAGGGGTGATTCTTTACGGCGATCCACTCTTTTTATTAAGATTCGTCATTTTGTGTTGTTTCTCCTTCATTTTTGTTTTCTCCTTCATCTTCTAAGTTCATTTCTTAGAAGGTGCCTACAAGATCATCAATTTCCTTTCTCGGAGGATTTTGGTTAAGTTCATTAAATTTGACATGTATAGATTCTTCAATTGTACATGTTCGTTTGTTAAAGAGTCAATATGCTTTACTAGTGGATGAATAACCTAAGAATATTGCTTCATTAAGTTTTGCATCGAATTTTCCAAGATTATCCTTTCCATTGTTTAAAACAAAACATTTGCATCCGAATTCATGAAAATAAGAAATGTTTGGTTTTCGTCCTTTGTAAAGCTCATAAGGGTTTTCTTTAAAATAGGCCTTATCAAACATCGGTTCATAACATGGCAAGCGGTATTTACCGCATCGGCCCAAAAATGTTTCACAATATTACTTTCATTTAGCATAGTTTTTGCGAGCTCTGCTAAAGATCAATTTTTTCTTTCAACAACCCCATTTTGTTGTGGAGTTCTTGGAGCCGAAAAATTATGTTCAATGCCAAATTTTTCGCAAAACTTTTCAAAAGATTGATTTTCAAATTCTCCCCCATGATCCGTTTGAATGGATGCTATTTTCAAGTTTTGTTCATTTTGGATGAGCTTGGCAAGTTTCTTAAATGCATGATATGCTTCATGTTTATGAGTAAGAAACAATGTCCATGTATACCTAGAGTAATCATCCATAATCACAAGACCATAATAGTTTCCACCAAAACTTTTGATTTTTGAGGGTCCAAATAAATCCATGTGTAAAAGTTGTAAAGGTCTAGTTGTTGAAACAATATTTTTGGCTTGAAAAGAAACCTTTACTTGTTTTCCTTTTTTGGCAAGAATCACAAAATTTGTTTTCAAATTTCAGCTTTGGTAAACCAATCACTAAATCTTTTGAAACAAGTTTGTTTAGATGGTCTATATGAATGTGAGCAATTCTTCTATGCCATAGCCATGATTCATCTTCTTTAGTTAAGAAGCATTGCACATCATTTGAAGCAAGATAATCTAGATTAATCATATAGATATTATCAACTCTTTGACTAATAAACTTTATTTCCTTGTTTAATTTGTTTTCAATTATGCAACAGTTTGATTCAAAAACAATTTTATAGCCCTTATCACATAATTGACTAATGCTAAGCAAATTATGTTTAAGTCCCTCAACATACAAAACATCATTTATAGAAGTGGAAGAATTTTTACCAATATTTCTGATTCCTAGTATTCTTCCCTTTGTGTTATCTCCATAGGTGAAAAATCCTTTACTTCGTGGAGTAAATGATATGAACTTACTTTTATCTCCGGTCATGTGTTTTGAACACCCACTATCCAAGTACCAATGGGTGTTACTTGCTTTAAAGCATACCTATAAAACATGTTAAGTTAGAGAACTTGGTACCTATTTTATGTTGGGTCCTTGTAGGTTAGTTTGAGGTAATGTTCCTTTAGGAACCCATACTTTTCTCATAACCTTTGGCCCTAGTTTTCTACATTACAATTAGAAGCATTGTGTCTTTTAAAACCACAATAATTACATTTCATGAAAGGTGATGCATTTTTACTAGATGGTATGAAGAAGTTCTTATAGTTCTTTTGTTTCTTATAGCCATTGGAACCTAATCCAGTTTTATCAAACATGCATCTTTGATTTCCAAGTAATATATTCAAGTTATCTCTACCATTTGTAAATTTTTCTAAGGTCTTATTTAAATCCAAAACCTTAGTTTCTAGTATGTCACATTTCTTTACAAAGTTACAAGGATTATTCTTGGAGCATGCTTGAACATTTGCTAATTCCTTTTTCAAATATTCATTTTCTTTTCCAAGTTCTACAAGATGTATTTCAAGAGTTTCAATAGTTTTTCTAGATAATTTATATTTGCTAGAGAGTTTAACAAATTTATCATACATTCATCAAATGCATCAAGTATCTCATCTTTATCTAATTCATGGAGCTTTACCTCATTGTCTTCGTCTTGATGGTTGGCCATGAGACAGAGATTTTCTTCTTCATTTTCAGATTCGTCCGAACTGCTTACTTCGTTGTCATCCTATGCTATGTATGCTCTCCTTTTTCCTTTTTGATCCTTGTTTTTCTTTTTGAGACTTGGACAGTCCGTTTTGAAATGTCTTTCCCTTCCACATTCAAAACAAGTTGGTAAGGGGTTATTATCTTTGGGGGTGAATTTCTTACCTTTAGAAGTGAAGCCCTTTTGAAATCTTTTGTTTCTCATTAACCTTCCAAAGTGCTTCACAAATAATCCTAATTCATCATCATCATTTTCTTGATCACTTTTAGATTTGTCTTCTTCAATAAGCTTTAAGAGCTAGCCCCTTCTTCTTGGAAGACTTTTCTTCTTCCTCTGCCATTCTTAATTCTTTTAACTCTTGCTCCTGTTCTTGTAACTTACCAAATAGAGTAGCAAGAGACATTTCATTGATGCTAGGAGATTGTTTGATGGCGGTGACTAGAGGTTGCCATTCCTTGGTGAGACTTTTTAACACTTTATGAATAAGTTCTTTGTTAGTGTAAGTCTTGCCAAGAGTAATGAGATGATTTATAATAAGGGTGAACCTCTTTTGCATATCAACAATTGTTTCTCCAGAATTTAATCTAAAGCTTTCATATTGACTAGTTAAGGTACTAATCTTAGAGTCTTTGACATCACTTATACCTTCATGGGTTATTTGTAAGGTATCCCACATATCCTTGGTGGATTTACATGTAACTACTCTAAAGAATTCATCAAGGCCTAAAGCTAAAGTGATTAGATTTTTGGCTTTATAGTTATATTGGATTTTTTTTCTTCTTTGCTAGTCCAATCATCCATCAACTTTTCTACTTACTTACCATCTACAGTATGCATTGGTACAAAAGGACCATTTTCAATGGCATTCCAAACTTTCAAGTCTATAGATTGTATAAAGATTTTCATTCATTCTTTCCAAAAAGCGTAACCCTCACCATTGAAAGTGGGAGGTCTATTTGTGGCACCACCCTCAGGAAAAAGGTTTAGAGAATTTGAGGCCATTTGTTCTCTTAAAGTTGTTAAGCTTGATCTACCAAGAGTCAAGCTCTGATACCACTTGTTATTCAAGTGGCCTCAATACTCAAGAGGGGGGGTGAATTGAGTGTTTAAAATTTTTAACTTGGAATGCCCTTGAACTTAGTTCTTTATGCAATCTTAATGAGATATGCAAAAGTTCTCAAGCAACAACAATTAAATACACAATAATTTGTTTGATATGAGATAAAGAACCTCTTTGAGACAAGTGAGACTTAAGAGAGAAATGAGAATCAAGAGAGAATAATGGTTTGGTAATTTTATAAAACAGTTGGTGTGCAGGTAGTTTAGTAACTTCTTATGAACACAATTGATTCAAGCAATCAACTCAGGCAATTTAACAAATAGTTGGTATGCATATATAAGTAAAGAGTTCAAGGTAAGAAGAAATGCAATCCAATTTAACGAGTTCCACCAATCCGATATACGTCTCGCCTTCAAGCAACCCAGTTGAAGGATTCCACTATTGAAGATTTGAGATACAAGCTTTGAGCAATTGTCTTCTAATGTCCCACACTTAAGAACCCAATTCTCACAAGCAAAGGGCAACCCACCCAATCTCACAATCTCTTAATATCCCAAAGGTTAAACCCCAACCTTTGTAACCACTCAAACTAGAGTGAACTTTGGTGTTTGATGTTTTGTGTTTACAAGTAATATATTCTCTCAAAAGAGTGGATAAGTAAATGAAGAGCTCTCACAATTTCTAACTCTCAACAAGAGAGGATATACAAGTTCTAAGCTCAAGGATTCAGAATATACAAATAAAATGAACTCACTAAGCACAAATGTAAGTAAAGATTGATTGCCTCTTGTTGTGTTACTTGTGCTTGAGTTGGGGATCCATTTATAGAGCCTTGAAGGTCCTCATAGCCGTTGTGCATCATGGTTCCAGCTTGTCTCTATGTATAATGGGTTATGGGTCTTTGTTTCCCACTTAAATCTATCTTTTTAGTGATGTTTTCCACTACTTGAATTGATTCATTAGTATGTGAATCGATTCACATAGTTCTATTTTGGGCATTTTGAATTTCAACCACGTACGAATCGATTCATGCTTGGTGTGAATTGATTCATAACTTGCTGTTTGAGTTTTTGAGACTTCCAGGCCTTTGAATCGATTTATACGTGTAAGAATCGATTCATGCATTGTTATTTGGTGCTTTTCCATGCTCTTTGATATTTCCTTGATGTATTTTAAGCCATGGTTCCTTTCCTTGATCTTCATGCATTGCTTTCTTGATTCTTTTGATCATTTGGGAGCGTGTTCTTCATGGTTTCTTGATCGTAGATTTTAAATTTATCAACTTCTTGTATTTCCTTTTGAATTATGCATTTGCTTGTGGTCCAAGAGTAATGTTCTGCTTGTGCTTGAGTACTTGTCATTATCAAAACTAATCTGCAACATATAAATACAGGGACCATTCCTAAAGTCATTCTTCAATGAATATATCCTTGTTGTTGTGGATTATGTCTCCAAGTGGGTGGAGGCAATCCCTACCAGAACCAATGATGCACATGTGGTGCTTAGGTTTATAAAGAAGAATATTTTCTCTAGATTTGGAGTCCCTAGAGTCCTCATTAGTGATGGAGGGTCACATTTCTGGAATAGAATCATGGAAAAAGCCCTGAGACACTATGAGGTACTACATAAGGTGTCTACTCCATATCATCCACAAACTTGTGGACAAGTTAAGCTGTCTAATAGAGAAATTAAGAGGATATTAGAGAAAATGGTAGGGAAGTCTAGGAAGGATTGGTCTGTGAGATTGAATGATGCATTATGGGCCTATAGGACAACATTTAAAACTCCAATTAGCATGTCTCCTTATCAGTTGGTATATGGTAAGGCTTGCCATCTCCCTATGGAGTTAGAACGTAAGGCATGGTGGGCCATAAAGCTATTAAATATGGACTTTGATCAATCTTAAGAGGAGAGAGTCCTAAAACTCCATGAATTTAAGGAGTTCAGACTCAATGCTTATCAGAGTGCCTCAATTTATAAAGAGAAAACTAAGAGGTGGCATGATAAATGGATAAATAGGAAGGGATTTCACAAGGATGATATGGTCCTGTTATTCAATTCTAGACTGAGACTCTTTCCAGGAAAACTAAGATCAAAGTGGTCTAGACCTTTTATTGTGAATGAGGTTTTTCCTCATCGTACAATTGAATTGAAAGAACCAGCCACTGATAGAACTTTTAAAGTGAATGGCCAGAGACTCAAAATCTATTTTGGAGGAGAGTTTGATAGCCAGAAAACCTCCATGATAAATGGATAAATAGGAGAGTTTGATCAAGGGGTGAATAAACTGGTAAATTTTTGAATAAGGTTTGAGTGTTCATACTCTCAATTCCCAGTGTACATACTTGCAAATCCATTAGCTAGAATTAGAATCAGGTACCCTTGGCGCTTGAGCGAACTTGATTGTGCTTGAGCAAAATACTGTGGCCCTTGAGCGTGACTTAACTACACTTGAAGCATGATCTTTCCTCCTGTAAGTGTGCCTGACGCTTTAAGCATGATAATTCACGCCTGACTGTGACCTTGTATAAGTTTTGCGCTTGAGCGAGCTCTGGTCACGCTCAAAGTGATTCCTGCGCTTGAGCGTATGTCTTCACGCTCTAAGCGTGACCCCTGGTACCTGATAGAACACTTTCACGCTTGAACTAGGAGTATCACGCTGGAGCGTGATCGTGATGTGCATGGCCCTATTGCATCTGGCGCTTAAGCGAGTTTCTCATGCCTAAGCGTATCCTTGTTATAAGCCTTGGTGCTTGAGCGTGTCATCTTGCTGCTTAAGCGAGCTCGGGACCTGTTGCCCCTCACGCTTGAGCGTACATTACTCACACTTGAGCGTGAGCTTTTTGTGCCTTCTACTGATTCCCACGCTTTGAGCGTGAGCTCTTTTGTATAAGTCCCTCGCCAGAGCGCCCAAGTCCATGCTTGAGCGTGATCGTCTTTGGTGCCTAATATGAAACCCACGCTTAAGCTTAGAATTTCACGCTTTGAGCGTGACTTGTATATAAGTCCCACGCTTAAGCGCCCCAAGCTCACGCTTGAGCGTGATCGGGCTGAGGCAGTTGGAAAACTTCTGTTCCAAATTTTTCGCTTAAGCGTGATGCTATAAGCTTAAGCGTGAATGCCACATTGAAGCAATCTGATACCTGTTAGTTCATTGCTTGAGCGTAGTTTTTCACACTTGAGCGTGACATTCCTTTGCATATAATTCACTTAAGCGAATAATGATTTGCTTGAGCGTGATTCATACCTGATGCTTTTCGTTATGATTTAAGGTGGGTGTTTATACGCTCAAGGTTCAGCATACCTACGCGTACCTTAGGTATTGGGTTCAACAGTATAAAACCCTCTCAGTGTACAAACCCTAACTCTTTATGTTGGAACCTTGGGTTTTTAAGAGGAAAAGGCACAGTCTCTGATTTCTTTGAAAGGTACCATCTTTTCAGTTCTTACTTTCACTTTATAGTTAGAATTGTTGTAGTTCACTATTTTAATTTCAAATTTTTTTCATCCATCATATCTGTTCATCTTACATTTTCATTTTGTTGTGGTTTTGCTGTTTGTATATTTGTATCCATTTAAGCATTATAAATACCATCGTTAACACTCACCATGATCAGAAGATCACAAAGACTTTGTAGAAAACCTGAAAAAAGTGTTGAAATAAAAAATATGAAAGAAGCCCAAAAAGAGAAAGGAAAAGGGGTGGCTACTATTAGTATCCCTGATTCTCCATCAACTGAAAGGAGTAAAAGTCTTGAAAAAGGAAAGAAGTCTCAGACAGTTGAGGGTTTTGATGGGTTTAGGTTTAGAGATTCTAAGGCCGCCCAAGATTATGAGAATAAGTTCAAACATAGGGGAGTAATAAGGGATAAAGCTCTGGTCCTTGATGAAGAAAATTATTCTGATTTTAATGTAAAAGATGCTATGATTGAAAGGGGATGGCAGTTCTTTAATGAGAATTTAGGCAATGGTTACCAGGAAATCACTAGAGAATTTTATGACAATTTGAGGACTCATTCTATGGAAGATAAGTTTCCTTTTTCTTCCTTCTTGAGAGAAGTCACCATTCCTCTAACTGGTCACATATTGAATAAGCTGTTGAAAGTACCTATATTGGATAAGGAAGGATGTCACTACACATAGAAAGTAGATATCTTTCATAGGGCTGAAAATGAAAATCTTAGGAAAGAAATTTTAGAGGAGTGTTGTGAACAAGGAGCTGCATATATAACAAAGGTTAATGGTGCACCAAAAAGTGTCAGGAAGAATTGTTTGAATCATCTTTCCCTTTTATGGTGCCACTATGTCCTTTCATCCCTACAACCTGTGGCTCATTCTACTAAACTTGCCATTAAGAGGTTGGTGTTGATTTACTGTTTAATGAGAGGCTTGTATGTTAATCTGGGTGAGTTAATAGGAAGAGATGATGAAAAACCTTGAAAAGAATCTCCAACTGCCATATTGCTCTGTTATCACTTTGTTGGCCCAAAGGAATCAGGTTAGGTTGAATTATGATGAAATGACAAAGGTAAAGCCTGAAAGGATTATGGACAAGCAATGGGTGATAAACCACATTGAAAATTTTATGCCTCAAGAGTCAAAGCGTCCCAAACAACCTAAACCAACATCTTTTGCATCACCACCTCCAACAGGAGCAGGTACTTCTCCTGATATTTCCATGGTAATGCAGGAACTTTAGGTTATGAAGAAAATGCAGCTAGGAACCTATGATGTGGTCCTGAACCATGATCTCATGTTGAGAAAGATTGCCACCACATTGAATGTGGATCACACTGAAGAAATGGGAGTTCTACCTGACAGAGATTTATGGTTGGCTTCCATTGGATTCACCATTCCCCCTGATGACACACCCTTAGCAGCTGAATTTCCACCCTACCCTGAGCAAGATAATGATGAGTCTATGAATGAAGAAAATGAAGAAGAGGATGACTGATCTTTTACTTTGTTTATGTGTTATTTTTCTATTTTCAAGTTGTAATGACTTTGTTTAAATATTCTCTTGAACAATGTATTTTCTTTTCAGTGTAATGGAACTTTATTTCTATGTTAAGTTGTTTGTTGTTATTTCTTTTCTGAATTGTATTGTTAAATTCATGCACACCATTCCTCACCATTCACTGCCATTCAGGTAAAAAGGGAAGTAATCTATCCTTTCGTCTCATTGATTGATAAACTATGTTAATTATGTTTAATTTAGAATCCATCTTAATAATTTAAAGTTTGCTAATTCTTAGGCTTTAATTGGATAAATTAATTGATTCGCATTGCTTGATTCATGATCCTTGTCCATAACTATTTTCAATCTTGTATTATTTGTTTATTCATTGTGCTAGTTAGCAATCTGAGTTATAATCTTGCATTAAGTTTAGGGACATGATTGGCTGATTACCTGTTAGTTATTAGCTTTTGAGCCTTTATTAATTCTTTTCTGAGTGTGCCTGCATTATTACTTAGTGAGACAGAATTTGCTTCTGTACTTGCTAAATGATTGTATGTTTGCCAAATAGAAATGATGAAGGCCTTCTTTGTTAATTTAGTTAGGGCCAAATTTAGCCATCCTAACTATTATTAATTATCCTTTGACCTAACAATTATATTTTGAGCCTGAGACCCTTTCATTTTGATTATGTACCTAACTTTATAAGCCAATTTATCTGAGAAAAACCAAGAGAATTATCCCTGGATGTTCCACTAATAAACTGCTGAGTCTTATCTTATTGCTAAGGACTACCAAGTTCTACGTTTGGGGATGAAGAGTGTGCCTAACAGTAAAGCAAAGGACACACTCTGACCTTAATTATAGATGAGGGTTTTGAAAAAAAAAGGGAGAAGAAAAAAAAATAAAAGTGAAAGTAAGAATAGTAAAAGCAAAAGAAAAGTGAAAAATCAGAAAGAAGAAGGTGCAGAGCACCATAATAAAAAAAATGGTATTGAAAATTTTTTTTGAAAAAGATGGAAGAAAAGAAAGAAAGAAAGAGTCCAAAGGACTGAAAGAGAAGAAGGTGCAAAGCACCACAAGTAATTGAGTATCCTTTATCTAAAAATAATGAAAGCAAGAGAGCTAGCTAGTAAAGGCATTTAAGTTACGATTAAGGTAAGGCATCAGTGGGCACATCTTTTAACCCAACAATGATTAGAAAAACAAAAATAGAGCCTGTAGCCTAACCCCATTACAAGCTTAAAAAGTCCTTACTAATCCAATTGTGCTAGCATATCTCATGATGTTTAGAACTGTTGCAAGCCTATGTTGATCTAACAATTATGCAGGTGATGAGTGCATGAAACTGAACCTTATACACTGAGAGAAGAGTGAAACACCAATCCATGTGAGGAAATATTCACCAGCTTGTTCCCAAAGGAGGTGTGAGTTATTATATTTTCAGAATTTGTGAAAAGGAAGCATGAATGATATTCAATAATTATGGTATGAATTAAGTTAAGGAAAGGTTGATTGCTTTGAGTAAGTGTTGTTGATTAATTAATCTGAGTATTTGCTTGAGGACAAGCAAGTTTTAAGTTTAGGGATGTGATCAGTCTTGAAAAGACTTAATAATTTCACCTTTAATTTAACTTAATCCATTAAATATTGTTTAGTTTAACACTATTATTTAATAAATTGTCAATAATTCTTATTTTATTTATTTATTTCAAAAGTGTTTAATTTATGCAAGAAAATGATTAAAAATAATAATTAGTTAAGGAAATTTGTTTATTTATAAATTCACTAACCCAGCATACATACGCTGGACAGCCAACGTACATACACTAGGCATTTATTTGTTTGCATGTGCAGGTGCAGTTCACGCTCAAGCTTGAAAGCTTCACGCTCAAGCTTGAAAGCTTCACGCTTAAGCTTGAAATCCATGCAATCTACGTAAAAAGAGAGAAAAGAAAACACGATCACGCTCAAGCGAGCATCACTCACGCTCAAGCGTGACTTTACCACAACACCCACGCCCAAGCGTCCCACACTCACGCTCAAGCGTGAAGACATAATGCAGTAATAATCTCGAGCGTGCTTAAGCGTGAGCCCTTCATGCTCAAGCGTGAAGGTGGTTATTTAACTTGCTGTTGTTCCCTCTAAACGAAATGTTGCCCTCTTTCTGTTTTTCGTTTGCTGCTGTACATTAGTAATTTAAGTATTGAGTGTAATTAATTATTTACTTGTAATTATGTATTTAGATTAGTCAGTTTAATTGTTAATTAAGTTTCCTTTATAATTAATTAAGTTAGTTAGTTAGTTAGATGCCTATATATATATATTTGTACATACTCTGTAAAGAAGGGAGAACACACAGAAACAATAATACGATTCATTTTCTCATTTCCAATCTCTCTCTAATTCTTTTCTCTCTCTAAATTCTCTCATCCATGTCTCTCCATGTTCCTTCGTTAGAATCCATTCCAATGGGTTTCTAAACCCCTAGGGTTGGGATTGCTGAAGCTTTTGATGGAATCTTGAAGCTGCATTGAGGAAACTATCTTCTATAGTAAGAGGAGAACAAGCTAAGAAGTGGATCTACTCTGCTGGATTGACAAATTCAGATCCGAATGAAGAATCTCACCAGTGAGGAATCATGGTTGAGGCTTAGGTAACTTCTAGCTTCCTAACTAATTCAGGCCTAGTAATTAGGTGAATAGTTAGGATTCAACCTCCAATTTCGCATTAGATTTCTCTATCATTGAGCACCTAAGGGATTAGGGTTTAATGCTTAGGAATTAGTGTTAGTCACCTAAGGGATTAGGGATTAACTATCTGTGAATTGTCCTCTTTAGTCTGAAGCTTGATTGAACCTTAATTGCATGTTTCTTGATAAATTTGTAAGCTGAAGCAATCCTAACCTATCTTCCATTAATCACACTTCATCTTCTATATTGTGTCTGATAATACAAAAACATAGAAAGTATAAAAATAACAAAAATAGAATGAATATTATACTGCATTGTGTTGGTTCAGCTTGTGCTAGTCCAAGATTACGATAATTACCTCAATCCCCGTGGGGCGATCAAATATATTACAAATTTAACGATTGGTGCGCTTGCCAAAAGAATATAATCCTCCGAGAGTTACACACCAAGTAATGGCTTAGGCTTTACCAATCAGAATTGTCCTTTGTGGTCAACATAAAAGTTATAGATAAATTTGATACAGAGATTTAGGGATAAGAACGACTCAAATCCAATATCGGGAGAGAAAATTACGCCTAAAATACTTACAGATGCGTATTTTGGCTCACCCAGGTAATTTTAAATCAGCGTTTTTAGGCTTGGGTGGTTGGAAATAGGCATTGAGCTCTTCACAAAAGTTGTTAGGAATAATGTGAGGGACATTTTGGGGTAAAAATAATTGACCCAAGTTTCTCAAACAACTTTTTGGTCAAAACGTCTTAAATAACTTAATTAAAACGTCTTAAACATTTCTGTTAGATTACTAACGTTTCAATTGATAAATTTCTATTATTATAAGTCTCTTATATTATTGTTATTATTTTGATCATATCCATTTTCTGATATAATTAAAGTAGAGATATTCATCTCATACTCATCTTTTATAATATAATTTAGTTATCATACACACGACAATCGGCTGTAGCCCAGACACAGATTAATTCATGAAATTAATACAATTGGCCACGAGGGCCCAACACACAAAATGGTGGCTGTTACACTTCCCCTTCTTTTAGAAATTTCGTCCCAAAATTTCACCTAGTTCTAGCAAACAAATGAGGAGAAAGAGTTTGCATCTTCTCCTTAAGCTCCTATGTAGCATCTCCTTCATCAGACTGACTCCAGACTACCTTTACCAATGATACATCCTTCCCCCTTAGTTTCTTTAGACGACTATTTGAAATCTTCACTGGTACAACCTTATAGGTAAGGTTTTCTTTAAGATAAAGTTGATCAAGTTTCAGGATATGATCAGAATGTGGCATATATTTTCAGAGTTGAGAAACGTGAAAGACATTATGAAGATTGGACAATTTAGGAGGTAAGGCGATGCGATAAGCACTCGGCCTAATTCTTTCAAGAATCTGGTATGGTCCTACATACTTGGGGCTTAAAGTCTTTGTCTTCAGAGCTCTTCCTACTCCTATTACAGGAGTAACTCGCAGAAAAACATGATCTCCTGCTTCAAACTCGAGAGGTTTTTGACGCTTACCGTAGTAGCTCTTCTGACGCTCTTGAGAAGTCTTCATTGTTGCTCGAATTTCCTTAATTTGCTCTGTGGTCTTCTGGATGACCTCTGGCCCAATCACAACCTTCTCTCCTGTCTCGAACCAACATAAGGGCATGCAATACTTTCGTCCATATAGAGCTTCATACAGTGTCATCCCGATGCTAGCGTGAAAACTGTTGTTGTAGGTAAATTCTACAAGCGGTAGATATTCTTGCCAACTATTGCAATGCTCAAGCATACACATTCTTAAAAGATCCTCGAGAGTTTTAATGGTATGCTCAGACTGGCCATCTGCCTAAGGGTGATATACTAAACTTAGCTTTAATCGGGCTCCCAATGCTTGCTGCAAGCTTTCCCAGAAGCATGAAGTAAAACGTGGATCTCGATCAGATATAATGGTAGACGGTACTCCATGTAGTCTAACTATTTCTCTAATGTAGATCTACATGAGCTTCTCCAAAGAATACTTCATGTTAACCAGAATGAAGTGCACAGTTTTTGTAAGTCGATCCACGACTACCCAAATGGCATCACATCTGGCTGGAGTTCTTGGAAATCCAGATACAAAATCCATGGCAATCTCGTCCCACTTCCATTCAGGAATTTCCAAAGGTTGAAGTCCCATACGGTTGCTACTACTTTACCTTTATTTTCTGACAAGTCAAGCATTTACTGACATATTCAGTGATGTCCCTCTTCATTCCCTACCACCAGAACATTTTCCTCAAGTCTTGGTACATATTTATCGCTCTGGGGTGTACACTATACTTACTTTTATGAGCTTCCTCAAGGATGGATCTTCTCAAATCAGCATTTTCAGGTACACATAACGTTTCATGATACCTGAGTACTCCTTGCTTATCTCACACAAATTCTCCAGGCTTTTCTTTTTCGAGTTGCCTCAGCAAACTCTCATCTGTCAACTAGGCTTCCTTAACTTCATCTAAAAACTCATTGGAGACTTTCAGCATCCCAACCATCAAACTTCTTATTCTAGGTGACACAGCGAGGTTCAAATCATGGAACTATTCCACAAGATCAAGCTCTTTAGCCATCATATAGGATAAATACAATGCTTTCTTGGTGAGCGCATCAGCTACAATATTCGCTTTACCCGGGTGAAAGTGAAGCTCGAAGTCATAATCTTTAATAAATTCCATCCATCATTGTTGCCTCATGTTTAGCTCCTTCTGATCGAAGAGATATTTCAGACTCTTATAGTCACTGAAAACCTCGAACTTAGTACCATACAGATAGTGCCTCTAGATCTTCAAGGCGAAAACAACCGTGGCTAACTCCAAATCGTGCGTCGGATAATTTACTTCATGGGGTCTCAACTGACGAGATGTGTATGTCGCCACTTTTCTTTATTGTATCAGCACACATCTGATAAATCAATTTTAACACACTTCTTATAGTTTTACACTTGGGGTTTATTATATATTTACTATGTTTAATAATAGTATTTTAGTTAAGTTTTATGTTGTTTAGTTAAATTGAAGTATTATGTGTATATGTTTTAATTTTTGTTTTTTGTATGTATCTTGAGTATCTTGGCTTATTTAGGCCATAACTTGGGCTTATATGATCCAAATAGGCTAATCTTGGAGCCCATTGAAAGCTAAGATAGAGGCCTACACCATGATAATCATATTTGGTTATTTTGTATCTAAAAAAATTAAGAAATGGAGCTTGAATCAATAAGCCCTCATGTGTCCTACTGACATTGACATAGTTCACCAAAATACATATATCTAGAGATGTAGATGTCCAAATGACCTTATTCTTACGCCACATTCTCAATAAGACAGAGAGCTACAACTTTCATGTTGAAGATTTTGTGAAATTAGGCCATCTAGATGGTCATATTTGACTTGCAAGGTAGAGAAGATAAAGAGGAGAATGAATTTCAACACCTACCATTATCTTCTTTTGAATTATAATAATTTCAAGCTCACTAATGTTGAAAAAATGCATTAATGATTAGAAAATGAATGTATAGTGTCATGACACCTTGCTTATAAATAGATGCTTGAATTTGTAAGGAAGATACATAAGAGATACATAAGAAATACATGCTTTAGTTTTCATTACATTTCTATATCTTTGCTTTAGTTTTTTAAGTTTTAGTTCTTTCTCTTGCTTTATTTCTTTGTTCTATATACCATCCCTCAAGTTATGGTTTTTATTTCCCTTCCTCAATATCAAGTAAGTTAATTTTATTATTTGTTGTTTAACTTTTATAATCAAAGTTATAGTTAATTTAATATTATCTTTCATTGTTAAAAATTATAATGGAAGCTTAATCTTTTAAAATCAACTCAAGAAATTTAATTTTTCTTTATGTTAACTTTGAGTTCTTTCTCTTAATATTTTGATTAAAGATAATTACTTTTTTTTGTTTCTCAAATACTTATGATGGTAGATTATTTAAGTATATAACCGATTGGTATATAATTAAACAATCTATAATCTAAGATGATGTTGGTTGGTTAATCAATAATCAATTTGAGAACAAAGATTAAGTCACTAAATAAGATATTTCTATTTAGTTTCTTAACTCAATCAAATTATGGTTTTAAAGTTATTTTAGTAATTAATAAGAATATATTGATTGATTATTCTTATTAGTTCATTAATTCAATGCTAGAAGATTTTTTAGAATATAATCATTTAGGGATTTCAAATGATTCAAGGTTGAGAAATTAATTATATTTAATCATATTTGTGATCAATGATTAGTTAACTAAAGATTTATTAATTCCTTAGGTTGGTTATTTCTAAATTTGATTATTCACTCACTCATAAATTTACTTTTTGCATTATTATATAATTACTTAGTTTTCCTTTCAATCCCAACATAAACCCCCTTTGTTATAACTAAATTGAATGTAACTAATTGAACTAAGGTCCTCGAGAGACGACTAAGGTTGTTCACCTTATAATATATTAATTTAACTTTTTATTTGACCCGACAACGACAACGTGTCAAATTTGGCGTCGTTATCGGGGACCTTTGGTTCTAGTTATTTGCATTTAATTATCTAATATGTTTTACATTTTTTTGTAGGTGTGTTAAAGATATTCAGGTTTGGTTGAATGTGAGCTTGTTAAAAAAAATTTTAAAAATAAATCCACTTTATTATACTTCTATTTCTTTTCTTGTAATCTCATTTTCAACCATTAAAAAAACAAAAAAATATAAATATAAAAAATAAAAATCTTTAAATCTTTAATTATATATTCTAAGCATTACATAATTAAAATGATAACTTTTTCCTTTTATAAGGTATTTGTAGTATTTTGTTACAATATGTGTATATGTATTATGCATGACTAGATCTAATCCCGAACCACTACATCCTTTTGATCCTGAAATTGATAGAATATTTCATCAACTAGTTAGATAATCTAAGAAACTATTAGACAATAATAACAAAACAAATAATAATATTGTAGCTAATAGCATAAGTAGTGAAACTAAACCTTCAACTTCTCAGCATTTGTATAACATGGCTAAAAAGACATTAAGAGAACTAGCTACACCAGATGTCATTAATCAAACATCATGTATCTTATATCATGAAGAAGATGTGCCTTTTGTGCTTAAAACTGGTTTAGTTCATTTGTTGCCTAAGTTTCATGGTCATGCAGGTGAAGATCCTCATAAATACTTAAAAGCATTTCATATCCTTTGCTCTACCATGAAACCTGAAGGGGTTTTAGAAGAACATGTAAAACTTAAAGCTTTTCCTTTCTCCCTAGTAGATATCACTGAGGATTGGTTATTTTACCTTCCTCCTGGCTCCATTACTAGTTAAGATGACCTCAAAAAAATGTTTCTTGAAAAAATTTTCCCTGCTTCAAGAACTTCCTCAATTAGAAAAGAAATATGTGGCATCCGACAATATGACTGGGAAAATCTTTATAAATACTGGGAAAGATTTAAAATATTGTGTGCTAGTTGTCCCTATCACCAATTACGGACCAACTTCTTATACAATATTTCTATGAAGGTCTTAATCTAATGGATAGAACTTTGGTTGATGTAGTTAGTGGTGGTGCTCTGCAAAATAAAACTACAAATACAGCAAAAACTTTAATTGAGAACATGGCTGCTAATGCTCAACAACATGCCACTAGAAATAATTATGTAGTAATTAGAGGAGTCCATGAAATTAAAACTACTATGATGGAGATAAAAAATGGGAAAGTAAATTTGTTGAACTAGCAACACTTATGAAAAATATTATTGTGTCTCAAAAACAACACCCTATAAACCCTGCTAAGGTATATGCTATCTGTACTTCATTAGATCATTATACCGATTATTGTCCTACACTGTAGGAAACTAAAATTCCAGATGAAAATCCTCAAGTATGTGTTGCCAACTTATACAATAACAGACTGTCATAACAATATAACAATTATGATCTCTTTTCTAACAGATATAATCCTGATTGGAGGAATCACCCTAATTTAAGATGGGGTAATTCCTCACAACAACCTCATGCACCTTTTCAGGAAAATACTAGACTAAGCAGACCTTATCAACCTCCTCATATTCAAGAACAAGCTACATAAATAGCTGCACCTTCCACTGAGAAATCAAATTTGGAGGAATTAATAAAACAAATGTCAATAGACAATTTGAACTTCTAAAAAAGAACTGAGGCTACAATTTAGACTCTTGAAAATTAGATTAGTCAATTGGCTACATCTTTAAACCATTTGCAGTCTCAAGGTTCAGATAAGTTACCCGCTCAGACAATTGTCAATCCTAAAAATATAAGTGCAAATACTTTAAGATCTGGTAAAGCTATCCATGGACCAGAAAAACAACAACAAACTGAAAATACTATTGTTACAGAAAAACATGTAGAAGAAGTTTTAGATAGTTCAAGTAATAATAATAATGATATATCTCTTATAAATCCTCCTTCTGTAGCTGGTCCTGATAAACAACATATCTCTCTTCCATTTCCACAAAGACAAAAATCTATACAAAAGAAGAAAATAGATGAAGAGATCTTGGAAACATTTAGAAAAATAGTGGTAAATATACCTTTATTAGAAGTCATCAAGCAAATCCCAAGATATGCCAAATTCCTTAAAGAACTATGCACTAATAAAAGAAGACTAAAAGGTAATGAAAGGATTAACATAAGTAGAAATGTGTCTGCATTAATTGAGAAACTTTTGTCACATATACTAGAAAAGTGTAAAGACCCTGGGATATTTACCATTCCATGCATAATAGGCAATAATAAATTTGAAAATGCCATGCTAGATGTAACACCATCGGTTAACTAGAACAATCTCTTCCACTAGTTCATTCTACTTAACTGAGAGTTACGAGTTTTAGAAAAATATGGAATTTTTTGTTTAATAAATCTGGTGGAATAGATGTTTTATATACACTTTAGTCATATACAATGCATGGTCATATTCAACATATTGTTCATACTGAAAATTAGGGGCACGCAGACTCCCATTTAATAAGAAAATAAAATCAACTAAGGTAATTGTCCTCGGTCCAAGAATATCTGGTTGTTCCTCGATGTGAAGTCTACGCTAATCTCCCCGATGTCGAGTGCATGGTCTAGTCAGAGGTCTATAAACATAACTGTAAGGGTGAGTCTCTCTTCCATACAATCGGAGGCTTGATATTTCTGACATCCTCCCACAACATCTAAACAAGTATTCACACAATCCTTCCTCGTCTCGGGTTCCTAATTTCTCTAAGTTATCTGCCACCATTCAGTCCTACCTATCATTTCCCCTTCCTTCTTCTCTCATATTTATACTAATAATTACAAAATAATTCACATATTCAATAACCATCACAATCATATAAATGTCTCAGAATCATGTAATGCAATGCATGGGTTCAATTACTTTCAATTAATCTTTTCATGGTTTATCATGAATGCATATGGGCCCAATTCCATCTTATCAATCTCATACTTATCATCATCATCAGAATTTGTCCTGTTCAGGCTGCCCCTGAACACAACGTTTCTGTACTAGAGCAACCGGGGCCCACCAAGTCCCCATATCACAACATAGAGTATATATGGACTCACTATCCCAATATCATGGATCCAACACATATCGTCATATTATAATGGGACTTGGCTCTCCATGGTCCTAGTGATACTGGTTTGGGTCAAAGTGCACCAGGATTGCATGCTTTTTCCCGGTATCGGGCGCTACCACCGAGCAGTAACATCCCAAATTTTATAAAAATGATTAAATAGGATGAATAAATATTAAATAATTATAAATGGGTTAATAAGTGTCCCAAAAAATTAGAAATAATTAAATTGAGATTTATTATGGATATTTATAATTTATTGAGATTTAAGGAGTTGAAATTATACCCGCTTAAAATATAGGTGTCAGACCAAGTATCTCCAATTGAGATGCCGTTAGTCAGGGCTGTTAAGAATATTATTGTGAATCCGAATATGTCTTCGGAATAATTCTTGGATAAAGTATTGAGCCCAAACAAAGATCATGTTTGCCATAAAACAATGAACTTTTAATGGAAGAGTTAAAAATTAAAACCAAAAGCCTATTCTTCTCTCCTTACTTTCGTTGGCTTCTTGTTCTCATTTGGCAATCACATTTCTTCTTCTTTTTCTCTTATTTTCCTTCTCCATTTCCTCTTCTTCCTCTTCTAAAAACCCTAAGCATGGTGGTGTGCCTTCTCCTTCTTCATTTTTGTTTTCCTTCAAGCTTGGAAGAGATGACAATGGTGATTAGAAGCTCTCCCTCTCCCTTGTATTTTCATTCTCTCTCTCTTCCATTCTTGGAGCTCACTCCCTTTTGCTTGAGGTAAAGCTTCCTTTCCATTTTCTTGAGCTCTAACCCTTGGTTATGTGATTGGGTTGTTGGGAGAGTGTTAAATGTGTATGGGTAGATCTTGGAGAGGCATTTATGATGAGAAACCCTAAGGTGTGGTGTTTTAGTGTGAGTGTTATGAGGGCACAATATGGTACACAAAAATGGCATGATTCATGATGGAAGATGATGGTTGTTAGTGGTGATTGTTTGATTTTAGTGGAACCCTATCTCTAGGATTTGGGGGAAATGAGTACTAATGTCATGAAAGATGTTTTTTAGTGAAAACCCATGATAATGTGTGTGTGGGTGTTGTTAATGATGGAGATTGGTGGTTATTAGAAATGGTGATTGAGTTTTGATGAAAAACCCTAAGTGTAGTGATTTGGGGATTTTGGCTAAATTGATGATTTTGATGGCTTTAAATACTCTAGAATGATTTTATATGAGGAAATGAATGTTTGAAGCATTGGTATAGATTATTGAGGATTGGGAGAGGAGTGCATGTGAGTATGTATGTGGTTGGAGGAATTAATTTAGATTGTTGATGTTTATGATGATATTAAAAATGGTTGCAAGGCATTGATAGTGGATTAAAGAAATAGATACTTGAGTTGATGAATAGGTATGCCATTTTGAAATAGTTGAATTGGTGATGGTCTTAGATGGAGCCAAGAGGCTTATAATGAGTTTGAATAAATTTTGGTGATGGTTGAATGATTCATGTGATGATTTGGAAGTCTTAAGGCTAAGGGCCATAGTATTGTTGTTGTTAGGTGTGGTTAGCCCTTTAAGATTTAGAGAACCATGGTTTTGGGAAAGGAATTCCCGAAGCCTAACACAATGGTACAAGGTGGAGTTTAGACAAGTCTAGGACTTGACAATGATTTTTAAGAGATAATGCCTTGTAATGGCTTATTAATTACATGTGTATATGTTTGCAACATGTAGATTCAAAGTTGAATGATGAAGCGGAGCGTTTGGAGCATTGGAATTTGTGGTTCTTCACTTGAGGTAGGAGAGGAGTTTGCATTTCAAATTTGCATGAGTGAATAATTGTTGAATTATGTATATGTATGAACTCATACATTGCCTTGCCATAATTATGTTGAATGTTGAATTGATGATGTGATGAATGCTAGGCTTGGCAAATTGTTGAATTTTGGAAATTATATATATATATATATATATATGAGATGGTGATGAATGGTTAGTGGTCCCTTAATGGGAATTGATGTATTGAAATGAAAGACCCATAATGAAATGAATGATAGATGATTTGAGTCATATTATAGTTCACAAAGTGTATTTTAATGCATAATCATGGAAGTGAAGGGGTCAAATAGAGTTTCATGTGGTTTTGATGACATAGGGTAGTTCCAATAGTTTCCATGTATGAATTAAAACTTGTGGAAATTGGAATGGGTCAATTTAAGTGGGAAATGACCCGTGAGTTGCATTAAAGTGGTTTAAAATGGGTAAAACACATTTATATGCATAAGTCTCTCGTTTTTAAGAATTTTTGAGTGAGAACAGTGGCTACGCATCACAAATGGTGTAATTTAGTTGGTGTCAAAATTTGGTAGCATTTGGAGTTAATGTGAAAAAGTTAGGAGGGTTAGAAGTTCCAAAATTATGCATTTTCTGCATAATTTCTGCATTTTGGTGTGTCGTAATCGATTACGAGGGTCAGCGTAATCGATTACAGACGTTCTATTTTAGGTGTAATTGATTACATGATTAGCGTAATGGATTACCGTAATCGATTATAGGAGTGGCATAATCGATTACAGGAGTGGCGTAATCGATTACGACAGGACTGCCCGATAAGCGTCCTTTGCTGTTTTTGGGCCCGTTTAGGCACCTTAATGACATTTTTGGCCTCCAACTTCTTCTTGAAAGTTTTAGATAATTGTGTTACGGAGGTATAGGAATTAGTCTCACTATAATTAGAGTTTTCTAACTCTCATTAGGCGTAAAATACCAAACCTATTACATTGAAAAATACAAGTTTAAGAGGGTTTTGAACCCAACTTTTTATGGTGGTCAAATTAGGACTAATATATGGCATTTATGACATGTTCCATTAATATTAAGACTAAAAGTAAGCTTTTCTCATGTCTTAGTATTGAAATTTGTCATGAGCTTAATAGTATTCAAAACCCTTTTTTTATGTAAAAGTAAGAGATTATGGTAGGGGTATATGATGATGGTGAGTCTAGGTGATAATGATATTGATTGACACACATTATAAGAGTATGAATATTCACCACTAATGACATGATATGATGATACTGATGAGGGGATGATTGTATGACAATCTATTTGTTTTAAATTGATGAATCGGAGATGATATCGATAATGTATAATGATGGATGATGTTGTTGATCATTTCCTTGAATAAAAGGATGGTTATTATTATTGATAATTGTTGAATGCCATTGTGAATAATACAAGTGTGATATTGTATGTATAGTTTGAATTGTATTAATAAATTATTGTATTACCACACTAGTTGTGAAACCATGGCAATGACAAATGAAATGAAAATCCACTAAGTGAATGAGTGATAATATTTATGAATGATATGTAATGATGTGATGCCATTGTGGTTGATTACAAGTATTGTCTTGCATGTGTGATATGAAATATATATGAAAGATGTTAAATGAAATGCCACATATAAAACTTGAAAGCAATGGCTAAAAGCAACAATGATAAAATCCACTAAGTTGTATATGATGGTGTTGGTGATTATGATAATGATGATTGATGAGTGGCATGATAGGATGCATAGTGTGAGAATGCATCGATTGGCATTTACATCCATGGCATATCATACGCTGCTTATATGGAATATTAGGGGTTCCAATAGGCAGGCCCAGTGGGAGGGCGACCCAGTGCACGGGTAAATTGTTGATGTTCCCTAGTGATTCTGGGAATCAAGAAGCTGCCCTTAGATTGGTGGCGAGGCACCCTATGTGGCAGGCCCTGTGGGCGGGCGGCTCTGTGATGAGTAAGTTACCTCGGTGTCCGACGGGGCACGGCTCTCTCGATGTGTGTTCGGGAGAGACCCGTAGCACTTATGGCAAGTAAGGCCATGTTATTTGAATCCGCAAGTCACGGGGTGACTAGCGCTACAAATGGGTGATAGCGGTTTGGTACCTGTAAAATATGATGTTAAGCATGTATGATTTGAGATATAAGTGTACATTTTTACTACTGCAGTAGGGGCATAGTAGCACACCTATGCTTGACTCACAATTTGGTGTTTATTCCCACAGTCGGATCCGCATTTGTTATTAATTCCATTGTGCATATGCATTAGCCTAAGAGCATTTGCATGTAGCATGGAGATATGCCAGGTGGTGATGATGATTGATGATGATTAAGATTGTGGTGTGGTATTGGTGAAATGGGTAATTAATATACCTAAAAAACCACATAAAAGTAATAAATGATATGAATATATGAAATGATATTGGATATGACGATATGTATGTGATGGCCCATTATAATGTTGGGCATGATTAATTATAATTGATGATTACGATGATAGCCCGTGGTGGCTTTAAGAAATGAACGGAATGGTCGATGTTGATGATGTTGGCCCGTTGTGGCGTTGGAGTAGATGTGTATATGCCTGCTTTGCTATGACTTAGTTAATGAATATGAAATATATATATATGTTATTGAACTAATAATTTATGATGATCATTGATGTGTTTAGCAAAGCATACATGATGTTGATATGTATATGCACATAATTTCAATTGTATTCATATCGTCATTTGAAATGTATAACTCACTCTCCCATGTGGTCTATCTTTTAGTATTGATGTAGGAAGACCATAGACGAGAATGTTTATGAAGTAAAGTTTTTGGGAAGGTAAATGGTAGTAACGGAATGCCTTGGCCTTGTACTTTATTGAGTCGTGTATAAAATAGATATTATGATGTTATTAATTATTGATGTTGATGGATAAACTGTGAATATGTATTGGAGGCATTGAATTTATACCCATTTGGTGTCTAATAGGATATTGATTTATTAATCCTCTAAGTATGTACAAGTATTAAAAATGCATGAATTGAAGGTTGAAATGATATAGTCAAATATAGACTATGAATATTGCAGATGTATGATGCATGACCATATAGATATGTATATACATATATATTAGTCATTGCATGCTCATGTGATTATGTAAAATGATAATGGTTGTCTATTAGGCTTATGATATGCCTTTGCATGCTTTGCCGAGCCTTTTCTCATATCTTCATATATGGGACAAGATGTGTGTCCGGTGTACACATTTTTCTTCCGCTGTAAACTCTGTTATTTTGTATACCATTATGGGCAAACTATTTCACGATCTAGTTATATTTTATTAAATCTCACTCTTCAGTTTTCTGTGATTCGGGTCTTGATGTAATCGTGGTGGTTCTTTGGAAATATTTCAATCGCGAAAAATTTATTGGCATTTTTATTAATTAATTATCTTCATTAGATTGAGATTCGGGTCCAAAAAATTGGGGGTGTTTCATGCTGGTATCAGAGCGTATTTTGCTCTGAATTAGAGTTCTTGATTATTGTCAATGCATGGTTGCTTAGTATTAAAGTTGATGTTATGGATGGTTGGAGCACGATTGCTCAATAGAGAGACGATTAAGGTGATTATTGGAGCGTGATGCTCATTATTAAAATATGGATATTTTATATAGATTTAAGAATGATAATTGTCTTGAGGATGGTATTATTGATAAGGTACTGATTGCCCTATATGAATTATGAATGATTAGTTGTGTGAGGGTTATAAGTTTACTATGAGGGCATTGATTTCTCAATGGAGAATCTTTATGAATTATGATTAGTAAGTTGTGATTGTCATTTATGGGAATATGATCATTGTCGTTGAGATTATGTGATACACAAAGAGGGTATAGTTGCTCATTGGAAAAGTTAATGAAATCATAAGGTCAGATATATATATATATATATATATATATATGGATGAATTCCTCAATGTGATTGATATGGATGTTTGCGTAAGTCCGGCCAAGTTCGTTACACTATTTCCTTCTAATGACAAATACATTGATATTATGCATTTGAATATTGATATATTAAGTATGACTTTATTTGATAATGAATTTATGCCATGCGTGATCATGGACTGGATGCATTAAATATGAATTGATTTAATGATGAACCTATGCCGTATGTTGATCACGGATAGGAGATGTTAGATGTGAATGATTCATGTGTTAAAATTAAATTGTATGAATGATGGTGAAGAAATTCCCTAGTGTGGATATTCATAAATTAAAATGATTCGTTGTGCTATTTTGAATTATGGATTTTATATCCTTGAGCACGGGAATATTGCATTATATGATGCAAGTGATTTATTATATCCCTTTAGATAGAGAACATGAGTAAGTGATAAGATGATTGAATATTGAAATTGTGTATGTGCAGATTGGGGTTATGATTTAGTTATATGTTTGTGAATCGAGTGAACAATTAGTTTAATTGTGACCCACTAGATGTGGTAACCCCAGATGACATGATATGATCTTGTGGGATCAAACCTTGAGGGATTAGACCCTATGGTGGTCTACGCTCTACGATGTTTCTATGAGCCGTGTGTAATGATTTTATATGTTCTAGAAGTATTCCACGATGGGTGCTAGGCAATCCTTGAATTTTCTGAGCTTAGTAATAGATTGAACCTTATGAATGACTGAGCCGTAGAGAAACGAATTATGGAATGAGTGTTGAGGCTAGAGCCGATGTATGATTAGATTCGAAAGTGTGAACATAAACCCCTAAGTAGTGAATAATAATGTTGAATTCAGGGTGTGACTTAGTATTGGCTATGGTGCACATGATTTTATAGAAAGGCTATGAGCTAAATTATGTGCTCTTGATATTATGATCTTGAGAATAACTATAGACTATGATATGATGAAGAGGTAATATATGTGAACATGAGTTGGTAAATGAAGTTTAATCCTGTTGATACCTCCCTTTTTGTTTTGGAAGGAATTATATTAGTGATAGAAACCACATACCAATATGACATAATGAGGATTATGATGTGACATAGAGGTGATATGTGTGATTACGGGTGAGTGAAAGGAAATTTGACCCTGCTATTACCTCCCTTTTTGTTTGAAAGATGCTATATTAATGGTAGAAACCACGTAGTGATGTGATATGATATGAGTTGTACGCCTAATTTATAGATTTTGGTCATGATTAGTGAGGGAAATCACTAATATGAAAGCTTATTATACGGATATGAACCCTATTATAGCCTTGTGATTACACAATTGATATGAGTTTATTGACTCGTTTAGGCTTGAGATGATGTATAGTCGATGATATGTGAATAGGGTAAATGATTATTAGGCTACTTGACTATGGTTTCTGAATGAAAGAAGCTCGATGATTGGCTATTTACTTTGTGATGACTGGAGATCAATTCTAGATGCACCAATTTGTGGTGATGTTAATTGATATTTGATGATTTATACAACGTGATTGATGCCGGATTATATGTATAGTGACGGTGTGATATGACCACGTTGGTCGTAGACATGGGTGAAATGCTTCTAAGTCTCATGTGAGTTAATATTATTTAGATGAGTATGAATAATGTGAGCGACAATAATTGAAGGTACTTGTCCCGATATGATTCTACATGCTATAGGTATTGTGGCAACATGCACTTATGCGCCGACCTCATGTGTTTGTGGTAACCACTACGGGATTGGGACGCCTTCCTGTATGTCGGATGCAGCAACACTTAGGTCGGGCAGGTGTAGGGTTGTAACTGCTTATAGTGAATGTTTGAGTCTATTTGGTGGTACTGGATATGAATGTATGAGTTAAGTCGACTGGATCGAGAATTAAGGAGACAAGATGGATGATTGGATGTTAAGGAAAAATGAATGACAATGATTATGTCCTGGTGGACTTTGGGAAGTCCGATCTTGTGTTATGGTGTCATTAAACCCTATTGGGGCGTGGCCGAAGTGTGGCCTTATGATATATGCTGATGTGAAACTTCGAGGACGAAGTTTCTTTTTGGTGGGGTGGATTGTAACATCCCGAATTTTATAAAAATAATTAAATAGGAGGAATAAATATTAAATAATTATAAATGGGTTAATAAGTGTCCCAAAAATTTGGAAATAATTAAATTGAGATTTATTATGGATATTTATAATTTATTGAGATTTAAGGAGTTAAAATTATACCCGATTGAAATATAGGTATCGAACCAAGTATCTCCGATTGAGATGCCGTTGGTCAGGGCTGTTAAGAATATTATTGTGAATCTGAATATGTCTTCGGAATAATTTTTGGATAAAGTATTGAGCCTGAACAAATATCTTGTTTGCCATAAAATGATGAACTTTTAATGGGAGAGTTAAAAATTAAAACCAAAAGCCTATTCTTCTCTCCTTACTTTCATTGGCTTCTTGCTCCCATTTGGCAATCATATTTCTTCTTCTTTTTCTCTTATTTTCCTTCTCCATTTCCTCTTCTTCCTCTTCTAAAAACCCTAAGCATGGTGGTGTGCCTTCTCCTTCTTCATTTTCGTTTTCCTTTAAGCTTGGAAGAGATGACAATGGTGATTAGAAGCTCTCCCTCTCCCTTGTATTTTCGTTCTCTCTCTCTTCCATTCTTGGAGCTCACTCCCTTTTGCTTGAGGTAAAGCTTCCTTTCCATTTTCTTGAGCTCTAACCCTTGGTTATATGATTGGGTTGTTGGGAGAGTGTTAAATGTGTATGGGTAGATCTTGGAGAGGTATTTATGATGAGAAACCCTAAGGTGGGGTGTTTTAGTGTGAGTGTTATGAGGGCATAATATGGTACACGAAAATGGCATGATTCATGATGGAAGATGATGGTTGTTAGTGGTGATTGTTTGATTTTAGTGGAACCCTATCTCTAGGATTTAGGGGAAATGAGTACTAATGTCATGAAAGATTATTTTTAGTGAAAACCCATGATAATGTGTGTGTGGGTTGTAACATCCCGAATTTTATAAAAATGAATAAATATGTGAAATAAATATTAAATAATTATAAATGGGTTGATAAATGTCCCAAAAATATTAAAATGATTAAATTGAGAGTTATAAGAATTACTTATGATTTATTGGGACTTTAGGAGTTAAAATTATACCCAGATAGAATATGGGTGTCGGACCAAGTATCTCCGATTGAGATGCCGCTGGTCAGGGCTATTAAGAATATTGTCAGGAGTCCGAATATTTATTCGGAATAATTTTTGGATTTAGTATTGAGCTCGAACTGAGAGCCTGTTTGTTATAAAACGGTGAGATTTTAATGTGAAGCAAAATATTAAAACATAAACCCTTCTCCCTCTCTTATGCTTCACGCTACTTCTTCTCCTCCCCCTTATTCTCTTTTCGCCATCTCTTCTTCTCCTCTTCTCCTTCTTCTTCTTTCATTCTCCAAAAATCCAAATGTGGTGTGCCCCTCCTCTTTCTTCCATTTTGGTTGCTTCGAGCTTGAAGGAGACAACAATGGTGGTATGGAGCTCTCCTTCTCCCACTCTATTTTGGTGCTCTCTCCCTCCCTCTTTTGGAAGCTCATGGCCAACTCTTGGGTGAGGTAAGTTCCTCATCATTCTTTATGAGTTTATGCCCTAGATCTTAGATTCTTGGTATTTAGTGGAGTATTTATTGACTAGGGGTATTGGGAGAGCATTAATGTGGAAACCCTAAGGTGGGGTGTTGTTATTTTGGCATTAATGGTGGGTTGTTATGGGTGCATGAAATTAATACTTGGATGAGTGGAAAATTTATGAGCATTTATGATGGTGTTGGGTTTTAGTGAAACCCTAACTCTAATAAATTGGGGAAAGTGTGAAATGTGAGTAGAATGTAAGTTTAGTGATATTGGAGAATGGTATTAATAATGAAAGATGGCCATTTGTGGTGATTAATGAGTATTGATAATGGTTGTTGGGTTTTGATGGGAACCCTAGTCCTAAGAATTTGGGGAAATAGATATAATATAGCTTGAAAGGTTGAATTGAATGTAATAGGTGACATTTAATATGTGTGTTGTTAATTATAATGATGAATAATGGTGAACATTGGAGATAACCCTTAATGGTAGAATTAATGGAATATACATATTGGTTGGTAAATTGATAGGCCATGATTTGTGTCATTAGAGTTTTATAATTAAGGATGGTTTATACGAGACAAGGGTAACTTGTGTGGAGCTCTAAGTGATAATGATGATTGTTGATGGATTGATGTGATTTGGGATTACGTTATATAATGGAGGAAATGATGATGATGTTGGGTTTAGTTAGCCTTTAAGATCTAGAGGATCTTGGCTTTGGGAAAGGAATTCCTAAAGCCTAACACAATTGCATAACTTGGTGTTTAGCATGTCTAGGACTTGGGGTTGAGCTTTATGATAAGCTAATAAATGTTTAGAGTTATGATGGTTATTGATTATGTGTATGCATATGTATGGTATGTAGATTGTATTCCAGGTGATGCGATGGAGCATTTGGAGCATTGGAACCGTTTCGGATCTTCCCTCGAGGTAGGAGAGGAGTTAACATTCAAATTGCATGAGTAAATTGAGAGTGATTTGATGTATGTGTTAAATACTCCTGCCTGCCTTGCCATATAGTTATTGAGATGTTTGGAATGGCAAGTTGATGATTATTGTGGATAATGTATGAGAATATGTTTGTTAAAGATGATGAGTATGATTTTAATGTGAATAATAAGTTTGGAATGAAAATCTATAAGTATGAATGTGTGAACAGGTTATATATGCCTTCTATGATGTGTATAAAATGTTGGATATGTCCAAATTTGACTTATAATGATAATTTCCGAGTAAGAATGCTTAGAACAAGTTTTATGTGCCTCAAATAACGTATGGGATATGTTGGATAAGATTAAATTGGCCTTGAATGTGATTTCATATGTTGAGCTGTGAGAACTTTTGTTTTCTGCCTATGTTCTGATAATCTCGCTCAAGCGAGATGGATTCTCGCTCAGGCGAGAATCCTCTGTCTCGATATTATGGCCACTGGGCCAATTTCGCCTAGGCGCGAGTGTTCCGCTCGAGCGAGTGAAGTGTGATGTGATCAGATGAAATTCTGGATGAATCTCGCTCAAGCGGGCGTGGCCGCGCTTGAGCGAATGAAAGAGGAGTCAGTTGGAATAATTTACCGAGTGCAAGACCGAGTGCTAGGAAGCTTAGCTTGCGTGAAAGAGAAAGGAATCGGTTTTGGAATAATTTGCCGAGTAAAAGACCAATCAAGAGATGAGTCGGTTTTGGAATAATTTACCGAGTGAAAGACCGATCAAGAGATGAGTCAATTTTGGAATGATTTACCGAGTGAAAGACCGATCAAGAGATGAGTCAATTTTGGAATAATTTACCGAGTGAAAGATCAATCAAAAGATCAGTCGGTTTTAGAATGATTTGCCGAGTGAGAGACCGATCAAGAGATGAGTCGGTTTTGGAGTAATTTGCCGAGTGAAAGATCGATCAGGAGATGAGTCGGTTTAGAATAATTTGCCGAGTGAAAGATCGAGCGAGAGATGAGTCGGTCCTGGAATAATTTAAACGAGGGAAAGACCGAACGAGAGAGGAATCGGTTCTGGAATAAGTTCACTGAGTGAAAAACCGAGTGTTGGGAAGCCTCGCCGAGTGAGCCAGTGTGGAAGGGAAGGACGACCTCTGGTCAAATTTTGCTTAAGCGAGTAGGTGCCTCGCTCAAGCGAGTGTTAGTGGGATTCGTTACTGGACAATTCTCACCGGAGCGAGTGGTTGGTTGAAGGGAGCCTCGCTCGAGCGAATGCATGTGGAAATGGTTACTGGAACAATTTCGCCCGAGCGAGTGGCCAGGTATGTGGTGTCTCGCTCAAGCGAGCAACATGGAAAATAGATACTGGCGCGATTACACTCGAGCGAGCCGAGGCGCTCAAGCGAGATGGAATGGTCTCACTCAAGCGAGTGGGGCTCTCGCTTGAGCGAATGACCCCCTGATGAAATTTTCCCTTCTTTTCTCGGTTCTGATGGCATTGGGCCTTCTTCCCCTTACTTTGTTAGATACTTGAGGGGATGTATAGGGATATATATATATAATTACGACATGATATGGTGGATTGTTGTGTTGCCTTCTTAAATATGAAATAACGGTGATGGATAATGAGTTAAAAACCACCAAATGAATATATAATGGCATTGATGAATAATGAGAAGTATTATGACACCCTTGTGGCTGATACAAGTAATTGACTTGTATGTGTGTGAGGCAATGATGATTGCTATATATATATGTTTCGAAAACACCTTGTTGTTACATGTGTGGATTAATATTATGATTGTTTGTTATGCCTTTCGATATCCATGTGTGGATTGTTATGAATGATGTTGTGGCCATTGAGATGCCAATTATATGAATGATGTGCCTTGAGGGGCTTATAAATGATTACAAATGATTATTAAAATGACAAATTAATTATATCCCTAATTGAGAGGGTGAGATATCCTTGCGAGGTTGTTAGGCATATGCATTATTGCATTTTGCATTCATGGCATGGCATAGCATTGATGTTTTGTGGTTGCGATCACAGTGATGAAAGATCCTGCGGGATTCTATGAAGGGAGTACCCCTTGCGAGGCGGGAAACCAACTTGATGATGATATGATATTGTGCCGGTGGTTACGATCACCTGGTTGTGGAATGTGAAAGGCCTTGCGGGGACCATTGTATGATGATGAGCCAGTGGTTGCAATCACTTGGTATTTGATATGATAAAGGGCTTGTGAGCACCTATGATGCCCATGGTTGCGATCATGAGGCGGGAGTACCCCTTACGAGGCGGGAAACCTATGAGAATTGTTAAACGTGGTTGCGATCACGAGAAGCACCTTGCGAGGCTGCTATAGGGAGTACCCCTTGCGAGGCGAGAAACCAATGATTATGAATGATTGATTATGGTGGTTGCGATCACCCTTGGTATGAAATCGGATCCGTTGCATATGCATTAAACAGTTGACATGTGCATTAGCCATAAGAGCATGGCATTTGAGATGGGATGACCACGAGTGATGAGAAACCCCTTAAGAGGAGGTATTGAGTGAAGCCTTAATGAATTAATGATGACAATGATTATGAATGCCCTTGTTGATAAGTGGCAAAGTGATTGTGTATGTGATTGTGTATATGTTGTGCTTGTTTATGATATGAATTGCGATTCATGAGGCTTGTATGCCTATTATAATAATGAGATGATAAATGAATGATAATTTTATGATTTTATAGCAAAGCACACATGACGTTTGTATGCATATACACATGATCACAATATATGTATATATTATTCGTCATTTTGAATGTATAACTAACTCTCCCATGTGGTCTCCTTTTTAGCATTGTGATGCAGGTTTCATGGGACGAGTTCGGATTTTTAATTAAAGCTTTGGTGAAGTTAAATAATGGTAGAGGAAGTGCCTTGGCCGGCAACATTTATGAGTTCTTATGTAATGAATGAATTGTTTATGAGAATATAGATGATTTAGAGATTTTGGATATGTATAAGATAATCCTTTGAATTTGTGATAGTGAATATATATGTGGAATGTAAGAGATGATTTGATGTATATTAGAAGGATTGAAATTGAATGATGTTTATTGATGATGATTGAGATAGTTGGGAGAATATCCCCGGATGTATATGTATATATATATATATGTATATATATTTATCTTGGGCAATGCATGTGTATGTTGTGAGTGAATTAGATGGGTTTGTTTTATTAGGCTTGATAAGTGCTTTATAACACAAACTTTATTTTTATTTTTTTTAAATTTTTAGTTTTTTACTTTTTATTCATTCCGACTCAAAGTTCAAAACAAAACAATCGGAAGATAGGGCTACCTCCCTAGAGCGCTTCTTTAAGGTCACTAGCTTGACCTTATTGCATCTAAGAAGATGCCTGTAGTAACAGGGAGATTTTCTGCCTATCAAACTCTCCTCCAAGGTAGAGTTTGAGTCGCTGGCCATTTGCCTTAAAAATCCGATCAGTAGTCGGGTCTTTCAGTTCGACTGCACCATGAGGAAAAACCTCATTTACAGTAAAAGCCCCTGACCACTTGGATTTGAGTTTTCCAAGGAAGAGTCTCAGTCGGGAATTGAATAATAAAACCCGATCACCCTTCTGAAACTCTTTCTTATTAATTCGCTTATCGTGCCATTTCTTTGTTTTCTCCTTATAGATGGAGGCACTTTGATAAGCGTTGAGTCGGAACTCCTCTAATTCATGGAGTTTCAAAACTCTTTCCTCCTGAGATTGGTCACAGTCCATGTTTAATAGCTTTGTGGCCCACCACGCCTTGTGTTCCAACTCCACAGGGAGATGACAAGCCTTACCGTATACTAATTGATACGGGGACATGCCAATCGGAGTTTTGAAAGTTGTTCGATAAGCCCACAATGCATCATTTAATTTTACCGACCAATCTTTTCTAGATTTTCCGACCACTTTCTCTAAGATTCTTTTGATTTCTCTATTTGACAGCTCAACTTGTCCACAAGTTTGTGGATAGTAAGGAGTCGATATCTTATGTAACACCTCATAGTGACGCAGGGATTTTTCCATTATCTTATTGTAAAAATGTGAACCCCCATCACTAATAATTACTCTCGGAACTCCAAACCTAGAGAAAATATTCTTCTTGATGAACCTAAGCACCACCTGTGCATCATTGGTTCTGGTCGGAATTGCCTCCACCCATTTGGAGACATAGTCTACAGCAACAAGAATATATTCGTTGGAGAACGACTTAGGAAATGGTCCCATAAAGTCAATACCCTAGACGTCAAATAATTCCACAATTAGAATATTTGTCAAAGGCATGCCAGCTTTAGCAGAGAGACCTCCACTCCTTTGACATTTATCACACCTTTTGACATATTCTTTGGCATCTTGAAAGATAGTGGGCCAATAAAAGCCACTCTGTAAGATTTTTGCTGCTGTGCGGGAGGTACCATGATGACCTCCATAATAGGAGTCGTGGCAATGCCACAAGAGCCTTTCTTGCTCGGATTCAGGCACACACCGCCTGATCAATCCATCTACTCCTATTTTAAACAGAAATGCATCATCCCAAAGGAAGTTTTTACTATCATGAAAGAATTTTTTTCTCATTTGGGATGTCCAACCCTCGGGTACCACCGAGGCACTCTTAAAGTTGGCCATATTAGCATACCATGGCCCAGTTATAATTGCCATCAACTTTTCGTCTGGAAATTCTTCTTTTATTAAGACAGAATCCGACTCACCTTCCAGACGAGACAATTGGTCTGCAACTGAGTTCTCTACTCCTTTTTTATCCCGTATTTCTAAATCAAATTCTTGGAGCAACAGAACCCACCTAATCAGTCTCGGTTTAGACTCTTTCTTAGCTAGTAAATACTTGATTACCGAGTGGTCTGTATATACAATAACCTTGGCCCCAATCAAGTAAGCACGAAATTTATCAAATGCATACACCACAGCAAGCATTTCTTTTTCAGTAGTGGTGTAATGTATTTGATTTTCATTCAACACCTTACTAGCATAATAAATAACATGAGTTAATCTTCCTACTTTCTGACCCAGTACAGCTCCGACTGCGAAGTCACTTGCATCACACATTAATTCAAACGGTAGGGACCAATCAGGTGCTGCAAGGATCGGAGCTGAAATCAGATTTTGTTTCAATTTTTCAAAAGCCTTGACACAATTTTCATTAAACGCAAATACATGATCTTTCACCAGTAAATCAGTCAGAGGCTTAGCTATTTTTGAAAAATCTTTAATGAACCTTCTATAAAAGCGAGCACATCCTAGAAAACTTCTCACTCCTTTCACGTTGATTGGAGGAGGAAGTTTTTCAATAATTTCAATCTTGGCTCGGTCCACTTGAATGCCCTCAGCAGAGATTTTGTGGCCAAGGACTATCCCTTCCTTAACCATAAAATGGCATTTTTCCCAGTTAAGGACGAGGTTAGTATCTTGGCATCTCACCAGCACCTTAGATAGGTTGCTGAGGCATGAATCAAAATTACTCCCAAATACCGAGAAGTCATCCATAAACACTTCAATGAATTTTTCCACCATATCCCCAAAAATTGCCAGCATGCACCTTTGAAAGGTTGCTGGAGCGTTGCACAGCCCGAACGACATGCGCCTATATGCAAAAATTCCATAAGGATAGGTGAATGCAGTCTTTTCTTGGTCTTTTGGGTCAACCACAATTTGGTTATAACCCGAGTACCCATCAAGAAAACAATAGTACTCATGTCCTGATAACCTCTCGAGCATTTGGTCAACAAATGGTAGGGGGAAATGGTCTTTCCGAGTGAAGTCATTCAACCTTCTGTAATCAATACACATCCTCCAGCCTGTTGTGGGCCGGGTGGCAATAACTTCACCTTGGTCATTTCTTACAGTCGTCATTCCTCCTTTCTTAGGTACCACTTGGACAGGACTGATCCAAGTGTTGTCCGAGATAGGATAAATGATTCCTGCATCTAGGAGCTTGACCACTTCCTTCCTTACCGCTTCCTTCATAATGGGGTTCAGTCTGCGTTGTGGCTGTACTACAGGGGAATAGTCATCCTCCATCAGGATTTTGTGCATACAAAATGATGGACTGATTCCCTTCAAGTCAGAAATATTCCAGCCAATGGCAGATTCATGGGCCTTTAATACCCCAATTAGTTTATTCACATCATCTTCTTTTAAGTCGGGATTAATAATGACAGGATGAGTGTCGTTTCCTCTCAGGAAAACATATTTCAGATGAAAAGGTAAAGGTTTTAAATCATATTTTTCTTCAGAAAATTCCTTTCCTTTCTCAGCTTCAGTATTTTTCAAATTATTTTTCTTTTCTTTTTCAAAATCACCTACTTCTAATACTTCCAGTAGGCTCAATATTTCCGAGTGAGAGTCGTTTAACTCCTCAGTCTCAGGGTCAAAGTCATCCTCTAAAAAAGTTCGTAGGGCCTCTTCCTCAGTTTTTAAAAGCATAGGAGTGTGGTAGCTTTTAATCTCTTCAACCATCAAATAATCCATCCTTTCAGTCGGATGTTTCATGGAATTGAAGACATTGAATGTTACCTGCTCCTCCTGAACTCTCAGCATCAGTTCACCTTTTTCTACATCAATTAATTCTCTGCCAGTAGCTAGGAAGGGTCTACCTAAGATTAAAGGGATCTCTCGGTCAGCTTCCATATCCAACACTATGAAGTCTGCTGGAAAGATAAATTTATCTACTTTCACTAACAAGTCTTCCAGCATCCCTTGGGGATATTTAATGGACCTGTCAGCCAACTACAAGGACATGCAAGTCGGTTGCAAGTCATTAATTCCCAGTTTTTTTATCAACGATAGAGGCATCAGGTTTATACTGGCTCCTAGATCACAGAGAGCACTTCCTACATGAATATCCCCAATTGCACACGGTACTGTAAAAGATCCAGGATCCTCTAGCTTTTGGGGAAGTTTCTTTTGAATGATTGCGCTACACTCTTGAGTGAGAGTAATCATTTCATCCCCCTTAAGATTCCTTTTTTTAGATAATAATTCTTTCAAAAATTTTGCATAAGAAGGCATCTCCTGCAATGCCTCGGCAAAAGGGATATTGATGTGAAGTTTCTTAAAAACCTCTAAGAACCTAGCAAACTTCTGCTCCTCTATTTGTTTTTTAAACTTGTGTGGAAATGGAGCATTCCTCAGTTTTTCAGGAGTCAGCTTAGAAGCTTCCTCCAAAATCAGATCAACCTTTTTCTTCTTCTTTTGATGGACTTTATTTTCTTTTTCTTTTTCTAATTCATTTTTATTTTCTACTTCCTTATTATCCTGCTCGGTTTCTTTTATTATTTCTTTTCCTTTTTCTTTTTCTGAACTTATTTCCTGACTCGAAGATGGAGAAATAATTTTTCCACTCCTAGTAATTATGGCCTTGCAATGTTCCCTTGGATTTACCTCGGTATCTCCAAGGAAATTGCCTACTTGCCTCTCAGCTAATTGTTTAGAAAGCTGTCCGACTTGACTTTCTAGATTTCTGATGGACGCTTCCTGATTCTTAAAACTGGCCTGAGTGGCCTGGATAAACTGAGAAAGTACATTCTCAAGTTCGGATTTTTCCTTGACAGAGGGTTGAGAAGGTTGTTGTGGTCTATTTGTGGGTTGACTTGATGGGATGTTCTGATTTAAATGTGGACCTTTCTGCCAGGAAAAATTGGGATGATTCCTGTAATTAGGATTGAAGGAATTAGAAGGATAATTCCTTTGATACCGCTGCTGCCCCATATAATTCACTTGCTCGGAAGACACATTTGGATCACACAATCCATTCTCATGATCTCCACCACAAAAGTCACAACTGATCATAGAAACCTGACTCGGCTTTTGGAGTTCTGAAATTTGTATGCTTAGTTTTTCCAAAGCCTGAGTCATCAGTTTACTCTGAGCCAGATAAGCATCTTGTGCTTCTAATTCTAATATCCCTCTCTTAGGGACTTGGCTCCTCTCACTAATCAAGCATTCATTAGAAGCCATAACATCAATCAGCTCTATGGCTTCTTCGACAGTTTTTGTTGTTAATGAACCTCCAGCTGAGGCATCAATCAGGACCCTGGTAGCTGGCCTGACACCATTATAGAAAATAGTTACCTGTTGCACATCAGAAATTTGATGATGAGGACATCTTCTCAAACTTTCTTTATACCGATCCCATGCTTCCATCAAAGATTCACCTTCTCTTTGTTGGAAACATATGATTTCATTGCGCAACTTTGCATGTTTAGAGGGAGGAAAATATTTAATCAAAAATTTTCGTTGCAGGTCCTCCCAAGTTGAAATACTGCCTCTCGGTTGACTCTACAACCAGGCTTTTGCTCGGTCCCTCACTGAAAACGGAAACAATCTCAGTCGGATTGCCTCGTCAAGGACTCCATTCATTTTTACCGTGTCACAGATTTGGAGGAAGGTTGCTAGATGCAAATTTGGATCCTCAACCTCACTTCCTCCAAACTGTTCATTTCTTACCAACTGTAGTAAAGCTGGTTTTAGTTTGAAATTATTTGCTGAAATTGGTGGCCTAAGGATGCTAGATTGCGATCCTTCTTCAGTCGGCCTGGAGTAGTCACCTAGTGTAACTCTTCTCTGTTCCATTTCTTTTTCTTCTTTTTGCTTTTTCTCTTTTCTTAATCTACGTTCTAACAAGTCTATGTCATGATCAAAGAAGAAAGGTTCTCCTCTGCTCCTTGACTACATACAACAAACGTCAAACAAAGAAACACTTCACAGCTACGACTAAATCTATACGAAAATGACAAACTACTACTACTGAAAACAAAATTGAAACTACGTATTAAATACAAACAAAAGTAAAACGGTTCAGTCTAGTACCGGTCCAAGGATTGTTGATATTACTCAATAATCCCCGGCAACGGCGCCATTAACTTGATGCTAATTTCCTGAGTCATTAACTTGGTGGTAAAAATCTTAGTAAAACAAAATATGACTCTCGGATTTACACTTATGGCAAGCGCACCAGTCGTTAAAATTGTAGAATATTTGATCGTCCCACAGGGATTGTGGTAAGTACCTCAATCTAGGACTAGTACCAGCTGAACCAACACGAAATACAGATAGTTCATTCAGTTTTTTATGATTTTAATGTTTTCTAGTTGTTTTTAGTATTTTCAGAAACAGAGTTATATGAATATGAAAAGTGATTAAAAGAAAGCAGACTAGGATTGCTTCGGCTCACAATTTCCTCAAGAAACATACAAATAAGTATAATCTGACTTCATAATCTAGAGGACAATCCACTGGTGGTTATTCCCTAATTCCTTATTTGAAAAACACTAATCCTTAAGCAATGAACCTTAATTCCTTAAGTGCTCGATTAACCTAAGAATCTAATGCGAAATTGGAGGTTGAACTCTAACTATTCACCTAAATTGATTAGGCCTGAACTAGTTAGAAAGCTGGAAGTTACCTAAGCTTCAGCCATGATTCCTCACTGGTGAAGTTCTTCATCAATTCTGGATTTGTCAATCCAGCAATTCTGCTCCACTCCTCAGCTCGTTCGCCTCAGGATCTTCGAAGTCGATCTTCTTGCTCACAGCTTCAAGATTCCATTGCTAACCTTCACAATCCCAGCCTTAGGGATTTAGAACTCCATTGACTTCTGTTCCATCGAAGGATTATGGAACATCATGGAGGAGAGGATTAGAGAGAGAAAGATGTATAGTGAGATGTTCATAGTGTGTAAGGAATGTTCTCTGTTCTATTATTTCGTATCCGTGTCTCTCTATATACATAATATGTACCACCTATATATATGTTTTTACCTAACTTAACTAACTTCGCAAAAATAATTTTCAAAACTTAAGTTAACCACTAAAACTACTAGTTACACACTTTACAGAGTAACTAAATTACAGCTCAGATCTTAACAGGATCCAGCTCAGCCTTAGCTAATTTACAGCGTAGCACCAGCTAATTGACAGTTCACTACTTAAGTTACTAAGGTTGCAGCAGTGGAGAAGAAGGCAATGGAAGCGGAAACAGTACTGCACAGGTGTGTTGTTGGAAGGAAGAAACAGGGTTTAAGTTACTGCTTTTTTTTTGCTTCAGCTGCTTGGTTTTTGCTTGAGCTGATTAATTCTCGCTTGGGCGAATTGAAAATATGTAATGCAGAATGGCTTTCTCGCTCAAGCGTGATAGAGTAGCTTAGGCGAGAATGATATTCTGGAGTTACGCTTGAGCTAACTTGCTTGCTTAAACTAATTTTTGACCTTCGCTTGAGCGAATTTAACTCCCGCTTGAGCGAGTTGATTATTCAATCGGTATTCTACAGTTGGCGCTCGGGTTCTTCATGCGATATTTCGAGTCCTTGCTCTCTTTTGGAGTCAGTGTCTTTGAAGTCTCACTCAGTCGGTTTTTGGAAGACTCACTCGGAATTATCAATTCTTGCTCGGATTTGTAGGATTTCACTCGGAATTTTCTTCTTTTCTCAAGTGCGCCCTGTTCCTGCACCATTAAACAGCTAATTGCCTAGCATTTATACGCTGGCTGCTTAGTGAATTTATAAACATTTCCAAATTCCTTAACTAATTAATATTTTCAATCGTTTTCTTACATAAATGAAGTACTTTTGCAATTCATAACTAAAATACGAATTGTTATTAAATTATTAAATAATACTAACAAACTAACCAATAATTACTGAATAATGTTAAATAAATAGGTGAAATAATTAAGTCTTTTCAAGACTTATCAGACTCAGGAGCTAGAAAGAATTTTTGGGGGTCTTCGTTATACCGAGGCCCAGAAGGTTGAGTGTGCAGTGTACATGCTCCGTGACGAGGTGGAAAACTGGTGGAAGATAGCCAGAAACCGATTCCCTGATGATGATGCTCAGCTGACATGGAACGATTTCAAGACATGCTTCTTGGAGAAGTACTTCCCCGACACAGTAAGGAGTCGGAAGGAGTTGGAGTTTATGGAGTTGAAACAAGGCTCCATGACTGTGGAGGAGTATACGACCAGATTCGAAGAGTTGTGTCTATTCTACCCACCTTTCCAACAACCAGGGACGGAGAGTTCCAAGTGCCTTAAATTTGAGAATGGATTAAGATCTGATATTAAGAGAGCTTGTAGATACTAAGAGATACGAAGTTTTCCTGCATTGGTAAATAAGTGTAGGATATTTGAGGAGGATGACAAGGTCCATTCGGGCTAAAGCAGCAGAGCTAACCATTCTTTGATGCCCCAGCAATCCCGCTTCAAGGGGCCAAGCAACGTTGGTAGGAACAAATCTTTTTCCAGATTTGGGGGACGAAATCAGCCTAAAAGACAACCAGTGGTAGGAGACGGGAAATGTTTCAAGTGTGGAGGAAATCATTATGCCTGAGACTGCAACAACAATGGTGAAATGGTATGCTTCTATTGTAATAAAAGGGGACGCATCCACCCCGATTGTCCCCAACTCCATCAAGCCAACACCAGCGTACGCCAAGGAGGTTTCCAAGGGAGAAACGCGAGTGAATGATAACCAACAACCGAGTGGCAGAGGCAATAGATCCAGAGGAAACATAATGCTTTCTTCAAATAACCGAGAGAGGAATACCGACCAACCAGCGGTGGGAAGAGTCTACGCCATCAACGTAGAGGATGCTGCACAAGCAAATGACCTGGTGCAATGTAAGTGCTCACTCGGTAAACATACACTTAATGTTGTTTTCGATTCGGGAGCCACCCATTCTTTTATAGCTGATGAGTGTGTAAAGCGTTTAAAGTTACCGACTGTGTTTATGGATCGAACTTTGGAAGTGGCCAATCCGACTGGCCTTAAAGTGTTGACATCGTCAATATGTAAGGATGTGACATTTGTGTTGTGTGATCGGAGTTTCACTTTCGATTTGGTGTGCATACCTTTAAAGGATCTTGATATTGTGCTCGGAATAGATTGGCTTTTCGCCAACAGGGTGTTAGTGGATTGCAGAAACCGAAGGATAATATTCCCGAGGCAGCACAATGAGGACAACACAGCACAAGGTATAACCCAACTGTTTATGATGCTTTGTCTAACCGAGGGAGAGAGTAAAACCCGAGTGAACGAAATTCCAACTGTCTGTGAATTCCCAGAAGTGTTTCCTGAAGACGTACCGAGTGTCCCTCCCAATACAGAAGTCGAATTCTCTATAGACCTGATCCCTGGAGCCGAGCCAGTCTCCAGTGCACCTTACAGAATGTCCCCAATTGAATTGGCCGAGTTGAAGAAGCAAGTAGATGAGTTGCTCAGAAAATAATTCATTAGGCCGAGTGTATCGCCTTGGGGTACACCTGTGCTACTTGTTAAGAAGAAGGATGGCAGCATGAGGCTTTGTATAGACTACCGACAGCTAAACAAACTCATGATTAAGAATCGGTACCCATTGCCCAGAATTGATGACCTCATTGACCAACTGCGTGGAGCCTCGATTTTCTCAAAAATCGACCTGCGATCGGGATACCACCAAATCTGAGTGAAGGAATCGGATATTCCAAAGACTGCCTTTAGGACTCGGTATAGTCACTACGAGTATGTAGTGATGCTGTTTAGTGTAACAAACGCCCCTGCTATCTTCATGAATTACATGAACAGCATATTCTACCCGTATTTAGACCGATTCGTAGTTGTTTTCATTGATGACATCCTAGTCTATTCTAAGACTTCTGAGGAGCATGAAGAGCATCTCCGGGCGGTACTCCAAGGTTGATGGAGAAGCAGCTGTTTGCAAAGCTTTCAAAGTGTGATTTCTGGATGAATAAAATCCATTTCCTCGGACATGTGATTTCCGAGGAAGGTGTCTCGGTGGATCCTTCAAAGGTGGCAGCTATAATGGCATGGGAGAGACCCAAGTCGGTCTCGGAGATAAGGAGCTTTATGGGCCTGGTAGGTTATTATAGAAGATTCATTGAAGGTTTTTCTAAGTTGGCCTCGCCACTGACCAAATTGACTCGGAAAAACATTCCCTTCGTATGGAGTCCCGAGTGCGAGAACAGCTTCCGAGAGCTGAAGGACAAGTTAACGACTGCTCCAATACTGGCATTACCTGACTTGCAAGAGAACTTTGTGGTTTATTGTGATGCATCAGAACTCGGATTAGGATGCGTGTTGATGCAGAAAGACCGAGTGATAGCGTATGCCTCTCGGCAATTGAGACCTCACGAGCAGCATTATCCGACCCACGACCTTGAATTGGCAACTGTGGTGTTCGTATTAAAAATCTGGAGGCATTACTTGTACGGGTCCAGATTTGAAGTATACAGTGATCACAAGAGCCTCAAATACTTATTCGACCAAAAGGAATTGAACATGAGACATGATGCTGAAATCTTGAGTCATTAAATTGGCGGTGAAATCTTAGTAAAATGAAATGTGACTCTCGGATTCACACTTATGGCAAGCGCACCAGTCGTTAAAATTGTAATATATTTGATCGTCTCACAGGGATTGTGGTAAGTACCTCAATCTAGGACTAGTACAAGCTGAACCAACAGAAAATACATGAAATTCATTCGGTTTTTATGGTTTTAGTGTTTTATAGTTGTTTTTATATTTTGAGAAACAGAGTTAAAGTGAAATGTGGAAAGTGATTAAAAGAAAACAGCTCAGGATTGCTTCGACTCACAATCTCCTCAAGAAACATGCAATTAAGTATAATCGAACTTCACAATCTAGAGGACAATCCGCTTGTGGTTATTCCCTAATTCCTTAGGTGAAAAACACTAATCCTTAAGCAATGAACCTTAATTCCTTAAGTGCTCAATTAACCTAAGAATCTAATGCGAAATTGGAGGTTGAACTCTAACTATTCACCTAAATTGATTAGGCCTGAACTAGTTAGAAAGCTGGAAGTTACCTAAGCTTCAACCATGATTCCTCACTGGTGAAGTTCTTCATCAGTTCTGGATTTGTCAATCCAGCGATTCTGCTCCACTCCTCAGCTTGTTCGCCTCAGGATCTTCGAAGCCGATCTACTTGCTCACAGCTTCAAGATTCCATTGCTCACCTTCACAATCCCAACCTTAGGGATTTAGAACTCCATAGACTTCGGTTCCATCGAAGGATTGTGGAACGTCATGGAAGAGAGAGTTTAGAGAGATGAAAATGTAGTGAGAGATAGTTCGAAGTTTAGAATGAAAAGGAATGTGTTCTATGTATTCTTTGTCTCTTTATCTCCACACCCCCTACAGAGTATGTACATGAATATATATATAGACATCTAACTAAACTAACTAACTTAACTAAAAACTTCGGACCACTTCAGCTAACGACCAACACTGCTTCCTTCATAGTTTACAAAATAACTAACTAAATACAGCTCAGCTCTTAACAGGATCCAACTCAACCTTAGCTAATGTACAGCTCAGCACCAGCTAATCGACAGCTCACTTCTTAAGTTAGCTTGAGGTTGCAGTAGTAGAGAAGAAGGCAATGGGAGCGGAACAGTACTGCACCAAGTGTGTTGTTGGAGGGAAGGAACAGTGTTTAAATTACTGCCTTGATGCTTCAGCTGTTGAGTATTCGGTTGAGCGGATTAAACTTCGCTTGGTTGAGTCCGGATTAACACTAGGACGGATTAAATAATGAATAAGCACATCGGTTTCTTATGTAGCATTCCGATCTTCTTCTCTTTTGGATCTGGTGTCTTGGGAGTCTTCTTAAGTAAGCTTACTTGAAGTCTCGCTTGTGCGTAGTCTTGTTTTTCTTGAGCGAACTTGGACCCTCGCTTGAGCGGATTTAACTCCCGCTTGGGCGAGTTAATTATTCAATCGGTATTCTGTAGTTGGCACTCGGGTTCTTCATGCAATATTCTAAGTCCTTGTTCTCTTTTGGAGTCAGTGTCTTTGAAGTCTCACTCAGTCGGTCTTTGGACTCTTTTCAGTCGGAATTGAAGAAGTCTCACTTGGATTTATCAAATCTCGCTCGGCTCTGTAGGATTTCACTCGGAATTTTCTTCTTATCTCGAGTCCGCCCTGTTCCTGCACCAATAAGCAGCTACTTGCCTAGCATTTATACACTGGCTGCTTAGTAAATTTGTAAATACTTCAAAATTCCTTATTTAATTAAAACTTTCAGTCGGTTTCTTACATAGATAACATACTTTTGAAATAATTAACTACAACATGAATTCTTATCAAATTATTAAATAATAATAATAAAACTAGACAATACTTAGTAAATTATGTTAAATAATCAGTGGAATAATTAAGTCTTTTCAAGACTTATCACATCCCCAAACTTAAAACTTTGCTTGTCCTCAAGCAAATATTCAGATTAATTATCAATCACCAATTGATCAACACAGTCAACCTTTCCTTAACTTAATTCATACTATAATTATTGAATACCGATCATGCTTTCTGTAACACCCTAAATTTTTACAAATAGAAATCCCAAAAAAAACAACGAGGAAATTTTTTCACAAAAGCAGCCACGAATCGTCTGACACAGAAGGAAAGAAGAAGGCGAGGGAAGCAGAAGAGCATTCGCACGCATAAGACAAGCAACAGAGGAATTAGGACAGAGACCGGTCTATTCGGTCCGGTGTGACGCTCCAGCGTCTGGGCGGATTCCAGGATGGAAGGTGACTCACTCATCCGTTGTCCAACACCGCCTGAACGATGCCACAACGGATGAAAACTCCTCAAGCGAACCTCACAACAGCGTCCACTCACTCTCACAGGACGAACCTTTCTTCAATGGAACTAATGGGCGCTCAGCATAAGGGAACAGGTGAGGGAAAGATAAGGAAGACACATATGTATGGCAACCTAAGGAAAGGTGAAACTTGAACCACTCCGCCCAGTTCAGCAAAGCGCAACAACGCCTGGGCGAAGTACTCTACAACGTCCACTCGCTCAGACGGGGTCCAACACCGCCTGAGCAAGACAGGATAATGCACAACGGAGAGGAAGACATTCGGGCGGAGTCCAACACAAGGCCTCTCCAAACACGCACTCGCTGGAGCTAGGTCTAACTCGCTGAGGCAAACACCGGTACAAGGTAATTTCCCATTCGGATATGGACGAGGTCCACTCGGCAAATCTTCATGCTTGCACTTCACTCGGAAAATCAGGTAGTTAAGTCCCGCTCGGATTCATTCAAAACTCAACCACTCGGGATACAGATCCTCACTCACTCGGATTTTACATCTTTCACTCGGATTATAAATACCTTACACTTAGAATCTATTCCATTTTAAACTACTACACTAACTCCTCTCTCAGAAGAGGGTCACTCAAGGTTTTCACTCGGAATCACTCAGCGTGTTCACTCGGAACAGGATCTAAATCTCCTATGTTCCTCTCAGGGTTCATTAACTTAGAGTTATCCACTCAACATCAGGGATATCTCAGCCGGTAATAAGCATCAAATAAACATAAAGCACGTATGTATGAATATATGTTCCCAGAAATGTAAACATGCCCACAATCCAATCTACCGACCCACATACATGCAACCTTATACTCGGAATACTCATTAACTTCACATTATGCCCTTACTATTATTTACAGATCCATACATGTGACACCCTGTCTATACTTATCAAATCAGAGAAAATTCATGCGTTTACTAATAAGATACCACACAATGACACCATGATTATGCAATCTTTATAATGGATATGTTTAATCGTTATTTTACATAAGAGCCGGCCAAGGCTACACTGACTAACATAGTGAATACAATATAAGCACTCAACAGTCGAAGTACACCACATTCAGACTTGAAACCTTATCATCATTTCCGAGCATGACCTGCACACACTAAAAAATGGTATAGGGGTGAGCTTTTGCATATAAAGTGACAGTTATTGACTCGGACTTTACCTCCATTCTTAATTATATGATTTACCAGGTTCAATTCATAACGATATACATATATACATACTACCAAGTAATATTGGAGCCAGACCACATCATTCAATCGGCATTCGCATAATAACATGTATTCTCAAACACAGCGTCACACTGCACTCGGCCACAGTATCATTACCTGTCTATTAATTCAACCGGATTCACCCAATTCATTTGATCCATACAATTCACAATAATCTTACTAACAATGCTCATAGACTCATACAAACAATGCTCATAGACTCATGCATGCGGATCCGACTTAAGACAAGGAGTTCAGTACAGATTCCTTCCCGGTCCCTCGTCCACTAGCCCTTTCCGTGTGGCACCGGTCACCCCGTGACGTCTCGAGACCCAGCTCTAGCTCCACCGGCTACCACGGGTCCTCATGGAACTAACCAGAATCTGACTGAAGCTCATCTTATACGACTCCAGATGCCCTTTCGACCCCCGTCCACTAGCCCTTTCCGTGTGGCACCGGTTGTAACACCCTAATCCTTGCAAGTAATAATTCCAAAACCATGAGAAAATTTTTCACAAAAACAGTCACGACTCATTCGACATAGAAGGGAAGAGGTAGGCAAGGGAAATTAAAGAGCATTCACACGCATAAGGCAAATGACAGAAAAGCTAAGACTGGAACCGGTTCGTTTGGTTTAATGTAACACACCAACGCCTGGGCGGATTACTCAACACCGTTGGCTCGTTCAGGCGAGGTCTGATACCGCCTAGGCGGGGTATGGTAATGCAACAGCGGATGGAGGGGGATTCACAAAGAAAACTTTTCCACGAGTAACACTAGTCAATCAGTAGGAGGAAATAGGTAAGGGGAAGGAGAAGGGAGATGTACATGTGCGGTAGTAGATTGTGGAGGAAAGGAGGGGTCTAAACTTATTCCGCCCAACTCAACTAGGTATGGCAAGGCCTGGGCGGACTCGATCACAACGCCCAAACCGGGGTCAACACCGTTGTTGGGGTCGCAGTAGCGCCACAACGGAGAGGAAGGGTAATTGGGCGGTATCCCATTCTGACAACTACTCGCTTCAGCGCGAGTCCTTACGCTTGGGCGAACTGCTCTAGCACCTCAGCGAGGTATGACTCCGCCCACGTGAATCCAACATAAGTCTTCCTAGCCCGCACTCGCTGGAGCGAGTATATTGCTCGCTGAAGCGAGGAACTTCACTCGGAAAATTGGGAAGTTAAGTCTCACTCGGCTTCTCCAAACCCAACCACTCGGGACGCCGATTCTCAATCACTCGGACTTTACATCCTTCGCTCGGATTATCAATACCTTACACTTAGGATCCAATCCTCCCTAAACCGCCAATTGAACTCCTCTCACAGCAGGGAATCACTCGAGGTTTTCACTCGGGAAGCGCCACTCTGCCTCACTCAGGATTTATTCATGATTTCGCTCGGAAAATACGAACTCTCCCTCACTCGGTTTTTACTGACATTTTTTTTTCACTCGATAATGATCTCTCTTCTTGTGACCACTCGGGGGTTTTCACTCGTCTTTCATTCTTCACTTATTCGAAGCATATTTAAACTCTCTATTTCATCCTCTCAACCCCAAACTTATTTCCACTACCTACCCATAGCCACACCGGCCTCCTACGCTCGTAAGGTATGCTTAGGCGTCCGGACTTATCATTCAACACCTTCCGCAGCACAATATAACATGCAACATATATATATATATATATATATATATATATATAAGAGCGTATGTTAACATTTACAAACACAAAATCGGATTCCTCTATGACCATAAGGTTCTATTTGTCCAAAACACTAACATCCGGCACGAACCGGTCAGAGCTTAATCTAACTTCGCATTAATTAAGCCTTCCTAATGCATCAACACTTCACTCAGTGTTCCAGCTCTGCTTCTGATCCTCATCTCGAGAGACATTCACTGAAAAATGGCCACTGCAGGGGTGAGCATCTTAGATTTTAAATGATAGATACCGACTCAGGTTATCTTCCAATCATACAACAATACATATACGTACAAACACGATTATAACAGAGCAACATCTATTAGCCAAAACATATATACATAACTCTTACCGTTCGATATTCACCAATCCTCACTCGGCTGTACTCATAACATTTTCGATGACACAGATACGCTTGCATACATATATACATATATTCATGAAACAGTTTTCATTCAGCATCCAAGGCACGTACACACGAAATGGATCACTCGGCATACCCATTCATTATCCCCATACACCATATTAAATGCATAATCAAATTTCAATCAGTATCAGCAATACATGTATACAGAGTAATTCACTCGGATTTACATTCATCATCTCACTAACACCTTCGCATGCACAACCAATTCCAACATTATCAACAGTTAATAAACACATATTATCTCACTCGGTTCCGCATTCGTGTGTATCGGTTTAGACATTGCAACGTAGGCTCTCAGCCTTTTTACACATAGCTCTCAGCTATCAAATCAGCTCCCAGCTACTTGGCTGTTTTACAGGTACCCAACCGTTTGCCCACAGGTGACACCGGCGCTCTCAGCGCCAACGAAGGTGTTCACAGGCAGCCCGAGTCCCACTCAAGGGCTACCTTGAGTCCCACTCAAGGATTTCATAGCGTGCCACGCTTTAAAAACCGATGGTAGTGTCCCACACTACGTGCTCTCAGCACAAACGCATCCCATGCGCCACACGCGGATTCATCACACACACACAGAGTTCATATGCACAGCCATACATGCATCTCATGCAATCGGCATCATACATCATCAGCATTCAAACAGCACATGCATTTAACACATCAACAGGACCCAAACAACATACATGCAATCGGCATTAAGCAATGTCAGGACTCAGACAACACATGCAATCGGTATAGTACATTATCAGATTCACTGAGTCATATTCTATCTCATGCAGTCAGCATTCTAAGCTTATAGCAACTTGTAGGTCATGTAAAATACACGGTAATCGTCAACATCACTGCGACACAACATGCAATCGGGTTCCATGGTAACAAGACTCCACAACGCATGTATTTCTAAGGAAAATGCTAACATGCAACACTCATCTTTCACTCGTCATGCAACTGGGCTGTACACACTCGCATGCAACACAACACACAATCAGAGCACGGATATAGCAAGCATCAGCACTCGGAACCTGTTCATAACCCATGCATTTAAGATAGAAGATACTCCCCCTACCAATTACGAAACTCCGAGGGATTTTTCTGCTTGAATGGTGGTTCTCCTCCTTGCTGCTTCACTTGGCACTTCCTCTGGAGTGCTACAGTCTCCTGTGAGTAATGTTGGGGTATTTCTGCTTCTTCCTTGGCGATCGTCCCTTCCTGTGTGGGGAAGTTCCACTCTACTGCAGCACCGTCACCTTGGCTCTCGAAGCAGGAAATGGACTGGAGGGCAGAGAAGGAGAGAGAGAAAACAAGAGAAAAGAAGAACGAAGAAGGAAGTTCGCAGGGGTTCTCCGCGTGAAGAGCATGGCCATCACCCGTATAAATACTCGCGCGGAGGACAGGATGGTGGGATGGGGAAATGCGAAGAGATAATCCTGCCCATACCACCCTGTCTCCACGTTAATCACCCTATTCCTTCTAGTTAATTAAATTAAGGGAAGTGTTAACTTGTTGACTTTTCATTTAATTCGGTTGCTTATAATTAAAATGGGGATGTTATAGTTCTCCCCCACTTGAAAAGAATTTCGTCCCCGAAATTCAGTCGGTAATTCATGCGAAACTTCAGTCGGTAACTCACCTAAATGAACAACTCGGGGTACTGCTGTCTTATGGCATCTTCGCGTTCCCACGTGCAGGAGGTGGTCTTGCCTTGCTGCCACTCCACCTTAGCCAGCCTTACGTTTTTGTTTCTCAAGCGTTTTACCGATCGGTCCACGATTCCAATCGGTGTAGTCACAGTGGTCAGGTCTTCTTTGATCTCTACTTCATCGTCAGGCATCGTGTGGCTGGGGTCATGTAAATACTTCCTTAGTTGAGATACATGAAATACGTTGTGCAATCGGGACAAGTGGGTCGGTAATGCGATGCGGTATGCCACGGGGCCAACTCGTTCTAACACCTCATAAGGCCCAATGTATCGAGGGCTTAACTTTCCACCTTTTAAGGCTCGTCCGACTCCTTTACTCGGAGAAGTTCTCAAAAACACTCTGTCTCCGACTGAAAATTCCAATGGTTTGGTGCGCTTGTCATGGTAGCTCTTTTGCCTGTCTTGAGATGCTTTCATCCTTCCCTGTATCACTCGAATCTGCTCTGTGGTTTGCTTCACGATGTCTGGTCCCAATAGTAGACTTTCACCCGTTTCCGACCAGCAGAGTGGGGTTCGGCATCTGCGTCCATATAGTTCCTCGTAGGGTGCCATGCCAATGCTGTGATGATGGCTGTTGTTGTACGTAAACTCGATCAAGGGAAGGTACTGCTCCTAGTCCCCACCATGCTCTAACACACACGCCCTTAATAAGTCTTCTAAACTTTGAATTGTCCGCTCGGATTGTCCATCCGATTGGGGGTGGTAGGTAGAACTAAGCCAAAGCTTCGACCCCATTTCTTGATGCATGCTGGTCCAAAACCGGGACGTGAACCTAGGGTCCCTATCTGATACGATAGAAGTAGGTATGCCATGCAGTCGGATAATTTCTTGAATGTAAATCCGAGCCAACTTATGCAACGGGTACTTCATATTTACAGGCAGGAAGTGTGCACTCTTCATCAGTCGGTCAACAATGACCCAAATTGCATCATGGCCCTGCTCGGTTTCTGGGTAATCCTACGATAAAATCCATGGCAATTGAGTCCCATTTCCACACGGGAATCTCTAGGGGCTGCATTGCTCCGTACGATTTTTGGTGCTCCACTTTTGATTTTTGGCACGTAATACACCGGGCCACATATTCCGCCACATCCCTCTTTAGTCCGGGCCACCAGAACTGTTTCTTCAGGTCATGGTACATTTTCGTGGTTCCCGGGTGGATACTGAGTAGGCTTTTGTGGGCTTCGTCAAGCACCATTCCCCTTAATTTTCCTCCACTCGGTATGTATATTCTGTCTCTCACCCGGAAGATCCCATCTGATCCCTCGGTCAAGGATAAATCCTTTTCTTTGGCTTGGGTTTCCTTCATTTCAGTTAGGTAGGAGTCCAACTGTTGCTGCTCGTACACGGACTTCAAGAATTCATTGGCGATCCTCAATGTACCGATTGTCATTTTCCGAGAGGAGGGGGTGTCAACATACAAGTTCATGTCTCGGAACCGCTCCAACAACTCTACTTCTTTTGCCATCATTGCTGCCATGTGGAGGGATTTCCGACTCAATGCGTCGGCCACGACATTTGCCTTACCCGGGTGGTATTTTAACTCGAAATCGTAATCTTTTAAAAACTCAATCCATCTTCTTTGCCTCATGTTCAGCTCCTTTTGGTCGAATAGGTATTTGAGGCTCTTGTGATCGCTGTACACTTCAAATTTGGACCCGTACAAGTAATGCCTCCAGATTTTTAATGCAAAAACCACTGCTGCCAGCTCCAAGTCATGGGTCGGGTAATGCTGCTCGTGAGGTCTCAATTGCCGAGAGGCATATGCTATCACTCGGTCTCTCTGCATAAGTACACACCCTAATCCGAGTCCTGACGTGTCACAATAGACCACGAAGCTCTCTTGTAACTCGGGTAATGCCAGCACTGGAGCAGTCGTCAACTTGTTCTTTAGCTCTCGGAAGCTGTTCTCACACTTGGGACTCCACACGAAGGGAACGTTCTTCCGAGTCAATTTAGTTAGTGGTAATGCCAGTTTAGAAAAACCTTCGATGAACCTTCTATAATAACCTGCCAGGCCCATAAAACTCCTTATCTCCGAGACCGACCTGGGCTTCTCCCATGCCATTACAGCTGCGACCTTCGAAGGGTCCACCGAGACACCTCGCTCGGAAATCACATGTCCGAGGAAGTGGATCTCATTCATCCAGAATTCGCACTTCAAAAGCTTCGCAAACAATTGTTTCTCCTTCAACACTTTAAGTACCGCTCGGAGATGTCCTTCATGCTCCTCGGAAGTCTTAGAATAAACTAGGATGTCATCGATGAAAACAACTACAAACCGGTCTAAATAGGAGTGGAATATGTTGTTCATGTAGTTCATGAAAACAGCAGGGGCGTTTGTCACACCGAACGGCATCACTACATACTCGTAGTGACCATACCGAGTCCTAAAGGCAGTTTTAGGAATGTCCGAGTCCTTCACTCGGATTTGGTGATACCCCGATCGTAGATCGATTTTTGAGAAGACTGAGGCTCCACGCAGCTGGTCAATTAAATCATCAATTCTGGGCAGTGGATACCGATTCTTGATCGTGAGTTTGTTTAGCTGTCGGTAATCTATACAAAGTCTCATGCTACCATCCTTCTTCTTAACAAGCAATACGGGTGCGCCCCATGGTGATACGCTCGGTCTAATGAACTGCTTTCCGAGTAACTCATCCACTTGTTTCTTCAACTCGGCTAACTCAGTTGAGGACATTCTATAGGGCGCACTGGAGACTGGCTCGGCCCCAGGGATTAAGTCTATAGAGAATTCGATTTCTCTATTGGGAGGGACACTCGGTACGTCTTCAGGGAACACTTCTGGGAATTCACAGACAATCGGGATTTCGTTCACTCGGATTTTACTCTCACCTTCGGTTAGACAAAGCATCATAAACAGTTGGGTTATACCTGGTGCCGTGTCGTTCTCAGTGGGCTGTCTCGGAAAAACTATCTCTCGGTTTCTACAATCTACTAACACCTTATTGGCGGAAAGCCAATCTATTCCGAGCACGATGTCAAGACCCTTTAAGGGCATGCAAATCAGATCGAAGGTGAAACTCCGATCATACAACACAAACGCTACGTCCTTGCACATTGACGATGTGAACACATTAGTGCCAGTCGGGCTGGCCACTTCCAAAGTCCGATCCATAGACACAGTCGGTAACTTCAAATGCTTCACACACTCATCAGCTATAAAAGAATGGGTGGCTCCCGAATCGAAAACAACATTAAGCGTATTCATTCCGAGTGAGCACTTACATTGTACTAGGTCGCTTGCTGGTGCAACATCCTCTGCGTTGATGGTGTAGATCCTTCCTGCCGCTATTGGGCCGGTATTCCTTCCTCGGTTATCTGGGGTACGCATCCCGTTTCCTCTGGCTCCGTTGCCTCTGCCACCAGGACATTGGTTATCATTCACTCGGTTCCTTTCTTGAAATCCCCCTTGACGCACATTAACGTTTGCTTGGTGTAGTTGGAGGCAGTCGGGGCGAATGTGTCCTCTCTTGTTGCAGTGAAAGCACACTACATCACCATCATCCTTGCAGTCTCTAGCAAAGTGGTTTCCTCCACACTTGAAACACCTTCCGTCTCCTACCGCTGGTCGTCTTTCAGGTTGATTCCGACCCCCAAATTTGGAAAAAGGCTTGTTCCTGCCAACATTGCTTGGCTTTTTGAAACGAGGTCGTTGGGGCCTCAGGGAATAGTGGTTTTTGCTGCTCTGGTTCGAATGGGCCTTGTCATCCTCCTCAAATATTCTACATTTGTTCACTAATGCAGGGAAACTCCGTATCTCGTGGTATCTGCAGGCCCTCTTAATATCCGATCTCAATCCGTTCTCAAACTTAAGGCACTTGGAGCTCTCTGTCCCAGGCTGCTGGAAGGGTGGATAGAATAGGCACAATTCCTCGAATCTGGTCGCGTATTCTTCCACAGTCATGGAGCCCTGTTTTAACTCCATAAACTCCAGCTCTTTCCGACTCCTCACTGTGTCGGGGAAGTACTTCTCTAAGAAACATGCCTTGAAATCGTTCCACGTCAGTTGATTATCATCTTCAGGGAATCGGCTTCTGGCTATTTTCCACCAGTTCTCCGCTTCGTCTCGCAGCATGTACACTGCACACTCTACCTTCTGGGCTTCGATAAAGCGAAGACCCCCGAAAATCCTCTCTAATTCCTGAGTCCACTTAAACGCCGCCTTAGGGTTTCGTCCTCCTAGGAATTCACTCGGCTTCCTCTTTAAGAAGCGGTCCAGCACTTGGCCCTCCTCAGCTCGAGGCTGGCCCTGCCTTTCAAACACGTCTGCAAAGCGTTGGAATGCCGTGGCTATAGCCTCCATGCTTTGGCGATGTGCCATCCCTTATCCTGAAATCAACATTCAAGGATAAGTATTCATAGTTACTTAATTCCAATCGGATTTTAGTCTAATATTTAGTAACTTAGCCCCTTATGTGTCCTCGTATGTCACACAATTAGTCGGGTCAGGAGGAACAACTCCCCTACCCATAATTCAGTAACAGAGTATCAATCAAGTTGAATTCACACCACAACAATCATGATCATACACACAACCACTTACACTCGGTAGGCTCACCTTGGCCTTGGACCTTTCGGTCTGCTCTGATACCAAAATGTAACACCCTAATCCTTGCAAGTAATAATTCCAAAACCATGAGAAAATTTTTCACAAAAACAGTCACGACTCATTCGACATAGAAGGGAAGAGGTAGGCAAGGGAAATTAAAGAGCATTCACACGCATAAGGCAAATGACAGAAAAGCTAAGACTGGAACCGGTTCGTTTGGTTTAATGTAACACACCAGCGCCTGGGCGGATTACACAACACCGTTGGCTCGTTCAGGCGAGGTCTGATACCGCCTAGGCGGGGTATGGTAATGCAACAGCGGATGGAGGGGGATTCACAAAGAAAACTTTTCCACGAGTAACACTAGTCAATCAGTAGGAGGAAATAGGTAAGGGGAAGGAGAAGGGAGATGTACATGTGCGGTAGTAGATTGTGGAGGAAAGGAGGGGTCTGAACTTATTCCGCCCAACTCAACTAGGTATGGCAAGGCCTGGGCGGACTCGATCACAACGCCCAAACCGGGGTCAACACCGTTGTTGGGGTCACAGTAGCGCCACAACGGAGAGGAAGGGTAATTGGGCGGTATCCCATTCTGACAACTACTCGCTTCAGCGTGAGTCCTTACGCTTGGGCGAACTGCTCTAGCACCTCAGCGAGGTATGACTCCGCCCACGTGAATCCAACATAAGTCTTCCTAGCCCGCACTCGCTGGAGCGAGTATATTGCTCGCTGAAGCGAGGAACTTCACTCGGAAAATTGGGAAGTTAAGTCTCACTCGGCTTCTCCAAACCCAACCACTCGGGACGCCGATTCTCACTCACTCGGACTTTACATCCTTCGCTCAGATTATCAATACCTTACACTTAGGATCCAATCCTCCTTAAACCGCCAATTGAACTCCTCTCACAGCAGGGAATCACTCAAGGTTTTCACTCGGGAAGCGCCACTCTGCCTCACTCAGGATTTATTCATGATTTCACTCGGAAAATACGAACTCTCCCTCACTCGGTTTTTACTGACATTTTTTTTTCACTCGGTAATGATCTCTCTTCTTGTGACCACTCGGGGGTTTTCACTCGTCTTTCATTCTTCACTCATTCGAAGCATATTTAAACTCTCTATTTCATCCTCTCAACCCCAAACTTATTTCCACTACCTACCCATAGCCACACCGGCCTCCTACGCTCGTAAGGTATGCTTAGGCGTCCGGACTTATCATTCAACACCTTCCGCAGCACAATATAACACGCAACACACACACACACACATATATATATATATATATATATATAAGAGCGTATGTTAACATTTACAAACACAAAATCGGATTCCTCTATGACCATAAGGTTCTATTTGTCCAAAACACTAACATCCGGCACGAACCGGTCAGAGCTTAATCTAACTTCGCATTAATTAAGCCTTCCTAATGCATCAACACTTCACTCAGCGTTCCAGCTCTGCTTCTGATCCTCATCTCGAGAGACATTCACTGAAAAATGGCCACTGCAGGGGTGAGCATCTTAGATTTTAAATGATAGATACCGACTCAGGTTATCTTCCAATCATACAACAATACATATACGTACAAACACGATTATAACAGAGCAACATCCATTAGCCAAAACATATATACATAACTCTTACCGTTCGATATTCACCAATCCTCACTCGGCTGTACTCATAACATTTTCGATGACACAGATACGCTTGCATACATATATACATATATTCATGAAACAGTTTTCATTCAGCATCCAAGGCACGTACACACGAAATGGATCACTCGGCATACCCATTCATTATCCTCATACACCATATTAAATGCATAATCAAATTTCAATCAGTATCAGCAATACATGTATACAGAGTAATTCACTCGGATTTACATTCATCATCTCACTAACACCTTCGCATGCACAACCAATTCCAACATTATCAACAGTTAATAAACACATATTATCTCACTCGGTTCCGCATTCATGTGTATCGGTTTAGACGTTGCAACGTAGGCTCTCAGCCTTTTTACACATAGCTCTCAGCTATCAAATCAGCTCCCAGCTGCTTGGCCATTTTACAGGTACCCAACCGTTTGCCCACAGGTGACACCGGCGCTCTCAGCGCCAACGGAGGTGTTCACAGGCAGCCCGAGTCCCACTCAAGGGCTACCTTGAGTCCCACTCAAGGATTTCATAGCGTCCCACGCTTTAAAAACCGATGGTAGTGTCCCACACTACGTGCTCTCAGCACAAACGCATCCCATGCGCCACACGCAGATTCATCACACACACACAGAGTTCATATGCACAGCCATACATGCATCTTATGCAATCGGCATCATACATCATCAGCATTCAAACAGCACATGCATTTAACACATCAACAGGACCCAAACAACATACATGCAATCGGCATTAAGCAATGTCAGGACTCAGACAACACATGCAATCGGTATAGTACATTATCAGATTCACTGAGTCATATTCTATCTCATGCAGTCAGCATTCTAAGCTTATAGCAACTTGCAGGTCATGTAAAATACACGATAATCGTCAACATCACTGCGACACAACATGCAATCGGGTTCCATGGTAACAAGACTCCACAACGCATGTATTTCTAAGGAAAATGCTAACATGCAACACTCATCTTTCACTCGTCATGCAACTGGGCTGTACACACTCGCATGCAACACAACACACAATCAGAGCACGGATATAGCAAGCATCAGCACTCGAAACTTGTTCATAACCCATGCATTTAAGATAGAAGATACTCCCCCTACCAATTACGAAACTCCGAGGGATTTTTCTGCTTGAATGGTGGTTCTCCTCCTTGCTGCTTCACTTGGCACTTTCTCTGGAGTGCTACAGTCTCCTGCGAGTAATGTAGGGGTATTTCTGCTTCTTCCTTGGCGATCGTCCCTTCCTGTATGGGGAAGTTCCACTCCACTGCAGCACCGTCACCTTGGCTCTCGAAGCAGGAAATGGACTGGAGGGCAGAGAAGGAGAGAGAGAAAACAAGAGAAAAGAAGAACGAAGAAGGAAGTTTGCAGGGGTTCTCCGCGTGAAGAGCATGGCCATCACCCGTATAAATACTCGTGCGGAGGACAGGATGGTGGGATGGGGAAATGCGAAGAGATAATCCTGCCCATACCACCCTGTCTCCACGTTAATCACCCTATTCCTTCTAGTTAATTAAATTAAGGGAAGTGTTAACTTGTTGACTTTTCATTTAATTCGGTTGCTTATAATTAAAATGGGGATGTTACACCGGTCACCCTGTGACGTCTCGAGACCCAACTCTAGCTCCATCGGCTACCACGGGTCCTCATAGAACTGGTCAGACATCTGGGAATCACCTCACGTATGCAACCTCATGCAAATTCACAACAACATCCAAGCTTACCAGACGCGTCTCACACAGCCATCAATGGGTTATAACCGATCCCTCACACAGCATTCAGATTCATTCGGAATCCCACATTCCATTACAACATCACCTGCTTCTAACATAATAACTCACAACAGCAAGCATAGGCAACCACGTTACAGTACATCCATTCAACATTTTTAACAGAGTCAGCATATCTTTCCACACGGCATTGAAACTGGAAATCACGCATCAATTCACATCTCATGCATTAGGGGATAATGGAAACACACACACACATTCACTCAACAAACTCAGATTTTAGCAACATGCATCACAGAAGTATTAACAGGCACTCAGAGACGAGGTCACACAACCCTCAACCTTTCACAGATGTCTCAATTCGGAAGTTGCATGCACAATCAGTCAATCACTACACATCGATCTACACATTTCACACATATATTACATTAAGCAAGCACCAGGGACCCGGTCATAAACCATACGCTTGGCATGCAAAGCGCCCCCTACCTGCTGTCGGGGTTCAGAGACTCTTCAAGTTGCAGTGTTGACCGATCGTCCCTCCGTTACTCCTCCAACAGCCTTCGAGTTCAGCGTTGATCCTGGGCTAGAGTTGCTCCTTTCCTCCAACGGGTCCGTCTCCTCCACAGCTCCAAAGCACTTCCAGCACAACCTTCCAACTGGAATACCACAGCTCCAGGTAAAAGAAGAAGGAGAGGAAGAGGGTAATACGGAGGAAGGAGAGGACAGGGAGTGGAGTCAGAGCTGTGTTGATGTTCCTCCAGGAGCTCTTGACTCTCTTACTGTTTGAGTGGCGATGTGAATGAGAGTGAGGGAGAAGAAAAACAGGGAAGGAGAGACCATATGCACGCACAAGGAGAGCTGCCAGCATGAATAATAAGAGAAAGAGAGAGCTGAAGTTGTCTTATACTCCTAGGGACACATGCGTCCTTTCGTCTGGTACTATTATTATTTATTCAATTACCCAAATCAGCAATTACTCTAATTAACAATTAATCCTGATTCTGTAATTAACCTTTAATTAATAGCTTAACTTCAATCGGTAATTAAGTTAAAAATCGGGATGTTACAGTTCTCCCCCTCTCAAAAGAATTTCGTCCTCGAAATTCAAACACATGCTTAGCCTTAATAAACCACTCGGAAATCACTAACATACCACAATAAGCAGTTACACATCTATGTTCCTTAAGTATTCATCCATTGCTTAAATCCCAGCCGGCACAATCGGCCTCCCAAGCAATTCACCGATCGTTCCACCCGGAAAACTGGGACATTATGCTCAACGCATTCCCACTCGGGAGGGGCACCATTGACTCGGAATAACATTCCTTTCTTTCACTCAGACTTACCTCCACAAACAGATCGGAATACCATAGCCATGTTCCGACTGCAACTCTTCGCTCATCCACGTTTTCGACTGCTTCGTAATTTCTAATCAGCATAAGACAGCTCTTCGTAGCCTTCATTACATTCGGGACTCCATTTCCCACGTAGTTGCCCCCATTCAGCTCTGCCAGTTCACCCTAGCCATTGGCACTTTCCAGTTCTTTAGCCGCTCGGCCTTACATTCTCAACACCGATCGGCGTATTTACACCATCGGGTCTCCCGACTCAATGTGTCACTCGGCACGACCATGCGTTCACACAAAGCATAGGCTTGATATTGGGTCACATGGGACACATTCTAGACGTTATTCGACCATTTGGGAAGAATCCAGTCGGTAAGCAACATTACCGATTCCCTAGGATACCCACTACTGACCGATTTATTTCGGATCTAGCTCTCGGATTTTCAAATTTTCGGCCATGAGGTTCCTTTCTTAACCAAAATGAACACTCAACGAGTTCCCATAAGCTTCAATTAGCACACTTGTCTGGATTTGCCTCGTACAGGTACCACACTCGGTCCATACATCTCAACTTCTTAACCATTCCTTTGGCTAACTGTATGCCTATAGCCCATGAATGTTACTCGGCCCTCTCACTCAAAAATTTCAATCGGGGTTTTAAGGACAGTTCTCATCCGGGAATCCTTCCACTTGCAGAATTTACTCACGATTCAAGCCTTCCGTGAAACCAACCCGAGTCCAAGCCCAGCAGTCCCAAACGCTGACTTGAGTACGATTTCAGATAAATCCTTCTCTTGGATATCTACTCCTCTTGGAGGTCCTTCACTCGGAGACTTTCTATTTACCAAATTTCCACTCGGAATCCAGGCTTACTCCAAACATAAATCTGAGTTCAATTCAGCAGCTTCACATCCCCGAACACGGCTATGAATAAGTTTACCGCTCGGTATTTTCTCTCCCTTGGGTAATTCACTCGAAAACTTGCACACTCGAAGTTCCAATTTCCGATGAGAAGTACTTTTCTCCTGGAAGACCGCTCGGTTGGACATCTCAAGGGTATTAGGAATTCTACACTCGTTATCTTACTATTCGGAATCGTTCCACACGGTGCTATTCCACTCGGAAGTGATACACTCCAAGTCACGTCATTCGAATCTTGCCTTACCCAGAAGGTTACGCTCAGACACCATTCCCTTAACTTAGTAATGATCCTCTCAATAAGGTTCTACTCGGAATCCCAAAATTTTCTCTCAGCAGTTCTTTCCCACAAAGACTTCACTCGGAATTTACTAACCTTTCCCGAGCAATTCCTAACCTTACAATTTAGTTTGGCTCCAATCTTGGTTTCCTCATTAGGCTTACAGTAGCATTCGGTTAACTTTTCAAAAACTCCAACTTCAGTGACAGTCGATCGCCCTTCATATTCCATTACCAATCATCCTTTTAGTAGCCAATCCATACCCAGCAACCTCTAAACCTCTCGGAAGTAGACAGGTCAAGGTCAACAAACCTTCTACCTTCATTTTGGTACACAATCACATAACACTCATTTAAGATAACTCTCATCATCACTCAGAATCGTCTGAAAGACTCACCATCACCATAAGCAGTTACAGCTTCACCTGCCCGACTCACGAATTACTGCATCCAACTTATAGGATGACGTCTCATTCCTATAGGGTTACAACAATCATATGGTCACTACAACGTGTACGCTGCCACATTACCTATGGCAGGAAGAGTCATCTCAGAGCAGCATGCCTCACACGGACCAGACTTCACCCAACTAATACTAATTCACACAGTGGTTAATGGCAGTTCACATACAACTTAGAAGCAATACATCCACATCAACATTATGCATCACATAGGGTGCATCACGCATCAATAATCATGAAAATCATTTATCACCTCTGTAAAACAGAATTAAGGCAATACAACAATCGGCTTCTAGCCAGCACCAAGTAAATATTTCCTCTAAATCTTATTCCTCACAACCATGGTTCGGATTAAATTCTCAGTTCTCAGTTATATAATGACGTCACTCATTCGGCTTCATGCACTTCAGTCAGGATTAAGTAATTCATATTCACATATGTTGTCATAACACACCATAGACTCAGCAACGACATTAATACACATACAACCACTCAGTCGGATTTTATAACAATTATTCACGGCTATATTATTGTTCATTACGGCATGCACCATAACCATAACCACACATTGCACTCAACAATATCATCAATATATATATATATATATATATGCGTTCATTCAAATCCATGCAACCCATGTTAGTCTCCCTAACAACGTTCTCACACGCACCGATCAACTCACTCAGCTAATACTTACTCATAAGAATTAATGGCAATTCACATGCATATATTTATAAGCACATATTCTCATCAACATCAACATTATCATGATGCATCACGTAGGGCACGTCACACAGCAACAATCATGTAATATAATCTATCCCCTACGGTAAAACAGTATAATGGCTACAGGTTTCCGACTTGTACAAAAAAAATCATACATACACGCTATCATTCGATCAGAATCTATCCAGCCAGCTCTCGGCTATATCACCTACATTATTTACAATCCCGTATAATCACAGCCATAGGCTCACCTTGCACTTAGCGACAGCATCAACACATATATATTCACTCATCCTATATCAAATTCACATTCGGCCATACAATTCATATCATTCACCACAGCATGCATTACAGCCACAACATTAATATTCATACATTCATTTAATCGGATTCCATTCAATCATGTTATTCTAAATAACATTCCACATATTCATGTAATTCATATTAAGCTCAACAGCCATTATAGTATGCTCACATTCCTTTCACCCGGATTTAAAAGGGACTCCTCACTCTGAATTATTTAGTCACTCTTCACTCGGGAAACCTCAACAGTTATCACTCGAAGGGTATCCGGATCGATTCCCACTCGGTGTCACCCGTCCTCTTCACTCATTCTTACTCGAAAACTCTAATCTCTCCCACTCTGGTTTTCCCACTAAGTCAAGACTCGCTCAGATTTTCTATCTACTTAATGATTTATTATAATGGATCCACTCAGAGTCCTAGGTGTCATCTTCTGGTCGGTAAACTCTCGCTCGGCATCACACTGTCTCATTCACTCAGGATTACCTAGGCTTCCTTTCATTCGGAGGGAGTTACTAACTCTCTTCCCACGTCAACACTCGTCTCCATTTCGACTCATAGTTAAACTAACCTCTCACCCACAACAAATACGCATACACATATTACTCGGATCTTCATGTACGGTATAGGAGTTCACGCAACATAGAGGGTGTAATTAATTACAGGCATCAAATTATGTCTTCTACTCCAAAGGGTTCAAGTTCAAGTAAAAAGGAACTAAGGCTAACACATCTCTTGTACCGCAATTCATATACTATTTATTCATCACACGTTCAAATTCCTCAACAAGACACAGGCATACAACCACACCATTCATAGTCAAACATATACCAAATCATCAAACACATACAATACCGATTAAGTCAGGGCATTCAATCAATCGGACCAGGAGGAAAATGACCTCCTATTCACAAATCAATATCACAATAATGATGACCACTCGGTCATACTGCATACAACCGCTTACACTCGGTAAGCATGCCTTGGCCTTGGACCTTTCGGTCTACTCTGATACCAAAATGTAACACCCTAAATTTTTATAAATAGAAATCCCAAAAAAAACAACGAGGAAATTTTTTCACAAAAGCAGCCACGAATCGTCTGACACAGAAGGAAAGAAGAAGGCGAGGGAAGCAGAAGAGCATTCGCACGCATAAGACAAGCAACAGGGGAATTAGGACAGAGACCGGTCTATTCGGTCCGGTGTGACGCTCCAGCGTCTGGGCGGATTCCAGGATGGAAGGTGACTCACTCATCCGTTGTCCAACACCGCCTGAACGATGCCACAACGGATGAAAACTCCTCAAGCGAACCTCACAACAGCGTTCACTCACTCTCACAGGACGAACCTTTCTTCGATGGAACTACTGGGCGCTCAGCATAAGGGAACAGGTGAGGGAAGGATAAGGAAGACACATATGTATGGCAACCTAAGGAAAGGTGAAACTTGAACCACTCCGCCCAGTTCAGCAAAGTGCAACAACGCCTGGGCGAAGTACTCTGTAACACCCTAAATTTTTACAAATAGAAATCCCAAAAAAAACAACGAGGAAATTTTTTCACAAAAGCAGCCACGAATCGTCTGACACAGAAGGAAAGAAGAAGGCGAGGGAAGCAGAAGAGCATTCGCACGCATAAGACAAGCAACAGGGGAATTAGGACAGAGACCGGTCTATTCGGTCCGGTGTGACGCTCCAGCGTCTGGGCGGATTCCAGGACGGAAGGTGACTCACTCATTCGTTGTCCAACACCGCCTGAACGATGCCACAACGGATGAAAACTCCTCAAGCGAACCTCACAACAGCGTCCACTCACTCTCACAGGACGAACCTTTCTTCAATGGAACTACTGGGCGCTCAGCATAAGGGAACAGGTGAGGGAAGGATAAGGAAGACACATATGTATGGCAACCTAAGGAAAGGTGAAACTTGAACCACTCCGCCCAGTTCAGCAAAGCGCAATAACGCCTGGGCGAAGTACTCTACAACGTCCACTCGCTCAGACGGGGTCCAACACCGCCTGAGCAAGACAGGATAATGCACAACGGAGAGGAAGACATTCGGGAGGAGTCCAACACAAGGCCTCTCCAAACACGCACTCGCTGGAGCTAGGTCTAACTCGCTGAGGCGAACACCGGTACAAGGTAATTTCCCATTCGGATATGGACGAGGTCCACTCGGCAAATCTTCATGCTTGCACTTCACTCGGAAAATCAGGTAGTTAAGTCCCGCTCGGATTCATTCAAAACTCAACCACTCGGGATACAGATCCTCACTCACTCGGATTTTACATCTTTCACTCGGATTATAAATACCTTACACTTAGAATCTATTCCATTTTAAACTACTACACTAACTCCTCTCTCAGAAGAGGGTCACTCAAGGTTTTCACTCAGAATCACTCAGCGTGTTCACTCGGAACAGGATCTAAATCTCCTATGTTCCTCTCAGGGTTCATTAACTTAGAGTTATCCACTCAACATCAGGGATATCCCAGCCGGTAATAAGCATCAAATAAACATAAAGCACGTATGTATGAATATATGTTCCCAGAAATGTAAACATGCCCACAATCCAATCTACCGACCCACATACATGCAACCTTATACTCGGAATACTCATTAACTTCACATTATGTCCTTACTATTATTTACAGATCCATACATATGACACCCTGTCTATACTTATCAAATCAGAGAAAATTCATGCGTTTACTAATAAGATACCACACAATGACACCATGATTATGCAATCTTTATAATGGATATATTTAATCGTTATCTTACATAAGAGCCGGCCAAGGCTACACTGACTAACATAGTGAATACAATATAAGCACTCAACAGTCGAAGTACACCACATTCAGACTTGAAACCTTATCATCATTTCCGAGCATGACCTACACACACTGAAAAATGGTATAGGGGTGAGCTTTTGCATATAAAGTGACAGTTATTGACTCGGACTTTACCTCCATTCTCAATTATATGATTTACCAGGTTCAATTCATAATGATATACATATATACATACTACCAAGTAATATTGGAGCCAGACCACATCATTCAATCGGCATTCGCACAATAACATGTATTCTCAAACACAGCGTCACACTGCACTCGGCCACAGTATCATTACCTGTCTATTAATTCAACCGGATTCACCCAATTCATTTGATCCATACAATTCACAATAATCTTACTAACAATGCTCATAGACTCATGCATGCGGATCCGACTTAAGACAAGGAGTTCAGTACAGATTCCTTCCCGGTCCCTCGTCTACTAGCCCTTTCCGTGTGGCACCAGTCACCCCGTGACGTCTCGAGACCCAGCTCTAGCTCTATCGGCTACCATGGGTCCTCATGGAACTAACCAGAATCTGACTGAAGCTCATCTTATACGACTCCAGATGCCCTTTCGACCCCCGTCCACTAGCCCTTTCCGTGTGGCACCGGTCACCCTGTGACGTCTCGAGACCCAACTCTAGCTCCATCGGCTACCACGGGTCCTCATGGAACTGGTCAGACATCTGGGAATCACCTCATGTATGCAACCTCATGCAAATTCACAACAACATCCAAGCTTACCAGACGCGTCTCACACAGCCATCAATGGGTTATAACCGATCCCTCACACAGCATTCAGATTCATTCGGAATCCCACATTCCATTACAACATCACCTGCTTCTAACATAATAACTCACAACAGCAAGCATAGGCAACCACGTTACAGTACATCCATTCAACATTTTTAACAGAGTCAGCATACCTTTCCACACGGCATTCAAACTGGAAATCACGCATCAATTCACATCTCATGCATTAGGGGATAATGGAAACACACACACACATTCACTCAACAAACTCAGATTTTAGCAACATGCATCACAGAAGTATTAACAGGCACTCAGAGACGAGGTCACACAACCCTCAACCTTTCACAAATGTCTCAATTCGGAAGTTGCATGCACAATCAGTCAATCACTACACATCGATCTACACATTTCACACACATATTACATTAAGCAAGCACCAGGGACCCGGTCATAAACCATACGCTTGGCATGCAAAGCGCCCCTTACCTGCTGTCGGGGTTCAGAGACTCTTCAAGTTGCAGTGTTGACCGATCGTCCCTCCGTTACTCCTCCAACAGCCTTCGAGTTCAGCGTTGATCCTGGGCCAGAGTTGCTCCTTTCCTCCAACGGGTCCGTCTCCTCCACAGCTCCAAAGCACTTCCAGCACAGCCTTCCAACTGGAATACCACAGCTCCAGGTAAAAGAAGAAGGAGAGGAAGAGGGTAATAGGGAGGAAGGAGAGGACAGGGAGTGGAGTCAGAGCTGTGTTGATGTTCCTCCAGGAGCTCTCGACTCTCTTACTGTTTGAGTGGCGATGTGAATGAGAGTGAAGGAGAAGAAAAACAGGGAAGGAGAGACTATATGCACGCACAAGGAGAGCTGCCAGCGTGAATAATGAGAGAAAGAGAGAGCTGAAGTTGTCTTATACTCCTAGGGACACATGCGTCCTTTCGTCTGGTACTATTATTATTTATTCAATTACCCAAATCAGCAATTACTCTAATTAACAATTAATCCTGATTCTATAATTAACCTTTAATTAATAGCTTAACTTCAATCGGTAATTAAGTTAGAAATCGGGATGTTACACTTTCTTCTCGCAATTTCTAAAAGTATAAAAACTTACACCTCCTTTGGAAGACAAGCTGCTGATGCTTTCCTCACTGGTCGGTGTTTAACTCTTCTCTCGGTGTGTAGGGTAAATAAAATGCACTCAGCACCTGCATACTTGTTAGATCAACATAGGCTTGCAACAGTTCTAAACATCATGAAATATGCCAACTCAATCGGATCAGTAAGGGCTTTTTAAGCTTATAATGGGGCTTGGCTACAGGCTCAATTATTGTTTTTCCGAGTCATAGATAGGTTACAAGATGTGTCCACTGATGCTTCGCCTTGATTCTAACTTACTTGCCTTCTACTAACAACTCTCTTAACTTTTCCGACTGGATGCTACTTAATAACTCATGCTGTTTTGCACTTCCTTTCTTTTTCAGTCCTTCGGACTTTTCTTTTCCTTTTCTTTCTTTTCTTTCCATCTTTTCCGATCTAATTTTTTTTTCTTTTTTTTTTCAGTACTTTGTTCATTTTTCTCTCGGCTTTGCCTTTCTTCATTTTATTTTTCTACATATTTATCCATAATCAAGGTCGGAGTGTGTCCTTAATTACTGTTAGGCACACTCTTCATCCCCAAACTTAGAGATTGCTAGTCCCTAGCAATAAGCAAAAAACCGAGTAATTCACCAGTGGAACATCAAGGGTAATTCAGTCGGGTTTTTCTTGGATAAATAGGCTTGTAACGTTAGGTGCATAAAACGAATGAAAGGGTCTCAGGCTCAAACATAATTATTGGGTCAAAGGATGATTAATATATTAGGAAGGTTATTTTTGGCCCTGGCTAAATAATCAAAGAAGGCCTTCATCATTTCCGATTGGTTGACATACTACAATTAGCAATAACTGAGGCAAATTCTGTCTCACTAACTAGCATGCAAGCTCACTCGGAAAAGATAAAACAGGCTCAAAAGCTCATATAATTATAACAGTTAATCAGCCAGTCTTGTCCCCAAACTTAATGTAAGATCATACATCTAGATTGCTAACTAGCATGCCGAGTAAACATTTTAATTAATGATGAAGAATAGTTAAGGGCAGAGATCATGAGTTAAGCAAAAACCGATCAATTAATTTATCCGACTACAGCTTAACGAATCAGCAAACTTTTTAAATTATGAAGATGGATTTTGAAATTAAATATAATTATCATATTTTATCAAATAAAGACTCAGAAAATCAAATAAGGAGTCGGGATACTAGAATACTTCCCTTTTACCTGAATGGCAGTGCTTGGAAACGCGTAATCGGATTGGGACTCATGGAGTTTACCAATACATATGAAAAACCGAATAAAACAAACAATTGAACAAGAAAGTAAAATTCTCATTACATAATTAAAAATAAAAATAAGTTTACTGTTCAGCAAGCAATTACAATAGCTTCAAACTAAATACATAGGAAACATTATAAAAACGTGGCACAACTGCTTAAACATTTTGATTTTCATCATCCTTGTCCTGCTGGGAGGGAATCGTGAATCCAATGGAAGCTAACCACGCATCTCTATCAGGTGGGGCTCCCATTTCTGATGAGTGTTCAACCCTCAGTTTTGATGCAATCTTCCTGAGCATCTGATCGTGGTTCAAAACCCGATCATAAATTTCAAGCTGCATCTTCTTCACAACCTGTAATTCCTGTAACACCAAAAGAATGTCAGAAGAAGAAGAAGAAGAAGAACCAACTCCTACAGATTGCTTGGGACGTTCTGGTTCTGCGGCTTTAATCTTCTCAGCACAGTTTTCAACAGCCTTAATACTTTCAACCTCTGGTGACTCATTTTCCTCACTGGCAGGAGATACATTCCTTTGAACCAGAGGAGATACATCCCTTTGCTCCTGACTTCGACTAGGGACATGGACAGACGAATCAGATATAGTGATAGTTGCCACTTCTCTTTAATTATCTATTTGTTTCCTTCGCACACTTCCTTCTGTGAAGTTTGGTCTAGGTTTCTGCAGAAGTCTTTGAGATCTTCTTTTCATGATGAATGTTAAAATAACGATGATAAACAACCTAATTAAACAAAAATAAGAGCAGAAATCCAACAGAAAAACAACAAACCAAACTGTGAGATGCATGACTTATGAACAGTGAAAAACAATAATAATGAAACAAGAAGATAATAACCACGAACTGCGAAGTGAAAGAAGTGGAAAGGTGATACCTTTCTTAGAAATCAGAAAGTGTCTTTTCGTCTTCAGCTCAAGTTCAACACAGGTACTGAGGGTTGGAAACTGAAAGGTTTCTCTTTTATAACGATAAATTCAATTTTCCAGAAACGCGTAAATGCGGTCAACTTTAATTATTACTTTATTAAATGTATTACTACTATTATTATTATTATTATGTTTATTTATTTATTATATATATTTTGGATTTTTATTTTATTTTATTTTATTTTATTTTATTTTATTTTTATTTATTATTATTTTTGAATACTCAATTACTAGAGGGGTCTGAAGATCGAGGAAGAGTGGGATGATACCAATGTGATGCCAAATGGACATAGGAGAATGGAAGATGGATAAATGAACAGACCGTAAGACAAAATAGTAAATGAAAAATTTAAATACATGAAATAGAGTGCATGAAAAACGAGTGAACCATTGTAATGGAATACGAGTGAATCAAGAAACGAATAATAAAAGAAACGAATATAAGTATGAACGAATGAAGGAAAACTCGAATAAATAAATAATGAATAAAAAGAGTGAAAGGGTGAAAGGATGATAACCGAGTGAACTAGCGAGAAACCTAGTGAATAAGGAACTGAGTGATGAGTGAGTGAGAAAAAGTGAATAAAACACTGAATGAAAAGGGTACTGAGTGAATGAATACCGAATGGGTCACAGAATGAAAGAATGAACGAATGGAGATAAGTGTATAAGAACCGAGTGTGACAATGAATAGACGAGTGAACAACCATCGTGAGATACGAGTGAACAGAGAAGTGCGTGGAAGAAAGAACGAATGAGAGTAAGGCTGAGCGAAAGAAAGGACGAGTGGATGAAACTGAGTGATATAGATCAGAGATATGAAGAATGAGTGAATGACAATGAGAGTTCGGGCGAAGAACAAATGACAGGGGTGAAAAATGGAATGAATGAAATACCGAGTAAATGAAAAAGAAAAGTACAGCGAGATGACAGGAAATTCAGTGACTGGAAATACTGAGTGTGACAATCGCGAATGAAACACGAGTAGATGAATACCGAGTGGATTAAACTGGGTAAATGTGAAAAAAAAACGAATGATCAAACAGCGAGAGGTCGGACAAATAGAAAAACAAGTGAGAGAACAGGAAAGAATGGCTGACCGACCGGGTGAACAAACAAGAGTGAAAGATAGAAGAAGAAGGAGATAAAAGAACCAATATATTGGAAACTGAGTGGATGGATATACTGAGTAGAAGAGGTCGGGGGAGAGTGCGGTGAGGGAAACAAGCGAACAATGGCCGAGTGAACAATATATGTGTATTACACATACGTGAACGAAAGACAGAGAGAGACGAGTAGAAAAATGAAAGGATAAGAAAACTGACTGAAATAAACCGAGTGAATGTAAAACGAGCTAATGAGAGACTTACTGAGAGATGAGTAAGGAACACAATAGAACTAAAGTAAATTGAAAGAACGAGTGAATGATATACTGGATGGAAAGAATACTGATTGAATGAAGAATGAGAAAATGAAGACGAGTGAAGGATTAACTAGGGAATGAAGGATGAATGAAATAGAGTGACCGAATAAAATGAAGACCGAGTAAATGAAAAATGAGTGAAAAATGAGGTGACAACGAAAGTCAGAATGATATGGAGCGACTGAGTGAGAAAAACGAGTGAATATAAGAATGACTGCATAGGGGTCCGAGTGAATCAGAATACCGAATGGATGAAGAAGAAGACGACGATTGAGTGACAAAATGAGTAGACGAGAGAATGAGTGAATGAAAGGCTGGATGAACAAGTAACACATGTAGAGAGATCGGGTGATGAAACCGAGGAAGAACTTCGGTGGATTGAAAGCACGAATGAATCAACGACAACATAATACATGAAAAGAAAGACGAGTGAAAGACAAATGAAAGAAACTGAGTGAGGAGTGAGGGAGCCGAGTGGAAGAAACCGACTACTAGAGAAAGCCGAGTGCATGAATGAAGAAAAGGCTGCGTGCAAATGAGACTAATGGATACAATACTGATTGTGATGACTGAGGAGTCCGAGTGGTGAAAAGCCGACTGAAATAAGTCACTTTTCACTATCTGACCCGTTCATTACATCAACGATCAGAAATCCTTCCAAGTCTTCCTTTTTATTCGCAGAAATTTATTGAAAAATGCCGAGTGAAGTTCAGTCGGGAAGAAGGGTTACGACGAAGTAACAATTATCCGAGTGTACTATTTTCACTCAACTTAGTACAATTTTTCCTCTAAGTGCGAAACAACAATCAGCATTGGCTCGCCCAAGCTACCAGCGCTTCGCCTGAGCGAAAATAGAAGAATCAAACTCGGATTTCCTTCTTCAACTTCACAACTTTATTTTATTCAAAGTTCTAAACAAAACAATCGGGACATAGGGCTGCCTCCCTAGAGCGCTTCTTTAAGGTCACTAGCTTGACCTTATTGTATCTACGAAGATGGCTTCAGTAACAAGGAGGTTTTCTGCCTATCAAACTCTCCTCCAAAGTAGAGTTTGAGTCGCTGGCCATTCACCTTGAAAAACCGATCGGTAGTCGCATCTTTCAGTTCGACTGCACCATGAGGAAAAACCTCATTTACAGTAAAAGGCCCGGACCACTTGGATCTAAGTTTTCCAGGGAAGAGTTTCAGTCGGTAATTGAATAACAAAACCTGGTCGTCCTTCTGAAACTCTTTCTTATTAATTCGCTTATCATGCCATTTCTTTGTTTTCTCCTTATAAATGGAGGCACTTTGATAAGCGTTGAGTCGGAACTCCTCTAATTCATGGAGTTTCAAAACTCTTTCCTCCTGAGATTGGTCACAGTCCATGTTTAATAGCTTTGTGGCCCACCACGCTTTGTGTTCCAACTCCACAGGGAGATGGCAAGCCTTACCGTACACCAGTTGATACGGGGACATGCCAATCGGAGTTTTGAAAGCTGTTCGGTAAGCCCACAATGCATCATCTAATTTTACCGACCAATCTTTTCTGGATTTTCCGACCACTTTTTCTAAAATTCTCTTGATTTCTCTATTTGACAATTCGACTTGTCCACAAGTCTGTGGATGGTAAGGAGTGGATATCTTATGTAAAACCTTATAGTGACGCAGGGCTTTTTCCATTATCTTATTGCAAAAATGTGAACCCCCATCACTAATAATTACTCTCGGAACTCCAAACCTAGAGAAAATATTCTTCTTAATGAACCTAAGCACAACCTGTGCATCATTGGTTCTGGTCGGAATTGCCTCCACCCATTTGGAGACATAGTCCACAGCAACAAGAATGTATTCGTTGGAGAACGACTTAGGGAAGGGTCCCATGAAGTCGATACCCCAAACGTCAAATAATTCCACAATTAGAATATTCGTCAAAGGCATGCCAGCTTTTGCGGAGAGACCTCCACTCCTTTGACATTTATCGCATCTTTTGACATATTCCTTAGAATCCTGAAAGATAGTTGGCCAGTAAAAGCCACTCTGTAACACCTTTGCTGCGGTACGGGAGGCACCATGATGGCCTCCATAATAAGAATCGTGGCAGTGCCACAAGAGCCTTTCTTGCTCGGATTCAGGCACACAGCGCCTGATTACTCTATCTATGCCTATTTTAAACAAAAATGGATCATCCCAAAGAAAAGCCTTACTATCATGAAAGAATTTTTTTCTCATTTGGGATGTCCAACCATCAGGTACCACTGAGGCACTTTTAAAGTTTGCCATGTCAGCGTACCATGGCCCAGTTATAATGGCCATCAATTTTTTGTCTGGAAATTCTTCTTTTATCAAGATAGAATCCGACTCAACTTCCAGACGAGACAATTGGTCTGCAACTGAGTTCTCTACTCCTTTTTTGTCTCGTATTTCTAAGTCAAACTCTTGGAGTAACAGAACCCACCTAATCAGTCTCGGTTTAGACTCTTTTTTAGCTAGTAAATACTTGATTGCCGAGTGGTCTGTATATACGATGACCTTGGCACCAATCAAGTATGCACGAAATTTATCAAATGCATACACCACAGCAAGCATTTCTTTTTCAGTCGTGGTGTAATGTATTTGATTTTCATTTAACACTTTACTAGCATAATAAATCACATGAGTTAATTTCTCTTTTTTCTGACCCAGTACAGCTCCAATTGCAAAGTCACTTGAATCACACATCAATTCAAACGGTAAAGACCAGTCGGGTGATGCAAGGATCGGGGCTGAAGTCAAACTTTGTTTCAATTTTTCAAATGCCTTGACACAGTTTTCATTAAATGCAAACACCTGATCTTTCACAAGCAAATCGGTCAAAGGCTTAGCTATTTTTGAAAAATCTTTTATGAATCTTCTATAGAACCCAGCACATCCTAGAAAACTCCTTACTCCTTTCACATTGATCGGAGGAGGAAGTTTTTCAATAATTTCAATTTTTGCTCGGTCCACCTGCATGCCCTCAGCAGAAATCTTATGGCCAAGGACTATCCCTTCCTTAACCATAAAGTGGCATTTCTCCCAGTTAAGAACGAGATTAGTCTCTTGACATCTTAGTAGCACCTTAGCTAGGTTGCTGAGGCATGTGTCAAAATTACTCCCAAATACCGAGAAGTCATCTATGAATACCTCAATAAATTTCTCCACCATATCCCCAAAAATTGCCAGCATGCACCTTTGGAAGGTTGCTGGAGCGTTGCACAAGCCGAACGGCATGCGCCTGTATGCAAAAATTCCATAGGGACATGTGAAGGCAGTCTTTTCTTGATCCTTCGGGTCAACCATAATTTGGTTATAACCCGAGTACCCATCAAGAAAATAATAGTACTCATGTCCTGATAACCTCTCAAGCATTTGATCAACAAATGGAAGGGGGAAATGGTCCTTCCGAGTAGAGTTATTCAGTCTTCTGTAATCAATGCACATCCTCCAGCCTGTAGTTGGCCGAGTGGCAATGATTTCACCCTGGTCATTTCTTACAGTCGTCATTCCTCCCTTCTTGGGCACCACTTGGACTGGGCCAATCCAAGTGCTGTCCGAGATCGGGTAAATGATTCCCGCATCAAGGAGCTTGACCACTTCCTTTCTCACTGCTTCCTTCATAATGGGGTTCAGTCTGCGTTGTGGCTGAACAACAGGGGAATAGTCATCCTCCATCAGGATTTTATGCATATAAAAGGATGGACTGATTCCCTTCAAGTCAGAAATGTTCTAGCCAATGGCAGATTCATGAGCCTTTAATACCCCAACTAGTTTATTCTCATCCTCTTCTTTTAAGTCGAAATTAATAATTACAGGATGAGTGTCATTTCCTCTCAGGAAAACATATTTCAGATGAGAAGGTAAAGGTTTTAAATCACATTTTTCTTCCAAAAATTCCTTTCCTTTCTCATCTTCAGTATTTTCCAAATCATTTTTCTTTTCGAAATCACCTACTTCCAAAACTTCCAGTAGGTCCAGTATTTCTGAGTGAGAGTCAATTGACTCGGTCTCGGAATCAAAGTCATCCTCTAAAAAAGTTTGTAAAGCCTCTTCCTTAGTTTTAAATAGTAAGGGAGTCTGGTAATTTTCAACCTCTTCAATCATTAGGCAATCCATCCGTTCAGTCGGATGTTTCATGGAATTGAAGACATTAAAAATTACTTGTTCCTCCTGAACTCTCAGCATGAGTTCACCCTTTTCCACATCAATCAATGCTCTACCAGTATCTAGGAAGGGTCTACCTAAGATCAAAGGGATCTCTCGGTCAGCTTCCATATCTAACACTATGAAGTCTGCTGGAAAGATAAATTTATCTACTTTTACTAACAAATCTTCCAGCATGCCTTGGGGATATTTAATGGACCTGTCAGCCAACTGCAAGGACATGCGAGTCGGTTGCAAGTCATTAATTCCCAGTTTTTTCATTAAAGATAAAGGCATCAGGTTTATACTGGCTCCTAGATCACAGAGAGCACTTCCTACATGAATATCCCCTATTGCACATGGTATTGTGAAAGATCCAGGATCCTCTAGCTTTTGGGGAAGTTTCTTTTGAATGATTGCGCTACACTCTTGAGTGAGAGTAATCATTTCATCCCCCCTAAGCTTCCTCTTCTTAGACAATAGTTCTTTTAAAAATTTTGCATAAGAAGGCATCTCCTGCAATGCCTCAGCAAAAGGGATATTAATGTGAAGTTTCTTAAAGACCTCTAAGAACCTAGCAAACTTCTGCTCCTCTATTTGCTTTTTAAACCTGTGCGGAAATGGAGCATTCCTTAGTTTTTCAGGAGTCAGCTTAGAAGCTTCCTCCAGAATCAAATCAACCTTTTTCTTTTTCTTTTGATGGACTTTATTTTCTTTTTCTTTTTCTAATTCATTCTTATTTTCTACTTCATCTTTATTGTCCTGCTCGGTTTCTTGTATTATTTCTTTTCCTTTTTCTGAACCTATTTCTTGACCCGGAGATGGAGAAATAATTTTTCCACTCCTAGTAATTATGGCCTTGCAATGTTCCCTTGGATTTACCTCGGTATGTCCAGGGAAATTGCCTGCTTGCCTCTCAGCTAATCGTTTAGAAAGTTGTCCTACTTGATTTTCTAAATTCCTTATGGATGCTTCCTGATTCTTAAAACTGGCCTGAGTGGCCTGGATAAACTGAGAAAGTACATTCTCGAGTTCGGATTTTTCTTTAACAGGAGGGTGAGAAGGTTGTTGTGGTCTATTTGTGGGTTGACTCGGTGGGATATTCTGATTTAGATGTGGACCTTTCTGCCAGGAAAAATTGGGGTGGCTCCTATAATTAGGATTAAAGGAATTAGAAGGATAATTCCTTTGATACTGTTGCTGCCCCATATAATTCACTTGCTCGGAAGGCACAACTGGATCACACATTCCATTTTCATGGTCTCCACCACAAAAATCACAACTGATCATAGAAACTTGGCTCGACTTTTGGAGTTCTGAAATTTGAATGCTTAATTTTTCCAAAGCCTGAGTCATCAGTTTGCTCTGAGCCAAATAAGCATCTTGTGCTTCTAATTCTAATATTCCTCTCCTAGGGACTTGGTTTCTCTCACTAATCAGGCATTCATTAGAAGCCATCACATCAATCAGCTCTATAGCTTCTTCTACAGTTTTAGGTCTTAATGAGCCTCCAGCCGAGGCATCTATCAAGACTCTGGTAGCTGGCCTGACACCATTATAGAAAATAGTCACCTGCTGTACATCGGAAATCTGATGATAAGGACATCTCCTCAGACTTTCTTTATACCTATCCCATGCTTCCATCAAGGACTCACCTTCCCTTTGCTGGAAACATGTGATTTCATTACGCAGCTTTGCATATTTAGAAGGAGGAAAGTATTTAATCAAAAATTTCCTTTGCAAATCCTCCCAGGTAGAAATACTGCCTCTCGGTTGACTCTGCAACCAGGCTTTTGCTCGGTCTCTTAGAGAAAATGGAAACAACCTTAGTCGGATCGCTTCTTTAGGGACTCCATTCATTTTTACTGTATCACAAATTTGGAGGAAAGTTGCTAAATGTAAATTTGGATCCTCAACCTCACTTCCTCCAAATTGTTCATTTCTTACCAACTGCAGTAAAGCTGGTTTTAGTTCAAAATTGTTAGCTGCAATCGGTGGCCTAAGGATGCTAGCTTGCGATCCTTCTTCAGTCGGCCTGGAGTAGTCACCTAGTGTAACTCTCCTCTGTTCCATTTCTTTTTCTTCTTTTTGCTTTTTCTCTTTTCTTAATCTACGTTCTAACAAATCGATATCAGGATCAAAGAAGAAGGGTTCTCCTCTGCTCCTTAACTGCATACAACAATTGTTAACAAGACAAAACAACTAATAGCTACGACTACTTGAAACAATAACTACTAAGAAAAATACGTATTGACTGCGCACAGAAACAAAAGCAAATGGTTCAGTCTAGTACCAGTCCAAGGATTGTTGATATTACTCAACAATCCCCGGCAACGGCGCTATTAACTTGATGCTGAAATCCTGAGTCATTAAATTGGCGGTGAAATCTTAGTAAAATAAAATGTGACTCTCGGATTCACACTTATGGCAAGCGCACCAGTCGTTAAAATTTTAGTATATTTGATCGTCTCACAGGGATTGTGGTAAGTACCTCAATCTAGGACTAGTACAAGCTAAACCAACAGAAAATACATGAAATTCATTCGGTTTTTATGGTTTTAATGTTTTATAGTTGTTTTTATATTTTGAGAAACAGAGTTAAAGTGAAATGTGGAAAGTGATTAAAAGAAAACAGGTCAGGAATGCTTCGGCTCACAATCTCCTCAAGAAACATGCAATTAAGTATAATCGAACTTCACAATCTAGAGGACAATCCGCTTGTTGTTATTCCCTAATTCCTTAGGTGAAAAACACTAATCCTTAAGCAATGAACCTTAATTCCTTAAGTGCTCAATTAACCTAAGAATCTAATGCGAAATTGGAGGTTGAACTCTAACTATTCACCTAAATTGATTAGGCCTGAACTAGTTAGAAAGCTGGAAGTTACCTAAGCTTCAACCATGATTCCTCACTGGTGAAGTTCTTCATCAGTTCTGGATTTGTCAATCCAGCGATTCTGCTTCACTCCTCAGCTTGTTCGCCTCAGGATCTTCGAAGCCGATCTACTTGCTCACAGCTTCAAGATTCCATTGCTCATCTTCACAATCCCAACCTTAGGGATTTAGAACTCCATAGACTTCGGTTCCATCGAAGGATTGTGGAACGTCATGGAAGAGAGAGTTTAGAGAGATGAAAATGTAGTGAGAGATAGTTCGAAGTTTAGAATGAAAAGGAATGTGTTCTATGTATTCTCTGTCTCTTTATCTCCACACCCCCTACAGAGTATGTACATGAATATATATATAGACATCTAACTAAACTAACTAACTTAACTAAAAACTTCGGACCACTTCAGCTAACGACCAACACTGCTTCCTTCATTGTTTACAAAATAACTAACTAAATACAGCTCAGCTCTTAACAGGGTCCAGCTTAACCTTAGCTAATGTACAGCTCAGCACCAGCTAATCGACAGCTCACTTCTTAAGTTAGCTTGAGGTTGCAGTAGTAGAGAAGAAGGCAATGGGAGCGGAACAGTACTGCACCAAGTGTGTTGTTGGAGGGAAGGAACAGTGTTTAAATTACTGCCTTGATGCTTCAGCTGCTGAGTATTCGGTTGAGCGGATTAAACTTCGCTTGGTTGAGTCCGGATTAACACTAAGACGGATTAAATAATGAATAAGCACATCGGTTTCTTATGTAGCATTTCGATCTTCTTCTCTTTTGGATCCGGTGTCTTGGGAGTCTTCTTAAGTAAGCTTACTTGAAGTCTCGCTTGGGCGTAGTCTTGTTTTTCTTGAGCGAACTTGGACCCTTGCTTGAGCGGATTTAACTCCCGCTTGGGCGAGTTAATTATTCAATCGGTATTCTGTAGTTGGCACTCGGGTTCTTCATGCAATATTCCAAGTCCTTGTTCTCTTTTGGAGTCAGTGTCTTTGAAGTCTCACTCAGTCGGTCTTTGGACTCTTTTCAGTTGGAATTAAAGAAGTCTCACTCGGATTTATCAAATCTCGCTCGGCTCTGTAGGATTTCACTCAGAATTTTCTTCTTATCTCGAGTCCGCCCTGTTCCTGCACCAATAAACAGCTACTTGCCTAGCATTTATACACTGGCTGCTTAGTAAATTTGTAAATACTTCAAAATTCCTTATTTAATTAAAATTTTCAATCGGTTTCTTACATAGATAACATACTTTTGAAATAATTAACTACAACATGAATTCTTATCAAATTATTAAATAATAATAATAAAACTAGACAATACTTAGTAAATTATGTTAAATAATCAGTGGAATAATTAAGTCTTTTCAAGACTTATCAAGACAGAGGAGATGGATGGAGTTTTTAAAAGATTATGATTTCGAGCTAAAGTACCATCCGGGTAAACCGAACGTTGTTGCCGACGCATTGAGTCGGAAATCCCTTCATGTAGCAGTGATGATGGTGAAGGAGGTAGAGCTATTGGAACAGTTTCGAGACATGAACTTACATGTTGACATCCCCTTCTCTCGAAAAATGACGATCGGCACGCTGAGGATTGCCAATGAATTCTTGAAATCCGTGTACGAGCAACAGCAGTCAGATTCCTACTTGGCTGAGATGAAGGAGACTCAGGCCAAAGGTAAGGATTTGTCCTTGACTGAGGGATCAGATGGAATCTTCTGAGTAAGAAACAGAATATACGTACCGGGTGGAGGAGAATTGAGAAGAATGGTGCTTGATGAAGCCCACAAGAGCTTGCTAAGTATCCACCCGGGTACCACGAAGATGTACCATGACCTGAGAAACCAGTTTTGGTGGCCCGAATTAAAAAGGAACGTGACAGAATATGTGGCTCGGTGCATCACCTGTCAAAAGTCAAAAGTGGAGCACCGGAAGCCGTATGGTGCATTGCAACCCCTGGAGATTCCCGTGTGGAAATGGGACGCAATTGCCATAGACTTTGTCATGGGATTGCCCAAAAACCGAGCGGGCCATGATGCGATATGGGTCATTGTTGACCGACTAACAAAGAGTGCACATTTCCTGCTTGTGAATATGAAGAACCCGATGCATAAGTTAGCTCAGATTTACATTCGTGAAATTGTCCGACTGCATGGTATACCGACTTCCATCGTATCAGATAGGGATCCTAGGTTCACGTCCCGATTTTAGACCAGTCTGCACCAGGAAATGGGTACAAAACTTTGGCTTAGTTCTGCTTACCACCCCCAATCTGATGGGCAATCCGAGTGAACAATCCAGAGCTTAGAGGACTTACTAAGGGTGTGTGTGTTAGAGCACGGTGGGGATTGGGAGCAATACCTTCCCCTGATCGAGTTTACGTACAACAACAGCCATCACAATAGTATTGGTATGGCACCCTACGAAGCACTGTATGGTCGAAGATGTCGAACCCCGCTTTGTTGGTCGGAATCGGGTAAAAGTCTGCTATTGGGACTAGAGGTTGTGAAGCAAACTTCAGAGCAGATCCGGGTGATAAGAGAAAAGATGAAGGCGTCTCAAGATAGGCAGAAGAGCTACCATGACAAACGCACCAGACCTTTGGAATTTTCAGTCAGAGACAAGGTATTTTTAAGGACTTCACTGAGTAAAGGAGTCGGGCGAGCCCTGAAAAGCAAAAAGTTGAGCCCTCGATACATTAGGCCTTATGAGGTGTTGAAACGAGTCGGCTCCATGGCATACCAAATAGCATTACCGACTCATTTATCTCGATTACATGACGTGTTTCATGTGTCTCAACTAAGGAAGTACCTGCCAGATTCTACTCACACAATGCCTGATGATGAGGTGGAAATCAAGGAAGATCTAACCACTGTAACTATACCGACTAGGATCGTGGACCGATCGGTAAAGCGATTAAGGAGTAAGAAAGTACAACTGGTTGAAGTGGAATGGCAGCAGGTCGGGTATACCTCTTATACCTGGGAGCGTGAGGATGCCATGAGGCAGCAGTACCCCGAGTTATTTGACCAAGGTGAGTTACCGACTGAATTTCGAGGATGAAATTCTTTTGAAGTGGGGGAGAACTATAACATCCCAAAATTTTAATAATGTACCGGGTGAATAAAACCATTAAAATAATAATTTCAGAAGGGGGAATTTGTTTATTAATTGCCATTAACTTAATTAATCAAGGGTGTGCTGATTAAAAAGGGGTGATTGGCTTTAGTGGGTGCTGATGGGACTGGGTGACGTGAGCAGACTGCCCCTCACGTTTTCCCACCCCACCATTTCTTCCTCGTGCATGTGTTTATATTTGGACGAAGGTTCCTTGCCTTGTATTCTTCGAAACTCCCTCTGCAATTCCTCTCTTCTTCCTTCTTCTCTTTCTCTCTTGTTCTCCTTCTTCTTCCTTCTTCTTCTCTTCTCCTTCTCTGCTCTCTGTTCCATTCCCTGTTTCGGAAGCCAAGTGACGGTGCTGCAGAGGAGTTGGAGCTCCCTCATATGAGTAGAGGACGAGCGTCGAAGCAGAAACAGAAACAGCTCTGCACCACTCGTGGAGGGCAACAACATTCAAGTAAAGGCTAAGCGAGTGGAAACGTTGAGTGAAGCAGCAAGGAAGAAAACCAACACCCAAGCAGAAAAGCCTCTCGGAATCTCGTAGTTGGTAAGGGGAGTACCTTACATGTTAAATGCATGGGTTATGAACGGGTTTTGAGTATTGATAATGGTGATTCTGTATTCTATTGTATGATGTGCTTGCATGTGGAATGCTTTGTTGAATCCGTTCATATTCATATGGATGCATGCGTTGATTAGAGTCATGACACTGTTGTATACCGATTGCATGTTATATTGTGTCGATTGGAATGCTTTGTTGAATCTTCATATTCATATGGATGCATGCGTTAATTAAGTCCTGATACTGTTGTATGCCGAATGCATATTATGTTGTACTGATTGGAATGCTTGTTTGAACCTGTTGATCTTCATATGGATACATGAGTTAAGTAAGTTCTGACACTGCTGTATACCGAGTGCATGTTATGCATGAGTTGATGAGAATGTTGTTAGAAGTTTGATATTGACTGACATCGATTGCATTGGGCTTATATGTTGTTAATGAAGCTATGATGATGACTGTATGGAAGTATGTGTGTGTTAAGTTAATATGTGGAATCCTGGAAATGCGTATTACCGACTGCATGCGAAATATGTATAACTGAGTGAAGGTTGTGTGCATGAATTCTATGTTATATGATGAATCTGCGTGTGGCGTATAGGATGCGTTATGCTGGGAGCACGTAGTGTGGGACACTACCATCGGTTATTAAGCGTGGGACGCTGTAAAATCCTTGAGTGGGACTCAAGGTAGCCCTTGAGTGGGACTCGGGCTGCCTGTGAACACCTCTGTTGGCGCTGAGAGCGTTGGTGTCACCTGTGGGCAAATGGTTGGGTACCTGTAAAACAGCCAAGTAGCTAGGAGCTGATTTGATAGCCGAGAGCTATGTATAAAAAGGCTGAGAGCCTACGTTGCAACGTCTATACCGATATACATGAATGCGGAACCGAGTGAAATACTATGTGCCTATTTACTGTTGATATTGTTTGGAATTGGTTTTGCATGCGAAGGTGTTAATGAGATGATGAATGTTTGTAACCGAGTGAATTACCCTGTGTGTATTAACTGTTGACATTGTTTGGAATTGATCATGCAGGTGGCAACGTTATTGAAAGGATGAATGTATATAACCGAGTGAATAATCTGTGTTTATATTGCTACTGATGTTGTGTAGAATTAATTATGCATGTGATGGTGTTAATGAGATGATATATATATATACCCTCAGGACCGAGTGCACTATTCCATGTGCATATGCTGTTGATGCTGATTGAATTCTGTTCTGTGAATGTATGTCATGTATTGGAGAGTTGTGTATATATAGCCGAGTAAGAATTGTGGAATCTGACTGATAAATGTTCAAAAGAAGCATTCTAATACACGGATCTTAATATCACGATACCGATTGTTGTATGTTAATATTATTGAGTTGATGTGTGTAAAAGGCTGAGTGACAACTGATGGATTCCGATCGGTAAGGACCTTGTGTGTTCTGGCTGATTGGCATTGCCCTGACTATAATTGTTACCATGTATAATTATGCGTATATATATATTGTTGTATAAAGGCGAGGCAACCTGAGTCAATATCTATCATTTAAAATATAAGATACTCACCCCTGTTGTGGCAATTTTCCAGTGAATATCTCTCGTAATGAGGATGGGAGGAGGAGCCGAAATGCCGGGTGAAGTGCTGATGCACTATGGAATTTTACAACTGTGCATATGCTGTATAAAGTGTTTTGAGTTAAGCCTTGGCTGGCTCGTGTTTTTCTGTTAGTCTTTTGACGGAGTTGAATCTCTTGGAATGGGAACATGATATTGTGGTTGTAAAATTGTGATATACACTTCTATATATATATGCCTATGTTTATGCCATGTTGCATGTCTACCTTATGCTGTGAAATGCCTGGGTAATCCTTATATATATGCGCGTTCATATCCCTGAGTGTGTAGGAAATGACATAACTTATCATGAAGGAAGCCAACCTATGGTTTAGAGGGAGAGTTTGTGACTCTGTCACCGAGTGGGAAGGTTCAGACGTTCTGAGTGAGTGAAATCAGATCGCTCCGAGTAGGAATTGGCGTAGAAGACTGCCCCAGCGGCGAGCTGTTAGGATCCGGAGTTGAGAGTCTAGAGATGCTTTCCGAGTGACAACTACTAGGATTTCTCCCGAGCGTAGGATAATCAATGAACCCCGAGTGAGAATCCGCCGAGTGAAGGTTTTCCGACTGGAGAGTAACACCTTAGACTCTAAGGGCCCCCACTGTAGTAAATGGTTGGTAATAAAAGAATCTGAGTGAGTCTCAGCTTAGTAGAATGTTTAGAGTAGACGGATTATGGCTATCGAGTGTAAACCAAGTGAAATACCCCAAGTGACAAAAAGAGTGCCAAGGTTGTCCCGAGTGAGGAGCATTCATAGATTCCGAGTGGGTAATAGTGGGGACCATCCCCGAGTGGGACTAGCAAGTGTAAGAGACCAATCTGAGTGAACTGAGATCGGATCCTTCCGAGTGAATTAGGCTCTGGACTCCGAGTGTGGAAATACCGAGTGTAGTGAGCGAATACTGAGAGAAGTTTTCGCTTGAGCGAGTATGCGTTGCTGCGTGATTCGCCTAAGCGATTTCCCCTCCTTCCGTTGTCAGCTCCCTGGATCGGTTTTATCTCTCTTGCTCTTCTCCTCCTCTCGTTTCTTTGTACCAAGGCATTCTCATCTTCTTTTCTTGCGGACAAAAAAAATTTTCCTCTTTTTGCCGTCTATGATTCATTAAATTAGGGTGTTACATTGAACACAAGGCTAAAGTATCTAAAAACCCCAAAATTTTGAGTAAAATTTTCAAAATTTGATTGTTTAAATGCCAAATCAATGCTTAAATGAACCTTATGTGATTAAAATTTTCTTTGAAAAGACTTTCCATGGTAAGACTTGAGCCAAAATGGGTTATTTATTAAACAAATTTTTAAAACCCATATTTTCTTGAATTAGTGAATCTCATGGTCATTAATATTCTAGAACTTGTTTTTCAACCGATTCAAAATGGTTTTTTGATTGTATGTCTTAGGATGATAAAGGCACAATTAGGTCTTATTCTTAAGCCTCAGAATTTTTGCACAATTTGACCCCTAGTTGCCCCTTTTGAGCCTAAAAGTGAAAATTTTTCCTTGAAGCCTTTCATTGACTGGTATTCTCTTGATGGTGAAAAAGTTGGAAATTTAGTGGAGCAAAGAAATAAAAAAAGACTTAAGGAAAATATGTATTGAATGCAAAGAAAAAGAAAAAAAAAGAAAATCAAAAGGATGATATTGAATGAATTCCAAAAAGTCCATAAAAGTTCAAAAATTTGCTCTGTTAAATTTATGATGGTAATTTGAATCATTCATGACTGTTAAAGCCCTTTTGTATTCTATTTTTCTTGAAATTCCTACCTTAACAATACAACCCAAGGCCACGTTACAACCTTTGAAAGACCTTTAGACTTTGACATATTTTCTATCTAAACTGTAGAGTTTCTGGTTTATTAACAAGCCTATGGTAATATTTTTTTTGACTATGATGATTTGAGAGATACACAAACCTTGAAACACTTGAGTGAAAATTGTGAGAAGAGTATCTCAAGTGTTGACATTGAAATTTGATTCACGTAAGTAAATTAAAATTGGCATTTGAATAAATCTTTTTCTCTGTTTTGGATTCCTTAGTTTATTAAGCTTAGTGTCTTCTGTATTTTATCTTGTGAATATGGTGATTGCTTAAGGACAAGCAATGCTTTGGTTTGGGGTATTTTGATAAGTGCTTTATAACACAATAAAATAGATCTAGTTTGTTTAGAATTTTAATCATTATGCACTATATTTCCTTTATTTATTGTGATTTTTGCTTTCTTTCCACTCTATTCTACTTGGGTATGTTATTTTGCAGAAATTAAGGTAATAAAGGGTCAAAAACAAGAGAAAAATGACCATAAAATGATAAAGAAACAAGAAGAACAAGCCCAAAATGGAAAGAACTCTCTTTTTATGCTGAATTCCGAGTCAGAATGCTGAATTTCGACTCAGAATGTTAAGTTCTGACTCAGAATGTTAAAATCCGACTCAAAATGACCAAATCCGAGTGGGATGACTAAGAAAGGACCAAATCCGAGTGGAATTACTCAGAATGGAGCAAATCCGAGTGGAATACTTCACTGTTGGATTAGAATCCGAGTGGAAAGTTCCCTGTCTTAGACATTCCGAGTGATAAATGGATGACTCTGTTGGAGGTTCAATGCTGAAATGGAATAAGTCTTGGTTAGAGGAGAATCCGAGTAGAAGATCCCCTACTACCACCAATCCGAGTGAAAAAAGGGACTGACCTTGAATAGATGTTGGCCAAAGCTATTTTCTGAGTGAAAGGATTGCTGATTGAAGTGAATCTGAGTGGGAGTTTTCTGATTGCAAATAATCCGAGTGAAGAAATACTGATTGAAACAAGTCTGAACTATTTTTCTGTGCCAAACTGCCTCCGATTAGAAAACTCTCGAGTGGTCAAAACTGTTGTCCGAGCAGAAGAAGTCACTGAAAGAGCAACTGTTGAATAAGGGGGTTTTCGAGTGGTTTCATTCAGAGAAGATGGCATTCTCAAGAGGAACAAGGCATTTCCGAGTAGTGTCTTAGCAAGCAAGGAAAACTCCGACCGGAAATGAATCACACTCGGGCAGACTCTCAAGTTTCACACTGAGACCGAGTGAGAAGTCTTCTAGGAAGACATCCGAGTGAGTTGGGGCAGAAAGCTGAATTTCTGAGCAAAGCAAGGCTCGGACATGAAAAGAATTCTATCAGCCAGATTCCAGTCTTTCAAGTCCAAATTTCTGAGTGAAAGGTATATCCGAGTGAGTTGATTGACGACTGAAGTCAATTCCGAGTGGAAATCAACTCGGACTTCCGAGTGAAGATGTGATTTTATCATTTGAATGAGTAAAGGAAGGTGTCTGAGTGAATTCCTGAGAAATCCGAGCAAGATCTCTCTGAGTGGTTCAATTCCAGAGACATAGCCGAGTGAAACAGTGAAAGAAGACTTCCCAATCCTGAGTGAGCCACTTTCCAGTCGGTTCTGAGTCACCTTTTAATCAGTTCCGAGTGAATCACTTTTCACTCGCTTCCGATTCAGTCTTCAATTAGTTCCGAAGGAATAAAGTAATCAGAGTTGCTTTGCTCGTCTCCTCACAGTAACTTCAAAGCAACTCAACACCGATCGGTTTTCTCCTAAACATCGTCCCATTCCCTCTCTTCTATCCGCTGTCCCTTTCCTCTCCATCAATTCCACACCATCCAGCAACTCCACTGTCCCTCAAACCACAACACCGACCCCCTCAAATCAACACCGCCCAGCAACCCACTCAACATAACACCGTCCAGATCTCCATCCAACAGCAAGCCACAAAACCGACCAACACTTTCCAGCAAGCTGTCACTCGGTTTTGGGGATAAACAGCAAGCTTTCACTCGGTTTTGTGGAAAAACAACACTTTTTCACTCGAAATTTCTCCACCTGCACCAATCATCACTAAATCCAAGCACCGAATTATTGGAAATATTAAAATATGCAAATTGGAAACAAGTTGGCACAGCTGGAATTCACATGCACCGAAAATTTCTTCCACTTGCAATTGCAACGCGTTTTCATTAGCTGGATTCCTCCATTCCTTTGCCTATAAATATGCAGGAGCAAGTGAAATCAATGAGCATCAATTAGCATAAGCTTCAATTCCTTTTCTTTTCTCTCTTTTCTCTTTCGTTTTCTCTTTTCTTCTTCCGTCCTTCTCTTTTCTTTCTTTTTTTTTCTTTATTTCTTTCTTCGTTCTTTTTCTTTCTTTTTTGTTTCTCTTTCTATTTTCTTTTTCTTTATTTTATTTTAAGAGTTGTGAATTGTAAAAGTGAGTTATTTAAATTTGTAATTGGTGGAGGAATATTGCAACAAGGAATTACAGTGGTAAATTATTCTGAGCTTTTGGAGAAACCCGTAAGTCTTCATTTTTACCATGTCTTGTATGTTTTTATTTTTCCATTATTTATATAAATTTGAATTATTTCATGAGTAGCTAAATTAATTATCTTGGGATGAAAGGGGTGTGATAATATTTTATATTAATGTTATTTTGACTTGGAATTAAATAAATTTCTGTTTTCCATTTAGTTTAAAAAATGCTCAATGCTTTTAGTAATTCCTAACAAGAACCTAAATGACAAAACTATATACTTACGGGTATATTAGTAAGTTTAGGTAATAAATAGAATAGAGAGATTTATTTTTACCGGAAAGCTTTGAACTAAACCTAAGATTTTTGAGATGCTTTTTGTGACCTCGGTAAAACCGTGAAAGTAATCAAAATTCTTTTGAGGAAATAATAGGGATTTTCATAAAACGGTAATGGGCCTTTCTGAGGATTAAGCAGCGCTTTCCATAGGTTAGGTACATTAATAGGATTCCGAGAGGAACATATTAATTAGCTTTTGGAAAATTTGATTCTTATTTATGAAAAGTTAAAATTCATTAACATAAAATAGAGTCTTAATCCCCCGAAATCCCAAGATACTCTCAACTCTGATTTTTTAAGTGTCAAGCAAGTTTTGTTTCTAAATTTAGATTTTTAAATTGTGTTTTATTTTACAAAAAACCTTAAAAATCAATTGTGTGGATAATTAAATTTCAATATGTTGGTACTTTGAACACAGTCCCTGTGGAGAATGATAATCTTTTATATTACGCGACATAACCCGTGCGCTTGCGGGCCCTATCAAGGCTCATGTCGGGTTTTGCATGCTTTGCCTAGCCTTTTCTCATATCGTCATATATGGGACTAGGCGTGTGCCCGGTATACACATTTTTCCGCTGTAAACTCTATTCTTTTTTGTATACCGTTATGGGCAATTTATCTATCGATCCAGCTTTAATTTGTTAAATTGTACGCTTCGGTTTTCTGTGATTTGAGTTTCGGTGTGACACCGGTATTATCTTGAAACGTGAGAAATTTACTCACATTTTATTTATCATTATCTTGATCACATCGAAATTTGAGTCCGGAAAATCGGGGTGTTAAATGGGTGTTGTTAATGATGGAGATTGGTGGTTATTAGAAATGGTTATTGAGTTTTGATATAAAAACCCTAAGTGTAGTGATTTGGGGATTTTGGCTAAATTGATGATTTTGATGGCTTTGAATACTCTAGAATGATTTTATATGAGGAAATGAATGTTTGAAGCATTGGTGTTGATTATTGAGGATTGGGAGAGGAGTGCATGTGAGTATGTATGTGGTTGGAGGAATTAATTTAGATTGTTGATGTTTATGATGATGTTAAAAATGGTTGCAAGCCATTTATAGTGGATTAAGGAAATAGATACTTGAGTTGATGAGTAGGTATGCCATTTTGAAATAGTTGAATTGGTGATGGTCTTAGATGGAGCCAAGAGGCTTATAATGAGTTTGAATAAATTTTGGTGATGGTTGAATGATTCATGTGATGATTTGGAAGTCTTAAGGCTAAGGGCCATAGTATTGTTGTTGTTAGGTGTGGTTAGCCCTTTAAGATTTAGAGAACCATGGTTTTGGGAAAGGAATTCCCAAAGCCTAACACAAGGTGGAGTTTAGACAAGTCTAGGACTTGACAATGATTTTTAAGAGATAATGCCTTGTAATGGCTTATTAATTGCATGTGTATATGTTTGCAACATGTAGATTCAAAGTTGAAAGATGAAGTGGAGCATTTGGAGCATTGGAATTTGCGGTTCTTCTCTTGAGGTAGGAGAGGAGTTTGCATTTCAAATTTGCATGAGTGAATAATTGTTGAATTATGTATATGTATGAACTCATGCATTGCCTTGCCATAATTATATTGAATGTTGAATTGATGATGCGGTGAATGCTAGGCTTGGCAAATTGTTGAATTTTGGAAATTATATATATATATATATATATATATGAGATGGTGATGAATGGTTAGTGGTCCCTTAATGGGAATTGATGTATTAAAATGAAAGACCCATAATGAAATGAATGATAGATGATTTGAGTCATATTATAGTTCACAAAGTGCATTTTAATGCATAATCATAGAAGTGAAGGGGTCAAATAGACTTTCATGTGGTTTTGATGACATAGGGTAGTTCCAATAGTTTCCATGTATGAATTAAAACTTGTGGAAATTAGAATGGGTCAATTTAAGTGGGAAATGACCCTTAAGTTGCATTAAAGTGGCTTAAAATGGGTAAAACACATTTATATGCATAAGTATCTCATTTTTAAGAATTTTTGAGTGAGACTAGTGGCCACGCGTCACAAATGGTGTAATTTAGTTGGTGTCAAAATTTGGTAGCATTTGGAGTTAATGTGAAAAAGTTAGGAGGGTTAGAAGTTCCAAAATTATGCATTTTCTGCATAATTTCTGCATTCTGGTGTGTCATAATCGATTACGAGGGTGAGCATAATCGATTACAGACGTTCTATTTTAGGTGTAATCGATTACATGATTAGCGTAATGGATTACCGTAATCGATTACAGGAGTGGAGTAATCGATTACGACAGGACTGCCCGATAAGTGTCCTTTGCTATTTTTGGGCCCGTTTGGGCACCTTAATGACATTTTTGGCCTCTGACTTCTTCTTTAAAGTTGTAGATAATTGTGTTACGGAGGTGTGGGAATTAGTCTCACTATAATTGGAGTTTTCTAACTCTTATTAGGCGTAAAAATACCGAACCTATTGCATTAAAAAATACAAGTTTAAGAGGGTTTTAAACCCAACTTTTTATGGTGGTCAAGTTGGGACTAATATATGGCTTTTGTGACATGTTCCATTATTATTAAGACTAAAAGTGAGCTTTTCTCATTTCTTAGTATTGAAAGTTGTCATGAGCTTAATAGTATTCAAAACCCCTTTATTATGTAAAAGTAAGAGACTATGGTAGGGGTATATGATGATGGTGAGTCTAGGTGATAATGATATTGATTGACACACATTATGATAGTATGAATATTCACCACTAATGACATGATATGATGATATTGATGAGGGGAAGATTGTATGACAATCTATTTGTTTTAAATCGATGAATCGGAGATGATATCGATAATGTATAATGATGGATGATGTTGTTGATCATTTCCTTGAATAAAAGGATGGTTATTATTATTGATAATTGTTGAATGCCATTGTGAATAATACAAGTGTGATATTGTATGTGTGGTTTGAATTGTATTAATAAATTATTGTATTACCACACTAGTTGTGAAACCATGGCAATGACAAATGAAATGAAAATCCACTAAGTGAATGAGTGATAATAGTTATGAATGATATGTAATGATGTGATGCCATTGTGGTTGATTACAAGTATTGTCTTGCATGTGTGATATGAAATATATATATGAAAGATGTTAAATGAAATGCCACATATAAAACTTGAAAGCAATGGCTAAAATCAACAATGATAAAATCCACTAAGGTGTATATGGTGGTGTTGGTGATTATGATGATGATGATTGATGAGTGGCATGATAGGATGCATAGTGTAAGAATGCATCGATTGGCATTTGCATCCATGGCATATCATACGCTGCTTATATGGAATGTTAGGGGTTCCAATAGGCAGGCCCAGTGGGAGGGTGACCCAGTGCACAGGTAAATTGTTGATGTTCCCTAGTGATTCTAGGAATCACGAAGCTGCCCTTAGATTGGTGGCGAGGCACCCTATATGGCAGGCCCTGTGGGCGGCCGGCTCTGTGATGAGCAAGTTACCTCGGTGTCCGACGGGGCACGGCTCTCTCGATGTGTGTTCGGGAGAGGCCCGTAGCACTTATGGCAAGTAAGGCCATGTTATTTGAATCCGCAAGTCACGGGGTGACTAGTGCTACAAATGGGCGATAGCGGTTTGGTACCTGTAAAATATGATGTTAAGCATGCATGATTTGAGATATAAGTTTACATTTTTACTACTGCAGTAGGGGCATAGTAGCACACCTATGTTTGACCCACAATTTGGTGTTTATTCCCACAGTCGGATCCGTATTTGTTATTAATTCCATTGTGCATATGCATTAGCCTAAGAGCATTTGCATGTAGCATGGAGATATACCAGGTGGTGATGATGATTGATGATGATTGAGATTGTGGTGTGGTATTGGTGAAATGGGTAATTAATATACCTAAAAGACCACATAAAAGTAATAAATGATATGAATATATAAAATGATATCGGATATGACAATATGTATGTGATGGCCCATTATAATGTTGGGCATGATTAATTATGATTGATGATTACGATGATAGCCCGTGGTGGCTTTGAGAAATGACCGGAATGGTCGATGTTGATGATGTTGGCCCGTTGTGGCGTTGGAGTAGATGTGTATATGTCTGCTTTGCTATGACTTAGTTAATGAATATGAAATATGTATATGTTATTGAACTAACAATTTATGATGATCATTGATGTGTTTAGCAAAGCATACATGATGTTGATATGCATATGCACATAATTTCAATTGTATTCATATCGTCATTTGAAATGTATAACTCATTCTCCCATGTGGTCTACTTTTTAGTATTGATGCAGGAAGACCATAGGACGAGAATTTTTATGAAGTAAAGTTTTTGGGAAGGTAAATGGTGGTAACGGAATGCCTTGGCCGGCAGTGTTTGTACTTTATTGAGTCGTGTATAAAATAGATATTATGATGTTATTAATTATTGATGTTGATGGATGAACTATAAATATGTATTGGAGGCATTGAATTTATACCCATTTGGTGTCTAATAGGATGTTGATTTATTAATCCTCTAAGTATGTACAAGTATTCAAAATGCATAAATTAAGGGTTGAAATGATATAGTCAAATATAGACTATGAATATTGCAGATGTATGATGCATGACCATTTAGATATGTATATACATATATATTAGGAATTGCATGCTCATGTGATTATGTAAAATGATAATGGTTGTCTATCAGGCTTATGATATGCCTTTGCATGCTTTGCCGAGCCTTTTCTCATATCTTCATATATGGGACTAGGCGTGTGCCCGGTGTACACATTTTTCTTCCGCTGTAAACTCTGTTATTTTGTATACCGTTATGGGCAAACTATTTCACGATCCAGTTATATTTTATTAAATCTTACTCTTCAGTTTTCTGTGATTCGGGTCTTGATGTAATCGTTGTGGTGCTTTGGAAATATTTCAATCGTGAAAAATTTATTCACATTTTTATTAATTAATTATCTTGATTACATTGGGATTCGGGTCTAGAAAATTGGGGGTGTTTCACGAGCCATTAGGGGTCCCCTCCCGTTACACTCCCAAGATCCAACCTCAAGGATCAAACCCTCATATCCTTCAGCGTACCCCTCACTGCTTGCTCTAGTCCTCATCAATTCATATGCAAATGATGCATGTCTTATACATATTCTTTCATTTTCCATTATGCTCGTCATCGGTAGGGGCTCAACAACCACTTTCATTCTTAACGTCAGGTTTATTTCATATTGTTCTTTAAATTTCTTCTGATCATCCTTTAGAGGAAATAATACTAGCCATGGGTTACTCTAAGTTAATTGTGGTATAATCTTATCACTATTGGGCAGGACTACTCTAGGGGTATGGGTTGTTTGGCTATGTAAGTGTATACTTAGTTTCTACTGATAGTTGACTGATCGTCTAATTCATTTACCAACACTATCTTTAGTCATTGTCATTATTTCTCTTTAATACTTATCATAGTATATTCCCTCCGATAATTAAGAATGAAAAGGAAGTTGAGTATACATATTCATCAATCCTCAGGTATGAACTTGCGTCTCAACGCATCCTTATTTCATCGGATCCATCCACATTCACCATCATTCCATTTTCATATTATGTAAGGATACCGAGACATATTCTTGCTTTCATTCTTTACTGAACATTTTATTAATGTATCATACAAGATTCATTTCTTTCATCATATATTTTATCAAAATCATATCTTTTATTATACCAACAAGAACACGTACTCCTCATAATCATCCACGTTAATTGATCAAGCATGGTATCACTCATTGAACACATTCACCAAACATACATCTCATCGTGCTCATTCAATCCATCATATTTTATACAAGCATTCATATCACAACCATCAAGTAATCCACATGAGTAAATCAAACAATTCATCCATCAAACAGACACAAATTACTTTATCTAATCAGTCCTATATTATGAATTATTCTCTTAAGACTAATCATAAAATATTATTGTCTTCTATAACTACCGCCTCCACACTTAAGAATTTCCTATGAATTTGTTTTATATAACAACCATGAGTGTCTATAGTTTCAGGTATAATCTTCTGCATAGTCTGACTATATTTATAAGTTATATTTGTAAGTGTACTTACTAGTTACGTTATATCTAATTATTATCATATTTAATTAGATTACCATCCCTGTCAACTGTATATTTTTCCTTTTTTACATACCGACCTTATATAGATTTTATTGACGTACTTATTTTTATTTGGTTAAGCCTTATCTAGCCCAACCTATTCATCGAGTACTTAGTTATTATTTAGGTATATCATTACTTTTTTTAGTTTCTAACTTTCTGTGATCTAGTTTTTGTTCGAGGGTCTAGTGTGGATGCCTAACTTTAATTACACTAAAACTTCATTTTATCAAGTTTGCCGATTCTCAATACTACCTTATTCTAAAATTATTATTATTCCCAATAATCAATTATTCTAAGTCTAGTTCCTTTTTACTTAAGAATTACTCATTATTGAAATTTACATCTTTAGCCACTACGCTTAGACTATTCCTTTCTTTTGTTAACTATTTATCCTGATTACTACTGTTATTTAATATAAGTCATTTTTCCTTCTTATTGTCTAGATACTACTTAAGGATCTACTTACTGGTTGAATTATGTATTTAACTTAAAATGTACTTAGAAACTCATCTTGGATATTTATTAAGTCCATCAATCCTCATCAATTCCGTTTATACTAAGTTTACTCCTGGGTCTACTTAATAGTTTATCGCTATTATTATATATTTAGGATATACTAATACTCCCAATCTTTACTTAAATTCTTAACCTTTACTATGATATTATTATTACTTATTTTTTTATTATTTTTTCTAACTCCTAAATATTTATATGTTCCCTTTTCCTAGTTATTTATTCTTGAGTTATTAGGTCCTACTTGTTTTTCAGATAGTGTGGATTATTCTCTTATTTACTCAAATATAACAGCTATACTTTAGCTTAAATAATGTATAAATAATGTCCAGCTTGAAAGGTGATAATGTATTGGATTTTGAAGGTGATAATTGGGATAGTAGAAATATTAAGTGGTGTCATTTTAATTTAAAAAATTACTCGTTTGATAATTATATTAAAAATTAATAATAATGCTAGTGACAAGAATGGTAGTTTTAGTAATAACAGTAGTAATAACTATAAGGCGACAGGGCCGACCATTATGCTCAATAATATGGAAACATAAATTAGTAAGGAAAACGTTTTAAGAGCGGCGGCAAAGCCGGCCATTATGCTCGATAATATGGTAATCATAATTTAATAAAGAAAATATTTAAGAGCGGTAGCAGAGCTAGCCATTATGCTCAATAATATAGTAACATGAATTTAATAAGGAAAATATTTACGGGAGAGCCAGCCATTATGCTCAATAATATAATAATAATAATAATAATAATATATATAAATGATAATGATAATAATAACAATCATAAATTTGTTCATCCTTCAATGTAAGTGCAGACATGTCGTAGTCGATAGAATTTTTTTGTTGGCACACGGTTATTAAAGCAAGCTTTACGAGATTTTTATAAAACACCCATTTTAATTTATTTTCATTTTTAATATAAACTTTAATTATCGGTTACCAAAAATTAGATATTTTAAAATCTGACGGTTAGATCGTGCCAAAACTTAAAACTAACTTCGCCGAGTACTAAACTAACGCAATGCGGTATTTCTAAGACACATTTTACCGGAGAGAGACCCCCTTACCTCATAGTGGTTCTCAGTTTAGGAGGAGAAAAGGGGATGATTCACCGAAATACCGTTAAACACCTCCGATCGTCCACCAATCATTCCCGATAATTCTTGAACCTAGAAAATGCAACATGCATGGTAAAAGAGGAGAAACTAGTCATGATTTAGGCTCTAGGACAGCAAGGAAAAATCATCAATTTTTTTTCCAGAATAAAGTAGAATTTATACCTTAAGGATTTAAGGATGATGATCAAGAGAAAATTTTGCAAAACTTGCCTAGGATAGGCTCAAGAAGCTCACGGCTTTGGAGATCTTCAAGCAAGTGGTTGGTGACTCACTCCAAGAGCCATGTGACATGAATATTTTTACAGTCGTGATTCCGTCAAATTAGTACATTACAATTAATTAATGTAGTACTAGGGTGTCAACCTAGGTCGTTCTCTCAAGGATTAACACAAAAATTTAGGAAAAATCAAGTTTAAAATTAATTTTAACAAACAAAATTTTAACAAACATACAAATACAATTGGGGGTTTTGATTAATTTTGTTGTCACAATTAAAATTAAAACAAAGTAAATATAGAATTTAAAACAATAAATAACAAGCGATTGATTTTCTTGGAGTATTGTAAATAAATTTATCCTTGGTTCACTAAAGATAATTTGTATACTTTCATTACTGTTAATTTCTTAGCTCAATTTGAATTAATCAACTAAGCGTCTTTTTCAATTCATAATTCCTTTACTTTCATTTAAAAATGAATATTTTAATCAAGCATCCTAATTAAGCAAAAGGAGTCAAGATCATAAAATCTAGGAATTATTGAGCATATGTAAGAACATCGCCTACATACATAATCTATTCTCAAATTATGGAATTAAGCAAACCATAATTATTAAAAGTGATTATGAAAATATTCATTAAACATGCATATTTCCTTAATCCATTCTAATTTAAAATCTTATTTTATTCCATTTGAATAATTAAACCGATTAAGCATACAAATTTAATTAAGCAGAATGGAATTAAATAAGCAGAGTAAGATTATGAAGAAATAACAATAACAAAAACATATTGTATTAAAAATAATGACCTCAAAATTACATTACAATATTCTCCAAGAAAATCAATCTAGGGGTTTTAGCCCTCCATAATTAAAACAAACTGAAAATAAAAAGAACCTAACCCGGAAATGAAGAACTTGCTGGAAGAAGAAATGTAAACAGAGAAGAGTAAGAAATGAAGAACGAATGGTTTCTGAAGGAATTTTTTTTTTGTGTTTGATGCTCTCTCATGGTGCCTATTTATAGGAGTCAAAAAGCAAGCCAATGCCATAAACAATTTGTAATGGAAGGTGCACTCTTCAATTAACAAGTCCATTATGCTCCATTATCAACTTTAGTGCTCCATTATCAACTTCGGTGCCTTGCCCACCATCCAGAAGCTCGAAAACGTGATCCTGGGCCAATAATTCACTCATGAATCAATTCAAAAGTGAAATGAATCAATTCATGCTTTCCAAATACAATTCTAGCCTAAAAATTAATGTGTGAATCGATTCAATAGAGGGAAGAATTGATTCAACCATTTAAAACCCGAATGAATCGATTCAAAGTGCTGATGAATCGATTCAAGCTTCAAAAATTCACATCCTGGGTGCATTAAACCGTATGAATCGATTCAAGTGGGGGATGAATCGATTCATCCACCTGATTCTCCATTCTTTGTGTATTTTTCCACCCTTTTTGAGATCCTTTTGCATATTCCTTGATTCCTTTGATCCTTAGGCACTTTGATCTTCATTTTGGATTGGAATTCTTGAGTTCTTGGATCCATTTTCTTTTGGCACATATTAAAAATCAAATATTACTTAAAGCTCAAATGATGAAAATGTGTTAAAATGCAATTTATTACACACTAAGTGATGGCAAATTATACACATTTAAAGTGAAAAATTAAAGATAAATCATGCATCATCACCATGCATGCTGGAATTTTTTTTTGACCGTGGGTTAGTAAGGAATTGATCAAGGAAAGGGGTGTTATAATTGAAAAATGGTTGGTATTTAATATAAGGTGAAGGCAGCTAAGTTTAAATTTTGAAGTGGATGAATTTTGCTTGGGTTTTCTGGTCGTAAATGAGAAAGTAAGGAAAAGAAATATTGAAGTGGGTCATGGTGGATTGCAATTGGAGCAACATGTATGTTGTAACAGCCCTTATTTTTTATGTTAGGTCCTTGAGACCAGTTGTATGTATTCTGTGAAAATTTTGTGTGTACTGATGAATGGGCTACGACGGATTTGATTATATATCTGTTTTAAAGAAATTTTGTAAGTGTAAGGTAGATGTTCTATGTAACATCCCGAATTTTATAAAAATGATTAAATATGAGGAATAAATATAAATGGGTTAAAAAGTGTCCCAAAAATATTGAAATAATTAAATTGAGATTTATGAGGATCATTTATAATTTATTGGGGCTTTAAGAGTTAAATTATACCCGGTGAAGATATGGGTGTCAGACCAAGTATCTCCGATTGAGATGACGTTGGTTAGGGCTATTAGGAATATTATTGGGAGTCTGAATATATAATCGGAATAATTTTTAGATTAAGTATTGAGCCCAAACGGAGATCCTATTTATTATAAAACGGTGAAGTTTTAATGAAGGGATTAAAAACTTAAAAGAAAAACCTATTCTTTCTCTTTTTTCTCTCTATTTTTGTTGGAACCTTTCCCTCTCCCACTCACTTTGCTTTTCTCTTCTTCTTCTCCCTCTCTTGTGCCCAAAATGTAACCACCACCACCCATGGCCATTTCCACCCAAAATCAAGAGGATTCCTTGGGTTTATAAAGCTTGTATTGGACATGGAGGCAAAGCTTGGATCATCTCCTCTTCTCTCCCTCTCATTTTTGTTTTGGAGCTTGAGCTTGGAGAAAGAGGTATGATTTTAATCACCCATGGCTTTTATTAGTGGTTTTTGAATTATAGAGGTATTGTAGTAAGTATTGGGGTGTTGTTTTGGTGGATAATGTAACATCCTAATTATTAAATCAATGACCAGATTAAAAATTAAGATTAGTTGCAATTAGGATTAATTGTTAATTGAGAATTAATTGAAATAAAAGGAAATTAGATGCTGATGGAAGTGATGGATATGACCCATGATTGGATGGTGGCCCCATTTGCACGTTCTTCCACCCGTTCACTCTCTGTTTTTCCTCTTGGCCCATGTGCTGAAGGGAACCACTTCTTCATTCTCTCAAAAATCCCCTCAAGACTTTTCCTCTTCCTCTACAATTCTTCTTCTCCTTCTTCTTCGTTCTTCTTTATTCTTCTTCTTCTTCTTCTTCAGATTTCGACTGTGGTGTTGTGGAGGACTTGAGGTTCCCCACTGTTGGCAAGGAAAGACCGTTCGGAGGAGGAGCAGCTCCTAGTTTCTCCAAGCTATGTGTGTGGTGTTCATCTGGATCCGAAGGTTGTTGCCCGAGAGTGATTGTGGAAGCGAAGGGCAACGAAATCAGTGTTGAGAAAACAGAGCACGGGTTAGCACTGAAAAACTAAGGAGTTTCTTACGTCTTTTCAAGAATGTAGAGGGAGCTTTACATCTCAAATGTATAGTTATGGACGGATCCTGGGTGAAAATACTGTATTTTGATGTTATGGTTTTGAATATGTTAAATGTGTGAACCATATGATGATAACTTTCAAATACCGGGTGTGTGTGTGTGTTAGCTGAGTCAAGTAAGGTTATATCCTTCTCCGTCCATGAAATATGTGTTAGTAAACATGTGAATGCATGAAAATGTATTGGATTTGTGTTGGCCGAGTGCATGCGTTAAGATTTGTTATGCTAAGTCCCGTGTGTAGTTTAGCACTTCACAGTATGTGGTATATGTTACTGATATTGCTAATACCGAGTGTATATGGTGAGACTGTTGGATGATTCCTGTGTGGATTTTTATGTATGAAAGCATGAATACATGCGATGCATGTGATATGTGGTTTTACCGAGTGAAATGCCTCTATTGTGCTTATGAATATGCATGAAAAAAAAATAATAAAAGACCTTGGGTTGGACTCAAGGCAATACCGAGTGAAACACTCATGTACCAGCGTTGGACGCTTGGTTAAAGTCCTCGAGTTGGACTTGAGGCAGTGCCGAGTGCACTAGGTGTTGGACGCTTAAAGACCTTGGGTTGGACTCAAGGCAAGCCTACCGGGTTGGACTCGGGGCTGCCCGTAACACTCCCGTTGTCGCTTGGAGCGATTGTGTTACGTGTGAGGGCAAACAGTTTGGTACCAGTAAAATGGCCGGATCAGCTTGGAGCTGAGGAAAAGGCTTGGAGCCTATGTTGCAACATAAAACTTAATAAAACCGATCGGATCCGACTGAAATTAATGTGTGCGCACACTTATACTTTTGATGAGCTCAATGTGGTTATATGCGTATGTAAGGGAATATGATTAATATGGCTATGTGTTATTTGAATAAATTCCGATTGAATGATACTATGTGTGGATATATCTAATGACAGTGCATGTGATAGATTGATTAATGAGTTAATGCTGTGTAGTGGAATTCTTGAGGTTTTCCGAGTCATTACTGTCATTTTATATGTATAAGCTCACCCCTATTGTGGCCATATTTCAGTGGATGTTGCTAGGAATGTGGAATGATGGGAGAGCACCGATTGCTGGGAAGTACATTGTACAGTGGAAGTGTACATATATATATATATATATATATATATATATTGTAAAGATGATTTTGTATAGCCTTGGCCGGCTCTTAGTTTAACATTCTGCTTTAATGCGTAGGATATGAACTCTCTCGGTATTGAGAGTAAAACTGAACATATTTCAATATATATAATGTTATGTTTTATCTTGTTCAGTGGGTAATGATATGGATAAATGTCTAAGTTGTGTACATTTATTTTCTAATGAATGAATAATGCTTGCGTGATTCCGAGTAAGTGAGGACTAAGGTAAATCTGAGTGAGGTGAGATATGAGACCCTCTTCTGAATAATGAAGGGTTGGGCTAATTTCGAGTGAATTATACTCATTAAAGGACTATTCCCCTAGGAGGATAAATCGAAGGGTGTTATGTGTGGAAGCCTTTTAATAAGCCTATTCCGAGTGGATAAGGCCATGATATCCGAGTGGGTGAGGTCATGTAATCCGAGCGGGAACTGACTTAAAAACTCTCGAGTATGAACTTATTAGAACTTCCGAATAGAAAGGAGCTAGAGTATTTCTGAGTGAATGAAGTCTTAAAATCCTTAAGCGAGACTTGACCTTGTAGAGTTTTTAAGGTAAGAAGGATCAGATATGTCGAGTGAAAAATATATGAAACATTCCGAGTGATATGAGACTGTGGAAATATTCCGAGTAAGGAAAACTGATAGATTACGAGTGTAATGGCCGAGGGAATAATTCCTGAGTGAACTTAGATTCGGATTCCGAGTGATAAGGTTACCGAGTGGACTTTAGTTAAATCCCGAGTGTTTGAGATTATCCGAGTGCCCTGTTCGCTTGAGCGAGAAGGGTTTCGCTCCAGCGATCGTGACTCACTTAGGCGTTTCTTCTACTGGCAATTACTTAATTGTTAATGGGCTTTGCTAACGTAGGGGGCACCTGACCCGGTTCCTTCTTCCTTCCTTGATCAGATTCTTGTCCCGGTTACCCCTGTTAGTCGTATAGAATTTTTGGGGAAAAATTTTCCCCTTTTTCTCGGATTTTATTTAATTTTGTTAGGATGTTTCATTTTGGTATCAGAGCGGACTTAAAAGGTCCAAGGCAAAGGTATGCTTGCTCTTAGTAAGCGGTTGGGTGCATTATGACCGAGTATTGTAATTATTTACAGTATCTGATGGATTTGATCCATGTTTAAGTACAATTTGAGTGGCCATGTGCCTATGAGGTGTGGTTTGAGGGTAGAAGAATTGTTCCTACCCTGGTCTGATTAATTATATGATGCTTAAGGATTGTATAATAATGTGTTATAATTGTTGAATGTTGGGTTGAAGTCCGATCGGTAGTGAGTAATTCTGTAAACTTATCCTTGAAAGGGGTGTTAATTTCAGGATAAGTCATGGCCAATCGTCAGAGCATGGAAGCCATAGCCACGACATTCTAGCGTTTTGCTGACATATTTGAGAGGCAAGGCCAGCCTCGAACTGATGATGACCAAGGGTTGGACCGCTTCCTAAAGAGGAAGCCGAGTGAGTTTGAAGGAGGATTCAATCCCGAATCAGCTTATGCATGGATTCAAGAGTTAGAAAGAATCTTTGGTGGCCTTCAATGTACTGAGGCCCAGAAAGTGCACTATGCTGTATATATGCTGCGAGCTGAAGCCGAGTGTTGGTGGAAGATCGCCAGGGCCCGATTGGTTGATGCAGGTACCCAGTTGATCTGGGAGAATTTTAAAGCAAGTTTCCTGGAGAAATACTTTCCTGACACTGTGAGCAGTCAAAAAGAATTGGAATTCATGGAATTAAAGCAGGGTTCCATGACTATTGAGGAATACGCTGCTAAATTTGAAGCACTATGCCTGTTCTATCCACCATTTCAGCAACCCGAAATCGAGGGTTCCAAGTGCATTAAGTTTGAAAGCGGATTAAGACCCAAGATTAAAAGAGCCTTTAGACACCAAGAAATTCGAAATTTCCCAGTGTTGGTGAACAAATGCAGAATTTTTGAGGAAGATGAGAATGTTCACCCAGGACAGAGCAGCGGGACCGACTCGTCCTTGAAGCTGCAGCAGCCTCGCTTTAAGAAGCCGGACAATGTTGGAAGAGGCGGACCCTCCTCTAAATACCTAGGACGGGGAAATCGTGGGGGACGTTTTGGAGGTCGGCCTGGGAATGGGAAGTGCTTTAGATGTGGTGGAGACCATTTTGCCTGAGAGTGTGATGTTGGAAGAGATGTTGTATGCTTCCATTGTAATGAAAAAGGGCATGTATGCCCCAACTGCCCCCAGCTGCAACCGGCAAATGTTAATGCACAGCGTGGAGGTTTCCGAGGAAGGGGTCGCGGAAACGGCGGCCGAGGAAATGGTGGCAGAGGTAATGGAGCTCGGGGTAATATGATGTATGCCCCAAATAACCGAGAGAGAAATGCTGAGCAACCAGCTGCTAGACGGGTTTATACAATCAACGCTGAGCAAGCTGCATAAGCTAACGACTTGGTGCAAAGTAAGTGCTCACTCAGTATTCATACTCTTGATGTAGTTTTTGATTCTGGAGCTACCCACTCCTTTATAGCTGACGATTATGTGAGACGGTTGAGATTGCCGACTGTGTATATGAATCGGACTTTGGAGGTAGCCAATCCGACCAGCGTTAAAGTGTTGACATCAATGATGTGTAAAGATGTAACCGTTATGTTAAGCGATCGGAGTTTTACCTTCGATTTAGTATGTGTGCCTCTGAAAGACCTCGATATCGTACTTGGCATGGATTGGCTTTCAGCCAACAAGGTGCTGGTGGATTACCGAAACCGGAAGGTGATTTTTCTGAAGCAGAACGATAATGATTACGCGGTACAAGGTATAGCCCAGTTATTTATGATGCTTTGTTTGACCGAGGGTGAGAGTAGAATCCGAGTGCATGATATTCCGATTGTTTGTGATTTTCTTAAAGTGTTTTCGGATGATGTGTCGGTTGTTCCTCCAAATAGAGAAGTTGAATTCTCTATTGACTTAATCCCTAGAGCCGAGCCAGTCTCCTGTGCTCCTTATACGATATCTCCGACTGAATTAGCTGAGTTGAAGAAGTAGGTTGATGAGTTACTTGGTAAAGAGTTCATTCGACCGAGTGTGTCACTGTGGGGCGCACCGGTGTTACTCGTCAAAAAGAAAGACGGCAGCATGAGGCTATGTATTGATTACCGACAGCTGAACAAGCTGACTATATAGAATCGGTACACATTACCGAGGATTGATGATCTGATTGATCAGTTGAGAGGTGCTTCGGTCTTCTCAAAAATCGATTTACGGTTGGGATACCACCAGATCCGGGTGAAGGACTCGGATATTCCCAATACCACGTTTAGAACTCGGTATGGTCATTTCGAGTATGTAGTAATGCCATTCGGCGTGACAAATGCCCCTACTGTATTCATGAATTACATGAACAACATTTTCCATCCATACTTGGACCGATTCGTGGTCGTTTTTATTGATGATATCTTAGTTTATTCTAAGACCCCTGAGGAGCATGAGGAACATCTCCGATTGGTACTCTAAGTATTGAAGGAGAAGAAATTTTTTGCAAAACTTTCGAAGTGTGAGTTCTGGATGGATAGGATCCATTTTCTCGGACATGTAATTTCCGAGGAAGGTGTCTCGGTAGATCCTTCCAAGGTGGAAGTTGTAATGGCGTGGGAGAGGCCTAAGTCGGTCTCGGAGATTAGAAGCTTCATGGGTCTGGCCGGTTATTATAGAAGGTTTATTGAGGGGTTCTCTAAGCTTGCGTTGCCCCTGACTAAGTTGACTCGGAAGAATGTTCCTTTCGTGTGGAGTTTCGAGTGTGAGAAAAGTTTCCGAGAGCTAAAGACTAAGTTGATAACAGCTCCAGTGTTGGCATTGCCAAATTTGCAAGACAGCTTTGTAGTTTACTGTGATGCATCGGGAATCGGTCTCGGATGTGTGTTGATGCAGAAGAACCGAGTGATAGCTTACGCCTCTCGTCAATTGAGGCCACACGAGCAGCACTATCCGACTCATGACTTGGAGTTGGCAGCTGTTGTCTTCGCATTGAAAATATGGAGACATTACTTGTATGGCTCCAAATTCGAGGTTTACAGTGACCACAAAAGCCTCAAATATTTATTCGATCAGAAAGAGCTGAACATGAGGCAAAGGAGATGGACGAAATTCTTGAAAGATTACGACTTCGAGTTGAAGTATCATCCGGGTAAGGCAAACGTTGTGGCCGACGCCTTAAGTCGGAAGTCGATTCATATGGCAACAATGATGGTGAAGGAAATGGAATTATTAGAGCAATTCCGAGACATGAATTTACATACAGATGTCTCTTCGTCTCGGAAGGTGACGCTCGGAATGTTGAAGATTACCAATGAATTCCTGAAGCTAGTGTATGAGGAGCAGAAGTCAGATTCTTACTTGGCCGAGATGAAAGAGATTCAAGCTAAGGGCAAGGATCTGTCCTTAACCGAGGGCTCGGATGGAATTTTCCGAGTGAAAAGTAGGATCTATATGCCGGGTGCTGGAGAGTTGAGAAGGATGGTACTCGATGAAGCCCACAAAAGTCTATTAAGCATTCACCCGGGCACTATGAAGATGTACCATGACTTGAGGATGCATTTCTAGTGGCCCGGATTAAAAAGAGACGTGGTCGATTATGTGGCTCGGTGTGTCATTTTCCAGAAATCAAAAGTGGAGCACCAGAAACCGTATGGCTTATTGCAACCCCTTGAAATCCCCGTGTGGAAATAGGACTCAATTGCCATGGATTTTGTAATCGGATTGCCTAGAACCCGAACGGGTTATGATGCCATTTGGGTCATTGTGGATCGGTTAACGAAATCAGCACATTTCTTACTGTGAACACCTCTTTTGGTCCGGTCCAAGTGGAATGAATCTTTTTTATACTGAATTCTAATTCAGAATGGTCAAATTCGAGTAGAATGGCTCCAAAATAATCAGAACCGAGCGAAATAACTCAGAATAGAGCTTTTCCAAGCGAAATACAGCCCTGTTGGAGGCAAATCCGATTGGAATGACTCAAAAACGATCACATCTGAGCAGGATGACTCAGATTAAAGCATTTCTGAGTGACATACAACCCTGGTGGAGATAAATCCGAGTGGAAAAACTCAAAAATGATCAAATCCGAGTCAAAATGAAGCATTTCCGAGTGGAAAAACTCAAAAATGATCAAATCCGAGTCAAAATGAAGCATTTCCGAGTGGAATGACTCAAAAATGATAAAATCTGAGTGGAATCACTGAGAATAAGTCATTTCCGAGTGAAATGCTCCCCTGTTGAAGTTGAATCCGAGTGGATAACTTCCCTGCCAAGCCAGTCCGAGTGGATTATGCCCATGTTGAAGAGAAGTCCGAATGGAATGACCCAAAAATGATCAAATCCGAGTGGATAGCTCCCCTGCCAAGCCAGCCCGAGTGGAATGTGCGCCTGTTGGATCAAATCCGAGTAAAATTACTCAGAATGGATCATTTCCGAGTGGCATGTGCCCCTGTTAGAGTAAATCCGAGTGAAATGACTCAGATTTCATCCATTCCGAATGAAAAATAACCCTTTTAGAGGAGAATCCGAGCGGAAAATCCCCTACTGCAACCAATCCAAGTGGAAAAGGGGACTGACCTTGAATAGATACTGCCCAAAGCTATTTTCCGAGTGAAATGATTGCTGATTGAAGTAAATCCGAGTGAGTATCACTCAATTGGAGGGGAATCCGAATTGAAAATGCCCAAATTCCAAGTTCTGAGTTAGGAGAAAGTGGTTTCCGAGTGAAAATTGCCAAAATCTCAACTTCTGAGTGAGGAGAGAGTTGTTTCCGAGTGAAACTGCCCAAGATTCCATTTTCTGACTGGAAAGCAAGACTGAATCCGAGCGGGTTGAGGTTTACTTCCAAACCGGTTGACAACATGCCGAGTGAAGCTTCAAGCTTCAAGCAAGATTTCAAAGTCTTTTAAAGAACATGAACCGACTGAATCTTCACTCATCCTTCAAATAAGGAGCCGATTGAATCATTTGCCCCAATTCCGAGTCAGTCCCTTCAAATCAATCCCGAACCATTACTCTTCGAACCAATTCCGAGTCACATTTCACACAATTTCTGAGCCATTTCAGTCAGCACCGAGTGAGCCATCCTCTCACTTGATTTCCGAGTGACTTTCCCCCATTCCCGAGTGAAGTTCACCCAATTCCGAGTCATCCTTTACCCATTTCCGAGTCTTTCTCTTCGATTTTCAATCGGCTCCGAGTCATCCTTTACCGAATCAATTTTCAATCTTTGATCGGTTTTTGAGTAACACCCATTCCCTTGTCATCCCTCCTTAAGCCAATTACCGAGCCCACTTCCACCAATTTCCGAGTCACCATTTACACCCAAAACTCACCCAGATTCCGAGTCACTCTTTTAACCATTTCCACTCAACCTCCAAGTCACTTTTTACCTATTTTAGTCGGTTCCGAGTTTCTTGTCACTCGGTTCTGATTGAATGTTTCACAGCAGCCTCACACCGAGTAAAACATATACTCGGCCTTTCATAGGAGGACTCTTCCCAGAAGAATTCTCACTCGGAAAGGTTATTTCTCACTCGGATTTCAGCCATCCTCACTCGGATTGACACTATTTTCACTCGGATTCCCACCAGGTCCCCCGTTTAGCCCGTGCTGACTTGGATTCCACCACCCAAGTGGATCCAGGAATCCTAGGGGTGGCAGACAGGTGGCAAACAGGGGTGGAAGTGGGGGGAATTAAAAATTCCTACCCAGCCGTTGTCCCCCACTTCACTCTGAGTGGAAGCCTGAGCTGGCATTCCACTCGGAAGTGGAAGCCTGAGCTGGCCTTCCACTCAAACCAGCCTATAAATAGGCAAGGGATTGAAGCGTTAGGGGATTCAAGGCATTCTTAGAGGAAAAACTCTGCCTAAGCCTTGATTCTCTCTCCCACATACACTGCGCAGCCCCTCACAGCACCCAACATCCTTATCCTCTCTCTCTCTCACACGTCCAGCCCCCTTTCAGCCACCAAATACCTCCCAACACCCTCCTCTCACCCTTTCCAACAGCCCCCACGCATCCCCCTTAAGTCCACCAAATCTGACCTCCTCACTCCTCTCAACTCCAACACTGTCCCTCTTCTCGCTCAGTCTCACTCGGTATCTCACTTCTCACACGGTAAGCTACTACTTTCACTCGGTATTTTCCCATTCCACTCGGTTTTTACCATTTTTTACTCGGTTTTCCTCAATCTTACTCGGTTTTCTGCTTTTCTCACTCGGTATTTCATTTTTTTACTCGGTTTCCTCCATTTCCACTCGGTTTTTTCCATTTTCACTCGGTTTTTCCCTCTTTTTCACTCGGTTTTCCCTTCTCCCACTCGGTTTTCACTCATTTTTCCTTCTGTTTTCTGAACTTACTGTTTCCCTTCCTCTTTTGTAGCTTCTGCTACCTTCCCCTTTCGCTTCATAGTAAAATATAATAAAGGGAAATAAATGCTTACTATGTTTTCTTTCAAATCTAAATAAAAAAAAGGAAACAAATCATTTTTAAACAGTGTCGTACGGGAGCACTCCCGTCTACACAACCTCTTTAGGATTCGTACACATGCGAAGATCTTCGCCTTGTATGAGTTCCCCGTCTCAATGACATCCATCATCATTTCCCAAGTCTTTTCCTAAAAGAACAACACTCAGAACTACGTAACCCTGATTTCTTGATAATTCAAGAATACGTAGGAGCAGGACCTCAACTCCTGTCGGGCCCATCTTTCTTATTTCTTTTTATTGATTTATTTCCTCACTTTCATGTTTCTTTCATAAATGTTCTTCTTTTTGGTCGCTTCCGTGAAAATCAATTTAGACGTGACGTCTTGTTGATTTCCCCTAGTTTTTTTGCTCAAGCCTCGCCATGATTCATAGGGAAGGGATACTTAGGACGAGACGTCCCGCTTATCTCTTTCCTATCCCCTTTTTTTTATTCGAGAATGTCCAATTTAGGCGTGACGCCTTATTAGCGTTCTCTTCCCCTCTCTGTCTCATATCGAAGTCGAGTTTAATTCGGATGAAACGTCCCATTGACCTCGCTTCGACATTCTCAGTTTGTACAGTTCTCTCACTCCATTCTGTCATTTTTAAATAAAAAATACAACAATAAAAGGGAAGAAATAAACCATCTTTTGTAAGGCTATTTATGTTGCGCATTTTCAATCTTGGTACTGTTTTTGACAGGCGATGTAGGGTGCTAATACCTTCCCTACTCGTAACCGACTCCCGAACTTGAATCTCAATTTTTAACCAGTGCTTTTACTGAACTTAGTTTTTTTTCCAATGTTTTTCCTATGGATAAAAACGTTGGTGGCGACTCCCTGTTTCATCCTACACTCCCTTCTCTCTTTCTCGCCGCGCCGTCGCGATCCAGGTTGCGACAGATGGCGACTCCACTGGGGACACTTAAGAGAGTCAGGCCAGTTTGGTTGAAAGCGCATTTTTTTTATAGCCTTTGTTTATCTCGGATTTCTTCCCCTTGTTTTATTTTCTGTCGATTGTTGTGAATGTTTGTTCTTGTTTTGATTGTATCTTGTTATTTGTTTCGTTGTCTATGTTTTACATGTTTGTTGAACCCTAGGGTAGAGGACCATGTTACTTTTCTACAATCATTGAACCCTAGGGTAGACGACTTTGTATATTTGTTCTGTGTCTGTTCTTTGTGCAGAATAAGGTAAGGTAAAAGGTATTGAATTCCCTTTCACACACTACACTCACAAATTACTCGCACACACTTATGAGTGGCGCCCTATACCCGGGCCCCAAATGAAACTTAAGTTAGGAGGGGTTGGTATACAGAATCGTATAGGATGTACTTCCTATCCGGTGATCGTGAGAACCCCAACTAGAGTTTGACCTCTTGTGACATACGCACCTAGTGGTTCCCTACTGTTGTGTCCCTGTCATGGGTAGGATCTTGGCTCTAGTGACCTTCTAGAAGTCTAGTATAAACCACCTGGTGTGGAGAGTCACTTTTAGATAAGCCCTAGGGTCTAGAGGAAACCTTCAACAAAACCTGACTTAGGCCACAAAAGGGCAAATTTTACTTTACCTTATGTCATTTTCACTTTCCTGTTATTAAAGAGGGATTATCTATCACCCAAAGATTCGATTAGTCAAAATCTTTGGAACACATGAGTATTCTTTGGGTGAATGGATGATCCTCTTTAACTGTTCCCTTTATTTTTCTAACCGTTTGTCGTGAATGGATTATACCTGAAACTATAGACACTCATGGTTGTTATATAAAACAAATTCATAGGAAATTCTTAAGTGTGGAGGCGGAAGTTGAAAATGCTAGGCAGCAATCTCCCATTCTCCAACACGCTCAAGGTCATGCTGGGGGACCGAGCTCAAACCCTGCAGGGCCTACCGTTACTGTTTGCCTTAGTAAGCCGAACCCTGCTCATGTTCAACAACACACTTTTGTTGATAAAGAAGGGAATGTCGTACCCTTCCCACAGTATGGGTTACCCCCAGGCTATTTCCCACCACTCCAAGAAAAGCCAGATTATCAGGAAACAATCCTTCACACGGCTCAACCAAACATCCCACCTGTCCGGAATCCTCAAACGATTCCGGTCCATACACAGGCTGAACAACCACAAGCTGCCCAAGCCACAGCGGGACACCAAGCCTCGATTCCGAATAAGAGCCCGGCACATGTTGACCGACCAGCCAAGAGTGCTAGTCACTATGTCGTCACAGGTCCAAGTACTGCCACTGCTGCTACCCAAGAAGGAAGATTAGAGTTCTTGGAAAGGCGTTTAAGGGAAATAGATGGAATGAATCGATTTGGATTAGGCAGTGCTGCACAACTCTGTCTAATTCCCGATGTTGTTATTCCTCCCAAATTCAAAACGCCTGAATTTGATAAGTATCGGGGGCTGACATGTCCGAAAAACCATCTTACCATGTACTGCCGGAAGATGGCTTTGCATGCCTCCAACGACTCTCTGCTCATCCATTGTTTTCAAGATAGTTTGGCTGGAGCGCCTTTGACCTGGTACAACCATCTTGAACGATCTCGTATATGCTGTTGGGAAGATCTGGCAGATGCTTTCATGCAACAGTATAAGTACAATTTGGACATGGCGCCAGATAGAGTACAATTGCAGAACATGTCCAAGAAAGACAACGAGACGTTCAAAGAATACGCCCAACGGTGGTGTGAAATAGCAGCACAAGTTGACCCACCTCTGTCTGAGAAAGAGGTGATCTCGACATTTATTGACACACTCCAATCGCCATTCTATGACAAGATGATTGGAAGTATTTCATCCCACTTCTCCGATATTGTCACTATCGGAGAAAGAATAGAGAATGGCCTCCGGACGGGGAAGATCGCCCGAGGTCCAGCTGGGGTTAATGCAGCAAAAAGACCCTCCCATAGGGAAAGAAAGAGAAGAGAGGGAGAAACTAATCTAATCTCCCATAATCAGGGAAGAAACCAGCCGAGGCCACCTACCCCGGTCGCCTTTCCATCAACCTATCATAATACACCACATCCATATGTGGCTGCAGTTCAAACACCACATCCACCACATTTCTGCCCACCTGTTATGCGACTGCCTGCACCACTACAGGCACCATATCAACCACCAAAAGTGCCGTACCAACAGCCACAAATGAACCCGCCAAATCCAAATCAGAGAAGGCAAAACAATGACCGTGCCCCACCGCAATTTGATCCGATTCCCATCTCTTACACAGAGCTTCTCCCTTACCTCATCGAAAACACGATGGTAGTGTCGTGCCCTCTAAAGCCACTTCAGCCGCCATATCCTAGAGGGTATGACCCAAATGCACAGTGTGATTACCACGCTGGTGCACCGGGACATTCTACTGAGAACTGCCTGGCACTGAAGTTTAAGGTAAGGGACCTCATCCGGGCCGATTGGATAAGCTTTAAAGAAGGGAGCCCAAGTGTGACAACCAATCCCCTTTCAAATCATAAAGGACCGGATATCAACGCCATAGAGGGGGATGAAGAATGCATTTCCAAAGTAGAGGACATCCAAATGCCTTTGGAAACAATACACTCCCATATGCTGAAGGTGGGATTAATAGAAGGGTAATGGGATGAAGAGTATGATGACCTCCAGTCCGCAAAGCGAAGGGGTTTCCAGGAAACCCTTCAAAGAATCATGAATGCTCGAGTCATAGAGGTCTGCAGGCGTTGTGAAGGACGAATAAATATGGTACAGGGACAGGGTAAGGCACGAGTTCCAAAACCCCTGGTCGTATACTATAACAAGGATATGCCAGCGGCTTCGGCTCCTGCCAAGACTGTCTTCACGGTGAAGGCACCAACCCCTTTCCCCTTCCAGAGTTCCCACGCTGTGCCATGGAGGTACAATACAGATGTGGTCGTTACCAATCCTGAAGCGATCAACTCCATGCCATCCTCCTCTATTACAAATATAACCGGAGTAGGAAGAATGACACGGAGTGGAAGGGTGTATACACCACCTGAACCCAAACAAGGCAAGACTACCAGAGAAGGAAAAACTGGGAAAGAAGTAGCCTCTGGCGAAACAAAGGGGGCTGTGACTGAAGAGGAAGCCCAGGAATTTCTGAAGTTTATTCACCATAGTGACTACCAGGTGTTGGACCAATTGAACCACACCCCTGCAAAAATTTCCTTGTTGTCTTTGCTAATGAGTTCCGAACCACATCGGAACACGTTGATGAAGGTACTGAGCGAGGCACACGTGAAGCATGATTTACCCATCGAACAATTCGGAGGCATAATGGGGCATATCGTTGCCAATAATTACTTAACCTTCACAGATGAGGAAGTACCTATTGAAGGAAGAGGGCATAACAAAGCCCTCCATATTTCTGTGAAATGTCAGGATTATATCCTGGCAAAAGTACTTGTGGATAATGGATCTTCTCTGAACGTCATGCCAAAATCCACGTTGGCAAAACTGCCTTTCGATGGAACATTCATGAGACCTAGCTCTATGGTTGTGCGGGCTTTTGATGGGACACGTAGGGAAGTCATTAGAGAAATCGAATTGCCTATACAAGTCGGACCCTGTACTTTCCAAGTACTCTTCCAAGTGATGGATATCGTGCCCGCCTACAGCTGTTTATTAGGGCGACCATGGATCCACTCGGCAGGGGTGGTCCCCTCCACGCTGCATCAAAGACTAAAATTCATCATCGACAACAAGTTGGTGACTGTTTCTGGAGAGAAGGACCTTTTGGTCAGCAAACCCATATCCACTCCATACATTGAGGCCGCCGAGGAAGACCTCGAAACATCCTTCCAAGCCTTGGAGATTGCCAATGCAACAAGCGTTGTAAAGATGTCTTTCCCCAACGTACCTCTAATGGTGACGCTGAACATGTTGCGGAAAGGGTACCAACCCGGAAAAGGATTAGGGCGGGATTTGGAAGGCAGAACCCAACCGGTGAGTCTCCTGGAAAATAAAAACAGATATGGTTTGGGATATAAGCCCACTGTGATGGATAAGAAAAGGGTTGAAGAGGAAAAGAAGGGGAGGAGAGTTGCTCGCCTTACAGATTAAGAGATCAACACTGCGAGAATCCCTATCTGCGATCTCTATCAGAGCTTCAAGAGCACCGGAGTGATATATCCGGATCAAGTTGCCATGGTTGAGAACGAGCCTGACCTCAATGTGGAGCTGGTATATGCTTGCCATCCAGATCAAGAGCTGAGCAATTGGGAAGTCATGGAGTTCCCTACAACCATTAACGTTCTATCAGAGTAATCACTGTATTTCATAATTTGGTGGTCCCCTTGCCATGTCCAAGGCTCCGGGACCCATTTTGTAACAAGGGCAGAACTTGTTTGTTTTATTTTTGAAAACCAATGAACACATTTTATTTCCCATCACCTCATCTTTGTGCTCTCTATTTTTCTCAAACCTTTCACTTGTTTGTTCTCTTTTCACTTTATAATATAACCCGAATGCAGATCCAAAAATGATTTCCCTGAGAACGACGAAAACCTGGATTTATTTCATGACCCTGTTTATCCAAATGATTGCGTCTACGAGGAAAGTGAGGAAGACTTTGGACCCTTATTTGAATTGACAAGATTGTTGGAACAAGAGGATAAGGAGATCCGCCCACATCAGGAGGAAATTAAAATCATCAACCTTGGAGGTGAAGGAGAAGATAAAATGATCAAGATAGGCACCTGCCTGAGTAAAAACCGGCAAGATGAATTGATTGAACTGCTCCGGGAATTTCGGGATGTGTTCGCTTGGTCATATCAAGATATGCCAGGGTTGGATAACAGCATAGTGGAACATAGATTACCTTTGAAACCAGAGTGTCCACCAGTTAAGCAAAAGCTACGAAGAATGAAACCGGAAATGCTTCTCAAGATCAAGGAAGAGGTCAAAAAATAATTCGAAGCCGGTTTCTTGGCCGTAGCCAAATATCCACAATTGGTAGCCAACATAGTCCCGGTCCCGAAGAAGGATGGAAAAGTGTGGATGTGTGTGGACTATCGAGATCTAAACAGGGCCAGCCCTAAAGACGATTTTCCTCTTCCACATATTGACATGTTGGTCGATAACATAGCCCAACACTCCATCTTCTCTTTCATGGATGGTTTCTCTGGGTACAATCAGATTAAAATGGCGCCCAAAGACATGGAAAAAACCACGTTTGTCACGTTGTGGGGTACTTTCTGTTACAAAGTGATGTCCTTTGGTTTGAAGAACGCAGGGGCAACTTATCAGAGAGCAATGGTCACTTTATTCCACGATATGATGCACAAGGAAATAGAGGTCTATGTGGATGATATCATTGCAAAATCCAGAACCGCGGAAGATCATGTCCGCAACTTAAGGAAATTGTTTGAACGGTTGAGAAGGTTTAAGCTTAGATTAAACCCTGCCAAGTGCACGTTTGGCACAAAGTCAGGTAAACTGTTGGGTTTCATTGTAAGCAAGAAAGGAATTGAAGTGGATCCCGACAAGGTCAGGGCAATCCTAGAAATGCCACCTCCTTGCACAGAAAAAGAAGTCAGGGGGTTCTTGGGAAGATTAAACTACATCGCTCAATTTATCTCACAATTGACATCGACCTGCGAGCCGATCTTCAAGTTACTCCGCAAGAACCAACCGGCGCAATGGAATGAGGATTGCCAAACGGCTTTTGAGAAGATTAAGCAGTACTTGAAAGAACCACCAATATTGGTACCACCAACCCCTGGGAGACCACTGATTTTATACATGACGGTACTGGATGAGTCCATGGGCTGCGTATTGGGTCAGCACGATGAAACTGGAAAGAAAGAACATGCCATATATTACCTAAGCAAAAAGTTCACTGATTGCGAAATACGATACTCCGCATTAGAACGAACTTGTTGCGCGTTAGCATGGGCTGCGAAGCGTTTAAAGCAATACATGTTGAGTCACACTACCTGGCTAGTCTCTAAGATGGATCCTATCAAGTACATCTTTGAGAAGCCAGCCCTGACCGGAAGGATTGCTCGATGGCAAGTGCTGCTAACTGAGTACGATATAACATATGTCACTCAGAAAGCCATAAAAGGGAGCGCTTTGGCTGACTACCTAGCCCATCAACCCGTAAGTGATTACCAACCAATACCATTCGACTTCCCAGACGAGGATATTTTGGCATTGTCCGACGAAGAAGAAGGCGGTAACAAAGACAAATGGATTTTAAGATTCGATGGAGCTTCTAATGCTTTAGGGCACGGAATTGGGGCCATTTTGATTTCTCCAGAAAAAGAATTCATTCCTGTCTGCGCCAGGCTATGTTTTGATTGTACCAACAACATCGCCGAGTATGAGGCTTATTCATTAGGGATCCAAGCGGCATTAGATATGAAAGTAAGGACACTGGAAGTCTACGGAGACTCTGCTTTAGTCGTCCACCAGTTAAAAGGTGAGTGGGAAACCAGAGATAGCAAGCTTCTCCCCTATCACGCCCACATTATGGAAATGATCAGAGATTTCGAAGAGATTTCTTTCCATCATGTTCCTCGGGAAGATAATCAGATGGCTGACGCTTTGGCCACTCTCGCTTCAATGTTCAAAGTAAACAATGACTATGACGTGCCCCTCATCGAGGTAGAAAGGCATCATGAGCCCGCATACTGCCAAGTAGTCGAAGAACAATCGGATGGAAAACCTTGGTATCATGATATCAAGAGATATATTCAGAGGCAAGAATACCCTGACAATGCCACAGAAAATGACAAGAGAACCCTGCGACGGCTCACCATGGGGTTTTTTTTAAATGGAAACGTGCTTTACAAAAGAAACCATGATTCTATCCTTCTTCGCTGCGTTGATACCGCTGAAGCAAATAGAATCATGAGGGATATCCACGAGGGATCTTTCGGAACCCACATCAATGGGCACGCCATGTCAAGGAAAATCTTAAGGGCTGATTATTTTTGGATGACCATGGAAGCAGACTGCTTCGCCTATGCTCGGAGATGTCATAAGTGCCAAATATATGCTGATCATATTCACGCACCCCCGTCATCTCTAAATGTTTTGTCAGCACCATGGCCCTTCTCGATGTGGGGCATGGATGTCATTGGTCCCATTGAACCAAAGGCTTCAAACGGCCATCGTTTCATTTTGGTCGCCATTGATTATTTCACAAAATGGGTGGAAGCAGCCTCATACACTAATGTAACCAAGAGTGTTATTGTTAAATTCGTCAAGCGTGAGTTAATATGTCGGTATGGCCTACCGAGTCAAATCATCACAGACAATGGTACAAACCTGAACAACAAAATGATGAAGGAGCTTTGTGAGAGCTTTAAAATCTCCCACCATAATTCCTCTCCGTACCGCCCAAAAATGAATGGGGCAGTCGAGGCGGCGAACAAGAATATCAAGACGATAATACAGAAAATGGTGGTAACTTACAAAGACTGGAACGAAATGCTTCCTTTTGCTCTGCACGGTTATCGTACCTCAGTCCGGACCTCGACTGGGGCAACTCCATTCTCTTTAGTTTATGGCATGGAAGCAGTCCTGCCTTTTGAAGTGGAGATTCCTTCCCTCCGAGTAATCATGGAAACCAAACTGGTTGAAGCTGAATAGATCCAGACTCGACATGACCAATTAAATCTGATTGATAGTAAGAGACTGACTGCCCTCTGCCATGGTCAGTTATATCAAAGGCGTATGAAGCGAGCGTTTGAAAAGAAAGTACGACCCCGACAATTCCAAGAAGGAGACTTGGTGCTCAAGAAGGTTTTGTCGATGCATAAAGATCACCGGGGCAAATGGACTCCCAGCTATGAAGGGCCTTATGTCATGAAGAAGGCTTTTTCCGGAGGTGCTCTCATACTCGCCAACATGGATGGGGAAGATCTACCGATGCCTATAAACGCGGACGCAGTGAGAAGATACTATGCGTAAAAAAAAAAAGGGCTCGCTAGGTTGAAAACCTGAAAAGGCGACCTAGGCAAAAATTAGAGCAATTGGTGGGGTCGAAAATCCCAAAGAAAGCGGCCCAGACAAATTCACACCCTATAGATTCAACACTGCAACGCCAATTTTTCAAGTCACAGACAAGGGGATGGGTCTAGGGTATCGAAACCATGGTCGAGTCACGCCCTCGAAAGCAAAATCAGAAGATAAACAGGAAATCATGGAAAAGACCGGAATCTTGTCGCTCTCAGGAAATCAATGGAGGATCTAAAAGGCCTTCCCTTCCTGCCATCAATTCCTCACATATTATCATATTTTTGCACATGTATATATCCGTTGTTCATAAATAAAAAGTTTCCCTTCTTCTCACATGTGTTCATGACTAGAATGAATAAACAAGTTTTGCCTAAAAAGAATTTCTTAAAAAAAATGAGTTTTTGATAAGGACGAAAACACAAAGTTATGGGGAACGAAATGTACACTATTGCCAGGTCTTACCTCGGGCAAGCTCAACCAACTCTGCAAAACAACCTCAATGAAGTCAGAAGTAATAATTATTTTGGCCATGAGTTACTTCAACGCTTGTCGCCAAGGGAGTCCGCCTGTAAGTTTTTAATTAGTTTCACGTTTCTCTGTTAAAGGATGGCCAGGAACCATGATCCCCAAGATGTGTAGTTGCCCAACTCTCTCCATAGCAGACCTTCGGCATATCCGCAGTAAACCACAAGTCCATTCTCTTTCACCAAATTTTCTCTCCCAGTGGAACCATAATCGCCAAAAACTACACTTCCCAAATCCTTCCCCAGTGAGACTACACTTCCTAGTCAACCCAAAACTGGGGCATCTCCCCAGATTCTTCTTTCGGTCAAGAGATAGTTTTCCCCAAAGGCTCTTTCGATCATGTCAAACTGGGGCATCTCCCCGGGTTTATTATTTCATTCAAAGGACAGTACCCCACCCTTCAAGCTTCATCCAATCATCTCAAACTGGAGCATCTCTCCCAGGTTCGTTCTCATTCATTCAAGGGGCAGTTCCCCAAGATTTCATCCAATCATGTCAAACTGGGGCATCTCCCCGGGTTTATTCTCTTATTCAAGGGGCAATTCCCCAAGATTTCATCCAATCATGTCAAACTGGGGCATCTCCCCAGGTTTATTCTTTCATTCAAGGGGAAGTTCCCCAAAATTTAATCCAATCATGTCAAACTGGGGTATCTCCCCGGGTTTATTCTCTTATTCAAGGGGCAATTCCCCAAGATTTCATCCAATCATGTCAAACTGGGGCATCTCCCCGGGTTTATTCTTTCATTCAAGGGGCAGTTCCCTAAGATTTAATCCAATCATGTCAAACTGGGGCATCTCCCCGGGTTTATTCTCTTATTCAAGGGGCAGTTCCCCAAGATTTCATCCAATCATGTCAAACTAGGGCATCTCCCCGGGTTTATTCTCTTATTCAAGGGGCAGTTCCCCAAGATTTCATCCAATTATGTCAAACTGGGGCATCTCCCCGAGTATATCCTCTCAATCAAGGGGTAGTTCCCCAACCACCCATAGTCATGTCAAACTGGGACATCCCCCCAGATTCATTCTCTTGCGTTCAAGAGGCAGTTCCCCAAGAACCCGCAGTCATGGCAACCGAGGGTCAACCCCAACCTTTACATTTTCTGCCAACAGTGAGTTAATTCGGACGAGACGTCCTGTTAACTCCCCTAACCTCTACATTTCCTGCCAACAGTGAGTTAATTCGGACGAGACGTCCTTTTAGCTCCCCCAACCTTTACATTTCCTGTCAACAGTGAGCTAATTCGGACGAGACGTCCTGTTAGTTCCCCCAATCTTTACTTTCCTGTCGCCGATCAAATGGCACCTTTACTTTCCTGTCACCGATCAAATGGCACCCCTTTACTTTCCTGTCGCCGATCAAATGGCACCTTTACTTTCCTGTCGCTGATCAAATGGCACCCCTTTATCTTCCTATCGCCGATCAAATGGCACCTTTACTTTTCTGTCGCTGATCAAATGGCACCTTTACTTTCCTGTCGCCGATCAAATGGCACCCCTTTACTTTCCTGTCGCCGATCAAATGGCAACTTTACTTTCCTGTTGCCGATCAAATGGCACCCCTTTATCTTCCTGCCGCCGATCAAATGGCACCTTTACTTTCCTTTCGCCGATCAAATGGCACCTTTACTTTCCTGTCGTCGATCAAATGGCACCCCTTTACTTTCCTGTCGCCGATCAAATGGCACCTTTACTTTCCTGTCGCCGATCAAATGGCACCCCTTTATCTTCCTGTCGCCGATCAAATGGCACCTTTACTTTCCTATCGCCGATCAAATGGCACCCCCTTTATCTCCCTGTCGTCGATCAAATGGCACCCCTTTATCTTCCTGTCGCCGATCAAATGGCACCTTTACTTTCCTGTCGCCGATCAAATGGAACCCCTTTATCTTTCCTATCGCCGATCAAATGGCACCTTTACTTTCCTATCGCCGATCAAATGGCACCACTTTACTTTCCTGTCACTGAACAAATGGCATCTTTTTACCTTCAGTCGCCTAAGAAGGTATCCTTTTTCTTCCGGTCACCGAATGAGGCACCCTTCATCTCCAATCAATTGAGAATAGACACTCAATCTTCTCGCCTCTTGTTAACTGGAAGACAATCCTTCTGCTTCATGTCATTCAAAGGATAATTCCCAGTTAACCATTTCTTGCTAAAATTAGAGCACTGCCTCACTTCTTTTTTTCCCAGATTTAAAAAAAAAACCAAAAAAAAAAGTAGAGAAAGAAGAAGAAGAGAAAAGTGAAATGGAAGAGGAAAATGCTCGTCTTAAAGAAGAAAGGTCATACTGACTCGTGATTGCCGACACTATCAGACGCCATCAAAAAGTCCCACTTGGCCCCTACATCGGTGTTCATATCTTTACTTCCTTTTCACTTCAAAAACACAGAAGCTTCGTGTTTCTTTTGTGAAAAAGAAGTAAAGAGGGGCATCTGTGAACACCTCTTTTGGTCCGGTCCAAGTGGAATGAATCTTTTTTATACTGAATTCTAATTCAGAATGGTCAAATTCGAGTAGAATGGCTCCAAAATAATCAGAACCGAGCGAAATAACTTAGAATGAAGCTTTTCCAAGCGAAATACAGCCCTGTTGGAGGCAAATCCGATTGGAATGACTCAAAAATGATCACATCTGAGCAGGATGACTCAGATTAAAGCATTTTCGAGTGAAATACAGCCCTGGTGGAGATAAATCCGAGTGGAAAAACTCAAAAATGATCAAATCCGAGTCAAAATGAAGCATTTCCAAGTGGAAAAACTTAAAAATGATCAAATCCGAGTCAAAATAAAGCATTTCCGAGTGGAATGACTCAAAAATGATAAAATCCGAGTGGAATCACTGAGAATGAGTCATTTCCGAGTGAAATGCTCCCCTGTTGAAGTTGAATCCGAGTGGATAACTTCCCTGCCAAGCCAGTCCGAGTGGATTATGCCCATGTTGAAGAGAAGTCCGAATGGAATGACCCAAAAATGATCAAATCCGAGTGGATAGCTCCCCTGCCAAGCCAGCCCGAGTGGCATGTGCGCCTGTTGGATCAAATCCGAGTAAAATTACTCAGAATGGATCATTTTCGAGTGGCATGTGCCCCTGTTAGAGTAAATCCGAGTGAAATGACTCAGATTTCATCCATTCCGAATGAAAAATAACCCTTTTAGAGGAGAATCCGAGCGGAAAATCCCCTACTACAACCAATCCAAGTGGAAAAGGGGACTCACCTTGAATAGATACTGCCCAAAGCTATTTTCCGAGTGAAATGATTGCTGATTGAAGTAAATCCGAGTGAGTATCACTCAATTGGAGGGGAATCCGAATTGAAAATACCCAAATTCCAAGTTCTGAGTTAGGAGAAAGTGGTTTCCAAGTGAAAATTGCCAAAATCTCAACTTCTGAGTGAGGAGAGAGTTGTTTCCGAGTGAAACTGCCCAAGATTCCATTTTCTGACTGGAAAGCAAGACTGAATCCGAGCGGGTTGAGGTTTACTTCCAAACTGGTTGACAACATGCCGAGTGAAGCTTCAAGCAGAAGGATTGCCGAGCAAGATTTCAAAGTCTTTTAAAGAACATGAACCGACCGAATCTTCACTCATCCTTCAAATAAGGAGCCGACTGAATCATTTGCCCCAATTCTGAGTCAGTCCCTTCAAATCAATCCCGAACCATTACTCTTCGAACCAATTCCGAGTCACATTTCACACAATTTCCGAGCCATTTCAGTCAGCACCGAGTGAGCCATCCTCTCACTCGATTTCCGAGTGACTTTCCCCTATTCCCGAGTGAAGTTCACCCAATTCCGAGTCATCCTTTACCCATTTCTGAGTCTTTCTCTTCGATTTTCAATCGGCTTTGAGTCATCCTTTACCGAATCGATTTTCAATCTTCGATCGGTTTTTGAGTAACACCTATTCCCTTGTCATCCCTCCTCAAGCCAATTACCAAGCCCACTTCCACCAATTTCCGAGTCACCATTTACACCCAAAACTCACCCAGATTCCGAGTCACTCTTTTAACCATTTCCACTCAACCTCCAAGTCACTTTTTACCTATTTTAGTCGGTTCCGAGTTACTTGTCACTCGGTTCCGATTAAATGTTTCATAGCAGCCTCACACCGAGTAAAACATATACTCGGCCTTTCATAGGAGGACTCTTCCCAGAAGAATTCTCACTCGGAAAGGTGTATTTCTTACTCGGATTTCAGCCATCCTCACTCGGATTGACACTATTTTCACTCGGATTCCCACCAGGTCCCCCTGTTAGCCCGTGCTGACTTGGATTCCACCACCCAAGTGGATCCAGGAATCCTGGGGGTGGCAGACAGGTGGCAAACAGGGGTGGAAGTGGGGGGAATTAAAAATTCCCACCCAGCCGTTGTCCCCCACTTCACTCTGAGTGGAAGCCTGAGCTAGCATTCCACTCGGAAATGGAAGCCTGAGCTGGCCTTCCACTCAAACCAGCCTATAAATAGGCAAGGGATTGAAGCGTTGGGGGATTAAAGGCATTCTTAGAGGAAAAACTCTGCCTAAGCCTTGATTCTCTCTCCCACACACACTGCGCAGCCCCTCACAGCACCCAACATCCTCATCCTCTCTCTCTCACACACGTCCAGCCCCCTTTCAGCCACCAAATACCTCCCAGCACCCTTCCTCTCACCCTTTCCAACAGCCCCCACGCATCCCCCTCAAGTCCACCAAATCTGACCTCCTCACTCCTCTCAACTCCAACACTGTCCCTCTTCTCACTCAGTCTCACTCGGTATCTCACTTCTCACACGGTAAGCTACTACTTTCACTCGGTATTTTCCCATTCCACTCGGTTTTTACCATTTTTTACTCGGATTTCCTCAATCTCACTCGGTTTTTTGCTTTTCTCACTTGGTATTTCATTTTTTTACTCGGTTTCCTCCATTTCCACTCGGTTTTTTCCATTTTCACTCGATTTTTCCCTCTTTTTCACTCGGTTTTCCCTTCTCCCACTCGGTTTTCACTCATTTTTCCTTTTGTTTTCTGAACTTACTGTTTCCCTTCCTCTTTTGTAGCTTGTGCTACCTTCCCCTTTTGCTTCATAGTAAAATATAATAAAGGGAAATAAATGCTTACTATGTTTTCTTTCAAATCTAAATAAAAATCAAAAAAAAGGAAATAAATCATTTTTAAACAGTGTCGTACGGGAGCACTCCCGTCTACACAACCTCTTTAGGATTCGTACACGTGCGAAGAACTTCGCCTTGTATGAGTTCCCCGTCTCAATGACATCCATCATCATTTCCCAAGTCTTTTCCTAAAAGAACAACACTCAGAACTACGTAACCCTGATTTCTTGATAATTCAAGAATACGTAGGAGCAGGACCTCAACTCCTGTCGGGCCCATCTTTCTTATTTCTTTTTATTGATTTATTTCCTCACTTTCATGTTTCTTTCATAAATGTTCTTCTTTTTGGTCACTTCCGTGAAAATCAATTTAGACGTGACGTCTTGTTGATTTCCCCCTAGTTTTTTTGCTCAAGCCTCGCCATGATTCATAGGGAAGGGATACTTAGGACGAGACGTCCCGCTTATCTCTTTCCTATCCCCTTTTTTTTATTCGAGAATGTCCAATTTAGGCGTGACGCCTTATTAGCGTTCTCTTCCCCTCTCTGTCTCATATCGAAGTCGAGTTTAATTCGGATGAAACGTCCCATTGACCTCGCTTCGACATTCTCAGTTTGTACAGTTCTCTCACTCCATTCTGTCATTTTTAAATAAAAAATACAACAATAAAAGGGAAGAAATAAACCATCTTTTATAAGGCTATTTATGTTACGCATTTTCAATCTTGGTACTGTTTTTGACAGGCGATGTAGGGTGCTAATACCTTCCCTACTCGTAACCGACTCCCGAACTTGAATCTCAATTTTTAACCAATGCTTTTACTGAACTTAGTTTTTTTTCCAATGTTTTTCCTATGGATAAAAACGTTGGTGGCGACTCCCTGTTTCATCCTACACTCCCTTCTCTCTTTCTCGCCGCGCCGTCGCGATCCAGGTTGCGACACTTACCCATGAACATGAGGTATTCCTTACAGAAGCTAGCCTAGATTTATATCCATGAAATTGTCTGACTGCATGGTGTGCCATCTTCTATCGTGTCGGACAGGGACCTAAGATTTACTTCCCAGTTTTGTGGAAGCTTACACCAGGAATTAGGCACTAAACTTCGAGTGAGCTCAGCCTACCATCCCCAGTCGGATGGGCAGTCCGAGCAGACAATACAAAGTTTAGAGGACTTGCTGAGGTCATGTGTGTTGGAGTACGGTGGTAGTTGGGATCAATATCTCCCTCTGATTAAATTTACATATAATAACAGCCACCACAGCAGCATTGGCATAGCACCATATGAAGCATTGTACGGTCGAAAATGTCAAACCCCACTCTGTTAGTCCGAAACCGGTGAAAGCCTATGGTTGGGACCGGAAATTGTGAAGCAGACTTCTAAACAGATTCAAGTAATTCGGGAGAAGATGAAGGCATCTCAGGACCGACAGAAAAGCTATCATGATAAACGGACGAAGCCACTTGAGTTTTTGGTCGGTGATAGGGTGTTCCTAAAGATTTCACCAAGTAAAGGAGTCGGACGAGCCTTGAAGAGTGGGAAATTGAACCCCCGATACATAGGACCCTATGAAGTACTAGAGCGGATTGGTTCTATGGCATACCGAATAGCATTACCAACTCACCTATCAAGATTGCATAATGTGTTTCATGTGTCCCAACTGAGGAAGTATTTACCCGATTCCACTTACGAAATGCCGGATGATGAAGTAGAGATCAAAGAGGATTTGACCACAGTGGCTGTACCGACTAGAATTGTGGACCGGTCGGTAAAACGCTTGAGGAGTAAGGATGTACAACTGATCGAAGTAGCGTGGCAACAAAACAGGTGTACTTCTTATACTTGGGAACGCGAGGACGCCATGAGGCAGCAGTATCCCGAGTTGTTCATCTAAGGTAAGTTACCGTTTGAATTTCGAGGATGAAATTCTTTGAGAGAGGGAGAATTGTAACATCCTAATTATTAAATGAATGACCATATTAAAAATTAAGATTAGTTGCAATTAGGATTAATTTTTAATTGAGAATTAATTAAAATAAAAGGAAATTAGATGTTGATGGAAGTGATGGATATGACCCATGATTGGATGGTGGCCCCATTTGCACGTTCTTCCACCCGTTCACTCTCTGTTTTTCCTCTTGGCCCATGTACTAAAGGGAACCACTTCTTCATTCTCTCAAAAATCCCCTCAAGACTTTTCCTCTTCCTCTGTAATTCTTCTTCTCCTTCTTCTTCGTTCTTCTTCGTTCTTCTTCTTCTTCTTCTTCAGATTTTGACTGTGGTGTTGTGGAGGACTTGAGGTTCCCCACTGTTCGCAAGGAGAGATCGTTTGGAGGAGGAGCAGCTCCTAGTTTCTCCAAGCTGTGTGTGTGGTGTTCGTCTGGATCCGAAGGTTGTTGAGCGAGAGTGATTGTGGAAGCGAAGGGCAACGAAATCAGCGTTGAGAAAATAGAGCACGGGTTAGCACTGAAAAACCAAGGAGTTTCTTACGTCTCTTTAAGAAGGTAGGGGGAGCTTTACATCTCAAATGCATAGTTATGGACGGATCCCGGGTAAAAGTACTGTATTTTGATGTTATGGTTATGAATATGTTAAATGTGTGAACCATATGATGATAACTTTCAAATACCGGGTGTGTGTGTGTGTTAGCTGAGTCAAGTAAGGTTATATCCTTCTCCGTCCATGAAATATGTGTTAGTAAACATGTGAATGCATGAAAATGTACTGGATTTGTGTTGGCCGAGTGCATGCGTTAAGATTTGTTATGCTAAGTCCCGTGTGTAGTTTAGCACTTCATAGTATGTGGTATATGTTACTGATATTGCTAATACCGAGTGTATATGGTGGGATTGTTGGATGATTCCTGTGTGGATTTTTATGTATGAAAGCATGAATACATGCGATGCATGTGATATGTGGTTTTACCGAGTGAAATGCCTCTGTTGTGCTTATGAATATGCATGGAAAAAAAATAAAAGACCTTGGGTTGGACTCAAGGCAATACCGAGTGAAACACTCGTGTACCAGCGTTGGACGCTTGGTTAAAGTCCTCGGGTTGGACTCGAGGCAGTGCCGAGTGCACTAGGTGTTGGACGCTTAAAGACCTTGGGTTGGACTCAAGGCAAGCCTACCGGGTTGGAATCGGGGCTGCCCGTAACACTCCCGTTATCGCTTGGAGCGATTGTGTTACGTGTGAGGGCAAACAGTTTGGTACCAGTAAAACGGCCGGATCAGCTTGGAGCTGAGGAAAAGGCTTGGAGCCTATGTTGCAACATAAAACTTAATAAAACCGATCGGATCCGACTAAAATTAATGTGTGTGCACACTTATACTTTTGATGAGCTCAATGTGGTTATATGCGTATGTAAGGGAATATGATTAATATGGCTATGTGTTATTTGAATAAATTCCGATTGAATGATACTATGTGTGGATATATCTAATGACAGTGCATGTGATAGATTGATTAATGAGTTAATGCTGTGTAGTGGAATTCTTGAGGTTTTCCGAGTCATTACTGTCATTTTATATGTATAAGCTCACCCCTATTATGGCCATATTTCAGTGGATGTTACTCGGAATGTGGAATGATGGGAGAGCACCGATTGCCGGGAAGTACATTGTACAGTGGAAGTGTACATATATATATATAAATATATTGTAAAGATGATTCTGTATAGCCTTGGCTGGCTCTTAGTTTAACATTCTGCTTTAATGCATAGGATATGAACTGTAACATCCCAATTTTAAAGTTAAATGCCGAATGAAAAATAAACTATTAAGGTTTTTATTTCAAAGTGAGAAGTTAATTGATAATCATAATCGGATTAACTTAAGGAATAATGACAATTTAATTAAGGCATAGTTGGTGAAAGATGGCTGATTGTGATTGGCGAGTTACGTGAGTGGGCTGCGACTCACGTTCTCCCATCCCACTTCCTTCTCTTCGCATGTATATATATACCCTGTATCACCGTGGATACTCGTTCTTTTCCACTGCTGCATCCTCTCTTTTCTTCTTCCTCGTTTTTATCCTCTTTTCCCTTCCCCTGTTTTGCTCTTCATTTTTGGAGAACGCAACGACGGTGCCGAAGGAAGGTCAGAGTCCCCTTCAACTGGTGGAAGACGACCATTGAAGCAGAGGAAGAACAACTTCTCCTCCCCGAGCTGATTTCAGAGTGCGACGGTGCGAAGGAGATCTGGACGAGTCGGATAGAGCGTCAGACCAAACGTTGAGAGTAGGAGAGCTACTTGAGTTCCTTTCCGTAGGTAGGGGGCGCTTGCATGCCAAATGCATGGTCCACGAACGGTACCGGATGAATGTATTGCTTAAAGTGTGTGCATGTGTTTGTGACGATTGAATAATATGCATGATTGTTGATTTTGGATCCTGTGTGTAAGATAGTAGTTGTACAATAATTACATGTGATCCAGATGGTGGTAATGTAGCCTGTTAGCCTTGTTATAGACGAATGAAATGCATGGTCCTATCTCTATTAACACTGTGAGAACATGAACGTGTGATTGTTGGTTGATTTATCAGACGATATTACCTTGACTGTCCGATTGCTATGCATATTGTTATGGCTGGAAAAGTATATGTAACGACCGTGTTGAATCTGTTCCTACTATGATGGTTGCGAAGGAGGTATCAGTTGAGTAATGATGCTTACTGGTAAATGCATTAGCTGCATGTGTAAGAATGGGGTGACCCGTGGAAGGTCTAGATCCCAGAGGGAATGGCTTCCAGCTACAGTCCTTGGCTAGATCCTGTGAGAGCTCGTGGTAGCCGTAGGAGCTAGAGATGAGTCTCGAGACGTCAATGAAAGACCGGTACCACACGGGAAGAGCTGATGGACGAGCGGCCAGTAAGAGGGAAACTGTAACTGAAGTTACTTAAGTCGGATCCGCAGGCATGCATGTAGATATGATGCTGATTAAGATAGTACGCATAGCATGTGTTGAGTATTATGGATGACTTTCTAATGTGTGGATGCATGTGTACGTGTGAATAGAGATGAACATTATGTAGTATGTATGTTATAGATATCATTCTGATTTGCATGGTCTTAGTTTAATGTGAATACGACTGAGTGAAAGTAAGTATGCGTACTGGCATTGATACCAAGTGTAACACCCTAAATTTTTACAAATAGAAATCCCAAAAACAACGAGGAAATTTTTCACAAAAGCAGCCACGAATCGTCTGACACAGAAGGGAAGAAGAAGGCGAGGGAAGCAGAAGAGCATTCACACGCATATGACAAGCAACAGGGGAATTAGGACAGAGACCGGTCTATTCGGTTCAGTGTGACGCTCCAGCGTCTGGGCGGATTCCAGGACGGAAGGTGACTCACTCATCCGTTGTCCAACACCACCTGAACAATGCCACAACGAATGGAAACTCCTCAAGCAAACCTCACATCAGCGTCCACTCACTCTCACAGGACGAACCTTTCTTCGAGGGAACCACTGGGCGCTCAGCATAAGGGAACTGGTGAGGGAAGGATAAGGAAGACACATATGTATGGCAACCTAAGGAAGGGTGAAACTTGAACCACTCCGCCCAGTTCGGCAAAGCGCAACAACGCCTGGGCGAAGTACTCTACAATGTCCACTCGCTCAGGCGGGGTCCAACACCGCCTGAGCAAGACAGGATAATGCACAACGGAGAGGAAGACATTCGGGCGGAGTCCAACACAAGGCCTCTCCAAACACGCACTCGCTGGAGCTAGGTCTAACTCGCTGAGGCGAACGCCGGTACAAGGTAATTTCCCATTCGGATATGGACGAGGTCCACTCGGCAAATCTTCATGCTTGCACTTCACTCGGAAAATCAGGTAGTTAACTCACTCGGCACGCCACGACTTATTCGTTCGGAGTATTTATAACGTCCACTTAGAATTCGTTAAAGGGGGTTTCTCTCAAAATCCTTTACGTTTTCCCCCACTCGGAAAGAGCCCAACACAATCCACCAGCATACAACCCAGGTTTATACACAATCACACACTCGGAGTACCCATTATCTTAACAATATATATATACATGCATATATTCACCAACACTTACGATCCCATACAAGTACCCACATCTATAATTCTCCTAATTAATCTTTATAAACAAATATGCTTAATCGTCATTTTACATAAGAGCCGGCCAAGGCTACCCTAACTAAATATAATGAATACAATATAAGCACTTAACACTCGGGGTGCACCACACTCGGACTTGAGGCCCTGACAGCACTTCCGAGTCTGTCCTGCACATGCTAAAAAATGGTGTAGGGGGTGAGCTTTCACATATACAATGACAGTTATTGGCTCGACTTAGAATACACATTCCCTTTCAACATACTCTACCTTTCTTAATCAATACCAGCATTCACTAACATTTAATAAAGCATCTACACAAGTCACTAGTCGGATTACTCACGTCATTCATGGTTATCTAATTTCTACTATTCATAACAACATATCCCTTAACAATAACATCAATAATACTTAGCCTCAGCGTCAAACACACACACAAATCCAGTCGGAATTCATTAATAGCATTCACAGATTTTAAGGAGCGTGCTGCTCTCGACAATGATGCCCCTACCTATATGCATGCGGATCCGACTTAACAATAACTCTCAGTTACAGATCCCTTTTCTGGCCCCTCGTCTGATAGCCCTTACCGTGTGGTACCGGTCTCCCAAGGACGTCTCGAGACTTAACTCTAGCTCCAACGGCTACCATGGGTCCTCTCAGAAACTAGCCAAGGGTCTGTAGCTGGAAATCATATCATTGGGTTCCTGACCTTCCATGGGTCACCCTTTAACCATAAATGCAACCTCATGCATGTCCCGGCAGTCATCCACACTCAGCAAGTTCATCTTAAGTAATTCATATCGTATCCACCCAAAAGTCAACAATAGACCACACCATGTGCTTGATATTCACATTACAATTTAACATGCAATTCATACATTAACTCTACAACATCACCAATGTCATCATATGTTTCTTAGACAGTAATAGTCATACACCACACAGGTAATAATCATCACTCATCCAGACTCCACTCAGCAACATATACAACATATATCAAACAACACATTCTGAACGCATGCATGTAAGTACGAAATAATTAACAGGACTCTATTAATACACACATACGATATCCAGTGATCAACAGTCAAACACTTCGCAGAGTCATAATCATACAAACATACAAGGTAATACATTCGCTCGGACCGTCCAGAAACCATGCATTGGACATGCAGAGCGCCCCCTACCTGCTGCCAGAGTTCAGAGGCTTCTCGAGTTGCAAGGCTGACCGATCGTCCTTTCGTTACTCCTCCTCCAACAGCCCTCGAGCTCAGCGTTGATTCTGGACCAGAGTTGCTCCTTTCCTCCTACGGGTTCGTCTCCCCCACAGCTCCAAAGTACTTCCCGCACAGCCTGCCAACTGGAATACTAACAGCTCTAGGTGGAAGAAGAAGGGGAGGAAGAAGGCAATGGGGAGGAAGAAGAAGGCAGGGAGTGGAACAGAGCCACGTTGGTGTTCCTCCAGAAGCTCTCGACTCTCTTGCTGTTTAACGCGATTGAGAGGGAGGAAGAGAAAACAGGGGAGGGGAGGTTATATGCACGCACAAGGAGGCTGACAGCGTGAATTCGTGAAGGTAAGAGAGGGAGCTGAAGTTGTCTTATACTACCAGGGGAACATGCGTCCTTTTACGGCATTATGATCATTATTATTTATTCAATTATCCCTGACCAGTCAGCAATTTATTCTAATTAACCACTAATCCTAATTCTTTAATTAACCTTTAATTAATGTCTTAATCTCGACCATAGTTAATTTAAAATTGGGATGTTACACCGAGTCTTTGATTGTCATTTTACATGTAAAAGCTCACCCCTACAGTGGTTACATTTTTCAGTGAATATCCCTCGGAATGAAGGATGAAGAAGAGGCCGAGTGTAGAGCAGAGAAACCGAGCGCTATGGAATATATGTGTATATGTAAATACTGTGTATAAGGTCTTGTTAAGCCTTGGCCGGCTCGTATTTTGATTTTAGTCCTTATATCTGAACTTGAACACTTTCGGGTAGTGAAAACATGCTAATGCGTTGTAATATTTATTACGTCCCTATATATATATGTGTTATGTGTTGTTCTATACTGTAGGTGATGTCCGAGTGGTAAATATGGGTGTATAAGTATACCTTCTGAGCGTAGGAGATCAGTGTGACTATGGGTAGAAGCGGAGCTAAGTCATTGTTGGAGGAAAGCGAGATAATGAGTCATTCCGAGTGATGAGAGGTTGAATAATCCGAGCGATTGGGGTCGCATAGCCTAGAGTAGGAGTTGGTTCGAATCCCGTGAGTCACAATTATGAAATTTCATGAGTAGAGGATAATCAATGATTTCTGAGTGAGAATCTGCCGAGTGAGCAGTTCATCGACCAGGGAACGACACCTAAGACTCTAAGTGGACCCATTGTAATAGATTAGCAAGTAGCTAAAGAACCCAAGTGAGTCCTGGCTTAGTAGGAAAATTAGAGCAGAAAATAATATGGTTACAGAATGAAAAGTAAGTAGAATACCCCGAGTGGCGTAATGGACGTGGGAGTTATCCCGAGTGAGGAGTCTTCATAGATTCCGAGTGAGTGACTTGGAGATCATTTTTGGGTTGCCAATGTATATGTATATGTAATCCGATCGAGTGGAGCCAGGGAGTGGGAATGCTGTCTAAATAGAACTGGTACGTATTAAGGGGAATCCGAGTGGGTTAAGAAGTGAAACTCCGCGAGTGAACCGTATGCTAAAATCGAGTGGAATGGCAGGATGCCGAGTAAACTTCTCACTCCAGCGAACAAGGTGCTCGCTCCAGCGAGTGTGTTTTAGGAAGACTCTTGTGTGAGTATTGCTTAGGCGAATCGTCCCTCGCCCGAGCGACTTGAGTTATTTCGCCCAAGCGTGTGGGGTCACGCTGAAGCGAGTGGACGTTGTTTGTGGGATTCGCCCAGGCGATGATGGGTTTCGCTGAACTGAATGGATCGGTCAAGCCTTGTTCCTTCCACTGATTGCCGTGCGTATGAATGTTCTTTCATTTTTTTTTCTTGCCTTCCTCCTCTTTTATATGCCGAGTGACCAGTGGTTGTTTTTATGAAAATTTCTTCCCTGTTTTTGGGTTTAATTATTTATTAAAAATTAGGGTGTTACATGAACTCTCTCGGTATTGAGAGTAAAACTAAACATATTTCAATATATATATATAATGCTGTGTTTTATCTTGTTCAGTGGGTAATGATATGGATAAATGTCTAAGTTGTGTATATTTTTTTTCTAATGAATGAATAATGCTTGCGTGATTCCGAGTAAGTGAGGGCTAAGGTAAATCCGAGTAAGGTGAGATATGAGACCCTCTTCCGAATAATGAAGGGTTGGGCTAATTTTGAGTGAATTATACTCATTAAAGGACTATTCCCCTAGGAGGATAAATCGAAGGGTGTTATGTGTGGAAGCCCTTTAATAAGCCTATTCCGAGTGGATAAGGCCATGATATCCGAGTGGGTGAGGTCATGTAATCCGAGCGGGAACTGACTTAAAACTCTGGAGTATGAACTTATTAGAACTTTCGAATGGAAAGGAGCTAGAGTATTTCCGAGTGAATGAAGTCTTAAAATCCTTAAGCGAGACTTGACCTTGTAGAGTTTTTAAGGTAAGAAGGATCAGATATGCCGAGTGAAAAATATGTGAAACATTCCGAGTGATATGAGACTGTAGAAATATTCCGAGTAAGGAAAACTAATAGATTGCGAGTGTAATGGCCGAGGGAATAATTCCTGAGTGAACTTAGATTCGGATTCTGAGTGATAAGGTTACTGAGTGGACTTTAGTTAAATCCCGAGTGTTCGAGATTATCCAAGTGCCCTGTTCGCTTGAGCGAGAAGGGTTTCGCTCCAGCGATCGTGACTCGCTTAGGCATTTCTTCCACTGGCAATTACTTAATCGTTAATGGGCTTTGCTAACGTAGGGGGCACCTGACCCGGTTCCTTCTTCCTTCCTTGATCGGATTCTTGTCCCGATTACCCCTGTTAGCCGTATAGAATTTTTGGGGAAAAATTTTCCCCTTTTTCTCGGATTTTATTTAATTTTGTTAGGATGTTTCTGATAATGGTATATTGAACCAAACCCTAGCTTATGAAGCCATTGGGGATTGTTGTTATGGTTGTTAAGGGTTTGAGTGATATGTTGTTAGCTCATAAGTGCTTGAGATGATGCATATAAATGGGTGAAATTGATTATTGTTGATTATTGGTGAAAACCCTAGGTTTAGGAATTTGGGGCTTTTGGCCAATTGATAAGTATCAATGATTTATGCTTTAGAATGAGTCTTGGGAAGATTGGAATTGATTATTTGTGGTGATGGTTGGGTTTTAATGGAACCCTAACTTTAATATATTGGGGGAAAATATAAAATGTGAGTAGAATGTATGTTTAATGATGTTAGAAAATGATATTGATGATGAGAGATAGCCATTGATGATGGTTGATGAATATTGATAATGGTCATTGAGTGAAACACTAAGTGTTGGTGATTTGGGCTTTTAGCATAGAGGGTGAAATTAATGATGAGGGTGTCATGAAGATGGTTTTGTGGATGAAGATAATGTTTGGTAGGATTATTGGATTGAGTAAATTTTAATGAGGACACAATCTTGAGGTTTGGAAGATATGAACATGTGAGTATACATGTATATGGTTGAGTAAAGGAATTGATTTTGAAAATGAATATATGATGTTCAATGTGAGGGGTTAGTGAGATAAGCATGCGTCTTAATGAGATCTTAGACTATTGGGTATGCCATATGAAATTATTGATGGGTATAGTTGACCCTTTTAGATCTAGAGAACCTTGGTTTTGGGAAAGGAATTCCCGAAGCCTAACACGAGTATGAAAATAGGTGTTTTAACAAGTCTAAGACTTGATATTGAGCTTTATGATAAGCTAGCATTTGTTTAGAATTATGATGATGTCCTGAGATAGTTTGGTAATGGTATGTATGCACATGCATGTATGTTGGTATGTAGATTATGTTCCGGACTATGTGGCGGAGCTTTCGGAGCCTGCATACGGATCTCAGCTCTTCCCTCGAGGTAGGAGAGGAGTTTTACATTCCAAATGCATGAGTAAAATAATTGATGATTAATGTATGTGTGGTTACTCATGCTTGCCTTGCCATAGTTGCATTAGTTATGTGATGAATGTTATGCTTGGAAATGGTGGATTCTTGAGAATGATATATATATATATATATATATATATGTGTGTGTGTGTGTGTGTATATATGAATTGATGATGAGTGTTTAGTGCCCCTTTAATGGGAGTAATACATTGTTGATGAATAACCCATGAGGGGTTGAAATATGCATACATCATGTGAAATTAGAATTCCATGTAATTTTGATGAATGAATAATGGTAATGAGAGGCTAAGGCCAATTGATGACATTAATGTTTATGTTGATAGAGTAATTACTCAAAATGTGAAACTAGGTGTTGACATTAATGCATAATTGAGGAACTAAAAGAGCTAAATAGAGTTTTATGAGGATTGAATGACATGGGATAGTTCCAATAGCTTCTATGTATAGTTTATAACTTGTAGAAATTGGAATGGGCCAATTCCATTGAGAATAGGCCCTTGAGTTGCACAAAAGTGCCTCAAAATGAGTAAAACACATTTATATGCATAAGTCCCTCATTTTTAAGACTTTTTGAGTGAGACCGGTGGCAACGAGTCATAAATAGTGTAATTTAGTTGGTGTCAAAAATTGGTAGCATTTGGAGTTGATATGAAAAAGTTAGAGGGGTTAGAAGTCCCAAAATCATGCATTTTCTGCACAATTTCTACATTTTGGTATGGCGTAATCGATTACGGAGGTAAGCGTAATCGATTACAGGCATTCTATTTTAAGTGTAATTGATTAGCTTCAGGTGTAATCAATTATGGAGTTGAGTGTAATCGACTAGAAGAGTTCTGTTTCAGCTATAATCGATTAGCGTAATCGATTACGACAGGATTTTCCCAATAGGCGACCTTTGATGTTTTTGGCCCATTTGGGCATTTTAATGACGTTTTTGGCCTCCAACTTCTTCATGAAAGTTGTAGATAATTGTGTTATGGAGGTTTAAGAATTAGTCTCACTTTAATTGGAGTTTTCTAATTCTCATTAGGCATAAAATACCGAACCCACTGCATTGAAAAATACAAGTTTAAGAGGGTTTTAAACCCAACTTTTTATGGTGGTCAAATTGGGACTAATAGGTGATATTTATGACATGTCCCTCTATTTTTAAGACTAAAAATGAACTTTTCTCATGTCCTAATATTGAAAGTTATCATGGGCTTGTTGTTGCCCAAAACCTCTATTATTATGGAAAAACGAGCGAATTCACTAAAGGTATATGTGTGGTGTGTCTTAGTGGTGATTGGAGAATGGTTCAAAGCCTTGGCGAGGTATGTCTATGCCTGTGCTATGTTATGAAAACATGTATTCTCCCCCTCTATTGATATATTATGAATCTTGATGAAAAGTAAATGATGTGATTGTATGACGTACCTTGATGGATGATGGGACTAATAAGGGGATAATTGAATGGCAATGAGTTATTATAACTCAATGAATTTTGAAAAAGTGTCAACGATGATTATTATTATTGTTAAGCCATTGTGTTTGATGCAAGTGAGCTATTGTGTATATAACTTGGATTGTATTGGCTAGCATGTGATGCTACAAACTAGAAATGTGTTTGTTGTCATGCCTTGTTGAATTCCATATGTGGTTTAATGTGAGATTGATATGGCGACTATTAAGATGCCAAGTAAATGAATGAATATGCCTTGAGGGGCTTTGTAAATAATTGTATGCTTTCGATTGAAAAATGTCAAATTAAAATACATCCCTAAGTGAGAGGGTGAGATATCCTTGCGAGGTTGATTGGCATATACATTATTGCATTTTGCATTCATGGCATGGCATAACATTGAATATATGGTTGCGATCATAATGATGAAAGATCCTACGGGATTCTATGAAGGGAGTACCCCTTACGAGGCGGGAAACCAACTTGATGATGATATGATATTAAGCCGGTGGTTGCGATCACCTGGATGTTGAAATGAAAAAGGACTTGCGAGTTCCTATGGTGCCCGTGGTTGCGATCACGAGGCGGGAGTACCCCTTGTGAGGCGAGAAACCTATGTGAATTGTTGAACGTGGTTGCGATCACGAGAAAGCACCTTGCGAGGCTGCTAGAGGAAGTACCCCTTGTGAGGCGGGAAACCCATATGAATGAATGATATGGTGGTTGCGATCACTTGATGAAATGAAATGGATCCATTGCATATGCATTAAACAGTTGACATATGCATTAGCCATAAGAGCATGGCATTTGAGATGGGATGACCACGAGAGATGAAAAACCCCTTGCGAGGAGGAATTGAGTAAAGATTTAATGAATTATTGATGATAATTTGTGAATGCCCTTGATGATAAGTGGTAATGTGATTGTGTATATGCTTGGGCTTGTTTATGTTGTGAATTACGATTCATGATGTTTGTATGCCTATTATAATAATGAGGTGATGATTGAATGATGATTTAATGGTTTTATAGCAAAGCACACATGATGATTATATGCATATGCACATGATCACAATATATATTATATTCGTCATTTTGAATGTATAACTCACTCTCCCATGTGGTCTCCTTTTTAGTATTGTGATGCAGGTTGCCACGGGATGAGTTGGATTTTACATTGACATTTTGGTGGAGGTAAATAGTGGTAGTGGAAGTGCCTTGGCCGGCATCAAATTGTGAATTCTAATGTATTGAATAAATTGTATATAATGATATTGATGATTTAGTGATTTCGGATATGTGTAAGATAATCTTTCGTATTCATTAATGGTGAATATTGATGATGCATAATTTATCCTTAATTCTTCACTTTAAATGTGTATAATTTGCCATCACTTATTGTGTAATATATTGCATTTTAACACATTTTCATCATTTGAGCTTTATTTAATATTTGATTTTAAAATGAATTAAGGATTAATTTTTAATAAATGTTGGCTTTTTCTTGTTTTGTAGTGTATGATTGAGCCTGCAATTGGAAAATAATTACCACAGGTCAAACGGAAGAAGCCACGCCTCAAGAAATGGTCAAAATGTAAAAAAAGCACCAGAACAGGTCTGGGAATCGATTCACCAACCTGGGAATCGATTCCTACACAAAATCATAGTCAGGAATCGATTCATGCACCCTGGGAATCGATTCATATAGCTGGGAATCGATTCCCACCCCCTTAGGAATCGATTCATGAAGTTTCAAAGGCCTGGGAATCGATTCAACAGCCTGGGAATCGATTCATGTGCTTGGGAATCGATTCCCACCCCTTAGGAATCGATTCCTGCGTGAAATTTGCTCAAAATTTGCCTAGATGAATCAATTCAGGCACTGTTAGGAATCAAATCATCTAGTGGAAACAACAGATAATGCATTATCGAAGTGGAAACAGCACTGAAGTTTATTAATTGCGCACTAGCATTCCACTCAGTGAATTTTTATTGTTTCCGGCACCATTTCTTCTCCTATAAATAGAATGGATTCCAAGCTTCAAAATGCACCTCATTCCTTCACAGAAACCATTTCTTCTTCTTCTCTGTTTCTACTTCTTCTTCCCTCGGTTCTTCATTCCGGGTTAGGTTCTTTTTAATTTTTAGTTTGTTTTAATTATGGAGGGCTAAAACCCCTAGATTGATTTTCTTAAAGAATATTGTAATATAATTTTGAGGTTCTTGTTTTTAATATAGTATGCTTTTATTGTTGTTTATTTCTTCATAATCTTACTCTGCTTATTTAATTCTATTTTATTTAATTAAATTTGTATGCTTAATCGATTTAATTATTCAAATGGAATAAAATAAGATTTTAAATTAAAATGGATTAACGAAATATGCATGCTTAATGAATATTTTTATAATCACTTTTAATAATTATGGTTTGCTTAATTCCATAATTTGAGAATAGATTATGTATGTAGGCGATGTTTTTACATATGCTCAATAATTCCTAGATTTTACGATCTTGACTCCTTTTGTTAATTAGGATGCTTGATTAAAATATTCATTTTTAAATAAAAGTAAAGGAATTATGAATTAAAAAAGACGCTTAGTTGATTAATTCAAATTGAGCTAAGAAATCAACAGTAATAAAAGTGTACAAATTATCTTTAGTGAACCAAGATAAATTTAATTACAATACTCCAAGAAAATCAATCGCTTGTTATTTATTGTTTCAAATCTTATATTTACTTTGTTTTGATTATTTTATTGTAACAACCGATCAATCAACCCCCCCCCCCAAATTGTAATTGTATGTTTGTTGAATTTTTGTTTGTAAAAATTAATTTGAAACTTGATTTTCCTAAATTTTTTTGTTGATCCTTGAGAGAACGACCTAGGTTGACACCCTAGTACTACATTAATTAATTTTAATGTACTAATTTGACGGAACCACGACTGTAAACACAGTCAAATTTTGGCGCCGCAGCCGGGGATCAACGATCTTTAGAAAAATTCTTGTTTTAAATTAATTTTTTTTATAAATTGAAAAATAAAAAAAATTAAAAAAAAGAAATATATTAAAAAAATTTCTTTTGATTGTTTATTTTATTCCTTTTGTATGATTTAGGATTCTTATGATTTATTGCTCATGATCATCAAATATCTTGTTGTATGCTATGTATGACTAGAAGAACTTTTGAGCATTTATATTCATTTGATCCTGAAATTGATAGAACTTTTCATAGATTAATTAGAGAAGCTAGATTTAATAATAACTTTGTTGATATTGATAGTGATAGTATCTTATTTGAATCTACTGAAAGTACTACTGCTAGTTTTTCTGATATGGTTGAACCCCGTGAAAGAACTCTTAGAGAACTAGCTACACCTGAATTCACATACAAAAGTTTGTGTATTCAATATCCTGAAGAGGATGTCCCTTTTATGCTTAAGATCGGACTTATAAACTTGTTGCCTAAGTTTCATGGTCTTACGGGTGAAGATCCGCACAAACACCTTAAAGAATTCCATATTGTGTGCTCCACAATGAAACCCCAAAACGTTCAAGAAGACCATGTCTATCTTAAAGCGTTTCCTCATTCTTTAGAGGGTGTTGCTAAGGATTAGCTTTACTATCTTGCTCCAAGATCAATCACAAGTTGGAATGACTTAAAGAAAATGTTCTTGGAAAAGTTCTTTCCTGCCTCTAGAACAACTGCAATCCGTAAGGATATATCTGGCATTAGGCAACTCTCTAGAAAAATTCTTTATGAGTATTGGGAGAGATTCAAGAAACTTTGTGCAAGTTTCCCTCACCACCAAATTTCTGAACAACTTCTTCTTCAGTACTTTTATGAAGGTCTGCACCACGTTGATCGCAACATGATAGATGCGGCAAGTGGAGGAGCTCTAGGAGATATGACTGTTGCTGAAGCAAGGAACTTGATTGAAAAGATGGCATCTAATTCTCAACAATTCGGTATGAGAAATGATTCTTTCAAACCCATGTATGATTCAAATTCTAGTTCATCTGGAATTAAATTGGAGAGCAAACTTGATGCTCTCACCACTCTGGTCACACAATTGGCAGTAAATCAAAAATCCATGACTGATAAAGTATGTGGCATCTGCTCTTCACAAGAGCACCCCACTGATTGTTGTCCTACTCTACAAGAAAAGGATAATAATAGTCCCCAAGCCTATGCAGCTAACATCTACCATGATAGACCTCTACCACAATAACAACAACAAAACCATGACCTTTCTACCAACAGATACAATCCAGGTTGGAGGAACCATCCAAACTTGAGATAGGGTAACCAACAACAAAATACCCAACCTCCATTTCAAAGCAATGCACCAACCTTCCAAAGACCTACACCACAACCATCCACAAGTGGACCTTCTTTAGAAGAACTGGTGAAACAAATGACTGCACAAAACTTGGAATATCAACAGAGGAATGATGCTACCATCCAAAGCTTGAGTAACCAAATTGGGCAACTGGCTTCATCATTGAGCCAGTTACAATCTCAAAACTCTGACAAATTACCATCTCAACCAGCTGCAAATCCAAGAAATGTGAGTGCAATTCAGTTAAGATCAGGTAAGAACCTTGAAGTACCCATACCCAAGGAACCTGAGAAACAAACAACTGAGCCTGTAATAGTTGAGAATGATGTACCCTCTTCAAGCACAAGCAAGTCTGAGATGCAACTACCCTAAATCCCACCTCATATCCCTCTTCCTTTCCCACCAAAAGCAATTCTAAGCAAGAAAATGGAAGAAGTGGACAAAGATATTTTGGATACTTTGAAGAAAGTGGAAGTAAATATACCTCTTCTTGATGCAATCAAGCAAATTCCCAAGTATGCCAAATTTTTGAAGGAGTTGTGTACTCACAAGAGGAGACTCAAGGGAAATGAGAGGATAAACATGGGAAGAAATGTATCTACATTGCTTGGTAAGGAAGTTCCAAATATTCCTGAGAAATGCAAAGATCCAGGTACGTTCTCTATACCCTGTATCATAGGCAATAACAAATTTGAAAATTGCATGTTAGATTTAGGAGCTTCAATAGATGTGATGCCTATGTCTGTTTTCAAATCTCTGTCTCTTGGAAATTTACAACCTACTGGTGTAGTGATTCAACTAGCCAATAGAAGTACTGCTTACCCTGCTGGAGTCATAGAGGATGTTTTGGTTCAGGTAGAACAACTTGTTTTCCCTGTTGACTTTTTTTGTACTCGATATGGAAGAAGGTATGCCTCAAATTCCTGTTCCTATCATTTTGGGAAGACCATTTTTGAAAACAGCCCGAACCAAAATAGATGTTTATTCTAGAACTCTCTCTATGGAATTTGGCGACACGAGAGTTCAATTCAATATTCTTAATACCATGAAATACCTAGTTGAAAATCATTTTATTTTCCAAATTGACATTATTGATGAACTAGTTTTTGAACATTTTTCTAATGTTGATTTGGAATGCATAGATGATTCAAACAATTGTTTTGCATGCAATGATTCTGGAAGTTGTGATATTTGTGCTAAAATTGATAAATACATAATTTTTGATTTAGAGTCTTTAGATATACCTGTTAACCATAAGGAGCTGAAAGCAGGATTTCAAGAAAACTCTAACAAAATTTTTGAAGTGCAAGCAGCAGAATCCAAATATACTTTGTTAGTTCCATCTGTTTTGCAAGCATCTAAGTTAGAATTGAAGCCTCTACCTGAGAACCTCAAGTATATATACTTAGGGGATGATGAACAGCTCCCGGTGATAATTTCTACTTCTCTCGATGAAAATCAAGAAGAAAAATTGTTGCAGGTATTGAAAAGACACAAGAAGGCTATAGGCTGGACATTGGCAGACATTCCTAGAATTAGCGCATCCATGTGCATGCATAGGATATTTCTGGAGGAAAATGCTAAAGCAGTGAGACAGCCTCAAAGAAGACTCAACCCTGTAATCCTTGATGTAGTTAAGAAGAAGATTACCAAGCTTCTACAAGCAGGAATCATTTATCCTATCTCTGATAGCCAATGGGTGAATCTGATTCAAGTGGTTCCTAAGAAAACAGGGATCACAGTTGTGAAAAATGAGAAGGATGAATTGATCCCTACCAGAGTGCAAAATAGTTGGAGAGTCTGTATTGACTACATGAGACTAAACCAAGCAACAAAGAAGGACCATTTTCCTTTACCCTTCATTGATCAAATGCTTGAGCGTCTTGCAGGTGAATCTCACTACTGTTTTCTTGATGGATTCTCTGGATATTTTCATATTCATATTACACCTGAGGATCAAGAAAAGACCACATTCACATGTCCCTTTGGCATATTTGCTTATAGGAGAATGCCATTTGGCCTATGCAATGCTCCTGGAACTTTTCAAAGATGCATGATAAGTATTTTTCATGATTTCATTGAAAATTGCATAGAGGTGTTTATGGATAATTTTACTGTTTATGGATCTTCATTCAATGCATGCCTGGATAGTCTGGATAAAGTTTTAAACAGATGTATTGAAACTAACCTTGTCTTGAACTATGAAAAATGTCATTTTATGGTAAAACAAGGAATAGTTTTAGGGCATGTAATCTCTGAGAAAGGAATTAAGGTAGATCCTACCAAGATAGAAGTTATATCACATTTGCCTTACCCCTCTTGTGTTCGAGAGGTTCATTCTTTTCTTGGCCATACAGGTTTCTACAGAAGATTCATAAAGGATTTTCGCAAGAATGCTAGACCACTATCTAGTCTGCTTCAAAAGGATATGGTATTTGAGTTTGATGAAAAGTGTAAGGAGGCTTTTAATTGCCTCAAGCAAGCATTGACCACTACCCCAATAATCCAAGCACCTGTTTGGACAGCCCCATTTGAGTTGATGTGTGATGCCTCTAATTATACATTGGGAGTTGTCCTTGGTCAAAAGATTAACAAGCAGCCTAGGGTCATCTACTATGCATCTAAAACTTTAGATACCGCCCAGGTAAATTACACCACTACTGAAAAAGAGCTCTTGGCCATTGTTTTTGCATTAGATAAGTTCAGATTTTACCTACTCGGTTCTCGAGTAGTTGTCTTTACTGACCATGCAGCTCTGAAGTACTTGTTGAAGAAAGGTGAGTCCAAGCAAAGATTAATTCGTTGGATGCTTTTGCTCCAAGAGTTTGACTTGGAAATTCATGACAGAAGTGGAACACAAAACCTTGTTGCAGACTATTTAAGCAGAATTGAGAATGCTCCTGATTCGGCACCTATTCAGGACCATTTTCCCGATGAACACCTCATGAGTATTTCTAACTCTTTTGATACACCTTGGTTTGCTAACATTGTAAATTATCTTGTTGCTTCTGTTTTTCCACCATATGCATCCAGAAACCAAATTTCAAAATTAAAAAGTGATGCAAAGTATTATATATGGGATGACCCATACTTGTGGAAATTATGTAATGATCAGGTGATTCGAAGATGCATTCCCGATCGTGAGATAGAATCGGGTCTTCGATTCTTCCATGCTTCACCAGTTGGTGGACATTTTGGTCCACAAAGAACAGCAAGGAAGGTGTTGGACTCTGGTTTTTACTGGCCCATAATTTTTAAGGATGCATGGAGAATTTGTAACACCTGTGAGGAATGCCAAAGAGCTGGTAATGCTATCACATGGAGACAACAGATGCCTCAGTAACCTATGTTGTTTTGTGAAGTATTTGATGTTTAAGGCATTGGTTTTATGGGTCCATTTCCTCCATCCTTTGGTTTTACTTACATTTTATTGGCTGTAGATTATATTTCTAAATGGGTGGAAGCTAAAGCCACCAGAACTAATGATGCTCGAGTTGTTATGGATTTTGTTAGATCTTAAATTTTTTGCAGGTTTAGCATTCCGAGAGCAATCATTAGTGATCATGGAACACACTTTTGCAACAGGACCATGCAAGCTATGCTCAGAAAGTATGGGGTTATTCATAGAGTCTCTACTCCATATCACCCCCAAACTAATGGAAGAGCAGAAGTCTCTAACAGAGAAATCAAAAGAACCTTAGAAAAGATAGTACAGCCTAATAAAAAGGATTAGAGCAGGAAACTGGATGGTACATTTTGGGCACATAGAACAGCTTTTAAGGCACCTATAGGAATGTCTCCCTATAGAATTGTTTCTAGTAAAGCATGTCATCTTCCAGTGGAGATTGAACATCGTGCTTATTGGGCTGTAAAAGCTTGCAACTTAGCACTTGATCAAGCAGGTGAGGAAAGAAAATTACAACTGAATGAGCTTGATGAGATCCGTTTGGCAGCTTATCAGAACTCGAAGTTCTATAAGGAGAAAACAAAGAAATTCCATGATAGCTCAATAGCTAGAAAGGATTTTACTGCTGGACAAAAAGTGCTACTGTTTAATTCCTGGTTGAAACTGATGGCCAAAAAATTACGCTCCAAATGGGAAGGACCTTTCATTGTTACTAATGTATTTTCCCATGGAGCTGTTGAAATAAAAAGTGAAAACTCCAATAAAAGCTTAAAGGTTAATGGACAACGTTTGAAGCCATTTCATGAAAATCCTTCACTTGTGTGGATGTTACAATGGAGGAACATGCTTTGGGGGAACCACTTCTTGATCCCCCTTGAGGGAGTTTTTCTTACCCATCTCTTTACTTTTTCATTATATTGTCTATTTTGTATGCTCTGTCTTACATTGAGGACAATGTATGATTTAAGTGTGGGGGTGGGATCATTCATGTGTTGTTGATTTTATTATGTGATCATTCATGTGTTGTTGATTTTATTGTGTGATTATTTTCGTGTGACTAGTTTTTGAAAAAATAAAAAAATAAAAAATAAAAAATAAATAAAATAATAAAAAATAATAATAAAATAAAAAATTACTACTATGTGTGTTTTTGTCTAAAAAAAGGCATGTTTTATTTTAAGATATGCATGAGTAACTGGTAAATTCTTTCATGTTTGATTAAGCCTAAAGATATGTTATAATTTGAACTCAAGCAATTTTGGTATGATGAGAATGACATGATAATTGGGAGATGATCATATATGATGGAATTATACCTTGCGAGATTTGTGAGCTTTAAAAATTTGATGGATCACTTTACACCATTTGAATTCTTTCATGTGTGATTTATTCCTGAATACTTACATCTCAATCTTTGTCTTATTTCTTGATGATACTTGAAACTCATATACATGTATTTGAAAGGACACAGGCATTTTGTTCAATTAAGCCACTTTGAGCCTACCTAACCATTTCTATATTGCAGCTCAAATAAGCCATGAAATATATATATATATATATATATATATATATATATACCTACCTTAAGGAATATATTGGAGCTTTGGAATCAAGTCAAAAACAGGCATTCAAATAAGTGTGGGAGTGTACAAAAGGAGTCGTAACTCTTGTCTCAAGTGTTAAGCAATAAAAAAAAATAAAATAAAAATGATGAATGAATAGAAAGAAATATTTTAATGATTGTGACCAAAAGAAATTGGAACACAAAGTGTTATATCCTCATGCTTTCCTGTTAAATTATTTGCTCCTTATTCTTTTTGGTACTTGGCACAAATTCTAAATTTTACCACCCATTTTAATCTTGGCCACATTACAACCTTAGAAAGCCCTATTGATCTATACATGCATTTGTGTTGATTGTGGAATTGAGAAACTTGCCAAATTTTTAGACTGTTTGTTTTTCAGGAAATGTTTTGAGAGTATACACAAATCCTAAACACTTGAGAGTTGAGAGTATGTCTTGTGAGGTTTTGTCACTTATGATCTTCTTTTCAGTTTAATTTAATTCTCACATGCCTAAGTGTTTGAATGATTTTTATATGTATCTTGATGCTCTGTATCTTGCATGTTGAATAACTCTTCTTTCTCTGTATATTCCTAAGATTTCATGCCAATTCTGTGTGTTATTGTTTTCAACTTAATGTTTTCAATAAATTGTGATACTTGTTTTTATTCTGATTTTGCCCGGGAGTGCAAAAGAATAAGTGTGGGAGTATTTAATGATGCATAATTTATCCTTAATTCTTCACTTTAAATGTGTATAATTTGCCATCACTTATTGTGTAATATATTGCATTTTAACACATTTTCATCATTTGAGCTGTATTTAATATTTGATTTTAAAATGAATTAAGGATTAATTTTTAATAAATGTTGGCTTTTTCTTGTTTTGTAGTGTATTGAGCCTGCAATTGGAAAATAATTACCATAGGTCAAACGGAAGAAGCCACGCCTCAAGAAATGGTCAAAAATGCAAGAAAAGCACCAGAACACGTCTGGGAATCGATTCACCAACCTGCGAATCGATTCCTACACAAAATCACAGCCAGGAATCGATTCATGCACCCTGGGAATCGATTCATATAGCTGGGAATCGATTCCCACCCCCTTAGGAATCGATTCATGAAGTTTCAAAGGCCTGGGAATCGATTCAACAGCCTGGGAATCGATTCATGTGCTTGGGAATCGATTCCCACCCCTTAGGAATCGATTCTTGCGTGAAATTTTCTCAAATTTGCCTAGATGAATCGATTCAGGAATTGTTAGGAATCGAATCATCTAGTGGAAATAACAGATAACGCATTATCAAAGTGGAAACAACACTGAAGTTTATTAATTGCGCACTAGCATTCCACTCAGTGAATTTTTATTGTTTCCAGTACCATTTCTTCTCCTATAAATAGGCTGGATTCCAAGCTTCAAAATGCACCTCATTCCTTCACAAAAACCATTTCTTTTTCTTTCGTTCTCTGTTTCTACTTCTTCTTCCCTCGGTTCTTCATTCCGGGTTAGGTTCTTTTTAATTTTTAGTTTGTTTTAATTATGGAGGGCTAAAACCCATAGATTGATTTTCTTGGAGAATATTGTAATATAATTTTGAGGTTCTTGTTTTTAATATAGTATGCTTTTATTATTGTTTATTTCTTCATAATCTTACTCTACTTATTTAATTCCATTTTATTTAATTAAATTTGTATACTTAATCGGTTTAATTATTCAAATGGAATAAAATAAGATTTTAAATTAAAATGGATTAAGGAAATATGCATGCTTAATGAATATTTTCATAATCACTTTTAATAATTATGGGTTGCTTAATTCCATAATTTGAGAATAGATTATGTATATAGGCGATGTTCTTACATATGCTCAATAATTCCTAGATTTTACGATCTTGACTCCTTTTTCTTAATTAGGATGCTTGATTAAAATATTCATTTTTAAATAAAAGTAAAGGAATTATGAATTAAAAAAGATGCTTAGTTGATTAATTCAAATTGAGCTAAGAAATCAACAATAATAAAAGTGTACAAATTATCTTTAGTGAACCAAGGATAAATTTAATTACAATACTCCAAGAAAATCAATTGCTTGTTATTTATTGTTTCAAATCTTATATTTACTTTGTTTTGATTTTTTTATTGTAACAACCAATCAATCAAACCCCCCCCAATTGTAATTGTATGTTTGTTGAATTTTTGTTTGTAAAAATTAATTTGAAACTTGATTTTCCTAAATTTTTGTGTTGATCCTTGAGAGAACGACCTAGGTTCACACCCTAGTACTACATTAATCAATTTTAATGTACTAATTTGACGGAACCACGACTGTAAACACACGTCAAATATATATATTTAGTATGTAAGAGATTATTTGATGAGTACTAGAGGAATTGAAATTTGAATAATGTATATTGACGATGGTGAAGCTTATATTAATGCCACTAGGTGAATAAATAGGTACATATGAGTTATGGGCAGTGGTAGTAGTTGGGGCATGACCCCAGATGTATATGCATATTTATAGTATATCTTAGGCAATGCATGTGTCTGTTGTAAGTGCATGAATGAGTTATAATAATAGGTTTATGTTAGGTGTTTTGCATGCTTTGCCGATCCTTTTCTCATATCGTCATATATGGGACTAGGCGTATGCCCGGTATACACATTCTTCTTCCGCCATAAACTCTATTATTTTTATATACCATTATGGGCAAGTTAGATACTAATCCAGTCATATCTTATTAATTCGTACTCTTCAGTTTTCTGTGATTCGGGTTTCGGTGTGACATCGGACTTACTTTAGAACGTGAAAAATTTTCCCGCATTTTTATTAATTATTATCTTGATTACATTAGGATCTGAGTTCGAAAAACTGGGGTGTTACATTCTAACTTTAATTATGTGATTAATTTGAGATATTGGGATAATATAATAATATGTTTAATAACACCCTAATAACATAGATTTATAAAATAAAACATTAGGTGATTTAAATATTAATATTTAAGTAACTGTTTTAAGTTAATAAAACAGAGTAACTCCCCGGTTTGAGCCCAAAAATTATCCAAGGGACTTGAGTAAATTATTTTTATCCCAAAACGTCCCTCATGTTATTTCTAACAACTTTCGTGAAGAGCCCAACACCCAATTTTAAACAACCAAGCTTAAAAACGTTGAATTTAAGTTACCCGGGTAAGCCAAAATGCACATTTGTACGTATTTTAGGCATAATTTTCTCTCTTGATATTGGATTCGGCTCATTCTTGTCCTAAAATCTCCGTATCAAATTTATCTACAACTTTTATGTTGACTACTAAGACCAGTTCTCATCCCATAATTCCCAGAAATTAAAACACTACACCAATTGAATGAGGCCTTCACCAAAAGTTTCCTAACACATTTCTCCACAACTTTGATGAAGAAACCAAAGTCCAATTCGCAGCCCATTTGGCCGAGAAAAATTATTTGTGCAAGGGACAACAATCCCGTCACAACCCTGTACCCTTTTAGTATTTGGGCCATATCTCACTCAATTTGATTTTCAACCCATTTGCTTATTCAGCTCATAAGACATGCTAAACCCTCAAGCAAGTGACTGTCCTGCATGTGACACCTAAGCTTGCATGCATAAGGAACCAATAAGAGCACTCCACCACTTGGACACTTGTCTCAAACATGCAAGACCCTTTACCACATCACTATCAGCTGCATTTGACATATTTCATTTACACGGGAAACTCTTGACACCTCTCCCACTCTTGCAAAAAATCGTGTGACCTCTTTGGGAGACAAGGAAAGCATGCAAAACTTGTCACTTTGGCAACCATGCTTTGTTCTCCTTGCTTTTCCTTCATTCTTCTAACTTAGAGAAAAAATTCAGCAGTTGTTTTCTTCATTTTTCATACACTTCCTTCATCTAAACATCATCCCACCTCCACTATCATTCATCCTAAATCACCGCACCACCAGTCCTAAACTACAAAATTCAAGATATCACCTTTTGATCCTTAAATTTCTTCTTTTCCTCCATTAAAAACAGCCACATTTTCTTTCTCTTCTAACCACCAAGATCACGTGAAACCACCACCACCCAAGGTATCCATCTTTCTTCCATTTGGTAAAGCCATCTTTGGTGGTCTAGAAGCAAAATCTTAGAGCTTTGCCATTCTCCCTTGAACACGAAATTCTTGTTGGTAAGGAGGGTACTTTGCTTGTTTTAGATCCATAAAATTATGCATGCATGGTGAAGTATAAGTGACCTTAACACTTATACTTTAATATCTCTTTAAAGATCTAAGTTTGTATGGTTAGAATCTTGAGAAATCTTGTGAAAAAAATGGATCTTTAAGAGATATTATGGCTGCACCATGGTTGTTGTTAGATTCTTTAAATTTTAAAATTTTTATGAAAATTACTAACACTTGAATTTTATTGCTGCAGATTTATGGTTATAACTCTATAATGCATGTGATAAATTTTTAATTATGTGTTGATTAGTTTGATTGGTGATTTGGAGTGTGGATAACATTTTTTTAGACAATATAAAATATTTCCAAAATAGTTTTATAACTTACACTAAATTAATGTTGCTGCTGGAAAATTTTAATAATTAGTGAACAACTTGGAAATTTTTGATTCTAAAAGTATACCTTGAAAAAATTAATTTGTATGGTTAAAATTTGAAAACTTACCTTGATCTTAAAATTTTATGAGATAAAAATTAATTTCAATTTAAAATGGTAATTCTGGATTTTTTTAATTATTAAAATAAAAAGCAAGTAACTTTTAGTTATAATAATAAAACAATAAGTTTATGACATTAAGGAAATGATTTACATGAGTTTTAGAATTAATTCTTGATGAATATTTGGAATTTTTGTTGCTGCTGTATATTCATATATTTGAGAAATATTTGTGATTATAAAAATATTATGGATATGATAAATAATAAAAGAATTAAAAAAGGACCCGAGTTAGGCGTGAATGAAATGTCGGAAACGGTATAAAATGTGTTTTGTGGCAAACAAAAGAAAATGGCAAAACTGTTTTGGAGGATTATTTTGTGACAAGAAAGATGAATTTTAAGCATGAGAAAAATACCCAAAGAAGAAAAATTGGTTGGATGAATTTTGACACGCGATTTGTCCTTAAAACGTATTTTTACGAACGTTGGAACGACAAACTTTGGCATTTGGAGAAATTGCATGTAGGGGCTGTTTTCTAGATAGATTTTATTTTAATTTTACTTTATTTAGTTAATATTTTCAAAGTTAAACACTTTTGGCTTTGGAGTCACTTAAATCAAAGTTTTGTAGATAAAATACGACAAAAACAAAGTTTTGAACAAAAAGATAGAAAATTTACTACTTTGTATATCACCTTAGAAAAAGAGGAGCCTTTTATTATCAATATAGATCTAGGAGAATTATCTTATAAATAAGGAATTATTTCATTTATTATTTTATGAAAAATTTTAGGAAGATAAAATCAAATTATTTAGTTTATAAGTAAATATGACAAAACACTTTAATAATCAAAAAATCAAGAGAAACTTTTATACCTTATACTTAATTTCTTCTTAAAAGAAACATTAGATTTTCTTAAGTTGCATGGAATGTAATTGAAATTATGTTACTCCTTTTACTTAGATATTTATTAAATGTTTTACATTAGAGAATTTTCTTATAAGATTTGTTTAGAAAATAACCTTGATATTTCTAATGAAAAGAGATTTTGGTAGTATCGAATCTTTGAGACTTAGCCCCTATAACATGAAATGTTTTATAGTACCTTACGGGTTTTAAGGACAAATACGCTATATGAGTTAGGTTCCGTCTAAACTCTGGGTACCCTAGTAATTGAGATAAGTGCATGGCTTTTTGCATATGGAGTTGAGGAGGGATGTTGGATATTCCCCTAGAGCTTACAGTGATGGGTACACTGAAGAAACAATAGGCGTCTTGATCCCCTGAGGGCGATCTTGGGAGTATATCGGGGGCAGACCTCCAATGGCTCGGATTCGCACCCAACGCCGGATAGCATGTGGCAAACGCTAATGTACTTTGACAATAGGCGGGGGTTTCTATGATCATGGAGTGCCCGTTCTGTGGTGATGTGTGATGTTGGTCATTGGCCATTTTGATGTTGGGACCGTGAGTCCCTACCCATTTATGAAAACCAGAACGTGGAGAGCTCCGGTCGCTCTAGTTAGGCAGGAGAGATAAGGGTGGTGGATTATGCACATGATTCTTGATATTTGAGATTTATGAGTGGAAGTTAGGCCCCATTGCATACTGGTAATGAATTATGATTTACAGTAATTGAACCTAACACATACATAGCATGCCATCATTATATGACTAACTCTCAAATTGTTATTAACAATTGTGTATATGAAGTTTTGTATTTTTGTTCTAAGGTATGCTATATGTAATCTCTTCTATAATTTAAAATATTAAGCCACCCTTGTATGTATATGTTATGCGTTGAGAGCTTTGTACTCACCCTTTTTGTTATTGTGTGTTGTTTTTCCTCTTCTGTGATCATCAGTTGAAGGACAGGGCGAGCATGGGCAGGATTTGGAGTATCTGCAGTAGAGGATGCAAGTTGGAAGTGTCATTTGTGTGTATATTTTCTGTTTACATCGAGATCGTTATATACTCAACGTTTTATCTCTATTATGTTATTATTTTCCAGTAGTTGTTAGGAGTTGGTGAGCTCTGTACTCTTTTGAATACTCTCATGTTGAAAGAATCGATCTATGTAATATATTTATTTTAAATCGTGTACTGATGCTCACCATTCAAAAAAAATATACTCCTATTTTTAGTGACTGCTTAATTAAGTAGGACATTCCAGTGTGGGAATTTGTCCTAGTTAATCGAGGGTGTCACATATGTAAGAGAAAATCAGATTTTATTTTCCTTAATTTGGAGAAGCATGCAGCATATATAGGTATGGCATGGGAATGGAATTGATTTGACAAAATGTCATGGCTTAATTAAAAATGATAAGTATGTAGCTGGAATTTTGAAGGTTAAGATAAAGAGAATTTTGAAAATCAGATGCTTAAATTGGAACCATTTGAGCGTGAATTTATATAGATGTATGGTATGATGACTTATGTGATGGAATGGCATGTAATGACATGGATGATGGTGGGTCTACTATTTCTGGCCGTGAGGTAAGGAAATGTAAGGCAATGAAATGTTGAATTCATTTTAAAGAAAGGAATGTCATGATGCAGTTTGTTAGAATTAATTGCTAAGTGATGGGCAGCTGGTGTGTGAGGTGTGTGGCGTGCATGGGCAGAGCCCTCCTAAGGATGACACCTGCCCCAGGAGGTGCCAGGTGGTGGTGCTTGACGAAAATCGGTGGCCAGAAAATTAAATTGTTACTCAATGGTTTTAGGTGTGCAGGATTTTTAGATCCAAAAATGAAGGGTGTTAAAAATAAATATAGAATAATTCGTGAGAGTAGAGACTCGAAAAATGTCCAATATAAAACTTGTAGATATCCTTTTCCTCTTTGATTTTATATGTTATTTGTGGCGATCCAACATCGGTAGCCCGAGATATAGCCAAAATACGACTGGATGTCCTATTCACCCCCGAATCAGGTAGGGTTGTAAAAATAAATTTATATAAATTTTTCCTTTAAGAATTGGGCTTCATACCCTCCATATGACTTGTATATATCCTCAATGGAGATCCACAGAAAAAATAACAGAGTGATTCAAGCACCAAAAGAGGGTGATATGCCTATTTTTCTAAAACTTGTCAGTGTAGTGACGTGATGAATAGAGATGGGCAAAGATTCTAAAAATTGTATCGATCTGGGAGGTTTTAGCTTTCAAGGTCTTCATAAAAATGTAGATAACTTTGATACTAAGATTTTGACACCAAGTTTGCGTGAATCAAAGGTCGTATGAGAAAGTTATGAATTTTTGAATGAACTATGCGCAGAGTAAAAACGGCGACATGGTTTTTAAGATGAATTTACTCAATTCGTGAAATTGAGCATGACAAATTAAGAATTTAGGGTCGAGACGAGAAATAGAGATTGAAGATCTCTTCGAAACGAAGTGAACAAGACTAGAATCATTCTATTCAAGCATTGTTTGAGAAAGTTAGGTCCAAATAGCCAAAGACGCGCAGATCGAATTTCTGAAGAAATGAGATAACATGGAAATGAGATTGATAGAGTCTGAATCAAGTCTCAGGCTCTCCAGGAAACATTCCTAAAATGTCGAAACAAGTCACCAGAGACTAACCGCGTCACCATCAAATACTCCTAGCTATATGCATGGTCAAACGTAGGTGACATTGAGGGTTCCGATTGGTCCGATCAAACCCAATCAATTATCTTCAATTTGTTATAAGGAAACCCTACTGTGACTAACCTCTTTTACGGGGTCATTAGTCTCAGATCAAGTTACCAGAAAAGTTCGACTTCTGGGCTCCATACTATAATACCAGGAAAACCCTTAATATTTTATTATTAGAATATTATTACTTATTATAAATTAATCAAAATATTAATAAAATATTAATTTACATTATAAATTAATTAGGACTTAATAAAATATAAATTTTAATATTACATATATATATTCTTATATATTTTCAAATAATTAGAATTATCATTATGTAAACTAATTATTCCTAATTAATCAATTAATTTACACCTAGTTTACTTAAAAAGATAATCTAAACAATGAATCAAGATAAAATTAATTATAAACAATTATCAATATCTATAATATTTTACTAACACTCACACTTACTCATTTCTTATTATTCCTCACTCATTTATCTTTCTCTAGTACTCTTTATTTTTCTCAAAAATCTTTATTATTCTACTACACCTTTTCTCTTACTCATAACTAGCTATTGCTAGTACCTTGAAAACTCTTTTGCTCATCATTTCTAATTTCTTATAGTCACTCGGGATCAGGCCGAAGCCTCAAGTTCCACTAAAAACACTTATTAGGACACTCAGAGATTCTGAGAGTCTAAGCCCTTATTCTAAAAACTAGGGCTGTTACACTAGACTTAGGTGCATCCATTAATGTTATGTCTATAACTGTATTTACTTCACTTTCCCTTGGACCTTTGCAAACTACAGGTGTGGTGACACAATTAGAAAATCAAAGCTCTGCACATCCTACAGGAATCATTGAAGATGTCCTTGTTAAAGTTAATGATTTAATTTTTCCTATAGATTTTTATGTTCTAGATATGGAAAGTGAGACTTCCACCAATAAAGCTCTAATAAATTTAGGTAGACCATTCTTAAAAACAGCTAGGACAAAGATAGATGTTCATGCAGGAACACTTTCTATGGAATTTGGAGATAGTGTGGTTAGATTCAACATTTTAGATGCTATGAAGCATCCTACTGAGGACCATTCTATTTTTCAAATTGACTTAATAATTGATTTAGTTGATGATAATATAATTAAATTGTTTGATGATGTTGATTTTCCTATATTATCTGATTTTTGTGATTCATTTGTTTGTGATTCATGCATGGATTCTCATCAATGCAATATGTGTGCTGAAATTGAAAAATATCTGTTTAATGATAATAATGATCCAAACTCCCTTAAAACAGAAAATATAGTTCCAGATGTTGTTTCAAAACAATCAGAGTGTAATAATTTGATTAAAGATACATCTGATTATGTTGAAGTATAAGTTGCTGAGACAAATTCAACCAAATTGATTCCTTCAATAATGCAGCCTCCTATGTTAGAGTTAAAACCTCTTCCTAAACATTTAAAGTATGCATATTTAGAGGAAGATAAGAATCTTCTAGTGATTATTTCTAAAAAATTAAATGGTGATCAAGAAACAAGGTTGTTGTAGATTATTAGGAAGCATAAGAAAGCAATTGGTTGGACTTTGACAGATATCCCAGGTATTAGCCCTTCCATGTGTATGCATAGAATTCTACTAGAGGAAGAAGTTAAACTAGTAAGGCAACCACAAAGAAGACTTAATCCCCAGATCCTTAATGTAGTTAAAAAAAGAGGTAACAAAATTATTACAAGCTGGCATCATTTACCCTATATCAGATAGCACTTGGGTCAGCCCTGTACAAGTGGTTCCAAAGAAGTCTGGAATCACAGTGGTCAAAAATGAAAATGATGAACTAATCCTACCAGAATCCAAAATAGTTGGCGAGTATGCATTGATTACAGGAAACTTAACAAAGCAACCTGAAAGGATCATTTTCCTTTACCTTTTATTGATCAAATGTTAGAAATACTGGCAGGTAAGTCTCATTACTGCTTTTTAGATGGATTTTCAGGTTGCTTCCAAATTTATATTGCACTAGAAGATCAAGAAAAAACAACATTTACATGTCCTTTTGGCACTTTTACTTATAGAAGGATGCCTTTTGGCTTATGCAATGCCCCTGGTACCTTTCAACGATGCATGATTAGTATCTTTGCTGATTTTCTTGAAAACTGCATGGAAGTATTTATGGATGATTTCACAGTATATGATTCATCATTTGATGCTTGCTTAAATAGTCAAGATAGAGTATTACATAGATGCATTGAAACTAACCTTGTTCTTAATTATGAGAAATGTCACTTCATGGTAGAAGAAGGAATAGTTTTAGGCCATGTAATATCTAAAAAAGGCATAAAAGTAGATCTTGCAAAAATTGATGTAATTTCTCAATTACCTTATCCTTCTTATGTGTGAGATATTCATTCGTTTCTTGGTCATGTAGGTTTTTATAGGAGGTTTATAAAAAACTTCAGTAAGATAGCCCTTCCGTTGTCTAACTTACTATAAAAAAATATAACATTTGACTTTAATGACAATGTAAAGAGGCTTTTGATTGCTTAAAGAAAGCTTTAATTACTACTCCTATCATCCAAGCACCAGATTGGTCACTTCCATTTGAACTTATGTGTGATGCATCAAATTATGCATTAGGAGCTATTCTTGCTTAAAGAGTAAGTAAAGTACAACATGTTATTTACTATGCCTCACGAACTTTGGATACTACACAAATAAACTATACTACCACAGAAAAAGTATAACACCCCTGATTTTCTGTACTCGAATCCCGATGTAATCGTCATAATTAATAAAAATACGAGTAAATTTTTTACATTCAAAATGTTTCCAAGACACCACCATGATCATATCAAGACCCAAATCACAGAAAACCAAAGAGTGAAATTAAATAACCTATAACTGGATTGATAAATAGTTTGCCCATAACGGTATACAAAAATAATAGAGTATACAACGGAAGAATGTGTATACCGGGCACACGCCTAGTCCCATATATGACGATATGAGAAAAGGCTAGGCAAGCATGCAAACACCAAACACAAACTTATTACTATATCACATTCATACACTTACAAAATATGTATACATTGCCTAAGATACACTAATTATATATATGTATACATATACATACATTTGGAGATCTTCTCCCGACTATCTCAATCATTAATGAACATCGCTCAATTTCAATTCTTCTATTACACATCAAATCATCTCTTACATTCCACATATATATATTCACCATCCACAAATTCAAAGGATTATCTTATACATATTCAAAATCTCTAAATCATCTATATTCTTATAAATAATTCATTTATTACATAAGAACTCATAAATGATGCCGGCCAAGGCACTTCCTCTACCACTATTTACCTTCACCCAAGCTTTAATTAAAATCCAAACTCATCCCATGGCAACCTGCATCACAATGCTAAAAAGGAGACCACATGGGAGAGTGAGTTATACATTCAAAATGACGAATAATATATATATTGTGCTCATGTGTATATGCATACCAACATCATGTGTGCTTTGCTATCAAATCATCAAATTATCATTCATTCATTATCTCATCATTACAATAGGCATACAAGCCTCATGAATCGTAAATCATATCATAAGTAAGCATAAGCACAAACACAATCACATACACAATCACTTTGCCACTTATCAACAAGGGCATTCATAAATCATTATCATCATCTTATTAAATCTTTATCTAATTTCCTAATCGCAAGGGGTTTCTCATCACTCGTGGTCATCCCATCTCAAATGCCATGCTCTTATGGCTAATGCACACGTCAACTGTTTAATGCATATGCAATGGATCCGATTTCATAACACGGGTGATCGCAACCACCATAATCAATCATTCATAATCATTGGTTTCCCGCCTCGCAAGGGGTACTCCCTATAGCAGCCTCACAAGGTGCTTCTCGTGATCGCAACCACGTTCAACAATTCTCATAGGTTTCCCGCCTCGCAAGGGGTACTCCCGCCTCATGATCGCAACCATGGGCATCATAGGTGCTCGCAAGCCCTTTATCATATCAAATACCAAGTGATCACAACCACTGGCTCATCATCATACAATGGTCCCCACAGGGCCTTTCACATTCCACAACCAGGTGATCGCAACCACCGGCACACTATCATATCATCATCCAGTTGGTTTCCCACCTCGCAAGGGGTACTCCCTTCATAGAATCCCGCAGGATCTTTCATCATTGTGATCGCAACCACATAATACCAATGCTATACCATGCCATGAATGCAAAATGCAATAATGCATATGCTCAACAACCTCGCAAGGATATCTCACCCTTTTAATTAGGGATATAATTTAATTTGGCATTTTAATAATTATTCATAATCATTTACAAAGCCCCTCAAGGCACATCATTCATATAATTGGCATTCAATGGCCACAACATCATTCATAACAATCCACACATGGATATCAAAGGGCATAGTAAACATCATAATATCAAGCCACACATGTAACAATCATCATTGCCTTACACACATACAAGTCAATTACTTGTATCAACCACAAGGGTGTCGTAATATTTCCCATTATTCATCAATACTGTTAACGTTGCTTTCGCATAATCATTCTCGGTGATTAAGATTTATAATTCACATTATGCATATTATGGGTATACACAAGTCATCCCAATATCTTAATCGTTATTCATCACCACCATATTATTTCATAGGCATATATATATATATATATATATATATATATCTATACATTCCTTCAAATATTATTCAATATAGGGTAAGAAGGGCCAATACAATCAGAACCGAGAAAAGAAGAGGGAATTCCATCAAGGGTCACTCGCTCAAGCGAGATACCCATTCGCTTGAGCGAGGCACTTCCATCTCGCTTGGGCGCCTCAATTCGCTCGGGCGGAATTGTTCCAGTAACCATTTCCACATGCATTCGCTCGAGCGAGGCTCCCTTCAACTAGCCACTCGCTCGGGCGAGAATTGTCCAGTAAGGAATCCTACTGATACTCGCTTGGGTGAGACACTCACTCGCTTAAGCGATATCTGACCAGAGGTCTTCCTTCCTTTCCACACTCGCTCACTCTGCGAGGCTTCCCAACACTCGGTTTTTCACTTGGTGAATTTATTCCAGAACTGATTCCTCTCGTTTGATCCTTCACTTGGCTAAATAATTCTAAGGCCGACCGTCTCTCGCTCGGACTTTCACTCAACAATTTACTTCAAAATCGACTCATCACTCGATCGGTATTCCACTCGGTAAATCATTCCAAAACTGACTCTACAACTGATCGGTCCTCACTCGGTAAATTATTTCAAAACCAATTCATCTCTCGAGCGGTCTATCACTCGGCAAATTGATTCCAAAAATCGATTTCCTTTCTCTCTCACTCGAGTGAGGTATCCTAGCACTAAGTCTTCCACTCGGGCGAAGTTATTCCAGAGTACTTCTGGACAGACTCACCGTACACCCCCATCGGTGCCATCCCACTCGGAATTACACCCTCGGAGGCACTCCACTCGGAACTAGTTACACTGAACTCAGAAATTTCCACTCGAAACTCCACTGCCCTGAATATCATACTGGGAGGCCTTTCCCTCGGAATTATATGCACTTCCTCACTCGGAAGGTCCTGTCTCGGACATAGCTCACTCGGAATTTCACTCAGAAATTCGCCACATCTTAAATTATTTTCAAAAGTTCCCGCTCGGACGGAATTCGTCCAGCATCAATGTCCTCCCTTGCTCGCTCAAACGCGGCCACACCCACTTGAGCGAGGTTCGTCCAGAATCTCACCTGTTCATTATTCACTCGTCTCGCTTAAGCGGAAAGCTCGCTCGCCTGAGCGAGATAGGCCTAGAGGCCATAATACTGATACATAGGATCCTCGCCTGAGCGAGATCCCATCTCGCCTCAGCGAGAATATCAGGTTACGCGCAAAAAAATGAGAAACTCATAACCAAACATACCAAAACTTATACCAGCCAAAATTCATCAAATCTAATATGGCATATACATCATATTAGGCATTTAAAACCTGTCCCAGACCTTTATACCCATTAACATTCAATCCAATCTATTAATCATGTCAAATTCAAACTTGCCATCATCTTATATGAATATACATTTTCCTATCAATTCAACACATATTCTCATGCACCATACACAAAATTTCATCAGATTGCCATTCATATCATCTCACTAACTACATGGCAAGGCAAGCATAAGTATTCATCACATACAACAATCACTATTGTTTTACTCATGCAATTTGAATGTAAACTCCTCTCCTACCTCGAGGGAAGAGCTGAAACGGTTCCAATGCTCTGAATGCTCCATTGTATCACCCGGAATACGATCTACACACCATATGCAAGTATATTCACATAATTAATAACCATCATAATTTTAAATACTTGCTAGCTTATCATAAAGCTCAACCTCAAGTCCTAGACTTGGTAAACATCAACTTATGCAATTGTGTTAGGCTTCGGGAATTCCTTTCCCAAAGCCAAGATCCTCTAGATCTTAAAGACCAACCAAACTCAACCACATCATCATCACCTCATCCATTACATAATGTAACCTCAAATTGTAACATCCTAATTTTAATAAATAATAATTCCAAAAACAAGGAAAAATTTTCACAAAATCAACCACTGGTCAATCGTCATAAAAAAAGAAGAAGGCAAGGGAAATAAAAGAATATTCATGCGTATGGCAAACAGCGGAAGGAACAAGGCTGGAACTGACCCATTCGGTTCAGCGAAACACATCAGCGCCTGGGAGAAATCCATGACAACTCTGACTCGCTCGGGCGAGGTGTAACACCTTATTACTCGCAACTAATAATTCCAAAAATGTGAGAAAATTTTTCACAAAAGCAGTCACGTAACATTTGATATAGAAGGGAGCAGGCAAGGGGGAAAAACGAGGAGCATTCACGCGCATATAACAACCTACAGAGGAGCTAAAACTGAGGCCGGCTCAAAGGGTTTATCGTAACACACCGGCACTAGGGCGGATTGCACAACACCGTTTGTTCGCTTAGACGAGGTCTGACACCGTCCAGGCGGAGTATGGTAAAGCAGCAGCGGATAGAGGAGATTTCACAAGGAGGCTTCCCTTCGAGTAACACTGGTCACTCAACGGGAGGAAAAGATAAGGGAAAGATGTTAATACATTCACACGCGTAGCATTCGGTGGGAGGGCGGAGTTCGAATCATCTTACCTGGCTAGGCGGGGTATATTTATCCTGGGCGGACAACCTCACAACATTCACTTACTCAGGCGATGTTCAATACCGCCCAGCGAGACAGAATAATGCGACAACGGAGAAAGAAGGTACATAGGCGGAATCTCGAGTTGCTATCTACTTGCTTTAGCATAGTTCTACGCGTTTGGACGAACTGTCCTAGTTACTTGGGCGAGGTATGACACCGCCTAAACGAAATCTGCACAACGCCTCTTTAACACAACTACAAGATAATTTTCTCAATCGGGTATGGACAAGGGTTCACTAGGTAAATCCTCACACTCGCACTTCATTCAGAAAAACGGAAAGTTACAGGGTACATATGCGATAGTAGGTTGTGGAGAAAGGAGGAGCCTGAACCTATTCCGCCCAACTCAACTAATTATGACAACGCCTGGGCGGACTCAACCACAACGCTCAAATCCGGGGTCAAACCGGGGTCTGGATTGTATTAGCATCACAACGGATAGGAAAGGTAATTGAACGGTGTCCCATTCTAACAACTACATCGCTCCAGCGCGAGTCCTCTCGCTTGGGCGAAATACCTCCATACTTCGGGCGGGGTACGACTCCGCCCAACGTATCCGACATAAGTTTTCCTAAGACAATTCTCAATTCGCTCTGACTTGGCTATGGCCTGCTCAATCATACTATCCCTGCGCATCCATTAAAGCACAATTATGAAACAAGGTAGCACATAACATCACACACAAAACCATACATCCATATATATATAGAAGAGTATATGTCAATATTTACAACACAAAAATCGAACTCCTCCTTGTCCATAAAGTCCTATCAATCCCAAAACATTAACATACGACATGAACCAGTCAGGGCTTAATCTAACAACGTCTTAATTAAGCCTTCCAAATGCATCAGCACTCCGCCCAGCATTCCAGCTCTGCTTCTGATCCTGCTCACGAGAGACATTCACTGAAAATGGCCACTGCAGGGGTGAGCTTTTACATGTAAAATGATACTCATAGACTCGGTATCAGCGTCAGTACACGCTCCTGCTATCATTCAACCTTTCTCAAATAACCAAATTCTTACAGTTCAAACAACATTCATGACACACATCATACACAGAGTTTATTCCACATCCAAATATATATTCATGCATTCAAAATCATACACAGGCACATACATAGATTTATACACCACCACAATCAGCCTTATTTCTATATGCATGCCTACGGATCCGACTCGGGTAAAGACTCTCAGTTACGGTCCCCTTTTCTTCTGGCCCCTGGTCCCTCAGCTCTTACCAGGTGGCACCGGCCTCCCCACGGCGTCTCGAGACTCTCTTCTCTAGCTCCAACGGCTACCACGAGCACTATTGGGATCTAGCCAGGGTTGGTAACTGGAAGTCGTTTCCCTTGGGGTTCTTGACCTTCCATGGGTCACCCCACTTTCACTCATGCAACTAACACATTCATTAATACACATCATCGCGCCACGAACACCTTCGCCGTAATCATTAAGCAAGAATGGATTTCCCACACTACTCGTAATCATTCAGTCAATCACACCAGCGCATGTTACAATCGGTCATCAGACTAACATCATTGAGCAATCCAATTAAGAGCATGCACATACATATTTTTCATAGTGACAAGAAAATAGATCCATGCATATCATTCATCATTATCATCTACTAACAGGCTACACCATCGCCACGAAAATCACTATCAGAATCTTAAACCATGCATCAGTTTTAATGATTATAAATACATGCACACACACACCCACACTCAGCAGTACGTTCATCCGGTACCGTTCTTAGACCATGCATTCGACATGCAAGCGCCCCCTACCTTAGAAGAATCCTCAGAAACCTTTCCGTTCTTGTCGTTGGGTCCGATGTCTTTCTCCTGGTTCGTTCGGCCTTCCTTGGCTTTGTCGTATCCTGCGCCTGATTCTGGGATGGAGTGTAGTTCGTTCGTCAGTACTGCAACCAAGGTCTCCAGGAGCGAAGAGTGAGAGAAGAGAAGAAAGATGGAGACGAAGAGAGGAAGTAGAGGATGAAGTGACGGAGGAAGGAGTCCGAAGAAGTAAAAAGTGTGTTCATCACCAAAGGCTCACGGTATATATATATGTACATGCGCACAGTAAGAGAAAAGTGGGATGGGAGAGTGTGTGCTTCAGCAGCCACGTGCACTCCACCCCATTCCCTGACCACCACCATTTTCATATTTTAATGGCTTAAACCTACTTAGTTAAATGTAATTAACAGTTATTTTCTAGTTGAAATCAAGTCTTAATGGTTTATTCTTCATTCAGCATTTAATTTCAAAACTGGGATGTTACACGAGGTCCAGGGACGCTTGGGCAAAATCACAGTAAGAGTCTTCCAAACTCGCACGCTCGCTGGAGTGAGAAGCCCCACTCGGCTAATCCACCATTCAGAATACGAGATAGCCATTCGCTGGGTAACGCTCAAACCACTCGGGATTAAAGGGTTCCATTCGCTCGGGAACAACCCCAATATTCGCTTCCCTCGGCAACCCATAACTTAGTCTCTCAATTTTCTTCATAAAGTCAGCCTAAGGATCCACTCGGGAAATGATTGTAATCCCACTCGGATTCTATCAAACCCCCTTCTCACTCAGAATATATCCTATTCGAACATCATTCTACGTGATCCACCCTTAGCACATTCGGGTCACATTACACTTCCACTATCCGGTGTGCATTCACATTCACTCGGGAAAATTAGGTAGTTAGGTCCCACTCAGACTTAGTCAGAACTCCACCACTCGGTATACAGACCCTTACTCACTCGGATTTTACATCTTTCACTCGGATTATCAATGTTTTACACTCAGAACCCATTCCATTCTAAACCACTACGCTAACTCCTCTCTCAGGTGGAGAATTATCCAAGGTTTTCCACTCGGGAATGAGAACTCTTCCTCATTCAGGTTTACCTATAATCTTCATTCGGAGTCACTCAGAATCTTCACTCGGACTTCACTCGGAATTGTCTCCACCCTCATTCAGGTTTACCTATAATTTTCACTCAACAGTTCTTTCCCACAAGGACTTCACTCGGAATTGTCTCCACCCTCACACACTCAGAATTTACTAACCTTTCCCGAGCAATTCCTAACCTTACAATTTAGTTTGGCTCCAATCCTGGTTTCCTTATTAGGCTTACAGTAGCACTCGGTTAACTTTTCAAAAACTCCAACTTCAGTGACAGTTGATCACCCTTCATATTCCATTACCAATTATCCTTTTAGTAGCCAATCCATACCCAGCAACCTCTAATCCTCTCGGAAGCAGACACGTCAAAGTCAATAAACCCTTTACCTTCATTTTGGTACACAATCACATAACACTCATTTAAGATAACTCTCATCATCACTCGGAATCGTCTGAAAGACTCACCATCACCATAAGCAGTTACAGCTTCACCTGCCCGACTCATGAATTGCTGCATCCAACTTATAGGATGACGTCTCATTCCTATAGCGTTACAACAATCACATGGTCACTACAACGTGTACGCTGCCATATTACCTATGGCAGGAAGAGTCATCTCAGAGCAGCATGCCTCACACGGACCAGACTTCACCCAACTAATACTAATTCACACGGTGGTTAATGGCAGTTCACACACATAAATAATACACCTACATCAACATCATGCAGCACATAGGGTACATCACACATCAATAATCATGAAAATGATTTATCACCTCTGTAAAACAGAATTAAGGCAATACAACAATCGGCTTCTAGCCAGCACCGAGTAAATATTTCCTCTAAATCTTATTCCTCACAACCATGGTTTGGACTAAATTCTCAGTTCTCAGTTATATAATGACATCACTCATTCGGCTTCATGCAATTCAGTCAGGATTAAGTAATTCACATTCACATATGTTATCATAACACACCATAGACTCGGCAACGACACTAATACACATACAACCACTCAGTCGGATTTTATAACAATTATTCACGGCTATATTATTGTTCACTACAGCATGCACCGTAACCATAACCACACATTGCACTCAACAATAGCATCAATATATATATATATGTGTTCATCCAAGCGAATTTACTTAAATCAATTCTCAACTACATTAAGGATTTCATTCACAACATCATATCCAATCGGGAGTTGCACAATAACATACATTCTCAATTATGACACCACATTACACTCGGTAACAGTATCGGTACATACATATTCATTCAGTCAGAATTCACTTATACGTCATCATCTAGTCGGGGTTCATTCAAATCATTCAAATCCATGCAACCCACGTTACTCTCCCTAACAACGTTCTCACACGCACCGATCAACTCACTCAGCTAATACTTACTCACAAGAATTAATGGCAATTCACATGCATATATATAAGCACATATTCTCATCAACATTATCATGATTCATCACGTAGGGCACGTCGCACAGTAACAATCATGTAATATAATTTACCCCTACGGTAAAACAGTATAATGGCTACAGGCTTTCGACTTGTACAAAAAAAAAATCATACACCTCTTCATTACTCATAAGTTAGCGTAACTCTCCTGATGACAATCGTCAAGTAGCAGTTACTATCACCCCAAAATGGTGTAATAACAGTCGGTTTCCGACCATTACCGTGTAATTGCTTCTTCCTTAGATCTTATCCACCATAAACCATACAGTATCATATACACATATATATGTATACGTGTGTACCAACATTCAATACATACACGCTATCATTCAATCAGAATCTATCCAGTCAGCTCTCGGCTATATCACTTACATTATTTACAATCCCATATAATCACAGCCATAGGCTCACCTTGCACTTAGCGACAGCATCAACACATATATATTCAATCATCCAATCGAAAAATCAAATTCACATTCGGCCATACAATTCATATCATTCACCACAGCATGCATTACAGCCACAACATTAATATACATACATTCATTTAATCGGATTCCATTCAATCATGTTATTCTAAATAACATTCCACATATTCATGTAATTCATATTGAGCTCAACAGCCACTATAGTGTGCACACATTCCTTTCACCCGGATTTAAAAGGGACTCCTCACTCTGAATTATTTAGTCACTCTTCACCCGGGAAACCTCAACAGTTATCACTCGAAGGGTATCCGGATCGATTCCCACTCGGTGTCACCCGTCCTCTTCACTCATTCTTACTCGACAACTCTAATCTCTCCTACTCTGGTTTTCCCACTAAGTCAAGACTCGCTCGGATTTTCTATCTACTTAATGATTTATTATAATGGATCCACTCAGAGTCGTAGGTGTCATCTTCTGGTTGGTAAACTCTTGCTCGGCATCACACTGTCTCATTCACTCGGGATTACCTAGGTTTCCTTTCACTCGGAGGGAGTCACTAACTCTCTTCCCACGTCAACACTCGTCTCCACTTTTGACTTATAGTTAAACTAATCTCTCGCACACAACAAATACGCATACGTATATTACTCGGATCTTCATGCACAGTATAGGAGTTCACGTAACATGGAGGGTGTAATTAATTACAGGCACCAATTTATGTCTTCTACTCCAAGGGTTCAGGTTCAAGTAAAAGGAACTAAGGCTAACACATTTCTTGTATCTCAAATCATATACTATTCATTCATCACACGTTCAAATTCCTCAACAAGGCACAAGCATACAACCACACCATTCATGTACCAAATCATCAAACACATACAATACCGATTAAGTCAGGGCATACAATCAATCGGACCAGGAGGGAAATGACCTCCTATTCACAAATCAATATCACAATAATGATGACCACTCGGTCATACTGCATACAACCGCTTACACTCGGTAAGCATACCTTGGCCTTGGACCTTTCGGTCTGCTCTGATACCAAAATGTAACATCTTAATTTTAATAAAAAATAATTCCAAAAACAAGGAAAAATTTTCACAAAATCAACCACTGGTCAATCGTCATAAAAAAAGAAGAAGGCAAGGGAAATAAAAGAGTATTCATGCATATGGCAAACAACGGAAGGAACAAGGCTGGAACCGACCCATTTGGTTCAGCGAAACACATCAGCGCCTGGGCGAAATCCATGACAACTCTAACTCGCTCGGGCGAGGTCCAAGGACGCTTGGGCGAAATCACAGTAAGAGTCTTCCAAACCCGCACGCTCGCTGGAGTCAGAAGCCCTACTCGGCTAATCCACTATTCAGAATACGAGACAGCCATTCGCTGGGTAACGCTCAAACCACTCGGGATTAAAGGGTTCCATTCGCTCGGGAACAACCCCAATATTCGCTTCCCTCGGTAACCCATAACTTAGTCTCTCAATTTTCTTCATAAAGTCAGCCTAAGGATCCACTCGGGAAATGAAGGTAATCCCACTCGGATTCTATCAAACCCCCTTCTCACTCAGAATATATCCTATTCGAACATCACTCGACGTGATCCACCCTTAGCACATTCGGGTCACATTACACTTCCACTATCCGGTGTGCATTCACATTCACTCGGGAAAATCAGGTAGTTAGGTCCCACTCAGACTTAGTTAGAACTCCACCACTCGGTATACAGACCCTTACTCACTCAGATTTTACATCTTTCACTCGGATTATCAATGTTTTACACTCAAAACCCATTCCATTCTAAACCACTGCGCTAACTCCTCTCTCAGGTGGAGAATTATCCAAGGTTTTCCACTCGGGAATGAGAACTCTTCCTCATTCAGGTTTACCTATAATCTTCACTCGGAGTCACTCAGAATCTTCACTCGGAACCACCAACTTGACATAATTTCACTCATCAATAGCCCTCGGGTCATTTAGCAACACGTCCCAGTCGGAAAACGCATCGAGTCAGTACGAAGCACATACATAGGAATACATATTCTCAGAAACATAAATCTGCCCACAAATTCAATCCATCGACCCACAAGCATGTAACCATATACTCAGAATACTCATTAACTTGATATTATGCGTTTACCAATACGATACCACACAATGACACCATGATTATTCAATCTTTATAAATGGATATGTTTGATCGTCATTTTACATAAGAGCCGGCCAAGGCTACACGGACAGAACATAATAAAGCGATACAGGTACTCATCGGTCGGAGTGTACCACACTCGGACTTGAAACCTTATCATCATTTTCGAGCACGACCTGCACACACTGAAAAATGGTGTAGGAGTGAGCTTTTGCATATAAAGTGACAGTTATTGACTCAGACTTTACCTCCATTCTCAATTATATAATTTACCGGGTTCAATCCATAACGATATATATATATTGCCAATTAATTTAAGGGTCGTACCACATCATTCAATCGGAAGTTGCACAATAACATATATTCTCAATCATATCATCACACTGCACTCAGCAACGGTATTAATACCCGTACATTCGTTCAGTCGGAATTTGCTCATACTACATCGTCTAGTCGGAGTTCACTCAATTCATTTAATCCATGCAATTCACAATAATCTCACTAACAATGCTCATAGACTCATGCATGCGGATCCGACTTAAACAGTGAGTTCAGTACAGATTCCTTCCCGGTCCCTCGTCCACTAGCCTTTTCCGTGTGGCACCGGTCACCCCGTGACGTCTCGAGACCCAGCTCTAGCTCCATCGGCTACCACGGGTCCTCATGGATCTAACCAGGAATCTGACTGGAACTCGTTTTACATGACTCTAGATGCCTTTCCGACCCCCCATCCTCATGGAACTGGTCAGGTATCTGGGAATTGTAACATCCCTGTTCTTTTAAGAATAATTTTACTCTTGTAAAATTTGAATTATGAAAGGTTGTGAGTAAGAATAAGCCAATATATACCCTTTTAATGGTCTAGAGTATCTCAAAAATGTCATTTTTGCACATAATAATAGAATTTATATGGACCATTAGTGAAATTATGCAAAAACCGAGTGAAAAGGGCTCTGTTCCGAGTGACAGAGAAGAATTCCGAGTGAATGATTAGAAATTCCGAGTGAAGGAGAGAATTCCAAGTCAGTATCATGTTTTCCGAGTAAAACATGACTGAGAAGGCTACCACCGGGTGGAGTCCTGACCTGAGAGGCAATTATGAGTGAAGTGTGTTTAAAAGAACCACTCCTGAGTGAAAATTCGAGTCAAAACACCCTAGAAATGCTCGATTCCGAGTCAAATACTTCCTTTTCTGAAGGAAATTACTCTGATTGGGGCATTCCAAGTAAAAGAATGCTTAAATACTCATGTTTATGTTGATTTGATGCTTCCTACCGACTGGAGTGTGTTATGGAATCAATTGGGAAGGATTCCGAACGGTTTCATATGTAGTTGCTTAGGAAACTGAGTGGAAAATGGTAGAGGGAGCCAATTTCGAGTGAGATATACCCTACTGGACCAAAACCGAGTGAGACTCGTACGTGTAGGTCCTGTTTCGAGAGGTAATGGCTTAAATAAACATTAATTGGAAATATAGTTGAAGAAGTTGGCCTAAACCGAGTGAACCAAGTGAATGAAGACTCGGATTTCCGAGTGAAGACTCTGAGAAAGAGAGGACTTGGTCTGGACAGGTATTACCGAGTGAGAAACTGAGTACATGAGTCGGTTTCAAAGGAATTCCGAGCGAAGAATTGAAGCCTCACTCAAGCGAGCCTTGCATTTGTTGACTCGGAAGTAAGAATTCCAGTCGGTATAGTGGTTAACCGAGTGGAATTTTCACTCGGTATTCAGTGTCAGTAGTGCGTATTGACTCCAATTTTATCTTTTAATGATTATTTAATTCAATAATGCGCATTATAGATAGTGGACGACCAGAAATGGGCACTGACTCAGCCTATCCTCTTAATTAATTCCCACTGACCCTCCATTATCACTCCACTAACAGCCACTCAGAAAAGCTATCCCCCATTCCACTCACTCTCTCCCTATTTAAACCAACTCAAGGATTCTCAGAACCCACACACACGACACAAACACCCCTTCATCATTTTCCTTTCCAGCAAGCTTCTGTCTCTCTCTTTCCTCTTCTGTTTCACTCAGAATTCGTGTAGGACAGTGAAAGAGAACTTCTTCTTCTCCTCTAGGAGCTCCATAAAGGTAAGGGGGTATATTCTTGGGTGCTCTGTGGGAAAACCGAGTGAAGGAAAGGGTTAAGGAACTTGTTCCTCACCTTTCCAGGACAGATTGTGTGAATTAAATGCCTTAATTGTTATTATTTGTATTTATATATATATATTTGTTATTAAATGCATATAATCAGTGAGGAATTGTGAAATGATATGAACTGTATTGGACTGAAAATACTAAGCATCATGGGTACCGTGTGATTTCCAGTGAAAAATTATGAATAGAAGATGGATTTAATGATAACAGGTTCTGCTTTATGTTAATCCGACCGGTTTTACATCTATAACAACTCAGTTTTGCTTAGTTTCAATTGGATTCAACCTTAACTGAATGTATTTTATTCTGATAGAACAATTCTTCACTCGGTAAACAACCTAATTTCACTCAGAGAACATTTCCTAGTATATTTTCACTCGGACAGCATCTTCCCAGTTTTATTTTACTCGGAAAACAGTTTTGTTTCACTTATAAAACCCCTTTTCAGTGATTTAACTCGGTAAACACCTTAATTTCACTCAGAAAAACTTATCAGTGTGATTCTACTCGGATTTATAATCATTTCACGTATAAAACTTCTTTCAGTCGGAATTTACTCAAGAATTAATTAATTTCACTCAGAAAAATTTATCAGTGTGATTCTACTCGGATTTATAATCATTTCACGTATAAAACTTCTTTCAGTCGGAATTTACTCAAGAATTAATTAATTTCACTCAGAAAACTCCTCTTTGACTGATACCACTCGGAATTATATTCTATTCCACTTAGAGACTCATTTTCACTCGGATTTGCAAACAATTCTACTCAGGAAACCATTTTTATACTGATTTCACACGGAATCATGTTTTTAATTCACTCAGAAACTTATTTCACTCAGAATTTAAGTTATTTCTTTAAGAAAACTCTTTTCAGTTTCTGTTTCACTCAGAAAACATATTAATTTCATTTAGAAAACTCTGCTCAGCTTTATTTCACTCGGATTCATAGCTATCTCATGCGGAAAACTCATTTTCACTCGGATTCAAGTTGTTCTAGTCGGAAAACAGCATTCCAGTTCATTTTCACTCGGACCCAAACTTATTTCAGTCGGAAAACAGCTTTCCAGTGTCATTTCACTCGGATTTTTAGCCAGATCGCTTGGAGAACCCTTCTCTGTATGATTCCACTCGGAATCATACTTATTTCACTCGGATTTACCCCTGTTCCACTCAGAAAACTCTGTTTTTAGTGTTTTTCACTTGAATTTTCAATTGGAAACTAATCTTTACTACTTTTTAAGTTATTGGTAAGTTATAATTATCATTCTTATTCTATTATTATTATTATTTATTATCAAACTTAATATTGTTATTATTATTATTAGTTTTATTATATTATACATTGTTAACATCTTAATTATGCGTAATTACATAAAGAATATATTATTTTACTCTTTATGGAAAATATAATTTTAACCAAGATATAATAGGTATATTTCTAAAATAATAAACGAATATCTTACAATGTTTAAACAATTGATGGAATTCAAAGAATTTGGGAATGATATGATGAGACTGGAAACACATAAGATACCCAAGGAATCAATTGATAAAATAAATGCATTTCGCATCATGAAAATATTTTTGAAGAAGAAAAACCTCTAGAGCATACACTTGGTACAGTGGAGGACACTCACGTTCGATCTCCATGAAGAATCTTGGGAGTACAACTGGAACGGCAACCCAATGGCATCAGAGTCGCGCCTGATAGCCGGGTGAGACGATGCAATTCTAGTGTACTTTGACTAAATGACGGAGTGTAACTATGATCGTAGGGATCCAAGTTCCAAAAATATTTAAACCAATGATGAAAACCAATGAGTTCATTTGTACCATATGGAACTTGGGCGGACCCTGATCGCTCTAGATGATTGGAATGGAGATATTCCAAAGAATGAGAAGAAGAAATGATTTCTTGGGCCCACATGCATCATGAGACTTAATCAAAGATAAATCATAATAAATTCAATTCATGCATTTTCATGACGACATGCTTGATTGTTATAAATATGTTAATTGGATGAACTATGTAATATTATTTGTTAACTGGATTATGTCCGCACCGGATTAACCAATCAGGGTCTTGGGTTATACTCACCCTTACTGTTGACAATTTTCAAAGGAAATAGGAAATCAAGAACCTGAGTATGAAGAATAGCAATCTGCTGAACCAAATGAGAATGCTCCTTAAATAGAATATAAGTATCTGAATATTGACGGATGACTGTATAATATTTAAGGGTGCCTGCGTGCCTCATTCTGTTAAGAGTACAATTACTTGCAGTTTGTGAATGACTATGTGATCTATATAATATTGCTTCCACTGATATGCCATTATTTTATAAAAAAAAAATATTCACTTTTTCTAAAAACTGTTAACACTCTCAGTTAAATAGGATGAACCTACAGAAGGATTTGTCTTATCTAACCGAGGGTGTTACATTGGTGGTATCAGAGCATAGTCGATTCATTAAGCTTGGGGAGTGGACCATTAGGTTTCCACGTACTCTGATAGAAATATTGAAGAGTCCATAACACTCCTAAGACTAAATATCCTATGTGGAATGCACCATATAACACATACCCTGAATCTATTTGTTGATATTCTTTCAGCAAATTCCTAATGGCACGCCAAAATAACAATCATGTGATGGAGAATCTTCTTACCAGAATTGTGGAGGTAATAGAACGACAAGAGTTACCTCATGCTTCTGCCAGACAGGGATTAGCTGATTTTCAAAGGAACAATCCTACGCAGTTCAAAGGAGGCTTCAATCCAGAAGGAGCACAACTATGGATTGAACACCTTGAAAAGATTTTTGCCGCTATACGATGTTCTGATGAGGATTGTGTAACCTTTGCTGTCTTCATGCTGGTTAGAGAAGCATAACACTAGTGGACTCATGCTAGAGTCAGACTAGCTACTGATGGGCATATCATTACTTGGGGACGATTCAGGACAAAATTTCTCGCTAAATATTTCCCTGAAGACATAAGGAGACAGAAGGAGCAGGAATTCTTCAATCTGAAACAAGGTAATATGACTGTTGGGGAGTACGCTGCTAAATTTGATGAATTGGCAAAATGTTGTCCCTACTATACCCACATGGGAGAAGCGTCAAGATGTGCAAAGTTCGAAGCAGGGCTACGACATGAGATTCGTCAAGCCATATGTTGTCAACAAATTACACAATTCACTACTTTGGTTGACAGATGCCGCATATTTGAGAACACCTCTAATCTTCGATGACCTGGAGCGTCTAATCATGGGCCAGAATGACGTATGCCAGATCGACAGCAAAGAAGGGATTTTCGAGCAGATCGGCCATATTTCTGACCTTTCAACTCAGCCAACCGAATTCCTCCTAGAGGTCAGGAGAACCAAAGCGGTAAAAACTGCACAATTTATGGATGGATTGGACATCGTGATGCTGACTGTTGGTACAGAAATAAAAATAACCAACAACAAGTAACTCAAGGACAGGAAGTACGACCAACAGGTCAAGGAAGTGGAGGATCTACTACAAATACCTCTACCAACAATGTCCCAAGGATGCAAAATATTCACCGCGGCAACAATTTCAATCAGAACAATAATCCTAGAAGGCCCGGAAATAACTCTACTGGAAGACCAGGAGGAAATGCTAGAGTTTTTACCATGAATGGTGCGGAAGTATCACAAGAAAACGATCTTGTGCAAGGTACATGCTTTATAGGAAGTACTCTATTAAATGTATTATATGATTCTGGAGCCACTCATTCTTTCATATCTGAGGATTGTGTAAAACATTTAAAGCTTCCTACAACCTCTCTGCCTAATAAGATGATTGTCACGACAGCTGCAAATAAGCCCATTTGCCCTTCCTGCATGTGTTTGAAATGTCCTCTCAACATCGAAGGGAAAGCTTATCAAGTAGATCTGATATGTTTGCCTTTGATTGATCTAGATATTGTTCTAGGAATGAATTGGCTTGCTGCCAACCATATTCTGATTGATTGTCATAATAGATCCATCACTCTCGGGTCTACTACATCTCATTGTGATCAAAACACTGATCCTTGTCCTATTAGCTCAGAAAAGGTAATTCCAGCAAAGGAAGTCCAACTATACATGATCCTTACTGAATCTGAAAGTAAGGCCACTCCTCAAATTGACCAGATTCCTGTTGTTCAGGAATTTCCAGAAGTTTTTCCTGATGAAATACTAGAGCTACCACCAGAGCGGGAAATTGAGTTCAGTATTGACATTATACCGGGCATAGGACCAATCTCTATTGCTCCTTACCGAATGTCACCCAAGGAACTCAGTGAACTTAAAGAACAAATAGAAGAACTTTTAGAGAAAGGAATGATTAGACCCAGTGTCTCACCTTGGGGAGCACCAGTTCTTCTAGTCAAAAAGAAGGATGGTAGTATACGATTATGTGTTGACTATCGTCAGTTGAATAAAGCTACAATCAAGAACCGATACCCTCTCCCAAGAATTGATGATTTGATGGACTAATTACGAGGAGTCACTATCTTCTCGAAAATTGATCTGCGATCAGGGTATCACCAAATCAGAGTGAAGAAAGATGATGTACCCAAAACAGCATTCAGAACACGATATGGACACTATGAGTATCTTGTTATGCCTTTGGAGTTACCAATGCACCTGCTGTCTTTATGGGATACATGAATCGAATCTTCCATGAGTACTTGGACAAATTCGTGGTTGTATTCTTTGACGATATTCTCGTCTACTCCAAGAACCATGAGGAACACGAGGAGCATCTCCGAATTTTTCTGAATACTTTGCGTGCAAGGCAATTGTACGCCAAGTTTTCAAAATGTGAATTCTGGTTGACATAAGTAAAATTTTTAGGACATGTCATTTCTAAGGAAGGAATTGCTGTGGATCCTACAAAGGTAGAAGCTGTACTAAATTGGGAACAACCTAAGAATGTGACGGAAATCCGCAGTTTCCTTGGACTGGCTGGATATTATCGTCGATTCATCGAGAATTTCTCTCGAATTGCAGCACCTTTAACTAGGTTGACTCGTAAGGATCAACCATTTGAATGGACTGACAAATGCGAAAGCAGTTTTACGGAGTTACGCCAATGACTCACTAGTGCACCTGTCTTGATTTTGCCAGATCCTGCCAAGCCATATGAAGTATATTGTGATGCATCAAGACAAGGACTGGGATGTGTTCTAATGCAAGAAAGAAAGGTTGTTGCTTATGCCTCACGACAGCTAAGATCACATGAAGTTAATTATCCCACACATGATTTGGAATTAGCTGCAGTTGTGTTTGCCTTGAAAATCTGGAGACACTACTTGTATGGTACATACTTTGAAGTCTTCAGTGATCATAAAAGTTTGAAGTATCTATTCGACCAGAAAGAGTTGAATATGCGACAACGTAGGTGGATGGAATTCATCAAGGATTATGATTTCAAACTCCGATATCATCCTGGAAAAGCAAATGTTGTGGCTGATGCACTCAGTAGAAAGGCTTTACGCCTATCATATATGATGACAAAGGAGTTGGAATTGATCGAACAATTTTGCGATTTGAACCTGGCAGTAACACCAAAAAGGGGAAGCCTTATGGTTGGAATGTTAAGAATTTCCAATGATTTCCTAGAACAAGTCAAAGAAGCTCAAGCCAATGATCAGGAGTTTCAAGATCTAGTAGAAAAGACAAAAGAAGGAGTCTCAGAGTTTAGCAAAGATGAACATGGGGTGATCAGGTATCAACAGAGACTCTGTATTCCAGTCAACACAGATCTTAAAAGATCCATCCTAGATGAAGCACACAAAAGTAAATACAGTATCCACCCAGGATCAACCAAGATGTATCAGGACTTGAAGAAATTATTCTGGTGGCAAGGAATGAAAAGGGATATCGCTGAGTATGTAACAGCTTGCCTGATGTGTCAGAAGGTAAAGGCGGAACAACAACGACCAAGTGGGACCCTTCGTCCTTTGGATATTCCAGAATAGAAATGGGATGAGATTGCTATGGACTTCGTGCATGGATTTCCCAAAACATCAGCTGGATATGATGCTATTTGGGTAATCGTGGATCGATTAACAAAGACCGCTCACTTCATTCCTGTCAATATAAAGTATTCCCTAGAGAAACTCACCCAGATCTATATCAAGGAAATTGTACGATTACATGGAACTCCCACTGCAATTGTGTCCGATCGAGATCCTCGTTTCACATCATAATTTTGGAAGAGCCTGCAACAAGCTCTGGGAACTCGTCTGAAGTTAAGTTCCGCATATCACCCACAGACAGACGGACAATCAGAAAGAACAATCAAGACTCTTGAAGATTTGTTGCGTCTTTGTGTCCTAGAACATGGGGGAAGTTGGCAAGAATACCTTCCACTTGTGGAGTTCACTTACAACAACAGCTACCATACCAGTATCGGAATGGCCCCCTATGAAGCTTTATATGGAAGGAAATGTCGTACACCTTTATGTTGGTATGAGACTGGTGAAAATACAATAATTGGACCAGAGATTGTTCAGAAGACTACAGAACAAGTCCAAAAGATCCAAATGGCAATGAAGGCTTCGCAAGATAGACAAAAGAGTTACTACGACAAACGTAGAAAGCCATTGGAATTTGAAGAGGGCGATCACGTATTTCTCAAAGTTACCCCTACCACTGGAGTAGGAAGAGCTTTGAAGGCCAAGAAGTTAAGCCCCAGATACGTAGGACCATATCAGATTTTGCAAAAGATAGGAACTCATGCCTACCGTATTGCTTTGCCACCCGAGCTGTCAAACCTTCACAATGTCTTTCATGTCTCTCAACTCCGCAAATATGTACCAAGCCCTGATCATGTTCTAAGTCCCGATCAATTTGTTTTGAAAGAAAACCTTACATTTGAAGCATCGCCAGTTAAGATTGCTGACCAATGTCTCAAACAGCTAAGAGGCAAGGAAATCCCTTTGGTCAAGGTAGTTTAGAGTCAAATAGATGATGGGGATGCTACTTGGGAAATTGAGGAGAAAATGAGAGAATTGTACCCTCAATTATTCCAACTTTGAATTTCGGGACGAAATTCCTAAAAGGGGAGGAGAATGTAACATCCCTGTTCTTTTAAGAATAGTTTTACTCTTGTAAAATTTGAATTATGAAAGGTTGTGAGTAAGAATAAGCCAATATATACCCTGTTAATGGTCTAGAGTATCTCAAAAATGTCATTTTTGCATATAATAATAGAATTTATATGGACCATTAGTGAAATTATGCAAAAACCGAGTGAAAAGGGCTCTGTTCCGAGTGACAGAGAAGAATTTCGAGTGAATGATTAGAAATTCCGAGTGAAGGAGAGAATTCCGAGTCAGTATCATGTTTTCTGAGTAAAACATGACTGAGAAGGCTACCACCGAGTGGAGTCCTGACCTGAGAGGCAATTATGAGTGAAGTGTGTTCAAAAGAACCACTCCTGAGTGAAAATCCGAGTCAAAACACCCTAGAAATGCTCGGTTCCGAGTCAAATACTTCCTTTTCTGAAGGAAATTACTCTGATTGGGGCATTCCGAGTAAAAGAATGCTTAAATACTCATGTTTATGTTGATTTGATGCTTTCTACCGACTAGAGTGTGTTATGGAATCAATTGGGAAGGATTCCGAACGGTTTCATATGTAGTTGCTTAGGAAACCGAGTGGAAAATGGTAGAGGGAGCCAATTCCGAGTAAGATATACCCTACTGGACCAAAACCGAGTGAGACTCGTACGTGTAGGTCCTGTTCCGAGAGGTAATGGCTTAAATAAACATTAATTAGAAATATAGTTGAAGAAGTTGGCCTAAACCGAGTGAACCAAGTGAATGAAGACTCGGATTTCCGAGTGAAGACTTTGAGAAAGAGAGGACCCAGTCTGGACAGGTATTACCGAGTGAGAAACTGAGTACATAAGTCGGTTTCAAAGGAATTCTGAGCGAAGAATTGAAGCCTCACTCAAGTGAGCCTTGTATTTGTTGACTCGGAAGTGAGAATTCCAGTCGGTATAGTGGTTAACCGAGTGGAATTTTCACTCGGTATTCAGTGTCAGTAGTGCGTATTGACTCCAATTTTGTCTTTTAATGATTATTTAGTTCAATAATGCGCATTATAGATAGTGGACGACCAGAAATGGGCACTGACTCAGCCTATCCTCTTAATTAATTCCCACTGACCCTCCATTATCACTCCACTAATAGCCACTCAGAAAAGCTGTCCCCCATTCCACTCACTCTATCCCTATTTAAACCAACTCAAGGATTCTCAGAACCCACACACACGACACAAACACCCCTTCATCATTTTCCTTTCCAGCAAGTTTCTGTCTCTCTCTTTCCTCTTTTGTTTCACTCGGAATTCATGCAGGACAGTGAAAGGGAACTTCTTCTTCTCCTCCAGGAGCTCCATAAAGGTAAGGGGGTATATTCTTGGGTGCTCTGAGGGAAAACCGAGTGAAGGAAAGGGTTAAGGAACTTGTTCCTCACCTTTCCAGGACAGATTCAGTGTTGTGTGAATTAAATGCCTTAATTGTTATTATTTGTATTTATATATATATATTTGTTATTAAATGCATATAATCAGTGAGGAATTGTGAAATGATATGAACTGTATTGGACTGAAAATACTAAGCATCATGGGTACCGTGTGATTTCCAGTGAAAAATTATGAATAGAAGATGGATTTAATGATAACAGGTTCTGCTTTATGTTAATCCGACCGGTTTTACATCTATAACAACTCGGTTTTGCTTAGTTTCAATCGGATTCAACCTTAACTGAATATATTTTATTCTGATAGAACAATTCTTCACTCGGTAAACAACCTAATTTCACTCAGAGAACATTTCCTAGTATATTTTCACTCGGACAGCATCTTCCCAGTTTTATTTTACTCGGAAAACAGTTTTGTTTCACTTATAAAACCCCTTTTCAGTGATTTAACTCGGTAAACACCTTAATTTCACTCAGAAAAACTTATCAGTGTGATTCTACTCGGATTTATAATCATTTCACGTATAAAACTTCTTTCAGTCGGAATTTACTCAAGAATTAATTAATTTCACTCAAAAAAATTTATCAGTGTGATTCTACTCGGATGTATAATCATTTCACATATAAAACTTCTTTCAGTCGGAATTTACTCAAGAATTAATTAATTTCACTCAGAAAACTCCTCTTTGACTGATACCACTCGGAATTATATTCTATTCCACTTAGAGACTCATTTTCACTCGGATTTGCAAACAATTCTACTCAAGAAACCATTTTTATACTGATTTCACACGGAATCATGTTTTTAATTCACTCAGAAACTTATTTCACTCAGAATTTAAGTTATTTCTTTAAGAAAACTCTTTTCAGTTTCTGTTTCACTCGGAAAACATATTAATTTCATTTAGAAAACTTTGCTCAGCTTTATTTCACTCGGATTCATAGCTATCTCATGCGGAAAACTCATTTTTACTCGGATTCAAGCTGTTCCAGTCGGAAAACAACATTCCAGTTCATTTTCACTCGGACCCAAACTTATTTCAGTCGGAAAACAGCTTTCCAGTGTCATTTCACTCGGATTTTTAGCCAGATCGCTTGGAGAACCCTTCTCTGTATGATTCCACTCGGAATCATACTTATTTCACTCGGATTTACCCCTGTTCCACTCGGAAAACTCTGTTTTTAGTGTTTTTCGCTTGAATTTTCAATTGGAAACTAATCTTTACTACTTTTTAAGTTATTGGTAAGTTATAATTATCATTCTTATTCTATTATTATTATTATTTATTATCAAACTTAATATTGTTATTATTATTATTAGTTTTATTATTATTATACATTGTTAACATCTTAATTATGCGTAATTACATAAAGAATATATTATTTTACTCTTTATGGAAAATATAATTTTAACCAAGATATAATAGGTATATTTCTAAAATAATAAACGAATATCTTACAATGTTTAAACAATTGATGGAATTCAAAGAATTTGGGAATGATATGATGAGACTGGAAACACATAAGATACCCAAGGAATCAATTGATAAAATAAATGCATTTCGCATCATGAAAATATTTTTGAAGAAGAAAAACCTCTAGAGCATACACTTGGTACAGTGGAGGACACTCACGTTCGATCTCCATGAAGAATCTTGGGAGTACAACTGGAACGGCAACCCAATGGCATCAGAGTCGCGCCTGATAGCCGGGTGAGACGATGCAATTCTAGTGTACTTTGACTAAATGACGGAGTGTAACTATGATCGTAGGGATCCAAGTTCCAAAAATATTTAAACCAATGATGAAAACCAATGAGTTCATTTGTACCATATGGAACTTGGGCGGACCCTGATCGCTCTAGATGATTGGAATGGAGATATTCCAAAGAATGAGAAGAAGAAATGATTTCTTGGGCCCACATGCATCATGAGACTTAATCAAAGATAAATCATAATAAATTCAATTCATGCATTTTCATGACAACATGCTTGATTGTTATAAATATGTTAATTGTATGAACTATGTAATATTATTTGTTAACTGGATTATGTCCGCACCGGATTAACCAATCAGGGTCTTGGGTTATACTCACCCTTACTGTTGACAATTTTCAGAGGAATTAGGAAATCAAGAACCTGAGTATGAAGAACAGCAATCTGCTGAACCAAATGAGAACGCTCCTTAAATAGAATATAAGTATCTAAATATTGACGGATGACTGTATAATATTTAAGGGTGCCTGCGTGCCCGATTCAGTTAAGAGTACAATTACTTGCAGTTTGTGAATGACTATGTGATCTATATAATATTGCTTCCACTGATATGCCATTATTTTATATATAAAAAAATATTCACTTTTTCTAAAAACTGTTAACACTCTCAGTTAAATAGGATGAACCTACAGAAGGATTTGTCTTATCTAACCGAGGGTGTTACAGGAATCATCCCACATATGCAATCTCATGCAAATCCACAACAACATCCAAGCTTACCAGACGCGTCTCACATAGCCATCAATGGGTCACAACCGATCCCCCACACAGCAATCAGATTCATTCGGAATCCCACATTCCATTACAACAAAACATGTCTCTATCATAATAACTCACAACAGCAAGCATAGGGAACCACATTACAGTACATCCACTCAACATTTTTAACAGAGTCAGCATACCTTTCCACACGGCATTTAAAATGGGAATCACGCATCAATTCGCATCTCATGTATTCGGGGATAATGGTAACACACACACATTCACTCAGCAAACTCAGATTTTAACAACATGCATCACAGAAGTATTAACAAGCACTCAAAGACGAGGTCACACAACCCTCAACCTTTCACAGATGTCCCAATTCGGAAGTTGCATGCACAATCAGTCAATCACCACACATCGATCTACACATTTCACACACATATTACATTAAAGCAAGCACCAGGGACCCGGTCATAAACCATACGCTTGACATGTAAAGCACCCCCTACCTACTGTCGGGGTTCAGAGACTCTTCAAGTTGCAGTGCTGACCGATCGTCCCTCCGTTACTCCTCCAACAGCCTTCGAGTTCAGCGTTGATCCTGTTAGGAAATCCCTAAGCATGAGCAGCGGAAAAATAAAAGGGATTCCATAGGATTTGCAAGGTTCCGTGTTTCAAAGCACAAAAACAATTTCGAAATTCATTTTGGATTACCTCTTGAAGAACTCCGAAGCAGTCGTAGCCTCGTCCTTTAGGAGTCCACACGAGCACTCCCACCAGAATCGCAACACTTGCCAACTGCTAGTTTGACGGCGTGTAGCTCTTGCAACTTTTGCGAATTTGTGTCTCACTTGAGTGAACGGCCTATGAGCATCTTATGCTCTATTTATAGGCTTAGGTTTGACCTAATTTGTTCTCTCTAAAAGTGGGCTCCTTACTCATTCCAAATGAGTTAGGCCCAATAGCTTTATTTTAGTCCAACTAAAATAAGACAATATTTTCTGATGGGCTTACTCTATGTGTGTGACCCTATAGGTAAAATACCCAGTCATATTAATAATAAACTATTTTATTATTAATATAAAATAAGAGCGGCATCTAGCAATGCATCATTATGTCCGAATATTATCAACATAACCTATAAGTGATAATTATTTAATATGTTTATTCCTTTTGTCACGATATCCTAATTGGGCCCAAGGCATGGTCGCGTCATCCTTGTACGGCCCAATTTATTTTACTTGATACCAGAGTAGACTGGATCCGAATAAATATCTAATATTTATTCTTTCTAGCATGGCCATGCGTTTTCTTAGTCTTACTCCATCAAGTGGCCTATGGATATCACTCCTGTCACATAGGAGAGACAAATCCTATCTGCATCACTCACATCCCTCTGCATAATTTGTTCATTGCCTAATCACAACCTTTATAGTCCTCTTGTTATAGAAGACGTTTAATTGTATTAAAACAATAAACTCCTCATGTAGGAATTGTAGTGACTTCAGGTCGAAGGACTACATATACCATTATCACATTGAGAATCGTTTATGACAATCATGTAACGATCCATGCAACGTTCTCATGGTGGGTCTGTCCAGTACATCATTACTCTTAATGTGTACCTGTGTGAAGACTCGATATCATCTATATCTATGATCCGTGAGATCAGGTCATCAGTACACTCACACACTAGTCTCAGTGTATTTACATGTCCCTATGTAAATACTTGACTAGGGACATTTTAGGAATAATTTTTATATGACCTATTACTCCAAGGATAAATATGTTTTAAAACAATTTTAAACTGAAATATTTATTCTATTGATAAGTAGAAAAATGATACAAATGAAGAAGCATAAAAGCTCATAGTGCATACACCAACAGATCCTGGGCTAGAGTTACTCCTTTCCTCCTACGGGTCCGTCTCCTCCATAGCTCTAAAGCACTTCCAGCACAGCCTTCCAACTGGAATACCACAGCTCCAGGTAGAAGAAGAAGGAGAGGAAGAAGGCAATAGGGAGAAGGAGAGAACAGGGAGTGGAGTCAGAGCTGTGTTGATGTTCCTCCAGGAGCTCTCGACTCTCTCACTGTTCGAGTGGCGACGTGAATGAGAGTGAAGAAGAAGAGAAACAGGGAAGGAGAAACCATATACACGCACAAGAAGAGCTGCTAGCGTGAATAATGAGAGAAAGAGAGAGCTGAAGTTGTCTTATACTTCTAGGGACACATGCGTCCTTTCGCCTGGCACTATTATTATTATTTATTCAATTATTTCTACCCAAATCAGCAATTACTCTAATTAACCATTAATCCTAATTCTGTAATTAACCTTTAATTAATAGCTTAACTTCAATCGGTAATTAAGTTAGAAATCGGGATGTTACACAAATCACCTCAATCCTTCAAACATCATTATTACTCAATATTCAACTTAGCTCTCATATCCTTCAATAACCACAATTAATCATTCAAATTTAAATGGCACACCACAATGGTTTAGAACCTCATCAAATCACAATCTTATCATACCAATCCCTCACATTCCATATTTTCCCCAATTTATTAGAGTTAGGGTTTCACTAAACCCAACAACACTCATTAATATCTATTTATTCCTCATCACCTTCCAACTATGCATTCATCCTCTTCATTTATTACCACCAATGTTAACATTTATGACAACCCACTCTAGGGTTCCACATTAATACTCTCCCAACAACACCTATGCAATAAATACTCCCCCAAATACCAAGAACCCAAGATCTAGGGCATAAACTCATAAAGTATGATGAGGAACTTACCTCACCCAAGAGTTGGCCATGAGCTTCCAAGAGAGGAAGAGAAAACACAAAAATATGAAGAAGAGAGGAGGAGGAGTTCCAGCACAAGCTTCTCCTTCAAGCTTCCATGAAAACGAAAATGGTGGAGGAGAAGAAGGCTCCACATGGCTTAGGTTTTCGGAGAGAAGAAAAGAGGAAATGGAGAAGGCGAATAAGGGAAGAAGAAGAAGAAATGTCATTGCCAAATGAGGGCAAGAACCCAACGAAAATAGGAAGAGAATAATAGGCTTTTGATTTTAATTTTTTAATTCTCCATTAAAGGTTCATCGTTTTATAACAAACAGGCTCTCAGTTCGGGCTCAATACATTATCTAAAAATTATTCCGAATATAGATCCGGATTCCCAATAATATTCTTAACAGCCCATACCAACGGCATCTCAATCGGAGATACTTGGTCCGACACTCATATTCTAATCGGGTATAATTTTATCTCCTTAAATCTCAATAAATCATAAATATCCATAATAAATCCAAATTTAATCATTCTAATATTTTTGGGACACAAATCAACTCACATACAATTATTTATTATTTATTCTCCTCAATTTATTATTTTTATAAAAGTCAGGATGTTACAATTCACCCCACCTAAAAAGAATTTCGTCCTCGAAATTCAACATTGATATACATATCACAAGGCCATACCTCAGGCCACACGCCAACAAGGTTCAACGACACCATAAAATAACATTGGACTTCCCAAAGTCCATCAAGACATGTTCATCATAACTTCATCATTTTTAACATAAAATTTCCTTTCCAACCGTGTCATATGTCATCGATCACAACTCACCCAACAGAGCTCACATGTTCATACTTGGTACGTCCAGATAGGCCCAATACATTCACTATAAGCAGTTATAATCCCTACACCTACCCGGCCTATGTGTTGCTATATCCGACATACAGGAAGACGTCCCAATCCCGTAGTGGTTACCACAAACACATAAAGTCGGTGCATAAGTGCATGTTGCCACAATGCCTATGGCATGTAAGACCATATCGGGACTAGTACTTCGTATTCCCATTGCTCATATTGGTCACACACATTCAAGTGATACCAGTCCATATAGGACTTGGTGACAATCCTCACCAACTAACATATTCATATTTTCTCGTCATTCTACAATTAATTTGGCATAAATCATGCCATATTACTCATCAAATATTACTTAACATCATAATAAATCAGTGTATCAACCATAAATTTTCAATCATCATAAGGTAAATACCCCATCCTTGGGTTTTATCCATCCAAAACCATGCTTAAATAGCCTAAAATTCTTGTCTCACTTACATATTTGTTGGCTATAAATCAATTCAAGCCTTAAAAGATTCACCAAACTCTTATCAAGTAGGCTACTTAATCGTACAATAAGCCTTCACATTAGGGATCCTCCTCATAGATCACAACTAAAGTCCATGAATTGGACTTACACCTCATATAGTACAACATCACTATGTGCTTTCCATCATCAATATAGCACCCTTCAAATAAAATAGGGGGGTAATGACATGATCAAATTTCTATTCACGGACTCACCATCACACATGTCATCTCTAAATCACATCATCATCCATAATTATTCCAATGATCATAATCTCTAAGGCACACAATTTAGCCCAAGGTCACTTCGTAAAATCATATACCATAATCAATGCCAATTGATGATGCATGATTTATCCTTAATTCCTCAATTTAAATGTGTATAATTTGTCATCACTTAGTGTGTAATATATTGCATTTTAACACACTTTCATCATTTGAGCTTTATTTAATATTTAATTTTAAAATGAATTAAGGATAAATTTTTAATAAAAGTTGGTTTTCTCTTATTTTGTAGTGTGTGATTAAGCCTGTAATTGAAAAATAATTACCACAGGTCAAACGGAAGAAGCCACGCCTCAAGAAATGGTAAAAAATGCAAGAAAAGCACCAAAAAAGGCCTGGGAATCGATTCACCAACCTGGGAATCGATTCCTACATCAAATCATGCCAAGGAATCGATTCATAACCCATGGGAATCTATTCATACATTTGGGAATCGATTCCCACCCCCCTAGGAATCGATTCATGAAGTTTCAAAGGCCTGGGAATCGATTCAATAGCCTGGGAATCGATTCATGTGCTTGGGAATCGATTCCCACCCCTTAGGAATCGATTCCTGTGTGAAAATTTGCCCAAAAATTGCCTAGATGAATCGATTCAGGCACTGTTAGGCACTGATTCATCTAGTGGAAACATCAGATAACGCATTATTGAAGTGGAAACAGCACTAAAGTTTATTAATTGCGCATTAACATTCTACTCGTTATTTTTAATTATATCCGGCACCATTTCTTCTCCTATAAGTATGAGGAATTGCAAGGCTTCAGAAATCAATTCCTTCAGACAACAATTCTTTCTTCGTTCTTCTCTGTTTCTATTTCTTCTTTCTTCAGTTCTTCATTTTCGGGTTAGGTTCTTTTTATTTTCAGTTTGTTTTAATTATGGAGGGCTAAAACCCCTAGATTGATTTTCTTGGAGAATATTGTAATGTGATTTTGAGGTCATTATTTTTAATATAGTATGCTTTTATTATTGTTTATTTCTTCATAATCTTACTCTGCTTATTTAATTCCATTCAGTTTAATTAAATTTGTATGCTTAATCGGTTTAATTATTCAAATGGAATAAAATAAAATTTTAAATTAAAATGGGTTAAGGAAATATGCATGCTTAATGAATATTTTCATAATCACTTTTAATAATTATGGTTTGCTTAATTCCATAATATAAGAATAGATTATGTATGTAGGCGATGTTCTTACATATGCTTGATAATTCCTAGATTTTACGATCTTGACTCTTTTTGCTTAATTAGGATGCTTGATTAAAATGTTCATTTTTTAAATGAAAGTAAAGGAATTATGAATTGAAAAAGACGCTTAGTTAATTAATTCAAATTGAGCTAAGAAATCAACAGTAGTGGAAGTATACAAATTATCTTTAGTGAACCAAGGATAAATTTATTTACAATACTCCAAGAAAATCAATCGCTTGTTATTTATTGTTTTAAATCCTATATTTACTTTGTTTTAATTTTAATTGTGACAACAAAATCAATCAAACCCCCCCAATTATATTTGTATGTCTGTTAAAATTCTGTTTGTAAAAATTAATTTTAAACTTGATTTTTTCCTAAATTTTTGTGTTGATCCTTGAGAGAACGACCTAGGTTGACACCCTAGTACTACATTAATTAATTTTAATGTACTAATTTGACGGAACCACAACTGTAAAAATATTCACGTCAAATTTTGGCGCCGTAACCGGGGATCAACGATCTTTAGGAAAACTCTTGTTTTAGATTAATTTTTTTTGTATAAATTGAAAAAAAAATTAAAAATTTTGTTTTATTTTATTCCTTTTGTATGATTTAGGATTCTTATGATTTATTGCTCATGATCAAATATCTTGCTGTATGCTATGTATGACTAGAAGAACTTTTGAGCATTTATATTCATTTGATCCTGAAATTGATAGAACTTTTCATAGGTTAATTAGAGAAGCTAGATTTAATAATAACTTTGTTGATATTGATACTGATAGTATCTTTTCTGAATCTGCTGAAAGTACTACTGCTAGTTTTTCTGATATGGCTGAACCTCGTGAAAGAACTCTTAGAGAACTAGCTGCTCCTGAATTCACTTATGAAAGTTTGTGTATTCAATATCCTGATGAGGATGTCCCTTTTATTCTTAAGACCGGACTTATACACTTGTTGCCTAAGTTTCATGGTCTTGTGGGTGAAGATCCGTACAAACACTTCAAAGAATTCCATATTGTGTGTTCCATAATGAAACCCCAAAACGTTCAAGAAGACTATATCTATCTTAAAGCGTTTCCTCATTCTTTAAAGAGTGTTGCTAAGGATTGGTTATACTACCTTGCTCCAAGATCAATCACAAGTTGGAATGACTTAAAGAAAATGTTCTTGGAAAAATTCTTTCCTGCCTCTAGAACAACTGCAATCCGTAAGGATATATCTGGCATTAGGCAACTCTCTGGAGAAAGTCTTTATGAGTATTGGGAGAGATTTAAAAAACTCTGTGCAAGTTGCCCTCACCACCAAATTTCTGAACAACTTCTTCTTCAGTACTTCTATGAAGGTCTGCACCACGTTGATCGCAACATGATTGATGCGGCAAGTGGAGGAGCTTTAGGAGATATGACTGCTGCTGAAGCAAGAAACCTGATTGAAAAGATGGCATCTAACTCTCAACAATTTGGTGTGAGAAATGATTCTTTCAAACCCATGTTTGATTCCAATTCTAGTTCATCTGGAATTAAATTGGAGAGCAAACTTGATGCTCTCACCACTCTGGTCACACAATTGGCAGTAAATCAAAAATCCATGACTGCTAAAGTATGTGGCATTTGCTCTTCACAAGAGCACCCCACTGATTGTTGTCCTTCTCTACAAGAAAAGGATAATAATAGTCCCCAAGCCTATGCAGCTAATATCTACCATGATAGACCTCCACCACAACAACAACCATAAAATCATGACCTTTCCACTAACAGATACAACCCAAGTTGGAGGAACCATCCAAACCTGAGATAGGGTAACCAACAACAAAATCCCCAACCCCCATTTCAAAACAATGCACTAACCTTCCAAAGACCTACACCTCAACCATCCATAAGTGGCCCTTCTTTGGAGGATCTGGTGAAACAAATGGCTTCACAGAACTTGGAGTATCAACAGAGGAATGATGCTACCATCCAGAGTTTAAGCAACTGATGAGGATAACACCAACTCACTACAAGGGCTAGGAGGACCTATGACGAGATCCAAAGCAAAGAAGACCAAAGCCACATTACAAAGGTTGATTCTCACACTCCAAGAAGAAATAACCAAGGAGCCAACGCAAGCCAAGCTTACCCATTTGATCATGTGGAAGGATGAATAGCGGAGGGCCTAGCATGAATGGTCTAGCTTTCAAGACTTGGGTAGTGTAGGGGTTGAATGACCTGTGTTCAAACCTTACCAAGACCCCTTTTTCTTTTAATTTTTATGTTATCCTTGATGTAATTTAAATTTTTCAGCATTTTCCCTTTTGCTTAGTGGACATAGGCAGTTTGCTTTATGGTGGGTAGTGAGGCGGTTATGGCTTGGAACATGTTCAGCCAAGTTACACAAAACATCTCACGTAACATGGAATTGGCAGATTTGGAATTTTTATGAATTTTTTTTCTAGGTTTGAAAACTTAGGTTGTGAGTGTGATGCTCATAGTCCTTGTGTGAATCAAGGAAGATTAGCCATGCATAGGTGTGAAGCTTTTGTATGAATGCTAATCAATTTATGGAGGTGTGATTCTTCCTTTGTGTTTTTCGTTTTTCTTCTTGCATTTTCAGTTTTGTTTCAGCCTTAGTTTTCACGTGAGGGGATTGATCAGAATCCTAAAAAAAATTAACCCAATTTAATTCATCTTCCATGGTTGATCAAGTGTAAGTGCAGCCAATCTTTTCTTAAATTAACTCCATCTTAATCTGAACCTTGGGATCAAAATAACCAACTTCAGAATTTGAAATCATCAAGGAACAAGAACCCTAGATAAAAGGAGGAAGTTAAGCTAACCTAGATTTTCTAGGGATTGCATTTTCAAAATTAATTCTGCACCCTTGTTCTCTTTCCTAACGTGAAAAGCTCTCCCTTCCTAGTCCTGGACCGTGTTATTTTTTCTCCATTTGGCAACCACCAATCAGTTTTTGTTCATCAAGAATTCAGCCCTTACCGGTCCCTTCAAGATCCACATCAGCAACCAAATTAGGCAATTAGCTTCATCATTAAGCCAGTTACAATCTCAAAACTCTGACAAATTACCATCTCAACCAGCTACAAATCCAAGAAATGTGAGTGTAATTCAGTTAAGATCAGGTAAGAACCTTGAAGTACCCATACCCAAGGAACCTGAAAAACAAACAACTAAGCTTGAAACAGTTGAGAATGATGTACCCTCTTCAAGCAAATCTGAGATACAACCATCCCAAATCCCACCTTATATCCCTCTTCTTTTCCCACCAAAAATAATTCCAAGTAAGAAGATGGAAGAAGTGGACAAAGAAATTTTGTATACTTTTAGGAAAGTGGAAGTGAATATACCTCTTTTTGATGCAATCAAGAAAATACCTAAGTATGCCAAATTTCTAAAAGAGTTGTGTACTCACAAGAGGAGACTCAAAGGTAATGAAAGGATCAGCATGGGAAGGAATGTATCTGCACTGCTTGGTAAGGAAATTCCAAATATCCCTGAGAAATACAAAGATCCAGGTACGTTTTCTATACCCTGTATCATAGGCAATAACAAATTTGAAAATTGCATGTTAGATTTAGGAGCTTCAATAAATGTTATGCCTATGTCTGTTTTTAAATCTTTATCTCTTGGAAATTTACAACCTACTGGTGTAGTAATTCAGGTAGCCAATAGGAGCACTGCTTACCCTGCTGGAGTTATAGAAGATGTTTTAGTTCAGGTAGAACAACTTGTTTTCCCTGCTGACTTTTTCGTACTTGATATGGAAGAAGGTATGCCTCAAATTCCTGTTCCTATCATTTTGGGAAGACCATTTTTGAAAACAGCTCGAACCAAAATAGATGTTCATTCTGGAACTCTCTCTATGGAATTTGGTGACACGAGAGTTCAATTTAATATTCTTGATGCCATGAAATATCCATCTGAAAATCATTCTGTTTTCCAAATTGACATTATTGATGAACTAGTTTTTGAACATTTTTCTAATGTTGATTTGGAATGCACAGATGATTCAAACAAATGTTTTGCATGCAATGATTATGGAAGTTGTGATATTTATGCTGAAATTGATAAATACATAATTTCTGATTCAGAGTCTTTAGATATACCTGTTAACCATAAGGAGCTGAATGCAGGATTTCAAGAAAATTCTAACAAAATTTTTAAGGTGCAAGCAACGGAATCAAAACCTACTTTGTTAGTTCCATCTGTTTTGCAGGAACCTAAGTTAGAATTGAAACCCCTACCTGAGAACCTCAAGTATGTATACTTAGGGGATAATGAACAGCTCCCAGTGATAATTTCCACTTCTCTTGATGAAAATCAAGAAGAAAAATTATTGCAGGTATTGAAAAAACATAAGAAGGCTATAGGATAGACATTGGCAGACATACCTGGAATTAGCCCATCCATGTGCATGCATAGGATATTTCTGGAGGAAAGTACTAAAGCAGTGAGACAGCCTCAAAGGAGACTCAACCCTGTAATCGTTGATGTGGTTAAGAAGGAGATTACTAAGCTTCTACAAGCAGGAATCATTTATCCTATCTCTGATAGCCGATGGGTGAGTCCGATTCAAGTGGTTCCTAAGAAAATAGGGATCACAGTTGTGAAAAATGAAAAGGATGAATTGATCCCAACTAGAGTACAGAATAGTTGGAGAGTCTGTATTGATTACAAGAGACTAAACCAGGCAACAAAGAAGGACCATTTCCCTTTACCCTTCATTGATCAAATGCTTGAGCGTCTTGCAGGTAAATCTCATTACTATTTTCTTGATGGATTCTCTGGATATTTTCAGATTCATATTGCACCTGAGGATCAAGAAAAGACCACATTCACCTGTCCCTTTGGCACATTTGCTTATAAGAGAATGCCATTTGGCCTATGCAATGCTCCTGGAACTTTCCAAAGATACATGATAAGTATTTTTCATGATTTCATTGAAAATTGCATAGAGGTGTTTATGGATGATTTTACTGTCTATGGATCTTTATTTAATGCATGCCTTGATAGTTTGGATAAAGTTTTGAACAGATGTATTGAAACTAACCTTGTCTTGAACTATGAAAAATGTCATTTTATGATAAAACAAGGAATAGTTTTAGGGCATGTAATCTCTGAGAAAGGAATTGAGGTAGATCCTTCGAGAGGTTCGTTCTTTTCTTGGCCATGCAGGATTCTACAGAAGATTCATAAAGGATTTTAGCAAGAAGGCTAGACCACTATCCAGTCTACTTTAAAAGGATGTGGTATTTGAGTTTGATGAAAAGTGTAAGGAGGCTTTTAATTGCCTCAAGCAAGCATTGACCACTACCCCAATAATTCAAGCACCTGTTTGGACAGCCCCATTTGAGTTGATGTGTGATGCCTCGAATTATGCATTGGGAGCTGTCCTTGGTCAAAAGATTGACAAGCAGCCTAGGGTCATCTACTATGCATCGAAAACTTTAGATGCTGCCCAGGTAAATTACACCACCACTAAAAAAGAGCTCTTGGCCATTGTTTTTGCATTAGATAAGTTCAGATCTTACCTACTCGGTTCTCGAGTAGTTGTCTTTACTGACCATGCAGCTCTGAAGTACTTGTTGAAGAAAGGTGAGTCCAAGCCAAGATTAATTCGTTGGATGCTTTTGCTCCAAGAGTTTGACTTGGAAATTCGTGACAGAAGTGGAACACAAAACCTTGTGGCAGACCATTTAAGCAGAATTGAGAATGTTCTGATTCGGCACCTATTCAGGACCATTTTCCCGATGAACACCTCATGAGTATTTCTAACTCTTTTGATACACCTTGGTTTGCTAACATTGTAAATTATCTTGTTGCTTCTGTTTTTCCACCATGTGCATCCAGAAACCAAATTTCAAAATTAAAAAGTGATGCAAAGTATTATATTTGGGATGACCCGTATTTGTGGAAATTGTGTAATGATTAGGTGATTCGAAGATGCATTCCCGATCATGAAATAGAATTAGTTCTTCAATTCTTCCATGCTTCACCAGTTGGTGGACATTTTGGTCCACAAAGAACAGCAAGGAAGGTGTTGGATTCTGGTTTATATTGGCCCACAATTTTTAAGGATGCATGGAGAATTTGTAACACCTGTGAGGAATGCCAAAGAGCTAGTAATGCTACCACATGGAGACAACAAATGCCTCAACAACCTATGTTGTTTTATGAAGTATTTGATGTTTGGGGCATTGATTTTATAGGTCCATTTCCTCCATCCTTTGGTTTTACTTATATTTTATTGGCTGTAGATTATGTTTCTAAATGGGTGGAAGCTAAAGCCACCAGAACTAATGATGCTCGAGTTATTGTGGATTTTGTTAGATCTTAAATTTTTTGCAGGTTTGGCATCCCGAGAGCAATCATTAGTGATTAAGGAACACATTTCTGCAACAGGACCATGCAAGCTATGCTCAGGAAGTATGGGGTTGTTCATAGAGTCTCTACTCCATATCACCCCCAAACCAATGGACAAGCAGAAGTCTCTAACAGAGAAATCAAAAGAATCCTAGAAAAGATAGTACAGCCTAATAAAAAGGATTGGAGTAGGAAACTGGATTATGCTCTTTGGGCACATAGAACAGCTTTTAAGGCACCTATAGGAATATCTCCCTATAGAATTGTTTTTGGTAAGGCATGTCATCTTCCAGTGGAGATTGAGCATCGTGCTTATTGGGCTGTAAAAGCTTGCAACTTAGCACTTGATCAAGCAGGTGAGAAAAGAAAATTACAACTGAACGAGCTTGATGAGATCCGTATGGCAGCTTATGAGAACTCGAGGTTCTATAAAGAGAAAACAAAGAAATTCCATGATAGATCAATAGCTAGAAAGGATTTTGTTACTGGGCAGAAAGTGCTACTGTTTAATTCCTGGATGAAACTGATGGCCGGAAAATTGCGCTCCAAATGGGAAGGACCTTTCATTGTTACTAATGTATTTCCCCATGGAGCTGTGGAAATAAAAAATGAAAACTCCAATAAAAGCTTCAAGGTTAATGGACAACGTTTGAAGCCATTTCATGAAAATCCTTCACTTGTGGATGTTACAATGGAGGAACATGCTTTGGGGGATCCACTTCTTGATCCCCCTTGAGGGAGTTTTTCTTACCCATCTCTTTACTTTTTCATTCTGTTGTCTATTTTGTATGCTTTGTCTTACATTGAGGACAATGTATGATTTAAGTGTGGGGTGGGATTACTCTTGTATGATATTTTGTTGTGTGTTTTTATTTTATTTTTTTTAATATTGTGGTTATTTTTGTGTGACTAGTTTTTATTAAAAAAAATATAATACAAAAATTTAAGAAAAAAAAAATTGTGTGTTTTTGTTTTAAAAAAAAGAAAAAAGAAAAAGAAAAAAAGGGGCATGTTTTATTTTAAGATATACATGAGTAACAGGTAAATTCTTTCATGTTTGATTAAAAGCTTAAAGATATGTTATAATTTGAACTCAAGCAATTTATGAATGATGAGAATGACATGATAATTGATAGATGATCATATATGATAGAATTATACCTTGTGAGATTTTTGAGCCTTAAAATTTGATGGATCACTTTACGCCATCTGAATTCTTTCATGTGTGATTTATTCCTGAATACTTACATCTCAATCTTTGTCTTATTTCTTGATGATACTTGAAACTCATATACATGTATTTGAAAGGACACAGACATTTTGTTCAATTAAGCCACTTTGAGCCTACTTAACCATTTTTCTTTGTTGCAGATCAAATAAGCCATAAAAAAAACCAAAAATATACCTACCTTAAGGAATATATTGGAGCTTTGGAATCAAGTCAAAAACAGGCATTCAAATAAGTGTGGGAGTGTTCAAAAAGGAGTCATAACCCTTGTCTCTAGTGTAAAGCAATCGTATTAATAAAAAAAAAATAAAAAAATGGATGAATAAAAAGAAATATTTTGATGATTGCGACCAAAAGAAATTGAAACACAAAGTGTTATATCCTCATGCTTATCTTATTTGCTCCTTATTCTTTTTGGTACTTGCCAAAAATTCTAAAATTTTACCACCCATTTTTGGCCACATTACAACCCTGCAAAGCCCTGTTGATCTATACATGCATTTGTGTTGATTGTGGAATTGAGAAACTTGCCAAATTTTAGACTGTCTATTTTTCAGGAAATGTTTAGAGAGTATACACAAACCTTAAACACTTGAGAGTTGAGAGTATGTCTTGTGAGGTTCTGTCACTTATGATCTTCTTTTCAGTTTAATTTAATTTTCACATGCCTAAGTGTTTGAATGATTTTTATATATATCTTGATGCTCTGTATCTTGCATGTTGAATAACTCTTGTTTCTTTGTATATTCCTAAGATTTCATGCCAATTTTGTGTGTTGTTGTTTTCAACTCAATGTTTTCAATAAATTTTAAAACTTGTTTTTATTCTGATTTTGCCCTGGAGTGCAAAAGAATAAGTGTGGGAGTATTTGATGATGCCTGATTTATCCTTAATTCCTCAATTTAAATGTGTATAATTTGCCATCACTTAGTGTGTAATATATTGCATTTTAACACACTTTCATCATTTGAGCTTTATTTAATATTTAATTTTAAAATGAATTAAGGATAAATTTTTAATAAAGGTTGGTTTTCCCTTGTTTTGTAGTGTGTGATTAAGCCTGCAATTGAAAAATAATTACCACAGGTCAAACGGAAGAAGCCGCGAAAGATGCTATCCTTCGACGACATAGACAAGAAATTAAAAAAAGTCATCCTTTGGATATATGAACAAGGAAATTTAAAAGACGTCATCCTTCAGTGACATGGACAAGAAAATTTAAAAAATGTCTTCCTTCGACGATATGAATAAGGAAATTTAAAAGATGCCAGAAGATTGAGAATGCCCCTTCGTTCCGTACTAAGCAAGCCGGACCTCACAGGGAGGATGATTAAGTGGTCTATCAAACTTTCTAAATTCAAGAAAAGCACCAAAAGAGGCCTGGGAATCAATTCACCAACCTGGGAATCGATTCCTACATCAAATCATGCCAAGGAATCGATTCATAACCCATGGGAATCGATTCATACACTTGGGAATCGATTCCCACCCCCCTAGGAATCAATTCATGAAGTTTCAAAGGCCTGGGAATCGATTCATGTGCTTGGGAATCGATTCCCACCCCTTAGGAATCGATTCCTGTGTGAAAATTTGCCCAAAAATTGCCTAGATGAATCGATTTAGGCACTGTTAGGCACTGATTCATTTAGTGGAAACATCAGATAATCGATTCATGAAGTGGAAACAGCACTAAAGTTTATTAATTGCGCATTAACATTCCACTCGTCATTTTTAATTATATCCGGCACCATTTCTTCTCCTATAAATAGGAGGAATTGTAAGGCTTCAGAAATCAATTCCTTTAGACAACAATTCTTCCTTCGTTCTTCTCTGTTTCTATTTCTTCTTCCTTCAGTTCTTCATTTCCGGGTTAGGTTCTTTTTTTTTTTAGTTTGTTTTAATTATGGAGGGCTAAAACCCCTAGATTGATTTTCTTGGAGAATATTGTAATGTAATTTTAAGGTCATTATTTTTAATATAGTATGCTTTTATTTTTGTTTATTTCTTCATAATCTTACTCTGCTTATTTAATTCCATTCTACTTAATTAAATTTGTATGCTTAATCGGTTTAATTATTCAAATGGAATAAAATAAGATTTTAAATTAAAATGGGTTAAGGAAATATGCATGCTTAATGAATATTTTCATAATCACTTTTAATAATTATGGTTTGCTTAATTCCATAATATAAGAATAGATTATGTATGTAGGCGATGTTCTTACATATGCTTGATAATTCCTAGATTTTACGATCTTGACTCTTTTTGCTTAATTAGGATGCTTGATTAAAATATTCATTTTTTGAATGAAAGTAAAGGAATTATGAATTGAAAAAGACGCTTAGTTGATTAATTCAAATTGAACTAAGAAATCAACAGTAGTGAAAGTATACAAATTATCTTTAGTGAACCAAGGATAAATTTATTTACAATACTCCAAGAAAATCAATCGCTTGTTATTTATTGTTTTAAATCCTATATTTACTTTGTTTTAATTTTAATTGTGACAACAAAATCAATCAAACCCCCCAATTCTATTTGTATGTTTGTTAAAATTCTGTTTGTAAAAATTAATTTTAAACTTGATTTTTTCCTAAATTTTTGTGTTGATCCTTGAGAGAATGACCTAGGTTGACACCCTAGTACTACATTAATTAATTTTAATGTACTAATTTGACGGAACCACAACTGTAAAAATATTCACGTCACCAATCTTACCCCAAATTCAACATTATTATTCCTCAATCATCAGGGGTTAGATTCATCATTCGTATTCCATTACATATCAGCTCTAGCTTTAACAACGTATTTCACAATTAATTTCGTTATGGCTCAACCATTCATAAGGTTCGATCAATCAATAGACTTAGGAAGTCTAAGGGTTACCTAGTACCCATTGTGGAGTTCTCACATACCACACAACATCATTAGATATGGCTCAAAAAACAACATAGAGCCTAGACCGCCATAGGGTCTATTAAATTAATTCTCTACAACAATTGATCATACAAGATCATTCCAAATCAATCTAGGTCATCACACCTAGTGGGTCAAAATCAAATCAATTATTCACTCGGTTTTCACACACCAAAAACCGAGACACAACCCCAATCTAACACGTATCACATATTCAAATTCCCAATCTAGAGAAGTGTAACAAATCACTTGTATCATACAATATATAAAGTTGTTGTGCCAAAGGATATAAAATTCATCCCTCACAAATGGCACAACCAATCATTTAGATTCAAACATACCCATACTAGGGAATTATTCAATATCATCCATCTAATCAACTCAAACATATGAGTTCCATTTTCATTTAACAAGCACTCCTTGGCTAGACGCCACAGGCATAATGCATATAAGAGACCTAACCAACAATTTATATTCAAGGTGCATATGCACATCAAGGTCTCAACATATATGGTCTACTACCATATCAATTCATATCACATATTTCATATTCATCGACTCATCTTTCATGTCTTATATTCATCAATTCCAATATTTCATTTCCATGATCAATATTCAATCATGGATCCATCATCAAATCAATTTTCATTTCATATATCAACATCAATGCACAATAACAATGTATTCGTCATTTAAAGGTAATAGGGTAAGGAACTTGGCCGGACTTACACAATCAAGCACATCAATCATAAAGGGAATTCATTCACTCATATTCAATCCCATAATTCATTCATGATTATAATATGAGCAACTAGGCTCCACAAGTTCATCATACAACCTCAATGAAAAAGGGTATACTCTCAATAAACAACAACCACATCTTATGAATCACAATCTCATAAAAGTCCCCATTGAGCATCAATCCCAACTCAAAATTAATGATTCACAATAATCCTCAATAAGCTATAATGCCCTTATAATAAATCCATAATTCTTAGTCAACTAATCATTCACAATTCTACATAGGGCAATCAGTACCTTAACATATCATCATTCTCTAGATAATTATCATTCTTACTCTATACAAAATGATCATATTCCATTGATCGCCAAAAGGTTTCAATACTGAGCTATCATGCTCCAAACATCTTGTAATATCGATTCAATGCAGAGCAACTGTGCTCCGATAATAACCAATAACTCTAATTCAGAGCAAAATATGCTCTGATACCAGATTATAACACCCCTGATTTCCTGTACTCGAATCCCGATGTAATCGTCATAATTAATAAAAATACGAGTAAATTTTTCGCGTTCGAAATGTTTCCAAGACACCACCATGATCACATCAAGACCCAAATCACAGAAAACCAAAGAGTGAAATTAAATAACCTATAACTGGATCGATAAATAGTTTGCCCATAACGGTATACAAAAATAATAGAGTATACAGCGGAAGAATGTGTATACCGGGTACACGCCTAGTCCCATATATGATGATATAAGAAAAGGCTAGGCAAGCATGCAAACACCAAACACAAACTTATTACTATATCACATTCATACACTTACAACATATGCATACATTGCCTAAGATACACTAATTATATATATGTATACATATACATACATTTGGGGATCTTTTCCCGACTATCTCAATCATCAATGAACATCGCTCAATTTCAATTCTTCTATTACATATCAAATCATCTCTTACATTCCACATATATATATTCACCATCCACAAATTCAAAGGATTATCTTATACATATTCAAATCTCTAAATCATCTATATTCTCATAAACAATTCATTCATTACATAAGAACTCATAAATGATGCCGGCCAAGGCACTTCCTCTACCACTATTTACCTTCACCCAAGCTTTAATTAAAATCCGAACTCATCCCGTGGCATCACAATGCTAAAAAGGAGACCACATGGGAGAGTGAGTTATACATTCAAAATGACGAATAATATATATATTCTGATCATGTGTATATGCATACCAACATCATGTGTGCTTTGCTATCAAATCATCAAATTATCATTCACTCATTATCTCATCATTACAATACGCATACAAGCCTCATGAATCACAATTCATATCATAAGTAAGAATAAGCACATACACAATCACATACACAATCACTTTGCCACTTATCAACAAGGGCATTCATAAATCATTATCATCATCTTATTAAATCTTTATCTAATTTCCTCCTCGCAAGGGGTTTCTTATCACTCGTGGTCATCCCATCTCAAATGCCATGCCCTTATGGCTAATGCACATGTCAACTGTTTAATGCATATGCAACGGATCCGATTTCATAACACGGGTGATCGCAACCACCATAATCAATCATTCATAATCATTGGTTTCCCGCCTCGCAAGGGGTACTCCCTATAGCAGCCTCGCAAGGTGCTTCTCGTGATCACAACCACGTTCAACAATTCTCATAGGTTTCCTGCCTCGCAAGGGGTACTCCCGCCTCATGATCGTAACCATGGGCATCATAGGTGCTCGCAAGCCCTTTATCATATCAAATACCAAGTGATCGCAACCACTGGCTCATCATCATACAATGGTTCCTGCAGGGCCTTTCACATTCCACAACCAGGTGATCGCAACCACCGGTACAATATCATATCATCATCCAGTTGGTTTCCCACCTCGCAAGGGGTACTCCCTTCATAGAATCCCACAGGATCTTTCATCATTGTGATCGTAACCACATAATACCAATGCTATGCCATGCCATGAATGCAAAATGCAATAATGCATATGCTCAACAACCTCGCACGGATATCTTACCCTTTCAATTAGGGATATAATTTAATTTGGCATTTTAATAATTATTCATAATCATTTACAAAGCCCCTCAAGGCACATCATTCATATAATTGGCATTCAATGGCCACAACATCATTCATAATAATCCACACATGGATATTGTGAACACCTCTTTTGATCCGATCCAAGTTGAACGAATCTTCTTTTATACTAAATTCTGACTCAGAATGGTCAAATCCGAGTAGAATGACTCAAAAATAATCAAATCCGAACAGGATGACTCAGATTGAAGCATTTCCGAGTGAAATATTGCCCTTTTGGGATAAATCCAAGTGAAATAACTCAGAATGGATCAAATCCGAGTGGAATATGCTCCTGTTGGAGTGAATCAGCGTGGAATGACTCAAAAAGGATCAAATCTGAGTAGAATTACTCAGAATGAGTCAGTTCCGAGTGGAATACTATTGCTGATTGAAGTGAATCTGAGTGGGAGCTTTCTGATTGTAAGTAATCCGAGTGAAGAAATGCTGATTGAAGTGAATTTGATTAAGTATTTTTCTGGGAAAAACCGAGTCCGAGTGAAAACAACCCCAACACCCGAGTAAACACATTCGAGGGTCAAACGTTGATTGAAACCCTTCTAATTGAAGTATGAGGGATGAGTCCGAGTGAATACAAGTCCGACTCTTGAATAAACACATCCGAGGGATGATTATTGAATGAATCTCTCTTGACTGAAGTAAAAACTGACTTCGAGTGCTCATATTCCGACTGGAAAGGGTTCTGATTTCAGAGAAACCATCCTGATTGGAAAGTGCATCCGAACTATTGATTGCCGTGTGAAACCATTTCTGATTGAAAAGGCAATTCCATGTGAAACCGGTCGGATTTCCGAATGAATGCCCCTAAAGGATTATTGGAGCTGTTGCAACTTCTGAGTGAAAGGAAGGCCGGCTCCGAGTTGAATACTGAGTGAAGCTGACTCTGAATGAAACTTACTGAGACCTGATTGTACACCCAGGGTCCTGTATCCGACCACGAGTGACAAGTCTGAGTGACAACTCCGAATGAATATTTGCCGACTGAGCCATTCTTCAATCAGTTTCGTTGTCAATCTACAATTGGTTTCCGAGTGACAACGACTGAATGAAAGGATTTCTGAATAAATGTGTCCGATTGGACTGAAGAAAGGAAAATCTGTGTGAAATCCTTCTGAAGACGACTCCCAAGTGAGTGCACCGAGCAGCTGATTGTCGAGTGAAAGCCGTTCCTGATTGGAAAATAAGGGCGGGTGAGTGCACTGAACAATTGACGACTGAATGAAAATTCTGAGTGAGGATAAGACTGACTCCGAGTGGAAAATGGATATTTCCGAGTGAAAATGGTTGTTACCGAGTGAGATATCCGAGTCAGATGCCTCTCCAGTCTGCACCGAGTAAAGTATCTCCAGTAAGAACCGAGTGATGCCTCTTCAGTCAGCACTGGGTCACTCTCTTAGTCAACACCGAGTCATTCTCTTTAATTTTTAGTCGGCTCCGAATCATCCTTTACCATTACCGAGCCACTCTTTTAACCATTCCCGAGCCTTCTTTTACCCAAAACACACAGGTCCATGACCCACAAACCCACCAAACCCAAAACACACAAGCCCCAGTGGCCAAGCCAACTTACAACGCACAAGCCCAAAATACACGAGCCCAGATAATCTAACCGACTTATACCATACAAGCTACGACCCAACCCCAAGGTCCCTCACCAAATACAGGCCTAATGAACCAGTCCTATACGTTGCCTCATTTCAACCAGCCATTCAGCTATCCATACAGATACACAACCCCCTATATGACCAATCTCCAAGATACAACCCGTATGATGAACCCAGTAGCCGGTCTTAGCACAGTTGCAGCTCCCCAAAAGGAAAAGATAGAGATCTTAGAGGAGCGTTTGAGAATGATGGAAGGCGCTGGAGGTTTTGGACTGATAGATGCTTCTGAGCTATGCCTAGTCACAAATGTTGTCCTCCCGCCCAAATTTAAGATGCCAGACTTTGATAAGTATCGGGGAATGACTTGTCCAAAGAACCATCTCACGATGTACTGTCGAAAGATGGCATCTTATTCTTCTAATGACCAATTGTTGATCCATTGCTTCCAAGATAGTCTGGCAGGGGCCGCTCTTACATGGTATGCTCACCTTGAGCGGAACCATATTCGTTGTTGGAAGGACCTGGCAGATGCCTTCCTTAGGCAATACAAGTATAATATGGATATGGCACCTAACAGGGTTCAGTTACAGAACATGGTAAAGAGGGACAATGAAACGTTTAAGGAGTATGCCCAATGATGGAGAGAGACAGCGGCGCAAGTGGACCCCCCATTGTCGGAAAAAGAGATGGTCGCGATGTTTATCGACACGCTCCCATCACCTTTCTATGGCAAGATGATTGGTAGTGTTTCAGCCAACTTCTCCAACATCGTGACTATTGGGGAAAGGGTGGAGAGCGGAATACGAACGCGGAAGATCACTCAGGGCCCATCTGGGGCAAACATGACAAGAAAGCCGGCGCCTGGGAGAAGGGATGGGGAAACTAATTCAATTTCTTCTAATCAAAAGATGACTCCACCGAGACCATTCGCCCCTACTATGATTCAAGCTCCTAATCCTTATGTGGCCGCTGCCACTCAGGGCCCGACAGCTTATACTCCCTACTTTCGTCTGCCCATGGTGAGAGCGCCAATGCCACAACCCATGCCATACCATCACCCGCAGCAAGTGACTCGACCACCCAATCATAATCAGAATACGAGGAATCCCAACAATGAGCGCACCCCCGTGCAGTTCGATCCAATTCCCATAACATATGCCGAACTTCTTCCAGTCCTCATTGAGAGGGGAATGATAGCTCCATGCTCCATGAGGCCGTTATAACCTCCTTACCCGAGGGGGTATGACCCGAACGCTCATTGTGATTACCATGCAGGAGCACCAGGGCACTCCACAGAAAATTCCATGGCTTTGAAATATAAAGTGAGAGATTTGATCAAAGCCGATTGGATTAGTTTTTAAGAAGGAAGCCCTAATGTGACCGTAAATCCCCTGCCTAATCACGAAGGTTCAGGAGTTAATGCCGTGGTGACAGATGTTGGAAATGGTTTTTGATGATAATGCTGATTTGGGTGGCCGCTTGCCCGCCGGGCCGAGAGCTCAGTAACTGGGAAGCTGTCAAACTCCCTACAATTTTAAATGATTCACCAAAATAATTTGCCATTGCCTCAAAGTCTTGTTTATCCCTCTGCTATGCCTAAGGCTTTGGGACATTTTCATGTAATAAGGGCGAAAAAAAAACTGTTTTACCAGTCAATCAATAAATGCGTATCGAAATTCTAAAAAAAAAAGATTTTTCTCATCCCTTTATCCTTGCATTGATTCATTTTCTTTACTTGCCTGTTCCTCTTTTTCTTTCCTTTTTGTTTTTTTTGCCATAACACACTAAATTGTAGATCCAAAAATGATCCTCTTGAGACTAATGAAATCACAATCCCATTTCACGACCCCAACTACCCGGTCGATTATGCTGACAAAGAAGGTAGGGAAGCTCGTGAGCCACCGTACAAGTTAACAAGATTGTTAGAACAAGAGGTTAAGGAATACCCCTGAGTCAAGAACAACTGAAGGAATCACGGGGCAATATATCAGAAGACATTAGTAATATTGTTTCAGGACGTGGAAAAAATCTATGTGAATGATAACATTGCCAAGTCCCGAATTGGACAAGTGGTAGGCCAGTCAACTAAGAAAACCACAACAGTTACCAGCATAAATAAGGGAAAATTGCTAATGCTTTAAATGCAGATACAGTCAAGGGAGACTTGGCCAAAAATTCAAAAAAAATGAAAAATGAAAAAATGAAAAATAGAGTCAAGCTTGAAGTCCATTGCACATACCAAGCGGGGAAAGTTGGTTACGTCCAGACCTTCGAGCAAGATGTCATTTTTTGTATAAGGGGAACGAATGTCGTTAAGCCAAGAACTTGCATTCTTGTCGCATCAACACCTCAAACCCTAAAGAGTACGCCGTTCCTCATGCCTATGTAACCAAGGAAATAGTCTATCAGATTAAGTCATTGCATCATCAAAGGGATAAAAAAACGAAGAAAAAAACAAAAAAAAAGAAGGGCAAACAAAAAGATCAAAAATGAAAATCCAGAAAATCAAAAAAAATAAAAAAAAAATCAATCAAATAAATAAATAAATAAATAAAGGCCAAAATGATGATTCGAAGTAATTCCCTCTCATCGATGCCAAAAGACTCACCAATATTTCCTTGGGTACATGGCATAGGAGTGGAGTCTCCTATTTGAAGTGACATCAGTTCCCCAAAGGATCCAAACTAAATTTGGAAGAGGTTAGGCAGACTCAGCTGGAACGCGATCAAGTTTCAACCTTTTACTGTAAAGGATGCAGCCAAGAAGAAATAAGAAAAGAAAAAACACATGAAAAAGCTCGCTAGGCTGAAAACCTGAAAGGGCGGCTTAGGCAAAGGTTAGAGCAACCCGGTGAGTTGAAAACCTGAAAAGGCGGCTCAGGTAAAAATTAGGGTCAAGATTTTGGCAGAGTAACTAAGGTTCCCAACGCAAAACGTGCAAACTGAGGCATGTGGACCATGATTAAACTACCCTCTCAAAGGCAGAGTTGAATGACGTACTTAAGGTCGTGACGTGAGATTAAGGTTCTCACTAGTCTCAGGAACTCACTGGAGGATCCTCGAACCTTCCATGTTTCTCCTGGCCTTGACCTGTCCTACGTAACTTCATTCCATCCCATCTATTTTCCCCATTGTCCATTCTCTGTATTCTGTTTGACATACATGAATAAAATTTATCCTTTTTCGATACGTGTTATGAATTGCATTGATCTGATAAAACATTGTGTTTTTATAAAAATAAAATGAAAGAATGGTGAACATTTAAAGTCATAAGGGACAAGACGCTCCCACTACTTGACCTCGACAATCATCACAAAGACTCAGCCAGGCACGTGCTTCAAAGCTATGATCACCTCTTTGATTCTCCTCTGTCCATGAGTTATCCTAAGGGCCGCGGTTTCACAAGACCTACCCAGTTTTTGAATGTATCTTTGCACTACTTACCCTTTTTTTGCAGGTTATTACAACGGACGGTCATGTCAAGCATTGACGCCTCAATCAAGTCCTTTTCCTTAATGGAACCGTAGCTGCCAAAACTAGAATCTTTCAAGTCTTCTCCTTAATCGCCAAAGTTGGCACTCCTCAGAACTCCTTCCTCAAATCGCCAAAGCTGGCACCTCTCAAAGTCTTCTCCTTAATCGCCAAAGTTGGCACTCTTCAGAATCCCTTCCAAATCGCCGAAGTTGGCACCTCCTGAAGTCTTTTCCTCAACTGCCAAAGCTGACACTTTTTCAAACTCCCTTCCAAGGATTCTATCTAATACATTCTGACAGTCAAGCGCATCTCCTTCCCAAGCCCAAGGATAGTTTCTAGCAAAATTCTTTCCCCCAGTAGAATCACCAAACTTTCCCTAGTGAGCCTACAATTTAGATCATCTTCTCCCACTAGTAAGAACATTTTCTAATCAGGCTTAGAAGAACTCTCCCCAAAGGGGGCCAACACATTTCTCTCAATAAATCCACACATACCAGATGAACCCCAGATTTTCCCTTCCCAATCAAGGGGCGATGCTCGAGCCATCAATCCTTCTCCAGTGGAACTACACTTCCCAGACAAATCAAACTGGGGCATCACCCCCTGGTTCATTCTCTTTCACCCAAAGAGGTAGCACCCCGAACCATCAATCCTTCCCTAGTAGAAATACATTTCCTAAACAACTCAAACTGGGGCATTTCCCCAGATTTCTTTTGTTCATTCAAGGGGTAGTTCCCCAATAACCTTCAAATCACCTCAAACTAGGGCATCTCCCCAGTTTTCTTCTATCCTAGTCAAGGGGTAGTTCCCCAAGGTTCCTTCAAAATATGTCAAACTGGGGCATCTCCCCAGTTTTCTTCTGTTCCAGTCAAGGGGTAGTTCCCCAAGGTTCCTTCAAAATATGTCAAACTGGGGCATCTCCCTAGTTTTCTTCTGTTCCAAACTGGGGCATCTCCCCAGATTTCTTCTGTTCCAGTCAAGGGGCAATTCCCCAAGAACCTTCAATCATGTCAAACTAAGGCATCACCAAGAGCCTTTAAGTCCAGTGAGTTAATTTGGACAAGACGTCCTATTAGCTCCTCCAATCTCTACATTTCCATTCACCTATTCAGGCATCCTTTACTTTTCGTTCGCCTATTCAGGCACCCTTTACTTTCCGTTCGCCTATTCAGGCACCCTTTGCTTTCCAATCGCCTATTCAGGTACCCTTTACTTTCCATTCGCCTATTCAGGCACCCTTTACTTTCTGTTTGCCTATTCAGGCACCCTTTACTTTCCATTCGCCTATTCAGGCACCCTTTACTTTCCATTCTCCTATTCAGGCATCCTTTACCTTTCCGTTTGCCTATTCAGGTACCCTTTAGTTTCCATTCACCTATTCGGGCACCCTTTACTTTCCCTTCGCCTATTCAGGCACCCTTTACTTTCCATTCGCCTATTCAGGCACCCTTTTACTTTCCATTCGCCTATTCAGGCACCTTTTACTTTCCATTCGCCTTTTCAGGCACCCTTTACTTTCCATTCGCCTATTCAGGCACCCTTTTACTTTCCATTCGCCTATTCAGGCACCCTTTACTTTTCGTTCGCCTATTCAAGCACCCTTTACTTTCCATTTGCCTATTCAGGCACCCTTTACTTTCTGTTCGCCTATTCAGGCACCCTTTACTTTCCATTCGCCTATTCAGGCACCCTTTACTTTCCATTCTCCTATTCAGGCATCCTTTACCTTTCCGTTCGCCTATTCAGGTACCCTTTACTTTCCCTTCACCTATTTGGGCACCCTTTACTTTCCCTTCGCCTATTCAGGCAGCCTTTACTTTCCATTCGCCTATTCAGGCACCCTTTTACTTTCCATTCACCTATTCAGGCACCTTTTACTTTCCATTCGCCTATTCAGGCACCCTTTACTTTCCATTCGCCTATTCAGGCACCCTTTTACTTTCCATTCGCCTATTCAGGCACCCTTTACTTTTCGTTCGCCTATTCAAGCACCCTTTACTTTCCATTTGCCTATTCAGGCACCCTTTACTTTCTGTTCGCCTATTCAGGCACCCTTTACTTTCCATTCGCCTATTCAGGCACCCTTTACTTTTCGTTCGCCTATTCAAGCACCCTTTACTTTCCATTTGCTTATTCAGGCACCCTTTACTTTCTGTTCGCCTATTCAGGCACCCTTTAATTTCCATCCGCCTATTCAGGCACCCTTTACTTTCCATTCGCCTATTCAAGCATCCTTTACCTTTCCGTTCGCCTATCAGGGCAATTTTCCTTTCCAGTCTACCAGGGGTCAACCCTAATCTTCTCACTTCCTGTTCATTTGAAGACAATTTTTCCCGGTCAATTCAGAGTTCAAAAAAAAAGAGAGAAAAGAGAGATACAGATGTGGAAAAGAGGAAAAGGTCACAATAACTCATGATTGCCAACACCATCAGTCGCCATATCAATCAAGAGGTCCCACTTGGCCCCTACATCGGTGTTCATATCTTTACTTCCTTTTCACTTCAAAAACACAGAAGCTTCGTGTTTCTTTAGTGAAAAAGAAGTAAAGAGTGGCATCTGTAAACACCTCTTTTGATCCGATCCAAGTGGAACGAATCTTCTTTTATACTGAATTATGACTCAGAATGGTCAAATCTGAGTAGAATGGCTCAAAAATAATCAAATCTGAACAGGATGACTCAGATTGAAGCATTTCCGAGTGAAATATTGCCCTTTTGGGATAAATTCGAGTGAAATGACTTAAGGAATGATCAAATCTGAGTGAAATGACTCAGAATCGATCAAATCCGAGTGGAATATGCTCCTGTTGGAGTGAATCAGCGTGGAATGACTCAAAAAGAATCAAATCCGAGTAGAATTACTCAGAATGAGTCAGTTCCGAGTGGAATACTATTGCTGATTAAAGTGAATCCGAGTGGGAGCTTTCTGATTGTAAATAATCCGAGTGAAGAAATGCTGATTGAAGTGAATCTGATTAAGTATTTTTTTGGGAAAAACCGAGTCTGAGTGAAAACAACTCCAACACCCGAGTAAACACATCTGAGGGTCAAACGTTGATTGAAACCCTTCTGATTGAAGTATGAGGGATGAGTCCGAGTGAATACAAGTCCGACTCTTGAATAAACACATCCGAGGGACAATTATTGAATGAATCTCTCTTGACTGAAGTAAAAAGACCGACTCCGAGTGCTCATATTCCGACTGGAAAGGGTTCTAATTTCAGAGAAACCATCCTGATTGGAAAGTGCATCCGAACTGTTGATTGCCATGTGAAACCATTTCTGATTGAAAAGGAAATTCCATGTGAAACCAGTCGGATTTCCAAATGAATGCCCCTAAAGGATTATTGGAGCTGTTGCAACTTCTGAGTGAAAGGAAGGTTGTAACGTCCCGTGTAATTTTCCAAATAAATTTTTCGCGATTTTAAAAGATCTTTTTAAAGTTCATAAATTAAAATCAGAGTTCACATAAAGGTCGATAATAACGGAATATTATTATGCATACTAGTCGTGAATAATAATATTCATGAAATATTTGCATAGCGGAAACGATTTATAAATAACAGTACATAACACGTTGTATTTATTACAAATCGTAAAATTAGAATAAATTTGAAATCCAAGCAATAGTTCACATAGACATCAACCATAGCATCACTCTTCATTCTGGGTGGCATTCACTGTAAAAATTATTGTAAGAGTGAGACAGAATATAGAATAAATATAAAATATATAGAATTGCACAAACACAATCAATAATACATAATGATATGATGAATATGCGAAACAGGTTCATTTAATAAGTCTTTAATTAGTCAAATGATATCATATTGGATCCATTTTGTTTGGTGGGAATACTACAGTAAAAGGTCTCATAGATACACCGGTAGGAATTAATACAGTCATGGATCCCTACAATCCCATGACCCACACATCGGTAGGAATTAATACAGTCATGGATCCCTACAGCCCCATGACTAACACATCGGTAGGAATTAATACAGTCATGGATCCCTACAGCCCCATGACCAACACATCGGTAGGAATTAATACAGTCATGGATCCCTACAGCCCCATGACTAACACATCGGTAGGAATTAATACAGTCATGGATCCCTACAGCCCCATGACCAACACATCGGTAGGAATTAATACAGTCATGGATCCCTACAGCCCCATGACCAACACATCGGTAGGAATTAATACAATCATGGATCCCTACAGCCCCATGACCAACATGTAACACCCTAAATTTTTACAAATAGAAATCCCAAAAACAACGAGGAAATTTTTTACAAAAGCAGCCACGAATCGTCTGACACAGAAGGGAAGAAGAAGGCGAGGGAAGCAGAAGAGCATTCACACGCATATGACAAGCAACAGGGGAATTAGGACAGAGACCGGTCTATTCGGTTCGGTGTGACGCTCCAGCGTCTGGGCGGATTCCAGGACGGAAGGTGACTCACTCATCCGTTGTCCAACACCGCCTGAACAATGCCACAATGAATGGAAACTCCTCAAGCAAACCTCACATCAGTGTCCATTCACTCTCACAGGACGAACCTTTCTTCGAGGGAACCACTAGGCGCTCAGCATAAGGGAACTGGTGAGGGAAGGATAAGGAAGACACATATGTATGGCAACCTACGGAAGGGTGAAACTTGAACCACTCCGCCCAGTTCGGCAAAGCGCAACAACGCCTGGGCGAAGTACTCTACAACGTCCACTCGCTCAGGCGAGGTCCAACACCGCCCGAGCAAGACAGGATAATGCACAACGGAGTGGAAGACATTCGGGTGGAGTCCAACACAAGGCCTCTCCAAACACGCACTCGCTGGAGCTAGGTCTAACTCGCTGAGGCGAACGCCGGTACAAGGTAATTTCCCATTCGGATATGGACGAGGTCCACTCGGCAAATCTTCATGCTTGCACTTCACTCGGAAAATCAGGTAGTTAACTCACTCGGCACGCCACGACTTATTCGTTCGGAGTATTTATAACGTCCACTTAGAATTCGTTAAAGGGGGTTTCTCTCAAAATCCTTTACGTTTTCCCCCACTCGGAAAGAGCCCAACACAATCCACCAGCATACAACCCAGGTTTATACACAATCACACACTCGGAGTACCCATTATCTTAACAATATATATATACATGCATATATTCACCAACACTTACGATCCCATACAAGTACCCACATCTATAATTCTCCTAATCAATCTTTATAAACAAATATGCTTAATCGTCATTTTACATAAGAGCCGGCCAAGGCTACCCTAACTAAATATAATGAATACAATATAAGCACTTAACACTCGGGGTGCACCACACTCGGACTTGAGGCCCTGACAGCACTTCCGAGTCCGTCCTGCACATGCTGAAAAATGGTGTAGGGGGTGAGCTTTCACATATACAATGACAGTTATTGGCTCGACTTAGAATACACATTCCCTTTCAACATACTCTACCTTTCTTAATCAATACCAGCATTCACTAACATTTAATAAAGCATCTACACAAGTCACTAGTCGGATTACTCACGTCATTCATGGTTATCTAATTTCTACTATTCATAACAACATATCCCTTAACAATAACATCAATAATACTTAGCCTCAGCGTCAAACACACACACAAATCCAGTCGGAATTCATTAATAGCATTCACAGATTTTAAGGAGCGTGCTGCTCTCGACAATGATGCCCCTACCTATATGCATGTGGATCCGACTTAACAATAACTCTCAGTTACAGATCCCTTTTCTGGCCCCTCATCTGATAGCCCTTACCGTGTGGTACCGGTCTCCCAAGGACGTCTCGAGACTTAACTCTAGCTCCAACGACTACCACGGGTCCTCTCAGAAACTAGCCAAGGGTCTGTAGCTGGAAATCATATCATTGGGTTCCTGACCTTCCACGGGTCACCCTTTAACCATAAATGCAACCTCATGCATGTCCCGGCAGTCATCCATACTCAGCAAGTTCATCTTAAGTAATTCATATCGTATCCACCCAGAAGTCAACAATAGACCACACCATGTGCTTGATATTCACATTACAATTTAACATGCAATTCATACATTAACTCCACAACATCACCAATGTCATCATACGTTTCTTAGACAGTAATAGTCATACACCACATAGGTAATAATCATCACTCATCCAGACTCCACTCAGCAGCATGTACAACATATATCAAACAACACATTCTGAACACATGCATGTAAGTACGAAATAATTAACAGGACTCTATTAACACACACATACGATATCCAGTGATCAACAGTCAAACACTTCACAGAGTCATAATCATACAAACACACAAGGTAATACATTCGCTCGGACCGTCCAGAAACCATGCATTGGACATGCAGAGCGCCCCCTACCTGCTGCCAGAGTTCAGAGGCTTCTCGAGTTGCAAGGCTGACCGATCGTCCTTTCGTTACTCCTCCTCCAATAGCCCTCGAGCTCAGCGTTGATTCTGGACCAGAGTTGCTCCTTTCCTCCTACGGGTTCGTCTCCCCCACAGCTCCAAAGTACTTCCCGCACAGCCTGCCAACTGGAATACTAACAGCTCCAGGTGGAAGAAGAAGGGAAGGAAGAAGGCAATGGGGAGGAAGGAGAAGGCAGGGAGTGGAACAGAGCCGCGTTGGTGTTCCTCCAGAAGCTCTCGACTCTCTTGCTGTTTAACGTGATTGAGAGGGAGGAAGAGAAAACAGGGGAGGGGAGGTCATATGCACGCACAAGGAGGCTGACAGCGTGAATTCGTGAAGGTAAGAGAGGGAGCTGAAGTTGTCTTATACTACCAGGGGCACATGCGTCCTTTTACGGCATTATGATCATTATTATTTATTCAATTATCCCTGACCAGTCAGCAATTTATTCTAATTAACCACTAATCCTAATTCTCTAATTAACCTTTAATTAATGTCTTAATCTCGACCATAGTTAATTTAAAATTGGGATGTTACACAACACATCGGTAGGAATTAATACAGTCATGGATCCCTAAACCCCCATGACCCTCATAACAAAATTAGGACTTTAACTCATAGAGAAAAATATCTTTTCATTCACAATAACCATTAAAATTAACTTTCAGCATTTCCAACAGCAACATACTCTAGGAAAACAGTCATAACATGAGCAAATCATAACCTCTTCATGTGATTCCACTTTCTATAGCTTAATAATACAATTATCTACAACTTTCATGAAGAACACAATTTCAAATTCTAAACAGAATTACCACTTATTCATGAAATACCATACTGCCTCAAGGTGAGTTTTCTTTTTTTTTTCAAAACGTACATATATTAGTAATTTGAACGTTTCTGGAGCTACAAAAATGATGTTGGCATGAAACCAGTTCTAGATTATCCTTAACACAAATATCCATAACTTTCATGAAGATCATAAATTCAAATTCTAAGTAGAAATACCATTTATCCACAAAATACAACACTGCCTCCAGATGAGCTTTCAAAACGTACATATATTAGTATTTTCAATGTTTCTGGAGTTACAAAAATAGTTTTGACATGAGACCAGTTCTAAACTACTCTTAACATAATTGTCTACAACTTTCATGAAGACACCAACAACTAATTCATACCACAAAATTCCCAGTATTGAAAACAAGATTCGGATTTCATAGTTAACAGATTTGCATCATGAACATACTTCTGTATTTTGAGCATAACTAGAGCTACAAGCATCTTTTTAACTTGCAACCACTTTCTATAAATCCCTAACATGTATATCTACAACTTTTGTGAAGACATCAAAGGCTGATTATGCATGTATAATTCCCAGAATATCAAAATATGCATAGAACATAGCTTAAACATTTCACTCGGTCATGCTGTAGTATTTTGGCTATAACTTTTGCTATACTTATCCAAATCAGTTGAATCAGGTATCAAAATTCACATAACAAAAAGGTCTACAACTTTCATGAAGAAGTCAGAGTCAAATTCATACCTGTTCAGCTTCAAAATTAAGCAACAAGATACGAAATTAAAACTGGAATCCTAGAACAGCATACAACTCTACCCATTTCACAAATATTCACAACCCTGTCCCCTCTTACTTGGTTTGCCGACTGAAAATGGCCTCTTGTTGTCCTGGCTTCTGTTCGAAGGAGTTATTTAGAAAGGAAGGAAATTGAATGAAAGATATTTCACTAGCTTTGTTCTAATCCGTTCTGGTCCAGCAAAATGGCAGGATTAATAATGCAAGAGAAGTAAGGAACATTAGTTGAAGGATTAGGTGGAATAATGAAGCCTTTTGACTCCTTTTCGGAGTCAGCTTTGCATTGATTGGAATAAAATATTCAAAAGTATTATAATGGATGTACTTTCCCCTATGATTGGTTCGTTGTGCCACTTATTTTTGGATTCATGTGATTAAGCGGGCTAATCACTAGCTGAAGTGGAATTAAAAAATGTTCAGTGTTGAATGATTTGTAGAGGTCGGTATGGCGTGAGGGCAGTATTGAGTGTGAAGGGCGGTGTTGAGTGTGAAGGGCGGTGTTGAGTGTGAAGGGCGGTGTTGAGTGTGAAGGGCGGTGTTGAGTGTGAAGGGCGGTGTTGAGTGTTTCTTAAGAAATATCTATGCCCTAAAAGACGTTCACGTTACTCCGTCAAGGCATTTGACCTCGTCAATGCTTATTACTCCGCCAAGGCATTAGTTGACATCCAATCTTCTTCTTTGAAGTCTTGAAGTCGTCCTAACCTTGGAGGTCAGAACGGATCAGAAGTGTTCCTTCCAATCTCACTCAGCTGACTCCTCTTCCTTCATCCTTTCACTCGGTCAAGTTCTAGTCCGACTGGAATTCTACCAGTCGTGTGAAGAAAAAGGAAAGCTGAGTCCCCTCGGTAAGTCTCCTGAAACCGACGCCAATCACTCAGTTTTTCATTGCCAAAACTGACTCAACATCAGGTCAGTCATCACTCGGTGATCCACCTCCAAACCGAGTCACCTCAATCAATCTATCACTCAGTAAACTTAATACAACACTGACCATCACTCACTCAAACTTCCACTCGGTATCTTTGCCTATTCTCACTCGGAAAATACCATAGCCTTACTCGGATTCACTCGGCTAATTATCACTTAGTCAAGATCAAACCAACTTCTTCAACTACGTTTCACTCAGAGTCCATCAAGTCCATTGCTACTCGGAAATATATTTTCCTCTGTACTCCACTCGGAAATGAAAATTCTCAACAAGTTTTTACTCGGAACTGCAATGCCTGACTATGAGTGACTCGGAAACGAGTCATTTAGAAGTATTTGACTCGGAAATAAGTCTCTCTAATTAATTTAAATCAGCAGTGAGTCACCCCAAGATGAGTCACTCGGATTCTCTCACTCGGAATTGTTTCTCCCAGAACCCGACTCTCTCCTAATTAGTCAATCACTCGAAATTATTCAAACTCTTCATCTCTTAGAATATATTCCAATAACAACTCATACATTAGAAAGGAATTAATCGGATTTGCCACTCGGGAATACCCAAACTTTACTCACTCGGGTTTACTCATATTTCTCTCTCGGTCTTAACCAAATTCTTCAACTACAATTCCAATTAAAGCCTATTAAGGTTATTACCTCTCGGGAAAGACCCACACATAGGAATCTCACACGGAATTGGTTTATATATCTAAGACTCACTCGGAATTGGTTCTGTGCCTACTACAATTCACTCGGAACGGGTTCCTACTACCATTTTCCGCTCGGTATCTACTCAATTAGCATTATTCATTCATCACCCTTCTTATTCAAGCCTAGTAATGTCTTAACCATTCAATATATATATATAACCACTCGGAATCTTTAACTTAATAACTATTTTACTTCTCACAATAATTTGACAACACCTTTCAGTCGGTAGGAAGCATCAATTCCACATAAATACTTATGTATATATATGCATTCATTCACTCGGAGAAAACCATTGTGTTAAGTCCCACTCGGACTCGTTCTAAATCTCATCCATTCAGGAGCATTTAAGTCCTTCCCCACTCGGAGTTCACTCTGTCACTCGGATCAGAGCCTTTTTACTCAGAATTTGAATAATTTCTCTAAAATTCCATAATTATACCCAAAAATGAAACTTTTGGAGCATTAAAGGCCATCCATAGAGTGTTTTATTCATTGATTAACACTTATAGACCTTCTGTACCTCATATTTAACAAAATGGGACTATTATTAAAAACAGGATGTTACATTTCTCCCACCCTAATAAAAATTTCGTCCTCGAAATTTCAAAGCTGAAATCATTCCTCACCATCATCAGGAATACAATCGTATCATAACTATACATATTCATGCTATTATTATACCATCATAAGACATCATCCCCCAAAACTCATTATCAAGTCCTAAACTTGTCTGAATCCAATTTACACGTTTGTATTAGGCTTCGGGAATTTCTCTCCCAAAACCAAGATTCTTTAAATCTTAAAATGCTAACCACACCTAACAATAACAATACTATGATTCCTTAGCCTTAAGACCTCTAAATTATCACATGAATCATTTAATCATCATTAAAATTTAATCAAACTCATTATAAGCCTCTTGGTTTTGGTTTCGTCTAAGATCATCATTAATTCAACTTTTTCAAAAAATGGCATACCTATTTATTAACTCAAGTATCTTAATCCACGATCAATTACTTCCTTAATCCACTGTCAATGTCTTGCAACTATCATCATAAACATCAATAGTCTAAATTAATTCCTCCAATCACTCAAATACTCATATACACTTCCCTCCTAATTCTCAATAATCGTCATCAATGATTCAAACAGTCAATTTTTCATATATAATTATCCTAGAGTATTAAAATTCATTAGAATTATCAACTTAACTAAAATCCTCAACTCACTATACTTTTCATCAAAACTTAATAATCATTCCTAATAACCACTAATCTCCATTATTAATAACATCTATACACACATCCTCCTGGGTTTTCACTAAAAATCACTTTTCATAACATCATTACTCATTTTCCCCAAGGCCTAGAGTTAAGGTTTCACTAAAATCAAACAGTCATCCTTAACAGCCACTATCTCTTATTTTAAATCTTAAAATCTTTGTATACCATTTCACACCCATCCAAAGATACTTATGACATATTCCACTTCTGGGTTTTACATGAAAATGGTTTCTATTCTTAAATCCATTCATAATGCACTCTCCTATCACCATAGAATCCAAAACCTAAAACAACGAAAGAGTATAAGAATTGCACCTTAGTTCCACAATATCCCTAGCCTTAGTATATCCACGAAAATGAAGAGAGAATATAAAGTTTCTAAACATTTGAACCATCTTTATAATGAAAAGTAAGAAAGCATGGTTGGTTGGTATGGAAGGAGACTCATAAGATGGTTGTCTATAATAGGATTTTCTTCTAATGGAAATACCTTGGTCTCGTTATGATAGTCTATTAAAACTTGATTCACCGATAACCAATTCATTCCTACCTTCTATGAGCTCAGAATAATTGTTACACATCTTAGTAATCCTAAGTTGTGTACCGTTGGGAATGGAAATAATCAAGTCATATATTATAGGCTTTACGGGTAATTGAAAACGTCTAACTTACTTCTGTGTAGCACCCGAATCAGACAACACAGATAAAATGGTATCATTGATCTCACACTTACTTTTCATGAGGTCGCCTGCTTGGTCTGCCTCTGAGCTGCTAATGTCAAAGACTCTTCCTGTATGTGATCTTTCGTCTGTTGACTCCCTATACTGTCTTATAGGTTGAACAGTGCGAGTGTTTCCTCTACAGACTTCTTGATAACCCGAATCTCTTTGTTTATTCATAGTGTTATTGTTGTTGTTGATTCACTATTTCAGTGGACAATTTGGGCTGATGTGACCCTTCTGATTGCATTGATAGCAAGTGATATTTTCTAAGCGTCTATTGCAATCACGTACATGGTGATTACCTTTGCACTTAAAACACTTTATATCCATATGATTGTTGTATCTCACAGAAGATGATGATGATCCTCCCTTGAAGCGATTTGGATAAAACGATCCTCTCCTTTTGTAGGCAATTGACTGAGGTTTCAGTTGTCTGTTGATCTCTTCTCGTGCCAATCTGTCTTGGTGATTTTCTTCGAAAATTCTTAGTTGATTTTGCCTTTCTATAGCTTCAGCCAGACGGTTGATAGCAGCTGCCATAGCGTCGTTATCGTTCCTTGCCATCCTATATTCATGGTTGGATTTATACTAATTCTAAGGGATAATATATCGTATATAAATACTACTTAACTATCATTATTCTACAGTTTATCAGTTAAGCAATAAATCATATAACGTATTTATCATATTATCAAGCAGTAATCAAACAAATCTTTTTGTAATTAATCAGTCAGGCACAAGTCATATAGTACACACTTAACATGTTATCAAGTAAGAAATCAAACATTTCACATATTATATCGAGAAACAGTACATGTCATAGGAATTGGTCCTGAATTTTTGAACCTGGCTCTGATACCACCAATGTAACGTCCCGTGTAATTTTCCGAATAAATTTTTCGCGATTTTAAAAGATCTTTTTAAAGTTCATAAATTAAAATCAGAGTTCACATAAAGGTCGATAATAACGGAATATTATTATGCATACTAGTCGTGAATAATAATATTCATGAAATATTTGCATAGCGGAAACGATTTATAAATAACAGTACATAACACGTTGTATTTATTACAAATCGTAAAATTAGAATAAATTTGAAATCCAAGCAATAGTTCACATAGACATCAACCATAGCATCACTCTTCATTTTGGGTGGCATTCACTGTAAAAATTATTGTAAGAGTGAGACAGAATATAGAATAAATATAAAATATATAGAATTGCACAAACACAATCAATAACACATAATGATATGATGAATATCCCAAACAGGTTCATTTAATAAGTCTTTAATTAGTCAAATGATATCATATTGGATCCATTTTGTTTGGTGGGAATACTGCAGTAAAAGGTCTCATAGATACACCGGTAGGAATTAATACAGTCATGGATCCCTACAGCCCCATGACCCACACATCGGTAGGAATTAATACAGTCATGGATCCCTACAGCCCCATGACCAACACATCGGTAGGAATTAATACAGTCATGGATCCCTACAGCCCCATGACCAACACATCGGTAGGAATTAATACAGTCATGGATCCCTACAGCCCCATGACCAACACATCGGTAGGAATTAATACAATCATGGATCCCTACAGCCCCATGACCAACACATCGGTAGGAATTAATACAGTCATGGATCCCTACACCCCCATGACCCTCATAAAAAAATTAGGACTTTAACTCAGAGAAAAATATCTTTTCATTCATAATAACCATTAAAATTAACTTTCAGCATTTCCAACAGCAACATACTCTAGGAAAACAGTCATAACATGAGGAAATCATAACCTTTTCATGTGATTCCACTTTCTATAGCTTAATAATACAATTATCTACAACTTTTATGAAGAACACAATTTCAAATTCTAAACAGAATTACCACTTATTCACGAAATACCATACTGCCTCAAGGTGAGTTTTCTTTTTTTTTTTCAAAATGTACATATATTAGTAATTTGAACGTTTCTGGAGCTACAAAAATGATGTTGGCATGAAACCAGTTCTAGATTATCCTTAACACAAATATCCATAACTTTCATGAAGATCATAAATTCAAATTCTAAGTAGAAATACCATTTATCCACAAAATACAACACTGTCTCCAGATGAGCTTTCAAAACGTACATATATTAGTATTTTCAACGTTTCGGGAGTTACAAAAATAGTTTTGACATGAGACCAGTTCTAAAATACTCTTAACATAATTATCTACAACTTTCATGAAGACACCAACAACTAATTCATACCACAAAATTCCCAGTATTGAAAACAAGATTCGGATTTCATAGTTAACAGATTTGCATCATGAACATACTTCTGTATTTTGAGCATAACTAGAGCTACAAGCATCTTTTTAACTTGCAACCACTTTCTATAAATCCCTAACATGTATATCTACAACTTTTGTGAAGACATCAAAGGCTGATTATGCATGTATAATTCCCAGAATATCAAAATATGCATAGAACATAGCTTAAACATTTCACTCGGTCATGCTGTAGTATTTTGGCTATAACTTTTGCTATACTTATCCAAATCCGTTAAATCAGGTATCAAAATTCACATAACAAAATGCTCTACAACTTTCATGAAGAAGTCAGAGTCAAATTCATACGTTTTCAGCTTCAAAATTAAGCAACAAGATATGAAATTAAAACTGGAATCCTAGAACAGCATACAACTCTACCCATTTCACAAATATTCACAACCCTGTCCCCTCTTACTTGGTTTGCCGACTGAAAATGGCCTCTTGCTGTCCTGGCTTCTGTTCAAAGGAGTTATTTAGAAAGAAAGGAAATTGAATGAAAGATATTTCACTAGCTTTGTTCTAATCCGTTCTGGTCCAGCAAAATGGCAGGATTAATAATGCAAGAGAAGTGGGGAACATTAGTTGAAGGATTAGGTGGAATAATGAAGCCTTTTGACTCCTTTTCAGAGTCAGCTTTGCATTGATTGGAATAAAATATTCAAAAGTATTATAATGGATGTACTTTCCCCTGTGATTGGTTCGTTGTGCCACTTATTTTTGGATTCATGTGATTAAGTGGGCTAATCACTAGCTGAAGTGGAATTAAAAAAATGTTCAGTGTTGAATGATTTGCAGAGGTCGGTATGGCGTGAGGGCGGTATTAAGTGTGAAGGGCGGTGTTGAGTGTGAAGGGCGTTGTTGAGTGTGAAGGGCGGTGTTGAGTGTGAAGGGCGGTGTTGAGTGTGAAGGGCGGTGTTAAGTGTTTCTTAAGAAATATCCATGCCCTAAAAGACGTTCACGTTACTCCGTCAAGGCATTTGACCTCGTCAATGCTTATTACTCCGCCAAGGCATTAGTTGACATCCGATCTTCTTCTTTGAAGTCTTGAAGTCGTCCTAACCTTGGAGGTCAGAACGGATCAGAAGTGTTCCTTCCAATCTCACTCAGCTGACTCCTCTTCCTTCATCCTTTCACTCGGTCAAGTTCTAGTCCGACTGGAATTCTACCAGTCGTGTGAAGAAAAAGGAAAGCTGAGTCCCCTCGGTAAGTCTCCTGAAACCGACGCCAATCACTCAGTTTTTCATTGCCAAAACTGACTCAACATCAGGTCAGTCATCACTCGGTGATCCACCTCCAAACCGAGTCACCTCAATCAATCTATCACTCAGTAAACTTAATACAACACTGGCCATCACTCACTCAAACTTCCACTCGGTATCTTTGCCTATTCTCACTTAGAAAATACCATAGCCTCACTCGGATTCACTCGGCTAATCATCACTTAGTCAAGATCAAACCAACTTCTTCAACTACTTTCACTCAGAGTCCATCAAGTCCATTGCTACTCGGAAATATATTTTCCTCTGTACTCCACTCGGAAATGAAAATTCTCAGCGAGTTTTCACTCGAAACTGCAATGTCTGACTATGAGTGACTCGGAAACGAGTCATTCAGAAGTATTTGACTCGGAAATAAGTCTCTCTAATTAATTTAACTCGGCAGTGAGTCACCCCAAGATGAATCACTCGGATTCTCTCACTCGGAATTGTTTCTCCCAAAACCCGACTCTCTCCTAATTAGTCAATCACTCAGAATTATTCAAACTCTTCATCTCTTAGAATATATTCCAATAACAACTCATACATTAGAAAGGAATCAATCGTATTTGCCACTCGGGAATACCCAAACTCTACTCACTCGGGTTTACTCATATTTCTCTCTCGGTCTTAACCAAATTCTTCAACTACAATTCCAATTAAAGCCTATTAAGGTCATTACCTCTCGGGAAAGACCCACACATACGAATCTCACACGGAATTGGTTTATATATCTAAGACTCACTCGGAATTGGTTCTGTGCCTACTACAATTCACTCGGAACGGGTTCCTACTACCATTTTCCGCTCGGTATCTACTCAATTAGCATTATTCATTCATCACCCTTCTTATTCAAGCCTAGTAATGTCTTAATCATTCAATATATATATATAACCACTCGGAATCTTTAACTTAATAACTATTTTACTTCTCACAATAATTTGACAACACCTTTCAGTCGGTAGGAAGCATCAATTCCACATAAATACTTATGTATATATATGCATTCATTCACTCGGAGAAACCCATTGTGTTAAGTCCCACTCGGACTCGTTCTAAATCTCATCCATTCAGGAGCATTTAAGTCCTTCCTCACTCGGAGTTCACTCTGTCACTCGGATCAGAGCCTTTTTACTCAGAATTTGAATAATTTCTCTAAAATTCCATAATTATACCCAAAAATGAAACTTTTGGAGCATTAAAGGCCATCCATAGAGTGTTTTATTCATTGATTAACACTTATAGACCTTTTATACCTCATATTTAACAAAATGGGACTATTATTAAAAACAGGATGTTACAAAGGTCGGCTCCGAGTTGAATACTGAGTGAAGCTGACTCTGAATGAAACTTACTGAGACCTGATTGTACACCCAGGGTCCTGTATCCGAGCACGAGTGACAAGTCCGAGTGACAACTCCGAATGAATATTTGCCGATTGAGCCATTCTTCAATTAGTTTCGTTGTCAATCTACAATCGGTTTCCGAGTGACAACGACTGAATGAAAGGATTTCTGAATAAATGTGTCCGATTGGACTGAAGAAAGGAAAATCCGTGTGAAATCCTTCTGAAGACGACTCCCAAGTGAGTGCACCGAGCAGCTGATTACCGAGTGAAAGCTGTTCCTGATTGGAAAATAAGGGCGAGTGAGTGCACTGAAGAATTGACGACTGAATGAAAATTCTGAGTGAGGATAAGACTGACTCCGAGTGGAAAATAGATATTTCCGAGTGAAAATGGTTGTTACCGAGTGAGATATCCGAGTCAGATGCCTCTCCAGTCTACACCGAGTAAAGTATCTCCAGTAAGAACCGAGTGATGCCTCTTCAGTCAGTACCGGGTCACTCTCTTAGTCAACACCGAGTCATTCTCTTTAATTTTCAGTCGGCTCCGAATCATCCTTTACCATTACCGAGCCACTCTTTTAACCATTCCCGAGCCTTCTTTTACCCATTTCCGAGCCATCCTCTTACCCATTTCCGAGTCATATTTCACCCATTTCCAAGTGGTCCTTTAACCATTTCTGAGACCCTTTCCACTCAACCTCCGAGTCATCCTTTACCATTACCGAGCCACTTTTACCCATTTCCGAGTCATATTTCACCCATTTTCGAGTGGTCCTTTAACCATTTCCGAGACCCTTTCCACTCAACCTCCGAGTCATCCTTTACCATTACCGAGCCACTCTTTTAACCATTATCGAGCCACTCTTTTAACCATTCCCGAGCCACTCTTTTAACCATTTCCAAGACCCTTTCCACTCAACTTCTGAGTCATTCTTTTACCCATTTTCGAGATTACTTCTCACCCATTTCTGAGACACTTTTCACCAATTCCGAGTGACACTTTTCAATCAGCACCGAGTCCTCTTCAATCGGTTCTGAGTCAATTTTCACTCGGTCTGATTGATTGTTCCAATCAGAATTGCCTTGTTTGTCCCCTCAATCCAATTGCACACTTTTTCATTCAAATTCTCCTTACAGCGACCCAATACCGAGCAAAACTTCCACTCGGCCTCCCATAGGAGAGCTCCTCCCAGAAGAATTCTCACTCGGAAAGGACTATTTTTCACTCAGAATTGACTCGAATTGAGGATGAATGCTGACTGAGAGGCTAATCCGAGTCATCCTCTCTCGGATTTCCACTATCCTCTCTCGGATTTCCACCATCCTCTCTCAGATTTCCACTATCCTCTCTCGGATTTCCACCATCCTCTCTCGAATTTCCACCATCCTCTCTTGGATTTCCACTAGGCTCCCCCTGTTCACCCGTGCTGACTTGGAGTCCACCACCCAAGTGGATCCAGGAATCCTGGAGGTGGCAGACAGGGGCAGAAGTGGAGGAATTAAAAATTCCCACCAGCCGTTGTCCCCCACTACCAGGCTGCCTCCACTCTGAGTGGAAGCCTGAGCTGGCCTTCCACTCTGAGTGGAAGCCTGAGCTGGCCTTCCACTCGGAAAAGCCTATAAATGGACAAGGGCTGAAGCTTTGAGGGGATCCGAAGACATTCATTAAGAGAAAAAACTCTACCCATCTCTCCACTCACCAGCCCCGTCCCTCTCTTCACTCACCAGCTCCCTTCCTTCTCCTCACCAACACCTCCTAAATCCTCCACACGTCCCAGTTCCAGCCTGCAGTCCAGAACTTCAACTCCATACCTACACCCGCAGCTTGTCTAGCAGAGTCCACACCGGTCAACATCTGCAGTACCGTCCAGAGCTTCACCAATGGCACACTGACCCAAAACCAAACTCCCTACACCGTCCAGCCCCTATACCAATTCCACACCGTCCCAACATCTCTTAAATCCTCACACCGACCAGACCCTGCATCAACTCCAACACCATCCCAGCACTTTCACCCACACTCCTCTTCTCAGAAAGGAGAACGCTGGTACGTTTCCTTCCGTCACTCGGTCTCATTCGGATTTACCTTTTACCACTCGGATTTTTCTTTTCCCACTCGGGTTTTCCTTCTTCTACTCGGATTTTCCTTTTACCACTCGAATTTTTCTTTTCCCACTCAAATTTTTCTTTTCCCACTCGGGTTTTCCTTCTTCCACTCGAATTTTCCTTTTCCCACTCGGATTTTTCTTTTCCCACTCGGATTTTCTTCCCTCACTCGGTTTTCGCCCATTTTTCCCTCTTTTTTTCTGAATTTACTATTTTTCTTTCTCTCTTGAAGCTTCTGCCACCCTCCCTCTTATACTTCATAGTCTTAAAATGAAATAATAAAGGGAAATGGATGTTTCCTGTGTTTTCTTTCAAATCTAAATAAAATCAAAACAAAATCAAAAAAAGAAAAAAATTATTTTTAGTCAGTGTCGTACGAAAAATACTTCCGTCTACACAACCTCTATAGGATCCGTACACGTGCGAAGAACTTCGTCTTGTATGGGTTCCTCACCAAAATGATACCCACCAACATTTTCCCAATCTTTTCCTAAAAAAAACACTCAGAACTACGTAACCCTGATTTCTTGATAATTCAAGAATACGTAGGAGCAGGACCTCAACTCCTGTCGGGCCCATCTCTCTTGTTTCCTTTTACTGATTTATTTCCTCACTTTCGTGTCCCTTTCATAAATGTTCCTTTTTTCATCGCTTCCGTGAAAATCAATTTAGACGTGACGTCTTGTTGATTTCCCCCTAGTTTTTTTGTTCAAGCCTCGCCACAATCCATAGAGAAGGGATACTTAGGACGAGATGTCCTGCTTATCTCTTTCCTATCCCTGTCCCTTTTTTTTATTCGAGGATGTCTAATTTAGACGTGACGTCTTATTAGCATTCTCTTCCTCTCTCTGTCTCATATCGAAGTCGAGTTTAATTCGGATGAAACGTCCCGTTAACCTCGCTTCGACATTCTATGTTTGTACAGTTCACTTACTCCCTTCCGTCGTTTTCAAATAAAAATACAAAAAAAGGAAGAAACCATGTTTATTTAAGGCTATTTATATTACGCTTTCAACCTTGGTACTGTTTCCGACAGGCGATGTAGGGTGCTAATACCTTCCCTACTCGTAACCGACTCCCGAACTTGAATCTCAATTTTTAACCAGTGCTTTACTGAACCTAGTTTTTTCCAATGTTTTTCCTATGAATAAAAACGTTGGTGGCGACTCCCTGTTTCATCTCAATGGTTTTCTCTCTTCGCTGCGCCGTCGCGATCCAGGTTGTGACAGATATCAAAGGGCATAGTAAACATCATAATATCAAGCCACACATGGATATCCCAGACCTTTATACCCATTAACATTCAATCTAATCTATTAATCATGTCAAATTCAAACTTGTCATCATCTTATATGAATATATATTTTCCTATCAATTCAACACATATTCTTACGCACCATACACAAAATTTCATCAGATTGCCATTCATATCATCTCACTAATTGCATGGCAAGGCAAGCATGAGTATTCATCACATACAATAATCACTATTGTTTTACTTATGCAATTTGAATGTAAACTCCTCTCCTACCTCGAGGGAAGAACCGAAATGGTTCCAATGCTCCGAATGCTCCATTGCATCACCCGAAATACGATCTACACATCATATGCAAGTATATTCACATAATTAATAACCATCATAATTTTAAATACTTGCTAGCTTATCATAAAGCTCAACCTCAAGTCCTAGACTTGGTAAACATTAACTTATGCAATTGTGTTAGGCTTCGGGAATTCCTTTCCCAAAGCCAAGATCCTCTAGATCTTAAAGACCAACTAAACTCAACCACATCATCATCACCTTATCCATTACATAATGTAACCTCAAATCACCTCAATCCTTCAAACATCATTATTACTCAATATTCAACTTAGCTCTCATATCCTTCAATAACCACAATTAATCATTCAAATTTAAATGGCACACCATAATGGTTTAGAACCTCATCAAATCATAATCTTATCATACCAATCCCTCACATTCCATATTTTCCCCAATTTATTAGAGTTAGGGTTTCACTAAACCCAACAACACTCATTAATATCTATTTATTCCTCATCACCTTCCAACTATGCATTCATCCTCTTCATTTATTACCACCAATGTTAACATTTATGACAACCCACTCTAGGGTTCCACATTAATACTCTCCCAACAACACCTATGCAATAAATACTCCCCCAAATACCAAGAACCCAAGATCTAGGGCATAAACTCATAAAGTATGATGAGGAACTTACCTCACCCAAGAGTTGGCCATGAGCTTCCAAGAGAGGGAGAGAAAACACGAAAATATGAAGAAGAGAGGAGGAGGAGTTCCAGCACAAGCTTCTCCTTCAAGCTTCCATGAAAACAAAAATGGTGGAGGAGAAGAAGGCTCCATATGGCTTAGGTTTTTGGAGAGAAGAAAAGAGGAAATGGAGAAGGGAATAAGGGAAGAAGAAGAAGAAATGTCATTGCCAAATGAGGGCAAGAACCCAACGAAAATAGGAAGAGAATAATAGGCTTTTGGTTTTAATTTTTGAATTCTCCATTAAAGGTTCATCGTTTTATAATAAATAGGCTCTCAGTTCGGGCTCAATACATTATCTAAAAATTATTCCGAGTATAGATCCGGATTCCTAATAATATTCTTAACAGCCCTGACCAACGGCATCTCAATCGGAGATACTTGGTCTGACACTCATATTCTAATCGGGTATAATTTTATCTCCTTAAATCTCAATAAATCATAAATATCCATAATAAATCCCAATTTAATCATTCCAATATTTTTGGGACACAAATCAACTCACATACAATTATTTATTATTTATTCTCCTCAATTTATTATTTTTATAAAATTCAGGATGTTATAAAAAGAACTACTTGCTATTGTGTTTGCACTTGATAAATTTAGATCTTATTTGCTCAGTTCAAAAGTGGTTGTATTTTTAGATCATGCAGCATTAAAGTTCCTTTTAAAGAAACCAGATACAAAACCAAGATTAATCATGTGGATGTTGCTGCTCCAAGAATTTGACATTGAAATTAGGGATAAAATTGGAGTAGAAAATTTAGTGGCTGATCATTTAAGCAGAATTGAAAAAGAACTTGACCCAATTTCCATTAGAGATGATTTACCTGATGAACAACTTATGGGAATACATGATTCCACTCCATGGTTTGCTGATTTGGTAAACTACTTAGTTGCTTCTGTTACTCAAATACATACATCTAAACAACAAATAATAAAACTAAAAAGTGATTCCAAATACTATGTTTGGGATGATCCTTACTTATGGAAACTTTATAGTGATTAAGTCATTAGAAGGTGTGTACCTAAAAATGAATTTCATTCCATTCTTACATTTTGTCATACATATGCATGTGGTGGACATTTTGGACCTCAACGTATAAGTATTAGAATCTGGTTTGTATTGGCCAACAATTTTTTGTGATGTATATACATTTTGTAAATCTTGCAAACGATGTCAAAGAATGGGAAACATATCTTATAGAAATGAGATGCCTCAATAACCCATGTTATTTTGTGAAATTTTTGATGTTTGGGGTATAGATTTCATGGGACCTTTTCTTGTATCTTTTGGTTTTGTTTATATACTGCTTGCGGTCAATTACGTGTCTAAATAGGTTAAAGATAAAGCTACTTGAACTGATCATTCTAAAGTTATTGTAGATTTTATTAGATCACACATATTTTGTAGGTTTGGTGTTCCTAAGGCCATCATTAGTGATCAAGGATCACATTTTTTGCAACCGTAAAATGGAGTCCCTTCTTAGAAAATATGGAGTTATGCATAAGGTTTCAACACCTTATCACCCCCAAACAAATGGGCAAGCTGAAGTGTCTAATTAATAATTAAAAATCATCCTTCAAAATATAGTACAATGAAATATGAAAGATTGGAGCAAAAGGTTAGAAGATGCTCTTTGGGCTTATAGACAGCTTATAAAACACCTATTGGAATATCACCCTGTAGGATTGTTTTTGGAAAATCATGTCACTTAACTGTAGAAATTAAGCACAAAGCTTATTGGGCAGTAAAACAATGTAACTTGGACTTAAATGAGGCCGGTAAAGAAAGGAAACTCCAACTACAGGAACTGGAAGAAATTCATTTAGAAGCTTATGAAAGTTCTAAAATCTATAAAGAAAAAGTCAAATCCTTTCATGACAAATAGGTCTTGAGAAAAAACTTTTTCATTGGAGAAAAGGTTTTATTATACAATTCCCATCTAAAGCTCAAATCTGGTAAGCTTCATTATAAATGGGCAGGCCCATTTGAAATAACTAATATCTTTCCTTATGGTGTGATTGAAATTTTAGATAAAGCGACAAATAAGGTTTTCAAGGTAAATGGGCATCGACTTAAACCTTTCTTTAAGGGTTCCAAGAGCACACAGATACAAAGGTGTATTTATGTGATGCCAAATATTTTGACTAATTTTTCCTAATAACAATAAAAAATAAAAAATAAAAAAATAGATATCAATTAATTACATCATCATTTTTTTTTATGCTAGCACTTGTCTCCATCATTATTACTATTATTATTTTGGCATTATTATCATTTTCTTACAGTAGTTAAAAAGTCATCGTCAGGCTCGTGACGTTAAACAAGCGCTTGATAGAAGGCAACCTATCACATTTTCACCTTCTTCATCTCTACTATTCTCTATAACCTTATTTTCTATTCTCTCTTTTCTAAACAGCTACAACTTTAAAGTAATCTAACAATGGAACAAACCCTTACAAAACTTAAGGAAAGATTCCCTACACTTCCACGTGACGTGGTTGTAAAAATTTACAAAGCTCGAGTTCAAAGGTTAAAACTACTCATATATTTTAGCATTCTAGAGGATGTTTGTTGGCTTATTAAAGTAAAGGTACGTCTTTCTGGTGAATTACATAAGTCTTATATAAAACATTTGCCAAGTATGGGACGTAGTTCTTATTCTAAAAAATGAAGAGATAAGAGGATGATAGTTTTCCATAAGTGTGCAAGATGGAACTGTGATATGTAACGTCCCGTGTAATTTTCTGAATAAATTTTTCGCGATTTTAAAAGATCTTTTTAAAGTTCATAAATTAAAATCAGAGTTCACATAAAGGTCGATAATAACGGAATATTATTATGCATACTAGTCGTGAATAATAATATTCATGAAATATTTGCATAGCGGAAACGATTTATAAATAACAGTACATAACACGTTGTATTTATTACAAATCGTAAAATTAGAATAAATTTGAAATCCAAGCAATAGTTCACATAGACATCAACCATAGCATCACTCTTCATTCTGGGTGGCATTCACTGTAAAAATTATTGTAAGAGTGAGACAGAATATAGAATAAATATAAAATATATAGAATTGCACAAACACAATCAATAATACATAATGATATGATGAATATGCCAAACAGGTTCATTTAATAAGTCTTTAATTAGTCAAATGATATCATATTGGATCCATTTTGTTTGGTGGGAATACTGCAGTAAAAGGTCTCATAGATACACCGGTAGGAATTAATACAGTCATGGATCCCTACAGCCCCATGACCCACACATCGGTAAGAATTAATACAGTCATGGATCCCTACAGCCCCATGACCAACACATCGGTAGGAATTAATACAGTCATGGATCCCTACAGCCCCATGACCAACACATCGGTAGGAATTAATACAATCATGGATCCCTACAGCCCCATGACCATCACATCGGTAGGAATTAATACAGTCATGGATCCCTACACCCCCATGACCCTCATAACAAAATTAGGACTTTAACTCATAGAGAAAAATATCTTTTCATTCATAATAACCATTAAAATTAACTTTCAGCATTTCCAACAGCAACATACTCTAGGAAAACAGTCATAACATGAGCAAATCATAACCTTTTCATGTGATTCCACTTTCTATAGCTTAATAATACAATTATCTACAACTTTCATGAAGAACACAATTTCAAATTCTAAACAGAATTACCACTTATTCACGAAATACCATACTGCCTCAAGGTGAGTTTTCTTTTTTTTTTTTAAACGTACATATATTAGTAATTTGAATGTTTCTAGAGCTACAAAATGATTTTGGCATGAAACCAGTTCTAGATTATCCTTACCATAAATATCCATAACTTTCATGAAGATCATAAATTCAAATTCTAAGTAGAAATACCATTTATCCATAAAATACAACACTGCCTCCAGATGAGCTTTCAAAACGTACATATATTAGTATTTTCAACGTTTCTGGAGTTACAAAAATAGTTTTGACATGAGACCAGTTCTAAACTACTCTTAACATAATTATCTACAACTTTCATGAAGACACCAACAACTAATTCATACCACAAAATTCCCAGTATTGAAAACAAGATTCGGATTTCATAGTTAACAGATTTGCATCATGAACATACTTCTGTATTTTGAGCATAACTAGAGCTACAAGCATCTTTTTAACTTGAAACCAATTTCTATAAATCCCTAACATGTATATCTACAACTTTTGTGAAGACATCAAAGGCTGATTATGCATGTATAATTCCCAGAATATCAAAATATGCATAGAACATAGCTTAAACATTTCACTCGGTCATGTTGTAGTATTTTGGCTATAACTTTTGCTATACTTATCCAAATCAGTTGAATCAGGTATCATAATTCACATAACAAAAAGTTCTACAACTTTCATGAAGAAGTCAGAGTCAAATTCATATTTTTCAGCTTCAAAATTAAGCAACAAGATACGAAATTAAAACTGGAATCCTAGAACAGCATACAACTCTACCCATTTCACAAATATTCACAACCCTGTCCCCTCTTACTTGGTTTGCCGACTGAAAATGGCCTCTTGCTGTCCTGGCTTCTGTTCGAAGGAGTTATTTAGAAAGGAAGGAAATTGAATGAAAGATATTTCACTAGCTTTGTTCTAATCCGTTCTGGTCCAGTAAAATGGCAGGATTAATAATGCAAGAGAAGTGGGGAACATTAGTTGAAGGATTAGGTGGAATAATGAAGCCTTTTGACTCCTTTTCGGAGTCAGCTTTGCATTGATTGGAATAAAATATTCAAAAGTATTATAATGGATGTACTTTCCCCTGTGATTGGTTCGTTGTGCCACTTATTTTTGGATTCATGTGATTAAGCGGGCTAATCACTAGCTAAAGTGGAATTAAAAAAATGTTCAGTGTTAAATGATTTGCAGAGGTCGGTATGGCGTGAGGGCGGTATTGAGTGTGAAGGGCGGTGTTGAGTGTGAAGGGCGTTGTTGAGTGTGAAGGGCGGTGTTGAGTGTGAAGGGCGGTGTTGAGTGTGAAGGGCGGTGTTGAGTGTTTCTTAAGAAATATCCATGCCCTAAAAGACATTCACGTTACTCCGTCAAGGCATTGGACCTCGTCAATGCTTATTACTCCGCCAAGGCATTAGTTGACATTCGATCTTCTTCTTTGAAGTCTTGAAGTCGTCCTAACCTTGGAGGTCAGAACGGATCAGAAGTGTTCCTTCCGATCTCACTCAGCTGACTCCTCTTCCTTCATCCTTTCACTCGGTCAAGTTCTAGTCCGACTGGAATTCTACCAGTCGTGTGAAGAAAAAGGAAAGCTGAGTCCCCTCGGTAAATCTCCTGAAACCGACTCCAATCACTCAGTTTTTCATTGCCAAAACTGACTCAACATCAGGTCAGTCATCACTCGGTGATCCACCTCTAAACCGAGTCACCTCAATCAATCTATCACTCAGTAAACTTAATACAACACTGACCATCACTCACTCAAACTTCCACTCGGTATCTTTGCTTATTCTCACTCGGAAAATACCATAGCCTTACTCGGATTCACTCGGCTAATCATCACTTAGTCAAGATCAAACCAACTTCTTTAACTACATTTCACTCAGAGTCCATCAAGTCCATTGCTACTCGGAAATATATTTTCCTCTGTACTCCACTCAGAAATGAAAATTCTCAGCGAGTTTTCACTCGGAACTGCAATGTCTGACTATGAGTGACTCGGAAATAAGTCTCTCTAATTAATTTAACTCGGCAGTGAGTCACCCCAAGATGAGTCACTCGGATTCTCTCACTCAGAATTGTTTCTCCCAGAACCCGACTCTCTCCTAATTAGTCAATCACTCGGAATTATTCAAACTCTTCATCTCTTAGAATATATTCCAATAACAACTCATACATTAGAAAGGAATCAATCAGATTTGCCACTCGGGAATACCCAAACTCTACTCACTCGGGTTTACTCATATTTCTCTCTCGGTCTTAACCAAATTCTTCAACTACAATTCCAATTAAAGCCTATTAAGGTCATTACCTCTCGGGAAAGACCCACACATACGAATCTCACACGGAATTGGTTTATATATCTAAGACTCACTCGAAATTGGTTCTGTGCCTACTACAATTCACTCGGAACGGGTTCCTACTACCATTTTCCGCTCGGTATCTACTCAATTAGCATTATTCATTCATCACCCTTCTTATTCAAGCCTAGTAATGTCTTAACCATTCAATATATATATATAACCACTCGGAATCTTTAACTTAATAACTATTTTACTTCTCACAATAATTTGACAACACGTTTCAGTCGGTAGGAAGCATCAATTCCACATAAATACTTATGTATATATATGCATTCATTCACTCGGAGAAAACCATTGTGTTAAGTCCCACTCGGACTCGTTCTAAATCTCATCCATTCAGGAGCATTTAAGTCCTTCCCCACTCGGAGTTCACTCTGTCACTCGGATCAGAGCGTTTTTACTCAGAATTTGAATAATTTCTCTAAAATTCCATAATTATACCCAAAAATGAAACTTTTGGAGCATTAAAGGCCATCCATAAAGTGTTTTATTCATTGATTAACACTTATAGACCTTCTATACCTCATATTTAACAAAATAGGACTATTATTAAAAACAGGATGTTACATGATACACGTTATAGAAACCCTGGAATGGTATCTGTAAATTGGGAGGACAAAATTAAATTTATAAAGATGGACTGAGTAAAGAGTGCAACTTGGATAACTTAATCCAAACTCTTGAGACGCATCCATGTGGAATTATTCAAGGAGTCCTTCTGAAATTATATTATCTATTCATTCAACAAAAAGAAAACTATAGCCTTGGGAATCTGGCGTTAAACGACCCTGTTTGCCAGTTTATAAGAAAACTGGATGGGTAGCAAAAACCTCGACTCATAGAAGGCGTTTAAACCATTACTGGACATAAAACCAGAGGAAGATGTGAGCCATAATCACAACTACTGTATATATTTACTGTTATTTTCAATGTTTTACTTTTCTAAATTCACTTTGACTTTTAAAAGTTACCTGTTTTTATTTTCTTCAATCATGTCTTTTCAAATTTCTTCAGTACCGTTATTTCTTTTTATATGATAATAATTATGTAAACTTTTTTATCTTTCATCAATTATTTCATCATAGTTTTCATCTATATAAGGGCGCATAACTCTATATAGAAAACATAAAAAAAAGATGAAAAAAATAAATCCATTTGTGTGTTTAGTGGAGATCCAACAATGGTAATTGTAAGGAGTACCTAATAGCAGCTACTAAGTTGGGAAAACTATTGGCTGCGAAAGAAATAAAGGTCTTGTATAAAGGAGGAGTACAGGGTTTGAGAGGCTCTGTGACATTATCTGCACTAGTTAAAGGAAACAACGTCTCTAGTATCATCCTACAACATGCTGGTATTACACCAGCTATTGTTGTAGGAACTGAGGTAAAAGTTACAAACATCCATCAATGAATGGCTCGTATGGTTATAGGTGCTGAAGCCTTTATTGCACTTCCTGGAGGTTTTGGTACTTTTGAGAAAATATTTTGCATTGCATCATGGTGTAGCATGAACCTTCATAAAAAGTCATTAGGATTGTTAAATACTAATGGTTTTTATGACAGTTTGTTAATTTTTTTAGATAAAGCTATGGAACAGGGCCTTATAACTCAAGATGATCGATCATTCATTCATGCTTCTTCAAATGCAGATGAATTAATTGATATTTTACAGAGCTTTTTACCCCAACCTCAACCCCTCTTAAAGCAAGATAAGGATCACACACACAAGCATAAGAATCCAGAACAAGACACCACCATTCGGTTATAACTTCTTTCTCACCTTTATCTATATTAAAAAATAAAAAAATTAAAATTAAAAAAAAGACTATGGAAATCATATAAGACACTAAGGACAATGTCTTGAATAAGTGTGGGGGGTCTGAGTTATATATATATATTAGACAAAGTAAAGATTAATTTGGGAAAGTTGCATCTAAAGTCATAAAGATACATCTTTGAGAACCAAAGTCTTGAGACGTATCCTTTACTATATAGTTTCAATATCACTTTTGTTTAACTTTTTTTGTTTTAAAATAAAAAGATTGTGTCATGAGTACTTTTGTTGGGATAGGCTGAGTAAAGAGTCCAAACTCTTGAGACGTATCCTCGTAACACATCTCACTCAGATAACTACAACCGTTTCACCTTCTTTATCAATTTTTTAAAGAAATAAAAAATAATAAAAAACACACACACAGAGCCACTATCTTTGCTTTACTGTCAGGTATCCTTTACCTTTACCTTCACCACAATCATTTCCATTCAATATCAAGCATTCTACAACTATAAACAACATCTTCATCATTCTCTAACTAGCACACTTTGCCTTCATCCTTTTCTTTCAGATCGGAGCCATACCTCACCACTAGTCAATCATCAGGTTCTTTATTTTCTCTTAATGGATGATATAATAGAGTCTTTCTATAGGCATACAAATGAATTAAGATGTATGTTGTTGCTCTTGATGCTATTCATGGTTGTGTTGATGATATTTTTCTTTTGGGTTCTAACACAAGTCCCATGAAACTAGGTTATATGACACAATCAAATTGTTCAGTTATACTAATCATTTCATATGCAATTGAACTGATCAATTTGTTATAGGTATCTTCGTTACTAAGTGCCCTTGAAAAAAAAGTACAGAGCAAGAAGCATAAGGAACAAGATCCTGGCACCAATATTTGGTTATGATTTATTTTTCCTTTGTTTCTTGTTCAAAAAAATCATCATTTCCAATTTTTCATTTTAAATTCTACATGCTTTTCACTGATTTTTTTAATTTGTCTAAGTAATGAGTAATTACATCACCCTTGTCCAATATTTCATGACATGTTGTGAATAATTTCCTTGCATATTAATTCAATAAGTTGTTTGTGAAGATCAAATTGTATATGAACTATGATTGATTGACCACCCTCAATGAGATTTTGAGCTTAATTGGATAGACCATATTATGCCATCTTTCTTTTGTTTTTGATTGACCCTTATTTATTAGTACTCTAGAACTTGACTTGTTTTTTTTATGTGATATGTTCCATATGCATGCTTTGATGTGATTAAGGCTATTTTTGTTTTAACCAAACACTAGCTATATGCCTTACCTTGCATATTTTCCATTGTTACACACGTTGAGCCTATATCCATTTCTTGATTCAGCCACATAATTAGCCAATAGCCAAAAAACACATGATCACCTTTGCTTAGGAATTGATTAGGAGTTTTGGAATTACTATGAATAAAGGTTCTTGATGATTGTGGAAATGTACCCAAGATATGTATGTTGTTGTTTCATTGTTCAAAAAGAAAGTAAAAAAAGAAAAATAAAAAGGAAATGTTAAAAAGAAAAAGAAGAAGAAAAAGAAGAAGTGGTGAATATATGTATAAAAATAATCAGGAGGATTTATTCTCATGTTTTATCATCTATCATATTTCATTTTGCTGAGTATTGAGTTTCAAAATGTACTTCTACAATCATTGAATCACTTACTCCATTGCTCTTTTTCAACCCTAAGTTTAGCCATACTATTTTATTTTATATATCACCTTGGCCCCATTACAACCTTAATAAAGTCCTTTTGATCTCTGCATGCATATGTGTTCAAATATGGAAATTAGAAATTTAGTGCTAATTTATTTGGGTGATTTCTGAGAGTATACACAAACCCAAACAATCGAGATATAAGAGAGCATGAAGAGAATATCTATCACATTTTCATCCACTCTTCGGTTTGATCACTCAATTTATGTAACTAGTATATAATTCTTCTTATTCACACTTATCATGACTTTTTGATATAAGGGATGATGTGTATTACTTATTATTTTAGACTTCAAAAAAAGTCAAAAATCAATTTAAAAAAAAAACCTTTTTCTGTTGTTTCTCATTTTAGTTTTTGGTTTGGTTTTACCCTGGAGTGCAAAAGCTTAAGTGTGGGAGAATTTGATAAATCAATTTTAATACACTTCTTATAGTGTTACACTTGGGGTTTATTATATAATTACTATGTTTAATAATAGTATTTTAATTAAGTTTTATGTTGTTTAGTTAAATTGAAGTATTATGTATATATGTTTTAATTTTTGTTTTTTGTATGTATCTTGAGTATCTTGCCTTGTTTAGGCCATAACTTGGGCTTTTGTGATCTAAATAGGCTAATCATGGAGCCCATGGAAAGCTAAGATAGAGGCATACATCATGATGATCATATTTAGTTATTTTGCATCTGAAAAAATGAAGAAATGGAGCTTGAATCAATCAGCCCTCATGTGTCTTACTAGCATTGATATAGTTCACCAAAATTCACATATCTAAATCTGTAGATGTCCAAATGACCTCATTCTTATGTCAATTCTTAATAAGACAGAGATCTACAACTTTCATGTTGAATATTTTACGACATTAGGCCATCTAGATGGTTATATTTGACTCGCAAGGTGTAGAAGATAAAGAGAAGAATGAATTTCAACACCTACCATTATCTTCTTTTGAATTATTGTAATTTCAAGCCCACCAATGTTTGAAAAAATACATTAATGATCAGAAAATGAATGTATAATATCATGATACCTTGCCTATAAATAGATGCTTGATGTAACAACCCTAGTTTTTGAGAATAGGAAACTAGACCCCCAGGACTCCTGAGGACACTCTGTTGAGCTTTTGGTAAGAAGCTCAAGGCTTTGGCCTATTCCCCTAACAGTTTAGAATGAGAAAATAGAGAGAAGCATAGTTTAATCTGAAAGATAAGAATACCAAGAGAATGTAATGAGTGAGAAAGGCAGAAATAAGAAAATAATAAATAACATTCGACAACACTGTTTAATTAAAAAAATATGTAACGACGATTATTTCAGATACAAATTAATTTATAACTATATTTATTCAATAATTATTTTCTGTTGACAATATTTAATAGATAAATAATTATAATAAATTATTTTGAAATTATATATATTAAATTATTTATTTATTTGATAATTATATTTAATATGATACTGCTTGGTTCCTCAGATTTGAACTATGGGACCCAGCCTGAGATCAGACTCTGACCGTTCGTACAAAAACTAGTGATCTAGTAGGGCTACTAGTCCTGTTAGAATATCTCTACGAAGAATCAAGGGTGTCTGACTTGGCCTGATAAGCTCAATTAGAACCTTTGGCGTCTCCTACGTTTGACCATTCATATACCTCGGGATATCCAATGGTGGCATGGTCAGTCTCTGGTGACTCATTTCAACATTTTATGAATTTTTCCTGAAGGGACCGAAGCTTGATTCAGACTCTATCATCCCTGTTTTTCAATAAGTTGATTTCCTTAGAAATCGCTTTAAAACTCGACCCGAATAACTTTGGTGCTTTGGACCCAGATTTTTCATACGATCTTAGAATTGAATGATTTTGGTCTCAATCTGTTCATTTTGAAAAGATCTTCAATCTCCGTTTCTAGCCCCGAACTCTGATTCTTACTCTATCAACCCCAAAATCAAAGATTAAGTATATTCATCTCAAAATTCTAACGTTTGGACGTTTTTCTCTGCGCATAGTTCAAAAAAAATTCATAACTTTTTCATACGATCTTCAATTTATGCAAACTTGTTGTCAAACTCTCTGTAATTAAATTATCTATGTTTTCTATGTAGACATCAAAAGATAAATCCTTTTGTAGTCTACAGTTTAATAAATCTTTGTGACCCCTTGGCTGTTTTGTTTCAATGCTGGCAGCCTTCGATAAAATTCACGTATTTCCCTCTTTCAATGCTTGAATCACTCTGTTGTTTCTCCTATGGATCCATATCATATACCTCTACAATTTTCATGAAGGACACAAAATCAAATTCCTAAGGGAGAATTAATGGTGAATTTATTTCTAAGACCCTATCTGATCCAAGAAGCTTCTAGAGCACCCAGTTGTAAATCGGGTGTATCTCGGGCTACAAAACTTGGATAATTGTGAATGATATATCACATTAAAGAGGAATGAAATATATACAAACTTCTTGAAGGGCTAGAAGGCCAATTCTTATCCCATAAATCCCATAAATTAAAATATTACATTAATTCACGTTTCTCCAGCAATAACTTGCACTAGGTACAATATGTTTCTCATATCTCTCTCATATGGCCATGAAATTGAATTAGGCCTTCACCAACATTTTCTTAACATAATTATCCATAACTTTGATGAAGAACACAAAGCCCAAATCCTTCACATGTGTCATGACCAAGTTTTACTTTCTCATGCATTACACTACTTGTCTTCTTGAGAATTAACAACCAAGATAGCATGTTACCATGATAGATTGCCATACATGATGCCTTAACCATACCATACATCCAAAAATCACAACTTTCCCCTCTCTTTATTCATGTTACCCTCTTTAGACACTATTTTATTTCTCATTCATCACCATGTGCAAATTTTTACCATCTCCAAAATGCTATATCACCATGCACTATATCATGCTACATCATGCCATCATGTTAAGCCATTCATTCCTCCTCTAAAACACTTACCCATTCTTTTCTATTCTTTCCTCTAGATTCCAGCCACCATTTTGACTTCCTTTCACCTCCATAAATCCATAATTCAAGATGCCATCCCTCATCCTCTTGGTCGTGGTCACATTATAACAAGTCAAGGTGGAATTCTTGCAACTTTGGCTCTTAATTCTTGCTTTCTTTTTCTTTTTAGAAAATATAGCAGCATGTATATTATATGTTGACTACTTCTTCTCCATTTTAACTTATAAAACTATGACCTCACTTATTAAATATTGTGTGCATGTTGTGTTTTCTTAAGATCGGGAACGATCAGCGATGAACAACGAAAATTTTTAAGTAAACGGTAAATTTTTGGCAACCAGTCCCTTTGATTTTAGTTAAATTCATGGCTATCCTATAAATTCCTTGCTAGCTGTGACCCCTTTTGTAGCTGAAAAAGTTTTGCATGTTAAGTTTTAGGTAGCATCGACGACGATTGGTGGACGTTTTGGAACATTCGGTGAATTTTCAACGAGACCACCATTTTCTTCTTGTGGGCAGTAGTTGTCCCGTGTGGTAAGGGGGTATCACCTCATCTAAAATTATTTTTGACCATTCCATAATATTACTCGTATATTCGAGAATCTCTATTTTGAATTTCACCACGATCTAATGGTTAGATCTCAAGTTATGGAAATTTTCATTGACGAAGATTAACTTTAATCAGATATATCGTTAAAATGAATTTTAATAAATTTAAGAAGTGTATCTCGAAATTGGAAAATTTGGAAAAAGTTTTATCTCGATCTGTGTTAAGACGAAAAATTTAGAAAATTAACGTTAGGCGGGCACGATTGATTCGATATGGTTGTATTGTTATATTTAAATTTATGGTATTAATATGTAATTTGTGATTCGTTTTCGGTAAGCCCCACTATTAGAAATTGGATTTATCGCCAAGCATTATTGGGATTATTTTGATGATATTGCATGTTTTAAGAAAATTCACCGACCGAATGATTATGACAATTTATTTTACCAAGTTTTAAAATTTGCACCGTTTTAAGTTATTATTAAATTTTCTAAGAATTAGCCAAATAAATAAATTGATGTTAGAAAAATGACAATTAAGTAAAATGAGATTATTTGAGAAAGTTTTATTAATAAGCAAAAAGAATTATGTACGAACGAATTTTTAGCTAAGAAAAAGAAAAGGAGATAAAAAGGAATCTTTAAAGCATATTAAAATGAGCATTAGAATTTAAGGGTTTTAGCAAATAATTTAGTGACCACTCTTGTGACCATTTATGGTAAAATAAAAAGTGATTTTAAAAACTTGATTAAATAAAAAAGAATTTGACAAAAAAAATTTGAATAGGAAACAAAATTTTTGGATTAAATATTTTAATTAGGCTAAGAATAAAAAGTAATGAATAGCTAGAGTCTAACTTGGGGTAAAAGGATTTTAATGAATTAATTAGGAAGGAATTATGTACCTAAATAAAATACATTTAAAGTTTGGAAATCTAATAAAAGAAATTAATGTTAGAAGTTAGAAACCTAGGTAATTATTAAGAAACAAGAGAAAAGAATTAAAGGAGTTTTATACCTAGAAACATTATTTAGTTAAATAAAAAGATTTTAGGACTTGGATCTTAGACTTATAATAAAAAGGGGCAAGACCTATTAATTAAATGGTGACTTCTAGAAACTAAGTAATAATTGACTAAGTTCATAATGTAAAGGTTAGAGTAGTTCTACATTCCTAAGAAATAAATCAACATCATTAGAAATAAGTTGTTGCTAATGAGACTAGTAAAAAGAAATCAACAGTAAGACTGCTTGACAATGACTAAGAGTTCATAATTAGACATCAGGAAATTAAATTGAGTAAAAGGGATAATTCTACCTAATTTAGTGAAGAATGCTTAAGGAACAAATAATTGAAGGTATAAAGAATTAAAACAAGTGATAGTATACCTTTAATAATGGAATGAATTAAGGAAATAAAAGAATATCATTAGAAATAGTAGGAGTAAAGGAAAAGTACAAAAGTTAGTGACTAGGGGTTTAGAAAGAATATCATTAATTCAACCAATTATATATAAGGAATTAATGACCCGTTTAGTAACCAAAGAAATAAGTACCTGACTAATAGAATTTAATTTGGATTAATTAAGGAAAGTTGACAATAGAAGTCGTTTGATTCATAAATGGGCATAAGAGTAAAAATAGAGTAATCATACATAATTAAATTGAGATAAACAGTCTGATAAGATACAAGTAAGAAACCAAGATTTAACACTTATAAGGAGATATCCATGAGTATATCTGTATGTAAAATCCTCTCATGTGACTGTTGTATAATACTTGTATGATAAACGTTGTGCTTGGCGACTGCTATGCAATTGTGTATATGAATATGTATTAATTATACGTAAAGAGTATGTGTGATATGTAGGATGAGTGTGGTATGATGACGTGTGTATGGATTGTGATGTTGTACTTGTATGATGCATTAAACGAATGTGTTAGGATAAATAAGAAAAGAACGAGTAAAGGAATGTCTCGGTAGGGATCTTAAGATGAATAAATTATGAAATAATATGATGAGATTAGATCGGATCTAATGTGATGATGGGTGTTATAACACCAATATACCCATGATTTCTGGAAAATATAAGATCTTGTTTCATTTCTAAGCGTCGGATGAGTCCTTTATGAATTAAGGTATTTTAAGAAAATAAGGAAAAGAATAAATTGAAATTTCATGAATAGAAGTAGTCCGACGTTAGAAATGAAATGGAGCCATCAAAAGAACTGTACTGACGACTAGTGAAAAGAAAACTTTGTATTGTATGCATCATATATGGAAGTTAAGGAGGGATGTTAGAATGATCCCCTAGAGCATACAGTGGTGGGTACACTACAGAAATGGCAGGCGTCTCGATCCCATGAGGGCGGTCTTGGGTGTATATCGGGGGCGAACCTCCAATTGCTCGGATTCACACCCGACGCCGGATAGCCCGTGGTAAACTCTGATATACTTCGACAAGAGGTGAGGGTTTCTATGACCGTGGAGTTCCCGTTCTATGGTGATGTGTGATATGTGTGATTGGCCATTTTGATGTTGGGACTGAGAGTCCTTGCCCATTTATGAAAACCAGAATGAGGAGAGCTCTGGTTGCTCTAGTTGGGTAGGGGATATAAGGCTGATAGATTGAGCATAAGATTGATAAGATTGTTAAGGAGGAGATGGGCCCACATGCATCATGATGACTAATAAAAAGAATGGAAATAATAAAAAGAACTCATGCATTGCATCATTGTACTGTGATTGTGACTGTTTATTACTTAAGTATGACTTTGTAGAACTTAATAGTCCTAAGAGATGAATGGGAAAATGGGGATAATTAACTAAGATAAAAAGTGGTGAGATAACTTAAAATATATCTTAGGAACCCCAAAGAGAGTGGGTGGGACTCAATCTTGGATTGTTTGTGTTGTATGTGGGCAGGTATTGATGAGACACCTTCCCGATTATTGTGGAGGTGAAGACTCACCCTTACGCTAATTTTTCCAGACATCACGGCGATGGTCACTGACTCTGCATTGAGGATCAGCCAGACTCTTCCTGGACCGAAGATGAATAGAATAGGTTAATTTTGTTTTCATTTACGGGAGCCTGCGTGCCCCTTTTTCTTTTAGTTGTACAGTTGTTGTTTTGACCATGTGTTGTATATGACCCTGTTATATATACAATGTATCTGTTCCACCAAGCTTTCTTTTACAAAAAAAAACTTCCATATTTTTCTAAAACTCGTAACCTCTTAGTTGACTAGGATAATCTAGTGGAAGGGATTATCCTAGTTAACCGTGGGTGTTACACTTGAAGTTGTAAGGAAGATACACAAGAGATATATAAGAAATACATGTTTTAGTTTTCATTACATTTCTATATCTTTGCTTTAGTTTCTTAAGTTTTAGTTCTTTCTCTTGCTTTATTTCTTTGTTCTATATACCATCCCTCAAGTTATGGTTTTCATTTCCCTTCCTCAATATCAAGTAAGTTAATTTTATTATTTGTTATTTACTTTTACAATCAAAGTTATAGTTAATTTAATATTATCTTTCATTGTTAAGAATTATAATGGAAGCTTAATCTTTTAAAATCAACTCAAGGAGTTTAATTTTTCTTTATGTTAACTTTGAGTTCTTGCTCTTAATATTTTGATTAAAGATAATTACTTTTCTTTGTTTCTCAAATACTTATGATGGTAGATTATTTAAGTATATAACTGATTGGTATATAATTAAACAATCTATAATCTAAAATAATGTTGGTTGGTTAATCAATAATCAATTTGAGAACAAAGATTAAGTCACTAAATAAGAGATTTCTATTTAGTTTCTTAACTCAATCAAATTACGGTTTTAAAGTTATTTTAGTAATTAATAAGAATATATCGATTGATTATTCTTATTAGTTCATTAATTCAATTCTAGAAGATTTTCTAGAATATAATCATTTAGGGATTCCAAATGATTCAAGGTTGAGAAATTAATTATATTTAATCATATTTGTGATCAATGATTAGTTAACTAAAGATTTATTAATTCCTTGGGTCGGTTATTTCTAAATTTGATTATTCACTCACTTATAAATTTACTTTTTGCATTATTATATAATTACTTGGTTTTCCTTTCAATCTCAACACAAACCCCCTTTGTTATAACTAAATTGAATGTAACTAATTGAACTAAGGTCCTTGAGAGACGACTAAGGTTGTTCACCTTATACTATATTAATTTAACTTTTTATTTGACCCGACAACGACAACGTGTCAACATCCCAATCCTTGCCCTGACACATCACAATATACTTCATACGATTTAGCAAGATCAGGAAAAATTAGAACTGGCGCACTGGTCAGCTTTCTCCTAAGCTCTAGGAAACTACTTTCACACTTGTCACTCCACACAAAAGGCTGATCCTTACGAGTCAACTTAGTCAAAGGGCAAGCTATCCGAGAGAAGTTCTCGATAAATCTACGATAATAGCCAGTAAGACCCAAGAAACTACAGATTTCTGTTACACTCTTCTGCCTTTCCCATTGTAGCACTGCCTCAATCTTGGCGGGATCCACTGCTATACCTTCTACTAAAATAACATGACCCAGGAACTACACCTCTCTCAGCCAGAACTCATACTTAGATAACTTCACGTACAACTTCCTTGCATGTAATGTATTCAGAACGGTCCTAAGGTGCTCTTCATGCTCTTCATCACTCTTAGAGTATACTAGAATATCGTCGATAAACACGACCATAAATTTATCAAGATACGGGTAGAAGATATGGTTCATATAATCCATGAAAACAGCGGGTGCGTTCGTGACTGTAAAAGGCATGACAAGATACTCATAGTGACCGTAGCGAGTTCAAAATGTTATTTTAGGAATGTCTTCCTTCTTCACTCGAATCTGATGGTAGTCCGACCTCAAATCAATCTTGGAGAAAATAACTGCTCCTTAAGCTGATCCATCAAATGATCAATGCGTGGAAGAGGATACTGATTCTTGATCGTAACCTTGTTTAGCTGACGGTAGTCCACACACAGACGCATAATGCCGTCCTTCTTCTTTACTAACAACACATTCCTTTAAAATTTCTTCAATTTGCTTCTTAAGTTCCTTTAATTTCTTTGGTGACATTCGGTATGGAGCTGTGGAGATTGGCCCAATACTGGATAGAATATCGATGCTGAACTCGATTTATCTTTCTGGCGGTATCCTAGGTATATCTTCTAGAAAAACTTCAGGGAATTCTTGAACAACTGGAAGCTGATCAGGCTTTAACTTTTCTCACACTTAGTGCTAGCAAGGACCATAAACACTTGCGCTCCTAACTGGAACCGAGTTATCTCTTGAGTAACATCAACAGACTCAGACTTCCCGAGCTGAGAGGGCTCAGGTGTAGCTTCTCCATAGGAAATAGACTTATTGTAGCAGTCAATTAGAATGTGATTGGAAGCAAGCCAATCCATTCCCAGAATAATATCCAAATCAATCAAGGGTAAACAGATCAGGTCTACCTGATAGGACCTTCTATCAATAGTGATAGGGCAATTCATACACACGACAGAAGAACTTATGGGTTCATTAGCAGTAGTAACAATAATCATTTTACCAGATAAGGGGGTCAAGGGTAAATTCAAATGCTTTACACAATCTTCAAATATAAATGAGTGAGTGGCTCCAGAATCGTATAACACATTCAGAAGAACTTCACCTATAAAGCATGTACCTTGCACTAGGTCATTCTCTTGTGCAACCTCTGCTCCATTCATGGTGAAGACTCTAGCATTGCCTCTACCCCTACCCGCCGCAGCATTCCTCGGTCCTTGTTGAGTGTTAACACCGCCTTGACGGTTCAGATTTGCCACTCTAGGATTATTGACTGACACACTAGCAGCTGGTCCTCTATTTCCATGGCCTACAGGATGTCTGATTGGGCCTCTAATCTCTTTCTTTGGAAAATTCAATTTTTTCTCAGGGTAGGCGAAACTCTTGTGTGTGGTCTTTCCGCAGCTATAACAAGTCCAAGCCCTCTTGGGACAATCCCTAGCAAAATGTGGCCCTCCATAATCATAGCATCTCACTAAGGATTGATCACTCTGAGTTCTCACAAGTCCACTAGGTCTACTGAAGTTCGGTCAAGAATAAGGCTTGCCAGACTTGAAGTCTTTATGAGGATGCTTGTCAAATGCGTGTCGCTCCGGCCTATAACTAGAAGTTCCCTTCAATTTTTGTGCTGATGTATGCTTATAGATACGGTACCTATCCACTAGAGTAGTAAACTGAGTAATTTGTTGAGACCAGATTGCCTGACAGATATCCTGACATAGCCCTCAAACTTAGCACATCGAGAAGCCTCACTCATCTGGGTGTAGTAAAGACAACACCTAGCCTACTCGTCGAACTTTACTACATACTCCCCCACTGACATGAATCCTTGCCTCAGATTGAAGAATTCTTGCTCCTTCTGCCTTCTGATGTCTTTAAGAAAATACTTAGCCAGAAACTCGGTCTTAAATCGCTCCTAAGTAATCTCAGCTCCATCAGCAGTCATCCTCACCCTCGCATGAGTCCACCAATGCTCAGCTTCTCCAACTAGCATAAAAGTAGCATAAACCATTCTATCATTGTCCTCACACCGTATTGTTGTAAATATTTTCTCTATCTACTCGATCCATAGATGAGCACCCTCAGGGTCAAAACCTCCTTTATGTAGGGTGGTTCTTTTGGAAGTCGACTAGTCCTTGGTCGTGCCTTGGTGGAGCTTGGGAAGCATTCACCCCCTGGCATTCTAGAGCTGCCACCATCCTATCCAGTAGAGCGTTCAACGTCGTGTTGTTTTGGTACGCCATAATGACTGAAAGAAAAGCAAAGCTCAATAGAAATTCAATGAGTCTTCTTTTATCAGAAGACATCATACACACAAACAAATAATCAAATCCTACTGAGCGAGTATCAACACCTTATGAACAACTCATTTGAGTATGAGGGAACCTTAGCGGTCCACACCCCAAGCTTCAAGAATCGACCATGCTCTGATACCACCAATGTGACACCCTCGATTAAATAGGACAAATTCCCACACTGCAATGTCCTACTTAATTAAGGAGTCACTAAAAATAGGGGTTTTTTTATGGTTATCATCAGCACATGTATAACATCCCTAAATAACTACCAAAATTTAAATAAATAAATACTAAAAATTTAACTTAAAGATATAAATAATCTTATAGTTATAATTGCATATATCTGAAATGCTTTACTATATAAACATTCTTATAGATATATATATACAAAATTGTACACTGGTTTGATTTTTTTTTTACACTAATACAAAATATAGGTTCAGATTAGTAGAAACCCCAAAAGTCAAATGCTAGCTAATGTCTAAACAGGCTCCAGAACATGTGAGTAGCTAAATATTATAACCAAAAAGTACTACCCAACCATCAAGCACAGCTGGAGTCATCAAAATTACCCCTAATGTCCTACGGGGTTAACCTATAGCTAGCTAAGCATCATCAATAGTGGAGTCACTTCCAGATGAAGCTCCCTCCATATTTTCTTCATCAGTTGGCAGGGGTGGGGGTGGTTGTCCTTGGAAAGGGTCATTATCACGGAGATCGAAAATAAGTCTAGCCTGGAAAGAAAAGGTAAGGGCCCCAAGAGGATCAAGCAAACTAACTATAACTTGAGACAATCTCACAGTAACTATACCATAGTATATATATACATGCCCTATTTCCAAGAACCTCCATCTCCCTATTCCACCTTGACGAGGTCTGATTCATACATCTATCAACTGCAGAATATTATTCATAGCGATAAATCTGTGCAAGTTCAAAATTTACACCACATAAACAAGTAAAAGGGTGAGAAACAGAAAATATCAATATTATACAAGACACACATAAATAATAGAGTTTTACAAACAATATATATATATATATATATATATATATTAATAACAATTTCCTCTTACATGTTACATACAACATGGAATAGAACATATAGAGATGACTGACAGTTCTTAATTAATAAATATTTTTATCAATTCTTTTATTAATGACAGAGAAGCAATGCATGTGGGCCCTTAAATCTTCCTTTATTGGGAGCAGTCAGGAGTTGATATTGTTTCATGAAAATCTACCAATATGGCTAACGAACAGCTCCACTGACCATAATATGCACTTAGGGCCTAGTCAGATTGGCAAGAGCTTGTTGTGAATTTACCTGACACTAGGGAGCAACCCCAGGTCTCCTAGGCCTCTCTTCACACCCTCGCATCCCAAGGTTCGCTATTGAACCATCCCTAATGCATTTCTCGGATTATACCGTATCTCCCAAAACATTCTTGTCTTTCACTTGTTATATGATGCATGTCACACACTTAATTAGTTTTAAACTTTTAGTATATACTATTTATTCTTATTCACAGGGTTTATAAAAATTTTGACAGAGTTTCCTCCATAAATTAAATATTTCCAAAATTTGTCTTTGACCTGTTACACTCAGAAAATCCCCAGACAGTATAATACAATCATATTAAATATGTATTTTTGATTCAAACATCAAAATTTACACAGTCTGGCAAACATTATATAAACATGCAAATAATAAAGTATGACATATACATAATAATTGTAAGTAACTAAAGACATAAGATTATAACTGAAATAATATTGATAGGTTCAAGGAGTCCCTTCTATTATTTAGCATGTAATATATTTAGTAAATTCCTATCTTACCCTCCCTTTACCTGAGAAACTTATTTCCAAGAGAATCTTCTGAAGTTAACCTAAACACATAGGTTCTTATGATCAGTGTTTAGTTCATCTTTTTTTATTATACTTTTTTTTGATACTTAATATAGCGATATTAAAAATGAGAAAAGATTTGATAATTAGGTATTCATTATAATAACACAATAATATTAAAAATGGCATTGTCATAAATTTTAAAAGTATATAATAATAATTAAACATCCATTAAAAATTATAAAAAGATAACAATTAAATAAATGATTAAGAAATAAAGTATATGACTAAATAAATAAACATTATAAACATAATAAATATTAAATATATGATAATAAGAATAGTTCAATTAAGTAAGAAAATAAATAAATATAAATAAAGGAATAAAATAATGAGATAACAAAATAAAAATAAAAAATCTAAATTATAGATGAACAATAATAACAATAGAAATAAATAAAACAAATATATAAAAATTAATTAATTAAACACAGAATCAATAATAATAATAATAATAACAGATTAAATAATAATACATAATAATAAAAATGACAACATAAATAAAGAAGTAAATAAATATAAAAATAAATAAACAATTAAGTAAACAAATAATTAAACAACTAAGCAATTAAATAAATGACTAAATAAATGACTAAACAATTAAATAATTAATTAAGAAATTAACTAAACAAATAAATAAATAATTAACTAAATAAATAAACAATTAAATAAATTATGAATTAATTTAATAAGTTATTAAGAAATTATATAAACAAATAAATAAATAAAAAATTAAATATCTAAATAATTAATTAAAAAATAATTAAACAATTAAATAAATGAACAATTAAATAATAAAACAAATCAAATTAAATCAATAATCAAATAAATAAACACATAAATAGATAACAATAATAAATAGATAAACAATAAAAATGGATAAATAAATAATAAATAAACAATAGATAAATAAAAAATAAAATTAAGTAAATAAATAAATGAACAAACAATAAAATGAACAAATAAATAAATAAAAACTAATTAAATAAATAAATAAATAAAACAAACAAATAAATATATATACAAATAAATAAACTAACAATAAAATAAATAAACAAATAAACAAATAAATAAATAAACAATAATATAAATAAATAAATAAGCAATAAAATAAATAGATAATTAATTAAACAATAACATAAATAAATAATAAATAAAATAAATAAATAACATTATATATATGTTAATGTTATAATCAGTAACGTAACATATATATATATATATATATATACTTTCAACAAAAAAAAAGAATGGAAGCAGAGAGAGAACGTGCCTTTTCCTTTCCTTCTGTTCCTTGCCCAAAACCGCGTGAATGTAAAATGGTAACAGGGAGTATTTATAGGCAGTGAAAATATTATTTTTTTCATAATTATCCATAACTATACTATAAATATTTTTAGGAGATAAATTTTATACTTAAAATTTTGTTATGAACACTCAAAATATGCTTAATAAAATAAATATAACTTTTTAATGAATTTCTTTTACACTATATATCTTAATTACTAAATGTTTAAATACCCGTTTTTATAAGTTTATCAGTTTACTTTTCTTATCAAACGATCTCTAAACTTCATGAAATTTTAAACTTAAACTCACATGCACGAATTTAAATTCCCTATCAAGTTTCATAATTTTTTGACAACATTTTCTGTACTGGTTTAGACCCAACCGGCTCTATTTTGGACTATTTTCACTTATCTTTAAAAATATCCAAAAATTTCCATAAAATCCTATAAATTGCAATGATCAATCAGTTCTAAAGAACCTTAAGCTAATTTTGCCAAAATTTTAAATTATAATTTTCTTTATAATTTTATCCTTTTATATAAAAATATAATAAAGTATAGGATGTTACAATTCTACCCCCCTAAGAAAAATTTCATCCTTGAAATTTACATACCTTAAAGAAAAAGGTGAGGATAAGATTTTCTCATTTTAGATTCTAATTCCCATGTAGCATCCTCATCTCCTGTTCTACTCCAGATAACCTTCACTAGAGGAATTTCTTTTCCTCTTAGTTATTTTATTCTTCTGTCAGTTATTTTGACGGGTGATGCATCATAGATTATCCTTAACTTGGATATTGTCAGGCTCAATAACATGTGAAGGATCAAGAATATATTTACGTAGCTGAGATACGTGAAAGACATTATGAATGTTTGACAGAAAAAGTGGCATGGCAATTTGATATGCTAGAGAACCAACTCTCTTTAGGATCTGATAAGGGCCAATAAACTTAGGTGTAAGTTTACGTGATTTCATTGCCCGACCGACCCCAGTTGTGGGTGTGACCTTCAAAAAGACATGATCACCTTCCTGAAATTCAATAGGTTTTCTCCTTTTATCATAATAACTTTTCTGCCTGCTTTGTGCTGTCTTTATCTTTTCCTAAACCAACTTGATCTTTTTTGTAGTTTGTTGTACCACATTAGGACCTATCATCAAATTTTCTCTTAACTCGAACCAACACAATGGAGTTCTACACTTTCTCCCATAAAGTGCTTTAAATGATGCCATGTTGATGCTTGCATGAAAACTATTATTGTAAGTGAATTCAATTAATGGCAAGATTTGATCCCAACTTCCTTTGTGTTCCAACACACAAGCTCGTATCAAATCCTCAAGAGTTTGAATTGTCCTTTTAGATTGACCATCTGTTTGAGGGTGGCATGTTGAACTTAAACGAAGTTTAGTTCCCAAAGCATGATGTAAGCTTTCCCAAAAACGCGATGTAAAGCGTGGATCACGATCAGAGATAATGTTAGAAGGAATCCCATGCAACCTTACAATTTCTTTGATATAAAGCTGAGTCAACTTTCCCAAAGAGTATCGAATATTAATGGGAATAAAATGAGCAAATTTTGTCAATCTATCCACTACTACCCATATTGAATCATATCCTGCAGAAGTTCTTGGTAGCGCAGTCACAAAATCCATAGAAATACTATCCTATTTCCACTCTGGAACCTCCAATGATTGTAGTCTTCCATAAGGTTTTTGATGCTCTACTTTTGCTTTCTGGCAAATCAAACATGAGGCCATAAATTTTGCTACTTCCTTTTCATTCCAGGACACCAGAATAATTTCTTCAAATCCTAGTACATTTTGGTAGTCCTGGATAAATACTCATGTTACTTTTATGAGCCTCCTCCCAAATAGCCTTTCTCAATTTTCCTTGATCTGGAATGCAAACTCGGTCTTTGTATCTCAACATCCCACCAGTTCCAACTTTAAATTCCAATTCTTTTCCTTGCTTTAGAAGCTTCTTCTTTTCTAGCAAAAAACATCTTTTTGTTGAGCCTCCAAAACTTGTAACAAAAAGTCATTTGTTACCCTTAATATTCCAAGCCTATAGCTATTATGACTCACTTCCATGGCTAGATTCATATCCCTAAACTGTTCTATCATTTCCAACTCCTTGATCATCATTAAAGACACATGTAAAGATTTAAGACTTAATGCATCCGCCACTACATTTGCCTTCCCAGGATGATACTGTAGTTCAAAATCATAATCCTTCAAAAATTCCATCCATCTTCTCTGCCTCATATTCAACTCTTTTTGATCAAACAAGTATTTTAAACTTTTATGATCACTGAAAACTTTAAATTTGGCTCTATAAAGATGATGCCTCGAAATCTTTAATGCAAAAACCACAGCAGCTAATTCCAAATCATGATTGGGATAATTAACTTCATGTTGCCTCAATTGCCTCGATTCATAAGCTACAACCTTTCTATCTTGCATCAACACACATCCTAACCCATGTTTTGACGCATCACAAAATACTTCATATTCTTGGTACGGGTTAGGTAATACTAACATGATAAGTGTTTTAAAACACTGTTTTTTACTATTTAATTTATTTAAAATTCCTAGTTTATTGTATCATTTTCTCTTGATTTCATGGTTTCTGCTTTCTTTTCACTGTTATTGTTCAAATGTTGTATTTTGTATGAATTAATTTAAATGGAACATTAAAAAATATTTTTTTTAGAATTGGAAAATTATGAGGATTAGTGCTAAAATTTAGTATTTCAAAATATCAAAAACTTAAATCATAATTCCATTTCTTAAAAATTTAATTTTTTTAAAGTTTCATCTAAATTAATTAAAATAATTGTTTCTCTTAATCCAAAGTCAAAATAATTTGATCATCTCCTTGGCATTTTATATGAATATTGCTCGATTTTTAGTTATGTATTAACGTGACTTCATGGTTGAATTGTGCAGCTTGATCCATGAATTGAAATGCAAAATTTCTTCCAATCTTGCACCATGAATTAACATAAAATGCTATGGCTGAATGGTGATTTTTGTTGTTTGAATTTTTAAAGGAAATAATGCTCTCACCTTTCACTCTCTTTGTTTCACGTGAAGAGCCTTCCAAAAAGGGACCCATGTGCATTAAATTTTTATGCATTCCTACTACTTTCCAATGTTAAAAGCAAGAGCTGATTGTCATCTTTTATTTTTTTTTATTCATTTGTTGAATGGTCAAAGTATAACACATTTCCCTTTAGCATATTTTATTCATCAAATAAGGCAATGTGCAGCCCATTGTTCCCAACGTAAATGTTCATGGAAATTTAAGCAAATTGATGAATTTTTCTAATATTTACAGGACCCACCAGCTGCAAGGATTAATTAATTAATCCTTCACTCCATTTTGCCAACGTAAAAAGCTACAGGTGTAAGAAAATGGACAGCATTTAAACAAAGCATTTTCATGCTAAATTAAGGAGCAAATCAACGTGAATGAGCTAGCTGGAGGCAACGTAAATGGGACAACACTTGAAAAGCATTTTGGTCATTAAAATAAAGCAAACAAAGTGAAATGGAGAGCATTTTGAAGAACAAATTGACGTGAATGAAATGGGCCTCCATTATGACACACTTTGCCAACGAAAAAAGGGAAGACAAAATGGAAGTTTTAGCTGGCTGTTTTGCTTTAGAAACAATAAAAAATTCAAGCAGAAACATGATAAATAGCAGAGTACAGCAGCAGAGGAGAGGAGTCAGTTTTCGTGTAGAGAGAAAAATTTATTTTCTTTGTTCTTTTCTTGTTATTATTTGGTAAAAAAGAATTAAGAGAGAGTAGTGAAATTGAGTGTTTAAATTTATGTACTGTGGAGGATATTGCAAATACAACAAGGAGTGACAGTGGTGAATTTATTGGGCTTTTTAGAGAAACCCGTAAGTCTTTATTTTTACCATGTGTTGTATGTTTTACTTTTCTTCCATCATGTGTATGAATTTGAATTATATCATGAGTAACTAAATTTTTATCTTGGGATAAAGGGGTGTGACAATATTTTATGTTAATGTTATTTTGACTTTGAATTAAATAAATTTATGATTTCCATTTAGTTCAAATTATGCTTAATGGTCTTAGTGATTCCTAACAAGAACCTAAGTGATAAAACTGTATACTTGCGGGTATATTAGAAAGTAGTGATAAAACTGTATACTTGCGGGTATATTAGAAAGTTTAAGTAATTAATAGAATCAAGAGATTTATTGTTACTAGAAAGCTTTTGAACTAAACCCAAGGTTTTGAAATACTTTTTGTGACCTCGGTAAAACTGAGAAAGTAATCAAAAACTTTTTGAGGAATAAAAAAGGATTTTCATAAAACAGTAAAGGGCCTATCTTAGGGATTGAACGTGGTTCTCCATATGTTAGGTACATTAATAGGATTCCGAGAGGAACATATTAATTAGCTTAAGGAAAATCTGCCTTGGAAAACTTAATTTGATTCTTATTTATGAAAAGTTAAAATTATTAGCATAAAGTAAAGTCTTGATCCCCCGGAATCCCAAGATACTCTTAATTCTGATTTTTAAGTGTCTATAAAATTTTGTTTCTGTATTTATTTTTATTCTGTGTAAACTTTCTTTTGAGTTTTATTTTATAAAAACATAAAAAATCAAACTGTGTGGATAATTAAATTTCAATATGTTGGTACTTTGAAAACAGTCCCTGTGGATACGATAATCTTTTATATCATGCGACATAACCCGTGCGTTTGCGGGCCCTGTCATAACACAGGTGCCGTCGTGAGACGATTTATAAGTTCTTGAAAACTATTCTCACATTGTGTCGTCCAAACAAATGGTTGACCTTTCCTTGTGATCTTAGTTAATGGATTTGCTAGTCTTGACAATCCTTCAATGAACCTTCGATAGTAATCAGCTAGTCCTAGAAAACTCTAAATCTCCATCACAGTCGTTGGTCTTTTCCATTTTAACACAGCTTCCACTTTAGAGGGATCTACAATGATTCCTCCTTGACTAATGACATGACCAAGAAAATTGACTTTTTCCAGCCAAAATTCACATTTAGACAATTTGTCATACAACTACTTTTCTCGTAAAACTCCTAACACTGTCTTCAGATGCTCAACATGCTCTTCTTGGCTTTTTGAGTATATCAAAATATCATCGATGAAAACAACCACGAATTTATCCAAATATGGATGAAAAATTCTATTCATGTAATCCATGAATATAGCAGGAGCATTAGTTACACCAAAAGGCATTACCAAATACTCATAGTGTCCATAACGAGTCCTAAAAGCAGTTTTGGGTATATCTTCCTTCTTCACCCGTATTTGATGATATCCAAACTTTAAGTCAATTTTAGAGAATACTCTAGCACCATGAAGTTGATCCATCAAATCATCTATTCTTGCCAAAGGATATCTATTCTTAATTGTCACCTTATTAAGTTGACGATAGTCTACACACAGCCTCATACTACCATCTTTCTTCTTTACCAACAAAACTGGTGCACCCCAAGGAGATACACTTGGTCTTATAAATTGCTTCTCTAGCAACTCCTCCAGTTGTTTCTTTAGCTCCAATAATTCCAATGGTGACATCTGATATGGTGCTCTTGAGATTAGTTCAGCTCCAGGAATAAGGTCAATGGAAAACTCCACTTCTCGTTCGGGCAGTAACCTAGGGATGTCTTCTGGAAAAACTTCAAGGAATTCATTTACAACAGGAAATTCCACTATTCGGGATTCTCGTTCCTCTTTCATTGAAAGTAACATCATGAATCCTTGAGCTCCTTCTTTCAATGAAGCACTCACTTGATTAGCAGATACAAATCTTGTATCTTTAGAATTCAAATCTGTTGATTCATTGAATACTATTGTCTTATTATAACAATCTATTAAGACATGATTATTTGCCAACCAATCTAATCTGAGAATAACTTCTATATTAGAAAGCGGTAAACAAAATAGATTAGCTTTGAAATTCCTATTGTTTATGACAATAGGACATTCCCAACAAGCTTTAGAAGTAACCATGGATTGGTTTTCAGGAGTACGAATAGATAACTGAAAAGGTAACTCAATCATAGGTAAGTTCAACCTTTCCACACAATCATCAGCTATAAAGGAATGAGATACCCCAGAGTCATACATGATAGTCAAAGTAGTCTTATTAATGATACACGTACCTTGACAGGATGCTTCCTCACCACTGATAGCGAAAACTTTTCCTTGAGTCGTGGGTTTTTCCATTGCATTGCTAGGGCCTCCACGAGTGTGATTACCCATGCTGGTACCTTCACCATTTTCTTTCTTTATTTCTAGACAATCCCTCAGTAGATATCCCCTTTTATTGCACTTAAAATAAACATAAGTAGGGCAATCCTTTCGCATGTGAGGTCCTCCACAATTATAGTATTTAACTTCAAAAGCAGTTGGTGTGTAATAGCTCCCAGACATAGCTCAAGGATTTGTAGGCGCATTGTAGCCTTTATATGGAGCTTGATATCGAACCCAAAAAGATGTAACACCAGGACGACGTGGTTGACTAGGATATGGCTTTTTCCTTATAAAATTCTTGTTTTTGAAATGTTGAGGTCTAAAATTCCTCCTCTCATTGGTTTTAGGATCATACTCCCTAGCCTTTGACAGCTTATCCTTATGGTCCTCTTCAAAAATTCTACAACGATTAACCAACACCAAAAACTCACGAACTTCTTGCATCCGAATAGCTTCTTTTATTTATGGTCGAAGACCATTGATAAATTTAGCACATCTGGCCCGTTCATTTGCAACATCAGCATAATATGAGTGAAAGCGAGATAACTCTTCAAATTTTGCAGTATATTCTCCAACTGACTTGCTACCTTGAGTGAGAGATAGGAATTCCATTTCTTTTTTCCCTAACATCATCAGGAAAATACTTTTCCAGAAATTTTTCCTTGAATCGTTCCCAAGTGATTTCAATCCCATTTGCTTCAAATTGTCTTCTATTACCTTCCCACCAATGTTCAGCATCCTCTATCAAAACATAAGCTGTAAAAATTACCTTATCAGCCTTTGAACACTGAAGTGCACGAAAAATCTTCTCCATCTCATGAATCCATAGCTGAGCTCCATTAGGATCATAACCTCCTTTAAACCGAGGTGGATTACATTTTTCAAAAAGATCTAATCTTCTTAAAGCATCATTGCCCTGAGCATTTTGGTGCACTTGATTTTCAGCCATTACAGTGATCAAACGCTCCACTGTGGCTACAAGTCCAATTTCCTATTCTACCATTAGTTCCTGCTCATAATCAAACTTATTATATTCTAAACTAAAATTATCAATCACTACCACATAACCTCTATACCTAAACATTCAAGATATATACTAAATAAGTCAAACCTCTCCCCAGGCCTATGGGACGAACTGCTCTAATTCCACTTTATAACATCCTTAAATAACTACCAAAATTTAAATAAATAAATAATAAAAATTTAACTTAAAAATATAAACAATCTCACAGTCATAATTGCATATATCCGAAATACTTTACTGTATAAACATTCTTGTAGATATATATATATATATAAAATTGTACACTGGTTTGATTTTTTTTTACACTAATACAAAATATAGGTTCAGATTAGTAGAAACCCCAAAAGTCAGACGCTAGCTAATGTCTAAACAGGCTCTAGAACATGTGAGTAGCTAAATAGTATAACCAAAAAGTACTACCCAGCAATCAAGCACAGCTGGAGTCATCAAAACTACCCCTAATGTCCTACGGGGTTAACCAATAGCTAGCTAAGTGTAACATCTTAAGTTCAATTTAAGAATAAACCGAGACCAGGAAAATTTTCCAAAGTCAGAGGGGATTCAAAGGCAAAATGATTAGCTGAGAGTTAAGGAGGGTAGAATTAGGAGAAGAAGGAAGGGAAAGTAAATGCAAACCATCCATAAGGAAAATAGCAGATGATGCAGGACATGAGCGAACCCAACAGCGCCTACTCGCTCGGGCGAGATTCAATATCGCTCAAGCGAGACAACCCAACACGCTTGGACGAAGCACGCATAGCTTAAGCGGAACCCAACAGAGACCTTCCTTACGCTCACACTCACTGGAGCCAACACTTAGTCGCTGAGGCGAGCAACTCCACTCGGAATTTTCCTTACTCGGATTTTAAGGTCTAAGTCCACTCGAAAAAGCCTTCACTTTCGAATCATTCGGGTTAACCCTTACTCGTACAAATTCTCATTCGGGAGTTTACCTCTCCTTCCTTAACGTCATTCACTCGAGTCACGGATGTGGACCACTCGGGAAACGATTCCCATAGTCATTCCACTCGAATTCTATAAGGGCTACTCACTCGGTATATCTTTCATGGTCTTTTACCACTCGGGTGTATATCACTCATTTTTCACTCGGAATATATAATCTTTCTCACTCAAGTTATCCTACTAAGTCAAGACCCACTCGCGGATCTTCTAACTTCTAATAAGCTTACTATAGTGGAGTTCACTTGGAGCCTTAGATACCATTCTTCTATTGGGAAACATTCACTCAGCGGGTTCTCACTCGGAAATATTTAATTATTCCCATCCGGGAGAATCCTAACAGTTATCACTCTGAAGTGTTCAGGTCAATCCTCACCCGGGATTATGTGACCTTACTCAATCGGAAACATCTGAGCCCATCCTCACTCGGGATAAGGTCACTATCCCGCTCCCCACAACAGTAACTTAGCCCCGCTTTTACTTATAGTCATACCAACCTCACACGCTCGGAAGGTACGTATATATATTCATATATCACTCGGACATCACACACAGCATAGAATAAACATGCAGTATGACATATATAGGAATGTATATGAATATTTACAGGCACATCGTCATACTCTTAACCCGAGAGAGTTCAAATTCTGACATAGAAAGACAAAGACCAAAATACGAGCTGGCCAAGGCTTAACAAAACCTTATACACAGTATATACATATACACATATATCCCCATAGTGCATAGTCGCCTCACTCGGCATGCAGCTCCTGCTTCATTCATCATTCCGAGAGACGTTCAGTGTAAAATATAGCCACAGTAGGGGTGAGCTTTTACATATAAAATGACAGTTAGTGACTCGGCATCAGCATCAATACACACACTCATGTTCACTCGGGTTGTATTCAATTTAAATTTAAGCCATGCAGACTATGATATTTTTAATGACATATATTTACATACATGTTACGTGAAGTTCATTTTTATTCATACAAAAGCATGCATCAACTCATTCAGAATTCATTCGTATCACTCCGAGCCATACCACTCGTACTATCCTAATCAGCATTGCATCTACATGTATGCCTGCGGATCCGACTTAGGCAATGATTTTCAGTTACAGGTTCCCTTACTGGCCTCTCGTCCATTAGCCCTTCCCGCGTGCTACCGGCCTCCCATTGACGTCTCGAGACTTAACTCTAGCTCCCTCAGCTACCACGAGCTCTCACAGGATCTAGCCAAGGGTCTGTAGCTGGAGATCATTTCTTTGGGGTTCCTGACCTTTCACGGGTCACCCCGTTCCTGTACATGCAGCCTATGTGCTTTAACAACGAGCATCCTCGATTATCCGACTCATTCTTCGTAACCATTAGAGTCATAACCGATCCAACATAGTTTCTACATTCACTTGTCCATCATACCAGTATACACAGCAATCAAACAGTTCATGTTTACAACATCCCAGATGAAATCAGCCAATAGCCACACATACATATCCTCTCAGTATTAACAATAATAAGAACATGCATCACACGCGTTTATGTGTAAATGATTATCAAAATTCAGCACAACAACCCTGAATACATGCATATAAATGTATAACCATTAACAGGACTCTACTATCACACGTATGGTATTCAAGGATTAACAATCATGCATTGCACACAGTCATCATAGACACATACGCACATACGTAAGGCAATACGTTCATCCGGTACCGTCCATAAACAATGCATTTGACATGCAAGCGCCCCCTACTTATTGAAGGGACTCGAGGAGCTCTTCTATTTTCTAACGTTTGGTCTGATGCTCTGTTTGCCTCGTTCAGTCCCTCCTCGCATAGTTGTACTCTGCAATTGGCTCGGGGATAGGAAGCCGTTCTTCTACCGCTTCGATGATTGTCCTTCACCAACCGAAGGAGACTCTGAATCTTCTGCAGCACCATCATCGTGGGTTTCCAGAAACAGAGAACAAAGGACAGGGGAGAAGAAGAAGAGCGAAGAAGAAGAAGAGAAGAGAGAGCGAATAGAGGTAGCAGAGAAGAAGTCTGAAGGGAATGCCCAACAACAGTGGTCCAGCAACACATATGTACATGCACGAAGAAGGAAGAGTGGGGTGGGAAAGCGTGATTCAGTAGTCCACTCATGACACCCACCAATCACAAGCAGCCAACAATTAATCACAATTGATCAGTCATGATTTCTTAAGTTAAACTAATTAAGTTAATTATAATTAACAAGTAATCTTCCACTTGGCAATTATTATTTTAATGGCTTAATTTCACTCAGTAATTAATTCTTAAATCGGGATGTTACAATTCTCCCCCTCTCAAAAGAATTTCGTCCTCGAAATTCAATCGATAACTCACCTTGATTAAACAACTCGGGGTACTGTTGCCTCATGGCATCCTCGCGTTCCCAGGTATAAGAGGTATACCCGTCTTGCTGCCACTCTACTTCAACCAGTTGTACATCCTTGCTCCTCAAACGCTTTACCGATCGGTCCACAATTCTAGTCGGTACAGTCACAGTGGTCAGGTCTTCCTTGATCTCTACTCTATCATCCGTCATTGTGTGAGTGGGATCGGGTAGATACTTCCTTAGTTGAGATACATGAAACACGTTATGCAATCGGGATAGGTGAGTCGGTAACGCTATTCGGTATGCCATGGAATCGATCTTTTCAAGGCCCAATGCATCGGGGGTTCAACTTCCCACTTTTCAAGGCTCGCCCGACTCCTTTACTCAGTGAAATCTTTAGAAACACCCTATCTCCAACTGAAAACTCCAATGGTTTAGTTCGTTTATCATGGTAGCTTTTCTACCTGTCCTGAGACGCCTTCATCTTTTTCCTTATTACTTGGATTTGTTCTGAGGTTTGTTTCACAATTTCCGGCCCTAATAGTAAACTTTAACCCGTTTCCGACCAATAGAGTGGGGTTCGGCATTTTCGACTATACAGTGCTTCGTAGGGTGCCATACCAATACTGCTGTGGTGGCTATCGTTGTATGTGAATTCGATTAAGGGAAGATACTGCTCCCAGCACCCACCATGCTCCAACACACACGCCCTCAGCAAGTCTTCTAAACTTTGTATCGTTCGCTCGGATTGTCCATCCGATTGGGGGTGGTAGGCGAAACTTAGCCAAAGTTTCATGCCCAATTCCTGGTGTAGGCTGGTCCAAAACCGGGACGTGAATCTAGGATCCCTATCCAATACGATGGAAGTCGACACACCATGCAGTCGGACAATTTCACGAATATAAATCTGAGCTAATTTATGTAACGGGTATCCCATGTTCACAGGCAGGAAGTGTGTACTTTTCGTTAATCGGTCAATAATGACCCAAATCGCATTATGACCCACTCGGGTTTTTGGTAATCCCATGACAAAGTCCATGGCAATTGAGTCCCATTTCCACACAGGGATCTCCAGGGGCTGCAATGCATCATACGGCTTTTGGTGCTCGACTTTTGATTTCTGACAGGTGATACACCGAGCCACATATTCTGCCATATTCCTCTTTAATCCGGGCCACCAGAATTGTGGTTTTAGATCATGATACATCTTCATGGTACCCGGGTGAATACTCAGCAGGCTCTTATGGGCTTCATCAAGCACCATCCTCCTCAATTCACCTTCACCCGGCATATATATTCTATTTTTCACTCGGAAAATTCCATCCGGTCCCTCGGTCAGAGACAAGTCCTTACCCTTGGCCTGAGTCGCCTTCATCTCAGCCAAGTAGGGATCTGACTTCTGCTGCTCGAACACCAATTTTAGGAATTCATTTGCAATCTTCAATGTACCGAGCGTTATCTTCCGAGATGAAGGAACGTCAACATGCAAGTTCATGTCTCAGAATTGCTCCAATAACTCTGCCTCTTTCACCATCATCACTGCTATATGGAGGGATTTCTGACTCAACGCGTCGGCAACAATGTTCGCCTTACCCGGATGATACTTCAGCTCGAAGTCATAATCTTTTAAAAATTCCATCCATCTCCTCTGCCTCATGTTCAGCTCTTTCTGGTCGAATAAATATTTGAGGCTTTTGTGGTCGCTGTACACTTCGAATTTAGAACCATACAAGTAATGCCTCCATATCTTCAATGCGAAAACCACAGCTGCTAATTCCAAGTCATGGGTCGGGTAATGCTGTTCGTGAGGTCTCAATTGCCAAGAGGCATAAGCTATCACTCGGTCTTTCTACATCAGTACGCACCCCAGCTGAGTCCCGACGCATCACAATAAACCACGAAGCTCTCTTGCAAGTTTGGCAATGCCAACACTAGAGCGGTCGTCAACTTTTTCTTCAACTCTCGGAAACTACTCTCGCACTAGGAACTCCAAACGAAAGGGACGTTTTTCCGAGTCAATTTAGTCAGTGGCAAAGAAAGTTTAGAAAATCCTTCAATAAACCTTCTATAGTAGCCAGCTAGGCCCATAAAGCTTATTATCTCTGAGACCGACTTGGGTCTCTCCCATGCCATTCTAGCTGCCACCTTTGATGGGTCTACCGGGACACCTTCCATGGAAATTACATGTCCGATAAAGTGGATCTTATCCATCTAGAAATCGCACTTCGAAAGTTTTGTAAACAACTGCTTCTCCTTCAATACTTGAAGTACCGCTCGGAGGTGTTCCTCATGCTCCTCAGGGGTCTTAGAATAGACTAAGATATCATCAATAAAAACTGCTACGAATCGGTCTAGATATGGGTGGAATATGCTGTTCATGTAATTCATGAATACAGCAGGAGCGTTTGTCACACCAAATGGCATTACTACATACTCGTAGTGGCCGTACCGAGTCCTAAAGGCAGTCTTAGGGATGTCCGAGTCCTTCACCCAGATTTGGTGGTATCCCGATCGTAAATTAATTTTCGAGAAAATTGAAGCACCACGCAGTTGGTCAATCAGATCGTCGATTCTGGGCAATGGGTATCGGTTCTTAATCGTGAGCTTGTTTAGCTATCGGTAATCTATGCATAATCTCATGTTGCCATCCTTCTTTTTGACAAGTAGCACAGGTGTGCCCCATGGTGATACACTCGGTTGAATGAACTGCTTTCTGAGTAACTCATCCACTTGCTTTTTCAATTCAGCCAATTCTGATGGGGACATTCTATAAGGTGCACTAGAGACTGGCTCGGCTCCAGGAATCAAGTCTATAGAGAGTTCAACTTCTCTATTCGGAGGGACACCCGGCACGTCCTTCGGAAATACCTTGGGGAATTCACAAACAGTCGGAATATCATTCACTCGGGTTCTACTCTCCCCCTCAGTTAAACAAAGCATCATAAACAACTAAGCTATACCTTGTACCGTGTAGTCCTCATTGCTCTGCCTCGGAAAAATTACTCTTCGGTTTCGACAGTCCACCAACACCTTGTTGGCTGAAAGCCAATCTATACCAAGTACAATGTCAAGGTCCTTTAGAGGCACACATACCAAGTCGTAGGTGAAACTCCGATCGTCCAACACAAAGGTTATGTCCTTACACATCATCGATGTCAACACCTTAGTACCAGTCGGATTGGCTACTTCCAAAGTCCGATCCATATACACAGTCGGCAACTTTAAACGTCTTACACACTCATCGGATATAAAAGAATGGGTAGCTCCAGAATCAAAAACTACATTAAGTGTATATCTACCAAGTAAGCACTTACTTTGCACCAAGTCATTCGCTTGTGCAGCCTCCTCAGCGTTGATGGCGTATACTCTCCCAGCAGTCGGTTGGTCGGTATTTCTCTTTCAGTTGTTTGGAGCAAATATCATATTTCCTCTGGCTCCATTACCTCTGCCCCCTGTTCCTTGGCCACTATTTCCACGGCCTCTCCCTCGGAAGCCTCCATGATGCACGTGGGCGTTTTCTTGGCGTAATTGAGGACAGTCGGGGCAAATGTGCCCCTTCTCAATCCAATGAAAACATATGACATCTCCTCCACCATCACAATTCTGAGCAAACTGGTCACCACCATATTTAAAAAACTTGCCATATTTTGGACGTCCACCAGTCTGTCCCCCTTGACTACCCCGACCTTTATATCTAGCAGGGGGTCCACTTCTTCCAACGTTACCTGATCTCTTGAAGCGTGACTGTTGAGGCCTCAAGGAGGGTTCGGCCTTACTGCTCTGGCCCGAATGGGCCTTGTCATCTTCTTCGAAAATCCTGCATTTATTCACCAACACCGAGAAGCTTCTAATTTCCTGATATCTGTAAGCTCTTTTAATGTCCGATCGCAGCCCGTTCTCAAATTTGAGGCATTTAGAACTCTCAGTCCCAGGTTGTTGGAAGGGCGGATAAAACAGACACAACTCTTCAAATCTGGCTGTGTATTCTTCTACAGACATGGAACCCTGTTTCAGTTCCATAAATTCCAGTTCCTTCCGACTCCTCACTGTGTCAGGGAAATATTTTTCCAGAAAGCACATTCTAAAATTCTCCAAGACTAGTTGGATGCCCGCGTCAGTCACTCAGTTTCTGGCGATTTTCCACTAATTTTCCGCTTCATCTCGCAGCATGTACACTGCGTACTCAACCTTCTGGGCCTCAGTATAGTGAAGGCCCCCAAAAACTCTCTCCAAGTCTTGAATCCACTTGTATGCTGCCTCGGGATTAAATCCCCCTTGAAACTCAGTCGGCTTCCTCTTCAGGAAGTGATCCAACACTTGGCCATCTTCAACTCGAGGCTGGCCCTGCCTGTCAAACACGTTAGCAAAACGTTGGAATGCCGCGGCTATGGCTTCCATGCTTTGACGATTCGTCATTACTTATCCTAAAATTAACACCCCTTCAAGGATAAGTATACAAAGTTACTCACTACCGATTGGATCTCATCCCAATATTCAATAACTATAGCACATTATACCAGTCCTATATATCACATAATTAATCGGACCAGGAGGGGAATAATCTCCTATCCTCAAATCAATATTTCAACATCGTTCATGTTCAACAGAATATCACAATAATAATGACCACTCGGTCATAATGCACATAACCGCTTACACTCGGTAAGCATACCTTGACCTTGGACCTTTTAGGTCTGCTCTGATACCAAAATGTAACATCTTAAGTTCAATTTGAGAATAAACCGAGACCAGGAAAATTTTCCAAAATCAGAGGGGATTCAAAGGCAAAATGATTAGCTAAGAGTTAAGGAGGGTAGAATTAGGAGAAGAAGGAAGGGAAAGGAAATGCAAACCATCCACAAGGCATACAGCGAATGATGCAGGACATGAGCGAACCCAACAGCGCCTACTCGCTCGAGCGAGATTCAATATCGCTCAAGCGAGATAACCCAACACGCTTGGGGGAAGCACGCATAGCTTAAGCGAAACCCAACAGAGACCTTCCTTACGCTCACACTCGCTGGAGCGAACACTTAGTCGCTGAGGCGAGCAACTCCACTCGGATTTTTCCTCACTCGGATTTCAAGGTCTAAGTCCACTCGAAAAAGCCTTCACTTTCGAATCATTCGGGTTAACCCTTACACGTACAAATTCTCATTCGGGAGTTTACCTCTCCTTCCTTAACTTCATTCACTCGAGTCACGAATGTTGACCACTCAGGAAACGATTCCCATAGTCATTCCACTCGGATTCTATAAGGGCTACTCACTTGGGATATCTTTCATGGTCTTTTACCACTCGGGTGTATTTCACTCATTTTTCACTCGGTATATATAATCTTTCTCACTCAAGTTATCCTACTAAGTCAAGACTCACTCGCGGATCTTCTAACTTCTAATAAGCTTACTATAGTGGAGTTCACTTAGAGCCTTAGATATTATTCTTCTATTAGGAAACATTCACTCGACAGGTTCTCACTCGAAAATATTTAATTATTCCCATCCAGGAGAATCCTAACAGTTATCACTCTGAAGTGTTCAGGTCAATCCTCACCCGGGATTATGCGACCTTACTCAATCGGAAACATCTGAGCCCATCCTCACTCGGGATAAGGTCACTATCCCGCTCCCCACAACAGTAACTTAGCCCCACTTTTACTTATAGTCATACCAACCCCACACGCTCGGAAGGTACGTATATATATTCATATATCACTCGGACATCACACACAGCATAGAATAAACATGTAGTATGACATATATAGGAATGTATATGAATATTTACAGGCACATCGTCATACTCTCAACCTGAGAGAGTTCAAATTCTGACATAGAAAGACAAAGACCAAAATACGAGCCGACCAAGGCTTAACAAAACCTTATACATAGTATATACATATACACATATATCCCCATAGTGCATAGTCGCCTCAGTCGGCATGCAGCTCCTCCTTCATTCATCATTCCGAGAGACGTTCACTGTAAAATATAGCCACAGTAGGGGTGAGCTTTTACATATAAAATGACAGTTAGTGACTCAACATCAGCATCAATACACACACTCATGTTCACTCGGGTTGCATTCAATTTAAATTTAAGCCATGCAGACTATGATATTTTCAATGACATACACTTACATACATGTTACGTGAAGTTCATTTTTATTCATACAAAAGCATCCATCAACTCATTCGGAATTCATTCGTATCACTCCGAGCCATACCACTCGTACTATCCTAATCAGCATTGCATCTACATGCATGCCTGCGGATCCGACTTAGGCAATGATTTTCAGTTACAGGTTCCCTTACTGGCCTCTCGTCCATTAGCCCTTCCCGCGTGCTACCGGCCTCCCATTGACGTCTCGAGACTTAACTCTAGCTCCCTCAGCTACCACGAGCTCTCACAGGATCTAGCCAAGGGTCTGTAGCTGGAGATCATTTCTTTAGGGTTCCTGACCTTCCACGGGTCACCCCGTTCCTGTACATGCAGCCTATGTGCTTTAACAACGAGCATCCTCGATTATCCGACTCATTCTTCGTAACCATTAGAGTCATAACCGATCCAACATAGTTTCTACATTCACTCGTCCATCATACCAGCATACACAGCAATCAAACAGTTCATGTTTACAACATCCCAGATGAAATCAGCCAACAACAACACATACATATCCTCTCGGTATTAACAATAATAAGAACATGCATCACACGTGTTTATGTGTAAATGATTATCAGAATTCAGCACAACAACCCTGAATACATGCATATAAATGTATAACCATTAATAGGACTCTACTATCACACATATGGTATTCAAGGATTAACAATCATGCATTGCACACAGTCATCATAGACACATCCACACACACGCAAGGCAATACGTTCATCTGGTACCGTCCATAAACCATGCATTTGATATGGAAGCGCCCCCTACTTACTGAAGGGACTCGAGGAGCTCTTCTATTTTCCGACGTTTGGTCTGATGCTCTGTTTGCCTCGTTCAGTCCCTCCTCGCACAGTTGTACTCTACAATCGGGTCGGGGATAGGAATCCGTTCTTCCTCCGCTTCGATGATCGTTCTTCACCAACCAAAGGAGACTCTGAATCTTCTACAGCACCGTCATCGTGGGTTTCTAGAAACAGAGAACAAAGGACAGGGGAGAAGAAGAAGAGCGAAGAAGAAGAAGAGAAGAGAGAGCGAAGAGAGGTAGCGGAGAAGAAGTCTGAAGGGAATTCCCAACAACAGTGGTCCAGCAACACATATGTACATGCACGAAGAAGGAAGAGTGGAGTGGGAAAGCGTGATTCAGCAGTCCACTCATGACACCCACCAATCATAAGCAGCCAATAATTAATCATAATTGATCAGTCATGATTTCTTAAGTTAAACTAGTTAAGTTAATTATAATTAACAAGTAATCTTCCACTTGGCAATTATTATTTTAATGGCTTAATTTCACTTGGTAATTAATTCTTAAATTGGGATGTTACACTAAGCATCATCAATAGTAGAGTCACTTCCAGATAAAGCTCCCTCCATATTTTCTTCATCAGCTGGCGGGGGTGGGGGTGGTTGCCCTTGGAAAGGGTCATTATCACGGAGATCGAAAATAAGTTTAGCCCGGAAAGAAAAGGTAACGGCCCCAAGAGGATCAGGCAAACCAACTATAACTTGAGACAATCTCACAGTAACTATACCATAGTATATATATATACATGCCTTATTTCTAAGAACCTCCATCTCCCTATTCCACCTTGACGAGGTCTGATTCGTACATCTATCAACTATGGAATATTATTCATTGCGATAAATCTGTGCAAGTTCAAAATTTACACCAGATAAACAAGTAAAAGGGTGAGAAATGGAAAATATCAATATTATACAAGACACACATAAATAATAAAGTTTTACAATATATATATATATATATATTTAATAACAATTTCCTCTTACATGTTACATACAACATGCAATGGAACGTATAGAGATGACTAACAATCCTTAATTAATAAATATTTTTATCAATTCTTTTATTAATGATAGAGATGCAATGCCCTTAAATCTTCTTTTATTGGGAGCAGTCAAGAGTTGATACTATTTCATGAAAATCTGCCAATATGGCTAACGAACAGCTCCACTGACCATCATATGCACTTAGGGCCTAGTCAGATAGGCAAGAGCTTGTTGTGAATTTACCCAACACTAGGGAGCGACCCCAGGTCTCCTAGGCCTCTCTTCACACCCTCCCATCCCAAGGTTCGCTATTGAACAATCCCTAATGCATTTCTCGGATTATGCTGTATCTCCCAAAACATTCTTGTCTTTCACTTGTTATATGATGCATGTCACACACTTAATTAGTTTTAAACTTTTAGTATATACTATTTATTCTTATTCACAGGGTTTATAAAAATTTTGACAGAGTTTCCTCTATAAGTTAAATATTTCCAAAATTTGTCTTTGACCTGTTACACTCAGAAAATCCCTAAACAGTGTAATACAATCATATTAAATATGTTTTTTTGATTCAAACATCAAAATTTACACAGTCTGGCAAACATTATATAAACATGCAAATAATAAAGTATGACATATAAATAATAGTTGTAAGTAAGTAAAGACATAAGATTATAACTGAAATAATATTGAGAGGGTCAAGGAGTCCTTTCTATTATTTAACATGTCTTATATTTAGTAAATTCTTATCTCACCCTCCCTTTACCTGAGAAACTTGTTTCCAAGAGAATCTTCTGAAGTTAACCTAAACACATAGGTTCTTATGATCTGTGTTTAGTTCATCTTTTTTTATTATACTTTTATTTGATACTTAATATAGCGATATTAAAAATGAGAAAAAATTTGATAATTAGATATTCATTATAATAACACAATAATATTAAAAATGGCATTGTCATAAATTTTAAAAGTATATAATAATAATTAAACATCCATTAAAAATTATAAAAAGATAACAATTAAATAAATGATTAAGAAATAAAGTATATGACTAAATAAATAAACATTATAAACATAATAAATATTAAATATATGATAATAAGAATAGTTCAATTAAGTAAGTAAATAAATAAAATGTAAATAAAGGAATAAAATAATGAGATAACAAAATAAAAATAAAAAATCTAAATTATAGATAAACAATAATAATAATAATAGAAATAAATAAAACAAATATATAAAAATTAATTAATTAAACACAGAATCAATAATAATAATAATAATAATAATAATAATAACAAATTAAATAATAATACATAATAATAAAAATAAAGAAGCAAATAAATAAATAGAAAAATAAATAAACAATTAAGTAAACAAATAATTAAACAACTAAGCAATTAAATAAATGACTAAATAAATGACTAAACAACTAATAATTAATTAAAAATTAACTAAATAAATAAATAATAATTAACTAAATAAATAAACTATTAAATAAATTATGAATTAATTTAATAAGTAATTAAGAAATTATATAAATAAATAAATAAATAAACAATTAAATATCTAAATAATTAATTAAAAAATAATTAAACAATTAAATAAATGAACAATTAAATAATAAAATAAATCAATAATTAAATCAATAATCAAATAAATAAACACATAAATAGATAACAATAATAAATAGACAAACAATAAAAATGGATAAATATATAATAAATAAAAAATAGATAAATAAAAAATAAAATTAAGTAAATAAATAAATGAACAAACAATAAAATGAACAAATAAATAAATAAAAACTAATTAAATAAATAAATAGAACAAATAAATAAATATATATACAAATAAATAAACCAACAATAAAATAAATAAACAAATAAACAAATAAATAAATAAATAAACAATAATATAAATAAATAAATAAATAAATAAGTAATAAAATAAATAAATAATTAAATAAACAATAACATAAATAAATAATAATAAAAATAATTAAATAACATATATATATATATATATATACTCTCAACAAAAAAAAGAATGGAAGTAGAGAGAGAACGTGTCTTTTCCTTTCCTTTTGTTCCTTGCCCAAAACCGCGTGAATGTAAAATGGTAACAGAGAGTATTTATAGGGAGTGAAAATATTATTTTTTTTCATAATTATCCATAACTATACTATAAGTATTTTTAGGAGATAAATTTTATACTTAAAATTTTGTTATGAACACTCAAAATATACTTAGTAAAATAAATATAACTTTTTAATAAATTTCTTTTACACTAAATATCTTAATTACTAAATGTTTAAATACCCGTTTTTATAAGTTCATTGGTTTACTTTTCTAAACAAACGATCTCTAAACTTTACGAAATTTTAAACTTAAACTCACATGCACGAATCTAAATTCCCTATCAAGTTTCATAATTTTTTGATAACATTTTTTGTACTGGTTTAGACCCAACCGGCTCTATTTTGGACTATTTTCACTTATCTCTAAAAATATCCAAAAATTCTCATAAAATTCTATAAATTGCAACGATCAGTCAGTTCTAAAGAACCTTAAGCTAATTTTGCCAAAATTTTAAATTATAATTTTTTTTACAATTTTATCCTTTTATATAAAAAAATATAATAAAAGTATAGAATGTTACAACATGATTTCAAATAAGTTTAATACATAGATCGATTCTTTAAAACAAAAATGTAATTAAAAGAGTACAGGGCTCATAGGCTCCCAACAGCTGCTGCAAAATAACAACAAAAATAAAACATCGAGTCTACAACGATCTCGACATAAACAGAAAATATACATAGTTGTCGCTTCCAAACTGGCGTCCTCTACTGTAGGTAGTCCAAGTCCTGCCCACGTTCGCTTTATCCTTCAGCTGATAATCACAGGAAAGGAAAACAACAGACAATAATAAAAGGGGTGAGTACAAAGCTCTCAACCTATAACATATGCATACAAGGATGGATTAATATTTTAAACTATAGAAAAGATTACACATAACCTACCTAAGAATAGACATATAAAACTTCACATACTTAAATATTAACGACAATCAGAGGGTTAGTCATATAATGATGGTATGTTATGCATGTGTTAGATTCAATTATGGTAAGTCATAATTTATTACCAATATGCAATGGGGCCCAACTTCCATTGATCAATCTCATATACCAATCATCATGTACACAGTTAGCCACCCTTATTTTCCCTGCCTAATTAGAGCCACCGGAGCTCTCCTCGTTCTGGTTTTCAAAAAAAGGGTAAGGACTCACAGTCCAATCATCATAATGGCAAACACACATCTTAACAGAACGGGCACTCTACGGTCCTGGCAACACTCGCTCTGAGTCGAAGTGTACTGGATTTGCCAGACTATTTGGTCTCAGGCGCGAGTCCGAACCATTAGACGCCCGCTCCAGTATACTCCTAAGACCTCACGCAGGGTCGGAACGCTAGTTGTTCCCTAGTGTACCCATCACTGTATGCTCTAGGGGATCACTCTACATCCCTCCTTACCCCAATGCAACATGTCATGTGCTTGTCTTATTACTAGGATGCCCGAGTTTTAGACAGAACCTTACTCGTTTGGCGTATTTGTCCTTAAAGCGTGTAAAACATCTATGCCATGAACCTTTTTCGTGTAGTATATACCATAGATCAAGGTTTCAATACTATCAAATTCGTTTTATTAGAAATATCAAGGTTATCTCCTAAACGAATCTTATAAGGAAATTTTCTAGTGTAAAAATATTTAATGTATTGGTAAGTCATAATAGATATCTAAGTAAAAAGAATAACATATCTCAATTTTGTTTCTTAAAATATGACTTAAGAAAAATCAAGTTTTTCTATTAAGAGAAAATTAAGGATAAGTATATTGTTTTAGATTTAATCACTCACTAAGGTCGTTTATCGTATTTACTTATAATGAACAGATTAATTTGATTTTATCTTTCTAGAATTTTTCATAAATTATTTGATGAAATATTTTCTTATTTATAAGGTAATCCTACTAATTCTATATTGAAAATAAAAGAATCCTCTTTTTCTAAAAGAAAGTAGTAAATTTTTCATTTCTTTGTCAAAACATCGTTTTTGTCGTATTTTATCTAGAAAATTCTGATTTGGGTGATTCAAAGACAAAAGTATTTAAATTTAAAAATACTAATTAAATATAGTAAACTTAAAAATGAATTCTGTCCATAAAATAGCCCCTACACAAAAATTTGTTTAGTTCTAAAGTTCGTCCTTCTAACGTTCGTAAAAATGCGTTTTAAGGACAAATTATGCGTCAAAAATTCTCTCAATCAATTTTTCTTCTTTAGGTATTTTTCTCATGCTCAAAATTCATTTCTCATGCCATAAAATATTCCTCCAAAATAGTTTTACTAATTTCCCCCGTTTGCCCATAAAAATGCATTTTATACCGTTTCGAACATTCCATTCGCGCCTAAACTCAGGCCCCTTTTAATTCTTTTATTAATCATCGCATTCATAACATTTTTATGATTATGTATAATACTCAAATATATCAAAATACAGCAGCACCAATCATCCCAAATTTTTGCCAAAAAATATTTTCCAAAATCTTTGTAAATTATTTTCTTTATGTTGTAAACATATCATTTAATTTCTACAACCAAAATCACTTATTCTTAATTTAATAAAAATTTCCAGCATTTAGTAAATATTCCAAAATACATTTTTAACACAAATTTAAAATTTTTATGTCATGAAATTAAATCTCAATCATTAAGCTCATTTTACTCTAACTTTATACGTTAGGATCAATTTATTCAACCAACTAAAAAAATCCAGCAGCAACATTAGTTCACTATTTATTATAAAACTCATTTTAAGAGATTTCATATTTTCTAAAATATCACTTACACCGCAAGTCACCAATTAAATCAAGAAACACATAATTTAACAAGTTTATTACATGCATGTAGATACAACCTAAAATTCTGCAGCAACAAAACTCACAAGTTAGCAATCTTCATAACTAAAATTTTAAGGTTTAAAGGACTTAACAAAAACCATGGTCCAGCCATAATACTCCTTAAAGATCTTATTTCTCTCAAAGAATTTTCAAGATTTGCACTATAAAAACCAAGATCTTCAAGAGAGCATTAAGATATAAATGTTAAGGGATACTTATATCTCCCATGCATGCATGATTTTATGGATGTAAAGCAAGCCAAGTACTCCCCCCTTACCACCAAATTTTCGCCCTCCAAGAGAAAGGTGTCAAGGACATCAAAATTTGCTTCTAGACCTTCATGACTTGTTTCATCAAGGAGAATGGAATGGATGCTAGAAGGGTGGTGGGTCATGTGAATTTTGTGGTGGGATGGTGAAGAAAATGTTGTTGTTTTGGTGGAGAAGAAGAAGATTTGATAATCAAAAGATGGTATCTTGAATTTGGTAGTGTAGGAAGGGTGGTGTAGTGATTTACGATGGATGATGATAGGTGTGTGATGATGATTTAGATGAATGAAACATGAGGAAAAGAGAAGAAATATTGCTAGATTTTTTTTAAGTTAGGAGATGTTAGCCAAGGCCTCGATACTCAAGAGGGGGGGTGAATTGAGTATTTCAAATTTTTGCGCAGAATACCTTTCAAAAAGTTCTTAGTACACCATTGATGCAATATAAAAGATGTAATCATTATGAAGCATATATCATACTAAAATATTTTGAGTTGAAGAGACAATATTCAAGAATTGATTTTGATAAACAAGGCAAGTTACTAGTTTAGGCAATTCTTGAAATACTTGGCATGCAATAATTAATTCCAATATAAATTTAACTTAACCAATTTCTAAAAAAATAATTAAGCATAATTAATTTACCAAGTTATTAACAATAATATTCTACTTACTTATACAATAGTTAAATCCAACAATATTTAAGTCAATTAATTCAAGGATTTAATTTAAGCAATTTTACCAAACCAATTAGATATAAATATTTTAGCATGCAAATTAAATTTTCAATAATAAAGGAGTTTAAGAGAAGAGAGAATTTTCAAACCGATATAACGAGTTCCACCATCCCGTTGTACGTCTCGCCTTCAAGCAACCCACTTAAAGGATTTGTTATTCAAGTGGCCTCAATACTCAAGAGGGGGGGTGAATTGAGTTTTAAAACTTTTGATTAGAATGCCTTTGAACTTGATTTTTATATTCAAGTTTAAAAGAATATGCAAGTGAAATCAAGTTAAAGATAGTATGTAATGCACCACAAGGATAAAAGTTGTTGAAGTAATTTAACAAACACTTGGTGGGCAGTATTTGAAATGTAACAATTTAGGCAAGATCAAGTATGCACTTCACAAGCAATTAACACCAATTAACCAAATGCAGAATGTGAAAGTAAAAGAGTAAGGAAGAGAAGCTTGCAAACCGATATAACGAGTTCCACCAACACCGGTGTATGTCTCGCCTCTAAGTAACCCACTTAGAGGATTTCCACTATTGATGTTTAGAGATACAAGCTATGAGCAATTGCAGCTTCCTAGTGTCCCACACTCAAGAACTCAATCCTCACTAGCACAAGGGCCACCCACCCAATCTCTCAAACTCTCAATACCCAAAGGTTGAACCCCAACCTTTGTGACCACTCAACCTAGAGTGAAAATCTTTTGTGTTTGTTAAAGTGTTTACAAGGAAATGACTCTCTCAATAGAGTAGATATACAAGTGAAAGATCAACCAATTTCTAACTCTCAAGATGAGAAGATATACAAATGAATTTCAAGATGTACAAGAATAGGGCTTACAAAGCACAAGATTAAGCAAAGGAATTGTAGCTTCTTGGTGTGTCTTTGTGCTTGTGTTCCTCTTCAATTTATAGAGCCATTTGAGAGCTTGAGGAGTGCCTTTGCCTTTCCTAGCCGTTGCACATAGTGGGATTCTGAAAAATGATGGACATATGTGCTGGTTTCCCACTTAAAAGTGTTTTCCCACTATCATAATCGATTACACCCTCGAGCTGTAATCGATTATCTTCAAGTCAGAGAGCAACTAATCGATTACATCTTGGCCTATAATCGATTAGCAACTGTACCTGATGCATTTAATTTGGCTTCGTAGCTTCCTAATCGATTAGTTTGTCTGGTAATCGATTAGCTTAATTCCAGTAGCCTCCTAATCGATTATTCTGATTGCTGTAATCGATTAGATTGTGACCTGATGCAATTTCTTCCAAAACAGAATGATCCTAATCGATTAGACCTGTCTCCCTAATCGATTAGCTTTGCTGTATTTCAGGGTCTGTTTCCATGTCTTTGTTTTTACAAGGATTTCTTCAAGAGTGTTTTTGTCATTATCAAAATTCTTGAACCTGTTTACACATTCAAACACATTCTCCCCCTTTTTGATGATGACAACTATGTTCATCTCTTGAGGGTTGTTAGTGTAAACAATCAATCTTTATCTCTAATTTTATCTGCAAAAACCATTTGAATTTATCTTATCTCTAAAAAGATTATCTCTTATACAAGTAAATCTCTTATCTCTTAAAAGATATTCTCTACAGTTTTTATCTCTTTAAAAGGTTATCCCTTACAGCTTTGAAACAACTAAAAAATCTTAAGTCTCCCCCTATCTTTTGGAATTTATTAATCTCTTTACAAAATATTAATCATTTGGCAATCTATTTCAGATTTAACAAGATATGAACAGTTAATACTTCTCCCCCTTTGGAATCATCAAAAAGAATAAAGCAAGTATGGCATATGAGGAAAGACAAATTTTATTCATGATAACGGAAGGAAATTACATGAAGAAAATAAAAACGTTAATAAAATGAAGAACTGAAGCAGAAAAACAGAAAGCACAGCCACAAAATCTAGTTATCAGGATTAAAAAATCGAAGCTCGAAGATTTGGTGGGAGAGTTCTTCATAGCGCTGTTGCATCATCTCAAAGTGTTGCTGCTCAGTCATTGAGAACTCTTGAAGAGAATTTTCAATGCGGTCGAAGCAGCGATCAAGATGAGCATAGAGTGATGCAAAGGGGTCAGCAGGAGCGGATGAAGAGGCTTGAGGTACAGCTTGTTGTTGAGGAGGAGGAGGAACGGGTTCATCTTTAGCAGGAGCTTCGAAGGGAATGTTGGCATCAATGCCTTCCATTCGTGAGTACCATGCTCTGTGTAGAAAAACAAGATCCATCTTAGTGAGGTGATGGGTGCCAATGCAAGCTCTTGGAGAAACTTTTTCTGATAATTCTCTAGCCAAGTCTACTCCACAATATTTGAAAATTTTGGTAAGGAGAATACCATATGGAAGTTTTTGTTGGTCTTTTGCGTGGCGCATGTGAAACTTGACCAATTGAACCCAGTTAATTGCCTTGTGGTTTAGCATCACCCACATCAGGAGGACATCATCCTCTTCTACCAAGGCATAGTTCCCACCACGAGGAACTATCATTTTGACCAAGAAAAAGTGTAGGAGACGGTTGTTCATGGTCAAGTGTCCTACCAGTTTGTGGTTGCTCCTGGGGCGGTCAGCTTTCCATAAGGATTGACGAGCAGTTAGAGCATTGAAGCCCCATTCATCTTCTAGTTCTCCTCTATCAAAATCTGCATTGTTGAGCGGCAGCATAGAGAGTTCTGCAAATTGGGCGTTGGTGAGCTTAATGGTCACGTTTTTCACTTTGGATTCGACCATCCCATTCACTAGTTTGAGATTGCAGTAGAACACCCTGATGAGTTCAGGATAATATTCTTCTTCCTTGAGGGTGAGGAAGGGAAAAAGGTTGTAGTGGTGGAGGAATTGGGTGAAGGTAAGGCTATGGTTATCAAAGGTTTCTGCAATGGTGAAGTGGGGAGTCATGATTTCTTTATCAAAAAAGTTTTTGACAAAGTTTTGGAGGTCTCTAGGGGAGGAAAAGAACCTTGAGAAGTCAAGGGGGTTATTGGCCTGAGCCATGGAGGACCTTGCTCTTTTAACTGTGCGGGAGGAAGACATGGTGAAGAAGAGAGGCAAAGAGAAAAATGAGAAGTAGAAGGAGTTCTTTGGAACTTTTGAGAGTGATGAAGAGGGAGGAGGTAGTGTGAGTTGAGAGGGTGAAGAGAGGAGTATTTATAGCCAAGGATTAGGTTTAGAAGGTAGAGGATTTGGTTTAGAAAGAGGTGAGATGAGTTAAGAGAGGGGGGAATTCGAGCAGGCCTTGGAAACAACGTTTTTGACTCTGCAGAATCGATGCTAATCGATTACAGAGCATAGGTAATCGATTAGCTAACTGTTTCTGGGGAATTTCAAACGTTTCGCACAGAGTGTAATCGATTATTGATTTGGCATAATCGATTAGGGAAGAAACAGAAACGTCCTAATCGATTGGAACAATATGGTAATCGATTATTGAGAAGATGAAACGTTTTATACCTGAAACAGAGGCTGTGTAATCGATTATGGATTAGAAGGTAATCGATTGCGCATAAAACAAAAGCAGTGTAATCGATTAGATATCATAGGGTAATCGATTATCAACAAAACAGAAACATGTTAATCGATTATGAGGAGCTGTGTAATCGATTATTTAGTTCAAAAACTTGAGGTTTTCACACAGGAGAGTTGCAAACATGAAATGTAATATTAATGAATCATACCATTTATCCAATCATGCCATACAACACAGTTTTTATCAAAATACTTCATCATTCAAACACAGTTGGTCATGTCAAGAATTCCTAATTCTCTTCTAATGTGGATGAATTGCTCCCTAGCTAAAGGTTTGGTGAAAATATCTGCTAGTTGCCTAGAAGTTTCAACATGCTCAAGTACACAATCTCCTTTTAATACATGGTCTCTAATGAAGTGATGCCTAATCTCAATATGTTTGGTTCTAGAATGCATTACAGGATTCTTTGAGATATTAATAGCACTAGTATTATCACATTTAAGAGGCACATGGTCCAATACAACACTAAAGTCTAGAAGTTGTTGTCTCATCCAAAGGATTTGAGCACAACAACTACCAGCTGCAACATATTCTGCCTCTGCTGTTGATAGTGCAACACTTACTTGTTTCTTGCTATGCCAAGAAACAAGAGAACTACCAAGCAAGTGACATGTTCCGCTAGTGCTTTTCCTGTCAAGTTTACATCCTGCAAAGTCTGAATTAGAGTAACCAACTAAAATACATTCAGCCCCTTTGGGGTACCATAAACCAACATTTTGAGTCCCAACTAAATACTTCATTATCCTTTTTACTGCAGTGAGATGTGATTCCTTAGGACAAGCCTGGTATCTAGCACACATACACACAGCAAACATGATATCCGGTCTACTAGTGGTTAAGTAAAGTAAGGATCCTATCATACCTCTGTATTTTGTGAGTTCAACATCCTTACCTTTCTCATCCTTGTCCAAATAGCATGAAGTGCCCATGGGTGTGGCTATATCATTTGCTTTATCCATATTGAATTTTCTGAGTAGTTCTTTACAGTACTTGGATTGATTGATGAATGTGCCTTCATTGGTTTGCTTGATTTGAAGTCCAAGGAAGAAAGTGAGTTCCCCCATCATGGACATTTCAAATTCTTCCTGCATTAGCTTAGAAAACTCCTTGCACATTGAATCGTTAGTGGCACCAAATATTATATCATCAACATAAACTTGTACCAATAGTATGTTATTTTTCTTGTGCTTTATAAATAGAGTTGTATCAACCTTTCCTCTTTCAAACTGATTTTCTAAAAGAAATTTGCTCAACCTTTCATACCAAGCTCTTGGAGCTTGTTTCAAACCGTACAAAGCTTTCTTTAATTTGAAAACTTGTTTTGGAAATTGATGGTTTTCAAAACCTGGAGGTTGATCAACATATACTTCCTCTTGAATGTATCCATTCAAGAAAGCACTTTTAACATCCATTTGGTACAATTTGAAATCCCTACAGCACGCGAAGGCTAATAGTAATCTAATTGCTTCTAATCTAGCTACGGGTGCATACGTTTCTTCATAATCAATACCTTCTTCTTGATTATACCCTTTGGCTACAAGCCTAGCTTTGTTTCTAGTAATTATACCATTTTCATCCATTTTATTCCTAAAAACCCATTTAGTTCCTATATTTGGTGATCATTGGGTCTTGGCACAAGCTCCCAAACTTCATTTCTTTCAAATTGATTTAGCTCTTCTTGCATGGCCAACATCCAATGTTCATCAATAATAGCCTCATTTATGTTCTTGGGTTCTATTTGAGATACAAAGGCTAAATGATTGCATGTATTTCTAATTGCATTACGAGTACTTACACCTTTAGTCATTTCACCTATGACTTTGTCTAGAGGATGATCCTTCAATGTGGTCCATTGTTGTGGTTCCTCTTGTTGTGCTGTGTTTGTGTCCTTGATTTCTCCATCCTTGTCATCTATGGTCAATTCTTGAAGAGTACCTACAAGATCATCAACATCTTCCTTTCTCGGAGGGTTATGGCTATTTTCATCAAATTTAACATGAATAGACTCTTCAATGGTGTTTGTTTGTTTGTTGAAGATTCGATAAGATTTACTAGATTGAGAGTATCCTAGGAATATTGCCTCATCAGATTTGGCATCAAACTTTCCTAGATTATCCTTTCCATTATTGAGCACAAAACATTTACATCCAAAAATGTGAAAGTCTGCAATGTTGGGTTTCCTACCCTTGTAAAGTTCATAGGGGGTTTTCTTTAAAATAGGCCTTATTAAACATCTATTCATAACATAACAAGCGGTGTTTACCGCATCGGCCCAGAAATGTTTTGCAATATGGTTTTCATTTAACATGGTTCTTGCAAGCTCTACTAAGGATCTATTTTTCCTTTCAACTACTCCATTTTGTTGTGGAGTTCTAGGAGCTGAAAAATTGTGATTAATACCATGTTTTTCGCAAAATTTTTCAAAAAAGTGATTTTCAAACTCTCCCCCATGATCGGTTCTAATGGATGCAATTTTAGAATTTTGCTCATTTTGGATAATCTTTGCAAGTTTCTTGAATGCATGATATGCTTCATTTTTATGAGCAAGAAACAATGTCCATGTATATCTAGAATAGTCATCTACTATAACTAGACCATAGTAATTACCTCCAAAGCTTTTGATTTTGGATGGTCCAAATAAGTCCATGTGCAAAAGTTGTAAAGGCCTTTGTGTAGACACAATGTTTTTGGATTGAAAAGATGCCTTTACTTGTTTTCCCTTTTGACATGCATCACAAAATCTATTTTCAAACTTAAGCTTTGGTAGACCAATTACTAATTCTTTGGAAACAAGTTTGTTCAAATGGTCTACATGTATATGAGCTATTCTCCTATGCCATAGCCAAGTTTCATCCTCTTTTGAAATGAAGCATTGTTCATCATTTATAGACAAACTATCCACATCAATCATGTAAATGTTATCAATCCTTTTTCCAACAAATTTGACCTCTTTGTTTAGCTTATTCTTAATTATACAATAATTGGATTCAAATAAAACTCTATATCCTTTGTCACATAATTGACTTATGCTAAGTAGATTATGTTTGAGGCCTTCAACATACAACACGTCACTTATGGATGTGGAAGAATTCTTACCAATATTTTCGATGCCTAGGATCCTTCCTTTGGTGTTGTCTCCGTAGGTGACACTTCCTTTTCTCTTGGGAGTGAATGATGTAAACTTGCTTATGTCTCCCGTCATATGCTTTGAACACCCACTATCCAAGTACCAATGGGTGTTGCTTGCCTTGAAGCATACCTACAAAACAAGATTAGTTTAGAGAACTAGGTACCCATTTTATGTTGGGTCCTTTTAGGTTAGTTTGTGGTAATGTTCCTTTGGGAACCCACACCTTTTTCATAACCTTTGGCCCTAATTTTCTAACACTACACTTATAAGCACTATGTCCTTTGAAACCACAATGATTGCATTTCATAAAAGGTAAAGATGATTTGCTTGGTGGTACAAAGAAATTTTTATAGTGTTTTTCCATTTTGTGATTGCTATGTTCTTGGTCATATCCTAACCCGGTTTTACTAAACATGCATTTTTGTTGTCCAAGCAAGATATTCAAGTTGTCTCGTCCATTAGTGAACTTTTCTAATGTCTTATTTAGATCTATAACCTTTGTTTCTAGCATAACGCATCTTTTTGCAAAGTCACATGGTTTATCCTTAGAACATGCTTGAACATTCTCTAATTCTTCTTTTAAGCTTTCATTTTCTTTACATACCTCCATAAGATGCATTTCAAGGGTATCGCTAGTTTTCCTAGATAACTTAAGCCTATTAGAGACTTTTATAAACTTATCATATAATTCCTCAAATGCATCTAGTAGTTCATTCTTGTCTAAGTTAAGAAGATTTACCTCATTGTCTTCTTCTTGGTGATTGGTCATTAAGCAAAGATTTGCTTCCTCATTTTCCGAATCGTCGGAGCTACTTACATCGTTCTCATCCCAAGAGATGTAAGCTCTTCTTCTTCCTCGTTTATCCTTGCCCTTCTTTTTAAGATTTGGGCAATCGGCCTTGAAGTGCCCTTCCTTGCCACATTCGAAACAACTAGGTGAAGAAGAAATTTCATTTGAAGTTGGCTTTTAACCTTGGGGCTTGAAGCTCTTTTGGAATCTTTTGTTCTTCATGAATCTTCCAAATCGTTTTACAAACTGCCCAAATTCCTCTTCTTCATCCATGTCACTGCATGATTCTTCTTCATGCATAGAGGTGGCTTTGAGGGCTAACCCTTTCTTCTTGGAAGATTTTTCTTCTTCCTCTGCTAGCTTCAATGCTTTTAGTTCTTGCTCTTGATCTTGTAATTTTCCAAAGAGTGTTGCAAGAGACATCTCATTGATGCTTGGAGATTGTTTTATGGCTGTGACAAGTGGTTGCCATTCCCTGCTAAGACTTTTCAACACTTTATGCACAAGTTCTTTGTTAGTGTAAACTTTTCCAAGACTAATGAGATGATTAATAATAAGAGTAAATCTTTTCTGCATATCTACAATGGTTTCTCCTGAGTTAATTCTAAAGCTTTCATATTGACTTGTCAAGGTACTAATCTTGGAGTCCTTTACATCGTTAGTACCTTCGTGAGTTACTTGTAAAGTATCCCACATTTCCTTAGCAGTTTGACAAGTCATTATTCTAAAGAATTCATCTTGGCCTAAAGCCATAGTAATTAGATTCTTGGCCTTGTAGCCATATTGTACTTTCTTTTCTTCCTCACTTGTCCATTCATCAATAGGCTTTTCTACATTTTTACTATCAACAATATGCATGGGTATATAAGGACCATTTTCAATGGCATTCCAAATTCTCAAATCAATGGATTGAATGAAGATTTTCATTCTTTCTTTCCAAAATGCATAGCCTTCCCCATTGAAAGCGGGAGGTCTGTTTATGGCACCACCTTCGGGAAAAATGTTAAGAGAACTTGAGGCCATCTTGTCTCTTGAAGCTGTTAAGCTTGATCTACCAAGAGTCAAGCTCTGATACCACTTGTTGTTCAAGTGGCCTCAATACTCAAGAGGGGGGGGGGGTGAATTGAGTTTTAAAACTTTTGATTGGAATGCCTTTGAACTTGATTTTTATATCCAAGTTTAAAAGAATATGCAAGTGAAATCAAGTTAAAGATAGTATGTAATGCACCACAAGGATAAAAGTTGCTGAAGCAATTTAACAAACACTTGGTGGGCAGTATTTGAAATATAACAATTTAGGCAAGATCAAGTATGCACTTCACAAGCAATTAACACCAATTAACCAAATGCAGAATGTGAAAGTAAAAGAGTAAGGAAGAGAAGCTTGCAAACCGATATAACGAGTTCCACCAACACCGGTGTACGTCTCGCCTCTAAGCAACCTGTAACACCCTCGGTTAGATAAGACGATTCCTTCTGTAGGTTCATCCTATTTAACTGAGAGTGTTAACAGTTTTTTTTAGAAAAAGTGAATATTTTTTTTAAATAAAATAATGGCATATCAGTGGAAGCAATATTATATAGATCACATAGTCATTCACAAACTGCAAGTAATTGTACTCTTAACAGAATGGGGCACGCAGGCACCCTTAAATATTATACAGTCATCCGTCAATATTCAGCTACTTATATTCTATTTAAGGAGCGTTCTCATTTGGTTCAGCATATTGCTGTTCTTCATACTCAGGTTCTTGATTTCCCAATTCCTCTGAAAATTGTCAACAGTAAGGGTGAGTATAACCCAAGATCCTGATTGGTTAATCCGGTGCGGACATAATCCAGTTAACATATAATATCACATAAATCATATAATTAACATATTCATAAATATAACAATCAAATATGCTGTAATGAAATGCATGAGTTTGGATTTATTATGATTTATCTATGGTTAAGTCTCATGATGCATGTGGGCCCAATAAATCGTTTCATCTTCTTCTCATTCTTTGGAATATCACCATTCCAATCATCTAGAGCGATCAGGGTCCGTCCAAGTTCCATATGGTACAAATGAACTCATTGGTTCTCATCATTGATTTAAATGTTTTTTTTTTGGAACTTGGATCCCTATGATCATAGTTACACTCCGTTATTTAGTCAAAGTACACTAGAATTGCATCGTCTCACCCGGCTATCAGGCGCGACTCTGATGCCATTGGGTTGCCGTTCCAGTTGTACTCCTAAGATTCTTCATGGAGATCGAACGTGAGTGTCCTCCACTGTACCAAGTGTATGCTCTAGAGGTTTTTCTTCTTCAAAAATATTTTCATGATGCAAAATGCATTTATTTTATCAATTGATTCCTTGGGTATCTTATGTGTTTCCAGTCTCATCATATCATTCCCAAGTTCTTTGAATTCCATCAATTATTTAAACATTGTAAGATATTCGTTTATTATTTTAGAAATATATCTATTATATCTTGGTTAAAATTATATTTTCCATAAAGAGTAAAATAATATATTCTTTATGTAAATACTCATAATTAAGACGTTAACAATGTTAATAACAATAAAACTAATAATAATAATAATAATAACAATATTAAGATTGATAATAATTAGAATAATAATAATAATAGAATAAGAATGATAATAATAATTATAACTTCCCAATAATTTAAAAAGTATTAAAGAATAGTTTCTAAATGAAAATCCAAGCGAAAAACACTAAAAACAGAGTTTTCCGAGTGAAACAAGGGTAAATCCGAGTGAAATAAGTATGATTCCGAGTGGAATTATACTGAGAAGAGTTTTCCAAACGATCTGGCTAAAAATCCGAGTGAAATTACACTGGAAAACAGTTTTCCGACTGAAACAAGTTTGGGTCCGAGTGAAAATGAACTGGAAGGCTGTTTTCTGACTGAAACAGGTATGATTCCGAGTGAAAATGAGTTTTCCGCATGAATTAACTATGAATCTGAGTGAAAATAAAACTGAGCATAATTTACTAAATGAAATTAATATTTTTTCTGAGTGAAACAGAAACTGAGAAGTATTTTCTTAATGAAGTAACTTAAATTCTGAGTGAAATAAATTTTTGAGTGAATTAAAATATAATTTCTGAGTGGAATCAGTAAGAAAGAGTTTCATGAGTGAAAATGTTGGTGAAACCGAGTAAAAATGAATTTCTGAGTGTAATAAAATACGATTCCGAGTGACATCAGTCTCAAAGGAGTTTTCTGAGTGAAATCAATATAAGTTCCGAGTGAAATATGTTTTTCGAGTGATACCAACTGGGAAGATGCTGTCCGAGTGGAAATAAACTAGAAAAAGTTCTCTGAGTGAAATTAGGTTGTTTACCGAGTGAAGAATTGTTCTATCAGAATGAAGTACATTCAGTTAAGGTTGAATCTGATTGAAACTAAGCAAAACCGAGTTGTTATAGATGTAAAACCGGTCGGATTAACATAAAACAGAACCTGTTATCATTAAATCCATCTTCTATTCATAATTTTTCACTGGAAATCACACGGTACCCATGATGCTTAGTATTTTTAGTCCAATACAGTTCATATCATTTCACAATTCATCACTGATTATATGCATTTAATAACAAATATATATATATATAAATACAAATAATAACAATTAAGGCATTTAATTCACACAACACTGAATCTGTCCTGGAAAGGTGAGGAACAAGTTCCTTAACCCTTTCCTTCACTCAGTTTTCCCACAAAGCACCCAAGAATATACCCCCTTACCTTTATGGAGCTCCTAGAGGAGAAGCAGAGGTTCCCTTTCACTGTCCCGCACGAATTCGGAGTGAAACAGAGAAAAGAGAGAGAAAGTAACTTGTAGGAAGAAGAATGATGAAGGTGTGTTTCGTGTGTGTGTTCTCTAAGAGTCCTTGTGCTGGTTTAAATAAGGAGTAGGTTGCTAAGTGGAAAACTAAATGGGGAACAGCTTTTGTGAGTGGGCTGCTAGTGGAGTGTTAATGGAGTGGCAGTGGAGATTTAAATAAGGAGATATGCTGAGTCAGTGCCCATTTCTGGCCGCCCACTAGCTATAATGCGCATGATTGAATTAAAATAATCATTAAAAGACAAAATTGAAGTCAATACGCATAACTGACACTGAATATCGAGTGAAAATTCCACTCGGTTAACCACTATGCCGACTGGAATTCTTCTTCCGAGCCAACAAATACAAGGTTCGCTTGAGCGTGGCTTCAAGTCCTTGCTCGGAATTCCTTTGAAACCGACTCAGGTACTCGGTTTCTCACTCGGTAATATCCGTCCAGACTGAGTCCTCTCTTTCTCAGAGTTTTCACTCGGAAATTCGAGTCTTCATTCACTTGGTTCACTCGGTTTTAGGCCAACTTCTTCAACTATATTTCCCAATTAAGGTTTATTTAAGCCATTACCTCTCGGAACAAGACCTACACGTACGAGTCTCACTCGGTTTTGGTCCAGTAGAGTATATCTCACTCGGAAATGGTTCAGCCTCTTACATTTCTCTCGGAATGGGCTCCCTCCACCATTTTCCACTCGGTTTCCTAAGCAAATACATACGAAACCATTCGGAATCCTTCCCAATTGATTCCACAACACATTCCAGTCGGTAGAAAGCATCAAATAAACATAAACATAAATATATATGCATTCTTTCTCTCAGAATACTTCAATCGGAGGAGTTTCCTTTGGAAAAGAAGCATTTGGCAATGTTTGACTCAGAAACGGGCCTTTCTAGGGTGTTTTGACTCGGAATTTCACCCAGAAGTGGTTCTCTTGAACACACTTCACTCAGAATTGCCTCTCAGGTCAGGACTCCACTCGGTGGTAGCCCTCTCAGTCATGTTTTACTCGGAAAACGTAACGTTACACTCGGAATTTCATTCCATCACTCGGAATTTCATTCCTTCACTCGGAATTCCTCTCTGTTACTCGGAACAGAGTCCTTTTCACTCGGTTTTTGCATAATTTCACTAATGATCCATATAAATTCCATTATTATGCACAAAAATGACATTTCTGAGATACCACAGACCATCAACAGGGTATATATTGACTTATTCTTACTTACAACTCTCCATAATTCAAAATTTACAAAGGTAAAACTTTTTCTAAAAACAGGGATGTTACACAACCCACTTAGAGGATTTCCACTATTGAAGTTTAGAGATACAAGCTATGAGCAATTGCAGCTTCCTAGTGTCCCACACTTAAGAACTCAATCCTCACTAGCACAAGGGCCACCCACCCAATCTCTCAAACTCTCAATACCCAAAGGTTGAACCCCAACCTTTGTGACCACTCAACCTAGAGTGAAAATCTTTTGTGTTTGTTAAAGTGTTTACAAGGAATTGACTCTCTCAATAGAGTAGATATACAAGTGAAAGATCAACCAATTTCTAACTCTCAAGATGAGAGGATATACAAATGAATTTCAAGATGTACAAGAATAGGGCTTACAAAGCACAAGATTAAGCAAAGGAATTGTAGCTTCTTGGTGTGTCTTTGTGCTTGTGTTCCTCTTCAATTTATAGAGCCATTTGAGAGCTTGAGGAGTGCCTTTGCCTTTCCTAGCCGTTGCACATAGTGGGATTCTGAAAAATGGTGGACATATGTGCTGGTTTCCCACTTAAAAGTGTTTTCCCACTATCGTAATCGATTACACCCTTGAGCTGTAATCGATTATCTTTAAGTCAGAGAGCAACTAATCGATTACATCTTGGCCTATAATCGATTAGCAACTGTACCTGATGCATTTAATTTGGCTTCGTAGCCTCCTAATCGATTAGTTTGTCTGGTAATCCATTAGCTTAATTCCAGTAGCCTCCTAATCGATTATTCTGATTGCTGTAATCGATTAGATTGTGACCTGATGCAATTTCTTCCAAAACAGAATGATCCTAATCGATTAGACCTGTCTCCCTAATCGATTAGCTTTGCTGTATTTCAGGGTCTGTTTCCATGTCTTTGTTTTTGCAAGGATTTCTTCAAGAGTGTTTTTGTCATTATCAAAATTCTTGAACCTGTTTACATATTCAAACACAGGATTTCCACTATTTAGAATTTAAGATTACAAGCTTTGAGCAATTGTCTCCTAGTGTCCCACACTCAAGAACCCAATCCTCACAAGCAACGGGTAACCCACCCAATCTCACAATCTCTCAATCACCCAAAGGTTGAACCCTAACCTTTGTGACAACTCAACCTAGAATGAATACTTTGGTGTTTTTGGTGTTTGGTTTACAATATTTTTCTCTCTGACTAGAGTAGATATACGACTTGAAGCCCTCACAAAATAATAATAACTCTCACGGAGAGGATATACAAATTTAAGCTCACTTAAAATATTTTTCTCTCTAACTCTTAACTAACTATTAAAGAGGAATTTGCAAATTAAAGGACCAAGAGAGAAATTGCAACGTGGGGGAGGAAGAGATAATTAGAGGAAATGCTTCTCTGATGCTTAATGGTACATTTTGTAAGCTTGGTCTCTTCTTCTATTTATAGGCATCCTTGGGCATGGAGTTTGCAATAAAAAATTATCTCTTGATGCTTACAAGTAGAGCAAAGGAGTGTCTGTTCCCTTAGTGAATAATGGGCAATGCACTTTGTTAATTTGTAGTGCATTGATAATGCGATGCGTAGCTGTCTCTAATGTTCCAGAATCAGTTGCACTAGATGAATTGATTCATCTTCAATTTGAATGGATTCCCAATGAGTATTTTCACCTTCTGAACTCAATGAATCAATTCCCTCGAGTATTCAACAGTCATGAATCGATTCCTCCATTTTGTGAATCGATTCCCCATGCTTACAAAAGGTAATGAATTGATTCTTCTTGCTTTGAATCGATTCCCTCATGATTCCACCAGGCCAGAATCGATTCCTCACCATATTGAATAGATTCCTTCATTTTTGAGCTGATTCCCTAGGCCAAAACATGTATTACTTGATTCCCTATAGTGCTCTTTGTGTATGAATCAATTTATCTTATTGAATTTGCCAATTCCTGCCCCAATCAACATATGAATCGATTCATATGGACATTGGTTACTGTATGAATCGATTCATGTAGCTGATACATGAATTCTTCCACTTTATTTTACCTTGTTTAATATTTGATCAATCGTGGCTCCAATCCTTTGATCCTTAGGCACTTTGATGATTATTTTTCACCTGTTTTAAATCTTTATAAATACCTTGAATCATTTCTTTGGAGTTCATCAATTTTGCATTATAATTAATTTGTCCGTGATAATTGATATTTGATCTTTGATTTTTTATTTGTTGTGTCATTATCAAAACCTACATCAACACATAAATACATTCTCCCCTCTTTTGATGATGACAACAAATGTTCGTCTCTCAGGGTGTTAGTCTCATAACAGTTCAAATTCATGGCATAAACAACTCCCCCTAACACATATAATTAGATACCACTTGTTATACATATGTCATACATATAATCGATACCAATTGTTAAACGATCATAATCTATCATGCAAGATAATATCTCCCCCTTAATCATGCAATAGATACCACAAAATAGTTCATCCAATTTTCAGAGCATCGTGGTAGTGTAAGCAAGCATAGTAAGCATAATAATATTTTCTCTTTTTAACAACATGCTATTTTATCAAATTCTTTCATATTCTTCTCATGATATCTCTCCCCTTTGTTATCTTATCTGTCCCCCTTTATATCTCTCCACTAATCTCTCCCCCTTTGGCATTATCAAAAATAAAACAATAATCATAGTAATTTTCCCCTTTTGGCATAAATGACATTTTATTATTTTTACTAATCCTTTCACTAACCTCTCCCCCTTTGACATCATCAAAAAGATCATCATCTTAGTTATAGTCTATGCCATCAACATATAAACGTATTTATTCGAATAAGAGAGATTTCGAGCAAGTATTTCATAAAAGGTAGTAGAATTCAAATCAAAGCTCAAAACATGATCAAGTATCAACCACATGTTAATACAATTACATACCACATGTTAATATCTAGAGTCAATAATCAACCACATAATTCATTTGATCAAGTAAGTAGAAAGTTGATTGCTAACTCATTTTCAATCATGTAATTAATATCACAAGTATGGAAAGCGTCACATGATTCTTTTCAATTGATCCCGCATATGGTTTCAAATAAGCACATAATTATTTCAAATAAGCACAAAATTTTCTCCTATTTGGCATTATCAAATGCATGAGTATATTTTTCCAAGTAAGCATATAGGAGAATAGAAATAAAATTGTAAGCATAAGTGCCATAAACATAATCATAGAGAGGTGAAATCAAGGATAATTATTCATGTGTATGCTCCCCCTTATTGCTATAATTGATATCACTTGTAAAAATATACCACTTATTAGTGTGTGAAACCTATTTAATCAAGTATGATACCGCTTATAGGTCAATTTAATCAAGTCTGATACCAAATGTTATTAACACATGTAATTGGATACCAATTATTAAGCTAATTGATACCAAGTGTTCATGTTAGCCTATTTAAACAAGTCTGATACCATTTGTTTGTTTCTTAAGCACATGATCTCCTTCTTTTAATAGGTACCACTTATTCAAACAACATATATCATAATATGAATAGATGCCATTCAAAAATTAGATACTACTTGCATATAAAAATTCACTTGTTAATCATTTAAGTAATATTGCTTGATGCATTTCTAGGTATCAAAGTAGTAACATAGAAGATTTTTCAATAATTTTGCTTATGTCTAAGTATCAAAGCAACGGTGGAATGATTAATAGAGCTTGTTGGCTTACTCATGCATTTATATTAAAACATATGCCAATATATCTATATTCTTTTTCACATGACCCTTTTATCTCAAATATTCTCTTCTTAACTTGTGCCTATGATGTCATAAATAGGTCTAGTCAAGTATTTACCTAGGGCACATAAAGCATGTGATTGTACAAGAGAATACATTTGGCATAAATCATTTACAGTACTTAAGGATAAGTCACAGAATCATATCATTTTCATAGTGCAGCTGTAAATGTGTAATGCAAGTCATGTACTCATTGTAATCAATTTTCCATAACATATATGTCATACCACTTGTTATCTTGATGCTATGTATGATACCACTTGATGGATTTGTCAATTTAAGCTCTTGATATCAATTTATTAACATTTAAGCATTTTAGCATTCAAGCATTCACCATTCTTCATAATGTTGTTCAAAAATTCTTTTCAAACTCAATGATGCATATTTTCAAATTTCTTTTCACAGTCAAGATTAAGCATCATCAAACATATGGCGTAGATAAGAATTGCAATGTCAATCAAGATAAATACCAATTGTTCAAGCATGACATATTAAGGAAGATCATTTCATGCATTATCATTTAATATGTCATGTATTATTTCTTAGTATTTCATGCATTGTCTCTTAATATACCATGATGCATAGACATTTAATATTAATCTCTTTTGCTTATGCCTATGATATTACTAGTCATGAAGTTAAAGTCTAGGCAATCACTTGTTATAGCATACATAGAGCATACCTACTTTCTTTTAGGCATTATCAAAAACAACATATAATTGCATAGAAACATTTTGCTTAAGATAGTTCTAACTTGTAAAGATTTGTCATAATCAACTTGTCATAACAATTTCTTGATATGAAGTTCAATGCCAGTTGTTATGAAAAGATACTTACTTGTTAGGAAAATGACATACCACTTGTTAAAACAAATTATGCATAAATTGTCAGAGCATAGATACCACTTGTACACGCAATATATGTATTTATTATCAAAGCATAGTGGTAGTAATGACGAGTATAAGCATAATCAAGATTATGTCCCCATGATGTCTTCCTCTTACTAAATCAATTGATATCATTTTGTTAAAGGAAGATGTTTGTCACTTAGATACCACTAGTTAAACAACATATCTTTTGTTCAATAAATGATACATCATCAAGAATTCATATTTAATAAAAAATTCATGCATCATTAAGAATTCATATGTTATCAAGGATTCATACATAATACATACATCATCCAAGAATTCATACATCATCAAGAATTCATATATCATCAAGAGTTCATGCATTATTTAAGACTTTGAATCTAAGCATCAAGATTATCCAAGAATTCATACATCATCCAAGAATTCATACATCATCAAGAATTCATATATCATCAAGAGTTCATGCATTATTTAAGACTTTGAATCTAAGCATCAAGATTTAACATTTTAGCATTTTGATGTTTCAATCCTTCCTAACACACATGGATGCAAACAACTTTAATCTCAAGTTTTTTTATGGAATCAAAACATGTTATCCAAGCAATCATTTATCAAACTTATTGCCAATAATTTAAATCAAAGTCATAAGGATATGCACATCCATCATTGATCCTAAGATTTTAATGAATTTAAGGGGTTTTAAAGTTATTCTTTCATCCATCTCAAAACTTAACACCTTTCATGCTCAAACTCACATATCAAATCAAAGTTAGATCTTCACACATTAAAATTCATTATGAAATTATTTAGACATTTCTAAAAATTCTCAATAAACTATCAGCCAAGTGCATAAATGTTTCAACATAATTAAGCATACAAACACATAGCAAACATGATATTTGATCTACTAGATTAAGGATTCGATCATACCTTTGAATTTTACAATTCCTACGTCCTTATCTTTCTTATTCTTTGTTCTTTGGAGTGAAGATTGTGAATCTTGATTCTTTGGTCATTCGTCAATGAGAAATTATCGATTTAAAGTATGCCTACAAAATTTAAAGTTTTATGGTACCCTTTAAGAGTTGCGTCCTTTCTTGTTAGTTTAGGATTTCAAAGTTGTTTTTGTAATCCATACCTTTCTTGTACACTTTTGATGAGATTTCTTTATAAAGCAATTAGAAGATATATGACCATATATTCCACAATAGAAACATGTTGCATCTAAAGAATAAGTCATAGTAGAATTGTAATGGTTCCTATTGTGTTCTATGTGCTTTCTTTTAAAATAATTTGACATTGAGTTTCCCTTTCTTTCATGGTTTGTACATCTTAGAGTTGATTTAGGTTTTTCCTTGTAGAGTGCAAGGAGATTCTTGTAATGATCTATTATTCTTCTACCAAGTGTATGCTTTTGATTTTCAAGAGGTGCACTTAGATATGTTTGACTATTTGTGAGCTTCCTAAGTGCTTCTTTTAGTTCTTCATTTTCTTTTTCAAGAAGCATACAATTATCAACTAGCATACATTCCTTATTATCATTACAAGTCCTAGGAGAGACATTTAAAGTTATTAATTCATCATTTTGAATTCTAAGATTTTCCTTTTCTTTGTGAACAGCATGCAATTCATTTTCAAGTTTCAAAATGGTTTATTTTTAGCATGCATATCTCTTTGATAGTAAAATAAACTTTTCATGCAATTCATCAAAAGCTTCTAATAATTCATCTTTATCAATTTCGCTTTCATCATCACTAGATTCGTTTAGAGAACTTACCTCATCATCTTTGGAGTGCTTTGTCATAAGGCAGAGGTTGGTAACTTCTTCTTTCGATTCCACAGTCTCTTCTTCCGAACTTATTTTGAATCCTTTATTCTTGCTAGAAATAGTACTAATTCTTGCATCTTGATCATCATTAGTATTTCCATAGATTGTTTCAAGAGTTTTCCATATTTCTTTAGCATTGTTACAAGTAATAACTCTAGAAACATCATTACGTCCTAATGCTAATGTGATAAGAATTTTAGCTCTTAGATTAAATTATACTTTTCTTTGTTCTTCCTTAGTCCATAAGTTCATAGGCTTCATACATTCTATATTATCAACAATGTATTTAGGAATGTAAGGACCAAATTGAATAGCTTTCCATACCTTGATGTCATAGGATTGGACAAAGATTTTCATCATTTCTTTCCAAATAGCATAGTCTTTACCATTGAAGATTTAAGGTCTATTTATTGTACCATTTTACGGAAATGCATCATAAGAGGTAGACACCATCTTGATCTCTTGAAGCTGTTAAGCTTGATCTACCAAGAGTCAAGCTCTAATACCAAATATTAGCCAAGGCTTCGATACTCAAGACGGGGGTGAATTGAGTATTTCAAATTTTTGCATAGAATCCCTTTCAAAAAGTTCTTAGTACACCAATGATTCAATATAAAAGATGTAATAATTATGAAACATATATCATACTAAAATATTTTGAGTTGAAGAGACAATATTCAAGAATTGATTTTGATAAACAAGGCAAGTTACTAGTTTAGGCAATTCTTGAAATACTTGGCATGCAATAATTAATTCCAATATAAATTTAACTTAACCAATTTCTAAAAAATTAATTAAGCATAATTAATTTACCAAGTTATTAACAATAATATTCTACTCACTTATACAATAGTTAAATCCAACAATATTTAAGTCAATTAATTCAAGGATTTAATTTAAGCAATTTTACCAAACCAATTAGATATAAATATTTTAGCATGCAAATTAAATTTTCAATAATAAAGGAGTTTAAGAGAAGAGAGAATTTGCAAACCGATATAACGAGTTCCACCACCCCGTTGACGTCTTGCCTTCAAGCAACCCACTTGAAGGATTTCCACTATTGAGAATTTAAGATTACAAGCTTTGAGCAATTGTCTCCTAGTGTCCCACACTCAAGAACCCAATCCTCACAAGCAACGGGTAACCCACCAAATCTCACAATCTCTCAATCACCCAAAGGTTGAACCCTAACCTTTGTGACCACTCAACCTAGAGTGAATACTTTGGTGTTTTTGGTGTTTGGTTTACAATATTTTTCTCTCTCACTAGAGTAGATATACGACTTGAAGCCCTCACAAAATAATAATAACTCTCACGGAGAGGATATACAAATTTAAGCTCACTCAAAATATTTTTCTCTCTAACTCTTAACTAACTATTAAAGAGGAATTTGCAAATTAAAGGACCAAGAGAGAAATTGCAACGTGGGGGAGGAATAGATAATCAGAGGAAATGCTTCTCTGATGATTAATGGTACATTTTGTAAGCTTGGTCTATTCTTCTATTTATAGGCATCCTTGGGCATGGAGTTTGCAATAAAAAATTGTCTCTTGATGCTTACAAGTAGAGCAAAGGAGCATTTGTTCCCTTAGTGAATAATGGGCAATGCACTTTGTTAATTCGTAGTGCATTGATAATGCGATGCGTAGCTATCTCTAACGTTCCAGAACCAGTTGCACTAGATGAATTGATTCATCTTCAATTTAAATGGATTCCCAACGAGTATTTTCACCTTCTGAACTCAATGAATCGATTCCCTCGAGTATTCAACAGTCATGAATCGATTCCTCCACTTTGTGAATCGATTCCCCATGCTTACAAAAGGTAATGAATCGATTCTTCTTGCTTTGAATCGATTCCCTCATGATTCCACCAGGCCAGAATCGATTCCTCACCATATTGAATCGATTCCTTCATTTTTGAGCTGATTCCCTAGGCCAAAACATGTATTAATCGATTCCCTATAGTGCTCTTTGTGTATGAATCAATTTATCTTATTGAATTTGCCAATTCCTGCCCCAATCAACATATGAATCGATTCATATGGCCATTGGTTTCTGTATGAATCTATTCATGTAGCTGATACATGAATTCTTCCACTTTATTTTACCCTGTTTGATATTTGATCAATCGTGGCTCCAATCCTTTGATCCTTGGGCACTTTAATGATTATTTTTCACCTGTTTTAAATCTCTATAAATACCTTGAATCATTTCTTTGGAGTTCATTAATTTTGAATCATAATTAATTTGTCCATGATAATTGATGTTTGATCTTTGATTCTTTATTTGTTGTGTCATTATCAAAACCTACATCAACATATAAATACAGGAGAAGGAGAAACAAAGGGAGTAAAGCATAATGGTAAGTTTTTTGCATGGATTCCCTTGCCCTCCAAGGAGTTACACGGCCAAAGCAAGTAGAATGGGAGGTGTCATAATTGTTCCATGCAAGTGAAAGGTGTCCAATGCAGCTGATGGTGAGGTGGTGGAAGGCTTTGCATGGTCTAAACAAGTGGCAAGATGATGGAGTGATTTAATTGGTTAATGGTGCATGCAAGCTGAGGTGTCACGTGCAGGGGCAACAACTTACTCGTAGGTTTAAGGGGTCTTCTGGGCCGAATATGAAAATGAGCCAAACACAAAAGTTGTAGAACTTTTTTATCTTTAATTTGATATAAAGCACAAAAAATCTATTAAGAAATAGGAAAGTTATGACCCAAATACAAAAGGCATGCAGGGCTGTGACAAGATTTTTGTCCCTTGCATAGATTATTTTTCTTGGCCAAATTGGTAGGGATTTGGGCTTCATGTACTTTATAAAAATTATGGAGAATTGAGTTAAGAAAAAATTGGTGAAGGAATCATCTAATTTCATGGTCATATGATAGAGATATATGGAAAATACTGCACCTAGTGCAAGCTGTTGCTGGAGAAACATCATTTAATGTAGTATTTTAATTTTTGGGATTTATGGGATGAGAATTGGCCTTTATGGTCAATATAAAAGTTGTAGATAAATTTTATATGGAGATTTTGAAATAAGAACAACTTGAATCCATTATCAGGAGAGAAAATTATGCCTAAAATATATACAGATGCGCATTTTGGCTCACTCGGGTAACTTAATTAGCGTTTTTAGGCTTGTGTGGTTGGAAATAGGCATTGAGCTCTTCACAAAAGTTGTTAGGAATAACGCGAGGGACGTTTTAGGGTAAAAATAATTGACCCAAGTTTCTCAGACAACTTCTTGGTCAAAACCGGGGGAGTTACACAGTTTAAATAATTAAAATGTCAAATATTTGTTAGATTACTAATGTTTCAAGTGATAAATTTCTATTATTATAAGTCTCTTATATTATTGTTATTATTTCAATCATATCCATTTTCTCATATAATTAAAGTAGAGATATTCATCTCATACTCATAAAATCTTTTAAAACATAATTTATTACTAATTCATGAAATTAATACAATTGGCCATGGGCCCTGTAACACTCCGAGTTTTTCGGACTCGGGTTCCGATGTGATCAACATAATGACTAATAAAATACGAGTAAATTTTTCATGTTATAAAGTAAGACCGATGTCACACCAAAACCTGAATCACAGAAAACCAAAGCGTACAATTTAATAAAATATAACTGGATCGATAACAAATTTGCCCACAATGGTATACAAAAATAGAGTTTACAGCGGAAGAAGAATGTGTATACTGGGCATACGCCTAGTCCCATATATGACGATATGAGAAAAGGCTCAGAAAAGCATGCGAATACTTATCATAAATCTATTAAGTCAGTACCACTCTTTCACTTACAATATACACAGGCATTGCCTCAAGTATAATTATATATATGTATACATCTGGGGTCATGCAATAACTATCACTACTGCCCATATCTTATAATTAGCTCATTTATTCACCTATTGGCATTAATACAAACACCACCAAGGACATTATACAATATTCAAATTTTTTATTCCTCTAGTACACGTCGAATCATCACGTACATACTAAATGCGTATATTCACCATTCATGCATGCATGATTATCTTATACATAACCAAAATCACTAAATCATAAATATCCTCATAACAATTTATTCATTACATTAAGATTCACAAATGATGCCGGCCAACACACTTCCACTACCACTATTTACCTTCCCAAAACTTCAGTTTAAAATCCAAACTCATCCTATGGCAACCTGCATCACAATGCTAAAAAGGAGACCACATGGGAGAGTGAGTTATACATTCAAAATGACAAATATAATATATTGTGATTAAGTGTACATGCATTCGTTCATCATGTGTACTTTGTTATAAAATTATTAATTCATCATTCAATCATCATCATATTATTATAATAGACATACAAGTCTCATGAATCGCAATTCACAATATAATCAAGCACAAGCACGTACACAATCACATTGCCACTTATCATCAAGGGCATTCACAAATCATCATCATCAATTCATTAATTCTTTACTCAATTCCTCCTCACAAGGGGTTTTTTCATCTCTCGTGGTCATCCCATCTCAAATGCCATGCACCTATGGCTAATGCATATGTCAACTGTTTAATGCATATGCAATGGATCCATTTCATTTCCTCAAGTGATCGTAACCACCATATCATTCATTCACATGGGTTTCCCACCTCGCAAGGGGTACTCCCTCTAGCAGCCTTGCAAGGTGCTTTCTCGTGATCGCAACCACGTTCAATAATTCATAATGGTTTCCCACCTCGCAAGGGGTACTCTCGCCTCGTGATCGCAACCACGGGCATAATAGGAACTCGCAAGCCCTTTTTCATTTCAGTAACCAGGTGATCGCAACCACCGACTCAATATCATATCATCATCAAGTTGGTTTCCCACCTCGCAAGGGGTACTCCCTTCATAGAATCCCGCAGGATCTTTCATCATTGTGATCGCAACCACATTTCAATGTTATGCTATGCCATGAATGTAAAATGCAATAATGCATATGCCAAATAACCTTGCAAGGATATCTCACCCTCTCATATAGGGATATATTTTAATTTGACATTCTCAATCAATAACATACAATTATGTACAAGCCCTTCAAGGCATTTTATTCACATACTTAGCATCTCAATAGCTACAATCTCATTGCATAACAATCTACGCATGGAAGTAAGCATAATGTCAATCATCATAATATCCAAGGCATATCATTTGTTCTATAAATAAATGTATGTTTTCAACTCAATATATTTCACATGTATGTCATATCATATATGCAAACCGACACTTGCGATTAACCTCAATGGTGTTACAACATCTTATAATGTTATCAACACTGACACACTTTCATTTAGTGGTTTTTATCTCATTGTTCATCAACGTTATCTCATATCTAGAATGGAAATACAATAATCCATCATCACAATCTTAGACCATATATACAGGATCACACTTGTATACATTACAATGACATTTCACAGTTCCTCGATAATAACATTTGTCCTCATGTATAAGGAATAATCACATCATCGTTTATCGTCACATGATACCAATATCATCTCCGATGCACTGGTTTATAACAAACACCTCACCATTTAATCATTCTCACAATGGGTTCGTAATCACCCAAGGGTACATCTCATAACTCATCATCAAACCCTTATCATTGCTCTCACATATCTTATTCTTGGTGGTTAACATTTATGTTTTCCATTACTTATTAAGGGTATAGTGGGTTATCTCGATGTTCTAATCATTATCAATGCCACCATATTATATCCTCACATTATACCCTTTATACAATCCTTCAGGTATCTCAAATTACAAAGGAAAGGGCTTAACACCAGAAAAATAAGGGAAAACCACTTAAATTTTCGTATTGGGCAACTCGCTTGAGCGAGGCCCTACTCGCTTGAGCGAGATGGAAACGTGCCGCTTGAGCGCGCCCAAAATTTCCTTGAGCGAAGGAGTTTTAGCATCAGACCCCGATCTCACTTGAGTGAGTCCCTTACTCGCTTGAGCGAGACAAACATAGCTCGCTTGGGCGAGCCCCTTCGCATCAGCGAAAACCATCCAGTAGCGTTTCCATGCTCGCTCACTTGAGCGAGACTCCCTTACACTCGGTCACTGTCCCGAGCGAGGATCATCTAGTATCAATTTCCACCAATGCTTACTTGAGCGAGACACTCACTTGCTTAAGCGAGATTTGGCCAGAGTCCATCCTACCATTCCACACACGTCTCGCTTGAGCGAGGCACACCAGTGCCAGCTACTCGCTTGAACGAAAACATCCAGTATCATTTCCTCTCTCACTCGCTCAAGTAGGCGTGGCCGCGCTTAAGCAAGATTCGTCCAGTGTCTCTCCTGCTTACCTCACACTCATCTCGCTTGAGCGAGACGCTCACTCGCCTGGGCGAGATTGATCAGAGGCCATAATACTGGTGCAGGGGATTCTCGCTTGAGCGAGATTACCAGTTCAATTATAGAAATGTGAGAATTCAGCAACCTTACATACCAAAACCCATACAAAGCTAAATTGGCCAAATTTAATACATCATGTACCCTTTATTAGACATTTAAAACTTGTCTCAAACATTCATGCTCAATAATTTCCGTTCCAATTCATTAATCCCATTAAAATTAAACTTATCATCATTACATATATATATATATATATATTCCCATAACAATCATCACAGACTCTCATTCACCATTCTGAATAATCATCAAATTGCCATTCATATTGTCTCAATAACTACATGGCAAGGCAAGCATGAGTACTAACACATACAATAATCACTATCAATCTACTAATGTAATTTGAATGTAAACTCCTCTCCTGCCTCGATGGAAGAGCTGAAATTTGAATGCTCCGATTATTCCGCATCCTCATCCGGAACACAATCTACACAACATACACACATTTGCATTTATTCAATTATGTGCCATATTAAGGTTCTCATTATGACTCTAAATAATTGCTCCTATATCATGAAGCTTAGTAATAAGTTCTAAACCTGTCATGGCATCTATTTATACTTTCACGTTAGGCTTCAGGAATTCTTTTCCCAAAACCAAGGTTCTCTAGATCTAAAAGGGCCAACTATACCCAACAACAACAATATCTTATTCATTATATAATGTAATCCCAAATCACATCAATCCTTTAAATATCATCATTATCACTTAGAGCTCAACACAAGTTATCCTTGCTTCTCTTAAACCATCCTTAATTATCAAACTCTAATGACACAAATCATGGCCTATCAATTCACCAACCAATATGTATATCCCATTGATTCCACCATTAAGGGTTATCTACTATGTTCACCATTATTCATCATTATAATTAACAACATACATATTAAATATCACTCATTCACATTCAATTCAACCCTTCAAGCTATAATATATCCATTTTCCCTAAATTCTTAAGGCTAGGGTTTCATGAAAACCCAATAACCATTATCAATATTCATCAACTATTATGAATGGCTATCTTTCATCATTACCATCATTCTCTAACATCATTAAACATATATTCTACTCATATTTTACACTTCCCCCAATTTATTAAAGTTAGGGTTTCACTAAAAACCATCATCATCATAAATGCTCATCAATTTTCTATCACCTTTTAACATTAATTTTAAGTACCATATTAAATGCTCATAAAAGCTTGCATTTAAGCCACCCTACCTTAGGGTTTTCCATAATAATAGCTTCTACCTATAACCCATATACATAAACCACTCTCCCAACACCTAAAACTCATAAGCAAAGGTTTAAGCTCTTGAAAAATGGTAAGAAGCTTACCTCAAGAGAAGAAAGAGACAGCTCCCAAGAGAGGGGGAGGGCCATACGAAAATGGAAGAGAAGAGGGAGAAGGGTTCCAGCCACAAGCTTCTCCTTCAAGCTCCCAAGAAAACAAAAATGGTGGAAGGAGAGGGCACACTATCACACATGGGTTTTAGAGAATAGAAGAAGAAGAAGAACATGAGAGGAGAAGAAGAGGAAGTGGTTTGCCAAAGAAGAAGAAAAGTGCTGTGAAAATAAGAAAGGGAAAAAGAGTTTTGTGTTTAAATTTTAACCCCTCATTAGAAATTTCACCGTTTTATAACAAACAGGATCTCCATTCGGGCTCAATACCATATCTAAAAATTATTCCAAATATATATTCAGATTCCTAATAATATTATTTACAACCCTAACCAATGACATCTCAATCACAGATACTTGGTCCGATACCCATATTTTAACTGGGTGAAATTTTATCTCATTTAGTGTCAATAAATTACAAATAATCCTCATAAATCTTAATTTAATTATTCCAATATTTCAGGGACACTCATTAACCCATTTATAATTATTTAATATTTATTTCACATATTTACTCATTTTTATAAAAATTCAGGATGTTACAGCCCTAACACAAAATGAGGGCTGTTACAGAATGATGAGGCATCATCGGAATTCTTAGCTGAAGACCTAGATGAATTACTCCTTGGATGATGCTAAACATCAAGTTTCATGAAGATCACTTCAAGAATCACAACAACGATGATGTGATGCTGAAAAACCCAACAAGCTTTTAATCTTCTCTATCTTTTAGACTCACTAGCTAAGAAGGACTCAAAAGGATGGTTCTTCACTCGTTTCACCTTTGCTTTAGAAAATAGTTAGGCTTGAAATGTTATTTTGGATTTGTTCTTGTTCAGCTTGTGTTTTCTTAACTTGCGTTTTAAATACAAGAAAGCTTGGTGGAACAGGTACACCTTATATATAACATAATCATATATAATACATGGTCGTAACAGTAACTGAACATGTTAAAAGAAAAAAAAGGGGCATACAGGCTCCTATAAATAAAACCAAAATTAACCTATTCTATTTGTCTTCGGACTAAGAAGAGTCCAACTGATCCTCGGTGTGGAGTCAGTGTCCATGTTGGTGTATGCACTACGAGCTATTAATGTATCAATTTTAACTTATCAATAAAATTAGTATTTTCAGTTTTAGACTAATTCTATTTATCCTGGAATAATAGGTCATATGAGAATTATTCCTAAAACGTCCCTAATCAAGTATTTACATGGGGACATGTAAATACATTAAGATTAGTGTGTGAATGTACTGATGATTTGATCTCACAAATCATGGATATATGATATCAAGTCTTTACACGGGTACACATTAAGAGTAATGTTGTACTGGATAGACCCACCATGAGAACGTTGCATGGATCGTTACATGAGTGTCATAAACGGTTCTCAATGTGATAATGGTATATAGTCCTTCGACCTGAAGTCACTATGATTCCTATATAAGGAGTTTATTGTTTTAATACAATCAAACGTTATCTGTAATAAGATGACCATAAAGATTATGATTGGGCAATAGATAAATTATGCAGAGGGGTGTGAGTGATGTAGATGGAATTTGTCTATCCTATGTGACAGGAGTAATATCTATGGGCCACTTGATGGAGTGAGACTAATGAAATGCATGGCCATGCTAGGACGAATAAATATTAGATATTTATTCTGTAAAGTCTACTCTGGTATCAAGTAAAATGAATTGGGCCATACAAGGATGACGACGACCATGCCTTGGGCCTAATTAGATATCGTGACAAAAGGAATAAATATATAAAATAATTATCACTTATAGGTCATGTCGATGATAAATAATATTCAGACATAATGATGTATTGCTAGATACCGCTCTTATTTTATATTAATAATAAAATAGTTTATCATTAATATAACCAAATATTTTACCTATAGGGTCACACACATAGAGTAAGCCTACCAGAGGATAGTTTTATTTTAGTTGGACTGAAAATAAAACTATTTGGGCCTAACTCATTTAGAATAAGTCAGGAGCCCAATGTTTAATGAGAGCTCAGGTCAAGACCTAAGCCTATATATAGAGCATGAGATGCTCATAGGCTGCTGCTCAAAAATTAGACCATAAACAAATTTCCGTACTAGCATTCGGAGCTCTGTTTTTCTGGTGGGAGTACTCGTGTGGACTCCTAAGGGAGAAGCTACAATTTCTTTGATCGAGGAACTCGTTCTGCGTCTACAAGAGGTAAACCCTAATTAAAAATTTTAATTTAGCATAATGCCTTGAGACATTTGTGTTTGTAATTCTTTTTGGGAATCCTTTGTGTTTCCGCTGCCTAACCCTAATGGGATTCCCTAACAGTCCATCCCTATGATATCTGAAAAATTAGCATAAGGGTAAGTCTCCACCTCCACAATAATTGGGAAGGTATCTTATCGACACCTGCCCCACACACAACACAAATAATCCAGAATCGAATCCCTCCCACTCTCATTGAGGTTCCTATGATACATTCTAAGTTATCTCACCACTCTTGATCTCAGCTGACCATTCTCTTTTTCCTATTTACCTCTCAGGATTACTAGCATCTATACAATCATACTCAAACAACAAGCAATCACAATCATAATGATGCAATGTATGGGTTCATTTCATTATTTCCAATCTTTTATTAGTCATCATGATGCATGTGCACAACAATGCCACCCTTATCTTCCCTGCCCAACTAGAGTGAGCGGAGCTCTCCTCGTTCTGGTTTACACAATTGGGTAAGGACTCACAGTCCTAACATCAAAATGGCCAATCACATATCACCATAGAACGGGCACTCCACAGTCATAGAAAATCCCACCTCTTGTCGAAGTACACCAGAGTTTGCTACAGGCTGTCCAGCAACGGCGAATCTGATGCCACTTGGAATTCCCGCCTCCGGTTATACTCCCTAGACTGCCCTCAGGTATCGAGACGCTGGCAGATTCTTCAATGTACCCATCATTGTTTGCTTTAGGGGATTATTCCAACATCCCTCCTTAACTCCCATATATGATACATACAACACACAATTTTCTTTTCACTAGTCATCGGTAGGGTCCTTTCAATGACTCACTTCATTTCTAATGTCGGGTCTATTTCAATTCTTTCATTGTTTTCTCAAAATTCCTCAATCTATAATAGTCTTACCCAACATTTAGAAATGGAACGAGATTTCATATTTTCCAAAAAACCATGGGGTATATTGGCACTACAATGCCCATCATCACATCAGATTCGATCTACTCTTATCACATCATTTTCAAAATTTATTCATCTCAGGATCCTTACCAAGACAATTCTTTATTTATTCTTTTCTTATTTATTTCAACATATTTAGTTAATGCATCATACAAATGCTATTCATCACATCATATTCCATACACATGTCGTCATATCACACTCATCACGTATTCCATCACATATGTACATTACATATCTAACACACATATATCCATGTACACAATTATTTACAGTCACACATTTAATCATATTGGCCAATTAACGAGTACCATGTTATAGGTAGTATCCATTGTACTAAGAAACCATTACACAAAAATCATCAGGCACGCCACATACTATACATATCAGTATCCATCATTTTCTACTTCTTAACAAGTTATCGTATATTCACCATCACTAAAGTTTTACTCAAATAGGCAACTAGATGCAAGCGTTCACATTATATCCTTATTATGTATTTAGCTCACGTCATTAGTATTCCCTTGATTTAGTTCGTTATTATACTATTACTTAATTTAATTCTTTATGCAACTTCCAATTATATGTTAAATAATTATTCTTTATCTAATTAGGTATGATTATCTCTTCAATTTGATTTCCTAAGATCCAATTATGAACTCTTTATTCATTATCAAGCGGTTTCACTGTTGATTTTTCTTTACTGGTCCAACTAAATTTTATTAACTGAAAGACCTGTTTCCTTGGTCACTAAAAGGGTTACTAATCTTTATGTATGATTATCAATTTAGTGATGTTCCCCTTCTAGTTACTAACTTTATATTTCCTTCACTCCCTCTATATTCATGGATTTATTTCCTTACTTGTATTCTTCTAATTAACTAAAGCTTTCTTTTATTATAAAATTGATTCGTTACTCAAGGTTCTAGAATCCATTATGAACTTGGCCCAACCTTACTTAACTGCTGTAATTTACTATTTAATTTATAAATTCTTCTATTTCTTTTTCCTTAACTAGTTCAAGTCCAAGTTTTAATTCCTTTCTGCATTGTTTACCTTTACGAGTGATTTATATTCTAGAACTCATTTATTTATTTTGTGTATATCATGTCCTAAAATTACGCTTCCCTAGTCAATTATTAGTTATTAAAAGTCATCATTTAATTAATAGGTCTTGTCTCTTTTCATTATAAATCTAAGTCCTAAATCCTTTCTTCCTTAGCTAATTAATATTTCAAAGTATAAAAACTCCTTTATTTTTTTTCTCCTACTTTTTAATGGTTGCCTAGGTCTCTAACTCTTAACATCATTTTTTTATTATTATTAGAATTCCAAACTTTAGTCCTATTTTATTTAGGTGCATGACCATTTTCCTAATTAATTTATTAAGATTCTTTTCTATACTTTACTCCTAGTTAAACTCTTAGCTATTCATTTCTTTTTATTCTTAGTCTATTTAATCTGTTAAAATATTTAATCTAGGAATTTCATTTCCCACTCAAAATTTCCCTTGCCAAATTTATTCCATTTAATCAAGTCCTTAAAGTCACTTTTTATTCTACCTTAAATGGTCACAAAAATGGTCACTAAAATTACCACAAAATTTTCTTTTAAGTCTTAATATTCATTACACTAAACTTTATTTATCTTTATTCCTTTACTTAGTGTCTAAAATTTTATTTGGACCAAAGTCGTGAAATTTTCTTTTTGATAAACTTCTTTAAGCGAGACCTTTCGTTTAAGAAAGATTAATTCATTTATTCATTTAACAGTTATGAAGTTTTGATAATATTTTATAAAAATAATGTTACTTAATGGAATAAAACGCGTTAACTATCCGATCGTTAAATCTTTCTTAAAAGTGAGATGTCGTTAATTTACTCTCAGTGATACGTGACGATTAATTTAATTTTTTTTAATGGCGGGGCTTACTGGGAATAAATTACAAATTTACATATTAATACCAAAAATTTAAAATTTAATAATACAACCAAATCAAATAAAACCGAGCCCGTGTCGTTTTCTACCGTTTATTCGAATTGCCTAAGAGTTTTCTTTTATGATCTTTTTCTTTTTAGCGAGTATATACATTTTCTTATTTTCCTTGAAGGTTACCGGAATGTTTACCATATACATTTTTTTATATCAAAATGCAGTGACAAAGAAAATTACCTATCTCCAAATTCAACTGTTAGATCGCGACGAAACTTAAGCTAATGGCTTCTAATTATGCGAGAAATATTATAGCGGAATCAGAATCAATTAAAATAAGATGGAACCCCCCTTACCAAACTGAACGGAGAAGAAAATGGGAGATTTTGCCAAAAATTTCACCGAATGCTCCCAACATCCTTCGATTGTCGTCTAAGCTTCCGATCCTTAGAAAAATTCATGCATCCAAGGGTAAGACAAGGAAAATAACCACGGTTTTGGCTTCAACCAGCAAGGGTCCTAACATTTAAATTTCAAAACAAAAGTTGAATTTGACAACAAAGATTCAAGGACAACAATCATGGGAAAAATTGCCAAACTCACCCAAGATGACCGTAGAAGAACTCACGGTCCTTGGAGCTCCAACAAGAGGGATGGATCATCACAATTTCTAGTTTCCAATCAGCAAGGAAAACATCACTAAATTTTCAAAATGGAACAGAATTGGAACCACTAGAGGAGTCAAGGATAACTAAGAAAATTTGTCAATCTTACCTTGGGGAATTCCTAGACGGTTCATGATTTTGGAAGCTCTTTAAGCAATAGGATGAGATGAATTTCTAAGAGCCATGCATGCCAAGAATGTTAGAATTGGAGGGTTGTTTTTTTCACTTAGAAAGAAAATAAAATGAAGAGGAGAAGAAGTGGAGGTGTTACCGAGAAAAGGAAGGAGAGCTTGAGTGAGATTTAGAAGAAAATGATGATGGATTATGGTAGCATGATATGACTATGTTAAAGTATGATGGCATGACAATATTGTAGAGTGAATTTGGACATCATGAGGAAAATTTTAAGGAAAGGGTGCATAGTGATCTCAAGGGGAAATTGGCACATGGGTTGTACTTTTGTTCAAAGCTAAAAACTTGTTAGGCAAGTTATTTTCCTTGCTAAGCAAGGAGTAAATTCTGGTGTTGCCACATGAGGGACCAAGTGGCATGGTGTGGAGGGTGGTGAGGACATGAGGAAACTATGGTGATGCATGGGAGAGGAGTTTTTAGAGCTAGACAAATGTCCTATGAGTGGGAGGAGGTGATTGGCCAAAGTTGCATGGAGAAGCTGAGCTGTCTAGTTCCAGGGCGTCATCTTGTGCAGCTTGTGGGCCGAATTTCAAAATAGGCCAAACATAAAAATTGTAGAACTTTTTGTTATCTTTCATATGATATATGACACAAAATAATCCATTAAGAAATGTGAAAGTTAAGGCCCAAATACGAAACTAGTGGAAGGTTGTAATGGGATTTTTGTTTCTTGCAAAGATTATTTTCCTGGGCCAAATTGGTAGGCATTTGGCTTTGTGTTCTGCATCACAGTTGTAGAGAATTGAGTTAGAAAATTTTTGGTGAAGGAATCATTAAATTTCATGGTCATTTGAGAAAGATATATTTAAAATACTGTACCTAGTGCAAGCTATTGCTGGAGAAACATGAATTAGTATAGTATTTTAAATTTTGGGATTTATGGATTAAGAATTGGTTTTCAAGCCCTTCATAAAATTTGTAGATCTTTATTTCCTATTTATATGGATATATCATTTCCAACAATCCAAGTTTTGTAGCCCGAGATATACCCGATTTACGATAAGACGCTCCAGAAGCTTCTCGGATCAGCTAGGGTCTTTGAAATAAATTCACCATTAATTATCCCTTAGGAATTTGATTTTATGCCCTTCATGAAATTATAGAGGCATTCAATAAGGATCCATAGAAAAAAGAGTGGAGTGATTCAAGTACCGGACGAGAGAGATACACGAATTGTATCGAAGGCTGTCAGCATTGAGATGAACTAGCCAAGGGGTCACAAAGATTTATTACACTGTACTGATATAAAGGGATTGAGTCTTTGATGTCTTCACGGAAAATGTAGATAATTTTGTTACAAAGATATTGACATCAAGTATGCATAAATCAAAGGTTGTATGAGAAAGTTATGAATTTTTTTTGAACCATGCATAGAGAAAAACGTTCAAACAGTGGAATTCTAAGGAGAACATCCTAAATTTTCGATTTTGAGCTTGATAGAGTGGGAATCCGAGTTTGGGGCTAGAAACGGAGGTTGGAGATATTTTTAAAACAAAGAGTTTGAGACCAAATTGCTCAATTCCAAGGTTGTATGTTAAAGTTGGGTATAAAACACCAAAGGTATTCGGGTCGAGTTTGAAAACAATTTATGAAGAAACTGATTTATGGAAAAACAAGGGTGATAGAGTCCAAATCAAGCTTCAGTCCCTTCAGTAAAAATTCCTAAAATGTTGAAATGAGTCACTAGAGACTGACTGTGCCATTATCGGATATCTGAGGTATATGAACGGTTAAACGTAGGAGACGCTGGGGGTTCTGATTGGGCCGGTTAGGCTAAGTCAGACACCCTTAATCTTTTAGGAAATGATCCTAACAAGAAGTCCTGAGGGTCTAGTTTCCTATTCTAAAAAATCAGAGTTGTTACATGAAATGAGTGAACAACCATCCTTTTGGCTATATCTTAGCTAGTCAATCGAAAAGATAGAAGAGATTATAAGCTTGTTGGGCTTTTCAGGATCACATCATCCTTGAAGTGATTCTTAAAGAAATCTCCACGAAACTTGACGTTTAGGACCATCCAAGGAGTAATACATGTATATCTTTAGCTAAGACTTCCCACGATGCATCATCATTCTAGACCGGTTCATAATTTTGATGAGTTTATAAAGTTTTGTAATGCAAGTTACAAAAACACAAGGTGAACAAGAACCAATCCAAAACAACGTCGCGAGCCTGACTTCTCTCTAAACTAAAGGTGAAATGAGTGAACAACCATCCTTTTGAATCCTTCATAGCTAGTTAGTACAAAAGATAGAGAAGATTAAAAGCTCGTTGGGCTTTTCGGGATCATATCATCCTTGATGTGATTCTTGAAGAAATCTCCATGAAAATTGATGTTTAGGACCATCTAAGGAGAAATTCATAGTTTTTGATATTTGGTAACGCAAGTTCCAAAAATCCAAGGTGAACAAAAACCAATCCAAAATAACATCGCGAGCCTAACTATTCTGTAAACTAAAGGTGAAATGAGTGAACAACCATCCTTTTGACTCCTTCTTAGCTAGTCAATTGAAAAGATAGAAACGATTACAAACTTACCGGGCTTTTCGGGATCAGATCATCCTTGACGTGATTCTTGAAGAAATCTTCATGAAACTTGATATTTGGGACCATCCAAGGAGTAATTCATCTAGATCTACAACTAAGAGTTCCCACGATGCATCCTCATTCTAGACCGGTTCATATTCCTAATGTGATTTTGAAGTTTTGTAACGCAAGTTGCTAAAACAGAAGGTGAACAAGAACTAATCCATAACAACTTCACGAGCTTAACTATTCTGTAAACTAAAGGTGAAATTAGTGAACAACCATTCTTTTGACTCCTTCTTACCTAGTAAGTCTAAAAGATAGAGAAGATAAAAGCTTGTTAGGCTTTTCACGATTACATCATCGTTGATTTGGTTCTTGAAGACATATTCATGAAACTTGATGTTTAGGACCATCCAAGGAGTAATTCATCTTGATCTATAACTAAGAGTTCCTACGATGCATCATCATTCTAGACCGGTTCATAATCCTGATGAGTTTTTGAAGTTTTGTAATGCAAGTTGCTAAAACAGAAGGTGAACAAGAACCAATCCACAACAACTTCGCGAGCCTAACTATTCTGTAAACTAGAGGTGAAATCAGTGAACAACCATCCTTTTGACTCCTTCTTAGGTGGTGAGTCCAAAGGATAGAGAAGATTAAAAACCTGTTGGGATTTTCAGGATCACATCATCCTTGATGTGATTCGTGAAGAAATCTTCATGAACCTTGTTGATTAGGACCATCCAAGGAGTAATTCCCCTACATCTTCAGCTAAGAGTTCCCACGATGCATCATCATTCTATAGAGGTTCATAATATTGATGAGTTTTTGAAATTTTGTAATGTAGGTTGCAAAAACACATGATGAACAAGAACCAATCCGAAACAATGTCGTGAGCCTAACTATTCTATAAACTAAGGATGAAATGAGTGAATAACCATCCTTTTGACTCCTTCTTAGCTAGTCACTCCAAAAGATAGAGAATATTAAAAGCTTATTGGGCTTTTCAGAATCACATCATTCTTGATATGATTCTTGAAAGGATCTTCATGAAACTTGATGTTTAGGACTATCCAAGGAGTAATTCATCTAGATCATCAGCTAAGAGTTCCCACGATGCATTATCATTTAGACCGGTTCATAATCCTAATGAGTATTTGATGTTTTGTAATGCATGTTGCAAAAATATAAGGTGAACAACAACCAATCTAAAATAACGTCGCGAGCCTAACTATTCTCTAAAGTAAAGGTGAAAGGAGTAAACAACCATCCTTCTGACTCCTTCTTAGCTAGTAAGTTCAATAGATAGAAAAGATAGAAGCTTGTTGGGCTTTTCAGGATCATATCATCCTTGATGCGCTTCTTGAAGACATATTTATGAAACTTCATGTTCAGGCCCATCCAAGGAGTACTCCATCTAGATCTTCAGCTAAGAGTTCCCACGATGCATCATCATTCTAGACCGATTCATAATCCTGATGAGTTTTTAAAGTTTTGAAATACAAGTTGCAAAACCACAAGGTGAACAAGAACCAATCCAAAAAAATATGGCGAGCCTAACTATTCTTTAAACTAAAGGTGAAATGAGTGAAAAACCATCCTTTTGACTCCTTCTTAGCTAGTGAGTCCAAAAATGGAGATGATTAAAAGCTTGTTGGGCTTTTTAGGATCATGTCTTCCTTGATATGATCCTTGAAGAGATCTCCACAAAACTTAAAGTTTAGGACCATCCAAGGAGTAATTCATCTATATCTTTAGCTAAGAGTTCCCGAAGAATGATCATTCTAGACTGGTTCATCATCCTATTGAGTTATTGAAGTTTTAAAATGCAAGTTGTAAAAACACAAGGTGAACAAGAACCAATCCAAAACAATATCATAAGCTTAACTATTCTCTAAACTAAAGGTTAAATGAGTCAACAACCATCCTTTTGACTCCTTCTTAGCTAGTCAGTCCAAAAGATAGAGAAGACTAAAAGCTTATTGGGCTTTTCGGGAACACATCATCCTTGATGTGATTCTTGAAGAAATCTTCATGAACCTTCATGTTTAAGACCATCCAATGAGTAATTCATTTAGATCTATAGCTAAGAGTTCCCACGATGCATCATTATTCTAGATTGATTCATAATTGTGATGAGTTTTTGAAGTTTTGAAACGCAAGTTGCAAAAGCACATGGTGAACAAGAACCAATCCAAAAATAACGTCGCGAACCTAACTACTCTCTAAACTTAAGGTGAAATGAGTGAACAACCATCCTTTTGACTCCTTTTTAGCTAGTCACTCCAAAAGATAGAGAAGATTAAAAGTGTTTTGGGCTTTTTAGAATCATATTATCCTTGATGGGATTCTTGAAGAAATCTCCACAAAACATAATGTTTAGGAGCATCCAAGGAGCAATTCATCTATATCTTCAACTAAGACTTCCCATGATACATCATCATTCTAGACCGATTCATAATCCTAATGAGTTTTTGAAGTTTTGAAATGCAACTTACGAAAACACAAGGTGAACAAGAACCAATTCAAAACAACGTCGCGAGCCTACTATTCTCTAAACTAAAGATGAAGTCAGTGAACAACCCTTCTTTTGACTTATTCTTAACTAGTCAGTCCAAAAGATAGAGAAGACTAAAATCTTGTTGGGTAATTTGGGATCACATCATCCAAAAGGTCTAGAATGATGTTTAGGACCATCCAAGGAGTAATTCATCTAGATCTATAGCTAAAAGTTCTCGCCATGCATTATCATTCTAGACCGATTCATAATCTTGATGCATTTTTGAAGTTTTGAAATGCATGTTGCAAAAACAAAGGATGAACAAGAACAAATCCAAAACAATGTCGCGAGCCTAACTATTCTCTAAACTAAAGGTGAAATTACTAAAAAACCATCCTTTTGACTCCTTCTTAGCTAGTAATCCAAAAGATACAGAAGATTAAAAGCTTGTTGGGCTTTTTCAGAATCACATGGTTCTTCATCTAATTCTTGAAGAGATCATCATGAAACTTGATGTTTAGGACCATCCAAGGAGTAATTGATCTAGATCTTCAGCTAAGAGTTCCCATGATGCATCATCATTCTAGACCGGTTCATAATCCTGATGTGTTTTTGAAGTTTTATTACACAAGTTGCCAAAACACAATGTGAATAAGAACTAATCAAAAACAATGTTGTGAGCCTAACGATTCTCTAAACTAAAGGTGAAATGAGTGAACAACCATCCTTTTGACTTCTTCTTAGCTAGTGAGCCCAAAGGATAATGAAGATTAAAAACTTGTTGGGCTTTTCAGGATCACATCATCCTTATGTGATTCTTGAAGAAATCTTCTTGAACCTTGATGTTTAGGACCATCCAAGGAGTAATTCATCTATATCCTCAGCTAAGAGTTCCCACGATGTATCATCATTCTAGACAGGTTCATAATCCTGATGAGTTTTTGAAATTTTGTAACATAGGTTGCAAAAACACAAGGTGAACAAGAACCAATGCAAAACAATGTCGTGAGCCTAACTATTCTGTAAACTAAAGGTGAAATAAGTGAACAATCATCCTCTCAACTCCTTCCTAGTTAGTAACTCCAAAAGATAGATATGATAAAAACTTATTGGGCTATTTAGGATACCATCATCCTCGATGTGCTTCTTGAAGACATATTTACAAAGCTTGATGTTTAGGACCATCTAAGGAATAATCCATCTAGATCTTCAGCTAAGAGTTTCCATGATGCATCATCATTCTAGACCGGTTCCTAATCCGGTTTTAAACAAGAACTAATCCAAAACAACATCGCGAGCCTAATTATTCTATAAACTAAAAGTGAATCGAGTGAACAACCATCCTTTTGACTCCTTAGTTAGTGATTCCAAAAGATAAAGAAGATTAAAAGCTTGTTGGGCTTTTCGGGATCATATCATCCTTGATGTAATTCTTGAAGAAATCTCTATAAAACTTATTGTTTAAGACCAACCAAAGAGTAATTCATCTATATCTTCAGCTTAGAAATCCCCGATGCATCATCATTCTAGGCCGGTGCACAATCCTGATGAGTTTTTAAGGTTTTTAAATGCAACTTGCAAAAACACAAGGTGAACAAGAACCAATCCAAAACAACGTCGTGAGCATAACTTTTCTCTAAACTAAAGGTGAAATGAGGGAACAACCATCCTTTTGACGCCTTCTTAGCTAGTGAGTCCAAAAGATAGAGAAGATTAAAAGCTTGTTGGCCTTTTCAGGATCACATCATTTTTGATCTAATTCTTGTAGGTATCTTCACGAAACTTGATGTTTAGGACCATCCAAGTAGTAATTCATGTAGATCTTCAGCTAAGAGTTCTCACGATGCGTCATCATTCTAGACCGGTTCATAATCCTAATGAGTTTTAAAGTTTTGAAATGCAAGTTGCAAAACCATAAGGTGAACAAGAACCAATCCAAAAAAATGTCGCAAGCCTAACTATTACTAAACTAAAGGTGAAATGAGTGAACAACCATCCCTTTGGCTCCTTCTTAGCTAGTGAGTCCAAAAAAAAGAAGATTAGAAGCTTGTTGGGCTTTTTGGAATCACATCATCCTTGATGTTTAGGACCATTCAAGGAGTAATTCATCTAGATCTACAACTAAGAGTTCCCACGATGCATCATCATTCTAGACCAGTTCATAATTGTGATGAGTTTTTGAAGTTTTGAAACGCCAATTGCAAAAACATATGGTGAACAAGAACCAATCTAAAATAACATCACGAGCCTAACTACTCTGTAAACTCAAGGTGAAATGAGTTAACAACCATCCTTTTGACTCATTTTTAGCTAGTCACTCCAAAAGATAGAGAAGATTAAAAGCTTGTTGGGCTTTTCAGAATTACGTTATCCTTGATGTGATTCTTGAAGAAATCTCCATAAAACTTTATGTTTAGGACCATCCAAGGAGTAGTTCATCTATATCTTCAGCTAAAAGTTCCCATAATGCATTGACCGGTTCATAATTCTGATTAGTTTTTGAAGTTTTGTAACGAAAGTTGCAAAATCCCAAGGTGAACAAGAACCAATCCAAAACATCATCGTGAGCCTAACTTGTCTCCAAATAAAGGTGAAATGAGTGAAACACCAATATTTCGACTCCATCTTAATAGTAAGTCCAAAAGATATAAAGGATAAAAGCTTGTTGTGCTTTTCAGGATGACATTATCCTTGATGTGGTTCTTGAACACATATTTATGAAACTTGATGTTTAGGACCATCCAAGGAGTAATCCATCTAGATCTTCAGCTAAGAGTTCCTAGAATGCATCATCATTCTAGACCGGTTCATAATCCTGATGAGTTTTTGAAGTTTTGAAATGCAACTTGCGAAAACATAAGGTGAACAAGAATCAATTCAAAACAACGTTGCGAGCCTAACTATTCTCTAAACTAAAGGTGAAATTAGTGAATAACCATCCTTTCGACTCCTTCTTAGCTAGGAAGTACAAAAGATAGAGAAGATAAAAGCTTGTCGGGCTTTTTAGGATGACATCTGTGACACCCCAAAAATAGGGTAAATTTTTCGCGATTTTTATATTTATTAATCTACAAAACTTATGAGTGGTGAAACCATTTATCAATTACCCTGGATCTATCAGAGACCTATCTCATATATGAAGATATGAGAAGGTAAACTAAAGGATAAACTTTTAAGAATTCTATATTTAATAATAGCGGAAGCATATTTAGTAGAATAGTATTATGGAATTAAATTCTTAAGAGATCACTCTATTTGAAATTAATAAACCAAAGTTATTCCAAAGTGTTCATAAAGTAGGATAGAATCATGGATTTTTAATAAGAAAAAGGAAATTAACATGTTTTAAGCATTTTGGGAGAATCAGGTCCCCCTCGCTCAAGCGAAATCCCAATTCGCTTGAGCGAGATTCGCATAGCACGCTTAGGCGAAACATAAAATGCTGAGCGAAAGAAGAAAATAAAGATTCAGGGGTCACTTCGCTCAAGCGAACCCTAACTCGCTTGAGCGAGTAGAACATTTCTCGCTTGGGCGAAGCCAGCGAACGTAAGGCGAAAAACGCCCAGAACCCCTTCCATGCTCACTCGCTTGAGCGGAACCAATTCCGCCTGAGCGAAATTACTCCCGAGAGTAATTTCCTGATAAACCCGAGAGCAAAACCTGAGACCAAGACCCTCTCGCTTGGGCGAATCCTCAGCTCGCCTGAGCGAACACTAACTAAGGTCCAAACTCTGATTCTAATGCGATTTTGCTTAGGCGAATTACACACCCGCTCGAGCGAAAATGGAATAATGGTCCAACTCTGATGCTGGGACAATCTCGCTTGAGCGAGTCCCTTTCTCGCCTAAGCGAGAATCATCCAGAGACCAAAAATTCGACACAGGGCATTTTCGCTTGAGCGAAAAGACCTCTCGCTTGAGCGAGTTTAACAGAAAAACAGGGGAAATGCAGAAATCACACAACTTACTATGCCAAAACTCATTCTAATCAATTCTATTCAAATTTAATACTTAATACATATCCTATTACATGTTTAAAACTTGTTCGAATCAATCATATCTGTAAATTTTCCATTACAACTAATTTAGGTTACAAAGATCAACCCAATCATCATTATACTTCTCAAAACTAATATTTCAAATATCAACTTCATCCATTCATCAAATTTTGGAGGATTTTATCAGTCATTCATTCATAGGGTCATAATTAAAAATGGGTCATAAACAAATGATCTCATTTTCCACCATGACCTCCCAAAATCACTATCGTTTATGCATATACATATTCGTCAATCATACCATTATCTATTCTAAATCCAGATTATGCAAAATATAGATGGTGTTATACACCTTACATCCATTCTACATAATCACAATATCAAAACATTGCCGGCCAAGGCATTCTTTTACCAAAATGGAACTTTCTTCACACTTCTCCTCCTCCAACAGCTCCAAGCCATACCTACAATACAGGAGCTAAAAAGATATACCACAGGGAGAGTGAGTATACTTTCTCAATGACGAAAATCAGACAAATATAATAATATATGCATGAATGCAATACAACTATCTCCCTCTCAAGAAGAGTTCATTTAATATCAGTCATACAATCAATAAATCTTATCCTAACACACTTATCCCTTAATTCTCTTAGGATCACGTCTATCAATTCCACCATTACAATTTAGTAATTGAAAAAGAATTTCCATTCATATCTCAACAGCAAAGTGTCATACTATACCATGCTTTCAACTTAATGCTCATGCTAATGTCATGAAATGCATATGCACGGATCCGATTTCATTTCCTCGGGTGATCGCAACCACCATAACATATACTCATTCTCAATGGTTTCCCGCCTCGCAAGGGGTACTCCCGCCTCATGATCGCAACCATGGGCATCATAGGTGCTCGCAAGCCCTTTCATCATATCAATAGATTTTCTCGTGATCGCAACCACGTTCAACAATTCACATAGGTTTCCCGCCTCGCAAGGGATACTCCGCCTCATGATCGCAACCATGGGCATTTCATCTCATTGGTCCCGCAGGGCCTTTCATTTCAATTCCAGGTGATCGCAACCACCGGTCTAACAATCATAGGAACTCGCAAGCCCTTTTTCATTTCCATCATCAAGTGATCGCAACCACTTATCAACATCATCATGATATGCATGCCATGCCATGTATACAATAATGCTCATACATGCCTCAAGCTCATTAACTTATCTTACCCTCTCATCTAGGGTACATTCATTCTCAACCACATAATTTCCCAACAAATCATACACAAGAATCAATCTTCATATATACTCAATCAAGTATCACACATAATAAGTCATTCATAGCCTCACTTAGGCTTCATCATATAAACACTAAATTCACTTCATCATACACAATTCACTTCACATACATATAATATCACCTATATCTAAGCAAACATGTCATACTACATTAATACATACATTATCATCAAAATTCTCATGCATTTAGAAAATACACCCCTCTCCTACCTCAGGAGAAGTAGACCTCTGGGGTTGATGTTCCCGCTTCACCAGTATTGCCAAGCCCTACACCAATCAATTATAGGGCCACATCAATTTTTCATTCAAACACCAATTTAATATACATATACTTAGGTGTACACATGATTCTTATCATGTGGAAATTATTTATCAATTTCATTCATTTGCTTACTTAGGCTTCGGGAATTCCTTCCCTTAAATTACAATCCATTAGTATTAAAAGTTACAACCTAATGGATAAGTTATTCCATCTATTAAGTCCCCACCAACACCTTGGTGAGTTTCCTACCCATAATGACTTCAAATCAACTTTATCCTTATTTAATGTGTCCACCACATCATTTATAATACTCTTCCTATCAACAATTGCCAACTTCTTCAATAAATGTTATTATCTTCAATATTTTACTCTTTCTCCTAAAATTCAAGTTTTAGGTTTTCACCAACCCACCAACCTTCATAAATACTCATATACCTCCTTCTTTTCCCACCATAATTACAACTACCCCATTAATTATTCATAAGCTTGTATTCATGTCAACCCATCTTAGGGTTTCCACATTTAATGTTTCTTCTAGTAACCTACACACATGAAATGCTTTCTTAACATTGAAGACACATAGTAATATGTTTATATACATGGAAAAATGGTAATAATTTTACCTCAAGAGGAGTAAAGAGTGAGTTTGCAAAAGAGGAGAAAATCCACACAAATTTAAGGAGAAGGAAAGGAGAGGATACTCTAAGCTCCAAGCTCTCCTTAAGCTTCTTGAAAATAACAAAGGAGGAAGGAGATGTATTTCACTTTTTAACTTAGGGTTCAAGGGGAAAGTGAAGAGGAAATAATGAAGAAGAAGGAGAAAGAAGAAGTGAAGAAGTGTGTGTTGGCGTGGGAAAGAAGAGAGTGCTACGGAAGTGAGAGTGAAAAATATGAGTTTGGCTTTAAAGTTGTTAAGCTTCATTAAACTCTTTCGCTTTTTTAAACAAACAGGTTCCCCGTTCGGGCCCAAAACATATTCTAAAAATTATTCCGGATATAAATCCGGAATCCCAATATCATTATCTACGGCCCTGACCAACGGCATCTCAATCAGAGGTACTTGGTCCGACACCTATATTTTATCCGGGTCAATTTTCAACTCATCCGACCACTAAAATTCACCAACAGTTTCGAAAAGTCTTATTTAGATCATTTCAAGAATTTTGGGATATTCATTAGCCCATACTTAATTATCCAACATTTATTTTCCTAATTTATCTTCCTATTTAAAAATTCGGGGTGTTACAATCCACTCTCCCTAAAAGAAATTTCGTCCTCGAAATTCAACTTACCGGACTCAAAAACATGAGGATACCGCTTACGAATATCATCCTCGCGTTCCCAAGTAAATGTTTCTATATCTCCATGCTTCCATGCCACTTTTACTAATGGTACCATCTTATTCCGCAGTCTCTTCACGGAATACTCAACAATGCGAACAGAAACTGGAAGGATGGATAAGTCATCTTGCACCTCAAGATCATCAACAGAGATCACGTGTTGAGGATCATGAACATACTTTCTTAACTGAGACACGTGGAATACATTATGAAGATTTGCAAGCTGTGGAGGGAGTGTAATCCGATATGCGACGTCTCCAATCCGCTCTAAAATCTCATAGGGTCCAATGAATTTAGGGCTCAGTTTCTTGCTCTTCAAGGCTCTTCCTATACCCTTATCACGCGAAACTCGCAATAACACATGATTACCAACTTCAAATTCTAGTGGTTTTCTTCTTTTATCATAATAGCTCTTCTGCCGGTCTTGAGCAATTTTCATCTTTTCCCGGATCATCTTGATCTGCTCGGTAGTTTCCTCAATAATCTCAGGCCCTAAGGCTAGATTCTCACCAACTTCAAACCAACATAAGGGGGTTCGACACCTCCTTCCATATAATGCCTCGTATGGTGCCATACCAATACTAGAATGAAAACTGTTATTGTAAGTGAATTCAATCAGAGGTAAATATTTTTCCCATGAACCGCCATGCTCCAAAACACAAGCACGTAATAAGTCTTCAAGACTTTGGATAGTCCTCTCAGACTGCCCATCAGTCTGAGGATGATATGCCGAACTTAGCTTCAGTTTTGAACCCATCGCCTCATGTAAGCTTCCCCAGAATCGGGAAGTAAATCGGGGATCACGATCAGAAACAATGCTTGATGGCACGCCATGTAATCTCACAATCTCCCGAATGTACAACTGTGCGAGATCTTGCAAAGAGCTCTCCATACTGATCGGCAAGAAATGGGCACTCTTTGTCAAGCGGTCCACAATCACCCATATTCCATCACATCTGGACCTCGTTCTTGGTAATCCGGACACAAAATCCATGGCAATTGCGTCCCACTTCCAAACAGGGATATCAAGTGGCCTCAAAGTACCTGAAGGTCTTTGGTGTTCTACCTTTGCTTTCTGACAAGTAAGGCAAGAAGCTACAAAGTTAGCAACGTCACATTTCATTCCAGGCCACCAAAAGTTCTTCTTCATATCGCGATACATCTTGGTTGCACCAGGGTGGATGCTAAGCATGCTTTTATGTGCTTCCTCCAGCACTGTGTGTCTCAAATTATCAAATAAAGTTACATACACACGACCATTTAATCGCCATATACTATCAACGCCTTCCACAAGGAATAGATTTTTTCCATTTTTCTGAGATCTTCGCACCTCTTGTAAATAATCACCATCTTTTTGTTTCTCTTTCACAAGCCCCAAAAACTCATTACTTATTTTCAGGGTAGCAAAACATAACTTCTTGGAGGATTGAACTTCAGTTCCAACATTCAAATTCCAAAATTCTTCAATTAATTCAAGCTCTTTAGCCATCATAGTTGATATATGCAAGGATTTCCGACTAAGAGCATCAGCAACAACATTAGCTTTTCCCGGGTGGTACATTAATTTAAAATCATAATCCTTCAAGAATTCCACCCATCTCCTTTGTCGCATATTCAATTCTTTTTGGTCAAAAAGGTATTTCAAACTTTGGTGGTCACTGAAAACCACAAATCTCGAACCATACAAGTAATGACGCCAAATCTTCAAGGCGAATACAACCGCAGCCAACTCCAAATCATGAGTCGGGTAATTAATTTCATGAGGTCGTAATTGGCGTGAAGCATAAGCTATTACACGTTCTTTCTGCATTAGTACGCATCCAAGTCCATGCTTGGAAGCATCACAATATACCACAAACTCTTCTTGTAGGTCAGGCAACGCTAAAATAGGAGCAGAAGTTAATCTCATTTTTAGCTCTTCAAAGCATTTCTCACATTCAACCGTCCATACAAAAGGTTCGTTCTTTCTTGTTAAATTTGTCAAAGGTCTCACAAGACGAGAAAAACCTTCAATAAACCTTCGATAATAACCCGCAAGTCCCAGAAAACTCCAGATTTCAGTAACCGTCGTAGGTCTTGACCATGCCATAACGGCTTCAACCTTTGAAGGATCCACCGAAATACCATCTTCAGATATTACATGTCCAAGGAACTGAACGCTCGTCATCCAGAATTCACATTTAGAGAGCTTGGCATACAACTGGTTCTCTCTAAGAATGTTCAGTATCACTCTCAAGTGTTCTTCATGTTCCTCGCGACTCTTGGAATATACGAGGATATCATCGATAAACACTACAACAAAACGATCCAAGTATTCGTGAAAGATATGATTCATATAACTCATGAATACCGCTGGAGCATTAGTAACTCCAAAGGGCATCACGACATACTCATAGTGGCCATATCGCGTTCTAAATGCAGTCTTAGGAATATCTTCGGCTCTCACCCGAATTTGATGATAACCGGAACGCAAATCGATCTTTGAAAATACCACCGCACCTCTCAATTGATCCAACAGATCATCAATGCGAGGTAAAGGATATCTATTCTTTATCGTCAACTTATTCAATTGGCGGTAGTCTACACACAACCGCATGGTTCTATCTTTTTTCTTAACTAACAAAACAGGAGCTCCCCAGGGTGACACACTGGGTCGAACAAATTTCCTCTCAAGCAGCTCCTCAACTTGCTTCTTTAGTTCAATTAACTCCATAGGAGACATCCTATAAGGAGCAATAGACACTGGTTCGGCACCAGGTACAAGGTCAATAGCAAACTCAACCTCCCGTGGAGGTGGTAAACCAGGTATCTCATCAGGAAACACGTCCAGAAATTCAGACACCACGGGGATATTAGTGGGACTGGGATTACTTGTCCCATCAGTAAGAGATAGCAACACACAAAGTTGAATTATACCTTGTACATCAAACTGTCCCCTATCAAAAGAAGGGAAAATAACAGTCCGTTGCTGACAATCAACTATAACTTTATTGGTAGAAAGCCAATCCATACCAAGTATAATCTCCAATCCCTTCATAGGCAAGCAAATAAAAGATGCAACAAATTTTCTCCCATCTAGAAGCATATCAACATTATCGCACCGGTTAACCGATTTAAGACAAGTACCGGTTGGAGTGGTAACCACAAGAGCATTTTTCATTAAACACACCGGCAATCTCAATCGCCGAACACAATCCTCAGATATAAAAGAGTGGGTCGCACCAGAATCATAAATGACATGAACTGAATGTCCAAGGATTTCACACTTACTTTCAACCAGATTTTCTGCTTGTGCTACTTCCTCACCGGTTACAGCAAATACTCTCCCGGCATTAGGTTGACGATCTCCTCCATCCCTATTTCCATCATTAGCATCATTACCGTTTCCTCGACCGTTGCCACGTCTTCCACCATTATAGCCACCTCGGCCACCACGTCGACCACCGTTATTTCCATTACCACGACCTCGACCACCATTATAACCTCCGCGGATTGCATGAACAGGCACATTAGCACGATTAGTAACATTAGCTGGTACCGAAGCCGGTCTTACAAGCATGGGACATGCAGGACGGATATGTCCCACCTGATCACAATTAAAACATACAACATCTTCACGATGCACACATTCTCGTACATAATGAGGTCCTCCACATCTATAGCATTTCAACCCATTGGTATTTACATTAGCCCGGCCAAATACATTACCACGTCCACCGCCTCTAGCTTGGACATTAGAAGGAGCACCTCTCAAAAAGCGTCCTCTTCTAAAACCCCCTTGTCTTTTGAAACTAGAAGCTTGACCCTTCAGCTTAGAGTCAAATTTAGAGTGTTGGAAGGAAGCATGTTCTTCATAAATGCGGCACTTATTCACAAGCACTGTGAAACTTCAAATCTCTTGGTGACATATAGCCCTCTGGATATCGGGGCGTAATCCATTTTCAAACTTCATACATTTAGATATTTCAGTTCCCTCTTGTTGAAAAAGAGGGTAGAATTCACAAAGTTCCTCGAATTTGGAAGCATATTCTTCCACCGTCATCGTGCCTTGCTTGAGTTCCATGAACTCGAGTTCTTTCTTGCTCTTATAACTTTCGGGCACATATTTCCTCATAAGTTCTCGCTTAAAGTTCTCCCAAGTTAAGGGAATCGCAGCAGCATTCATTCTATTCTTGGCGAGTCTCCACCAAGTCTCTGCTTCATCCCTCAGCATAAAAACAGCATAATCCACTTTCTGGAGCTCATTACATTCAAAACTGTCGAAGATCCGCTCAACATTTCGGATCCAACTATAGGCTTGCTCAGGCCTGAATCCACCATGAAATTCAGTAGGTTTTCGCTTTAAAAACATGTCAAGGCCCTGAGTACCTGGAACCACAATAGGAGCAGGTGGTCTTTTTGCCTCTTGTCTTTCACGGTTTTGCGATTCAAGAAGATCCGCAAAACGATTCAAGGCTCTAGCTATAGCGTCATCATTATCTTGACGACGACGGGCCATCACAATGTCTAAAACCACAACATAAAATTTAACCAATATTAGTAAACTTATTCATAAAATTTCTCTATGATCTCACACTATAGTATTTTATCATAAAAATTTAAATTGTGACCCTCCCCTATGGAGTCCAATAGCAACCATTTCATATTAAAGCCCATATGGCAGCATCATCATATCGTAACATAGTATGCATTTCTAATACATAAAAATCATCGTTGAGGGAGGATAGTGTGAAGAAGCTTGGCCGGACTTATAACAATCACATTCAATCCATCAATAATTCATACATAAATCAATCCACAATAACCATGATTCCTTAATCACATATCATTTTCCACTAATAACAGTAGCTAAACACAATAATACAGAGCAAATAATGCGCTGATACCAAGTTGTGACACCCCAAAAATAGGGTAAATTTTTCGCGATTTTTATATTTATTAATCTACAAAACTTATGAGTGGTGAAACCATTTATCAATTACCCTGGATCTATCAGAGACCTATCTCATATATGAAGATATGAGAAGGTAAACTAAAGGATAAACTTTTAAGAATTCTATATTTAATAATAGCGGAAGCATATTTAGTAGAATAGTATTATGGAATTAAATTCTTAAGAGATCACTCTATTTGAAATTAATAAACCAAGGTTATTCCAAAGTGTTCATAAAGTAGGATAGAATCATGGATTTTTAATAAGAAAAAGGAAATTAACATGTTTTAAGCATTTTGGGAGAATCAGGTCCCCCTCGCTCAAGCGAAATCCCAATTCGCTTGAGCGAGATTCGCATAGCACGCTTAGGCGAAACATAAAATGCTGAGCGAAAGAAGAAAATAAAGATTCAGGGGTCACTTCGCTCAAGCGAACCCTAACTCGCTTGAGCGAGTAGAACATTTCTCGCTTGGGCGAAGCCAGCGAACGTAAGGCAAAAAACGCCCAGAACCCCTTCCATGCTCACTCGCTTGAGCGGAACCAATTCCGCCTGAGCGAAATTACTCCCGAGAGTAATTTCCTGATAAACCCGAGAGCAAAACCTGAGACCAAGACCCTCTCGCTTGGGCGAATCCTCAGCTCGCCTGAGCGAACACCAACCAAGGTCCAAACTCTGATTCTAATGCGATTTCGCTTGGGCGAATTACACACCCGCTCGAGCGAAAATGGAATAATGGTCCAACTCTGATGCTGGGACAATCTCGCTTGAGCGAGTCCCTTTCTCGCCTAAGCGAGAATCATCCAGAGACCAAAAATTCGACACAGGGCATTTTCGCTTAAGCGAAAAGACCTCTCGCTTGAGCGAGTTTAACAGAAAAACAGGGGAAATGTAGAAATCACACAACTTACTATGCCAAAACTCATTCTAATCAATTCTATTCAAATTTAATACTTAATACATATCCTATTACATGTTTAAAACTTGTTCGAATCAATCATATCTGTAAATTTTCCATTACAACTAATTTAGGTTACAAAGATCAACCCAATCATCATTATACTTCTCAAAACTAATATTTCAAATATCAACTTCATCCATTCATCAAATTTTGGAGGATTTTATCAGTCATTCATTCATAGGGTCATAATTAAAAATGGGTCATAAACAAATGATCTCATTTTCCACCATGACCTCCCAAAATCACTATCGTTTATGCATATACATATTCGTCAATCATACCATTATCTATTCTAAATCCAGATTATGCAAAATATAGATGGTGTTATACACCTTACATCCATTCTACATAATCATAATATCAAAACATTGCCGGCCAAGGCATTCTTTTACCAAAATGGAACTTTCTTCACACTTCTCCTCCTCCAACAGCTCCAAGCCATACCTACAATACAGGAGCTAAAAAGATATACCACAGGGAGAGTGAGTATACTTTCTCAATGACGAAAATCAGACAAATATAATAATATATGCATGAATGCAATACAACTATCTCCCTCTCAAGAAGAGTTCATTTAATATCAGTCATACAATCAATAAATCTTATCCTAACACACTTATCCCTTAATTCTCTTAGGATCACGTCTATCAATTCCACCATTACAATTTAGTAATTGAAAAAGAATTTCCATTCATATCTCAACAGCAAAGTGTCATACTATACCATGCTTTCAACTTAATGCTCATGCTAATGTCATGAAATGCATATGCACGGATCCGATTTCATTTCCTCGGGTGATCGCAACCACCATAACATATACTCATTCTCAATGGTTTCCCGCCTCGCAAGGGGTACTCCCGCCTCATGATCGCAACCATGGGCATCATAGGTGCTCGCAAGCCCTTTCATCATATCAATAGATTTTCTCGTGATCGCAACCACGTTCAACAATTCACATAGGTTTCCCGCCTCACAAGGGATACTCCGCCTCATGATCGCAACCATGGGCATTTCATCTCATTGGTCCCGCAGGGCCTTTCATTTCAATTCCAGGTGATCGCAACCACCGGTCTAACAATCATAGGAACTCGCAAGCCCTTTTTCATTTCCATCATCAAGTGATCGCAACCACTTATCAACATCATCATGATATGCATGCCATGCCATGTATACAATAATGCTCATACATGCCTCAAGCTCATTAACTTATCTTACCCTCTCATCTAGGGTACATTCATTCTCAACCACATAATTTCCCAACAAATCATACACAAGAATCAATCTTCATATATACTCAATCAAGTATCACACATAATAAGTCATTCATAGCCTCACTTAGGCTTCATCATATAAACACTAAATTCACTTCATCATACACAATTCACTTCACATACATATAATATCACCTATATCTAAGCAAACATGTCATACTACATTAATACATACATTATCATCAAAATTCTCATGCATTTAGAAAATACACCCCTCTCCTACCTCAGGAGAAGTAGACCTCTGGGGTTGATGTTCCCGCTTCACCAGTATTGCCAAGCCCTACACCAATCAATTATAGGGCCACATCAATTTTTCATTCAAACACCAATTTAATATACATATACTTAGGTGTACACATGATTCTTATCATGTGGAAATTATTTATCAATTTCATTCATTTGCTTACTTAGGCTTCGGGAATTCCTTCCCTTAAATTACAATCCATTAGTATTAAAAGTTACAACCTAATGGATAAGTTATTCCATCTATTAAGTCCCCACCAACACCTTGGTGAGTTTCCTACCCATAATGACTTCAAATCAACTTTATCCTTATTTAATGTGTCCACCACATCATTTATAATACTCTTCCTATCAACAATTGCCAACTTCTTCAATAAATGTTATTATCTTCAATATTTTACTCTTTCTCCTAAAATTCAAGTTTTAGGTTTTCACCAACCCACCAACCTTCATAAATACTCATATACCTCCTTCTTTTCCCACCATAATTACAACTACCCCATTAATTATTCATAAGCTTGTATTCATGTCAACCCATCTTAGGGTTTCCATATTTAATGTTTCTTCTAGTAACCTACACACATGAAATGCTTTCTTAACATTGAAGACACATAGTAATATGTTTATATACATGGAAAAATGGTAATAATTTTACCTCAAGAGGAGTAAAGAGTGAGTTTGCAAAAGAGGAGAAAATCCACACAAATTTAAGGAGAAGGAAAGGAGAGGATACTCTAAGCTCCAAGCTCTCCTTAAGCTTCTTGAAAATAACAAAGGAGGAAGGAGATGTATTTCACTTTTTAACTTAGGGTTCAAGGGGAAAGTGAAGAGGAAATAATGAAGAAGAAGGAGAAAGAAGAAGTGAAGAAGTGTGTGTTGGCGTGGGAAAGAAGAGAGTGCTACGGAAGTGAGAGTGAAAAATATGAGTTTGGCTTTAAAGTTGTTAAGCTTCATTAAACTCTTTCGCTTTTTTAAACAAACAGGTTCCCCGTTCGGGCCCAAAACATATTCTAAAAATTATTCCGGATATAAATCCGGAATCCCAATATCATTATCTACGGCCCTGACCAACGGCATCTCAATCAGAGGTACTTGGTCCGACACCTATATTTTATCCGGGTCAATTTTCAACTCATCCGACCACTAAAATTCACCAACAGTTTCGAAAAGTCTTATTTAGATCATTTCAAGAATTTTGGGATATTCATTAGCCCATACTTAATTATCCAACATTTATTTTCCTAATTTATCTTCCTATTTAAAAATTCGGGGTGTTACAATCCACTCTCCCTAAAAGAAATTTCGTCCTCGAAATTCAACTTACCGGACTCAAAAACATGAGGATACCGCTTACGAATATCATCCTCGCGTTCCCAAGTAAATGTTTCTATATCTCCATGCTTCCATGCCACTTTTACTAATGGTACCATCTTATTCCGCAGTCTCTTCACGGAATACTCAACAATGTGAACAGAAACTAGAAGGATGGATAAGTCATCTTGCACCTCAAGATCATCAACAGAGATCACGTGTTGAGGATCATGAACATACTTTCTTAACTGAGACACGTGGAATACATTATGAAGATTTGCAAGCTGTGGAGGGAGTGTAATCCGATATGCGACGTCTCCAATCCGCTCTAAAATCTCATAGGGTCCAATGAATTTAGGGCTCAGTTTCTTGCTCTTCAAGGCTCTTCCTATACCCTTATCACGCGAAACTCGCAATAACACATGATTACCAACTTCAAATTCTAGTGGTTTTCTTCTTTTATCATAATAGCTCTTCTGCCGGTCTTGAGCAATTTTCATCTTTTCCCGGATCATCTTGATCTGCTCGGTAGTTTCCTCAATAATCTCAGGCCCTAAGGCTAGATTCTCACCAACTTCAAACCAACATAAGGGAGTTCAACACCTCCTTCCATATAATGCCTCGTATGGTGCCATACCAATACTAGAATGAAAACTGTTATTGTAAGTGAATTCAATCAGAGGTAAATATTTTTCCCATGAACCGCCATGCTCCAAAACACAAGCACGTAATAAGTCTTCAAGACTTTGGATAGTCCTCTCAGACTGCCCATCGGTCTGAGGATGATATGCCGAACTTAGCTTCAGTTTTGAACCCATCGCCTCATGTAAGCTTCCCCAGAATCGGGAAGTAAATCGGGGATCACGATCAGAAACAATGCTTGATGGCACGCCATGTAATCTCACAATCTCCCGAATGTACAACTGTGCGAGATCTTGCAAAGAGCTCTCCATACTGATCGGCAAGAAATGGGCACTCTTTGTCAAGCGGTCCACAATCACCCATATTCCATCACATCTGGACCTCGTTCTTGGTAATCCGGACACAAAATCCATGGCAATTGCGTCCCACTTCCAAACAGGGATATCAAGTGGCCTCAAAGTACCTGAAGGTCTTTGGTGTTCTACCTTTGCTTTCTGACAAGTAAGGCAAGAAGCTACAAAGTTAGCAACGTCACATTTCATTCCAGGCCACCAAAAGTTCTTCTTCATATCGCGATACATCTTGGTTGCACCAGGGTGGATGCTAAGCATGCTTTTATGTGCTTCCTCCAGCACTGTGTGTCTCAAATTATCAAATAAAGGTACATACACACGACCATTTAATCGCCATATACTATCAACGCCTTCCACAAGGAATAGATTTTTTCCATTTTTCTGAGATCTTCGCACCTCTTGTAAATAATCACCATCTTTTTGTTTCTCTTTCACAAGCCCCAAAAACTCATTACTTATTTTCAGGGTAGCAAAACATAACTTCTTGGAGGATTGAACTTCAGTTCCAACATTCAAATTCCAAAATTCTTCAATTAATTCAAGCTCTTTAGCCATCATAGTTGATATATGCAAGGATTTCCGACTAAGAGCATCAGCAACAACATTAGCTTTTCCCGGGTGGTACATTAATTTAAAATCATAATCCTTCAAGAATTCCACCCATCTCCTTTGTCGCATATTCAATTCTTTTTGGTCAAAAAGGTATTTCAAACTTTGGTGGTCACTGAAAACCACAAATCTCGAACCATACAAGTAATGACGCCAAATCTTCAAGGCGAATACAACCGCAGCCAACTCCAAATCATGAGTCGGGTAATTAATTTCATGAGGTCGTAATTGGCGTGAAGCATAAGCTATTACACGTTCTTTCTGCATTAGTACGCATCCAAGTCCATGCTTGGAAGCATCACAATATACCACAAACTCTTCTTGTAGGTCAGGCAACGCTAAAATAGGAGCAGAAGTTAATCTCATTTTTAGCTCTTCAAAGCATTTCTCACATTCAACCGTCCATACAAAAGGTTCGTTCTTTCTTGTTAAATTTGTCAAAGGTCTCACAAGACGAGAAAAACCTTCAATAAACCTTCGATAATAACCCGCAAGTCCCAGAAAACTCCGGATTTCAGTAACCGTCGTAGGTCTTGACCATGCCATAACGGCTTCAACCTTTGAAGGATCCACCGAAATACCATCTTCAGATATTACATGTCCAAGGAACTGAACGCTCGTCATCCAGAATTCACATTTAGAGAGCTTGGCATACAACTGGTTCTCTCTAAGAATGTTCAGTATCACTCTCAAGTGTTCTTCATGTTCCTCGCGACTCTTGGAATATACGAGGATATCATCGATAAACACTACAACAAAACGATCCAAGTATTCGTGAAAGATATGATTCATATAACTCATGAATACCGCTGGAGCATTAGTAACTCCAAAGGGCATCACGACATACTCATAGTGGCCATATCGCGTTCTAAATGCAGTCTTAGGAATATCTTCGGCTCTCACCCGAATTTGATGATAACCGGAACGCAAATCGATCTTTGAAAATACCACCGCACCTCTCAATTGATCCAACAGATCATCAATGCGAGGTAAAGGATATCTATTCTTTATCGTCAACTTATTCAATTGGCGGTAGTCTACACACAACCGCATGGTTCCATCTTTTTTCTTAACTAACAAAACAGGAGCTCCCCAGGGTGACACACTGGGTCGAACAAATTTCCTCTCAAGCAGCTCCTCAACTTGCTTCTTTAGTTCAATTAACTCCATAGGAGACATCCTATAAGGAGCAATAGACACTGGTTCGGCACCAGGTACAAGGTCAATAGCAAACTCAACCTCCCGTGGAGGTGGTAAACCAGGTATCTCATCAGGAAACACGTCCAGAAATTCAGACACCACGGGGATATTAGTGGGACTGGGATTACTTGTCCCATCAGTAAGAGATAGCAACACACAAAGTTGAATTATACCTTGTACATCAAACTGTCCCCTATCAAAAGAAGGGAAAATAACAGTCCGTTGCTGACAATCAACTATAACTTTATTGGTAGAAAGCCAATCCATACCAAGTATAATCTCCAATCCCTTCATAGGCAAGCAAATAAAAGATGCAACAAATTTTCTCCCATCTAGAAGCATATCAACATTATCGCACCGGTTAACCGATTTAAGACAAGTACCGGTTGGAGTGGTAACCACAAGAGCATTTTTCATTAAACACACCGGCAATCTCAATCGCCGAACACAATCCTCAGATATAAAAGAGTGGGTCGCACCAGAATCATAAATGACATGAACTGAATGTCCAAGGATTTCACACTTACTTTCAACCAGATTTTCTGCTTGTGCTACTTCCTCACCGGTTACAGCAAATACTCTCCCGGCATTAGGTTGACGATCTCCTCCATCCCTATTTCCATCATTAGCATCATTACCGTTTCCTCGACCGTTGCCACGTCTTCCACCATTATAGCCACCTCGGCCACCACGTCGACCACCGTTATTTCCATTACCACGACCTCGACCACCATTATAACCTCCGCGGATTGCATGAACAGGCACATTAGCACGATTAGTAACATTAGCTGGTACCGAAGCCGGTCTTACAAGCATGGGACATGCAGGACGGATATGTCCCACCTGATCACAATTAAAACATACAACATCTTCACGATGCACACATTCTCGTACATAATGAGGTCCTCTACATCTATAGCATTTCAACCCATTGGTATTTACATTAGCCCGGCCAAATACATTACCACGTCCACCGCCTCTAGCTTGGACATTAGAAGGAGCACCTCTCAAAAAGCGTCCTCTTCTAAAACCCCCTTGTCTTTTGAAACTAGAAGCTTGACCCTTCAGCTTAGAGTCAAATTTAGAGTGTTGGAAGGAAGCATGTTCTTCATAAATGCGGCACTTATTCACAAGCACTGTGAAACTTCGAATCTCTTGGTGACATATAGCCCTCTGGATATCGGGGCGTAATCCATTTTCAAACTTCACACATTTAGATATTTCAGTTCCCTCTTGTTGAAAAAGAGGGTAGAATTCACAAAGTTCCTTGAATTTGGAAGCATATTCTTCCACCGTCATCGTGCCTTGCTTGAGTTCCATGAACTCGAGTTCTTTCTTGCTCTTATAACTTTCGGGCACATATTTCCTCATAAGTTCTCGCTTAAAGTTCTCCCAAGTTAAGGGAATCGCAGCAGCATTCATTCTATTCTTGGCGAGTCTCCACCAAGTCTCTGCTTCATCCCTCAGCATAAAAACAGCATAATCCACTTTCTGGAGCTCATTACATTCAAAACTGTCGAAGATCCGCTCAACATTTCGGATCCAACTATAGGCTTGCTCAGGCCTGAATCCACCATGAAATTCAGTAGGTTTTCGCTTTAAAAACATGTCAAGGCCCTGAGTACCTGGAACCACAATAGGAGCAGGTGGTCTTTCTGCCTCTTGTCTTTCACGGTTTTGCGATTCAAGAAGATCCGCAAAACGATTCAAGGCTCTAGCTATAGCGTCATCATTATCTTGACGACGACGGGCCATCACAATGTCTAAAACCACAACATAAAATTTAACCAATATTAGTAAACTTATTCATAAAATTTCTCTATGATCTCACACTATAGTATTTTATCATAAAAATTTAAATTGTGACCCTCCCCTATGGAGTCCAATAGCAACCATTTCATATTAAAGCCCATATGGCAGCATCATCATATCGTAACATAGTATGCATTTCTAATACATAAAAATCATCGTTGAGGGAGGATAGTGTGAAGAAGCTTGGCCGGACTTATAACAATCACATTCAATCCATCAATAATTCATACATAAATCAATCCACAATAACCATGATTCCTTAATCACATATCATTTTCCACTAATAACAGTAGCTAAACACAATAATACAGAGCAAATAATGCGCTGATACCAAGTTGTGACACCCCAAAAATAGGGTAAATTTTTCGCGATTTTTATATTTATTAATCTACAAAACTTATAAGTGGTGAAACCATTTATCAATTACCCTGGATCTATCAGAGACCTATCTCATATATGAAGATATGAGAAGGTAAACTAAAGGATAAACTTTTAAGAATTCTATATTTAATAATAGCGGAAGCATATTTAGTAGAATAGTATTATGGAATTAAATTCTTAAGAGATCACTCTATTTGAAATTAATAAACCAAGGTTATTCCAAAGTGTTCATAAAGTAGGATAGAATCATGGATTTTTAATAAGAAAAAGGAAATTAACATGTTTTAAGCATTTTGGGAGAATCAGGTCCCCCTCGCTCAAGCGAAATCCCAATTCGCTTGAGCGAGATTCGCATAGCACGCTTAGGCGAAACATAAAATGCTGAGCGAAAGAAGAAAATAAAGATTCAGGGGTCACTTCGCTCAAGCGAACCCTAACTCGCTTGAGCGAGTAGAACATTTCTCGCTTGGGCGAAGCCAGCGAACGTAAGGCAAAAAACGCCTAGAACCCCTTCCATGCTCACTCGCTTGAGCGGAACCAATTCCGCCTGAGCGAAATTACTCCCGAGAGTAATTTCCTGATAAACCCGAGAGCAAAACCTGAGACCAAGACCCTCTCGCTTGGGCGAATCCTCAGCTCGCCTGAGCGAACACCAACCAAGGTCCAAACTCTGATTCTAATGCGATTTCGCTTGGGCGAATTACACACCCGCTCGAGCGAAAATGGAATAATGGTCCAACTCTGATGCTGGGACAATCTCGCTTGAGCGAGTCCCTTTCTCGCCTAAGCGAGAATCATCCAGAGACCAAAAATTCGACACAGGGCATTTTCGCTTAAGCGAAAAGACCTCTCGCTTGAGCGAGTTTAACAGAAAAACAGGGGAAATGTAGAAATCACACAACTTACTATGCCAAAACTCATTCTAATCAATTCTATTCAAATTTAATACTTAATACATATCCTATTACATGTTTAAAACTTGTTCGAATCAATCATATCTGTAAATTTTCCATTACAACTAATTTAGGTTACAAAGATCAACCCAATCATCATTATACTTCTCAAAACTAATATTTCAAATATCAACTTCATCCATTCATCAAATTTTGGAGGATTTTATCAGTCATTCATTCATAGGGTCATAATTAAAAATGGGTCATAAACAAATGATCTCATTTTCCACCATGACCTCCCAAAATCACTATCGTTTATGCATATACATATTCGTCAATCATACCATTATCTATTCTAAATCCAGATTATGCAAAATATAGATGGTGTTATACACCTTACATCCATTCTACATAATCACAATATCAAAACATTGCCGGCCAAGGCATTCTTTTACCAAAATGGAACTTTCTTCATACTTCTCCTCCTCCAACAGCTCCAAGCCATACCTACAATACAGGAGCTAAAAAGATATACCACAGGGAGAGTGAGTATACTTTCTCAATGACGAAAATCAGACAAATATAATAATATATGCATGAATGCAATACAACTATCTCCCTCTCAAGAAGAGTTCATTTAATATCAGTCATACAATCAATAAATCTTATCCTAACACACTTATCCCTTAATTCTCTTAGGATCACGTCTATCAATTCCACCATTACAATTTAGTAATTGAAAAAGAATTTCCATTCATATCTCAACAGCAAAGTGTCATACTATACCATGCTTTCAACTTAATGCTCATGCTAATGTCATGAAATGCATATGCACGGATCCGATTTCATTTCCTCGGGTGATCGCAACCACCATAACATATACTCATTCTCAATGGTTTCCCGCCTCGCAAGGGGTACTCCCGCCTCATGATCGCAACCATGGGCATCATAGGTGCTCGCAAGCCCTTTCATCATATCAATAGATTTTCTCGTGATCGCAACCACGTTCAACAATTCACATAGGTTTCCCGCCTCGCAAGGGATACTCCGCCTCATGATCGCAACCATGGGCATTTCATCTCATTGGTCCCGCAGGGCCTTTCATTTCAATTCCAGGTGATCGCAACCACCGGTCTAACAATCATAGGAACTCGCAAGCCCTTTTTCATTTCCATCATCAAGTGATCGCAACCACTTATCAACATCATCATGATATGCATGCCATGCCATGTATACAATAATGCTCATACATGCCTCAAGCTCATTAACTTATCTTACCCTCTCATCTAGGGTACATTCATTCTCAACCACATAATTTCCCAACAAATCATACACAAGAATCAATCTTCATATATACTCAATCAAGTATCACACATAATAAGTCATTCATAGCCTCACTTAGGCTTCATCATATAAACACTAAATTCACTTCATCATACACAATTCACTTCACATACATATAATATCACCTATATCTAAGCAAACATGTCATACTACATTAATACATACATTATCATCAAAATTCTCATGCATTTAGAAAATACACCCCTCTCCTACCTCAGGAGAAGTAGACCTCTGGGGTTGATGTTCCCGCTTCACCAGTATTGCCAAGCCCTACACCAATCAATTATAGGGCCACATCAATTTTTCATTCAAACACCAATTTAATATACATATACTTAGGTGTACACATGATTCTTATCATGTGGAAATTATTTATCAATTTCATTCATTTGCTTACTTAGGCTTCGGGAATTCCTTCCCTTAAATTACAATCCATTAGTATTAAAAGTTACAACCTAATGGATAAGTTATTCCATCTATTAAGTCCCCACCAACACCTTGGTGAGTTTCCTACCCATAATGACTTCAAATCAACTTTATCCTTATTTAATGTGTCCACCACATCATTTATAATACTCTTCCTATCAACAATTGCCAACTTCTTCAATAAATGTTATTATCTTCAATATTTTACTCTTTCTCCTAAAATTCAAGTTTTAGGTTTTCACCAACCCACCAACCTTCATAAATACTCATATACCTCCTTCTTTTCCCACCATAATTACAACTACCCCATTAATTATTCATAAGCTTGTATTCATGTCAACCCATCTTAGGGTTTCCACATTTAATGTTTCTTCTAGTAACCTACACACATGAAATGCTTTCTTAACATTGAAGACACATAGTAATATGTTTATATACATGGAAAAATGGTAATAATTTTACCTCAAGAGGAGTAAAGAGTGAGTTTGCAAAAGAGGAGAAAATCCACACAAATTTAAGGAGAAGGAAAGGAGAGGATACTCTAAGCTCCAAGCTCTCCTTAAGCTTCTTGAAAATAACAAAGGAGGAAGGAGATGTATTTCACTTTTTAACTTAGGGTTCAAGGGGAAAGTGAAGAGGAAATAATGAAGAAGAAGGAGAAAGAAGAAGTGAAGAAGTGTGTGTTGGCGTGGGAAAGAAGAGAGTGCTACGGAAGTGAGAGTGAAAAATATGAGTTTGGCTTTAAAGTTGTTAAGCTTCATTAAACTCTTTCGTTTTTTTAAACAAACAGGTTCCCCGTTCGGGCCCAAAACATATTCTAAAAATTATTCCGGATATAAATCCGGAATCCCAATATCATTATCTACGGCCCTGACCAACGGCATCTCAATCAGAGGTACTTGGTCCGACACCTATATTTTATCCGGGTCAATTTTCAACTCATCCGACCACTAAAATTCACCAACAGTTTCGAAAAGTCTTATTTAGATCATTTCAAGAATTTTGGGATATTCATTAGCCCATACTTAATTATCCAACATTTATTTTCCTAATTTATCTTCCTATTTAAAAATTCGGGGTGTTACAACATCATCCTCGATGTGGTTCTTGAAGACATATTCATGAACCTTCATGTTTAGGACAATCCAAGGAGTAATCTATCTAGATCTTCAGCTAAGACTTCCCATGATGCACCATCATTCTAGTCCGGTTCATAATCCTAGTGAGCTTTTGAAACTTTGAAACGCAAGTTGCAAAAAGACAAGGTGAACAAGAACCATTCCAAAAACACGTCTCGAGCCTAAGTATCTCTAAACTTAAGGTGAAATTGGTGAACAATCATCCTATTTACTCCTTCTTAGCTAGTCAGTCTAAAAGATAGAGAAGATTGAAAGCTTGTTGGGATTTTCAATATCACATCCTCCTTGATGTGATTCTTGAAGAAATCTTCACAAAACTTGATGTTTAGGACCATTAAAAAAGTAATTGATCTAGATCTTCTGCTAAGAGTTCCCACAATGCATCATCATTTTAGACCGGCTCATAATCCTGATGAGTTTTTAAAGTTTTGAAATGCAAGTTGCAAAACCACAAGGTGAACAAGAACCAATCCAAAAAACATCACAAACGTCACTATTCTCTAAACTAAAAGGGAAATGAGTGAACAACCATCCTTTTGACTCCTTCTTAGCTAGTGAGTCCAGAAATAGAGAAGATTAAAAGCTTATTAAGCTTTTCAGGATTACGTCATCCTTGATGTGATTCTTGAAGAGATCTCTACGAAACTTGAAGTTTAGGACCATCCAAGGAGTAATTCATCTATATCTTTAGCTAAGAGTTCCCCGATGCATGATCATTCTAGATTGGTTCTTAATCTTGATAAGTTTTTGAAGTTTTGATATGCAAGTTGTAAAAACACAAGGTGAACAAGAACCAATCCAAAACAATATTGCGAGCCTAACTATTCTATAAACTAAAGGTGAAATGAGTCAACAACTAATATTTTGACTCTTTCTTAGCTAGTTAGTCTAAAAGATAGAGAAGATTAAAAGCTTGTTGGGCTTTTTGGGATCACATCATCCTTGATGTGATTCTTTAAGAAATCTTCACAAACCTTGATGTTTAGGATCATCCAAGGAGTAATTCATCTAGATCTACAGATAAGAGTTCCGACGATGCATCATCATTCTAGACCGGTTTATAATTCTGATGAGTTTTTGAAGTTTTGAAACGCAAGTTGCAAAAACACATGGTGAACAAGAACCAATCCAAAGTAACGTCGTGAGCCTAACTATTCTCTAAACTCAAGGTGAAATGAGTGAACAACCATCCTTTTGACTCCTTTTTAGCTTGTCAGTCCAAAAGATAGAGAAAATTAAAAGCTTGTTGGGCTTTTCCAAAACACGTTATCCTTGATGTGATTCTTAAGGAAATCTCCATGAAACTTGATGTGTTGGACCATCCAAGGAGTAATTCATCTATATCTTCAGCTAAGAGTTCCCACGATGCATCATCATTCTAGTCCAGTTCATAATCTTGATGAGTTTTTGAAGTTTTGTAACGCAACGTCACGAACCTAACTATTCTCTAAACTAAAGGTGATATGAGTGAACAACCATCCTTTTGACTCCTTCTTAGTGATAAGTCTTGAAAAGACTTAATTAATTGTTAATACTTATTCCTAATTGATGTTTAGGATTGAGTTTAATTATGAAGTTTAGAGGTAATTAAGTAAGTATTTGTCAATTAGGCAACTTCACTAATTAACTATTAGTTTAGCATTTTTCTTTAAATCAATAATTAGAAGATAACAAAATGGAAAAGAACACGTGTTGAGCTAAAGAGGCCCTGAGTGTACTAACGGTGGCACATAGCGTACCTACACTAGTGTATGTTCGGCCGTACTTATGCACAGATTGGAGCATGCAAAGGGGAATCAAGTCAAAGACCCAGCGTGCTAACATGGGTCTCAACCGTAACTATACTAAAGTGAAGTGGCCTCATAAGCAAACAAAGGGCCAGTGTACTGACGCTGCCCTTGGCCATACCTATGCGCGAGTGTTAGACAGGGGATAACTTCCAAGTAGGAAACCAGCGTGCTAACGCTGGTGGCAGATGTGGCTACGCGAGTTGTGGGGGAATAACTTTTTATTTTAAAATTTAGTTGTAATCTAGTTAACTTAAGTTTCCTATTTATTTATAAGTTATTAAGGGTAGATTTCAGAATTAAGTTGTTAATTATTGTAAGGGTATAAATAACTTTAGTAATGCTAATTAAACACACAGTTGATAATACAAATTCATTTTTTAGATTTATTTCTCTCTCTAAAACCTTTCCCTTTTTATTTCTTTGCATTTTACTATGAACTCCAACACTAGATTCTATTTTTCTCCCTTCATGGATTGCTAAATCCATAAGGTTGAGAGTAGCTAAAGCTTCAATGGAAGTATACTTCTGTGGCTAGAGTGTTCCCTATCTTGAATAATGTGGAACACATCAAGGAGTGGAATTCAACTCTAAATTGTAAGATTCAGACTTATCTTTGAGCTTTCTCCAGAGAGGAATCATGGTTGCAAACTCGGGTATTCTCCTTTCTACCTACTTACTTCAAGCCTAAGGCTTTAGGTAAATAATTAGGGTTCATCCTCTTAATTTTGCATTAGGTTTTAGTGTATTTAATCACCTAAGGAATTAAGGTTTATTTGCATTGAGATTAATATTAATCATTTAAGGAATTAGGGATTAGTCATCTGTGAAGTTATGTATGTTGTAATTTAGGGAATTGCTCTTGTCATTGAGTTTTACCGAAATTGATAGCTAAAGTTAGTTCCAACCTACTCTTAATTAGTGTTTTTATCTTATTAATCATCTATCATAGGTTCTGTAATTGCATCATGAAAAGTACAAAAATATTGAATGAGAATCTTAAAAGAGAATTTCATGAATTGTTCATATTTCTTGCTTGGCTCAGCTAGTATCACTTCTTGGTTGTGGTAATTTCCTTAATCCCTGTGGGAACGATACAAATATATTACTTTTTAATGATTGGTGTGCTTGCCATAAATATCATCATCTGATGAAAATGCATTGTAACAACCCTGATTTTTAAGAATAGGAAACCAGACCCTCAGGACTCTAAGGATACTCTGTTGAGCTTTTGGTGAAAAGCTCGAGGCTTCGGCCTGTTCCCCGAACTTAGGATGAGACCAATAGGGATAAGCAGAGCTTAACCTGAAATATAAGAATGTCAAGAGAATGTAATGAGTGAGAAAAGCAGAAATCAGAAAATAATAAATAACATTCGACAACGCTGTTTAATTAAAAATAATACATAATGATGATTATTTTGGGTACAAATTAATTTATAATTATATTTATTCGATAATTACTTTCTATCAACAATGTTTAATAATTATAATAATTTATTTTGAAATTATATATATATATATATATTAAATTATTCATTTATTTGATAATTATATTTAATAATATAATATCGCTCGGTTCCTCAGATTTGAACTGTGGGACCCAGCCTGAGGTCTGATTTTGACCGTTTGAATCAAGACTAGTGATCCAATAGGAATATTAATCCTGTTAGAATCTCTCTGTGAAGAATCAAGGGTGTCTGACTTGGCCTGATAAGCTCAATCAGAACCTTTGGCATCTCCTACGTTTGATCGTTCATATACCTCAGGATATCCGATGGTGGCAAGGTCAATCTTTGGTGACTCATTTCAACATTTTAGGAATTTTTCCTAAAGGAACCGAAGCGTGATTCGGATTCTATCATCCTTGTTTTTCAATAAGTTGATTTCCTCAGAAATTGCTTTAAAACTCGACCTGAATACCTTTAGTGTTTTTTGACCCAGATTTTTAAACGATCTTAGAATCGAATTATTTTGGTCTCAATCTCTTCCTTTTGAAAAGATATACAACCTCCGTTTCAAGCCTCGAACTCCGATTCTTACTCTGTTAACCCCAAAATAGAAGATTAAGTATATTCATCTCAAAATTCCAACGTTTGGATTTTTTCTCTGAGCATAGTTCAGAAAAAATTTATAACTTTCTCATGCAACCTTCGATTTACGCAATCTTGGTCTCAAAATCTCCGTAACAAAATTATCTACATTTTCTGTGCAAACATCGAAGGCTAAATCATTCTAGATTGGTACAGTTTAATAAATCTTTGTGACCCCTTGGTTGTTTCGTTTCAATGCTGGCACCCTTCGATAAAATTCATATATCTCCTTTGTTCGATGGTTGAATCACTCCATTCTTTTTGCTATGGATTCATATTTTAGACCTCCATAATTTTCATGAAGGGCATGAAATCAAATTCCCAAAGGAGAATTAGTGGTGAATTTATTTCTAAGACCCTAGCTGATCTGGGAAACATCTAGAGCACCCTGTCGTAAATCGGGTATATCGTGGGCTACCAAACTTGGATCATCAAAAATGATATATCAAATTAAAGTGGAATGAAATATCTAAAAACTTCATGAAGGACTTGAAATCAAATTCCCACTCCATAAATCCTAGAATTTTCACGTTTTTCCAGCAACAGTTTGTACTAGGTACAGTATTTTCCACATAACTCTCTCATATGACCATTAAATGGAATGAAGTCTTCACCAAATATTTTCTAACTTAATTCTACACAACTTTTATGAAGGACTCAAAGCCTAAATCGCAACCCATTTGGCCTAGAAAATTAATCTATGACAGGGACAAAAATCTCGTCATAGCCCTGCACCCTTTAAGTATTTGGGCCATATCTCACTCAATTCTTGATGGATTTTTTTGTCATTTATATGAATTTAAAGAGAAAAAAAATTTACACATCTTTTTTGTTCAGCCTATTTCTAAATTTTCCTGCATAATCCCTTAAAAGCTCGCACAAAGTTATGCCTAAAGCTAGACACCTCAGCTTCTCCATGCAACTTTGGCCAATCACCTCCTCCCACTCATAGGACATTTTTCTAGCTCTAAAACTCTTCTCCATACATCACCATCTCTTGCCAATTCACTAGAGAGGTGTCAACCTCTACTCACTCCTCTTCACTCAACCCATCTACCCCCCATTTCCACGAATCACACTTCATGCAAGCCTAACCAACATCACTTCCTCCATCATTCCATTCAGCCATCTCATTCTAGCTCTCTTCTTCCCTTTCATGGTAGCAACATCCCTTTTCTCCTCTCCATCTCCTCTCCTTCCTAAGCCCAAAACAGCCACCAAAAAGCCTCCCTAAACCACCCACAATCATGGCCACACCAAGGACAACCATCATCCACCACCACAAGATCACTTCCCTTCCTTTTGTCTCCTCCAAACCCGTGATCCTCTCCCACCAAACAGCCATTTCTTACTCAGTTTTGTTCAAGTATAAGGCTCTTGAAATCCAGCTAGAGACCCTCTTAAAGCCATGACCATTTAAAGCCACTAAGATAAGGATTTTCGCATTTTGGTTCTTGATCTTGTCTCCTCTTTCTTTGGTGTCCCAAAACAGTTTGTGTTCTTAATTTTGTGACATTTTTTTCTATATTTTGGAAGCTTACAACTGTGACTCCTTGTTCCTTCTTGGTGTGCATGTCGCTTTTCCTAAGGATTGGGGACGATCGGTGGCGAACGGTGGAAAATACGGAGTAAATGACAAATTTTTGGTGAATGATCTTTTAGTTTTAAATAACTTCATGGTTGTTTGTGATCTTCCTTGGCTCTCCACAACCCTTTAGGTGCTTAAAATTTTTACATGTCATGTTTTAGCAAAATGTAAGGACAAACGACAATGATCGACGGACGTTTCAGAGTACCCGACAAATTTTCGATGAACGAATCATTCTCCTTCTTCGGGAAGTGAGCATTCCGTGTGGTAAGGGGGTCTTACCTCATTTTGATTTTGTTTTTCATCGTCCTATAATATTGTATGAGTATCCGGGAACCACCGTTTTAATTTTCGTCGTGATCCAACGGTAAAATCTCAAACCGTGAAGATTTTCATAACCGACCATTAAAATTATTACGTTTTTAATTTAGTAAGTATTTTAGAAATTAAATTGGCATAATTTGACATTCACGTGCTCGGGAGGATTTTATCGCGATCGAACAAGAAAACGAAAAATTAAGAAAATTTAGCATTTAGGCGGGCTCGGTTTCATTCAATTTGGTTGTATTATTTATTTTAAATTTTTGATGTTATTATGTAATTTGTAAATTATTTCACCGGCAAGCCCCGCTATTAGAAATTAATATTACCATTAAGCACCCCAGAGTTGTTTGGAAGATATTGCGCACTTCGTAAAAATTTACCGACCGAACGGTTACGACGCATTATGTTACTAAGCGTTAAAAATGGCATTGTCGAAGTTGTTATAAGATTTTATAGAAATTTACTAAATAAATAAATAAATTCTTTTATGAAAAACTTTACTAGCAAGTAACTTGATAATTGTGAAAATGGAAATGGAAATACAAGAAGTCTTTTAGTGTAACAAATTTTGGAATTTAGAAGGAGAATTTCGTGGCAAATTTTAGTGACCATTTTGTGACCACTTGAGGTAAAAATAAAAAGTAACTTTAGGAACTTGATTAGATGAAATAAATTTTTAGCAAAGGAAACTTGTTTGGGAAATAAAATTTTAGAGTTAAACATTTTAGATCTAGAAATAAAAGAAATGGATAACTAGAGCTTAATTCGTAGTAAATTATAGAAAAAGATCTTAATGAATTAATTAGGGAAGAATTATGCACCTAAATGAAAATAGATCTAAAGTTGGAATTCTAATAAAATGAAATGATCTTAAGAATTTAGTTAAGGATATAAGATAAATGTCTAAATGAAATAGGAATGATTTAGGGAGTTTAAATAAGGAATAAGCATTAAAGTTCTAGAACTTTAGTAGCTAATAATAATAAAGAAGTTAAAGTAGTAATGAGACCTCTGAGTAATAAATTAATTTTTTGGAGAAAATGAATCATAATTGAACAAAAGAATTAGATTTACATTAGAGGTAGTCAATAACATGAATGTTATAGGGGAATTAAATAAAGAACTCATAACTTGATAATAGAATTAATCAGAATAGTTTATCTCAATAGCTAGAAAGTAGTAAATATGAAAAGAACATATTGTAGGAAATCTAGGTATAAAAAAATATATTAGTCAGTTAAACAAAATCAAGGTAATTATGAGTCAAATATATATATATTGGAAGTATTAGGAATTACTAAAGAGTAGAAATTGATAACATGTTAGTAAAGATACACACTAAGGAAGCTTAAAGTAAATCTTACCAAGAATAAAGGTTTAGGAAAGAAAGGAATACTACGTCAACATTATTTGGCAGGACTTAAGCACCGGCTTAAATAACATATAAATAAATCAAGGATAAATTAACCCAGTTGTAGTAAGTACGAGACAATGGAAGGCATTTGGACATTTTTTAAAATAAATTGAATGGGCATTTTAGAGGAATAAATATAACTATACTATAGTATTTAAAAGATTAAAAGTAGATAAAATACATCTTTAACAAGCTAAAATCACCTAGATGATGTACTTTGTAGTTATAAGATCACTTAGTACCCAAGGATAATTTATGGATGAAGAAAAACACACTAGGAATAAAATTGACTAGTTAGGATTAATAATCGAGATGAATAGTCTGATAAGAAACAAGTAAGAAACAAAAATTGAAACACTAGTAAAGAAATATCCATGAGTATACCTGCATGCGTGATTACTTATTAAGCTGTGGTAATGATGAATATTGAAATGTATACTATGTGCGTGTGAAATGCCTTCTTAATACATGTAATATAACACATGTTGGTTGACTAACATGATGAGATGTGTAGTTGTAAATGATTGTGTACTTAGATATACGTGTGTTAGTTATGTAATGTACATATGTGATAAAATATATAATGAGCGTAATATGATGACATGTATATGGAAATGATGTGATAGAAATACTTAAAGAATATCATAAGTTGATTGATGAATGACACCTGTATGATGCATTGGATGAATATGTTAAAATAAATGTCTCGGTAGGGATCCTGAGATGAATAAATTTCAAAAATGTTGTGATAAGATTAGATCGGATCTGATGTGATGATGGGCGTTGTAACGCCAATATACCCATGATTTTTTGGAAAATATGATATCTCATTTCATTTCTAAGCGTCAGATGAGATCGTTATGAATTAAGGGATTTTGAGAAAACAAGGAAAAAAGTAAATTGAAATTTTATGAAAAGAAGAGGTTCGATGTTAGAAATGAAATGGAGCCATCAAAAGAACCCTACCGACGACTAGTAAAAAGAAAATTTTGTATTGTATGTATCATATATGGAAGTTAAGGAGGGATATTGGAATGATCCCCTAAAGTATACATTGATGGGTACACTGAAGAATCTGCCATGCCTCGATACCCGAGGGCAGTCTAGGGAGTACAACCGGAGGCGGGAATTCCAAGTGGCATCGGATTCGTGCCCGTCGTCAGACACCCCGTGGTAAACTCTGGTGTACTTCGACAAGAGGCGGGATTTTCTATGACCATGGAGTACCCATTCTGTGGTGATGTTGGGACTGAGAGTCCTTACCCATTTGTGAAAATTAGAACGAGGAAGCTCCGGTTGCTCTAGTTGGGCAGGGGAGATAAGGGTGGCTGGTTGTGCACACGATTATTGGTATGTGAGATTGTTGAGGAGGAGATGGGCCCACATGCATCATGATAACTAATAAAAGATTTGAAATAACAAAATGAATTCATGCATTGTATCATTGTATTGAGATTATGATTGCTCGTTGTTTGAAAATGATTGTGTAGAACTTAGTAACCATGAGAGATGAATAGGAAGATAAGGATGATTAGTTGAGATCAAAAGTGGTGAGATAACTTAGAGTGTATTTTAGGAACCCCAAAGAGAGTGGGTGGGACTCGATCTTGGATTGTTTGTGTTGTATGTGTGCAGGTGTTGGTGAGACACCTTCCCGAATGCTGTGGAGGTGAAGACTCACCCTTACGCTAATTTTTTCAGACATCGTGGGGATGGACACCGACTCTGCATTGAGGATCAGTTGGACTCTTCTTAGACCTAAGACGAATAGAATAGGTTAATTTTTTTTTTCATTTATAGGAGCCTGTGTGCCCCTTTTTCTTTCAGCATGTACAGTTACTGTCATGACCATGTATTATATATGATTATGTTATATATAAGGTGTATCTGTTCCACCAAGTTTCATTGTACAAAAAAAAAATTCCATATTTTTCTAAAACTCGTAACCTCTCAATTGACCAGGATAATCTAGTGGAAGAGATTATCCTAGTTAACCGAGGATGTTACATTGGTGGTATCAGAGCATTGTTGATTCAACAGGCTTGGGGTATAGTTCACTATACCCCGCTATGCTCTGAAAGTTGTCTATTTGACGGTCATTAGGACTTGTGTGTTAGGAACTACTTGACTAAACTCAAGTAGTTGTTGTTTTAAATTGTGTGTGTGAATTAGTATATGTAGTCAAGGGATAAAGAGGAGCTATTCTTCTTTGATCCTGATTTTAATTTCCTTGAGAGAAGATTAAGAAAAGAAAAGAGGTTAAAAGAGAGAGAAAAAATGGAAAATAGGAGAGTTACTTGAGGAGAATATTCTAGGCCTACTGATGAGGGAATGCAATCTAGCATCCTCAGGCCTTCTATTACAGCGAATAACTTTGAACTTAAACCAGCACTACTACAATTGGTTAGGAATGAACAATTTAGGGGAAGTGAGGTTGAGGACCCAAACTTATATTTAGCTAGCTTTCTTCAAATCTATGATACTGTGAAAATGAATGGTGTTCTCGATGAAGCAATCTGGTTAAGATTATTTCCTTTTTCTCTTTGGGACAGGGCTAAAGCTTAGTTGCAGAGCCAACCTAAGGGTAGTATCTCCACTTAGGATAATCTCACTAGGAAATTCCTAATCAAATATTTTCCCCCCTCTAAGTATGCTAGGCTACACAATGAGATCACTTGTTTCCAAAAAAGAGAGGGTGAATCTTTGTTAGAAGCATGGGATAGGTATAAGGAGAGCTTGAGGAAGTGTCCTCATCACAAAATACTAGAAATGTAGTAGGTTAAAATTTTTTACAGCGGAGTTAGGCCAACAACTAGAGTCTTAATAGATGCCTTAGTTGGAGGTTATTTGACCACCAAAACTATGGATGAGTTATAGAATTAATATATGTGATGGTCACGAATGAATATTTGATAGGAGAGAGAAGTAGTATTCCCAACAGGGGAATTATGGAATTAGATGTGCAAGATGCCTATTTAGTACAAAGCAAGTTGATGACTTAGGCTTTAGAAAAATTAAGTGTGCAAATATCTGAAATCCAAAAGCCTAGTTAAGTTTGTATGATGAACTGTGATTTTTGTGGAGGTGACCGTGAGAATGGTTTGTGTGATTCAAATAGTTCAGCTGAGCAAGTGAATTACATGGGGCAGCAAAGGAGTTACCCATCAAATTCATTTAATCCTAACTATAGGAATCACCTAAATTTTTCCTGGCAGAAGAGGCCTCAATTAAATCAAAATATGAACCAAAATATGGCCCAATGTCAACCATCATAGCAGTCCATTAATAGACCACAAACCTAACCCATACTTACGAAAGAAAAATAAGAATTAGAAAATTTCTTGTCAGTTCATACAAGCTACTCAAGCTAGCTTTAAGAACCAAGAAGCCTTCATTAGAAATTTAGAAAATCAAGTGGGACAATTGTTAAAGTAATTGGCTGAGAGACAAGCTAGAAACTTCCCAACAGACACAGAAATTAATCCAAAAAAGCATTGTAAGGCAATTATGACAAGGAGTGGAAAAACCTTGGTTGATCCTACTCCAAGCAACAAGAGGTGTAAGAAAGAAAAAGAAAAGAACCAAGAGAAGAAAAATGAAGTAGAAAAACAAGTAGAAACTAAAAGAGAAAAATCAATTGAAACTAAGAAAAAGAAAAAAATAGGCATTGAGTTAGAAAAAGCAACAAGAATAACACCTGATAAATTGGAGCGTGCTCCATTTCCTCAAAGGTTTAAGAAACAAATAGAGGAGAAAAAGTTTTCCAAGTTCCTAGATTTCTTTAAAAAACTCCACATAAACATTCCATTTGCGGAGACATTGCAAGAGATGCCCTCGTATGCAAAGTTTATGAAATATCTGTTGTAAAAAAAGGAAGTTGAAAGGTGATAAAATAATTTCCCTCATGAAAAAGTGTAATGCAATTATTCAGAAAAAATTACCAGAAAAATTGGAAGATCCAGGCTCTTTCACTATACCTTGTGCAATTGGTGATGTGCATGTAGGAAATGCCTTATGTGACCTAGGAGCTAGCATAAATCTTATGCCATTATTTTTAATAAGGAAGTTAGGAATAAAGGATATGAAACTAACTCGTATATCTTTGTAGTTGGTTGATAGATCAATCAAATATCCTCATGGTATGCTAGAAGACCTGTTAGTGAAGGTTGATAAATTCATATTTCTAGCAGATTTTGTGGTGTTAGATATGGAAGTTGATAAGGAAATACCTCTCATATTAGGAAGAACATTATTAGCAACAGGTAAATGATATAGCCTAGACTTTAATCTTGTAGGCCAAGAAGGATGGATCTAGCTATCTTTCTTTAAAAAAGACCAATGGATGAAAATTCAGAAGCATGGAGAAGTATGGAGATGGAGTTGGAAGGATAATGGTTGAGATGAAATGGATTGGATAGAGGTAAGGGATTGGACGTCACCTTGGGGAAGGATAAGTCCTACTCGCCACTCTAGGGGATGAGAGCCTAGAGATAAGAGCTTGCTAGAAGGGAAAACTTACTCTAGCCTAAAGGAGACACTCACTAATTCACAAAAATATGTATATTCTCAAAATGTAAGGTGTAAGGTACATGGTGAGCATGGCTTTATATAGGTAAGGTGGAGTGGTGGCCAAGCTAGGAAACTTAGGCTTCCCACTCTTCCTTAGGCCCAAAAGTAACTAATCTACATAAAATGGCCAAATACAAGGCCCAAAACATATAGAAAGGCCCAAAAATAAACCTAAACTATTTTGAGTACAATTCAAATTATTTACAGACTATGCCCTCATTAGTAGAGCTCTTATAAATGTAGAAAAAGGTGAGTTGATGCTAAGAGTTCAAAAGGAACAAGTGGTCTTTAATGTGTTTAGTGCCATGAAGCATCCAGCGGAGACGTTAGATTGTTTCATGATAGATGAGTTTTCCACTCATAAGACTCCCATGTTGTTAAAAACTAAGGAGGAAACTTTGAAAGCCTTCCTTGATGATGATTTTGACTCTAAAAGTGAAGAGTTAAATGATGAAGAGGTTGAGTTATTGTAGTCACTTAAGGCTCTAAAAGTGATGCAAGAGAAGGAAGAAATAGTAGAGAAAGAAAATGAGAAGCCTAGAAAGGTAGTAGAGGAAAAACATGAGTTAAAACACTTTCCTTCTCAGTTGAAATATACCTTCCTAGGTGATAATGAATCATATCCTATTATCATAAGTGTTGAACTTAATGATGAGGATGTTGAAAAGCTGATGAGGGTTCTACTGAAACATCAATCTGCTATAGGTTGGAAAATTTCTGATTTAAAGGGGATTAGTCCATCGTTTTGTATGCATAAAATTTTGATGGAAGAGGATTATTCCCCGGTTATCCAGCCACAATGGAGGCTGAATCCTATAATGAAAGAGGCTGTTATAAAGGAAGTGGTTAAGCTTTTAGATGCAGGGATCATATATCCTATCTCGGATAGCACTTGGATCGATCCGGTTTAAGTGGTACCTAAGAAAGGAGGTATGACTACCATAAAAATGAAAAAGGGGAAGTCATTTCAACTAGGCCTACCACAGGTTGGAGGATGTGTGTTAGCCCGGTAATAATGTTTTAACTGTTTGTGTTTACCACCGGGTCATTAATTGGCAAACGCACCAATCGTTTGTAGTTTTCAAAATTTAGATATCGTTCCACTGGGATTGAAAGTCTAATAACAACAGTAATTTCCTAGTCACTATGGTAAATGAAAATAAACTTATAGACAAAAGAATGATTTATATACAATTTATACAATATACACAGGATAGCATGGTTGAATTGTTCATGAGATAAAAAGAAAATAAAAATCTATCTAAAAAGTTGAGTTTAAATCTAGAATAGGTAAGATACTTGAGAATTAAACACAGATACATAAATTACATTGGAAATTGGATCCCTAATCTAGAATAATAATGAGGACTCAAGACATGCATATTTAATCATCAAGTTTCATATCATTGCAGCTTAAAATCATTATAATCGATCCCTCGTGATATAAATTCTAAGAATTCACCGTAAAGTCTGATCCCTCGTGAGCTTTCTCAGTAAAAACTTGCATTATGTTCGGGCCTTATAGCAACAATGGTTAACAACCCCTATAGAATTGAGATATCAAGGGTATTCTAACTTTTACTTTCATCAAAACAAGTTTCAATACGGCATGAATAATCATTCTCCCGTTTGACATTCACACTAATAAAACAAGTTTCAATACACATGAAAATCATTCTCCCATTTGACGTTCATATTAATAAAAGATTGAAATACTAACATGGACTTGAATCATAAACATGCAGAGGTCGAATTCACAACATTATACTCAATAGATTAGTTCACCAATTCCAACATAAACAGATTAGCTACACATGGTAAAAGTAAAGACAACACTTATAGAGGTTGACATTACGAAGGTGATGGAGAACTTCACGATACAACGATCACAATACAATGATCACAATACAACAAAACACTCTCAAGTATCTAGAAAACTATTCTAGAACTAAAAACTCACAAAAGAAATACTCAAAGTCGAGTACAAAGAGAGAAAAGAATGAGAATGGAATGATGGAATGGGATGGGGATGGCCCAATTTATAGGGCTGAGCAAGGGTGCTGACGCTACGCGTCAGTCCCCTGACTCAGCCTCCATTAAACATCTTGAAGTGGCCATGAGGGAATTATTAAATGAATCATGCCTTGCCACTTGGCCCTGTCCCCCATTCGGTTTTGGCCATTTGTGCTGAGTGGGGTGGCCAATAATGGGTCAAAGCTGAGTGCTTGGCCAAGCTGGCTGTGGAGTCCATGCAGCTCTGACGCTACGCATGGCTGTGACGCGTAGCGTCAGCATCAAAAGTAACCACGCTACACGTGGGGTTAATGCTATGCGTCAGCTCCTCCAGTATCTTTAATTTTCTCTTGAATTTTCTACTTTTTCACTGTAAAACTAGAGAAAATTGATCAAGGGCAGATTATTTCCAACAACATCCATTTATTGAATTTAAAACCTAATTTTCTAACAAATTAAACTAATTTTTATGATTTTTGTGAAATTTTTATTAAAGCTTTTATTGAAAATTTGAGGACTAATAAATACCCCCAACTTGAGACATTGCTCGTCCTCTAGCAAGAGAGAAAAATAAGAAAAAATTTGAAATCAAATTTTTGAGTTAGTCTGAGAATTTACTATAAAAATTAATTTCACAATTTAACTAATTTGTAATAATCAAAAATTGATATCTAATATAATAAAGGTTTAATGATAAAATTAATTACAATATTTTATTAACAAACCGAGCAAAATTTTAGGCTTACCTCACAAGTGTTTATCTCTATGTAAAGGGTAACCTGTTTCACTCAATCAATCATAAAATCAAACGAATTTAACTTTGATTGTTATCTAATCAATGGTTAGTCATACAGAGTTAATTCAGAAATCACAAGGTCTTTTCACGGGTTGTAATGACGCTTGGCTTACAAGAATCAATGGTTTTTCTGGAATTCAAAACCTGAAATCATAAAAGAGCATTTTATAATTTATTGGCTTTATCTTGGCCCAAATCTCAATTCCCTTATTGATGAAAAATAAATACCCCCAACTTGATTCTTTTCACTATTTTTGATTTTTCTTTTTCATATTTTATTTTTTTGTATTTTGAAAAGAATCAAGTTGCTTATCTTTTTCACTCCCTATTTTTGTAAGAACACTAAAGATATTTTTCATTTCTTTCAACTGCTCTTTTAATCAATCAAGTATAAGGAATTGTTAAAACTGTTTTAGGTTTAAGGGTACCAAAGAATTTATTCTCAGGCTCAATATGGGCTTGCAAAGGATAAAATAATTTTTACCAAGGTAAGCTGTTTGGCCCAAGGTTTCTTTTCACCAATAAATATGCCTTGATCATTTTCCTGAATTATCTATACAACAACACAAATCAGAGATTAAAGCAAAATCAATTTGAATGAAGTTATGTCGATTAAACCCTCAAGTGTTTAAAGGATCTCTTAACTCACCGGGTTACCGAAATTTGATTGATAGTTAATAAACTTATTGTAGTTAAATTTATCAAAATTCCTAAGTTATAAAAGAATTAATAATTAATTTTACAAAATTGGTTTTATTGTGTAAAAACTTTAAGTGAATAAATTAACTTACTAACAAAAAATTTGATTGATTTATTAAAGGTAAAATTTACTTTTGGATTTTTCGAATAGAACATGAAAAAACATAATAAATTAAACACACCACACGTAATAAAAGACAAAATATAATATAATCCAAAAAAATAATATCAATGTAAATATAAACTAAAAGTGTATGTAAAAAGGTGCAGAAAATAAAAAAGATAGCACCATCAGTCCTCTATCTGGTCATCATCATCCTCCTCTTCATCAGTATCACCATCAAAATCATCCTGTGCTCCAGACGGTCCACTAGTCTCAGGGTAGGTAGGTGCATCACCGGGCTAAGCTACATGAGCTGCAAACTCAGCCGGTGTGACATTTGGTGCTCCATCACCTTGAAGTTTGTACTGATAAAATTCATCATGAAGATGAATATAAGCTCTGTGTGTGGCAGCCATCATCTGCATTATATGCTGATGCTCTAATGTCATCCTGGAAAATCCCTCTGTGACAACATTGGCAGGTGGTGGCTGTACTGGTGGTCTCTTCCTCCTGGGTCTGGGATGAGCCTCCTGCTCCAGAGGTGGAAGCTCGCACTGCTAAACAAAATAATCTCTGTTCACTGAGACCTTGGGAACTCTCCCCGAAGAACTCGTGAACTCAGGAGATGGCACAGTAACTCCTTGCCTCCTCAGCAAGGCAGATATGATGCGGGGGAATGGAATAGGCCGATTCACTTTATACCCAATGGCATAGAAGTGAATCTGCTCTGATATAAGCTCGGCGATGTCAATAGTATGGCCCTGGAGGATAAAAAATAGAAGGCAGCATCAGTCGACTGGAATAGATGAGAGGTGGGTGACAAGGGTGATGTTATGCAGCATAAGGTAGGACCATGCTTGGGCTAGAGGCGTCAGCTGGGTCTTTAGGAGGTTAGATAGACTCCTTCCAACCTTACTCAGGTTGAAAAAGATTCAATCCTTGCTCAAGAAATGAGCAACCTCCTCGAGGGAGTATCCTAAATCACCCTCAGTAACTATCTTGTTTCTATTTTCCATCCAGAAACAAGTATCGTCCTCGGGAGTAGGCTCCCAACGATTACCCAATAGGGTACTAATGGTATCCCGGTCATAAGTGATATGTCGGCCCCTCACCCAGATAAGCCTTTGCCCCTTTATCTGATGGAAGTGGGCCCATTTCACGTCAGTACGAAATCTAGTGGGATCCCTCGGTCCCAAAACCTCCTCTCCCTGAAGATCAGGATCCTCAGAGGTGGTGTCAGTATCAGTGGCCCTTCTCTGTCTTTTAGAAGGACCAGTAGTAGGGATAGATTTCTTTGGTACCATCTATAAAAAGAAATTAAAAATCAAACACACATTATATTATTTGAAAAACATATCAAACATCAAACATACATAATCAACAAATTATTTACAAAAAGTTTAAACATAAAAATTTTATTAAAGAAAATCACACAAGATACAACATATAAATTCACACAAAATCCACAACAACATATTTTTGAAATTTTTTGTAAAAATTAACATGCATATTTTTGGATCTTTAATAATAAAATAAAAATTTCACACAAAATACAACATGTATATTAACATAAATTTCACATAACATGCATAAATATATAAATTTTTTTTGTATTTTTAATTTTTATCAATGTAAGAAAGTATAACAAATACAAACTAAGAAAATTCATTAAGTTAAAAAGAAAAACAAACAACAAACATCAAAATAGGCATACTAGACAGAATTATTTAAAACATCAAGCAATTATTTACATGAAACAGCAATATCACATAAAAATTAACAAAAATTAAAAACAGAGGCTGACGCTAGGCGTGGGTGGGACGCTACGCGTCAGCTCTGTTCCTCCCACGCTACGCGTCAAAGGGACGCTACGCATGGGCTTACATAATAGAAACTACCAAACAGGGGTTGCGCAGCAGCAACCCTCTTCCAAAACCATATCCAATCGATTCAATCCTTATTCTAACAGCAAACAAATACCAATGGTCATCTAATCCTAACCCTAACCGCATGCAATTCTAAGAATTGAAATTGAAATTAAAAAAAGGGAAATTTAGAAAACTTACTTGGAGTCCTTGAAGTGATTGAAAGGGTTGAGAGAAAGAGAGGTTTTTAAGTTTTTGAAAATCTGAGAGTGGAAGCACAATGAGTCAGAGAGGAAATTTTAGGTTTTTAAAACCTAAGATGGGCCTCTCTATTTCAGTTTTAAAAACTGAACGTGGGCCCTGATGCTATGCGTGTAATGGACGCTATGCGTCAGGTTGAAAATTCAGAGTCCACGCTACGCGTCACTGTGGCGTTACGCGTGGGCTTCTGTTTTTTATTTTCAAAATTTTGATTTTCAAAAATATTTTCTTTTAAGTTTAAAACCTCTTTTCTTTTTCAAAATTAAATTTCTATCTAAAAATTTGAAAAACTTTTTCTCTCTTTTTTTTAATGTTCAAAATTAATTGAAAATAACAAGAAAAGAATGGGTTGCCTCCCATTAAGCGCTAGGTTTAATTTCTCTAGCCAGACATTACCTCTGATTAATCAGGTGGTTTCTCAATTTTTTTTGAGGAATCACCTGTTTGTTTCTTCCTCCTTCGTCTTCTTCGATGCTTAATTACCTGTCTTTCATCATTCAAGCCATCGGTTAATTTAAAACAATTTAATTGATTGGGAAGAGGTATACCTGGTTTGGTTGAAGGGTAAACTTTTTCTTCATTACTTGTCCTCAGATGTTCATAAGCATCGAAGTTTACCTCTTTTCCATGAATTCTAACTGCAACCAAACTTTGATCAATATCCACCATTATTTTTGCAGTCTTCATGAAAGGTCTTCCAAGGATCAGTAGGATTTCAGTATCCTCCTTCATATCCAGTACCACAAAGTCAACCCTGAAGTGGTACTCATCAACTTTTACCAATACATCTTCCACAATCCCCATAGGTTTTTTTACAGAGCGATCAGCAAAACTGTAAGTTTGTCTTAGCTTCCTTGAGCTCAAATTCACCAATGCGTTTTATTAATTCGAGGGGTATCAGATTGATGTTAGCCCCTAAATCTAACAAAGCATTCCTAATGTTGATATTTCCAATAGTTACAGGAAAGGTGAAACTCCCCGGATCTTTACATTTTTCAGGGTTATGATGGCAGTACAGTTTGTTTCTTGCTCTTCATTCACAGGCTCTTGTATATTTTTTTTGTTTTTCATTTTTTTCATTTTTTTCTATTTTTTCACTTTCTTTTTCTTCTTCTTCTTTCTTTTTCTCATTCTTTTCTTTACAATAAATTTTCACAACTTTACAATTTTTAGAAGAAATAGCATTACATTGTTCCCTTGGGTTTTGAGTGTTTGCAGTAAACCTAGAATTTTTCAATTCAGCTATTTCTTTTACAAGCTGACCCATTTGTAAGTCTAATGCTTTTCGGGCAGCTTCATTTGTCTCCACAAATTGCAATAACTGTTGGATAGATTCCTCAATCCTTGTCAATCTTGCATTATCAATTTGTGATTGTTATGGTTTAAATTGATTGTTAGGAGGTCGGTTGGAAGGTCTAGCATCTTGTCTCCAGCCAGAATTCTGATTCTGCCATCCCTGTTGAAAATTGTTAGGAAACGAATTACCATAATTGAAAGGGAAGTTACCCAATGGTATTCTTTGATGGTTCAGAAAATTGGCTTGCTCTTGCTCATTTCTGTCAGGGGCACAGTAACCACATGGTTGTTCACCCATGCACTGTATACATTGTTTCAATTGAGCGGGGGGTGGTGATGTCACTTGTGCAATTTGAAGTTTCTTTAGTTGTTTGCTTATGGCTTCAATTTGTTGGGTCAGCAATTTTTGCTGAGCCAATACTGCATTATTTACTCCCAATTCGAGCATACCTGGCTTCCTTGGTGTATTACCTCTTTCATGTTTTGCTTGGCGATCACTAATAGACATTGATTCCAATATCTCAATAGCTTCTTCCACGGTCTTGTTCTTTAAAGAACCACCTACACAAGCATCTAACATTATCTTGAACTGAGGTAATAAACCATGGTAAACGATTCTTACCTTTTCGGCATCATCCAGGTTGTGGTTTGGACACTTTCTCAAAAGTGCCTTGAATTGTTCCCATGTTTCTCCTAATGATTCATCATTATTTTGAGAAAAAGAATGTATGGCTGTCATGGCTTCAAAGTATTTTGAAGGAGAATAAAATCTTTCCTAAAATTTTCTTTCAACATCGGACCAGTTTGCAAAACTACCTGGTGGGCAAGATTTAAACCATTCTTTAGCTTTACCAATCAATGAAAAAGAAAATAATCTCATATAAACAGATTCTTCTTGATTGGGTTCAAAACCAATTATGCTGCATAACTCATAAAAAACAGTTAAATGTTCATACGGTTCTTCATGATTTAAACCAGCAAATTGATTATTTTGAATAATATTTAAAGTAGCAGGTTTAATCTCCACTGGCATAACAGGTCCTTGAAACATTCCCAAAACTTGGGGTGGACCATTAATAACAGCAAACTGTCCCAATGTTCTCCTTTCAGCAGCCATATTTGAATTTTCAAAAATTTCAGAGGTAGAAGAAGAATTAGTTTGTGTTTTAGATTTCAAAGACTTGATTTTCTTTACAAACCTTTCTATCTCAGGATCAAAATAAATTTTACCTACGGTAGATCGGGTTTGCATACACAAACTAGACAAAGAAAGTTAGTATAATAATAAGTAAAAGTAAACAAATAACAAAAATTTAACGAAGGTAAAAATATTTACCACGGTAATTAAAAATTTACTATTTTACTGAAACAATTCAATCCCCGATGACGGCACCAGAAAACTTGTTAGCCCGGTAATAATGTTTTAACTATTTGTGTTTACCACCGGGTCATTAATTGGCAAGCGCACCAACCGTTTGTAGTTTTCAAAATTTAGATATCGTTCCACTGGGATTGAAAGTCCAATAACAACAGTAATTTCCTAGTCTGTAACATCCTACGTTCATTTACATTTATTTATATTTAATTAGTTAATTTTCGCAATAAATTTTTTGCTTTAAATAAATATCTAAGTCTTAATGTAAAATAATATTTACTTCTCTTAAACCCAATGAAACTGATAACCGATCAGAAACTGCTTCACCTGCTCCTAATACACAATGGCGATACTTACCCTTGAAATAGTAATGAAACGAACGCAAGATAATATCCGATTGGGAATACCTTACTTGGCCAAGTAGAATTAGGAGCGACGGGAGAAGAAGGACGGAGGAAGGAAAAGAAGACAGAGGGGAAAAAGAAGAAAAACAAGGATCACTCACGTGAGCGGACCCCAAGGTGCCTGAACGACTCGAGAGTTGCTTAAGCGAGTGTCGACTCGCTTGAGTGAATCCCTCCTGAAATCTGAGCGAATAATACACACTAGCGACCTCCCGAGAGTTCACCCGGAAAAATGGTTCACTCGACAATCGGATTTCAATCGGAAAACACACTACTTCCATTCACTCGGTCATTCTACATTTGACTCGCTACTACTCCTTACTTAGGGAGCTTCGTTCAGTCAGAACTCTCTCGGGAATAATTCAACTTCTTTTGCTCGTTTATTTCTTCTCCGGATACCCTTACTCAGTGAATACTCTATTCTCACTTCTCTCAGAAGAAGTTCAAATTCCCACTCGGCCTGTCTAATTCCTCATCACTCGGAATCTCTACACATTTCCCTCACTCGAAATTCTCTCCTTATCAATTCCATTCGGAACCTCCTAACCTTCCCCGGCTCGTTTGATTACCCCTCACTCGGGGATAATTCTGTTAACTAACAAGTTGCCCTAGCTCCCATGAGATTATATAGACAGACAGCAATGTATTTAAAAAAATGTAAATTTGTATCCGATTCAGTCTTAGTTAACACAGCTAATAATATCACTCGGAAATTACTCATACACACATATAACTCTACTGAATCACTCAAAGTCACTCGGACCCTGGCATCGATCTCCCCCTTGGCGCGACTCCATGGCTCCTCCCTCCTCCCTGTCACTGGTTACTAAATTGAAACAACAGTAAGGGTGAGTGTTTGGCATTATAATTAATATAGAATAAAATTTATCAAGTCATATATATATACATATACATAGAGTACGCTTAGTTGCATTTTCTTCTCTCGGTAATCATGACACATCACATTCGGTAATTAATTCATACCTTGGCCATTAGAATAAACTTCACTCGGAAAACATAAGAAATATCACTCGGTAAATATATGCATCACAACTTTTCAATTATCATAACTGACTCTCAGATAAAATTTGACACCTAGTATCCGGATACTAAAAGGATCGACCTTCAGCTGGGAGTCCGACTTGACATCCCGTGAACCCGACTTGGTTCACCGAGCCCGACTTGGCTCTCCCTCAACCACTGGGTCAAAGACCTCTGGGTAGCTTAACTGGGTCCGACTTGACCACTGAAGCCGAAACAGGGTAATTCATACCGTTGGTCGTCCTCCACCACATAATCAATTATCATTATATAAACATAAACATGTCATTCTGATTACTACTGGCAACTAACAGAAACTGTCCTGTGCTCACAGCGCATGGTGACCGACTCGTCCAACCCCTCAACAGAACATACTGATTATCTCAATCATCACGTATTTCAGGCTATTATAAGTTATCTACACATGCATTCACATACAACATGTTCACATCACTTCAGCATCAAACAATTTAAGTTTCATAACAGAATTAATTCCACCACGCACCCGATCTTCAGCTGACCGATGAACACAATGACACACACACAAACATAAGCACACCCCACTACTCAATAACATTTTCTTACTCTGTTCATACTTTTCAGTGACTCGGATAGGAATAAATCTTATTCTAATTAATCATAACATGAACATCCCCCTTACCTTGGTTCCACGCTTCGATAATCTGCTCCCTGTGTCGATTCCTTCCTCTGAGCACTGGGTTCACAGTCTCAGTTCCGTCATGCAGTCTTTCGTTGCTTAACCTACTACTTACGGATCAGAAGGTAAAGCCCGTTACTTCAACGCCCTTAGTTCATAGGCCGTATTTGGGCTCACACTCACCAAAGGAGTGGAGAACAGACTCGAATACAGCCATGCATGGCCCTTGACCACTAGAGAACGAATGGGATAAGGGGTCACAGATAAAACGGATGAGTGGGCTCACCTTGAGGCCTCGATCACAGGAATGGATTTCGATAGAAGCTCAGACACAAATGGAGTCCTTCTCCAGGGCATGCAACTCAGCATTACGAGAGGAGAAAACGAAAGAGAAGGGACAGACCAACAGAAGAAATAACTCGTAAATAATGAAGAGGGAAGGAAGAGAATCTCCTTTTATATATAAAGTTCAGGGGCAAGATCATCCTTTCCTTTATTTTATTTGTGTTCTCATTAAATTTTAGTCAATTTCACCACATTGAACTATTTCATAGTTATCAAATTAACTACACTTATTTATTCCTTCAACGTTTCATTATTCACGATTCTCTAATACTTTGCGAGAGTATAGGCCCAGTCTGGATACCGGCCAACCGACATTCCAACATAGTGCCCATACCTCAGAAATCCGAGCTACTGCTTGAGAGGTCGGATCTCTCATCCGTTCTCACCTCTTGGTTGTGTACACCTGTTGTTTCAGTCATTATAAGAGGTTGATCCGGGCTATAGCTCCGAGTGAAGCGCTCTCCTCACATCGGTTAGTCCAAGACCGTACGTCTTTGTCCGTTCTTTCTTGTACATTTTTTCTTCAACCCCGTCTGCCCGCGCTTCTGAGACTGATCTTGACACCGGATTTCCCGACTCCGGCTCAGACAGAACAAATACTAAATAAATTTCTAAAACATTTACTAACATTTTTCCACTTTTATAATTTTCATTGAACATCAGGGATGTTATATGGTCACTATGGTAAATGAAAATAAACTTATAGACAAAAGAATGATTTATATAGAATTTATACAATATTCACAGGATAGCATGGTTGAATTGTTCATGAGATAAAAAGAAAATAAAAATCTATCTAAAAAGTTGAGTTTAAATCTAGAATAGGTAAGATACTTGAGAATTAAACACAGATACACAAATTATGTTGGAAATTGGATCCCTAATCTAGAATAACATTGAGGACTCAAGACATGCATATTTAATCATCAAGTTGCATATCATTGCAACTTAAAATCATTATAACTGATCCCTCGTGATATAAATTCTAAGAATTCACCATAAAGTCCGATCCCTCGTGAGCTTTCTCAGTAAAAACTTACATTATGTCCGGGCCTTATAGCAACAATGGTTAACAACCCCTATAGAATTGAGATACCAAGGGTATTCTAACTTTTACTTTCATCAAAACAAGTTTCAATACAGCATGACTAATCATTCTCCTATTTGACATTCACACTAATAAAACAAGTTTCAATACACATGAAAATCATTCTCCCGTTTGACGTTCATATTAATAAAAGATTGAAATACTAACATGGACTTGAATCATAAACATGTAGAGGTCGAATTCACAACATTATACTCAATAGATTAGTTCACCAATTCCAACATAAACAGATTAGCTACACATGGTAAAAGTAAAGATAACACTTACAAAGTTTAACATTACGAAGGTGATGAAGAACTTCACGATACAACGATCACAATACAACAATCACAATACAACAAAACACTCTCAAGTATCTAGAAAACTATTCTAGAACTAAAAACTCACAAAAGAAATACTCAAAGTTGAGTACAAAGAGAGAAAAGAATGAGAATGGAATGATGGAATGGGATGGGGATGGCCCTATTTATAGGGCTGAGCAAGGGTGCTGACGCTACGGGTTAGTCCCCTGACTCAGCCTCCATTAAACATCTCAAAGTGGCCATGAGGGAATTATTAAATGAATCATGCCTTGCCACTTGTCCCTGTCCCCCATTCGGTTTTGGCCATTTGTGCTGAGTGGGGTGGCCAATAATGGGTCAAAGCTGAGTGCTTGGCCAAGCTGGATATGGAGTCCACGCAGCTCTGACGCTACGCGTGGCTGTGACACGTAGCGTCAGCATCAAAAGTAACCATGCTACGCGTGGGGTTGATGCTACGCGTCAGCTCCTCCAGTATCTTTAATTTTCTCTTGAATTTTCTACTTTTTCACTACAAAACTAGAGAAAATTGATCAAGGGCAGATTATTTCCAACAACATCCATTTATTGAATTTAAAACCTAATTTTCTAATAAATTAAACTAATTTTTATGATTTTTGTGAAATTTTTATTAAAGCTTTTATTGAAAATTTGAGGACTAACAATGTGTATAGATTATAAGCGGTTGAATGATTCCACTGGAAAGGATCACTTCCTTTTACCTTTTGTGGACCAAATGCTTAAAAGGTTGTGTGGCCATGAGTATTACTATTTCCTAGATGGGTATTCAGGGTACAACCAGATTATGGTTGACCCAAAAGACCAAGTAAAATTACTTTTACATGCCTATATGGAATCTTTGCTTATAGGCACATGCCTTTCAGGTTATGCAATGCTCCAGCCACCTTTCAAGGTGCATGCTGGCAATTTTTGGAGATACTGTAGAGAAGTTCATAGAGGTGTTTATGGATGACTTCTCTATGTTTGGAAGAGATTATGATACCTGTCTACAGAATTTGGCCAAGGTTTTAATGAGATGTCAAGAGACTAACCTAGTCCTTAACTGGGAAAATGCCATTTTATGGTAAGAGAAGGGATAGTCCTTGGCCACAAAGTCTCTAGGAAAGAATTGTAGTAGATCAGGCCAAAATAGAGATGATTGAAAAACTTCCTTCCCCTGTTAATGTCAAAGGGATAAGGAGTTTTCTGGGCTGTGCAGGTTTTTACCACATATTTATAAAAGATTTCTCAAAAATTGCAAAGCCATTAACTGATTTACTTGTGAAAGTTGTTGTATTTGTTTTTAATGAGCATTACTCAATAGTGTTTGCAATTTTGAAGGAAAAATTAATCTCAGCCTCTATCCTTGCTGCACCAGATTGGTCTTTACCTTTCGAACTTATGTGTCATGCAAGTCATTTTACTGTGGGGGCTGTATTAGGCCAAAAGAAAGGTAACTTAACCCATGTTATCTACTATACAAGTAAAGTGTTGAATAAGGCACAAGTTAACTACACCACCACTGAGAAAGAGATGCTTGTAGTGGTGTATGCTTTTGATAAGCTTAGATCCTATTTGATAGGTGCCAGAGTGATAGTATATATTGACCATTCAGCACTTAATTACTTGCTGACAAAAAAGGAATCAAAGCCTAGATTGATTAGGGGTGTCCTTTTACTACAAGAGTTCAATTTAGAAATTAAAGATAAAAAGGGCATAAAGAACTCTGTAGCGGACCAACTGTCTCGTCTAGAAAAGAGGTAGTGAATTAGTTCCTATCAAGGAAGAATTTCCAGATGAGTGGTTGATGAAAATAGAACAAAGTCATGGTATACTGACATGGCAAATTTTAAGAGTGTAGCTATGGTACCTGAGGGAATGACATCCCAAATGAGGAAGAAATTCTTTCATGATAGCAAAAGTTTTCTATGGGATGATCCCTTGCTATACAAGGTTGGATTAGATGGGACAATTAGGAGATGTGTGCCTGAAAGTGAAGAAGAGAGAATCCTTTGGCATTGCCATGATTCCCATTATGGAGGGCACCATGACTCCTCAAGAACTGCTACCAAGGTGCTGCACTGTGGCTTCTATTGGCCTACAATCATTCAAGATGCTAAGACTTATATTCAGAGGTATGATAAATGCCAAAGAAGTGGGGGACTCTCTACTAAAGCCGGCATGCCTCTAACTAACATTTTAGTGGTGAAGCTATTTAATGTGTGGGGAATAGACTTCATGGGACCTTTCCCAAAGTTTTTTTCATATGAATATATTTTAGTGGTAGTGGATTATGTTTCAAAGTGGGTAGAAGCTATACCCACTAGAACCAATGATGCACATGTGGTATTGAGGTTTGTGAAAAAAAACATATTCTCAAGGTATGGACTACCTAGAGTGATATGAAGGGTCTCACTTTTATAATAGAATAATGGAAAAGGCCCTGAAACATTATGAAGTGCTCCATAAGGTGTTAACTCCCTATCATCCATAAACTTGTAGACTAGTAGAGTTGTCAAATAGGGAAATCAAGAGAGTCCTTGAGAAAGTTGTAGGTAAATCTAGGAGAGATTGGTTTACAAAATTAGATGATGCTTTATGCGCTTACCGCACAACTTTTAAAACTCCAATTGGCATGTCTCCTTATCAACTTATGTATGGTAAGGCCTACCATCTTCCTATGGAGTTGGAACATAGAGCTTGGTGGGATACAAAGTTGTTAAACATGGAATTTGATCAATCTCAAGAAGAAAGGGTCCTGAAACTTCATGAGTTAGATGAGTTTAGATTACAAGCCTATTATAGTGCCTCTCTGTATAAGGAAAGGAAAAAGAGATGGCATGATAGGAAGCTTGAGAGGAAAGAGTTTCAGGAAAGGGATAAAGTCTTGTTGTTCAACTCTAGGTTGAGACTTTTCTCAGGAAAACTTAAGTCCAAGTGGTCTAGCCCTTTTGTGGTTAATGAAGTATTTCCTTATGGTGCTATTAAGGTAAAAGAGCCAGAAACTGGTAGAATGTTTAAGTTTAATGGTCAAAGACTCAAATTCTATTTTGGAGGTGAGTTTAATAGGCAAAAGGCCTTAGTAGAATTATACACTCCTGCCTAGTAGTCATACATCAAGCTAGTGACGTTAAAGAAGCGCTTTAAGGAGGCACCCTTGAATCTTTTTTTTCTTTCATTTTATGACTGGACATATAATTCATAATGAGAAATAAATAAATGTTTCTAAAAAATAATAATAATAATAAATAAAAATAAAATTTATATATTTATTAATAGAAAAGAGGCAAAGAAATTTTTGAAAAAAAAAGTATTGAAATAAAAGATTTAGCAAGAGGGTTATTTAAGTGTTGGCGTTAGTATGTTAGAATAAGGGTTGTCTACGCCTGTTTGTCTTCTTAGAGTCCATAGTTGAGTGTAGGTACGTTCCCCTATAGCGTACTCACGCTTGCTTTCTATAGCTCATGGTGGTTTATACTTTGAGTTGCGCGTTACTACGCCATACCCAGAGTGTGCTTACGCTCCTATTCTAACCATCTTTTGTGTCAGGTCTTTATCAGGCGTCTTCACGTGGGCTCCAAGCGTCCTTATTTGTACCCACTATGAAAGTTAAAGTAAAAAGCTCCAGGAGATGAGTGTATTAACACTCTTTTCTAGTGTGCCTACGCCAATACTCTAATTATCTTTCATTGTATCCTATTGATTATACGTAATCACGCCTTCTCTTTTATGTTCTTACGCTGGGTGGATAGAAAAATCAGGTGTTGTCCTTTGCTTGCGTGGTCCTACGCCTAGTGGAGCGTGCTTACGCTAACCCTCTGATCATATTCTATTTTATTCTTTTGATTATGCGTAATCGTGCCTTCTCTTTTGCGTTCTTATGTCGGGTTCATAGGAGAATGAAGTCCTGATTCATTGGTTGCACATTCTTACGCTTTAGTGTAGTGTACTTACACGTTGATTCTGCTATGTCAATTATTCCTTGTATTGTTTGAGCGTGTTGACGCACAGCTCTGCGTGTCTACACACATATCCTGACTTCTCTCCTGTTGTTTCCCTTTTCTGAGCGTGTCTATGTTGAGCTGGGGCATTCTTATGCCCAGTGCAGATAGTGCCCATTTGGCAGTGTTTGTAACATCCCAATTTTAAAGTTAAATGCCGAATGAAAAATAAACTATTAAGGTTTTTATTTCAAAGTGAGAAGTTAATTGATAATCATAATCGGATTAACTTAAGGAATAATGACAATTTAATTAAGGCATAGTTGGTGAAAGATGGCTGATTGTGATTGGCGAGTTACGTGAGTGGGCTGCGACTCACGTTCTCCCATCCCACTTCCTTCTCTTCGCATGTATATATATACCCTGTATCACCGTGGATACTCGTTCTTTTCCACTGCTGCATCCTCTCTTTTCTTCTTCCTCGTTTTTATCCTCTTTTCCCTTCCCCTGTTTTGCTCTTCGTTTTTGGAGAACGCAACGACAGTGCTGAAGGAAGGTCAGAGTCCCCTTCAACTGGTGGAAGACGACCATTGAAGCAGAGGAAGAACAACTTCTCCTCCCCGAGCTGATTTCAGAGTGCGACGGTGCGAAGGAGATCTGGACGAGTCGGATAGAGCGTCAGACCAAACGTTGAGAGTAAGAGAGCTACTTGAGTTCCTTTCCGTAGGTAGGGGGCGCTTGCATGCCAAATGCATGGTCCACGAACGGTACGGGATGAATGTATTGCTTAAAGTGTGTGCATGTGTTTGTGACGATTGAATAATATGCATGATTGTTGATTTTGGATCCTGTGTGTAAGATAGTAGTTGTACAATAATTGCATGTGATCCAGATAGTGGTAATGTAGCCTGTTAGCCTTGTTATAGACGAATGAAATGCATGGTCCTATCTCTGTTAACACTGTGAGAACATGAACGTGTGATTGTTGGTTGATTTGTCAGACGATATTACCTTGACTGTCCGATTGCTATGCATATTGTTATGGCTGGCAAAGTATATGTAAAGACCGTGTTGAATCTGTTCCTACTACGATGGTTGCGAAGGAGGTATCAGTTGAGTAATGATGCTTGCTGGTAAATGCATTAGCTGCATGTGTAAGAATAGGGTGACCCGTGGAAGGTCTAGAGCCTCGAGGGAATGGCTTCCAGCTACAGTCCTTGGCTAGATCCTGTGAGAGCTCGTGGTAGCCGTAGGAGCTAGAGATGAGTCTCGAGACGTCAATGGGAGACCGGTACCACACGGGAAGAGCTGATGGACGAGCGGCCAGTAAGAGGGAAACTGTAACTGAAAGTCATTACTTAAGTCGGATCCGCAGGCATGCATGTAGATATGATGCTGATTAAGATAGTACGCATAGCATGTGTTGAGTATTATGGATGACTTTCTAATGTGTGGATGCATGTGTACGTGTGAATAGAGATGAACTTTATGTAGTATGTATGTTATAGATATCATTCTGATTTGCTTGGTCTTAGTTTAACCTGAATACGACTGAGTGAAAGTAAGTATGCGTACTGGCATTGATACCGAGTCTTTGATTATCATTTTGCATGTAAAAGCTCACCCCTACAGTGGTTACATTTTTCAGTGAATATCCCTCGGAATGAAGGATGAAGAAGAGGCCGAGTGCAGAGCAGAGAAACCGAGCGCTATGGAATATATGTGTATATGTAAATACTGTGTATAAGGTCTTGTTAAGCCTTGGCCGGCTCGTATTTTGATTTTAGTCCTTATATCTGAACTTGAACACTTTCGGGTAGTGAAAACATGCTAATGCGTTGTAATATTTATTACGTCCCTATATATATATATGTGTGTTGTGTGTTGTTCTATACTGTAGGTGATGTCCGAGTGGTAAATATGGATGTATAAGTATACCTTCCGAGCGTAGGAGATCAGTGTGACTATGGGTAGAAGCGGAGCTAAGTCATTGTTGGAGGAAAGCGAGATAATGAGTCATTCCGAGTGATAAGAGGTTGAATAATCCGAGCGATTGGGGTCGCATAGCCTAGAGTAGGAGTTGGTTCGAATCCCGTGAGTCACAATTATGAAATTTCATGAGTAGAGGATAATCAACGATTTCCAAGTGAGAATCCGCCGAGTGAGTAGTTCATCGACCAGGGAACGACACCTAAGACTCTAAGTGGACCCATTGTAATAGATTAGCAAGTAGCTAAAGAACCCGAGTGGTCCTGGCTTAGTAGGAAAATTAGAGCAGAAAATAATATGGTTACAGAATGAAAAGTAAGTAGAATACCCCGAGTGGCGTAATGGACGTGGGAGTTATCCCGAGTGAGGAGTCTTCATAGATTCCGAGTGAGTGACTTGGAGATCATTTTTGGGTTGCCAATGTATATGTATATGTAATCCGATCGAGTGGAGCCAGAGAGTGGGAATGCTGTCTAAATAGAACTGGTACGTATTAAGGGGTGTGAACACCTCTTTTGGTCCGGTCCAAGTGGAATGAATTTTTTTTTACTGAATTCTAATTCAGAATGGTCAAATTCGAGTTGAATGGCTCCAAAATAATCAGAACTGAGCGAAATAACTCAGAATGAAGCTTTTCCAAGTGAAATACAGCCCTGGTGGAGATAAATCCGAGTGGAAAAACTCAAAAATGATCAAATCCGAGTCAAAATGAAGCATTTCCGAGTGGAATGACTCAAAAATGATCAAATCCGAGTGGAATCACTGAGAATGAGTCATTTCTGAGTGAAATGCTCCCCTGTTAAAGTTGAATCCGAGTGGATAGCTCCCCTGCCAAGCCAGCCCGAGTGGAATGTGCGCCTGTTGGGTCAAATCCGAGTAAAATTACTCAGAATGGATCATTTCCGAGTGGCATGTGCCCCTGTTAGAGTAAATCCGAGTGAAATGACTCAGATTTCATCCATTCCAAATGAAAAATAACCCTTTTAAAGGAGAATCCGAGCGGAAAATCCCCTACTTCAACCAATCCAAGTGGAAAAGGGGACTGACCTTGAATAGATGCTGCCCAAAGCTATTTTCTGAGTGAAATGATTGCTGATTGAAGTAAATCCGAGTGAGTATCACTCAATTGGAGGGGAATCCGAATTGAAAATACCCAAATTCCAAGTTCTGAGTGAGGAAAAAGTGGTTTCCGAGTGAAAATTGCCAAAATCTCAACTTCTGAGTGAGGAGAGAGTTGTTTCCGAGTGAAACTGCCCAAGATTCCATTTTCTGACTGGAAAGCAAGACTGAATCCGAGCGGGTTGAGGTTTACTTCCCAACCGGTTGACAACATGCCGAGTGAAGGTTCAAGCAGAAGGATTGCCGAGCAAGATTTCAAAGTCTTTTAAAGAACATGAACCGTTGCCAATTGAGCCATTTATCCTCACCGAATCGTCTTTCAAAGTCAAAAACCGACTGAATCCTGCACCAATTCCGAGTCATCCTTGTCAGTTAGTTTTCTAAGCCAATCTTCACTCATCCTTCAAATAAGGAGCCGACTGAATCATTTGCCCCAGTTCCGAGTCAGTCCCTTCAAATCAATCCCGAACCATTACTCTTCGAACCAATTCCGAGTCATATTTCACACAATTTCCGAGCCATTTCAGTCAGCACCGAGTGAGCCATCCTCTCACTCGATTTCCGAGTGACTTTCCCCCATTCCCGAGTGAAGTTCACCCAATTCCGAGTCATCCTTTACCCATTTCCGAGTCTTTCTCTTCGATTTTCAATCGGCTCCGAGTCATCCTTTACCGAATCGATTTTCAATCTTCGATCGGTTTTTAAGTAACACCCATTCCCTTGTCATCCCTCCTCAAGCCAATTACCGAGCCCACTTCCACCAATTTCCGAGTCACCATTTACACCCAAAACTCACCCAGATTCCGAGTCACTCTTTTAACCATTTCCACTCAACCTCCAAGTCACTTTTTACCTATTTTAGTCGGTTCCGAGTTACTTGTCACTCGGTTCCGATTGAATGTTTCACAGCAGCCTCACACCGAGTAAAACATATACTCGGCCTTTCATAGGAGGACTCTTCCCAGAAGAATTCTCACTCGGAAAGGTGTATTTTTCACTCGGCCTTCTACGGGAAATGCTTCATTCCACTCGGAATTGACTCCAATATGGACGAATACTGACTGGGAGACTGATCCGAGCCATCCTCACTCGGATTTCAGCCATCCTCACTCGGATTGACACTATTTTCACTCGGATTCCCACCAGGTCCCCCTGTTAGCCCGTGCTGACTTGGATTCCACCACCCAAGTGGATCCAGGAATCCTGGGGGTGGCAGACAGGTGGCAAACAGGGGTGGAAGTGGGGGGAATTAAAAATTCCCACCCAGCCGTTGTCCCCCACTTCACTCCGAGTGGAAGCCTGAGCTGGCATTCCACTCAAACTAGCCTATAAATAGGCAAGGGATTGAAGCGTTGGAGGATTCAGGCATTCTTAGAGGAAAAACTAAGCCTTGATTCTCTCTCTCACACGTCCAGCCCCTTTCAGCCACCAAATATCTCCCAGCACCCTCCTCTCACCCTTTCCAACAACCCCCACTCATCCTTCTTCTCACCTAAACCGAGCTCCTCTCTCACACGTCCAGCCCCTTTCAGCCACCAAATACCTCCCAGCACCCTCCTCCCACCCTTTCCAACAGCCCCCACGCATCCCCCTCAAGTCCACCAAATCCGACCTCCTCACTCCTCTCAACTCCAACACTGTCCCTCTTCTCACTCAGTCTCACTCGGTATCTCACTTCTCACACGGTAAGCTACTACTTTCACTCGGTATTTTCCCATTTCATTCGGTTTTACCATTTTTACTCGGTTTTTCCTCAATTTCACTCGGTATTTTCCCATTCCACTCGGTTTTTACCATTTTTTACTCAGTTTTCCTCAATCTCACTCGGTTTTCTGCTTTTCTCACTCGGTATTTCATTTTTTACTCGGTTTCCTCCATTTCCACTCAGTTTTTCCATTTTCACTCAGTTTTTCCCTCTTTTTCACTCGGTTTTCCCTTCTCCCACTCGGTTTTCACTCATTTTTCCTTCTGTTTTCTGAACTTACTGTTTCCCTTCCTCTTTTGTAGCTTCCGCTACCTTTCCCTTCCGCTTCATAGTAAAATATAATAAAGGGAAATAAATGCTTACTATGTTTTCTTTCAAATCTAAATAAAGATAAAAAAAGAAACAAATCATTTTTAAACAGTGTCGTACGGGAGCACTCCCGTCTACACAACCTCTTTAGGATTCGTACACGTGCGAAGAACTTCGCCTTGTACGAGTTCCCCACCTCAGTGACATCCATCATCATCTCCCAAGTCTTTTCCTAAAAGAAAAACACTCAGAACTACGTAACCCTGATTTCTTGATAATTCAAGAATACGTAGGAGCAGGACCTCAACTCCTGTCGGGCCCATCTTTCTTATTTCCTTTTTTGATTTATTTCCTCACTTTCATGTTTCTTTCATAAATGTTCTTCTTTTTGGTCGCTTCCGTGAAAATCAATTTAGACTTGACGTCTTGTTGGTTTCCCCCTAATTTTTGCTCAAGCCTCGCCATAATTCATAGGGAAGGGATACTTAGGATGAGACGTCCTGCTTATCTCTTTCCTATCCTTTTTTTTATTCGAGAATGTCCAATTTAGGCGTGACGCCTTATTAGCATTCTCTTCCTCTCTCTGTCTCATATCGAAGTCGAGTTTAATTCGGATGAAACGTCCCATTGACCTCGCTTCGACATTCTCAGTTTGTACAGTTCTCTCACTCCATTCTGTCATTTTTAAATAAAAAATACAACAATAAAAGGGAAGAGATAAACCATGTTTTGTAAGGCTATTTATATTGCGCATTTTCAATCTTGGTACTGTTTTTGACAGGCGATGTAGGGTGCTAATACCTTCCCTACTCGTAACCGACTCCCGAACTTGAATCTCAATTTTTAACCAGTGCTTTACTGAACTTAGTTTTTTCCAATGTTTTTTCCTATGGATAAAAACGTTGGTGGCGACTCCCTGTTTCATCCTACACTCCTTTCTCTCTTTCTCGCCGCGCCGTCACAATCTTGGTTGCGACAGATGGCGACTCCACTAGGGAACACTTAAGAGAGTCAGGCCAGTTTGGTTGAAAGCGCGTTTTTTATATTAGCCTTTGTTTAGCTTGGATTTCTTCCCCTTGTTTTTTATTTTTTCCATTGATTATTGTGAATGTTCGTTATTGTTTTAAATTGCATTTTGTTATTTGCTTTATCGTCCATGTTCTGTATGATTGTTGAACCCTAGGGTAGAGGACTATGTTACTTTTCTGCAATTATTGAACCCTAGGGTAGACGACTGTGTATATTTGTTCTGTGTTTGTTCTCTGTGTAGAATGGTGTAAGGTAAAAAGGTATTGAATGCCCTTTCACACACTACACTCACAAATTACTCGCACACACTTATGAGTGGCGCCCTATACCCGGGCCCCAAATGAAACTTAAGTTAGGAGGGGTTGGTATACAGAATCGTATAGGATGTACTTCCTATCCGGTGATCGTGAGAACCCCAACTAGAGTTCGGCCTCTTATGACATACGCACCTAGTGGTTCCCCACTGTTGCGTCCCTGTCATGGGTAGGATCTTGGCTCTAGTGACCTTCTAGAAGTCTAGTACAAGCCACTTGGTGTGAAGAGCCACTTTTAGACAAGCCTAGGGTCCAGAGGAAACCTTCAACAAAACCCGATTCAGGTCACGAAAGGGCAAACTTTACTTTACCTTATGTCATTTTCACTTTCCTGTTATTAAAAAAAAAGGATTATCTATCATCCAAAGATTCGCTTAGTCTTGGAAAATCTTTGGAAAACATAAGTATTCTTAGGGTGAATGGATGATCCTCTTTTTTTTTTGTCATGTAACTCTAGTCAGAAGTCATGGGTTCTCTTAATCGTCAAAAGAAAAATCCACACACAAAAAATTTTTATAATTCATTTCCCTCTGGTTGAAGTGGCAATGACGATTGGGAAAAACCTACGACTTTTGAGCTCGCATGAGTTTTAAAAATCCATGTTCTCCCCACTTTTTTTAACTTGTATCAAATCCCGGGGAGGAACATTGGTTTTTAGGACTTGATAATAACTGATTCCATTTTTTGTCTTGATGTTCGCAGGGGACGATTCCGAATTTGTCGGTATTTCTAAGACAATATGGAAATTAACATGGGACACAGCAATTGTGATATAGGGGTGACTGAATTAAAGAAGTTATTGCACCTCAAGGCTAGAAAGGTCAATACTAACAGTTTACAAGCACTAGGGAGAAAACTGAGCTTGACACAGAAGATGACTTTCACAAGGAAGTATGGGAAGATCCTGAAACTTTTAGAGCTCTGGCTCAATTTTATGACCCACCTCTCCGTTGTTTCACTTTTCAAGACTTTCAACTGGCACCCTCCATAGAAGAATTTGAACAAATATTGGGGATGCCAATGGAGGGACAGATTCCTTATCGCCATTTGGACCATCATGCGTCAGTCACTTCTGTCGCTCGTATTTTGAAGGTCCATCCTGAAATGTTAAAAGGAGTACAAATGAACAAAAACCAGATTCCCGGATTTACTAGGGAATTTCTGGAGAAGCACATGCATTTCCTGGCAGAGAGGGAAGAATGGGAAGCTTTCATTGATACCTTGGCTCTCACTATTTATGGAGTTGTCTTATTCCCTAACTTAGACAACTACGTAGATTATGATGCTATAGGTGTCTTCACCGCTCGCAAGCACAGACTGGAAAATCCCGTCACAGCAGTATTGGCCAATGTCTATTGCACCTTGGATTTCTGCCATACCCAAGGAGGAAAGAGGATTATTTGTTGTTTGCCTGTTCTATATGTGTGGCTCACATCCCACGCTTTTCATCAACTATGCAAAGCCGAGTGTCCCATCTCTGATTTGAAGTTGTGTCAGTTGGCAACGAAGAATGGGCGTGAGTGGGCTAATCACCTTGTAGGCCTTACAGCAGAAAAGGTGAGGTGGTGTCCTCAATGGCTAGAAGTTGAGTCCATCATTTATAGCTGTGGGGGATATCCAAATGTTCCTCTAATGGGGACACAAGGTTGCATCAATTATAATCCTGTTATTGCTAAGCAGCAGTTGGCTTATCCTCTACTTGGGCCGCCAGACGAAGCACTACTTACTCCTTTTGTTCTGTACTATGCGAATGGGAATTACACCTCCACTATTCAGGACATAGCCAATGCCTGGAAGAAGGTCCATAGGATGGGCAAAGAACTGGGAGCACGAAGCCACGCTGTGAGAGTTGAATACTTAGATTGGGTGGTGAACAGAGTCTCCATCGTGAAATTACCTTTCAAGAGCCCTTCATACCAACCTGAGGACACAGTTCCTCCGCCGTGCATTGTAGAGGACAAGGTTACCATATCGCTAAAAGCCCAAGTAGAAGAGCTAAAGGCAAGGAATCAAAAACTGGAAGAAGATCTCCTGAAGTGCCAACAAGAGTGCGCTCTCCATAGGAAAGAGAATTCCGAAGGAAGACATGCTATGGAAGAAATGCGGAAAAAAAGAAAGATTGATGAAGATTACAGAATAAAACAAGATCAATGCCTTCGGGCGGCCAATTCGCAGTTAAAGATAAAAGGTCAACAGAGCGATGCTGTATTGGCCGAAGAACAAACTTTGAAGGACATGCTGGTACGATCCAAGGAGAAGGAAAAGGAGGCTTTGGTGCAGAAAGAGATGTTACAAACCCAAGTCTGTAAATTGGAACTACAGCTAGAGGAAGTAATAAATGCCTGCGAACAAGAGATAAACACAGAGCATAAAAAAGCCCTTGATGCTGAACGACATTGCCAGGAGACTACACAGGCTCTGAGGGTAGAGTTGGCCCAAAGTGACGAAATCGTTCATTCATGGATGGATCGTTTCGCTAAATTGGCTTACCTAGCCAATGGAGTCCTGGAAGATTTTCCCTCAATGTTGGAGCTAGCCGAAGGCATGGTCAATCCCCTGTCCACTCCCAAAGAGATATCCTCATTTCTGAGCTATTGCCAGGAAAGACTGTGTAAAATGAGGGCCATGATTGCCCGAGCTAGGAGTGGCTAAAGTTTTGTAATCCGAATCTTTCTAGCAACATTGTATTGTTTGGGAGAATAAAATAATGAAGCTCTTTTCATCTCCACAAGTCGTCTCATGTTAATTTCCAATATACTGTTATACCGAGTACTTTTGAACGTGACGTTCTGGGGAAAGGTTGAGGAATACGTGTCAAATTCGGAATTGTATCCCGCGTGTGCCCATTTATTTTTCTTTTATCTTCTTTAACTGTTCCCTTTATTTTTCTAACCATTTGTCGTGATTCTTTAGACACTACGGGTAAGCATCCCTACGCGACCAGGCTCAGAAAGAAACTCATGGCCGAAATAGAGCAAGAGAATGAGAACCTCAGAGCTGAGATCAATCAGTTGAAAGAACAAATGGCTGAAATGGCCAAGATGTTCGAAAGGAGAATCGCAGAAAGGGATTCTTTAGCGGAAGTTGAAAATGCTAGGCAGCAATCTCCCATTCTCCAACACGCTCAAGGTCATGCTGGGGGACCGAGCTCAAACCCTGCAGGGCCTACCGTTACTGTTTGCCTTAGTAAGCCGAACCCTGCTCATGTTCAACAACACACTTTTGTTGATAAAGAAGGGAATGTCGTACCCTTCCCACAGTATAGGTTACCCCCAGGCTATTTCCCACCACTCCAAGAAGAGCCAGATTATCAGGAAACAATCCTTCACGCGGCTCAACCAAACATCCCACCTGTCCGGAATCCTCAAACGATTCCGGTCCATACACAGGCTGAACAACCACAAGCTGCCCAAGCCACAGCGGGACACCAAGCCTCGATTCCGAATGAGAGCCCGACACATGTTGACCGACCAGCCAAGAGTACCAGTCACTATGTCATCACAGGTCCAAGTACTGCCACTGCTGCTACCCAGGAAGGAAGATTAGAGTTCTTGGAAAGACGTTTAAGGGAAATAGATGGAATGAATCGATTTGGATTAGGCAGTGCTGCACAACTCTGTCTAATTCCCGACGTTGTTATTCCTCCCAAATTCAAAACGCCTGAATTTGATAAGTATCGGGGGCTGACATGTCCGAAAAACCATCTTACCATGTACTGCCGGAAGATGGCTTCGCATGCCTCCAACGACTCTCTGCCCATCCATTGTTTTCAAGATAGTTTGGCTGGAGCGCCTCTGACCTGGTACAACCATCTTGAACGATCTCGTATATGCTGTTGGGAAGATCTGGCAGATGCTTTCATGCAACAGTATAAGTACAATTTGGACATGGCGCCAGATAGAGTACAATTGCAGAACATGTCCAAGAAAGACAACGAGACGTTCAAAGAATATGCCCAACGGTGGCGTGAAGTAGCAACACAAGTTGACCCACCTCTGTCTGAGAAAGAGGTGATCTCGACATTTATTGACACACTCCAATCGCCATTCTATGACAAGATGATTGGAAGTATTTCATCCCACTTCTCCGATATTGTCACTATCGGAGAAAGAATAGAAAATGGCCTCTGGACAGGGAAGATTGCCCGAGGCCCAGCTGGGGTTAATGCAGCAAGAAGACCCTCCCATGGGGAAGGAAAGAGAAGAGAGGGAGAGACTAATCTAATCTCCCATAATCAGAGAAGAAACCAGCCGAGGCCACCCACCCCGGTCGCCTTTCCATCAACCTATCATAATACACCACATCCATATGTGGCTGCAGTTCAAACACCACCACATTTCCGCCCACCTGTTATGCGACTGCCTGCACCACTACAAGCACCATATCAACCACCACAAGCACCGTACCAACAGCCACAAATGAACCCGCCAAATCCAAATCAGAGAAGGCAAAACAATGACCGTGCCCTACCGCAATTTGATCCGATTCCCATCTCTTACACAGAGCTTCTCCCTTACCTCATCGAAAACACGATGGTAGTGTCGTGCCCTCTAAAGCCACTTCAGCCGCCATATCCTAGAGGGTATAACCCAAATGCACGGTGTGATTACCACGCTGGTGCACCGGGACATTCTACTGAGAACTGCCTGGCACTGAAGTTTAAGGTAAGGGACCTCATCTGGGCCGACTGGATAAGCTTTAAAGAAGGGAGCCCAAGTGTGACAACCAATCCCCTTCCAAACCATAAAGGACCGGATGTCAACGCTATAGAGGGGGATGAAGATTGCATTTCCAAAGTAGAGGACATCCAAATGCCTTTGGAAATCATACACTCCCATATGCTGAAGGTGGGATTAATAGAAGGGTCATGGGATGAAGAGTATAATGACCTCCAGTCCGCAAAGCGAAGGGGCTTCCAGGAAACCCTTCAAAGACTCATGAATGCTCGAGTCATAGAGGTCTGTAAATGCCATGAAGGACGAATAAATATGGTACAAGGACAGGGTAAGGCACGAGTTCCGAAACCCCTGGTCGTATACTATAATAAGGATACGCCAGCAGCTTCGGCTCCTGCCAAGACTGTCTTCACGATAAAGGCACCAACCCCTTTCCCCTTCCAGAGTTCCCACGTTGTGCCATGGAGGTACAATACAGATGTGGTCGTCTCTAATCCCGAAGCGATCAACTCCATGCCATCCTCCTCTATTACAAATATAACCGGAGTGGGAAGAATGACATGGAGTGGAAGGATATATACACCACCTGAGCCCAAACAAGGCAAGACTACCAGAGAAGGAAAAACTGGGAAAGAAGTAGCCTCTGGCGAAACAAAGGGGGCTGTGACTGAAGAGGAAGCCCAAGAATTTCTGAAGTTTATTCGCCGTAGTGACTACCAGGTGTTGGACCAATTGAACCAGACCCCTGCAAAAATTTCCTTGTTGTCTTTGCTAATGAGTTCCGAACCACATCGGAACACGTTGATGAAGGTACTGAGCGAGGCACACGTGAAGCATGATTTACCCGTCGAACAATTCGGAGGCATAGTGGGGCATATCGTTGCCAACAATTACTTAACCTTCACAGATGAGGAAGTACCTATTGAAGGAAGAGGGCACAACAAAGCCCTCCATATTTCTGTGAAATGTCAGGATTATATCCTGGCAAAAGTACTTATGGATAATGGATCTTCTCTGAACGTCATGCCAAAATCCACATTGGCAAAACTGCCTTTCGATGGAACATTCATGAGACCTAGCTCTATGGTTGTGCGGGCTTTTAATGGGACACGTAGGGAAGTCATTGGAGAAATCGAATTGCCTATACAAGTCAGACCCTGTACTTTCCAAGTACTCTTCCAAGTGATGGATATCGTGCCCGCCTACAGCTATTTATTAGGGCGACCATGGATCCATTCGGCGGGGGTGGTCCTCTCCACGCTGCATCAAAGACTAAAATTCATCATCGACAACAAGTTGGTGACTATTTCTGGAGAGGAGGACCTTTTGGTCAGCAAACCCATAACCACTCTATACATTGAGGCCGCCGAGGAAGCCCTCGAAACATCCTTCCAAGCCTTGGAGATTTCCAATGCAACAAGCGTTGTAAAGGTGTCTTTCCCCAACGTACCTCTAATGGTGACGCTGAACATGTTGCGGAAAGGGTACCAACCCGGAAAAGGATTAGGGCGGGATTTAGAAGGCAGAACCCAACTGGTGAGTCTCCTGGAAAATAAAAACAGATATGGTTTGGGATATAAGCCCACTATGATGGATAAGAAAAGGGTTGAAGAGGAAAAGAAGGGGAGGAGAGTTGCTCGCCTTACTGGTCAAGAGATCAACACTACGAGAATCCCTATCTGCGATCTCTATCAGAGCTTTAAGAGCGCCGGAGTGATATATCCGGATCAAGTTGCCATGGTTGAGAATGAGCCTGACCTCAATGTGGAGCTGGTATATGCTTGCCATCCAGATCAAGAGCTGAGCAATTGGGAAGTCATGGAGTTCCCTACAACCATTAACGTTCTATCAGAGTAATCACTGTATTTCATAATTTGGTGGTCCCCTTGCCATGCCCAAGGCTCCGGGACCTATTTTGTAACAAGGGCAGAACTTCTTTATTTTATTTTTGAAAACCAATGAACACATTTTATTTCCCATCACCTCATCTTTGTGCACTCTATTTTTCTCAAACCTGTCACTTGTTTGTTCTCTTTTCACTTTATAATATAACCCGAATGCAGATCCAAAAATGATTTCCCTGAGAACAATGAAAACCTGGATTTATTTCATAACCCTGTATATCCAAATGATTGCGTCTACGAGGAAAGTGAGGAAGACTTTGGACCCTCATCTGAATTGACGAGATTGTTGGAACAAGAGGATAAGGAGATCTGCCCACATCAGGAGGAAATTAAAATCATCAACCTTGGAGGTGAAGGAGAAGATAAAATGATCAAGATAAGCACCTGCCTAAGTAAAAACCATCAAGATGAATTGATTGAACTGCTCCGGGAATTTTGAGATGTGTTCGCTTGGTCATATCAAGATATGCCAGGGTTGGATAACAGCATAGTGGAACATAGATTGCCTCTGAAACCAGAGTGTCCACCAGTTAAGCAAAAGCTACGAAGAATGAAACCGGAAATGCTTCTCAAGATCAAGGAAGAGGTCAAAAAACAATTCGAAGCCGGTTTCTTGGCCGTAGCCAAATATCCACAATGGGTAGCCAACATAGTCCCGGTCCCGAAGAAGGATGGAAAAGTGCGGATGTGTGTGGATTATCGAGATCTAAACAGGGCCAGCCCTAAAGACGATTTTCCTCTTCCACATATTGACATGTTGGTCGATAACACAGCCCAACACTCCATCTTCTCTTTCATGGATGGTTTCTCCAGGTATAATCAGATTAAAATGGCGCCCGAAGACATGGAAAAAACCATGTTCGTCACATTGTGGGGTACTTTTTGTTACAAAGTAATGTCCTTTGGTTTGAAGAACGCAGGGGCGACTTATCAGAGAGCAATGGTCACTTTATTCCATGATATGATGCACAAGGAAATAGAGGTCTATGTGGATGATATCATTGCAAAATCCAGAACCGCGGAAGATCATGTCCGTGACTTAAGGAAATTGTTTGAACGGTTGAGAAGGTTTAAGCTTAGATTAAACCCTGCCAAGTGCACGTTTAGCACAAAGTCAGGTAAACTGTTGGGTTTCATTGTAAGCAAGAAAGGAATTGAAGTGGATCCCGACAAGGTCAGGGCAATCCTAGAAATGCCACCTCCTTGCACAGAAAAAGAAGTCAGGGGGTTCTTGGGAAGATTAAACTACATCGCTCGATTTATCTCACAATTGACATCGACCTGCAAGCCGATCTTCAAGCTACTCCGCAAGAACCAACCGGGGCAATGGAATGAGGACTGCCAAATGGCTTTTGAGAAGATTAAGCAATACTTGAAAGAACCACCAATATTGGTGCCACCAACCCCTGGGAGACCACTGATTTTGTACATGATGGTACTGGATGGGTCCATGGGTTGCGTATTGGGTCAGCACGATGAAACGGGAAAGAAAGAACATGCCATATATTACCTAAGCAAAAAGTTCACTGATTGTGAAATGCGATACTCCGCATTAGAACGAACTTGTTGCGTGTTAGCATGGGCTGCGAAGCGTTTAAGGTAATACATGTTGAGTCACACTACCTGGCTAGTCTCTAAGATGGATCCTATCAAGTACATCTTTGAGAAGCCAGCCCTGACCGGAAGGATTGCTCGATGGCAAGTGCTATTAACTGAGTACGACATAACATATGTCACTCAGAAAGCCATAAAAGGGAGTGCTTTGGCTGACTACCTAGCCCATCAACCCGTAAGTGATTACCAACCAGTACCATTCGACTTCCCAGACGAGGATATTTTGGCACTGTCTGACGAAAAAGAAGGCGGTAATAAAGACAAATGGATTTTAAGATTCGAAGGAGCTTCTAATGCTTTAGGGCACGGAATTGGGGCCATTTTGATTTCGCAAAAAAAAGAATTCATCCCTGTCTGCGCCAGGCTATGTTTCGATTGTACCAACAATGTTGCTGAATATGAGGCGTGCTCCTTAGGGATCCAAGCGGCATTGGATATGAAAGTAAGAACACTGGAAGTCTACGGAGACTCTGCTTTAGTCGTCCACCAGTTGAAAGGTGAGTGGGAAACCAGAGATAGCAAGCTTCTCCCCTATCACGCCCACATTATGGAAATGATCAGAGATTTCAAAGAGATTTCTTTCCATCATGTTCCTCGGGAAGATAATCAGATGGCTGACGCTTTGGCCACTCTCGCTTCAATGTTCAAAGTAAACAATGACTATGACGTGCCCCTCATCGAGGTAGAAAGGCGTCATGAGCCCGCATACTGCCAAGTAGTCGAAGAACAATCGGATGGAAAACCTTGGTATCACGATATCAAGAGGTATATCCAGAGGCAAGAATACCCCGACAATGCCACAGAAAACGACAAGAGAACCCTGCGACGGCTCGCCATGGGGTTTTTCTTAAGTGGAGACGTGTTTTACAAAAGAAACCATGATTCTATCCTTCTTCGCTGCGTTGATACCGCTGAAGCAAATAGAATCATTAGGGATATCCACGAGGGATCTTTCAGAACCCACATCAATGGGCACGCCATGTCAAGGAAAATCTTAAGGGCTGGTTATTTTTGGATGACCATGGAAGCAGACTGCTTCACCTATGCTCAGAGATGTCATAAGTGCCAAATATATGCTGATCATATTCACGTACCCCCGTCATCTTTAAATGTTTTGTCAGTACCATGGCCCTTCTCGATGTGGGGCATGGATGTCATTGGTCCCATTGAACCAAAGGCTTCAAACGGCCATCGTTTCATTTTGGTCGCCATTGATTACTTCACAAAATGGGTGGAAGCAGCTTCATACACTAATGTAACCAAAGGTGTTGTTAAATTCGTCAAGCGTGAGTTGATATGTCGGTACGGCCTACCGAGTCAAATCATCACAGACAATGGTACAAACCTGAACAACAAAATGATGAAGGAGCTTTGTGAGAGCTTTAAGATCTCCCACCATAATTCCTCTCCGTACCACCCAAAAGTGAATGGGGCAGTCGAGGCGGCGAACAAGAATATCAAGAAGATAATACAAAAAATGGTGGTAACCTATAAAGACTAGAACGAAATGCTTCCTTTTGCTCTGCACGGTTATCGTACCTCAGTCCGGACCTCGACTGGGGCAACTCCATTCTCTTTAGTTTATGGCATGGAAGTAGTCCTGCCATTTGAAGTGGAGATTCCTTCCCTCCGAGTAATCATGGAAGCCAAACTGGTTGAAGCTGAATGGATCCAGACTCGACATGACCAATTAAATCTGATTGATAGTAAGAGACTGACTGCCCTCTGCCATGGTCAGTTATATCAAAGGCGTATGAAGCGAGCGTTTGAAAAGAAAGTACGACCCCGACAGTTCCAAGAAGGAGACTTGGTGCTCAAGAAGGTTTTGTCGATGCATAAAGATCACCGGGGCAAATGGACTCCTAGCTACGAAGGGCCTTATGTCATGAAGAAGGCTTTTTCCGGAGGTGCTCTCATACTCGCCAACATGGATGGGGAAGATCTACCGATGCCTATAAACACGGACACAGTGAGAAGATACTATGCGTAAAAAAAAAAGGGCTCTCTAGGTTGAAAACCTGAAAAGGCGACCTAGGCAAAAATTAGAGCAATTGGTGGGGTCGAAAATCCCAAGAAAGCGGCCCAGACCAATTCACACCCTATAGATTCAACACTGCATCGCCAATTTTTCAAGGCACAGACAAGGGGATGGGTCTAGGGTATCGAAACCATGGTCGAGTCACGCCCTCGAAAGCAAAATCAGAAGATAAACAGGAAATCATGGAAAAGACCGGAATCTTGTCGCTCTCAGGAAATCAATGGAGGATCTAAAAGGCCTTCCCTTCCATCCTTGCCATCAATTCCTCACATATTATCATATTTTTGCACCTGTATATATCCGTTGTTCATAAATAAAAGGTTTCCCTTCTTCTCACATGTGTTCATGACTAGAATGAATAAACAAGTTTTGCCTAAAAAGAATTTCTTAAAAATGAGTTTTTGATAAGGACGAAAACACAAAGTTATGGGGAACGAAATGTACACTATTGCCAGATCTTACCTTGGGCAAGCTCAACCAACTCTGCGAAATAACCTCAATGAAGTCAGAAGTAATAATTATTTTGGCCATGAGTTACTTCAACGCCTGTCGCCAAGGGAATCCGCCTGTAAGTTTTTAATTAGTTTCGCGTTTCTCTGTTAAAGGATGGCCGGGAACCATGATCCCCAAGATGTGTAGTTGCCCAACTCTCTCCTTAGCAGACCTTCGGCATATCCGCATTAAACCCCAAGTCCATTCTCTTTCACCCAAAGGGACATTACCCTGAATCACCAAATTTTCTCTCCCAATGGAACCATAATCGCCAAAAACTACACTTCCTAAATCCTTCCCCAGTGGGACTACACTTCCCAGTCAACCCAAAACTGGGGCATCTCCCCAGATTCTTCTTTCGGTCAAGGGACAGTTTCCCCAAAGACTCTTTCGATCATGTCAAACCGGGGCATCTCCCCGGGTTTATTCTTTCATTCAAAGGACAGTACCCCACCCTTCAAGCTTCATCCAATCATCTCAAATTGGAGCATCTCTCCCAGGTTCGTTCTCATTCATTCAAGGGGCAGTTCCCCAAGATTTCATCCAATCATGTCAAACTGGGGCATCTCCCCGGGTTTATTCTCTTATTCAAGGGGCAGTTCCCCAAGATTTCATCCAATCATGTCAAACTGGGGCATCTCCCCGGGTTTCTTCTTTCATTCGAGGGGCAGTTCCCCAAGATTTAATCTAATCATGTCAAACTGGGGCATCTCCCCGGGTTTATTCTCTTATTCAAGGGGCAGTTCCCCAAGATTTCATCCAATCATGTCAAACTGGGGCATCTCCCCGGGTTTATTCTCTTATTCAAGGGGCAGTTCCCCAAGATTTAATCCAATCATGTCAAACTGGGGCATCTCCCTGGGTTTATTCTCTTATTCAAGGGGCAGTTCCCCAAGATTTCATCCAATCATGTCAAACTGGGGCATCTCCCCGGGTATATCCTCTCAATCAAGGGGTAGTTCCCCAACCACCCACAGTCATGTCAAACTGGGACATCCCCCCAGATTCATTCTCTTGCGTTCAAGGGGCAGTTCTCCAAGAACCCGCAGTCATGGCAACCGAGGGTCAACCCCAACCTTTACATTTCCTGCCAACAGTGAGTTAATTCGGACGAGATGCCGTGTTCACTCCCCCAACCTCTACATTTCCTGCCAACATTGAGTTAATTCGGATGAGACGTCCTGTTAGCTCCCCCAACCTTTACATTTCCTGTCAACAGTGAGCTAATTCGGACGAGACGTCCTGTTAGTTCCCCCAATCTTTATTTTCCTGTCGCCGATCAAATGGCACCCCTTTACTTTCCTGTTGCCGATCAAATGGCACCCCTTTATCTTCCTGCCGCCGATCAAATGGCACCTTTACTTTCCTGTCGTCGATCAAATGGCACCTTTACTTTCCTGTCGCCGATCAAATGGCACCCCTTTACTTTCCTGTCGCCGATCAAATGGCACCCCTTTATCTTCCTGCCGCCGATCAAATGGCACCTTTACTTTCCTGTCGCCGATCAAATGGCACCTTTACTTTCCTATCGCCGATCAAATGGCACCACTTTACTTTCCTGTCGTCGAACAAATAGGCATCCTTTTACCTTTCAGTCACCAAAGAAGGCATCCTTTTTCTCCCGGTCGCCGAATGAGGCACCCTTCTGCTTCATGTCATTCAAAGGATAATTCCCAGTTAACCACTTCTTGCTAAAAATTAGAGCACCGCCTCACTTCTTTTTTCCCAGATTTAGGACAAAAAACAAAAAAAAACCAAAAAAAAAACATAGAGAAAGAAGAAGAAGAGAAAAGCGAAACAGAAGAAGAAAATGCTCGTCTTTAAAGGAGAAAGGTCACACTGACTCGTGATTGCCGACACTATCAGACGCCATCAAAAAGCCCCACTTGGCCCCTACATCGGTGTTCATATCTTTACTTCCTTTTCACTTCAAAAACACAGAAGCTTCGTGTTTCTTTTGTGAAAAAGAAGTAAAGAGGGGCATCTGTGAACACCTCTTTTGGTCCGGTCCAAGTGGAATGAATCTTTTTTATACTGAATTCTAATTCAGAATGGTCAAATTCGAGTTGAATGGCTCCAAAAGAATCAGAACTGAGCGAAATAACTCAGAATGAAGCTTTTCCAAGTGAAATACAGCCCTGGTGGAGATAAATCCGAGTGGAAAAACTCAAAAATGATCAAATCCGAGTCAAAATGAAGCATTTCTGAGTGGAATGACTCAAAAATGATCAAATCCGAGTGGAATCACTGAGAATGAGTCATTTCCGAGTGAAATGCTCCCCTGTTGAAGTTGAATCCGAGTGGATAGCTCCCCTGCCAAGCCAGCCCGAGTGGAATGTGCGCCTGTTGGGTCAAATCTGAGTAAAATTACTCAGAATGGATTATTTCTGAGTGGCATGTGCCCCTGTTAGAGTAAATCCGAGTGAAATGACTCAGATTTCATCCATTCCGAATGAAAAATAACCCTTTTAGAGGAGAATCCGAGCGAAAAATCCCCTACCGCAACTAATCCAAGTGGAAAAGGGGACTGACCTTGAATAGATGCTGCCCAAAGCTATTTTTCGAGTGAAATGATTGATGATTGAAGTAAATCCGAGTGAGTATCACTCAATTGGAGGGGAATCCGAATTGAAAATACCCAAATTCCAAGTTCTGAGTGAGCAGAAAGTGGTTTCCGAGTGAAAATTGCCAAAATCTCAACTTCTGAGTGAGGAGAGAGTTGTTTCCGAGTGAAACTGCCCAAGATTCCATTTTTTGACTGGAAAGCAAGACTGAATCTGAGCGGGTTGAGGTTTACTTCCAAACCGGTTGACAACATGCCGAGTGAAGGTTCAAGCAGAAGGATTACCGAGCAAGATTTCAAAGTCTTTTAAAGAACATGAACCGTTGCCAATTGAGCCATTTATCCTCACCGAATCGTCTTTCAAAGTCAAAAACCGACTGAATCCTGCACCAATTCTGAGTCATCCTTGTCAGTCAGTTTTCTAAGCCAATCTTCACTCATCCTTCAAATAAGGAGCCGACTGAATCATTTGCCCCAATTCCGAGTCAGTCCCTTCAAATCAATCCCGAACCATTACTCTTCGAACCAATTCTAAGTCACATTTCACACAATTTCCGAGCCATTTCAGTCAGCACCGAGTGAGCCATCCTCTCACTCGATTTCTGAGTGACTTTCCCCCATTCCCGAGTGAAGTTCACCCAATTCCGAGTCATCCTTTACCCATTTCCGAGTCTTTCTCTTCGATTTTCAATCGGCTCCGAGTCATCCTTTACCGAATCGATTTTCAATCTTCGATCGATTTTTGAGTAACACCCATTCCCTTGTCATCCCTCCTCAAGCCAATTACCGAGCCCACTTCCACCAATTTCCGAGTCACCATTTACACCCAAAACTCACCCAGATTCCGAGTCACTCTTTTAACCATTTCCACTCAACCTCCAAGTCACTTTTTACCTATTTTAGTCGGTTCCGAGTTACTTGTCACTCGGTTCCGATTGAATGTTTCACAGCAGCCTCACACCGAGTAAAACATATACTCGGCCTTTCATAGGAGGACTCTTCCCAGAAGAATTCTCACTCGGAAAGGTGTATTTTTCACTCGGCCTTCTACGGGAAATGCTTCATTCCACTCGGAATTGACTCCAATATGGACGAATACTGACTGGGAGACTGATCTGAGCCATCCTCACTCGGATTTCAGCCATCCTCACTCGGATTGACACTATTTTCACTCGGATTCCCACCAGGTCCCCCTGTTAGCCCGTGCTGACTTGGATTCCACCACCCAAGTGGATCCAGGAATCCTGGGGGTGGCAGACAGGTGGCAAACAGGGGTTGAAGTGGGGGGAATTAAAAATTCCCACCCAGCCGTTGTCCCCCACTTGACTCTGAGTGGAAGCCTGAGCTGGCATTCCACTCGGAAGTGGAAGCCTGAGCTGGCCTTCCACTCAAACCAGCCTATAAATAGGCAAGGGATTGAAGCGTTGGAGGATTCAGGCATTCTTAGAGGAAAAACTCTGCCTAAGCCTTGATTCTCTCTCTCACACGTCCAGCCCCTTTCAGCCACCAAATATCTCCCAGCACCCTCCTCTCACCCTTTCCAACAACCCCCACTCATCCTTCTTCTCACCTAAACCGAGCTCCTCTCTCACACGTCCAGCCCCTTTCAGCCACCAAATACCTCCCAGCACCCTCCTCTCACCCTTTCCAACAGCCCCCACGCATCCCCCTCGAGTCCACCAAATCCGACCTCCTCACTCCTCTCAACTCCAACACTATCCCTCTTCTCACTCAGTCTCACTCGGTATCTCACTTCTCACACGGTAAGCTACTACTTTCACTCGGTATTTTCCCATTTCATTCGGTTTTACCATTTTTACTCGGTTTTTCCTCAATTTCACTCGGTATTTTCCCATTCCACTTGGTTTTTACCATTTTTTACTCGGTTTTCCTCAATCTCACTCGGTTTTCTGCTTTTCTCACTCGGTATTTCATTTTTCACTCGGTTTCCTCCATTTCCACTGGTTTTTCCATTTTCACTCGGTTTTTCCCTCTCTTTCACTCGGTTTTCCCTTCTCCCACTCGGTTTTCACTCATTTTTCCTTCTGTTTTCTGAACTTACTGTTTCCCTTCCTCTTTTGTAGCTTCCGCTACCTTTCCCTTCCGCTTCATAGTAAAATATAATAAAGGGAAATAAATGCTTACTATGTTTTCTTTCAAATCTAAATAAAGATAAAAAAAGAAACAAATCATTTTTAAATAGTGTCGTACGGGAGCACTCCCGTCTACACAACCTCTTTAGGATTCGTACATGTGCGAAGAACTTTGCCTTGTACGAGTTCCCCACCTCAGTAACATCCATCATCATCTCCCAAGTCTTTTCCTAAAAGAAAAACACTCAGAACTACATAACCCTGATTTCTTGATAATTCAAGAATACGTAGGAGCAGGACCTTAACTCCTGTCGGGCCCATCTTTCTTATTTCCTTTTTTGATTTATTTCCTCACTTTCATGTTTCTTTCATAAATGTTCTTCTTTTTGGTCGCTTCCGTGAAAATCAATTTAGACGTGATGTCTTGTTGGTTTCCCCCTAGTTTTTGCTCAAGCCTCGCCATAATTCATAGGGAAGGGATACTTAGGACGAGACGTCCTGCTTATCTCTTTCCTATCCTTTTTTTTTTATTCGAGAATGTCCAATTTAGGCGTGACGCCTTATTAGCATTCTCTTCCTCTCTCTGTCTCATATCGAAGTCGAGTTTAATTTGGATGAAACGTCCCATTGACCTCGCTTCGACATTCTCAGTTTGTAAAGTTCTCTCACTCCATTCTGTCATTTTTAAATAAAAAATACAACAATAAAAGGGAAGAAATAAACCATCTTTTGTAAGGCTATTTATGTTGCGCATTTTCAATCTTGGTACTGTTTTTGACAGGCGATGTAGGGTGCTAATACCTTCCCTACTCGTAACCGACTCCCGAACTTGAATCTCAATTTTTAACCAGTGCTTTACTGAACTTAGTTTTTTCCAAATATAGGCATTCACGTTATTCTCCATGCTGTCAAAACAAGAACTTATTGCGTCAAACCGGTTATCAATGTGAGAGGTTAACCTATTGAAGAAAGCATCATTAGAATTAGTAGCTTATGGAGAAGGTGCTTGTTGTTGAGGTTGATCTTTATCACTATCACTATTTTGTGCATCAGGCGGTGGGTATGACAAAGCGTCATCTTGGTTATACCAACCTATTTTTGAAAGATGGGTACTTCCAATTTTACCTTTATGGCCAACAGCTTCTTTTACTTCATTTGTAAGATCGACATTGAAGTGTTGGAGGAGTTTGGTGATAAGGACAACATAAGGAAGTCTAGTGAGTGTTTTGGAATCAATCATGTGATTTCTAACAAGTTTGATCCAATTGATTTCCTTTTCATGGAGCATAGCCCAAAGGATAAGAGTTTGGATTTCACTCACTCTAGCATTATTAGAGTCCTTAGGAAGAATGATTTTTACTAAGCAGTAGTGGAGGAGACGATGATCAACGTTTAGCTCCCTAATGGTGCTTTTGGAGACTGAGGATAGATGGAGAAAGACACGAGCATCAATGGAATTATACTCCCATTCAGGAGCAGGTTCAGTACCAAAGAAATCCATGTTATTGATTGGAAGCTTTCCAACCAGATGAAGAATATTATCATCAAGAACAATAGGTACTCCCTTGATTTTTGTGACGCAACGCACATTCAAAATTTTCAAGGTTGAGTAGAAGGCTCAAATTAACTCTGGATATATGTAATTTTCCTTAAGAGCAACAAATTCCACCAAATTTATTGCTTAAGAACATCAAGCCAATGAAGGGGTATTATAAGTTTCTCAGAATATTTTTCAAGGTATTTTTGGAGTTGGGTTTGATTATCAAATAATCTTGAGAGATCATTGATATTGGAGGATGAGGAACCAGCATTTCCTTTTCTTTTCTTTCTGTTTTGAGATGAAGAGGCCATGATTTAAGAAACTGAAATGAAGACTATGATCTTTGAGACTTTTAGAAAGGATAAAGGAGTTTTATGCAAAAAGGAAAGGCAATGGATGTAACATCCCGAATTTTATAAAAATGATTAAATATGATAAACAAATATTAAATAATTATGAATGAGTTAATGAGTGTCCCAAAAATATTAGAATAATTAAATTGGGATTTATTATGAAAAATTATAATTTATTGAAATTAAATGAGATAAAATTTCACCCGGTTAAAATATGGGTGTCGGACCAAGTATCTCCGATTGAGATGCCATTGGTCAGGGCTGTTAAGAGTATTAATGGGAATCCGAATATACCTTCGAAATAATTTTTGGATTTAGTATTGAGCCTGAACTGTGAGTCTGTTTGTCCTAAATCGATGAAATTACTAATGAGGGGCGTTAAATTTTAAAAACAAAACTCTTTCTCCTCCTCTCATTTTCACGCCACTTTTCTTCTTCTCCTCTATTCTTTTCTCTGTATTTCCCTTCCACCCATCTCCTCCTTCCTCCTCCAAAAACCCTAAGCTCATGGTGGCCCTCTCCTCCTCCACCATTTTTGTCTCTTGGGAGCTTGAAGGAAAAGCTTATAGTCGGAATGCTCCCCCTCTTCTCCTCCAATTTCATTTGGTCTCCCTCCCTCCCTTGGTTCTATTTTTCATTTTCAAAGTGAGGTAAGCTTTTCTCACCATCTTTGATGAAGTTAATATCATGTTTATGGGTTTTAAGGCTTGGGGGAGTAATGTAGGTGAATGGGGTATTGAATGAAAACTTTAAATATGGAACCCTAGAGTGGGTTGTCATAAATGTTAGCCTTGGTGGTAATAAATGAAGAGGATGAATGCATAGTTAGAAGGTGATGAGGAATAAATGGGTATTAATGAGTGTTATTGGGTTTAATGGAACCCTAACTTTAATATATTAGGAGAACATGTAAAATGAGAGTGATATTGATGAGGGAGAATGGTCATTGGAAATGATTGATGAATATTGATAATGGGTGATGGGTTCTAGTGAAACCCTAACTTTAATAAATTGGGGAAATTGTGAAATGTGAGTAGAATATAGGTTTAATGATATATGAGAATGATATTAATGATGAAAGATAGCCATTGATGGTGATTAATGAGTATTGGTAATAGTTGTTGGGTTTTGATGAAAACCCTTGCCTTAAGAATTTGGAGAATTGTATACATATTGTGACTTGTTGGGTTGAATTGGAAGTGAATGGGTGATATTTAATATGTGTGTTGTTAGTTATAGTGATGAATAATGATGAACATTGTAGATAACCCTTAATGGTGGAATCAATGGGATATACATTTTGGTTGGTGAATTGATAGGCCATGGTTGTGTCAATAGAGTTTGTGAATTAAGAGTGGTATAAATTAAGCAAGGATAACTTGTGTCGAACTCTAAGTGATAATGACGATATTGAAGAATTGAATGGAAGAGATAATGATGTTGTTGGGTATAGTTAGTCTTTAAGATCTAGAGGATCGTGGTTTTGGGAAAGGAATTCCCAAAGCCTAACACAATTGGATAAATTGGTGTTTTGACAAGTTTGGAACTTGTTCAAAAACTTTACAATGTGTAAGTCATTATTTAGAATTTACGACGGATGCCTTGAGATGGTTATTGATTCTATGAATGCATATGTACGTGATATGTAGATTGTATTCCGGGTGATGCGACGGAGCATTCGGAGCATTGGAATCGTTGCGGTTCTTTCCCTCGAGGTAGGAGAGGAGTTTACATTCAAATTGCATGAGTAGTTGGATAGTGATTGTTGTATATGTTTAGTACTCATGCTTGCCTTGCCATGAAGTTATTGGGATAATATGAATGGCAATTTGATGATTATTGAGAATGCTGTGTGAGAGTATGTGATGATTGTTATGGAAGTATGTATATGTATGTTTGATGAAGATAAGTATGATTTTAATGTGACTAATAAGTTTGGAATGAGAATTTGTAAGTATGAATGTTTGAACAAGTTGTATATGCCTCATATGATGTGTATGATATGTTAGATGTGTTCAAGTTGGCCTAGAATGAGATTTCATGTGTTAGGTTGTGAGAATTTTCGTTTCTGCATAAGTTCTGATAATCTCGCTCAAGCGAGATGGATTCTCGCCTAAGCGAGAATCCCCTGTACCATTATTATGGCCTCTGGCCAAATTTTGCTCAGGCGAGTGAGCTACTCGTTCAAGCGAGACAAGTGTGAAGTGAGCAGGAGAGACACTGGACGAATCTCGCTCAAGTGGGTGTAGCCGCGCTTGAGCGAGCGAGAGAGGAATTGGTTCTGGAGGTTTTTCGCTTGAGCGAATGACGAGGCAAATTGGGCCTCGCTCAAGCAAGCCTGCCTTGAAATAGGTACTGGACAATTCTTGCTCGAGCGAGTGACTAGTAGAAGGGAGCCTCGGTCAAGCATCCACGGGTATAAATGGTTACTGGAATAAGTTCGCCCGAGCGAGTGACTCGTTGTAGGGAGTCTCGCTCAAGCGAGTATATATGGAATTGGGCACTGGAGTATTTTCACTCGAGCGAATGGCTGGCCATGGGGAGCCTCGCCCGAGCGAGCGAGTATAGGAAACCATATTAATGGGATCTTGCTCAAGGGAGATAGGCTCGCTCAAGCGAGATTGATGTCTGATGCTTAAAACCTTCTCGCTCAGGAAAAACTTGGGGGCGCCCAAGCGAACCACCCCCATCTTGCTCAAGCGAAGGTGAACCTCGCTTGAGCGAGATACCCAAAACTTGGGATTTTGTTTATTTCTTCAATTTAAATGTTGAGCCCCATTCCCTTATATTATAGGATATTTATGGAAATGTATAAGGGGTATTTAATGATGGTATGCCACGGTAGGGAAATGAAATTAATTGATACATTTGGAATGAATTATTTATGATGTTTTCACCTCTAAGAATGGGATATGAGAGAATAACAAAGAGGATTTGATGAAGAGATTATAAGATACACTCTAAGGTAATTATGAAACCAATTGGAGAATTAGTAAGATAATATAGCATGTGTCGTGAATCAAATGATTGGATATGACATTAGTAGGGACTAATGATAAATGATGGTGTTGATCACTTCCTTGCACAAAGGGTGATTGTTATTATTGATTAATTGTTGAATGCTACTATGAGTGATCCAAGCATGATCTTATGAGGGTGGTTTGGAGTATGATAATGGAAATATTGTAAATACCACACTAACACGTATAGGTATATACATAACATATTGGACAATGGCGATGAATAATGAGATGGAAACCCACTAAATTAATGTCTGGTAATATTGATGATCATTACCTGATGTTGTAAAGCCATTGTGGTTGAATACAAATATTGACTTGCCATATGATATGAAATATATATATGTGATGTGTTGAGATGTAAGTTCAAGAATATGATTGTATTGGGCATGTGTAATTGCCATGTATGTGGGATGATGAATATGTCTTGGATAATTCCAAGTGTAGATTAATATTATGATATTGGTTATGCTTTTTGATTTCCATGTGTGGATTGTTATGAAATAATTTGGTGGATATTGAAATGCCATGTATGTAAATGATGCACCTTAAGGGGCTTTATAAATGATTGTATATGACTCTTGAAAATGTTGAACTAAACATACCCTATGAGAGAGGGCGAGATATCCTTGCGAGGTTGTTGAGCATATGCATTATTGCATTTTGAATTCATGGCATGGCATAACATTGAAATGTGGTTGCGATCACAGTGATGAAAAATCCAGCGGGATTCTATGAAGGGAGTACCCCTTGCGAGGCGGGAAACCAACTTGATGATGATATGATATTGAATCGATGGTTGCGATCACCTAGTTGTTGAAATGAAAAAGGGCCTGCGAGCACCTATGATGCCCGTGGTTGCGATCACGAGGCGGGAGTACCCCTTGCGAGGCGGGAAACCATTATGAATTGTTGAACGTGGTTGCGATCACGAGAAAGCACCTTGCGAGGCTGCTAGAGGGAGTACCCCTTGCGAGGCGGGAAACCCATGAATATGAATGAATGATTATGGTGGTTGCGATCACCCGTTGGTATGAAATTGGATCCGTTGCATATGTATTAAACAGTTGACATGTGTATTGGCCATAGATGCATGGCATTTAAGATGGGATGACCACGAGAGAAGAGAAACCCCTTACGAGGAGGAATTGAGTAAAGATTTAATGAATTGATGATGATAATTTATGAATGCCCTTGTTGATAAGTGGCAATGTGATTGTGTATGTGCTTGTGCTTGCTTGTGTTGTGAAATACGTTTCATGAGGGTTGTATACCTATTATATCAATGTGATGATGATTGAATGATGAATTAATGATTTTATAGCAAAGCTGATGATTATATGCATATACACATGATCACAATATATTTATATTCATCATTTTGAATGTATAACTCACTCTCCCATGTGGTCTCCTTTTTAGCATTGTGATGCAGGTTGCCATGGGTTGAGATGAGACTTTAAATTGAGTTTTGGCGAAGGTAAATAGTGGTAATGGAAGTGCCTTGGTCGGCATCATTTATGAGTTCTTATACAATGAACAAATTATTTATGATGATATAGATGATTTAGTGATTTTGGACGTGTATAAGATAATCCTTTGAATTTGTGAATGGTGAATATAAATGTAGTATGTAAGAGATAATTTAATGTGTACTAAAAGGAATGAAATTGAATGATGAACAGTGATCATTGTGATAGTTGGGAGAAGATCCCCGGATGTATATGTATATATATAATTGTGTCTTAGGCAATGCATGCGTATATTGTGAGTGAATTAGACGGGCTTGTTCTATTAGGTTTATGTCGGGTATTTGCATGCTTTGCCGAGCCTTTTCTCATATCGTCATATATGGGACTAGGCGTATGCCCGGTATACACATTCTTCTTCCGTTGTAAACTCTATTATTTTTGTATACCGTTATGGGCAATTTAGATATCGATCCAGTTATATTTTATTAAATTGTACGCTTCGGCTTTTCTATGATTAGGGTTTCGGTGTGACATCGGACTTACTTTAGAACGTGAAAAAAATTACCTGTATTTTTATTAATTATTATCTTGATTACATTGGGATCCGAGTCCAGAAAATCAGGGTATTACAGTGGTGGTATCAGAGTGTATTTTGCTCTGAATTAGATTTGCTAATTATTGTCAGAGCATGGTTGCTCTTCCTTGAGGTTGACATTATGGATGATTGGAGTATAATTGCTCAATAGTGAGGTATTTTTGGTGATCCTTGGAGCATGATGCTCATTGTCAAAATAAGGATGCTCTATATAGACTTAAGACTGGTAATTATCTAGAGGATGATGATATGTTGAAGTATTGATTGCCCTATATGGATTTGTAAAGGACTAATTGTCTGAGAATTATGAATTGACTATAAGGGCATCATTGTTCATTGAGGACTCCTTGTGGACCATTAATGTTGAAGTGTGATTGTTGTTCATGAAGGTATGCCCAATATCATTAAGGTTGTGTGGTACACCTATAGAGCCTAGTTAATCATTGAAAACCATAAATGACTCATGGGGCTGAATTCTAGTGAATGAATTTCCTTAATATATGATTGATGTATTTATTTGTGTAAGATCAGCCAAGTTCCTTACCCTATTTCCTTCCATTGACGAATATATTGTGATTATATATTGATGCTTATATATATTGAGTATAAAATTGATTTGATGATAGATCCATGTTGGATGTTAACCATGAGAATGAAATAATGAGTTAATGAATATAAAATATGAGGTATGAATTGATATGATGATGGATTTATGCCATGTGTTGATCATGGATAGAGAATATTGAGAAATGAATTGACATGGTGGTAGACCATGGATTTTGAAACCATGAAGTATGTAATGAAATTAAATTGTTAGGTAGGTCTCTTGTATGATTCATACTTGTGGCTCTTAGCCGAGGTATGCTTGTTAAATGAAATGGGACTCACATGTTTGAGTTGATGGAATGAATGATACTAAAGGAATTCCCTAGTGTGGGTATGTTTGAATTCAAATGATCAGTTGTGCCATTTGTAAGGGATGAATTTTATATCTTTTGGCACAAGAACCCTATATGTTATATGATACAAGTGATTGTTGTATCTCCCTAGATTGGGAACTTGAATATGTGATAAATGATTAGATGTGAAATTGTGTATGTGTTAAATTGGGGTTATGACTTGATTTTATATATGTGAGCACAGAGGGAATAAATTATTCAATTATGATCCACTAGATGTGGTACCTCGGTTTAACTCGGCATAATCTTGTATGATCAAATGTTATGGAGGATTGATTTAATTGGACCCTATGGTTGTCTAAACTCTATGCTATTTATGAGCCATACTTAATGATGGGTGTCGTGGAAGTGTTCCATAATGGGTACTAGATGACTTAGACTTTCTAAGTCTACTGACCGGTCGAATATTGTGATTAACTGAGCCCTAGTGGAATTAATTAGGTAATGAATTGTTGAGGCTAGAACCGGTATGTGTGATGGAAATATGAATAATGAATGTAGACCCCGAGTAACTTATGAATAATAATGATGAGTTCAGAGTATGACGAGGTATTGGAAATGGTATACGATTTTGTAGAATGACTATGGGTTAAATTGTATGCCCTTAATGTTGTGATCATGAAAATAATTATGGATTGTGATATGCCATAGAGACGATATGTGAAATTATGGATTAATAAATGGAAATTTGAGCTTGTCATTACCCTTCCTTTTGTTTTTGAAGTAGATATATTAAGAATAGAAGTCACGTAGTGATGTGATATAATATGGATTATATGTCAGATTTATAGGTTTTGGATATGATATACGAGGGAAGCACTAGTATGAAAGCTTATTGTACGGTTGTGAGCCCTACTTTAACCTTAAGGTTACATACGTAATGTGAGTTTAGTGATTCATTTAGGTTAAATTGAGTTATAGCCAACAATGTGTGGATGAGGCAAATGATTATTAGCTATTTGGACATGGCTTCTGGATGAATGAAGCCCGATGCTTGGGTATTTACCCTGTGATGAGTGGAGATTTATGGTCGATGCATAAAATTTGTGATGGTGTTAATTGATAATTGATAAATAATACGACGTGGTTGGTGCCGGATCATATGTATAGAGACGATGTGACACGAGTGTGTTGGTCGTAGACTCTGGTGAAATGCTATTAGGACTCAAAAGAGTTGGTATTATTTGGATAAGTGTGACTGACGTGAGCAATGGGAATACGAAGTACTGGTCCCGATATGGCCTTACATGCCATAGGCATTATGGCAACATGCACTTATGCACCGACTTCATGTGTTTGTGGTAACCACTATGGGATTGGGACGCCTTCCTGTATGTCGGATGCAACAACACGTATGTCGGGCAGGTGTAGGGTTGTAACTGCTTATGGTGAATGTACTGAGCATATCTGGACGTACTGAGTATGAACATGTGAGCTCTGTTGGATAAGTTGTGATCGATGACATATGACACGCTTGGATGTAGAAATTTTATGTTAAGAATGATGAAGAGATGATGAATATGTCTTGAAGGACTTTGGGAAGTCCAATGTTATTTTATGGTGCCGTTGAACCTTGTTGATGCGCAGCCTGAGGTATGGCCTTACGATATGTATATCAATGCTGAATTTCGAGGACGAAATTCTTTTTACGGGGGTGGATTGTAACATCTCAAATTTTATAAAAATGATTAAATATGATAAACAAATATTAAATAATTATGAATGAGTTAATGAGTGTCCCAAAAATATTAGAATAATTAAATTGGGATTTATTATGAAAAATTATAATTTATTGAAACTAAATGAGATAAAATTTCACCCAGTTAAAATATGGGTGTCGGACCAAGTATCTCCGATTGAGATGCCATTGGTCAGAGCTGTTAAGAGTATTAATGAGAATCTGAATATACCTTTGGAATAATTTTTGGATTTAGTATTGAGCCCGAACTGTGAGCCTGTTTGTCCTAAATCGATGAAATTACTAATGAGAGGGGTTAAATTTTAAAAACAAAACTCTTTCTCCTCCTCTCATTTTCACGCCACTTTTCTTCTTCTCCTCCCTATTCTTTTCTCTTTATTTCCCTTCCAACCATCTCTTCCTTCCTCCTCCAAAAACCCTAAGCTCATGGTGGCCCTCTCCTCCTCCACCATTTTTGTCTCTTGGGAGCTTGAAGGAGAAGCTTGTAGTTGGAACTCTCCCCCTCTTCTCCTCCAATTTCATTTGGTCTCTCTCCCTCCCTTAGTTCTATTTTCGTTTTCAAAGTGAGGTAAGCTTTTCTCACCATCTTTGATGAAGTTAATATCATATTTATGGGTTTTAAGGCTTGGGGGAGTAATGTAGGTGAATGGGGTATTTAATGAAAGCTTTAAATATGGAACCCTAGAGTGGGTTGTCATAAATGCTAGCCTTGGTGGTAATAAATGAAGAGGATGAATGCATAGTTGGAAGGTGATGAGGAATAAATAGGTATTAATGAGTGTTGTTGGGTTTAATGGAACCCTAACTTTAATATATTGGGGGAAGATGTAAAATGAGAGTGATATTTATGAGGGAGAATGGTCATTGGAAATGATTGATGAATATTGATAATGGGTGATGGGTTCTAGTGAAACCCTAACTTTAATAAATTAGGGAAAATGTGAAATATGAGTAGAATGTAGGTTTAATGATATTGGAGAATGATATTAATGATGAAAGATGGCCATTGATGGTGATTAATGAGTATTGGTAATAGTTGTTGGGTTTTAATGAAAACCCTTGCCTTAAGAATTTGGGGAATTGTATACATATTGTGACTTGTTGGGTTGAATTGGAAGTGAATGGGTGATATTTAATATGTGTGTTGTTAGTTATAGTATTGAACAATGATGAACATTGTAGATAACCCTTAATGGTGGAATCAATGGGATATACATTTTGGTTGGTGAATTGATAGGCCATGGTTGTGTCATTAGAGTTTGTTAATTAAGAGTGGTATAAATTAAGCAAGGATAACTTGTGTCGAACTCTAAGTGATAATGAGGATATTGAAGAATTGAGGTGATTTGGGATTACCTTATGTAATGGAAGAGATGATTATGTTGTTGGGTATAGTTAGTCTTTAAGATCTAGAGGATCGTGGTTTTGGGAAAGGAATTCCCGAAGCCTAACACAATTGGATAAATTGGTGTTTTGACAAGTTTGGAACTTGTTCAAAAACTTTAAAATGGGTAAGTCATTATTTAGAATTTATGACGAATGCCTTGAGATGGTTATTGATTCTATGAATGCATATGTACGTGATATGTAGATTGTATTTCGGGTGATACGACGGAGCATTCGGAGCATTGGAATCGTTGCGGTTCTTTCCCTCGAGGTAGGAGAGGAGTTTACATTCAAATTGAATGAGTAGTTTGATAGTGATTGTTGTATATGTTTAGTACTCATGCTTGCCTTGCCATGAAGTTATTGGGATAATATGAATGGCAATTTGATGATTATTGAGAATGTTGTGTGAGAGTGTGTGATGATTGTTATGGAAGTATATATATGTATGTTTGATGAAGATAAGTATAATTTTAATGTGACTAATAAGTTTGGAATGAGAATTTGTAAGTATGAATGTTTGAACAAGTTGTATATGCCTCATATGATGTGTATGATATGTTGAATGTGTTCAAGTTGGCCTAGAATGAGATTTCATGTGTTAGGTTGTGAGAATTTTCGTTTCTACATAAGTTCATATAATCTCGCTCAAGCGAGATGAATTCTCGCCCAAGCGAGAATCCCCTGTACCATTATTATGGCCTCTGGCCTAATTTCGCTCAGCTGAGTGAGCTACTCGCTCCAGCGAGATGAGTGTGAAGTGAGCAGGAGAGACACTGGACGAATCTCGCCCAAGCAGGCGTAGCCGCGCTTGAGCGAATGACGAGGCAAATTGGGCCTTGCTCAAGCGAGCCAGCCTTGAAATAGGTACTGGACAATTCTTGCCCGAGCGAGTGGCTAGTAGAAGGGAGCCTCGCTCAAGCGTCCGCGGGTAGAAATGGTTACTGGAATAATTTCACCCGAGCGAGTGACCCGTTGTAGGGAGCCTCGCTCAAGCGAGTATATGTGGAATTGGGCAGTGGAGTATTTCCGCTCAAGCGAATGGCTGGCCATGGGGAGCCTCGCCCGAGCGAGCGAGTATCAAAAACCATATGAATGGGATCTCGCTCAAGCGAGATAGGCTCGTTCAAGCGAGATTGATGTCTGATGCTTAAAACCTTCTCGCTCAGGAAAAACATGGGGGCGCCCAAGCGAACCACCCCCATCTCGCTCAAGCGAAGGTGAACCTCGCTTGAGCGAGATACCCAAAACTTGGGATTTTGTTTATTTCTTCACTTTAAATGCTGAGCCCCATTCCCTTATATTATGGGATATTTATGGAAATGCATAAGGGGTATTTAATGATGGTATGCCACGGTGGGGAAATGAAATTAATTGATACATTTGGAATGAATTATTTATGATGTTTTCACCTCTAAGAATGGGATATGAGAGAATAATAAAGAGGATTTGATGAAGAGATTATAAGATACACTCTAAGGTAATTATGAAACCAATTAGAGAATTGGAAAAATAATATAGCATGTGTCGCGAATCAAATGATTGGATATGACATTAGTAGGGACTAATGATAAATGATGGTGTTGATCACTTCCTTGCACAAAGGGTGATTGTTATTATTGATTAATTGTTGAATGCTATTATGAGTGATCCAAGCATGATCTTATGAGGGTGTTTTGGAGTATGATAATGGAAATATTGTAAATACCACACTAACACGTATAGGTATATACATAACATATGAGACAATGGCGATGAATAATGAGATGGAAACCCACTAAATGAATGTGTGGTAATATTGATGATCATTACCTGATGTTGTAAAGCCATTGTGGTTGAATGCAAATATTGACTTGCCATATGATATGAAATATATATATGTGATGTGTTGAGATGTAAGTTCAAGAATATGATTGTATTGGGCATGTGTAATTGCCATGTATGTGGGATGATGAATATGTCTTGGATAATTCCAAGTGTAGATTAATATTATGATATTGGTTATGCTTTTTGATTTCCATGCGTGGATTGTTATGAAATGATTTGGTGGATATTGAAATGCCATGTATGTAAATGATGCGCCTTAAGGGGCTTTATAAATGATTGTATATGATTCTTGAAAATGTTGAACTAAACATACCCTATGAGAGAGGGTGAGATATCCTTGCGAGGTTGTTGAGCATATATATTATTGCATTTTGCATTCATGGCATGGCATAACATTGAAATGTGGTTGCGATCACAATGATGAAAGATCCTGCGAGATTTTATGAAGGGAGTACCCCTTGCGAGGCGGGAAACCAAGTTGATGATGATATGAAATTGAGCCGGTGGTTGCGATCACCTGGTTGTTGAAATGAAAAAAGGGCTTGCGAGCACCTATGATGCCCGTGGTTGCGATCATGAGGCGGGAGTACCCCTTGCGAGGCGGGAAACCATTATGATTTGTTGAACGTGATTGCGATCACGAGAAAGCACCTTGCGAGGCTGCTAGAAGGAGTACCCCTTGCGAGGCGGGAAACCCATGAATATGAATGAATGATTATGGTGGTTGCGATCACCCGTTGGTATGAAATCGGATCCGTTGCATATGCATTAAACAGTTGACATGTGCATTAGCCACAGATGCATGGCATTTGAAATGGGATGACCACGAGAGAAGAGAAACCCCTTACGAGGAGGAATTGAGTAAAGATTTAATGAATTGATGATGATAATTTGTGAATGCCCTTGTTGATAAGTGGCAATTTGATTGTGTATGTGCTTGTGCTTGCTTGTGTTGTGAAATGTGTTTCATGAGGTTTGTATTACCTATTATATCAATGTGATGATGATTGAATGATGAATTAATGATTTTATAGCAAAGCACACATGATGATTGTATGCATATACACATGATCACAATATATTTATATTTATCATTTTGAATGTATAACTCACTCTCCAATGTGGTGTCCTTTTTAGCATTGTGATGCAGGTTGCCATGGGTTGAGATGAGACTTTGAATTGAAGTTTTGGTGAAGGTAAATAGTGGTAATGGAAGTGCCTTGGCCGGCATCATTTATGAGTTCTTATGCAATGAACAAATTGTTTATGATGATATAGATGATTTAATGATTTTGGATGTGTATAAGATAATCCTTTGAATTTGTGAATGGTGAATATAAATATAGTATGTAAGAGATAATTTAATGTGTACTAAAAGGACTGAAATTGAATGATGAACAGTGATGATTGTGATAGTTGGGAGAAGATCCCCGGATGTATATGTATATATATATAATTGTGTCTTAGGAAATGCACGCGTATGTTATGAGTGAATTAGACGGGATTGTTCTATTAGGTTTATGTCGGGTATTTGCATGCTTTGCCGAGCCTTTTCTCATATCGTCATATATGGGACTAGGCGTATGCCCGGCATACACATTCTTCTTCCGCTATAAACTCTATTGTTTTTGTATACCGTTATAGGCAATTTAGATATCGATCTAGTTATATTTTATTAAATCCTACGCTTCGGCTTTTCTGTGATTCGGGTTTCGGTGTGACATCGGACTTACTTTAGAACGCGAAAAAAATTACCCATATTTTTATTAATTATTATCTTGATTACATCGGGATCCGAGTTCAGAAAACTGGGGTGTTACAATGGATGAGAACTTAAGCATGAGACAACATGATTTATAGAGGAATTGACACATGAATCGATTCATCCTAGAGGGGAATCGATTCATTGAGAAAATTTTGGCTTTTTGGGTGCATTTTGAACGTGGTAATCGATTCATGTGAGGGGGAATCAATTCCTGCATGTGTTCCTGGCCAAAATTTTACTATGTAGACAATAATTCACGTGAATGCCTTTTGGGAATTTCGAGTTTTGTTTCATTCTTCACGTGTTCTGTCAATGATTCACGTGTAAGGCTTTGGTTTGCAAGAAGGGAGTCAAGACAAGGTATATGAGACAAGTAACAATCACATGCATAAGACTTTGAAGAGAAGCATGCTGGAGCCTTAAGAAGTTACGAGAATTTGCATAATTGGAGATGGCAATGTGATTTTTGTCTTTTTGCAATTTTACCAATGATTTTGTTTCATAAAATTATCAAGAAAATCAAAGGTTAATTTGCATTTGTTTTTGAGATCATGTGGTTCATAAGAGATTATTTTATTTAAAAGAAATATTTTTTTAATTAAGTAGATACAAAAAATAAAACAAGAGATTTTATTAACTGAATTATTGAAAAAGTGTGTATTTCAAGATAATATATATATCTCAAGTAAATTATTATTCAAAAAGTATGAAATTTTATAAGATATAATAAATCTTTAAGTTAAAGATTAAAATATGTTCAAGACAAAAATGTTTAAGAAAATGAAAAATGAATTTTTAAGTGTAATTAAAAAATTTCTAAAATGCCTAATTCCCTTCTAATATTTATAAATTGCTCTTTTGGAAGGGGTTTAGTGAAAATGTCCGCCAATTGTTTAGAAGTTTCAACGTACTCAAAAACACAATCTCCTTTTAAAACGTGATCTCGTATGAAATGGTGACGGATTTCTATGTGTTTTGTCCATGAATGCATAACCAAATTTTTGTAAATATTTATGGTGCTGGTGTTGTCACATTTAATGCGTATTTTGTCTAGAACAACACCAAAGTAAAGAAGTTGTTGTCTCATCCATAGGATTTAAGCACAGCAACTTCCAGCTACAACATATTCTGCCTCAGCTATTGATAACGTGACACTTACTTGTTTCTTGCTATGCCAAGAAACAAGAGAACTTCCGAGTAAATGACAAGTACCGCTGGTACTTTTTCTATATAATTTGCAACCGGCAAAGTCAGAATCAGAATATCCTACAAGAATACATTCAACGCCTTTGAGATACCATAAACCAACATTTTGAGTACCCACAAGATATTTCAAAATTCTTTTTATGGAAGTGAGATGTGATTCTTTAGGACATGCTTGATATCTGGCACACATACATATAGCAAACATAATATCAGGTCTACTAGCTGTTAAGTAAAGTAAGGATCCAATCATACCTCGGTATTTAGTTATTTCAACGTCCTTACCCTTCTCATCTTTGTCTAAGTAGAAAGAAGTACTCATTGGTGTGGCTATTTCATTTGCTTTATCCATTTCAAACCTTTTGAGTAGTTCTTTGTAGTATTTTGTTTGACTGATGAAAGTTCCTTCTTTTGTTTGCTTAATTTGTAGCCCAAGAAAGAATGTGAGTTCTCCCATCATGGAGATTTCGAATTTATCTTGCATAATCTTGGTAAACTCTTGACAAAGAATTTCATTAGTAGCACCAAATATTATGTCATCAATATAAACTTGTACCAAAAGGATGTCATGGTTTTTACATTTTATAAACAGTGTTGTATCAACCTTTCCCCTTTCAAAATTATTTTCTAGAAGAAATTTACTGAGTCGTTCATACCAAGCTCTTGGAGCTTGTTTCAAACAATATAAAGCTTTTCTCAATTTAAAAACATGGTTTGGAAATTTGTGATTTTCAAAACCAGGAGGTTGATTTACATAAACTTCTTCTTGAATATAACCGTTTAGAAAAGCACTTTTGACATCCATTTGATAAAGCTTAAAATCTATACAACAGGCAAAATCTAACAATAATCTTATGGCTTCTAACCTAGCTACGGGAGTATACGTTTCTTTATAGTCTATTCTCTCTTCTTTATTATATCCCTTAGCAACTAATCTAGCTTTATTTCTTGTTATTATTCCATTTTCATCTAGCTTATTTCTAAAAACCTATTTCGTGCCTATTATTTGATGGTCATTGGGTCTTGGCACAAGTTCCCAAACTTCATTTCTTTCAAATTGATTCAATTCTTCTTGCATGGCCAACATCCAATGTTCATCAATAATAGCTTCATTGATATTTTTGGGTTCTATTTGTGATACAAAGGCTTAGTGATTGCATGCATTTCTAATAACGTTTCGAGTACTTACACCTTTTGTTATTTCACCTATGACATTGTCCAAGGGGTGATTCTTTACAGTGATCCACTCCTTTTGTTGAGGTTCGTCATTTTGTGTTGAATCTCCTTTATTTTTTATTTCTTCTTTATTGTCCAAGTTTATTTCTTGGAATGTACCTACAAGATCATCAAATTTGACATGTATAGACTCTTCAATTCTACAAGTTCATTTGTTAAAGAGTCGATATGCTTTACTTGTAGATGAGTAACCTAAGAATATTGCTTCATCAGATTTTGCATCGAATTTGCCGAGAATTTCCTTTCCATTGTTTAAGACAAAGCATTTGCATCCAAATATGTAAAAATAAGAAATATTTGGTTTTCTACCTTTGTATAGAGAGTTTTCTTTAAAATTGGTCTTATCAAACATCGATTCATAACATGGCAAGCAGTATTTACTACATCGGCCCAAAAATGTTTTGCAATGTTGCTTTCATTCAACATAGTTCTTACGAGCTATGCTAAAGATCAATTTTTCCTTTCAACTACTCCATTTTGTTGTAGAGGTCTTGAAGCCGAAAAATTATGTTCAATGCCAAACTTTTCACAAAATTTTTCAAAGGATTGATTTTTAAATTCTCCTCCATGATCCGTTCGAATGGATGCTATTTTCAAATTTTGTTCATTTTGGATGATCTTGGCAAGTTTTCTTAAATGCATGATATGCTTCATGTTTATGAGTAAGAAACAGTGTCCATGTATATCTAGAATAATCGTCCACAATCATGAGACCATAATAATTTCCACTAAAACTTTTAATTCTTGAAGGTCCAAATAAACCCATATATAAAAGTTGTAAAGGTCTATTTGTTGAAACAATATTTTTTGCTTGAAAAGAAACCTTTACATGCATCACAGAATTTATTTTTGAATTTCAATTTTGGTAAACCAATTACTAAATCTTTTGAAACAAGTTTGTTTAAATGGTCTACATGAATGTGAGCAATTCTTCTATGCCATAGCCATGATTCATCCTCTTTAGTTATGAAGCATTGTACATCATTTGAAGCAAGACAATCAAGATTAATCATATAAATATTATCAACTCTTTGACCAATGAATTTTGTTTCCTTATCTAGCTTATTTTCAATTATGCAATAGTTTGATTCAAAGACAATTTTATAGCCCTTATCACATAATTGACTAATGCTAAGCAAGTTATGTTTGAGTCCTTCAACATATAATACATCATTTATAGAAGTGGAAGAGTTTTTATCAACGTTTCCGATTCCTAGAATTCTTCCCTTTATGTTGTCTCCATATGTAACGAATCCTTTATTTCGTGGAGTAAATGATATGAACTTACTTTTATCTCTCGTCATGTGTTTTGAACACCCATTATCCAAATACCAATGGGTGTTACTCGCTTTAAAGCATACCTACAAAACATGTCAAGTTAGAGAGCTTGGTACCCATTTTATGTTGGGTCCTTGTAGGTTAGTTTGAGGTAATGTTCCTTTAGGAACCCATACTTTTCTCACAACCTTTGGCCCTAGTTTTCTAACATTGTAATTAAAAGCACTATGTCCTTTGAAACCACAATAATTACACTTTATAAAGGGTGAAGATGATTTACTAGGTGGTACAAAGAAATTCTTGTATTGTTTCTCTTTCTTGTAAATGCTAGATCCTGAGTTGAATCCTAATCCAGTTTTATCAAACATACAACGTTGTTTTCGAAGAAGTGCATTTAAATTATCTCTACCGTTTATAAATTTCTCAAGTGTCTTGTTTAAGTCTAACACTTTCTTTTCAAGTATGTCACATTTCTTTGTAAATTCACAAGGTTTATTCTTAGAGCATACTTGAACATTTACTACTTCCTTTTTTAAAATCTCATTTTCTTTTACCTGTTCAATAAGATACGTTTCAAGAGTTTCTATAGTTTTTCTAGATAATTTATACTTACTAGAAAGTTTAACAAACTTGTCATACAATTCATCAAACGCATCAAGCAATTCATCTTTATCTAAATCATGGAGGTTTACCTCATCGTCTTCGTCATGATGGTTGGCCATGAGATAGAGGTTTGCTTCTTCATTCTCAGATTCATCTTAACTGTTCACTTCATTGTCATCCCATGCTATGTATGCTTTACTTTTTCCTTTCTGATCCTTGTTTTTCTTTTTGAGATTCAGACAGTTCGCCTTGAAATGTCATTTCTTTCGGCATTCAAAACAAGTTGGTAAGGAATTGTTATCTTTGGGAATGAATTTCATACCTTTAGAAGTGAAGCCCTTTTGGAATCTTTTGTTTCTCATGAGCCTTCCAAACCGCCTCACAAATAGGCCTAACTCATCATCATCGTCTTCTTGATCACTTTCAGATTTGTCTTCTTCACAAATAGCCCCTTCTTCTTGGAAGACTTTTCTTCTTCTTCCGCCATTTTCAAGCCTTTTAATTCTTGTTCTTGCTCTTGAAGCTTACCGAATAATGTGGCAAGAAACATATCATTTATGTTTGGCGATTGTTTGATAGTGGTGACAAGAGGTTGCCATTCCCTAGTAAGAATTTTTAGAACTTTATGGATAAGCTCCTTGTTAGTGTAAGATTTTCCAAGAGTAATAAGATGATTAATAATCAAGGTAAACCTTTTTTGAAGTTCTAAGATGGTTTCACCAGAATTCATTCTAAAACTTTCATATTGGCTAGTTAAAGTACTAATTTTAGAGTCCTTAACATCGCTAGATCCTTCATGAGTAATTTGTAGAGTATCCCATATTTCTTTGGCAGATTTACATGTTACTACTCAAAAAAATTCATCAAGACCCAATGCAAGAGTAATGAGATTTTTAGCCTTATAATTATACTATACTTTCTTTTCTTTATCACTCGTCCAATCATCCATGGGTTTTTCAACATGTTTACCATCAACAGTATGCATGGGTATAAAAGGACCATTTTCAATGGCATTCCAAACTCTTAAGTCAATTGATTGAACAAAAATTTTCATTCATTCTTTCCAAAAAGCATAACCTTCCCCATTAAAAGCAGGAGGTCGATTTGTAGCACCACCCTCAGGAAAAAGGATTAAAGAATTTGAGGCCATTGTTCTCTTGAAGCTGTTAAGCTTGATCTACCAAGAGTCAAGCTCTGATACCACTTGTTAACCAAGTGGCCTCAATTACTCAAGAGGGGGGGTGAATTGAGTATTAAAAATTTTACTTGGAATGCTTTTGAAATTGATTCTTTAATTATTATGCTTATTGAAGATGATAAAATTAATCGTAAGTAATAACAATTTATACACAAGACAAAATAACAAACACTAAGTATTTGGCAAGTAAATATACTTAAAGAGTTAAAGAAATATTCAAGAGAATAATTAATAATATTAAATTAATCAACATACTATTTAAAGCACTTAGGAGGATAATGATTAATTTAAACTCAATTAGTTCAAGAATAGAATTTTAACAATTTAATCTAAGTAATATACAATTTATATTAAGCTAAGAGAATATACACTTAATTTAATCAAGCAAATTAATTTGGAATAATAAAGAAGTTTAAATAACAAAGTTATTAAACATAACAAATTAAGCAAGCAACTTAAGTGCACAAATTTAAAGAGATTAGGGAAGAGAAAATTTTGCAAACCGATATATACGAGTTCCGCCACACGGTGTACGTCTCACCTCTAAGCAACCCACTTAGAGGATTTCCACTATTGGAGATTAGAGATACAATTTTGAGCAATCGCAGCTTCCTAATGTCCCACACTCAAGAACCCAATTCTCACAAGTACATGGGCACCCCACCCAATCTCTCAATCTCACAATTACAAGGTTGAAACCCCAATCCAAACCTCTAGAATTTTTGGTGTTTAGGTGTACAAAGATAACTCTCCAAAAGAATGGATATACAAATTAAAGCACTTTTCCTTTCTAAGAAAAAATATGCAAATTTAGCACACAAAAATTATTTTTCCTCTCTTAGAAAATAATATGCAAATTTTAGCACTCAAAATAATTTTTCTTTGTTAAGAAATAATATTCAAGTTTAGCTCTTAAAAATTAATTTTGCTCAGAAGATTCACTCTCAAAATAATTTTCCAAATAATAAAGAAGAGAGCAATTGAGAAGTAGAGAGCAATGAGAAAAACAGAGAGAGTAAGAAGGAAAGCAAGGGAATTTCGTTGCTTGTTAGGTGTGTTTCTGCCTCTTCACTTCTTCTCCTTTTATAGGCGCTTGAAGGGACTTGCTGCCAAAAATTTATTTCCACCGGTTCCTTAATTTATGCATTAGAAGACTTATTCCACCAGCAATCCATGTTTCCTGACTTGAGAAGTGCAATTGTCTGCCTTAATTAATGGAATCGCCGTTCAATTTGAGTCTTCGAGAGAGGAATCAGCGGAGTTGAGTTTCTGAAAACGCGTACTGATATTTTCCATGATTCAGCACATGATTCCAGTGAAGAATCGATTCCTCCAGGCTATTTTTCCATCAAAAACAGCAAATGAATCGATTCCTGGCAAGGAGAATGTTATACACTAGGGTAGTTTTATGCATATTTTGGGCATTTTACATGACATACCAAAATACAATTGGCTAAGTTTTTGTCCAAACTTTCCATGGACCTATATTCATATATATAAATATGACTTGCTCCAACAAGTCTCATCCCTTAATTTATTTCCTAGATCAAAGTATGCGCCAAAAGCATTTCAAGTCCTTTTTGGCTAAACCAACTATGTGAAATTGCAAATTAAGCCTCTTTGGCCCTAACCAACCATGCAAACAAGTTTCACATATATATTGTGACTTGTAGGTGACTTCTACATGAACATTTATCCATTAAATGGAAATGTGACCTATCCACTTCCATGATTATGCATAAAGATGCACTTTGTGTGCTCTAATATGACTCAAACCATTTATACTTCATTTCATTATGGATCATTCATTACAATGCATCAATTCCCATCAAGGTACCACTACACATTCATCATCATCTCATTCATACATGTGTAACTCCCAAGATCAATAAATTGTCAAGCATGACATTCATCACATCATCAATTATTTCATCATTCAACATAACTATGGCAAGGCAGCATGAGTATCATTACATATAATAATCATCAATTATATAACTCATGCATTTGGAATGTAAAACTCCTCTCCTACCTCGAGAGAAGAACCACACTCAATGCACGTTCCGAATGCTCCGCCACATTGCCTGGAATATCATCTACACAACATACATATGCATTCATACAATTAATAAGCCATCTCAAGGCATTCCTCACAATTCTAAACAAATGCTAGCTTATCATAAAGCTCAATATCAAGCCTTAGACTTGATAAAACACCAATTCATACCATTGTGTTAGGCTTCGGGAATTCCTTTCCCAAAACCAAGATTCTCTAGATCTTAAAGGGCCAACTATACCCAACAACATCAACATCACATCCCTTATCCATAATACATCCAATCATCATATAAATCATCCATTTGCCATTATGGTCACTCAAATTCATTATAAGCCCTCTTAGCTTCACTCAAAGCCATCAACAATTCACAAAATTCAAGTGACACACCTTATGGTCTAAGGCCTCATCAAATCCTCATCTTAACTCATCTATTCATCATCAATGGTTATCCACCACCATCATTATCATTATCATCATCATAAACAACAATACCCAACCTTAAGCATCACCTACTCATTCTCAACTCAATCCTTCTAACCACAACATGTATATTCCCAAATCTTGAGATTAGGATCCCATCAAACCCAATATCCATCATTTTCTTATATACCTAATTCTAATCTCCCTTATAATACAATATTCCAACATCAATCAACAACCTCAATTACCAAAACTTAAACATTATGCCTCAACTCATCAACAACAATAAGAAATGCCCATCATTCCAAACATTATTTCTACACACAAAGTTATCCCTATGACAATAAATCATCAATTCCTCAATTATTGCCAAAAGCCCCAATTCTTAATTTCTAGGGGTTTTATCAAAATCCAATAACCATCATAAACAATCATCATCTTCCACCACCAACCATCACATTTTTGTGTACCCCTCAACACCCACACAAAACACATATTTCTCACACCCACCTTAGGGTTTTATATAAAAATAGCTTCTACCAATAACCCACATACATAAACCACTCTCCCCACACCTAAAACTTATAACCAAAGGTTCAAGCTCTTGAAAAATGGTAAGAAGCTTACCTCATGAGAAGAAAAGGGGTAGCTCCCAAGAGAAGGAGAGGGCCACACGAAAATGGAAGGGAAGAGGGAGAAGGGTTCCAGCCATAAACCTCTCTCCTACAAGCTTCCAAGAAATCGAAAATGGTGGGAGGAGATGGGTTCAATGCTTTGCCTAGCTTTTAGAAGAGAAAAGTGAAGAGGGAATGAAGAAGGAGAAGAAGAAGGAATAAAGGAGAAGAAGAAATGAAGTGTGTTTGCCAAGGGAGAAAAGAGGGCCAACGTGAGAAGTGAGAGGAGAATGAGAGATTAAGTTTTTAATTTGGCCCCTCATTTAAATTTTCTCCGTTTTATAACTTACAGGATCCCTGTTCGGGCTCAATACTAAATCCAAAAATTATTCTGAAGACATATTCGGATTCCCCGTAATATTCTTAATAGCCCTGACCAACGGCATCTCAATCGGAGATACTTGGTCCGACACCCATATTTTAACCGGGTATAATCTTAACTTTTTAATTCTCAATAAATTATAAATATCCATAATAAATCCCAATTTAATTATTTCTAAATTTTTGGGACATAAATCAACCTATATATAATTATTTAATATTTATTCCACATATTTAATCATTTTTATAAAATTCGGGATGTTACAATCCACCCCACCTAAAAGAAATTTCGTCATCGAAATTTAATATCAGCATGTACCATAAGGCCACACTTTGGGCCGCACATCGGCAAGGTTCAATGACACCATAAAATAATGTCGGACTTCCCAAAGTCCATCACGACATGTTCATACTCGGTACGACCAGATATGCTCAGTACATTCACCATAATCAGTTACAACCCTACACCTTGTTGGAACAATTTTCCAAAATAAGGGTGAACCAAAAGATGAACAACAATTTAGAGGACTTGATATGATCTTCTAGGCATGCAGAGCACTATCCTAAAATTAGTATTTCGTCCCTATAGAGTGTGGGTATCACGAAATCCAATTTTGAGATACAAAGAAGATTCAACAACAATACTCACTCTTGTATTGTTGCAAAACAAGAACAAAGGATGAAAGAAATTTAATTTGTTTTTATTTCTGTCTTTTTTGAGTAATGCACTTGGATCCCTTTATATAGATGTTGATCAGACATCTTCTGAATCAAAGGGACACAAATTTATGAATTGTTATAACTCTTCATAAAAGGTTGAGACTCTTTAAATTTACTGAAAAGGCATGTAATTAATTACAACACAATGGTAATCAATTACACCTTTTGAAAAGTCATACCATTTGGCATTACACCTTTGAAAAGTCATACCATTTGGCGTCTCAAAATTTAAAAAGTTACTCAATCAGAGTTTTCACTCTTTGATAATCGATTACACACAATGGTAATCGATTATCAGAGAATTTAATTCTCAAATCTCAACAATCCTCCCCCATTTGAGAGTATTAAATAATTACTACACACAAATTTAAATTTAATATATACAATCTTACACGTAAATGAAAGTGTACATAGACTTGAACTTCCACTTAGTAGAGTATACATTCCAAGAAATCGTATTTTATTGGTATCGAAATGATTGAACCGATATAATACATAATGAAAACTTGAAGATACAACTACATATAAGATAAACTACATGTTCTTGTTGTACTTGACACAATAGGGCCATGCATCCATATCTATTCATAAGTGCATCAAAGTCATTGCCCCTTGACTTCTTGAAGCGGCCAAACTTCGCACTTACATAGGTTGATTTCTTAGGTAAAACATGTTCCTGCGATAAAACATAAATTCAAGAAATCAATTAAGAATTATTCAACCTCCTTACATCACAGGTCCAAAGCACCCTTGTGCTTTCAATCATCAAATAAGAGATTTAATCTTATTGAACTTAAGACTTAATGTCATATTAAGCGTCAAGTTAAGATTCCCTTACTAGTGATTAATTATGGGCTACATTCTAATTTCAATAGACATTCTAGAGATGGAATCTTTAGCCAATGCCTTTGTAAAACCATCAGCCAAATTAAGCTTTGTTCGAACGAAATCAACGGTAATAATACCATCCTTGATAAGTCCTTGGACATAACTATGTCTCACACCTATATGTCTTGATTTTCCATTGTACACTTGACTATAAGCTTTAGCCAAAGTTGCAACATTGTCACAATGTATTGCTACAGGTGATATTGGTTTTTGTAACAGTGGTATCTCAAACATGAGGTTCCTTAGCCATTCAGCTTCCTTTCCTGCTGAAGCTAGAGCTATAAATTCTGAAGCCATAGTGGAATCAGTAATGCAAGTTTGTTTCTTGGATGACCAAGAAATTGCTCCTCCTCCAAAGAGGAAAACCCAACCACTAGTAGAAGAGTGATCTTCTTGGTTTGTAATCCAACTTGCATCAGAATATACTTCCAAAACTGAAGGATAACCACTATATGTCAAACCATAATCAATAGTTTTCTTTAAGTACTTAAGTACTCGACGTACAGCTTGCCAATGTGATAAACTAGGGTTACAAGTATATCTACTCAGTTTACCTACCGCAAATGCGATATCTGGCCTTGTACTTGTCATTGCATACATCAAACATCCTATTACCCTTGCATATTCTAATTGTGAAATAGCCTTACCACCATTAGGTAATATCTTTAAACTTGGGTCCATAGGAGTTGAAACAAGAGAGCATTCAAAGTTATTGAACTTCTTGAGAACTTTCTCAATGTAATGTGATTGAGACAGGATAAGTTTCTCATTGTCTCTCTTAATTTTTATACCTAGGATGACATCAGCTTCTCCCATATCTTTCATGGAGAAATATGATGATAGAAATGTTTTGGTCAAATTTACTTGATCTAAATTTGTTCCAAAAATCAGCATGTCATCCACATACAAGCAAATTATGACACCATTACCTTTGTCATCAAATTTACTATACACACACTTGTCTGAATTGTTTATTTTGAAACCATTTGATAATACAACGTCATCAAACTTTTGGTGCCATTGTTTTGGCGCTTGTTTCAATCCGTACAAGGATTTAATCAATTTACAGACCTTGTGTTCTTGGTTTTCCATAACAAAACCTTCAGGTTGTTTCATATACACTTCTTCTTCTAGTTCTCCATTTAAGAATGCAGTCTTGACATCCATTTGATGTAACACAAGTTTATGAATAGCAGCAAGTGCTATTAATAACCTTATAGTGGAGATTCTAGCCACAGGTGCATATGTATCGAAATAATTGATTCCAGGTTTTTGTCTAAACCCTTGTGCCACTAAACGTGCTTTAAACTTATCAATAGTTCCATCAGCTTTGATTTTCTTCTTGAAAATCCATTTACATCCTATTGGTTTACACTTAGGAGGTAAGTCAACCAAAATCCATGTGTTATTTCCCATAATGGATTCCATCTCATCATTAATTGCTTCTTTCTAGAAAGCAGCATCTTGAGACCTCATAGCCTCTTGATATGTCAATGGATCTTCTTCTATATTATAACAATATGAGAACTTTATTAAGATAGAATCTCTTGTACCTTCAACTAAGTACACATGAAAATCTAGGCCAAAGGATTTTTCTTTTCTTGCCCTTTTACTTCTAGGTTGTGATGTGGAAGCATCATTCTCATCTAGAGTTTGAACATTTGATCCTTGATCAATCAAGCTTTGATCCAATTCTTCAATATTGGTATTAGGAGTTAAATCCTTTGAATGAGGAATTGAAGAAAATCTCCTTTCATCAAAAATTGCATCTCTAGATTCTATGATTGAATGTAGTGACACATAATCATTTTGTCCTATTACATAGAACCTATAGGCTTTGCTATGTTCAGCATAACCTATAAAAATGCATTCAATTCCTCTTTCACCCAATTTCTTACGCTTGGGTTCCGGTATTTTTACAATTGCCCTACAACCCCAAACTTTGAGATAAGTCAAATTTGGCTTTCTTTTATACCAAAGCTCATACGGGGTTACCTCATTCCTTTTTATCGGAACTCGGTTTAGAATATAACAAGCCGTTAACATGGCTTCACCCCAAAATCCATCACTTAGACCAGAATAGGACAACATAGAATTAACCATTTCTTCCAAAGTCCTATTCTTTCTTTCTGCTATACCATTTTGTTGTGGTGTATATGCAGTAGTTGTTTCATGGATAATACCCACAGATTGAAAATAAATTGGATCATAATATTCACCACCTTTATCAGTTCTCAACTTTTTAATTTTAGTATTAAGTTGCAATTCTACTTCATTTTTATAAACCTTAAACTTTTCTAAGGCTTCATTTTTAGTAAACAAAAGATAAACATAGCAAAAGCGTGTATGATCATCAATGAATGTTATCATATATTTCTTATTTCCTAATGAAGGTGTACTATGAAAATAACATAAATCACTATGTACTAATTCAAGCAAAGTTGAATTCCTTTCAATATTAGGAAAAGGTTTTCTTGTTATCTTTGTTAGCATGCATGTTCTACACTTTTCTATGTTCAAATCAAATGGAGGAATCAGATCAAATTTAGACATAGAATGTAGTTTTCGATAATTAACATGTCCAAGACGAAAATGCCATAAAGAAGAATCATGATTAATAATATAAGCAGAATTAATAACACGATTTATTGTACTTAATTTAAACATATTGTTATAGAGATATCCTAGACCAATAAATACACCACCTTTAGATAGTACAAACTTATCAGCTTCAAATACCAATTTATAACCTAATCGATTCAAGATTACTCCAGACACTAAATTTCTCCTTAATTCTGGAGCATATAGTACATTTCTTAATACAAGTGATTTTCCAGAACTAAGTAATAATTCTACTTGTCCACAACCTAGGACTTTAGCCATAGAATCATTTCCCATGTAAAGAACTTCTCCATTGTCACCTTCCTTCAAGGATTTGAATAGAGACTGATCTTTACACACGTGTCTTGAAGCTCCTGAGTCGATCCACCAAGAATCATCAGTCTGCACACAGAAGATTTCAGAAACCATTTCCACAAAATTCAAATTGGAATTATGTGCAATGTGTGCAAAATTACCTTTCTTAGGTTGGTCTTGGCTAGAATTGCCTTGACCTTGCTTTCCACCATTCTTGGCCATTTTCCTTTTCCAGATTGTACAATCTCTTTTCATGTGACCGGAATTGCCACATTCCCAACAAGTTGCTTGTTGATTTGCCTTACCAAATTTAGGCCTCTTGTTCCTACTTCCTTTATTGAAATTAAAGGGCCTTTTCTTGAACTTTGGTATTGCCTTTGATTTCTCATCTTCCACCATATTAACAGTGGACAAATTAGGATTGCTAGAATCCTTATTACCATCTTGTAGACGGATTCCTTCTTCAATTCGAAGATGTGTTGCCAATTGTTCAACACTTATATCATCCTTGTTGTGCTTTAAAGAATTTCTCACATCTTTCCAATTGGGTGGTAATTTATCAATTATAGAAGAAACAATAAAAGTCTCATCCATAGCAATATTATGTTGCCTAAAACTTCCAAGGATTCTTTGGATTTTATGGAATTGTTCCATTATAGGTCTAGCATCACTCATCTTATAATTATTAAAATTACTAACAAGGAATTTCTTACTTGATGCATCTTCAGAAATGTATTTGCCTTCAAGTTGATCCCACAATTCTTTGGCCGATTCTACATACTGATACACATCGAATAATGCATCGGTCATGCCATTCAGAATGTGACCACGGCATATGTAATCATTATTCTCCCACTTGTGCCTCTTTCTTTGTTCTTCCAAAGTTTCCTCTTCTCTCTCCTTTGGTTGTGGAGTGCTAAGAACATAGGCCACATTAAGGGCGGAGAGGAGGAAGTGCATCTTCTTTTGCCATCTACGAAAACCAACGCCTTCAAATTTGTCTAATTTGTGGAAATTTGTAGACATATCACGGATTGTTGCCATTTTTCTTGGAAATACTAATTTTAGATTGTTGGAACAATTTTCCAAAATAAGGGTGAACCAAAAGATGAACAACAATTTAGAGGACTTGATATGATCTTCTAGGCATGCAGAGCACTTTCCTAAAATTAGTATTTCGTCCCTATAGAGTGTGGGTATCACGAAATCCAATTTTGAGATACAAAGAAGATTCAACAACAATACTCACTCTTGTATTGTTGTAAAACAAGAACAAAGGATGAAAGAAATTTAATTTGTGTTTTTATTTTTGTCTTTTTTGAGTAATGCACTTGGATCCCTTTATATAGATGTTGATCAGACATCTTCTGAATCAAAGGGACACAAATTTATGAATTGTTATAACTCTTCATAAAAGGTTGAGACTCTTTAAATTTACTGAAAAGGCATGTAATTAATTACAACACAATGGTAATCAATTACACCTTTTGAAAAGTCATACCATTTGGCATTACACCTTTGAAAAGTCATACCATTTGGCGTCTCAAAATTTAAAAAGTTACTCAATCAGAGTTTTCACTCTTTGATAATCGATTACACACAATGGTAATCGATTATCAGAGAATTTAATTCTCAAATCTCAATACACCTGCCCGGCCTACGTGTTGCTGCATCCGACATACAGGAAGGCATCCCAATCCTGTAGTGGTCACCACAAACACATGAAGTTGGTGCATAAGTGTATGTTGCCACAATGCCTATGGCATGTAAGGCCATATCGGGACCATTACTTCATATTCCCATTACTCACGTCGGTCATTCTTATTCTAATAACATCAATTCATAAGAGACTTAGTGACCATTCACATAAGTCCATAACTCACTTATTTATATTCCATTGTCGTTATACAATCAATCTGACACAATTCACGTCATACCAATCATCAAATATTAATTAACATTATAATAAATTAGTGTACCAACCATAAATTTTCAACCATCGCAAAGTAAATACCCTATCCTCGAGCTTCATCCATCTAAAACCATGGTCAAATAACCTAAAATTCTTGTCTCACTTACATATTGTTGGCTATAAATCAATTCGAGTCATAAAAGATTCACCAAACTCTCATCAAGTAGGCTACTTAATTGTATAATAAGCTTTGACATTAAGGATTCTCCTCCTAGATCACAACCAAAGCTCATAAATTAGACGTACATCTCGTATAGTACAACATCACTATGTGCTTTCTATCATCAATATAACACCTTTCAAATAAAATGGGGGGGGGGGGGGTAATGACATGATCAAATTTCCATTCATCGTCTCACAATCACGTATGTCATCCTTATGTCATATCGTAATCCATAGCTATTTTCATGATCACAACGTCAAAGGTGTACAATTTAGCCTAAGGTCATACCATAAAATCATGTACACCATAGCCAACACCAATCGTACCCCAAATTCAACATTATTATTCATCAATCATCAGGGGTTACATTCATTATTCATATTCCATCACATACCGGCTCTAGCTTTAACAACGTATTTAACAATTAATTTCATTATGGCTTAACTATTCATAAGATTCGATCAATCACTAGACTTAGAAGGTCTAAGGGTTACCTAGTACCCATTATGGAATACTCTCACAACACACAGACATCATTAGACATGGCTCATAAAAATATGATAGAGCCTAGACCGCCATAGGGTCTATCCCATAAAGTTTCATATCCCAAGATCACGTCAGGTCAAGCTAGGGTCACCACATTTAGTGGGTCATAATTAATCCAATCATTCACTCAGTTCACAAACATAAAATCGAGTCAAACCCCAATCATATACATTCACAATTTTAAATTTCACCATTCATTCGTGTCCCCAATCTAGGGAGGCGCAACAATTTACTTACATCGTACAATACAAGGTTTTTGTGCCAAAGGGCATAGAATTCATCCTTTGAATTTTTGCATAACCCAACATTTCAATTCATAGGCATCCTCACTAGGGAACTCTTTCACTATTATCTATTTAATCAATTCAAGTATGTGAAGTGCTTATATTCAACAAGCATACTTTAGCCATATACCACAAGCATGAATCGTACAAGAGACCTAACTAACAATTCAATTTCAAGGTGCGTATGCACATCAAGGTATCAACATATATGGTCTACCACCATATTAACTCATCTTTCATATCTCATATTCATCAATTCAATATTTCATTTCCATGACTAACATTCAACATGGACCCATCATCAAATCAATTTTATACTCAATGTATAAACATCAATGCATAATCATAATATATTCATCAATGGAAGGAAATAGAGTAAGGAATTTGGCCGGACTTACATAAACAACATATCATTAACATTGAGGAATTCATCAATATGCATTCAATCTCATAATTTCATTAAGCTTTCCAATGAGTAGCTATGCTCCACAAGTGCATCATACAACCTCAATGATAAATGGTATACTCCCAATAAACAACAGCCACATCTTATAAATCACAATCTCACAAAGAGTCCTCAATGAGCATCAATCCCAACTCGACTCTAATGATTCATAATAATTCCTCAATAAGCAATAATGCCCTTATAATCAATTCATATTTCTTAGACAACTAGTCATTTGTAAGTCCATATAGGGCAATCAACATCCCTACATATCATCATCCTCTAGATAATTATCACTCTTAAATCTCTACAGGACAACCATATTTCGATGAACACCAAAATATTTCAATATTAAGCAACCCTGCTCTAACCATCTTATAATATCAATTCAATATAGAGTAACCACACTCTAATGATAATTAACAAATCTAATTCAGAGCAAAATACGCTCTGATACCACCACTGTAACACCCCGGTTTTTCGAACTCAGATCCCAATGTAATCAAGATAATAATTAATGAAAATGCAGGTAAATTTTTTGTGTTTGATATATTTCTAGACACCTCGACGATTACACCAAGACCGAATCGTAGAAAACTAAAAGCGTATGATTTAATAAGATATGACTAGATCAATAACTAACTTGCCCATAACAGTATACAAAAGTAATAAAGTTTACAGTGGAAGAAGAATATGTATACCGGGCATATGCCTAGTCCCATATATGATGATATGAGAAAAGGCCCAAGCAATCATACAATTTCATAATATAAGCCTATTAGGCTACAATCGACTGTTAGCCAAGGCCTCAACGCTCAAGAGGGGGGGTGAATTGAGTGTTTTAAATTTTCGCACGGAATCCCCTTAGAAATGGTTAGTAATATACAAATGATGCAATGATGAAGAGACAACAACTTCTATGTACATATCACACTATGACACACTTGATGTGCAATGACAATATTTAGCTTTAAGTGTGATAAACAAGGCAAGTTATTGGATTAAACAATTTATCAATCAGTTGGAGTGCATAGATTTATTTCACAAATAATGTGATGTTTCCTATAAGGGTTCAACTCATTCAATATATCAAACAGCTTGTGTGCATGAAATAGGTGAAGGCAATTAAGTAAGTATCACATAAGAGTTGATAGGAAACAATGATTTAGATACTTGGCAAGTTAAAACAAATTTTAGTTTTTAAGAACTTTACCAAATATTGATTCAAGCAAATTATCAAACACTTGGCATGCAGAGTTAGTTTTATACTTGAACAACAACTTTGATTCACACATTCAGCTCAAGCATTTCAACAAACAGTTTATATGCGCAGTTGTATAAAGAGTTCAAGGTAGAGAGAAATGCAAACCAATTTAACGAGTTCCACCAACCCGGTGTACGTCTCGCCTTCAAGCAACCCACTTGAAGGATTCCACTATTGAAGATTTGAGGTACAAGCTTTGAGCAATTGCAGCTTCCTAGTGTCCCACACTCAAGAACTCAATCCTCACAAGCAAAGGGCAACCCACCCAATCTCACAATCTCTCAATACCCAAAGGTTGAACCCCAACCTTTGTGACCACTCAACCTAGAGTGAAAAACCTTGGTGTTTTGGTGTTTGGTTTAGAAGCAATTAACTCTATCAATAGAGTAGATACACAAATAAAAGCTCTCACAAATTCTAACTCTCAACAAGAGAGGATATGCAAATTAAAGCTCACAATCTAACAACTTTTAAGCAATATGCAAGTTTAGAAACAAGAGTTGCAGAATATACAAGAGAAATCTAGTAAGAAGACCTTAAGAAGAGAAATGTTTGTTGCCTTGTGTTGTGCCTTGGTCTCCCCTCTTGTGTTCTTTTCTTGCTTGAATCCATGCTCCATTTATAGCCATTTGGGAGCTCTTAGCCGTTGCACAAATGTTTCCAACGGATACCTCAAGTGGGTATAAAGTGGGAGTGAAGAAATGAGCTGGAGTTCCACTTAAAAGCATTTTCCCACGTTCTGACACTGTGGTAATCGATTAGCCTTCGAGCTGTAATCGATTAGCTTTTGAAATCTTCAGTATTATGCAGCAGGTAATCGATTAGCATTTCTACTGTAATCGATTAGCTATGAAACAGAACCATTCTAATCGATTATTCCTTGCCTTGTAATCGATTATGATTGATACCTGATGCTCTTAATTTGTGTCTCGCAGCATGGTAATCGATTAGGACTTCATGTAATCGATTAGGGACAAAACAGAACTTACGTAATCGATTATGCTTGACTTGGTAATCGATTATGGTGAATACCTGATGCTCAGTCTTCAAACTTTCAACTGGTAATCGATTAGCCTTTTATCTATAATCGATTATGTTCATTCCAGAACCTATGTAATCGATTGTCCTTCTTATTGTAATTGATTGTACCATAAACAGAGTTATGGTAATCGATTATTCCATTGTGGTAATCGATTAGTACATGTACCTGATACAATTCTTCAAGGTTTTTGATATGTTCTTGATATGTATTGACCCATGGCTTATTCCTTTGATCCTCATGCTTGTTTCCTTGATTCTTCTTCAACTTATGAGCTTGTTCTTCATGATTTAGTTCATGTCATCAACCTTGTCTTCCATAGCTCATGTTTCTTTAACTCTTTGTGAGGCATCTTCATCTTTTTATTCTTGGCCATTGTCTTTGTGCTTGAACCTTCTTGTTTCTGAACCTTTGCCATTCCATCATCATCATGAATACTTTGTCATTCATCAAAACTACTTTGCATACTTACATATGCAACTTCATTCTCCCCCTTTTTGATGATGACAATTAATGTTCCATATGACTTGTATTCATGTGTTGCAAATTCATCATATTGGCTTCATGGTAATATCCTTTCTTCCTGTAGGAGTCTTTGCCTTAGTCTTCACATTTGTCATTATCAAAACCTGTTTCAACATTTAAACACATTGTCCCCCTTTTTGATGATGACAACCAATGTTCATCTCGTGGGGTGTTAGTTTCACAGAATAATGACAATCAATGTTTATATGTATTCTCCCCCTATATGATGTAATGAATGCTAGTTAAGAGTTATCCTCCCCCTTAATCTTGTAACTTATGCCAACTGTTTTAAACATATAAAATGATATATCTCTCCCCCTTTTAAAAAACTTTATGCCACTTATGGTGTATATATAATCTCTCCCCCTTTGGCGTTTATCAAAAACTTTCCTTATGATAAAACAATAATCATTGTAATTCTCCCAATTTATGCTATTCACTAATCTTTCCTCCTTTGGCATCATCAAAAAGATTATCACCTTAATAGATTCTATGCCATCAACATATAAACTTATGTATTTGAATAAGAGAGATTAAGTATTTCATAAGAGAGATTTCAAATCAAATCTCATAACATGATCAAAGATAAATACCATTTTAGTGCATCTAGAGTCAATAAGTAATCACATAATTCATTCATCAAGTATGCATATGAATGATTGCTAACTTATTCTAATCATGTATTGAGTATCATTTTCAAGTATGGTAAACGTCATATGATTCTTTCACATATTATTTTAAGTAAGCACAGAGTTTTCTCCTATTTTGGCATCATCAAATGCACAAGAATAATTTTCCAATTAAGCATATAGGAGAATAGAGGTAACATAGTAAGCATAAGTGCCATGAGCATAGTCATAAAGAGGTGAAATCAAGGATAATCATTCATAGGTATGCTTCCCCTTACTATTGTAATTGATACCACTTGTAGAGAGTATACCACTTATTAACATGTGAACTCGATTATACCAATTTGATCAAGTTTGATATCACTTGTAGGTCAATTTAATCAAGTCTGATACCATTTGTTTACTTTTTAAAGCATATGATCTCCTCTTTTTAATAGATACCACTGTTGAAATAATGGATACCATAATATGAATAAATACCACTCAAAGGTTAGATACCATTACACATAACAATCCACTTGTTAATCATTTCATTAATATTGCTTGATGCATTACTAGGTATCAGAGCAGTGATGAAGTGATATATTCAGCTTGTGAAATTTGTTATTCATACCACTTGTTAATATGATTTGTATAATTCACAGAGCATAGTGGTAGAGTAAACAATTCAATCATACCTTGGTATTTTGCAAGTTTTATGCCCTTTTTCACATCCTTGTGTGGCATTTTGCTTCATCCATGTTGTATTCCTTGAACAATTCTTTACTCGCCCAGTTTGGTAGTTTGATTTTCCATTTTAAGTCATCCTATATAACCTTAACAAACTCTTTGCAAAGCATTTTGTTAATAGTATTGAGTCCACAAGAGTTTATACCAATTTTGGGTTTTTTTGATGCAGTATTGTTTTGGAAAGAGAGTTTTCTAAAAATGATTTGCTCAATTTTTCATGCCACTTGATAAGGAGATAATATATCATCAATAGATATCACTTGTTAGAGAGAAATGTTATGAAACTCCCCCTTAATCATGCAATTTAACAAGGATAGATATAGATGTTGATACCACTTTATTAATGTAATTTCACTTATGTCTAGGTATCAAAGCAAAGATGGAATGATTAATACAACTTGTTGGCTTACTCATGCAAACATATGCCAATATGTATATATATATTCTTTTGTTATATATAAGTCTAGTCAGTCATTTACCTAGGGCACATATGGCATTTATCAAATATGTAGGAGAAAGCATTTTGCATAGATGATTAGTAACATATAGAGACAAGTCACAAAAACATTTCATGATCCGGTCCCAACACCGGCCCCCAAGAGCATGGTTTTAATGCCTTGCCAGATCAGCATTTCAAACAGAAGAAGTACGTTTCAAATACCTTATAATTACTTTTATAACGGAGTACATACCGCCAGGGCACGTTACTCCGCCAAGGCATGTTACTCCGCCAGGGCACGTTACTCCGCCAAGGCATGTTACTCCACCAAGGCATGTTACTCCGCCAAGGCATGTTACTCCGCCAAGGCATGTAACTCCGCCAGAGCACGTAACTTCGCCAGTGCACGTTACTCCGCCAAAGCTTATTACTCCGCCAAAATGGAAAATATTGAAAATCTTATGCATAAAGCATTTCCAATGCATACCACTCCGCCAAGCCATAGGCTCAATACAGGCGGAATACTGAAATTCCCATATTGCGAAGCGAGCCCATACTTATAACCCCGGCACGAGATTGACTCTGTCTTGAGAGGTTAAAAATGGGAATCACGTTGTCACACATAAAAGGGAACAATGAATAAAATAATAAAGCATTAACGCTTTCCAAGTAAGTGGAAATACCCACTACAGTGATGGTGCTCGTGAACGGCACAGGGACCCACTACCTTTCTTGCATTATGCCTGAAAACAAGGAACGGGTCCTACCAATAATAGAGCACCAGTAACAGGTATATAAACCTCAGCAAAAAGGTATAAGGGGGATCCCCTAATTCTGAACCTTACACTCATACTTGCATAACTCTCTCAGATTTGCTTTCTAAGTCTAATAGTATTCCATGATACTGACTTGAGCGTCGGAGAATAATTGCAGGTACAACCACCAATTGTGTCAAGGCAAAGGAGGCTACTTCAGGCGGACTGCTACACCGCCACAGAGTGCACTGTACTACGCCCAGCATACAAAAGCACTCCGTATTTGTATCTGTATAAGAACCTCCTCATACCAGATTTTATCTTACATGTACATTTTGAATTGTTTGACAATCACACCTTTACACCCCCTGTAAAGAACAGTTCATTAAAAGGCTACTCCGCCTCATTATAGAATCTACTCCATTGAAATTCTTAAGAGGCTACTCCGTCTCATTACAGAATTTACTTCATTAAAATTCTTCAGAGGCTACTCCGCCTCATCACAGAATTTACTTCATTAAATTCCCAAAAAGGATATTCCACCTCGTTATACTTAATCATATTTCATTAAGTCCTCAAACGATTACTCTGCCTTATCAATAGCTTTCTACAAGGCACAAATCCTACGGACTCAGACATCGTTTATATGAACAAGTATAGATTTACAGAAAATATACTTTATTAAATATTGTCAAAGATTGATAAGGGATCCAGAGCCTATCCTGGAACAAGGCAATATTATTAAAGTGCAAAAAACAAAATTTACAAAGAAACCCCGGAGCCAATCTTTAAGATTCGGGTGGCACTCCTTCTTGGTGGGCGGAGCTAGGCTGACACTCACTGGGTTTGGACAAACTTTGTGAGGGGGGCAAGTCCGCCAGAACATACTCTACATTAGGCGCAGGAACATGACCCCCCTGAACAGGCACCATCAATTCACCATTGATAAACTCATAATAAGGATGAATGCCTGCAGTGTTGAGAGCAACGCCTGGGTTGCGATGACGGAGTTGCCGAACAGCCATGCTGAAAGCATCATCAATTGCCGCCTCAGCTGCATCCAAAGCCGATTGTAATTCCTTATCAAGTCGTTTATTGGCGGCATCTGAAGTGGCTTTTTCAGCTTGCAGCTCTTCAACCTGTTTTTCAAGGTTACTATATGCAGTGGCTGTTTGGTCCAACTCCGCAGCCCAGGCGTCTTCAGCAAGAGTCTTACTAGTTTCAAAGGAAACCAGTCTCTGCTGAACTTCACTCACATCCTCGCCCAGTTTCTGGTTCTGCTGATTCAAATCTAAAACTTGTTGTTCCAGCAGAACATTGTCAGCCTTCACCTGGGTCAGCTCGCCCACCTCTTCGCCCAATTTTGCATTCTGCTCTTTCAAACCTGAAACTTGCTTTTCCAGCAAGGCCTTATCAGCTCTCACCCGGGCCAACTCTTCCTCCAGCTTCTTCTTGTCAGAGTCGGCGGTGTCAAGGTGTTTATCTTTAGCCTTGATCACCTCCGACAACTGTTCATTGTCATGCTCCAAGCTGCGAATTTCTTCAACAGAATCATGATATGATTCTTGAAACATGGCAGTCTCCGCAGCTACTTCCGCAATACGGGGTACCGAAGCAAGGAAACCATCAATTTCAGCAAGATGCCACCTTGCAGCAGCAGTGGCATCTGCAACGTCCTCGAAGTCGATATCTGGGCGGAGGATGAAGTCCGGATCACGCCTCTCTGACCGGCGGGATCCCACATTTGTGAAATACAGGAAAGGGTTCAGACGAGACCCCGCCAGAGGCAAAGAGATGGATCGCCTAGATGGCTTCCCTGGAACATTGACGAGGAAAACTGCTGTTCCTCGAGCAGTCAAGTCCAGGGCAGGACTCTCAGCTTGGCGAAGTGGAAAAGCTTGAATTCCCTTCGTCTCCTCTCCCATAACATCTTCTTCAAGGGCGCCCTCCACACCGCCCAGTTCAGCAGTGACAGCCACAGCTGATGGCTCTGGAATCTCTTTCACTTCAATAGCAGCATCAGATGATGCCCCTTCCCCTACCTTCCCCTTGCCCTTGTTCTTCCTCTTTTGCAAGGGTTGGGGGTCCTCTTCCTCCACCTCAATAGTTTCTGGTTCTTGGCGTTTTTTAGACCGCCTTTCCACATCACCTGTCGAGGGCCCTGCATTACCCTCCAACATCACTACATTAGTGGATGCAGGGAAAGGGAGAGTTTTTGTCAGAGCTGCAGCCAAATTCCTTTGAGGCTGCACATTGTTTTCCGCATCAATTTCCTGGCGACTCATATGGATTTGCTTAATACGCTCCATCCCAGGAAATTCAGCGATCTCTCCTGCAAAATAATATACATAAATACAATTAGAAGCTGCAGGAAAAAATAGAAGTAATATTCAAGCAACAAGTCTTAAAGCATTACTTAAATATCCTTCAGCATCCCGCCCAAGCAGCCTTCGGCATAGAATCTGCTTATGGGCGGAGTTATACTCCTTCAGGGTCCGGAGTACTTCCACGGAGGTAGCTGACAGGGCACTCTCCTCAACTTCATAAGCTTGTTTGGTCAGGAGGAAGTGCTCGTGTGTCCACGCCATTATCAATCCCCTCCCTACTCCGCCAAAAGACGGACTTGTTCTTCCTAACAGAAACTTTTACAAAGCTCATTCTGAAATGAAGTCCGCCTTCTTTGGCGGAGTCAGCAAACACCTTAAAATTTATAATCTTCAGCTCGCCTGAAGAGTTACAAAACCCATGCCGCCGGTTTTCGCATTCACCCGCCTCATGATGCGGCAAAAAGCAAATAACAACGCCACAGTAGGCGTAAACTCCAAATGTTCAGCCAGCACTTCAAAGCTGCGGACTATCCCCTATCCATTAGGGTGCAGCTGAGAGGGGGCGCAATCTAGGAACCTGAGTACGCCCATCTGGAATTTATTCAATGGAAATCGCACCCCCAACTGAGTAAACAGGATATCATACATATATAAAGTACGCTCATCCTGAGGACGATGGCAAATACGTTCAAACATCTTGGGCGAACGGACGATGAACCTCCTTTCAAACCTCTCATCCTTCCAGATAGGAACTGACAACTCCATTACTCCACCACTTGTCGTTGCATGACGAGAAGAAGCTTCTTTAACGTCTTCCTCAACCCAACAATAGGGATCAGTCTCAAGCATCTTTGTCCAATCTAACCCATGCAGCACAACATTCTAATATTCTGCCATTGTTATCACTTGTATTTGAGGAGTACCTCCTGCTACAAACGAATGTACAGCATTACCAAAACACTCCATGCTGCTGTAAAATGTTGAATCCCTCCCAGTATAGAAGCCCTCATCTTCACTCTCAATATCCGAAAACATAGGGTGAACAGAAACCCTAGAGCACGACTCTGACTCTTTTCCTCTCATCCTCGTTTCAACAAACACACATATAAAGAAAACAGAACTAACCCAATAACAACAAAGACAGAGAACAGAGGAAGAAGAAAGTTACCTTAAAATCTCTGAAGAAGACGAACTGGCAACAACAAACGACTCGCAAGAAAGTAGCGTTCCAAAGGCAGTTTCAGCACAAAAACGCAGAGTAGAAGATGAAGCAAAACATTTCCTCTCCTAAGAGTTTACCTATTTATAGGTATGGCTTGGGGGGAAATAAACGAAACCTCAAAAATTTCAGAAAGGCGCTTATGGCCGTTGGATGAATCTCACTGACGATTCCTTTAATTCTAAAACCGATAGATGAATCTTAAGGCAGGAATTTCCCGGACCGCATTTTCAAAATCCAAGGCCCACGGTAATAACCTCAAAAACGTATCTCAACTGCCATCCCACGCATTTATGTCCTATCATTGGAATGGCAATCGTTATGAGGGCATACGTGGCAATGAGAGATTGAAGTGGCAAAACACAGTTTTGAGTCGCTTTAATGACGGGCGTGGCAAGTAATGACAAAAACAATAAATGCATGAAAACACTTGTCAATAAATTCGGAACTAGCAAACACCGCCTAAACCCATGCCTATAAAAGCTAAACTTAAGTGTTATAGCTTATTAAAGTGACTCCGCCAGTCACTATAACAAGCTAGGGGGTAGATGATCCGGTCCCAACACCGGCCCCCAAGAGCATGGTTTTAATGCCTTGCCAGATCAGCATTTCAAACAGAAGAAGTACGTTTCAAATACCTTATAATTACTTTTATAACGGAGTACATACCGCCAGGGCACGTTACTCCGCCAAGGCATGTTACTCCGCCAAGGCATGTTACTTCGTCAAGGCATGTAACTCCGCCAGAGCACGTAACTTCGCCAGTACACGTTACTCCGCCAAAGCTTATTACTCCGCCAAAATGGAAAATATTGAAAATCTTATGCATAAAGCATTTCCAATGCATACCACTCCGCCAAGCCATAGGCTCAATACAGGCGGAATACTAAAATTCTCATATTGCGAAGCGAGCCCATACTTATAACCTCGGCACGAGATTGACTCTGTCTTGAGAGGTTGAAAATGGGAATCACGTTGTCACGCATAAAAGGGAACAATGAATAAAATAATAAAGCATTAACACTTTCCAAGTAAGTGGAAATACCCACTACAGTGATGTGCTCGTGAACGGCACAGGGACCCACTACCTTTCTTGCATTATGCCTAAAAACAAGGAACGGGTCCTACCAATAATAGAGCACTAGTAACAGGTATATAAACCTCAGCAAAAAGGTATAAGGGGGATCCCCTAATTCTGAACCTTACACTCATACTTGCATAACTCTCTCAGATTTGCTTTCTAAGTCTAATAGTATTCCATGATACTGACTTGAGCGTCGGAGAATAATTGCAGGTACAACCACCAATTGTGTCAAGGCAAAGGAGGCTACTTCAGGCAGACTGCTACACCGTCACAGAGTGCACTATACTACGCCCAGCATACAAAAGCACTCCGTATTTGTATCTATATAAGAACCTCCTCATACCAGATTTTATCTTACATGTACATTTTGAATTGTTCGACAATCACACCTTTACACCCCCTGTAAAGAACAGTTCAATTATATATCATCAAATGTAAGAAGTCTATACATGAGACATCCATCACCAGATGGCATCAATCTAATCATCACTTACATGCTAAACATATAATCTATGTTCATAAATACATAAGTTTGTTACACATATATATTTAACTCTCTAAATCATCATCCTTATGTACAAATTAATTCAATACATTAAAATTCACAATTGATGCCGGCCAAGGCACTTCCATTACCACTATTTACCTTCGCCAAAACTTCAATTCAAAGTCTCATCTCAGCCTATGATAACCCTGCATCACAATGCTAAAAAGGAGACCACATGGGAGAGTGAGTTATACATTCAAAATGACGAATATACATATATTGTGATTATGTGTACATGCATACAAACATCATGTGTGCTTTGCGATAAAATCATTAATTCATCATTCAATCATCATCACATTGATATAATATGTATACAACCCTCATGAAACGCATTTCACAACATAAGCAAGCACAAGCACATACACAATCACATTGCCACTTATCAACAAGGGCATTCACAATCATTATCATCCTCTTATTAAATCTTTATTCCATTCCTCCTCGCAAGGGGTCTTTCATCTCTCGTGGTCATCCCATCTCAAATGCCATGCACTTATGGCTAATGCATATGTCAACTGTTTAATAATGCATATGCACGGATCTGATTTCATACCAATGGGTGATCGCAACCACCATATCATTCATTCACATGGGTTTCCCGCCTCGCAAGGGGTACTTCCTCTAGTAGTCTCGCAAGGTTCTTTTTCATGATCGCAACCACGTTCAATAATTCATAATGGTTTCCCGTCTCGCAAGGGGTACTCCCGCCTCGTGATCGCAACCACGGGCATCATAGAAACTCGCAAGCCCTTTTTCATTTCAATAACCAAGTGATTACAACCACCGGCTCAATATCATACCATCATCAAGTTGGTTTCCCGCCTCGCAAGGGGTACTCCCTTCACAGATTCCCGCAGGATCTTTCATCATTGTGATCGCAACCACATAATATCAATGTTATGCCATGCCATGAATGCAAAATGCAATAATGCATATACCAATCAACCTCGCAAGGATATCTCACCCTCTCACATAAGGGTATATTATATATTTAATTTTATCATCATTGGTGTACAATTAATCACAAGGCCCCTCAAGGCTCAACATTTACATTCACATCAAACCACGCATGGTAATTAAAGGCATATCAATTATCATAGCATTAATCTACGTATGAAAACCAACAAGGCTTGTTAATAAACACATTTCAAGTTCATAGCATCATATGCTAGCCAACACAATTCAAATTACATATACAAGATTACACTTGTATCAAACACAATGGCATTGTAAACATTAATAATAATAATCACCGTTAAACCAAGGGTATGTTCAACAACAATATCCCTTTTCATTCAACATCATTAATCATCACTCAATGTGGCATCATCCACTTTTAATCATCATTAACATCATATCAAATTCATTGATTTACACAACCCATTGTCATTCAATTGTCCCCTCATTAATTTTATTATCATGTAAGGCGTGTCATATAACCACAATATTTGCTTCTCATTATCATTTGTTATATCACATCAATGGTGGTGGAAATTCATGTTTTCATAACTTGATTTAGGCATGCATACTTTGCTAATATCTTGGGTTAACATCAAATACCACCAAACACACCTCAGTAGTTTACCCTTAATATAATCTCTTGATTTTATATAATAAAAAGGGGTTTTGGTTACTAATGAGCTCATGACAAATTTAAACATCAAGACATGAGGAAAGCTCATTTTTAGTCTTAAAAATAGTAGGACATGTCATAAATATCACCCATTAGTCCCAATTTGATAACCATAAAAAGTTGGGTTCAAAACCCTCTTAAATTTGAATTTTATGACGTAGTAGGTCCGGTATTTTATAACTAATAAGAGTTTGAAAGCTCTAATTAATGTGAGACCAATTATCACACCTCCGTAACACAATTATCTACAACTTTCATGAAGAAGCTGTAGGCTAAAAACATCATTAAGATGCCCAAACAGGCCAAAAATAGCAAAGAAAACAGAGCAGTTAGAAATTTCTGACAGTGGGAAACCCACTGGCCGTGGAGTCCACTGGTTCCACCACCCAAAATGGCCATTTTTTCCATGTTTTGAGGCAGAACGATCCACTGGCAGTGGGAAATTCCCACTGGCCGTGGATCTCGCTGTTGTAGGCTCTATTCTGCAGCTTTTTGGCCCTTACATTTTTGCCAACTTTGAGACCCCTTTTCACTAGGCTATTCAACTCCGATTTGCATGAAATTTTATACATAACTTACCTACCCTAATATCAATTATGTGGCAACATTTTGACCCCAAATTCCATCTCAATCAAAATCTAAGCTATAAGGTAGTTTTATGCATATTTTAGGCATTTTACATGACATACCAAAATACAATTGGCTAAGTTTTTGTCCAAACTTTCCATGGACCTATATTCATATATATGAATATGACTTTCTCCAACAAGTCTCATCCCTTAATTTATTTCCTAGATCAAAGTATGTGCCAAAAGCATTTCAAGTCCTTTTTGGCTAAACCAAGTATGTGAAATTGCAAATTAAGCCTCTTTGGCCCTAACCAACCATGTAAACAAGTTTCACATATATATTGTGACTTGTAGGTGACTTCTACATGAACATTTATCCATTAAATGGAAATGTGACCTATCCACTTCCATGATTATGCATAAAGATGCACTTTGTGTGCTCTAATATGACTCAAACCATTTATACTTCATTTCATTATGGATCATTCATTACAATGCATCAATTCCCATCAAGGGACCACTACACATTCATCATCATCTCATTCATACATGTGTAACTCCCAAGATCAATAAATTGTCAAGCATGACATTCATCACATCATCAATTATTTCATCATTCAACATAACTATGGCAAGGCAGCATGAGTATCATTACATACAATAATCATCAATTATATAACTCATGCATTTGAAATGTAAAACTCCTCTCATACCTCGAGAGAAGAAACACACTCAATGCACGTTTCGAATGCTCCGCCATATTGCCTGGAATATAATCTACACAATATACATATGCATTCATACAATTAATAAGCCATCTCAAGGCATTCCTCACAATTCTAAACAAATGCTAGCTTATCATAAAGCTTAATATCAAGCCTTAGACTTGCTAAAACACCAATTCATACCATTGTGTTAGGCTTCGGGAATTCCTTTCCCAAAACCAAGATTCTCTAGATCTTAAAGGGCCAACTATACCTAACAACATCAACATCACATCCCTTATCCATAATACATCCAATCATCATATGAATCATCCATTTGCCATCATTGTCACTCAAATTCATTATAAGCCCTCTTAGCTTCACTCAAAGCCATCAACAATTTATAAAATTCAAGTGACACATGTAACATCCCAATTTTTAATAAAAAGGAACCGGGCAAAATAAAGCCATTTAAAAATGATAATTCAAGAGAAGAAATCTGTTCACTAATTACACTTAACTTAATTAATTAAAAGGTGTGAGGTGATTAACGTTGGAAGGTGCTGATGGGACAGGATGGCATGGGCAAGACTACTGCCTCACGTTTCCCCACCCCACCTACCTGTTCTTCGTGAATGTGTTTATATTGGGTGATGGCCACTTGCCCTTTCACTCTCGAAAAACCCCCTCTGCGGACTCCCTTTTTCTCCCTTCTTCTCTTCTCTCTTGCTCTTCTCCTTCTCTGCTCTCTATTCCATACCCTGCTTCGGAGAGCCAAGGCGAAGGTACTATAGTGGAGTCAGAGCTCCCTCATGCGAGTAGAGGACGGGTGTCAAAACAGAAGCAAAAACAGCCCTGCACCACTCGTGGAAAACAACAGTGTTCCAGAGGAAGCGCTGAGTGAAGCAACAAGGGAGAGAACCAACACCCCAAATAGAAGAATCTCTTGGAGTCTCGCAGTTGGTAGGGGGAGTACCTTACATGTTAAATGCATGGGTTACGAACGGGTTTGGAAGACATTGATAATTATGGAACTGTATTCTGTTGCATGATATACTTGCATGTAGAATATCCGAGTGCATGATAAATGAGAGTGAGTGTTGCATGTTATCATCGTCCTTGAGGATGCATACCTTATCATAGAGCCTGATTGCATGTCATGCTGTGTTGATAGGAATGCTTATTGAATCTATTCGTGTTTATAGGGATGCATGCATTGATTAAGTTCTGACATTGTCATATACCGATTGCATGTTGTGCTATGTTGATTTGAAATGCTTGTGTGAACCTGTTGATCTTCATATAGATGCATGCGTTGATTTAAGTTCTGATACTGCTGTAAACCGAGTGTATGTTATACTTGAGTTGATGAAAATGCTCATAGAAGCTTAATACTGATTGACATCGATTGCGTTGGACTCATATGTTGTTAATGGAACTATGATGATGATTGCATGAAGGTTGTATGTGTTAAATTAACATGCAGAGTCTTGAAAATGTGTATTACCGACTGCATGTGAAATACGTGTGATTGAATAGAGGTTGTGTGCATGAATTCAATGTTGTGTGATGAATCCGTGTGTGGTGCATGGGATGCGGTTGTGCTGAGAGCACGTAGTGTGGGACACTACCATCGGTTATTCAGTGTGGGACGCTGCAAAATCCTTGAGTGGGACTCAAGGTAGCCCTTGAGTGGGACTCGGGCTGCCTGTGAACACCTCCGTTGGCGCTGAGAGCGTTGGTGTCACCTGTGGGCAAACGGTTGGGTACCCGTAAAATGGCCAAGCAGCTGGGAGCTGAACGGTAGCCGAGAGCTATGTACAAAAGGCTGGGGGCCTATGTTGCAATGTTAGAACCGATTAGACATGTATGCAGAACCGAGTGAATAATCTGTGCATATATGGCTACTGATGTTATGTGGAATTAATTATGCATGTGATGATGTTAGTGAAGTGGTGTTTGCTTGTGAATAAGTGCGTTATTCCGTGTGCGTGTACTATAATTGCTGACTGAAACCTATTCCATAAATGTATAATATGTTGTTGAGGAGTTGTGAGGCTCACCCCTGCAGTTGCAATTTTTCAGTGAACATCTCTCGAGATGAGGATCGGAGGAAGAGTTGAAATGCTGGGCGAAGTGCTGATGCACTATGGAAGCTTATGACTTTGTTTATGCTGTGTATAATGTTTGGAGTAAGCCTTGGCCGGCTCGTGTTTTGTTTATAGCCCCTTTTAGACAGAATTGAATCCCTCGGAATGGGGACAGGACAACGTGGCTGTAAATTTGATACATATATATATGCCTATGTTTATGCCATATTGCATGTCTATTTATTTCTAGGTGATGTCTGGGTAATTTATATGCAGATATGCGTATTAATACTTTCCGAGTGGGAGGACTCATGTAATTCCGAGTGAGGATTGGTGTGGAAGGCTGTCCCGAGCAGCAAGTTGTTAGGATTCGAAGATGAGAGCCTAGATAAGTTTTCCGAGTGTTAATTGCTAGGATTTTCCCCCGAGCGTCAAATAATCAACGATATCCGAGTGAGAAGTTGCCGAGTGAAGATTTCCCAACTGGAGAGTGACACCTTAGAATTTAAGGAGGACCTACTACAGAGAATTGATAGTGATAGAAGAATCCGAGTGAACCTTGACTTAGTGGGAAAAATAGAACGGAGAATAATATGGACACCGAGTGGATGGACAGTTCGATCCCGAGTAAGAGTATGTATAAATCCCGTGTGAGGATGGTTTTGCCGAGTGGAAATTATAAGTGAAACCCGAGTGAGGATGAGTTCGTATTCCCGAGTGAAACCCTGAGCGATCCTCTCCTGAGAAAGAAGTTAGTGTAAGTGGGTTAGAATGGAATGGATTCCGAGCGTAAGATATTTATAATCCGAGTGAGTTAGCTGTCATTTTCTGAGTGAATGAGTGAAGGATGACTCTGGGTCCGAGCGTCTACTTAGCCGAGTGTGGCTCCTCGTTCCAGCGAGAAAGGTACTCGCTCCAGCGAGTGCGGTTTTTGGAAGGCTTGTGATGGCCTCGGTTAGGCGGAGTCATACCTCGCCCGAGCGACTAGGACAGTTCGCCCAAGCGTGTGTGATCGCGTTGAAGCGAGTAGATGTTATTGAGGAACTCCGCCTAAATACCTCTCTCTTCCGTGGTTGCATTATCCTGTCTCGCTCGGCGGTGTTGGACCCCGCTTGAGCGAATGGACGTTGTGGTGGACTTCGCCCAGGCGTTGTCATGCTTCGCTGAACTGGGCGGAGTTGGTTCATGTTCCATTCCTTCTGCAGGTAGCCATACATGTGTGTGTTCCTTAACTTCCACTCGCCTTCCTCTTCTCTTCTATTCCATCTGATCAGTGGTGGTTTTATTTTTGTAAAAATTTTTTCTTCTGTGTTTGGGTTAGTTAATTATTAAAAATAAGGGTGTTACATTTTGGTATCAGAGCAGATCGAAAGGTCCAAGGCCAAGGTATGCTTACCGAGTGTAAGTGGTTGTGTGTTTTCTGACTAAATGGTCGTAATTGTTATGATGTTAGATGAACCTGATTGATATTGGCTTGTGGATAGGAGGTTGTTTCCCCTCCTGATCCGACTGATTGCATAACACATAGGGATAGCATGATGTGCTAGGTCATTGAACACTAGGCTGAAACCCGAATAGTATGAGTGGCTCGGTATACTTATCCTTGAATGTTGATTTCAGGATAAGGGATGACGCATCGCCAAAGCATGGAGGCTATAGCCACAGTATTCCAACGCTTTGCAGACGTGTTTGAGAGGCAGGGCCAGCCTCGAGCTGAGGAGGGCCAAGTGCTGGACCGCTTCCTGAAGAGGAAACCGAGTGAATTTCTAGGAGGACGGAACCCTGAGGCAGCCTTTAAATGGACTCAGGAGCTGGAGAGAATTTTTGGGGGTCTTCATTGTACCGAGGCTCAAAAGGTGGAATGTGCAGTGTATATGCTGCGAGATGAAGCGGAGAACTGGTGGAAGATAGCCAGAAGCCGATTCCCTGATGATGATGCTCAGCTGACATGGAACGATTTTAAGACATGCTTCTTAGAGAAGTATTTCCCCGACACAGTGAGGAGTCGGAAGGAGTTGGAGTTTATGGAGTTGAAACAAGGCTCCATGACTGTGGAAGAATACGCGACAAGATTCGAGGAATTGTGCCTATTCTACCCACCCTTCCAACAACCTGGGACGGAGAGCTCGAAATGCCTTAAGTTTGAGAATGGATTAAGATCAGATGTTAAGAGGGCCTGCAGATACCATGAGATACGGAGTTTCCCTGCGTTGGTGAATAAATGTAGGATATTTGAGGAGGATGACAAGGCCCATTCGGGCCAGAGCAGCAGAACCCACCATTCCCTGAGGCCCCAACAATCCCGCTTCAAGAAGCCGAGCAATGTTGGCAAGAACAAGTCTTTTTTCCAGATTTGGGGGTCGGATCAAACCTGAAAGACGACCAGTGGTAGGAGACGGAAGATGTTTCAAGTGTGGAGGAAGTCACTATGCCAGAGACTGCAAGGATGATGGTGAAGTGGTGTGCTTTCACTGTAATAAGAGAGGACACATTCGCCCCGATTGCCCTCAACTCTGCCAAGCAAACACCAGTGTACGTCAAGGAGGATTCCAAGAGAGAAACCGAGTGAATGATAACCAACGACCTGGTGGCAGAGGCAACGGAGCCAGAGGAAACATGATGCTTGCTCCAAATAACCGAGAGAGGAATACCGACCAACCAGCAGCGGGGAGAGTTTTCACCATCAACGCAGAGGACGTTACACAAGCAAATGATCTAGTACAATGTAAGTGCTCACTCGGTAGATATACACTTAATGTTGTTTTCGATTCGGGAGCTACCCATTCTTTTATAGCTGATGAGTCCCTCCCAATAGAGAAGTCGAGTTCTCTATAGACTTGATCCCTAGAGCCGAGCTGGTCTCCAGTGCACCCTATAGAATATCCCCAACTGAACTGGCTAAGCTGAAGAAGCAAGTGGACGAATTACTCGGAAAATAATTCATTAGACCGAGTGTATCACCATGGGGCGCACCTGTGCTACTTATTAAGAAGAAGGATGGCAGCATGAGACTTTGTATAGATTACCAACAACTGAACAAACTCACAATTAAGAATCGGTACCTGTTACCCAGAATTGATGATTTAATTGACCAACTGCGTGGAGCCTCAGTCTTCTCGAAAATCGACCTACGATCGGGATATCACCAAATCCGAGTGAAGGACTCGGATATCCCAAAAACTACCTTTAGGACTTGGTATGGCCACTACGAGTATGTAGTGATGCCGTTCGGTGTGACAAACGCCCCTGCTGTCTTCATGAATTACATGAACAACATATTCCACTCCTATTTAGACTGATTCGTAGTTGTCTTCATTGATGACATCCTAGTCTATTCTAAGACTTCCGAGGAGCATGAAGGACATCTCCGAGCAGTACTTTAAGTGTTGAAGGAGAAGCAGTTGTTTACGAAACTTTCAAAGTGCGAATTCTGGATGGATAAGGTCCACTTCCTCGGGCATGTGATTTCCGAGCAAGGTGTCTCAGTGGATCCTTCAAAGGTGACAGCTGTAATGGCATGGGAGAGACCCAAGTCGGTCTCGGAGATAAGGAGTTTTATGGGACTGGCAGGTTATTATAGAAGGTTCATTGAAGGTTTTTCTAAGCTGGCGTTACCACTAACTAAATTGACTCGGAAAAACATTCCCTTCGTGTGGAGTCTCGAGTGCGAGAGCAGCTTCCGAGAGCTGAAGAACAAGTTGACGACTGCTCCAGTGCTGGCATTACCCGACTTACAAGAGAGCTTTGTAGTTTATTGTGATGCATCAAGACTCGGATTAGGATGCGTGCTCATGCAGAGAGACTGAGTGATAGCATATGCCTCTCGGCAATTGAGACCTCACGAGCAGCATTATCCGACCCACGATTTGGAGTTGGCAGCTGTGGTGTTTGCACTAAAAATTTGGAGGCATTATTTGTACGGGTCCAGATTTGAAGTATACAGTGATCACAAGAGCCTCAAATACCTATTCGACCAAAAAGAGCTGAACATGAGGCAGAGGAGATGGATAGAATTCTTAAAGGACTACGATTTTGAACTGAAATACCATCCGGGTAAGGCAAATGTCGTTGCCGACGCGTTGAGTCGGAAATCCCTCCATATGGCAGTAATGATGGCAAGAGAAGTGGAGTTGTTGGAGCAGTTCCGAGACATGAACTTACATGTTGACACCCCCTCCTTTCGGAAAATAGCAATCGGTACATTAAGAATCGCCAATGAATTCCTGAAGTCCGTGTACGAGCAGCAGCAGTCAGACTCCTACTTGGCTGAGATGAAAAAGATGCAGGCCAAGGGAAAGGATTTGTCCTTAACCGAGGGATCATATGGGAACTTCCGAGTGAAAAACAGAATATACGTGCCGAGTGAGAAAGAATTAAGGAGAATGGTGCTTGATAAAGCTCATAAGAGCCTCCTCAGTATTCACCCGGGTACCACGAAGATGTAGCATGACCTGAGGAAACAGTTCTGGTGGCCCGGACTAAAGAGGAATGTGGCAGAATACGTGGCTCGGTGTATTACTTGTCAGAAATCAAAAGTGGAGCACCAGAAGCCGTACAGTGCAATGCAGCCCCTGGAGATTCCCGTGTGGAAATGGGACTCGATTGCTATGGATTTTGTTATGGGATTACCCAAAAACCGAGCGGGCCATGATGCGATTTGGGTCATTGTTGACCGACTGACGAAGAGTGCACACTTCCTGCCTGTGAACATGAAGTACCCGATACCTAAGTTAGCTCGGATTTACATTCATGAGATTGTCCGACTGCATGGTATACCCACTTCTATCGTATCAGATAGGGACCCTAGGTTCACGTCCCGGTTTTGGACCAACCTGCACTAGGAAATGGGCACTAAACTTTGGCTTAGTTCTGCCTACCACCCCCAATCGGATGGACAATCCGAGCGGACGATTCAAAGTTTAGAAGACTTATTAAGAGCATGTGTGTTAGAGCACGGTGGAGATTGGGAGCAGTACCTCCCCTTGATTGAGTTTACATACAATAACAGCCATCATAACAGCATTGGCATGGCACCCTACGAAGCACTATATGGACGAAGATGCCAAACCCCACTTTGCTGGTCAGAAACGGGTGAGAGTCTGCTATTGGGACCAGACATTGTGAAGCAAACCACAGAGCAGATCCGAGTGATACAGGGAAAGATGAAGGCGTCTCAAGACAGGCAGAAGAGTTACCATGACAAACGCACCAAACCATTGGAGTTTTCAGTCGGAGACAGAGTGTTTTTAAGGACTTCTCCGAGTAAAGGAGTCGGATGAGCTTTGAAAGGTGGAAAGTTAAGCCCTCGATACATTGAACCTTATGAGGTGTTGGAACGAGTCGGCACCATGGCATACCGAATAGCATTACCGACCCACTTATCCCGATTGCACAACGTATTTCATGTCTCTCAACTAAGGAAGTATTTACATGACCCCAGCCACACAATGCCTGATGATGAAGTGGAAATCAAGGAAGACCTGACCACTATGACTATACCGATTAGAATCGTGGACCGATCAATAAAGCGCTTGAGGAGCAAAAACGTAGGGCTGGTAAAAGTGGAGTGGCAGCAAGGCAAGACTACCTCTTGTACCTGGGAACGCGAAGACGCCATGAGACAACAGTACCCCGAGTTGTTACTTAGGTGAGTAGCCGACTAAATTTCGCATGAGTTACCGACTGAATTTCGAGGACGAAATTCTTTTGAGTGAGGGAGAACTGTAACATCCCAATTTTTAATAAAAAGGAACCGGGAAAAATAAAGCCATTTAAAAATGATAATTCAGGAGAAAAAATCTGTTCACTAGTTACACTTAACTTAATTAATTAAAAGGTGTGAGGTGATTAACGTTGGAAGGTGCTAATGGGACAGGATGGCATGGGCAAGACTACTGCCTCATGTTTCCCCACCCCACCTACCTGTTCTTCGTGCATGTGTTTATATTGGGTGATGGCCCCTTGCCCTTTCACTCTCGAAAAACCCCCTCTGTAGACTCCCTTTTTCTCCCTTCTTCTCTTCTCTCTTGCTCTTCTCTTCTCCTTCTCTGCTCTCTATTCCATACCGTGCTTCGGAGAGCCAAGGCAAAGGTACTACAGTGGAGTCAGAGCTCTCTCATGCGAGTAGAGGACGGGTGTCAAAACAGAAGCAAAAACAGCCCTGCACCACTTGTGGAAAACAACAGTGTTCCAGAGGAAGCGCTGAGTGAAGCAACAAGGGAGAGAACCAACACCCCAAATAGAAGAATCTCTTGGAGTCTCGCAGTTGGTAGGGGGAGTACCTTACATGTTAAATGCATGGGTTACGAATGGGTTTGGAAGACATTGATAATTATGGAACTGTATTCTGTTGCATGATATACTTGCATGTAGAATATCCGAGTGCATGATAAATGAGAGTGAGTGTTACATGTTATCATCATCCTTGAGGATGCATACCTTATCATAGAGCCCGATTGCATGTCATGCTGTGTTGATAGGAATGCTTATTGAATCTATTCGTGTTTATAGGGATGCATGCGTTGATTAAGTTCTGACATTGTCATATACCGATTGCATGTTGTGCTATGTTGATTTGAAATGCTTGTGTGAACCTGTTGATCTTCATATAGATGCATGCGTTGATTTAAGTTCTGATACTGCTGTAAACCGAGTGTATGTTATACTTGAGTTGATGAAAATGATCATAGAAGCTTAATACTGATTGACATCGATTGCGTTGGACTCATATGTTGTTAATGGAACTATGATGATGATTGCATGAAGGTTGTATGTGTTAAATTAACATGTAGAGTCTTGAAAATGTGTATTACCGACTGCATGTGAAATACGTGTGATTGAATAGAGGTTGTGTGCATGAATTCAATGTTGTGTGATGAATCCGCGTGTGGCGCATGGGATGCGGTTGTGCTGAGAGCACGTAGTGTGGGACACTACCATCGGTTATTCAGCGTGGGACGCTGCAAAATCCTTGAGTGGGACTCAAGGTAGCCCTTGAGTGGGAGTCGGGCTGCCTGTGAACACCTTCGTTGGCGCTGAGAGCGTTTGTGTCACCTGTGGGCAAACAGTTGGGTACCTGTAAAACGGCCAAGCAGCTGGGAGCTGAACGGTAGCCGAGAGCTATGTACAAAAGGCTGAGAGCCTACGTTGCAACGTTAGAACCGATTACACACGTATACGGAACCGAGTGAATAATCTATGCATATATGGCTACTGATGTTATGTGGAATTAATTATGCATGTGATGATGTTAGTGAAGTGGTGTTTACTTGTGAATGAGTGCGTTATTCCGTGTGCATGTACTATAATTGCTGACTGAAACCTACTTCATAAATGTATAATATGTTGTTGAAGAGTTGTGAATACATTTATACCCGAGTGAGAATTGTGTATTCCGATTGATAAATGTTATGAAGAAATATCCTGACTCAAAGACCCTTAGCATTGTGTCACCGACTGTGGAGTGTTAATATTATTGAGTTGACGTAGGATTGTGTGTATGTATGGGTATATGTCGTTGTATGAACGTGAAGTAACCCGAATCGGTATCTATCATTTAAAATTTAAGATGCTCACCCCTGCAGTTGCAATTTTTCAGTGAACATCTCTCGAGATGAGGATCGGAGGAAGAGTTGAATTGCTGGGCGAAGTGCTGATGCACTATGGAAGCTTTATGACTCTGTTTATGCTATGTATAATGTTTGGAGTAAGCCTTGGCCGGCTCGTGTTTTGTTTATATCCCCTTTTAGACAGAATTGAATCCCTCAGAATGGGGACGGGATAACGTGGTTGTAAATTTGATACATATATATATGCCTATGTTTATGCCATATTGCATGTCTATTTATTTCTAGGTGATGTCTGGGTAATTTATATGCAGATATGCATATTAATACTTTCCGAGTGGGAGGACTCATGTAATTCTGAGTGAGGATTGGTGTGGAAGGCTGTCCCGAGCAGCAAGTTGTTAGGATTCAAAGATGAGAGCCTAGATAAGTTTTCCGAGTGTTAATTGCTAGGATTTTCCCCCGAGCGTCAAATAATCAACAATATCCGAGTGAGAAGTTGCCGAGTGAAGATTTCCCAACTGGAGAGTGACACCTTAGAATTTAAGGAGGCCCTACTACAGAGAATTGATAGTGATAGAAGAATCCGAGCGAACCTTGACTTAGTGGGAAAAATAGAACGGAGAATAATATGGACACCGAGTGGATGGGACAGTTCGATCCCGAGTGAGAGTATGTATAAATCCCGTGTGAGGATGGTTTTGCCGAGTGGAAATTATAAGTGAAACCCGAGTGAGGATGAGTTCGTATTCCCGAGTGAAACCCTGAGCGATCCTCTCCTGAGAAAGAAGTTAGTGTAAGTGGGTTAGAATGGAATGGATTCCGAGCGTAAGATATTTATAATCCGAGTGAGTTAGCTGTCATTTTTCGAGTGAATGAGTGAAGGATGACTCTGGGTCCGAGCGTCTACTTAGCCGAGTGTGGCTCCTCGTTCCAGCGAGCAAGGTACTCGCTCCAATGAGTGCGGTTTTTGGAAGGCTTGTGATGGCCTCGCTTAGGCGGAGTCATACCTCGCCCGAGCGACTAGGACGGTTCGCCCAAGCGTATGTGATCGCGTTGAAGCGAGTAGATGTTATTGAGGAACTCCGCCTAAATACCTCTCTCTTCCGTGGTTGCATTATCCTGTCTCGCTCGGCGGTGTTGGACCCCGCTTGAGCGAATGGACGTTGTGGTGGACTTCACCCAGGCGTTGTCATGCTTCGCTGAACTAGGCGGAGTTGGTTCATGTTCCATTCCTTCCGCAGGTAGCCATACATGTGTGTGTTCCTTAACTTCCACTCGCCTTCCTCTTCTCTTCTATGCCATCTGATTAGTGGTGGTTTTATTTTTGTGAAAATTTTTTCTTCTGTGTTTGGGTTAATTAATTATTAAAAATAAGGGTGTTACAACACACCTTATAGTCTAAGGCCTCATCAAATCCTCATCTTAACTCATCTATTCATCATCAATGGTTATCCATCACCATCATTATCATTATCATCATCATAAACAACAATACCCAACCTTAAGCATCACCTACTCATTCTCAACTCAATCCTTCTAACCACAACATGTATAGTCCCAAATCTTGAGATTAGGATCCCATCAAGCCCAATATCCATCATTTTCTCATATACCTAATTCTAATCTCCCTTATAATACAATATTCCAACATCAATCAACAACCTCAATTACCAAAACTTAAACAGTATGCCTCAACTCATCAACAACAATAAGAAATGCCCATCATTCTAAACATTATTTCTACACACAAAGTTATCCCTATGACAATAAATCATCAATTCCTTAATTTTTGCCAAAAGCCCCAATTCTTAATTTCTAGGGTTTTTATCAAAATCCAATAACCATCACAAACAATCATTATCTTCCACCACCAACCATCACATTTTTGTGTACCCCTTAACACCCACACAAAACACATATTTGTCACACCCCACCTTAGGGTTTTATATAAAAATAACTTCTACCAATAACCCACATACATAAACCACTCTCCCCACACCTAAAACTTATAACCAAAGGTTCAAGCTCTTGAAAAATGGTAAGAAGCTTACCTCATAAGAAGAAAAGGGGTAGCTCCCAAGAGAAGGAGAGGGCCACACGAAAATGGAAGGAAAGAGGAAGAAGGGTTCCAGCCACAAACCTCTCCCACAACCTTCCAAGAAATCGAAAATGGTGGGAGAAGATGGGTTCAATGCTTTGCCTAGCTTTTAGAAGAGAAAAGTGAAGAGGGAATGAAGAAGGAGAAGACGAAGGAATAAAGGAGAAGAAGAAATGAAGTGTGTTTGCCAAGGGAGAAAAGAGGGCCAACATGAGAAGTGAGAGGAGAATGAGAGATTAAGTTTTTAATTTGGCCCCTCATTTAAATTATTCTGAAGACATATTCGGATTCCCCGTAATATTCTTAATAGGCCTAACCAACGGCATCTCAATCGGAGATACTTGGTCTGACACCCATATTTTAACCGGGTATAATCTTAACTTCTTAAATCTCAATAAATTATAAATATCCATAATAAATCCTAATTTGTCATCATTCCTTAAGTTAAATTGATTATAATTAATAATTATCTTCTTACTTTGAAACCAAAGTCTTAATGGTTTATTTCATTCGGTATTTAACTTCAAAATTGGGATGTTATAATTGAGAGTTTAAGGGATTGGGTGGGTTGCCCTTGTGCTAGTGAGGATTGAGTTCTTGAGTGTGGGACACTAGGAAGCTACAATTGCTCATAGCTTGTAATCTCTAAACTTCAATAGTGGAAATCCTTCACGTGGGTTGCTTGAAGGCGAGACATACACCGGGGTTAGTGGAACTCGTTAAATTGGTTTGCAAGCTCTTCTCCCTAACTCTTTTACATTTATATACTCATTGAATTGATTTAAGTTGGTTGATTGGGATTTACATACTTGAGCTTGCTTGAATTAGTTAACCTTAAACATTGCACACCAAGTGTTTGATAAATTGCCTTATCCATATTTGCCTCTTGTTTTGCATTATCTTTTGTTCTTTACTTGATCTTACTTTCATAATCTCTAAACTTATGATAAAAGAATCAAGTTCAAAGGCATTTCAAGAAAAACTTTAAAAACTCAATTCACCCCCCTCTTGAGTATTAAGGCCACTTGAATAACAAGTGGTATCAGAGCTTGACTCTTGGTAGATCAAGCTTAACAGCTTCAAGAGATAAGATGGCCTCAAGTTTTCTAAACCTTTTTCCTGAGGGTGGTGCCATAAACAGACCTCCCGCTTTCAATGGGGAAGGCTATGCTTTTTGGAAGGAAAGAATGAAAATCTTTATTCAATCTATTGATTTAAGAATTTGGAATGCCATTAAAAATGGTCCTTATACACCCATGCATACTGTAAATGATAAAAATATTGAAAAACCTATGGAAGAATGGACTAGTGATGAGGAGAAGAAAGTGCAATACAGATATAAGGCTAAAACTCTCATCACTATGGCATTAGATCCCGATGAATTTTTTAGAATAATGACTTGTCAATCCGCTAAGGAAATGTGGGATACTTTACAAGTAACTCACGAAGGTACTAGTGATGTAAAAGACTCAAAGATCAGCACCTTGACTAGCCAATATGAAAGTTTTAGAATAAATTCAAGGGAAACCATAGTAGAAATGCAAAAGAGATTTACTCTTATAATCAATCATCTCATTACTCTTGGTAAAATGTACACTAACAAAGAACTTGTGCACAAAGTCTTGAAAAGTCTTAGCAGGGAATGGCAACCGCTCGTTACCGCCATCAAACAATCCCCAAATATCAATGAAATGTCACTTGCCACTCTCTTTGGAAAACTACAAGAGCAAGAGCAAGAACTAAGAGTTTTGAAGCAAGCGGAGGAAGAAGAAAAATCCTCCAAGAAGAAAGGCTTAGCTCTCAAGTCCACCTCTACACATGAAGAAGAATCATGTAGTGACCTTGACGAAGAAGAAGAATTTGGTTTGTTTGTGAAGAGGTTTGGAAAGTTCATGAAAAACAAAAGATTCCAAAAGAACTTCAAGCCCCAAGGTAAGAAACCAATTTCTAATGAATCCTCTTCTTCACCAAATTGTTTTGAATGTGGAAAAGAAGGGCACTTCAAAGTAGATTGCCCAAATCTAAATAAAAAGAATAAGGAGAAAAGAGGAAGAAGAAGAGCTTACATCGCTTGGGATGAAAACGATGTAAGTAGCTCCTATAAGTCCAAAAACGAAGAAGCGAATCTTTGTTTAATGGCCAATCACCAAGAAGAAGATAATGAGGTAAGTCTTCTTGATTTAGATAAGAATGAATTACTAGATGCTTTTGAAGAATTGTATGATAAATTTGTTAAGCTCCCTAGTAAGTACAAATTATCTAAAAAGACCATTGACACTCTTGAGAGGGATCTTATAGAAGTGTGTAAAGAGAATAAATGCCTGAAAGATGAATTAGAAAATGTTCAAGTATGCTCTAGGACCAAACTATGTGAGTTTGTAGAGAAGTGTGATATTCTTGAAACCAAGGTTGTAGACTTAAATAGGACACTAGAAAAGTTCACTATTGGTAGAGATAATTTAAATATATTACTTGGAAACCAAAGATGCATGTTTGATAAAACCGGTTTAGGATACAACTCTACCAAGAAAGAAAAACACTATAAAAATTTTTTGTGCCATCTATGAAATTATCTTCACCTTTTATGAAATGCAATCATTGTGGTTTCAAAGGTCATAGCTCATCAAATTGTAATGTTAGAAAATTAGGACCAAAAGTTATGAGAAAGGTATGGGTTCCCAAAGGGACATTACCACAAACTAACCTAAAAGGACCCAACATACAATAGGTACCTAGTTCTCTAAATTAATCTTGTTTTGTAGGTATGCTTCAAGGAAAGCAACACCCATTGGTATTTGGATAGTGGGTGTTCAAAGCATATGATGGGAGACATAAGCAAGTTCACTTCCTTCACTCCCAAAAAGAAAGGATGTGTTACCTATGGAGACAACACCAAAGGAAGAATTCTAGGCATTGGAAACACTGGTAAGAATTCCTCTACTTCTATTAGTGATGTGTTGTATGTTGAAGGCCTAAAACATAATTTACTTAGCATAAGTCAATTATGTGACAAAAGATATAGAGTTTTGTTTGAATCAAATTGTTGCATAATTGAGCATAAGATTAACAAGGAAATCAAGTTTGTAGGTCAAAGAATTGATAATATTTACATGATTAATATGGATAGTTTGTCCTCAAATGATGTGCAATGCTTCATGACTAGAGAGGATGAAGCTTGGTTGTGGCATAGAAGAATAGCTAATATACATGTAGACCATTTGAATAAACTTATTTCTAAGGAATTAGTAATTGGTTTACCAAAGCTTAAATTTGAAAACAAATTTTGTGATGCATGTCAAAAGGGAAAACAAGTAAAGGCATCCTTTCAAACTAAAAATATTGTTTCCACACAAAGGCCTTTGCAACTTTTGCACATGGATCCATTTGGACCTTCTAAAATCAAGAGCTTTGGTGGTAATTATTATGGTCTAGTAATTGTAGATGACTATTCTAGATATACATAGACCTTCATTCTTGCTCATAAGAATTAAGCATATCATGCATTTAAGAAACTTGCTAAGATTATCCAAAATGAGCAAAATTCTAAAATTGCATCCATTAGAACCGATCATGGGGGAGAAATTGAAAATCAATCTTTTGAAAGGTTTTGTGAAAAACATGGTATCATTCATAATTTTTCAGCTCCTAGAACTCCACAACAAAATGGAGTAGTTGAAAGGAAAAATAGATCCTTAGTGGAGCTTGCAAGAACCATGCTAAATGAAAATAACCTTGTAAAACATTTTTGGGCCGATGCGGTAAATACCGCTTGTCACGTTATAAATAGATGTTTAATAAGGCCTATTCTAAAGAAAACCCCCTATGAACTTTACAAGGGAAGAAAACCCAACATTTTATATTTTCATATTTTTGGATGTAAATGCTTTGTGCTCAATAATGGAAAGGATAATCTAGGAAAATTTGATGCTAAAGCTGATGAGGCAATCTTCCTAGGATATTCACAATCTAGTAAATGTTATAGAATCTTTAACAAACAAACAAACACCATTGAGGAGTCCATTCATGTCAAATTTGATGAAAATAGCCATAACTCTCCGAGAAAGGAAGATGTTGATGATATTGTAGGTACTCTTCAAGATTTAACCTTGAATGACAAGGAAGAAGAGAACAAAGACAAAGATGCAACACAACATGAGGAACCACAACAATGGATCACTTTGAAGGACCGTCCCTAAGACAAAGTCATAGGTGAAATGACTAAAGGTGTAAGTACTCAAAACGCCATTAGGAATACATGTAATCATTTAGCCTTTGTATCACAAATAGAACCCAAATGCATTGATGAAGTTATTATTGATGAACATTGGATGTTGGCCATGCAAGAAGAATTGAATCAATTTGAAAGAAATAAAGTTTGGGAACTTGTGCCAAAACCCAATGATCACCAAATAATAGGAACAAAATAGGTGTTTAGGAATAAACTAGATGAAAATGGTATAATTACAAGGAACAAAGCTAGGCTAGTAGCTAAGGGTTACAATCAAGAAGAAGGCATTGATTATGAAGAGACATATGCTCCCATAGCTAGGCTAGAAGCCATTAGATTATTATTAGCCTTTGCATGTTGTAAGGACTTTAAATTGTACCAAATGGATGTCAAGAGTGCTTTCTTGAATGGTTATATTCAAGAGGAAGTGTATGTTGATCAACCTCCAGGTTTTGAAAACTACCAATTTCCAAAACATGTTTTCAAACTAAAGAAAGCCTTGTATGGCTTAAAACAAGCTCCAAGAGCTTTGTATAAAAGATTGAGCAAATTTCTTTTAGATGCTGCTAAAGAGTCTATGTGCAAAGAGTTTGCTAAGTTAATGTAGGACGAATTTGAGATGTCCATGATGGGGGAACTTACTTTCTTCCTGGGACTACAAATCAAGCAAACTAATGAAGGCACATTCATTAGTCAATCAAAGTACTGCAAAGACTTGCTTAGGAAATTCAACATGGACAAGGCAAATGACATTGCCACACCTATGGGCACTTCATGCTATTTGGACAAGGATGAGAAGGGTAAGGATGTTGAACTTACAAAATATAGAGGTATAATCGGATCCTTACTTTACTTAACCGCAAGTAGGCTGGACATCATGTTTGCTGTTTGTATGTGTGCAAGATACCAAGCATGTCCAAAAGAATCACACCTAACTGCTGTAAAAAGAATAATGAAATATCTTGTTGGAACTCCAAATGTCAGTTTATAGTACCACAAAGGGGTTGAATGCACTTTAGTTGGTTATTCTAATTTAGATTTTGCAGGATGTAAACTTGGTTATTCTGAATGCACTTGAATAACAATTCATTCAACACCAAATTAATCAATCATCAAATTCATTGAACACATATATCTATCCATTTAGGTTCATTAGAATACCTCAACCATTAACCCATTTATAATTGGTATTAAAAAGAAGTCCCATCTACTCCTTACACAATCTCTTCAACGGATGTCACTCTATGCCATGCTCCTATGACTAATGCACATGTTAGTGTTTAGGATGCATATGCATGGATCCGATTTCATACTAACAGGTGATCTCAACCACCACAATCATTCATTCATATTCATGGGTTTCCCGCCTCACAAGGGGTACTCCCTCTAGCAGCCTCGCAAGGTGCTTTCTCATGATCGTAACCATGTTCAACAATTCATAACGGTTTCCCGCCTTGCAAGGGGTACTCCCGCCTCATGATCGCAACCATGGGCATTCAATCTCAATGGTCCTATAGGGCCTTTCATTTTAAATACCAGGTGATCGCAACCAGTGGTCCAATAATCATAGGAACTCACAACATCAAGTGATCGCAACCACTTATCATAACATCTTCATGATATGCATGCCATGCCATGTATGCAATGCTCATGCATGCCTCAATCTCATATTGGCTATCTCACCCTCTCATCTAGGGTATACTCCTACTCAATAACACCATTAGTTTTCCATAGTCAATATATCCATATATAATCCAATCATAAAATTTTAAGAATCCATACGAATCACAGATTTCAAACATTCATCAAGCCACACATGGATTCCATAACATTTCATTACATATTATACCACTCATAGCCTCATTAAGGCTTCAATCCGCAATTAATCATTTTGAGCACTAAGATCAATTTTACATCACAAACATATGATATCACATTCACTCAAGTAAACATGCCACATTACATTATCATATACATTATCATTATACATGTTCACATGCATTTAGAAAATACACCCCCTCTCCTACCTTAAGAGAAGTAAACTTCCAGGGTTGATGTTCCCGCTTTACAATTGCTATCAAGTCCTACACCAATCATTATAGGACCACATCAACTATTCATCCCAAAACCATTTCAATATACATATACATATATATGTTCACATGATTCTTATCATGTAGAAACTATTTATCAATTTTATTCATTTGCCTAATTAGGCTTCGAGAATTCCTTCCCTCAAATCACCACTCATTATCATCAAAGTAACAACCTAATTAATTATGTCACCTTATATATATTGAATTTCCCACCAACACCTTGGTGAGTTCCCATTCATTGTGACTTCTAATCAATATTATAAATCATCATTAAATGCTTCTATCTCATTATTTATAACACTTCCCTCATCAATAAATGTTAACCCCATCAATATTACATATTTCCCCCAAATCCAAAGTTAGAGTTTCCACCAAACCCACCAACCTTTATAAATACTCATTAACTTCTATCTTCTCCCCACCATAATTGTAACTACCTTATTAATTATTCATAAAGCTTACACTTATGTCAACCCATCTTAGGGTTCCCACTTTTAGAGCTTCTCTCAACAACCCACATGCATTTATTGTTTTCTTAACACCAAGGCTACAACTATATGTTCATATACATGGAAAATGGTAATAACCTTACCTCAAGAGAAGAAAAGAGTGGGTTTGCAAGAGAGGAGAAGGACCACACAAAAATAAGAGAAGGAAGGGAGAAGAGACTTCAAGCTCCTAGCTTCCCTTGTGCCTCTTGAAGAAAGACAATGGAGGAGGGAAAGGTATCTCCTTTTAGCTTAGGGTTCTAGGGGAAAGATGAAGGAAAATAATGAGAAGGAAGAAGAAGTATTTGGTTTTCCTTTTCTTAATTAAGAGACAACGTGAATGATGATGCATTTTGGGAACTCTTAGCTGAAGATCTAGATGAATGACTTCTTGGATGGTCCAAAACATTAACTTTGGTGATGATTTCTTCATGAATCACATCAGGAATAATGTGATCCTGAAAATTCCAACAAGCTTTTAATCTTCTATATCTTTTGGACTCACTAGCTAAGAAGGTGTCAACAGGATGGTTGTTCACTCATTGCACCTTTAGTTTAGAGAGTAGTAGGGCTTGCGACTGTATTTTGCGTTGGTTCTTTTTCACCTTGTGTTTTTGTAACTTGTGTTTTGAAACTTCAAAAACTCATCAGGAGTATGAACCGGTCTTGAATGATGATGCATCGTGGGAACTCTTAGCTAAAATCTAGATGAATTACGCCTTGGATAGTCCTAAACATGAAGGTTAGTGAAGTTCTCTTCTAGAATCACATGAAAGATGATGTGATCTCGAAAACCCAATAAGCTTTTAATCTTCTCTATCTTTTGGAACCACTAGCTAAGAAAGAGTTAAAAGGATAGTTTTTCACTCATTTCACCTTTGTTTTAGAGAATAGTTAGGCTTACGACGTTGTTTTGGACTGGTTCTTGTTCACCTTGCGTTTTTGCAACTTGCGTTTTAAACTTTGAAAACTTATCAAGATTATGAACCGGTCTAGAATGACAATGTATCGTGGGAACTCATAGCTGAGGATCTAGATGAATTACTTATTCGATGGTCCTAAACATCAAGGTTCGTGAAGATTTCTTCAAGAATCACATCATTTGATGTGATCCTGAAAAGCCCAACAAGCTTTTAATCTTCTCTATCTTTTAGACTCACTAGCTAAGAAGAAATCAAAAGAATGGTTGTTCACTCATTTCACCTTTAGTTTAGAGAATAGTAAGACTCGTGACGTTGTTTTGGATTTTTTTCTTATTCACTTTAGGTTTTTGCAACTTGCGTTTTCAACTTTGAAAACTCATCAAGATTACCGGTCTAGAATGATTATGTATCGTGGGAACTCTTAGCTAAAGATCTAGATGAATGACTCCTTGGATGGTCCTAAAGATCAAGGTTTGTGAAGTTCTCTTCAAGAATCACATGAAGGATGATGTGATCTCGAAAAGCCCAACAAGCTTTTAATCTTCTTTATCTTTTGGACTCACTAGCTAAGAAGGAGTCAAACAGATTGTTCTTCACTCATTTCACCTTTAGTTTAGACAATAGATAGGCTGGCGACGTTGTTTTGGATTGGTTCATGTTCACCTTTTGTTTTTACAAGTTGCGTTTCAAAACTTCAAAAACTCATCAGGATTACGAACTGGTGTAGAATGATGATGCATTGTGGGAACTCTTAGTTGAAGATCTAGATGAATGACTTCTTGGATGGTCCAAAACATAAACTTTGGTGATGATTTATTCATGAATCATATCAGGGATAATTTGATGCTGAAGAGCCCAACAAGCTTTTAATCTTCTGTATCTTTTGGACTCATTAGCTAAGAAAGAGTCAACAAAATGGTTGTTCACTCATTTCACCTTTAGTTTAGAGAGTAGTAGGGCTTGCGACGTTATTTTGCATTGGTTCTTGTTCACCTTGTGTTTTTGCAACTTTCATTTCAAAACTTTAAAAACTTATCAGGAGTATGAACCGGTCTAGTGTTGGAAATATGCATGAAAAGCCTATATAGGACGTATCATTTTGAATAAGTCATTTTTGTTAAATAAATTAACAACCTTTATTTATCCTAGGAGTAATAGGTCATATAAGAGTTATTCCTAAAATGTCCCTAGTCAAGTATTTATGTGGGGACATGTAAATACATTAAGACTAGTGTGTGAGTGTACTGATGATCTGATCTCACAGATCATGGATATAAATGATATCAAGTCTTCACACGGGTACACATTAAGAGTAATGATGTACTGGACAGACCCACTATGTGAATGTTGCATGGATCGTTACATGAATATCATAAACGATTCTCAATGTGATAATGGTATATATAGTCCTTTGACCTGAAGTCATTACGATTCCTACATAAGGAGTTTGTTGTTTTAATATAATCAAACATCTTCTATAGTAAGAGGACTATAAAGGTTTTGGTTAGTGTATTTGCATGTTGATAACAGGTTTTGATAATGACAAGGAAACAAGCATTGTAAACTCTTCATGAATCAAAAACAATTAAAGGTGTCATATAAAATCAAGATACAAGAAGAAAACGGTTTCACAAAAGTTCAAGAAATCAAGAAACAAATGAGCCAAGTCAAAGGAAAGCAACCATGGATCACTAAATACAAATGGATGACCTACAGGCATAGAAAAATATCAAACTGCAAAGCCTGAATCGATTCAACCACGAAGGAATTGATTCACAGCCCTGGAAGTCACCAAAAACAGGAAATAGAATGGGTTGAATCGATTCACCATGACCTTGAATCGATTCGAACACCTGGAAGTCATTTAATTTGAAGACAGAATGCTCTGAATCGATTCAGACAAAGCTTGAATCAATTCACACGGTTCTGAAACTCTAAATTGTAGACACAAAATGCTCTGAATCGATTCAGACAAAGCTCGAATCGATTCACACGAATCTGGAACTCAAAATGGCACAAGTCAGAATGCTCTGAATCGATTCAAAGAACTACGAATCGATTCAAGAAATGGGAAACACCACTAAAAACACAAATTAGTGGGAAACCAGCACATTTCTCCATTACTTCTTCAGACCCCCACTATGTGCAACGGCTAGGAACAAGAAAGGCACACCTCAAGCTGCTCAAATGGCTCTATAAATTGAAAAGGAATTCAAGCACAAAAAACACACCAAGAAGCTACAATTCTTTGCTCACTCTTGTGCTTTGTAAGCCCTATTCCTGTATATCTTGAAATTTTCATTTGTACATCCTCTCTTCTTGAGAGATTAGAAATTGTGTGAGCTATCATTTGCTTATCCACTCTATTAAGAGAGTCATTTACTTGTAAACACTTCTTCAAACACAAAAGATTTTCACTCTAGGTTGAGTGGTCACAAAGGTTGGGGTTCAACCTTTAGGTATTGAGAGTTTGAGAGATTGGGTGGGTTGCCCTTTGCTAGTGAGGATTGAGTTCTTGAGTGTGGGACACTAGGAAGCTGCAATTGCTCATAGCTTGTATCTCTAAACTTCAATAGTGGAAATCCTCTAAGTGGGTTGCTTAGAGGCGAGACGTACACCGTTGTTAGTGGAACTCGTTATATCGGTTTGCAAGCTCCCCTTCCTTACTCTTTTACTTTAAATTGGTTAATTGGTGTTGATTGATTGTGAATTGCATACTTAAGCTTGTCAAATTTGTTATATTTCAAATACTGCCCACCAAGTGTTTGTTAAATTGCTTCAGCAATATTTTTCCTTGTGGTGCATTCCATACTATCTTTAACTTGATTTCACTTGCATATTCTTATAAACTTGGATATAAAAATCAAGTTCAAAGGCATTTTAATCAAAAGTTTTAAAACTCAATTCACCCCCCTCTTGAGTATTGAGGCCACTTGAACAACAAGTGGTATCAGAGCTTGACTCTTGTTAAATAAAGCTTAACAGCTTTAAGAGACTAGATGGCCTCAAGTTCTCATAACATTTTTCCTGAGGGTGGTGCTATAAATAGACCTCCCGCTTTCAATGGGGAAGGCTATGCATTTTGGAAAGAAAGAATGAAAATCTTCATTCAATCCATTGATTTGAGAATTTGGAATGTCATTGAAAATGGTCCTTATATACCAATGCATACTGTTGGTAGTAAGAATATGGAAAAGCCTATAGATGAATGGACCAGTGATGAAGAAAAGAAAGTACAATATGGCTATAAGGCAAAGAATCTAATCACTATGGCATTAGGTCAAGATGAATTCTTTAGAATAATGACTTGTCAAACCGCTAAGGAAATGTGGGATACTCTACAAGTAACTCACGAAGGTACTAACGATGTGAAGGACTCCAAGATTAGTACCTTGACAAGTCAATATGAAAGCTTTAGAATAAACTCAGGAGAAACCATTGTAGATATGCAGAAAAGATTTACTCTTATTATTAATCATGTCATTACTCTTGGCAAAGTTTACACTAACAAAGAACTTGTGCATAAAGTTTTAAAAAGTCTTAGCAAGGAATGGCAACCACTTGTCACAGCCATAAAATAATCTCCAAGCATCAATGAGATGTCTCTTGCAACACTCTTTGGAAAATTACAAGAGCAAGAGCAAGAACTAAAAGCATTGAAGCTAGCGGAGGAAGAAGAAAAATCTGCCAAAAAGAAAGGTTTAGCACTCAAAGCCACCTCTATACATGAAGAAGAATCATGCAGTGACATGGATGAAGAAGAGGAATTTGGGCTGTTTGTAAAATGATTCAGAAGATTCATGAAGAACAAAAGATTCCAAAAGAACTTCAAGCCCCAAGGTAAGAAGCCAACTTCAAATGAAATTTCTTCTTCACCTAGTTGTTTCGAATGTGGCAAGGAAGGGCACTTCAAGGCCGATTGCCCAAATCTTAAAAAGAAGGGCAAGGATAAATGAGGAAGAAGAAGAGCTTACATCGCTTGGGATGAGAACGATGTAAGTAGCTCCGACGATTCAGAAAATGAGGAAGCAAATCTTTGCTTAATGGCCAATCACCAAGAAGAAGATAATGAGGTAAACCTTCATGACTTAGATAAGAATGAACTACTAGATGCTTTCGAGGAGTTATATGATAAATTTATAAAAGTCTCTAATAGGCTTAAGTCATCTAGGAAAACTAGTGATACCCTTGAAATGCATCTTATGGAGGTATGTAAAGAAAATGAAAGCTTAAAAGAAGAATTAGAGAATGTTCAAGCATGTTCTAAGGATAAACCATGTGACTTTGTAAAAAGATGCGTTATGTTAGAAACAAAGGTTGTAGATCTAAATAAGACATTAGAAAAGTTCACTAATGGATGAGACAAGTTGAATATCTTGCTTGGACAACAAAGATACATGTTTAATAAAACCGGGCTAGGATATATTCAAGAACATAGCAATCACAAAAGGGAAAAACACTATAAAAATTTCTTTGTACCACCAAGCAAATCATCTTCACCTTTTATGAAATGTCATCATTGCGGTTTTAAAGGTCATAACTCTTCGAATTGCAATGTTAGAAAATTAGGGCCAAAGGTTATAAGAAAGGTGTGGGTTCCCAAAGGAACATTACCACAAGCTAACCTAAAAGGACCCAACATAAAATGGGTACCTAGTTCTCTAAACTAATCTTGTTTTGTAGGTATGCTTCAAGGCAAGCAACACCCATTGGTACTTGGATAGTGGGTGTTCAAAGCATATGACGGGAGACATAAGCAAGTTTACATCATTCACTCCCAAGAGAAAAGGAAGTGTCACCTACGGAGACAACACCAAAGGAAGGATCCTAGGTATCAGAAATATTGGTAAGAATTCTTCCACATCCATAAGTGATGTGTTGTATGTTGAAGGCCTCAAACATAATCTACTTAGCATAAGTCAATTATGTGACAAAGGATATAGAGTTTTATTTGAATCCAATTGTTGTATAATTGAGAATAAGTTAAACAAAGAGGTCAAATTTGTTGGAAAAAGGATTGATAACATTTACATGATTGATGTGGATAGTTTGTCTATAAATGATGAACAATGCTTCATTTCAAAAAAGGATGAAACTTGGCTATGGCATAGGAGAATAGCTCATATACATGCAGACCATTTGAACAAACTTGTTTCCAAAGAATTAGTAATTGGTTTACCAAAGCTTAAGTTTGAAAATAGATTTTGTGATGCATGTCAAAAGGGAAAACAAGTAAAGGCATCTTTTCAATCCAAAAACATCGTTTCCACACAAAGGCCTTTACAACTTTTGCACATGGACTTATTTGGACCATCCAAAATCAAAAGCTTTGGAGGTAATTATTATGGTCTAGTTATTGTAGATGACTATTCTAGATATACATGGACATTGTTTCTTGCTCATAAAAATGAAGCATATCACGCATTCAAGAAACTTGCAAAGATTATCCAAAATGAGAAAAATTCTAAAATTACATCCATTAGAACCGATCATGGGGGAGAATTTGAAAATCAATCTTTTGAAAAGTTTTGCGAAAAACATGGTATTAATCATAATTTTTCAGCTCCTAGAACTCAACAACAAAATGGAGTAGTTGAAAGGAAAAATAGATCCTTAGTAGAGCTTGCAAGAACCATGTTAAATGAAAACCATATTGCAAAACATTTTTAGGCTGATGCGGTAAACACCGCTTGTTATGTAATGAATAGATGTTTAATAAGGCCTATTCTAAAGAAAACCCCCTATGAACTTTACAAGGGTAGAAAACCCAACATTGCACACTTTCATATTTTTGGATGCAAATGTTTTGTGCTCAATAATGGAAAGGATAATCTAGGAAAGTTTGATGCCAAATCTGATGAGGCAATCTTCCTAGGGTACTCTCAATCTAGTAAATCTTATCGAATCTTCAACAAACTAACAAACACAATTGAAGAGTCCATTCATGTTAAATTTGATGAAAATAGCCATAACCCTCCGAGAAAGGAAGATGTTGATGATCTTGTAGGTACTCTTCAAGAATTGACCTTAGATGACAAGGAAGGAGAAATCAAAGACACAAATGAAGCCAAACATGAGGAACCACAACAATGGATCACTTTGAAGGATCATCCTCTAGACAAAGTCATAGGTGAAATGACTAAAGGTGTAAGTACTCGTAATGCAATTAGAAATACATGCAATCATTTAGCCTTTGTATCTCAAATAGAACCCAAGAACATAAATGAGGCTATTATTGATGAACATTGGATGTTGGCCATGGAAGAAGAGCTAAATCAATTTGAAAGAAGTGAAGTTTGGGAGCTTGTGCCAAGACCCAATGATCACCAAATAATAGGAACCAAATGGGTATTTAGGAATAAACTGGATGAAAATGGTATTATTACTAGGAACAAAGCTAGGCTAGTAGCTAAAGGGTATAATCAAGAAGAAGGTATTGATTATGAAGAGACATATGCACCCGTAGCTAGATTAGAAGCAATTAGACAACTATTAGCCTTCGCATGTTGTAGGGATTTCAAATTGTACCAAATTGGATGTTAAAAGTGCTTTCTTGAATGGATACATTCAAGAGGAAGTATATGTTGATCAACCTCCAGGTTTTGAAGACCATCAATTTCCAAAACATGTTTTCAAATTAAAGAAAGCTTTGTATGGTTTGAAACAAGCTCCAAGAGCTTGGTATGAAAGGTTGAGCAAATTTCTTCTAGAAAATCATTTTGAAAGAGGAAAGGTTGATACAACTTTATTCATAAAGCACAAAAAGAACAACATACTATTGGTACAAGTTTATGTTGATGATATAATATTTGGTGCCACTAATGAGTCAATGTGCAAGGAGTTTGCTAAGTTAATGCAGGAAGAATTTGAAATGTCCATGATGGGGGAACTCACCTTCTTCCTTGGGCTTCAAATCAAGCAAACAAATGAAGGCACATTCATCAATCAATCCAAGTACTGCAAAGAACTACTCAGAAAATTCAATATGGACAAAGCAAATGATATTGCCACACCCATGGGCACTTCATGCTATCTGGACAAGGACGAGAAAGGTAAGGATGTTGAACTCACAAAATATAGAGGTATGATAGGATCCTTACTTTACTTAACCGCTAGTAGACTGGATATCATGTTTGTTGTGTGTATGTGTGCTAGATACCAGGCTTGTCCTAAAGAATCACATCTCACTGCAGTAAAAAGAATAATGAAATATTTAGTTGGGACTCAAAATGTTGGTTTATGGTACCCCAAAGGGGCAGAATGCACTTTAGTTGGTTACTTTGATTCAGATTTTGCAGGATGTAAACTTGACAGGAAAAGCACTAGCGGAACATGTCACTTGCTTGGTAGTTCTCTTGTTTCTTGGCATAGCAAGAAACAAGTAAGTGTTGCGCTATCAACAGCTGAGGCAGAATATGTTGCAGCTGGTAGTTGTTATACTCAAATCCTTTGGATGAGACAACAACTTCTAGACTTTAGGGTTGTATTGGACCATGTACCTCTTAAGTGTGATAATACTAGTGCTATCAATATCTCAAAAAATCCTGTCATGCATTCTAGGACTAAACATATTGAGATTAGGCATCACTTCATTAGAGACCATGTATTGAAGGGTGATTGTATACTTGAGCATGTTGAAACCTCTAAGCAACTAGCACATATTTTTACCAAACCTTTAGCTAGGGAATAATTCATTCATATTAGAAGAGAATTAGGAATCTTAGATATATCCAATTGTGTCTACTCTTAATTTTTTTGTGTATTGATTGCTTGATAACTGTTGTTGATTAATAAGAAGGCAAAAGATCTTCATGAAAATGAAGACTTGATGATCCAAAATGAACCACGTTATGCCTTGAATAAATTAGAATGGCTAAATGAAATCTGGAGTAAAACAGACGTTCGAATCGATTCACCAATCCCTCGAATCGATTCAAGCACCTGATGGGTCAAAAATTTCAAAACAGAATCGTTCGAATCGATTCAACCCCCCTTCGAATCGATTCACGCACCTGATTGCACAAATTTTCCTTAAAACAGTGACGCTCGAATCGATTCACCCAATCCCTCGAATCGATTCACGCGACAGTTACTCCCTCGTTACGCTGATTTAAGGCACTCCTTCACTCTTTCTCTCATTTCTCTTCCACTCCCTCCTAAAAACCTCCCAACCTCCTCTCTAAAACTAACTTTCAACTTCTCCACCTTCAATGGCATCTTCTTCCCAACCTTGCAAGAAGCAACGAGCCAACATTGCCGCAGCCTCAATCCCTCAACATTCCGATCCATCAAGGTTCTTCTCTACTCAAAAAGAATTGGAAAGGTACCAATCCTCTTTTTCTGAAAAACATCTTATCTCCCCTCATTGGCTTGATGTCCCCTTCTTTGAGACTTCTGGACTTCCTCTTCTCAATACTCTTCATCAACAAGAGCTTGTTGGATTTATGGCTCTTGAGGAAGTGGCTATCTATCCAGAATTAATTCGAGTCTTCTATTCAACCTTGCGCCTTCAAGATGCTCGATATATTGCCAAGGTGAAAGGCAAGACCATCATTCTTGACAATGAAGTTATGAACAAGGTAGGATTGCTCCCTCTTAGCAATGCTTCATTCCATGGCAAGGAACCACCTCTTGCATGGAACTACAACCCTTTGGAGGCAAGAACTTTCTTCAATCTTGCAGGTCCTTCCAGCACCGTTGGAACACTAAGCCTCAACCACCGCCTTCTGCACTACGTCCTTGTGAAAATTCTTCTCCCTTCCGGTGGAAATTATGCAAGACTAAATGAAGCATAAATCTTGTTGCTCTGGGCGATTCTTAATGAGAAGGACATTAACTAGATCGATTTGGTAAGGCACCATATGATTAAAGCTCAAAATCTTGCGCATCTTCCATATGCCATCTTCATCACAAAACTGCTCCGCCACTACAAAGTGGACTTGAAGAATGAAGTCAAAGAAATTGTAGGTCCTAAAGCACTAATTGGAAAAACTCATCTCACAAAGATGAATATTGTTGAATATCATGGACGATGGCAATTTCTTTGACGTCCCCGTAACGATGCTGAAGATGATGCTCCTCCTCCTCCTCCACCCGCTCCTACTGATGATTTGTTTACCAGACTCACTGCCCACATGGATCGGCGCCTAGACACTATGGAAGCAAACCTCAATGCTCGCCTGTACAAGATTGAGGCAAATATGGAAGAGCGATACACAGAGATTGCCACTCAAATCTCAAGCATCCATTTTCCTCAGCCTTGATTGACTTCTTGCACTTTATGATTTCTATGTCCAGCAATCATTTACTTTTATGCTCAGACTTAGTTGTCGTTTGAAACATTTCTCTTATTTACTTTGGATAATTACATGACTATTTTGTTAAATGCTTGGATGACTAAATTGCTTATTGTCACATTTGAGTTATCTTATGCGGCATATGATTATCACTCGATTGATTGAATACTCTCAAATTTTGTTTTTGATAATGACAAAGGGGGAGAGATATATGCTAAATTTTACAAATCCTTAAAAGGGGGAAAGATAATGACTAAGGGCATTTGAAGAAAATGGTTAATTTGAAGAAAATGGTTTATTTGAAAAACAAAGGGGGAGACATACTTTTCTGAAAAAGAAACAATTATTTGATTAACAAAGGGAGACATAATTTTTTTTAACTTGTTAGCACTACATCTTTAAAGTATTATTGGCTATTAAACACCCCAAGAGATGGCCATTATTTGTCATCATCAAAAAGGGGGAGAATGTATTTGCATGTTGATAACAGGTTTTGATAATGACAAGGAAACAAGCATTGCAAACTCTTCATGAATCAAAAACAATTAAAGGTGTCATATAAAATCAAGATGCAAGAAGAAAACGGTTTCATAAAAGTTCAAGAAATCAAGAAACAAATGAGCCAAGTCAAAGGAAAGCAACCATGGATCACTAAATACAAATGGATGACCTACAGGCATAGAAAAATATCAAACTGCAAAGCCTGAATCGATTCAACCATGAAGGAATCGATTCACAGCCCTGGAAATCACCAAAAACAGGAAACAAAATGGGTTAAATCAATTCACCATGACCCTGAATCGATTCGAACACCTGGAAGTCATTTAATTTGAAGACAGAATGCTCTGAATCGATTCAGACAAAGCTCTAATCGATTCACATGGTTCTGAAACTCTAAATTATAGAAACAAAATGCTCTGAATCGATTCAGACAAAGCTCGAATCGATTCACACGAATCTGGAACTCAAAATGGCACAAGTCAAAATGCTCTAAATCGATTCAAGGAACTACGAATCAATTCAAGAAGTGGGAAACACCACTAAAAACACACATTAGTGGGAAACCAGCACATTTCTCTATTACTTCTTTAGACACCCACTATGTGTAATGGCTAGGAACAAGAAAGGCACACCTCAAGCTACTCAAATGGCTCTATAAATTGAAGAGGAATTCAAGCACAAAAAACACACCAAGAAGCTACAGTTCTTTGCTCACTCTTGTGCTTTGTAAGCCCTATTCTTGTATATCTTGAAATTTTCATTTGTACATCCTCTCTTCTTGAGAGATTAGAAATTGTGTGAGCTATCATTTGCTTATCCACTCTATTAAGAGAGTCATTTACTTGTAAACACTTCTTCAAACACAAAAGATTTTCACTCTAGGTTGAGTGGTCACAAAGGTTGGGGTTCAACCTTTGGGTATTAAGAGTTTGAGAGATTGGGTGGGTTGCCCTTTGCTAGTGAGGATTGAGTTCTTGAGTGTGGGACACTAGGAAGCTGCAATTGCTCATAGCTTGTATCTCTAAACTTCAATAGTGAAAATCCTCTAAGTGGGTTGCTTAGAGGCGAGACGTACACCGGTGTTGGTGGAACTCGTTATATCGGTTTGCAAGCTCCCCTTCCTTACTCTTTTACTTTAAATTGGTTAATTGGTGTTGATTGATTGTGAATTGCATACTTAAGCTTGTCAAATTTGTTATATTTCAAATACTGCCCACCAAGTGTTTGTTAAATTGCTTCAGCAATATTTATCCTTGTGGTGCATTCCATACTATCTTTAACTTGATTTCACTTGCATATTCTTATAAACTTGGATATAAAAATCAAGTTCAAAGGCATTTTAATCAAAAGTTTTAAAACTCAATTCACCCCCCTCTTGAGTATTGAGGCCACTTGAACAACAGTTAGGCAATGAACAAATTATAAAGAGGGATGTGAGTGATGTAGATGGGATTTGTCTCTCCTATATGATAGAAGTGATATCTGTAGGCCACTTGATGGAGTGAGACTAAGAAAATGCATGGCTATGCTAGAAAGAATAAATATTGGATATTTATTCGGATAAAGTCTACTCCGGTATCAAGTAAAATAAATTGGACCGTATAAGGATGACGTGACCATGCCTTGGGCCCAATTAGGATATCGTGATAAAAAGAACAAACACATAAAATAATTATCACTTATAGGTTATGTTGATAATAAATAATATTTGGACATAATGATGCATTGCTAGATGTCGCTCTTATTTTATATAATAATAAAATAGTTTATTATTAATATAACCGAGTATTTTACCTATAGGGTCACACATATAGAGTAAGCCCATCAGAAAATGATGTAGGATATTCTTCTAACCTCTTGAAGAAGGGTGGATCTAGGGTACTCTTCCTCTTCTAGCCTTTTCAACCTTGCTTAATCTTCTTTCTGTTAGGAAATCCCTAAGCATGAGCAGCGGAAAAATAAAAGGGATTCCATAGGATTTGCAAGGTTCCGTGTTTCAAAGCACAAAATAATTTCGAATTATTTTAGGTTACCTCTTGAAGAACTCCGAAGCAGTCGTAGCCTCGTCCTTTAGGGGTCCACACGAGCACTCCCACCAGAATCGCAACACTTGCCAACTGCTAGTTTGACGGCGTGTAGCTCTTGCAACTTTTGCGAATTTGTGTCTCACTTGAGTGAACGGCCTATGAGCATCTTATGCTCTATTTATAGGCTTAGGTTTGACCTAATTTGTTCTCTCTAAAAGTGGGCTCCTTACTCATTCCAAATGAGTTAGGCCCAATAGCTTTATTTTAGTCCAACTAAAATAAGACAACATTTTTCTGATGGGCTTACTCTATGTGTGTGACCCTATAGGTAAAATACCCGGTCATATTAATAATAAACAATTTTATTATTAATATAAAATAAGAGCGGCATCTAGCAATGCATCATTATGTCCGAATATTATCAACATAACCTATAAGTGATAATTATTTAATACGTTTATTCCTTTTGTCACGATATCCTAATTGGGCCCAAGGCATGGTCGCGTCATCCTTGTACGACCCAATTTATTTTACTTGATACTGGAGTAGACTGGATCCGAATAAATATCTAATATTTATTCTTTCTAGCATGGCCATGCGTTTTCTTAGTCTTACTCCATCAAGTGGCCTATGGATATCACTCCTGTCACATAGGAGAGACAAATCCCATCTACATCACTCACATCCCTCTGCATAATTTGTTCATTGCCTAATCACAACCTTTATAGTCCTCTTGTTACAGAAGACGTTTAATTGTATTAAAACAATAAACTCCTCATGTAGGAATCGTAGTGACTTCAGGTCGAAGGACTACATATACCATTATCACATTGAGAATCGTTTATGACAATCATGTAACGATCCATGCAACGTTCTCATGGTGGGTCTGTCCAGTACATCATTACTCTTAATGTGTACCCGTGTGAAGACTCGATATCATTTATATCTATGATCTGTGAGATCATGTCATCAGTACACTCACACACTAGTCTCAGTGTATTTACATGTCCCCATGTAAATACTTAACTAGGGACATTTTAGGAATAATTTTTATATGACCTATTACTCCAAGGATAAATATGTTTAAAACAATTTTAAACTAAAATATTTATTCTATTGATAAGTAGAAAAATGATACAAATGAAAAAGCATAAAAGCTCATAGTGCATACACCAACACTTTCTTGAGGGAAAACCAAAATGGAACAAAGGAAAAAGATTCAAACTATTCAGATTTGGAAATGGAAAAGAGAAGGAGAAGGTAGAGATGGAAGGGAGAAAGGAGGAGGATAGAGGATGGAAAGGAGGAAAGGAAGGGGAGGCCACTCTAAGGGGAGATAAATCCCTTAGAACTCGCCACCAAGAGGGAGGAAATCCCCTTGGATGAGAGCTTGCTAGAGGTCACTCTAACCTAGAGACAAGGGAGAGCTTCTCTCGCTAAAAACTCACTTAGAAGTGTGTAATTCTCAAAATGGCATTCAAGTGTATCAAATTACAAAAGGAGAGCACCTTATATAGTGCCACAAGGAATTCGGCCAAGGGACTCCCTCATGGGTCTCTCTATGATGCAAAAGGAAAAGGGTATGGCCTATAATGGCCCAAAGTGAGTGTACATGGCCCAAAAGTGGCCTTATTGACCTTGCAAGGTCCAAATAAACCCTATAAGCCTAGAGAATCTAACTAAGAAGTATATTGCAAGTAAAGTATGAATAGATCCTCAAGGGTTCTTCATTGAGCTTGGGCCCACTCAAAGCTAGGAATGAAGATAAGGCCCGATGTATGCTTTCTTTGGCCTTTTTGGTCTTGGCCCTTATGAGAGGACCTTTGTATGCTTCAAGTCCGTTCTCTAGGATGGTGTGAGGGTCCTTCTTTATTGTGTCCTCATTATGCTCCCCCTCTTTGAAAGGATTTGTCCTCAAATCTAAGGCATTATCCTTTTCATCTAAATCAAAAGGAGACAAATCTGAAATATTGAAGGAAGCACTCACTCCATAGTCGCCTGCAAATCAAGAACATAAGCATTATTATTCATTTTCTTAATAATTTGGAAAGGCCCATCACCTCTAGGGTCGAGTTTAGATTTGCATAAGTTTGGAAATCTCTTCTTTCGAAGGTGTAACCAAACCCAATCTCCAACCTCAAAGGTGATATCCTTTCTCTTCTTATTGGCACAACGAGCATAGTGTTCATTCTTAGTTTGAATTTGGTCTTTAACCTTCTCATGAAAATCTTTGATAAATTTGGCCTTTGCCTCTCCATCCATATGAAGGATGGAATCAGAAACCTCAATAGGCAAAAGGTCCAAAGGAGTGAGAGGGTTAAACCCATAAATAACCTCAAACGGACTATGCTTGGTTATGGAGTATTGTACCTATTATATGCAAACTCAATCTGGGGCAAACACTCATCCCAAGATTTAACATTTTTAAGCACTCAGACCCTAAGAAGTTGAGAAAGGGTCCTATTTACTACCTCTGTTTGTCCATCCGTTTGAGGATGACAAGTGGTGGAAAAGAGAAGCTTTGTTCCTAGCCTTGACCAAAGATTTTTCCAAAAATGGCTTAGGAATTTGGTGTCCCTATCAGAAATTATGGTTTTAGGAACACCATGAAGTCTTACAATCTCTTTGAAAAAGAGTTTAGCATGACTAACATCATCTACCTTATGACAAGGGATGAAGTGAGTCATCTTACTAAACCTATCCACAACCACAAAGATAGAATCCATTCCCCTTTGGGTCTTAGGAAATCCCAACACAAAATCCATAGAAATATCAATCCAAGGTGTAGTGGGTGTTGGTAAAGGAGTATATAAACCACTAGGCAAAAGTTTTGATTTTTCTTTTCTACACACAATACACCTAGCACAATGTTTTTAGACATCTTTTTTCATTTTTGGCCAATAGAAGTGTTCATGTAATATGGATAATGTTTTATCTCTTCCAAAATGGCCCATTAAGCCTCCCTCACGGCTTTCCCTAAGCAAAAGATCTCTTAAAGAACTTCTAGGAATGCAAAGTCTATTGGCTTTGAAAAGATAGCTGTCTAAAATGTAGAAGCCTTTATGAGATAAAGAAGTGGGAGATGAGTTTAAAATGTTAGAACAATCAAGGTCATTTCGATACAAAGACCTAATCTCATCAAGTCCAATAACGTTGGCTTGATAAGTGCTTATTTTATAATTAAATTCATGACTCAATTGGACCCATTTTTTGGATAACTTAACTAAATTGATAAATAATTGAGCATGATTTTGATTATAAATAAAGTGTTAAGAAAAGAAGCTTGAATTGCAAAAATCAGTTAGGAAGTTGTCAAAAGCCTTGAAGAAACAAAGAAGCACCAGAACATCAAAGCAAGGACGCTTGAGCGTGGCACACTGCACGCTTAAGCGTGGAAGAAACAAAAGGCCTATGCTGCCCATGCGCTCAAGCGAAATTGAAGAACACATCAACAGCCTCTCACGCTTGAGCGTGAGCTCGAGCTCGCTTAAGCGTGACCTTATGCATGACTGGCGCTTGAGCGTGGCTATATGTAGCTCAAGCGTGACCCTGGGCATAGATTGAAGGAAAGCAAGTAGCATCAGACCCCCCCACGCTTGAGCGTGAGAAGGGGACGCTCAAGCGTGAACACGAGAGCGCTTGCTGAGCCTGAGCATGGCTTGAGCGTGAATTAAACATTCTGCACCACAAGTAAGCCACGCTTGAGCGAGGATTAAAGGAATCAAGCATGAATCAAGCGTGAAAACCAGTATACTGAATTGGAAGGCCACACTTAAGCGTGGTTAAGTCAGCTTGAGCGTAAAACTATCACTAAGCATCAGAACCTTTCACGCTTGAGCGTGACAATCAAGCTCAAGCGTGACTCATGCAGTATGGGATTTCTAATTTAATATTCACCAATAGTGCGATGCCAACTCAACCATTTTCTTGTGTTTCTGCATGTCTCCGAATATTCCTTCATGGGGTTTATGCAAGTGGCAAAGGGAGCTAAACCAGAACCCCTATAAATCAAGTAGAAAACAAGACAAGAGGCATCAGATTCAATCTCCTGTATCTCATTCACAATCCCAACTTTCCATTATTTTCTGTATTCATTCTTTTGATGGTGAAAATACAAGGCATGAGTAACTAAACTCCCTTATGGGATTGGCTGTAATCCATTCAACACTGAAGTAATGTTGTTGTAAGTTTTTATTTAGTAATGAGATTTGATAAGTTTCTATATTTCCTTCTGCGTTTAATGCCTGAAAGTACTTGATCACTATTTTCTTGTTTTAAGTTTTCTCAAGTATGCTGGGAAGTGACTTTTGAAAGCAGATCTGAATGAAATACTTATTGTGAGTAGGTAGCCAGGGATGGCGTCTAATGCAATAAACGTCAAAACAATCGATCGATAATGCTGGGATGATTTCAAAGTGACTGAGGGATCAGCAGTTTGAAATCATTCTTATGAATTTTGTAGTCGAGGGATCGATACAAATGACTGTGATTGTGACGTAGAAACTATCTTTTTGATTTACTTATATGAAAACTTATGCAGCTTACAGAAGGTGAAGATGTGATGAAGCCAATCCCTGTTTTACAAAATTGATTTCTCTCAAAAACCATTCACTGTATCTTTTACAAATTTGATTCTCTGTTAGTTTATTCACTTTTTCATTCAACATCATTCACATCAAAACAAACTAAAAACCTTCTGCCTAATCAATTCAAAACTAAGATCTTCATTCTAACACCTCCCTAGTGGAACGACAACTATACTATATTACAACTTCTGTGTTTAAACTTGGCACAAGCATTACATTGAGTTCATATTATACAAACTTGATTCTCTTTCATTAAACTCTTCATTCCAATATATAAAAAATAACATCATCAAGTGTTGGCGCCGCAGCCGGGGAGGTGATTTAAGTTTGAATATTTTAGCATTGAATTGATAAGACAGTGTAAATAAATTTGTTTTCAATTTGTTTTTTTTTGTGTAGTAACTTTGCTATTTTGAGTACTTGATTTATGATCTTGAGAGGACAGGGTACAAAAGAACAACTTGCATTTGATCCAGAGATAGACAGGTTCCTCAAGAAAATCAAGAAAGCCAAGCAGAACTTCCACGTAGGACAAACTTCCTTTGATACAATGGATGTCAACAGCAACAATCAAAACCCACCAAGGAGAACACTTGGAGACTATGCTTTACAACAAGGGCCAAGACATTTCTCAAGCATTACAGTTCCAAACACTGTCAGAGCACTAGAAATGAAACCAGCATTTCTTAGTTTGATTAGTTCATACCAATTTAATGGAATGTCAAGTGAAGATCCGTATACTCACTTAGCCACATTCTATGAATTGGTTGGAACCATGGGATTTAACCAAGATGTTATTGATGCTGCATATTTAAGACTATTTCCTTTCTCTTTAGCAGGAAAAGCAAAGGAGTGGTTACAATCTCATCCAAATCAAAGTTTGAATAGCTGGAACATAGTTAAAGAAAAATTTCTACAAAGGTTCTTTTCTCCATCTAGATTCATCAAGGCCAAATCAGATATTACAACATTTAGACAAGGCCAAGATGAACCTTTTTGTGAGGCATGGGAACGCTTTAAATCACTGCTCAGAAAATGCCCAAACCATGGACTTGAAGATATTGCACAGCTTAATATTTTTTACAGTGGTTTAAGGGCTGACACTAAAATGATTTTAGATACAGCAGCAGGAGGAACAATGATGACAGTGGATGCTGACCAAGCCACAAGGATAATAGAAGCTTTATCCTCAACAGACTACCAAGCTCAACATGATCGTCAGCAAGTTCAAAGGAAAGGAGTCCTTGACTTAAACACCACAGATGCCATTTTAGCACAGAATAAAATTCTGACCCAACAATTAGAAGCATTGACCAAAAAGATATCCAATCTTCCACAACAATTACATGTAGTACAATCATCACAACCAGGGCAACAACAAATGCCTGCAATATGTAACTTTTGTGGAGGAGATCATCTCAATAAGAACTGTGGCTCACAAGAAGCAACTGTATACTTCATGAACAACCAAGGAAGGTCTGGTAATTTTAATTCAAATTTTTCTAACCAACCATTTCAGGGATGGAGAAGTAACCAAAACCAAGGCCAAGGATGGAAGCAAGAGCCCAGCTCTTCAAATAAACCATATCAAAATAATGGTCCTTCTTTGGTAGAGAGAACTTCTAGATTAGATGAGACCTTGGAAAAATTTATGCAAACTTCTTTAGCAAGTCAAAAGAACAATGAGGCATCACTCAGGAATTTGGAAACACAATTGGGACAACTAGCCCGACAGCTTGCTGAGAAACAGAAGCCTCAGTATGGAGCAAACACTGAAACAAATCCAATAGAGCATTGCAAGGCTCTGACCACACTGACTAAGGAAACAACTGAGGAAGAAGATGGACATGATGCTATCACCCCTGAAGCAGTACCTCATAACACCAGAGATCCAGGGAGTTTTTCTATTCCTGTCACTATTGGAAATCTTTCAAAAAGTAAAGCTTTATTAGATCTTGGTGCTAGTGTAAACTTGATGCCATTATCCACACTTAAAAGGATAGGGGATTTTTCAGTAAAGCCAATAAACATGACTTTAAAAATGGCAAATCAATCAATAAAAACCCCTTATGGTATTGCTGAAAATATTAAGGTCAAAGTTGATAAATTTGAATTTCATGAGAACTTTGTTGTCATAGATATGGAGGAAGATTCTGAAGTCCCTCTAATACTGGGGAGACCATTCTTGAAAGCAGCCAAAGTCATCATAGATATGGATGACAGAAGAGTAAAAATTCGAGTGCAGAAAGAAGAAGCCAACTTTGTTATTGATGAAACAAATAAATACTCAGAAGGTGCACTTGAAAATCTGAATGGAAAAAAGTCAAGGCCTGACTTAGGAAAGGAGGTGGAAAAACTCAATACTCTTATCCACCAGCTCCATGACCCATATTGAAAAATCTATCAAGCGTCAAGCTAAAGACGATAAACAAGCGCTCATTGGGAGGCAACCCAATCTTTTATGATTTCTTTTCTTAAGAGTTTTACTTTAAATAAAGTTTAAAAGTTTCTGTTTATTTTGCAGGTCACTCATCAAGAAGAATCCCAAGTTTTAAACAAAGACAAGCATGAATGGAGTTTAAACAAGGAAAAGACTCGTCTCGCCGAAGCGTGAAGACCCTCGCATAAGCGAGGCAAAGAAAGTTATGTCTCATGAACTTCACGCTCAAGCGCTGGATGTACATGCTCAAGCGAGCCAAGATGGCCAGAACAAAGCAAATTGCACCAAACCCCCCTGTCACTACTTCACCAGCAAGAAGTTCCAAAAGGAATAAAGGCAAAAGACCACGCACCAGTGACCAAGACAATGCTCCAAGATTCAGGAATAAAGATAAGAGCAAGCGCTATGAGGACATTTCCAACTGGACATTTATACCCGAACGAAAAGTAGATTTGGCCTTGGGAGATTGTGATGCCTTCCTGCAAATCATAAGGAGGAGAAATTGGTTAAAGATATGTTACCCAAGAGAGAAGTATGACCCAGAAGTTGTCCGAGAATTCTATGCTAATGCTTAGACAAGAGATGGAGGAGGAGAAAGAAAAACTTATGTGAGGGGAACCTGGCTCTCCTATGACAGGGACACAATCAATTTTTACTTGGGGAACATTATGACCCTAGGAGAGGGGGAGATATGCGAATATGCTGCCATGGTTGCAAGGAACCAATTCATCACAACCAGTGACCTTGAAACAGCCATATGTGTTCCAGGACACCACTTTCAAATGGGGCAAGGAGAGAACCCACTAAGAATTTTAAGAAAAGACATGACTTCTATCTCTCAAGTTTGGACTTCTTTTTTATTAGCTAACATAGCACCTAACGCTCATGTCTCTGATTTAATTTTTAGTAGGTGTTATTTGCTATACTGCATTCTAAGAGAGGACATTTACATTGATCTAGCCCAAATACTCTCTGATGAAATTCACAAATTTGTGATTTCTGACCAGAAGTATTCTTAGGCAGGTCAGAAGGTAAAAGGGAGTCTCGGTTTTCCTGCCTTTATCACTGATTTTTGTGCAGCTCATGGTGTTGAGGTACAAAACCTCAAACCAATTAGGCCTTCCATGGACAAAAGCTTCATTGAGCGTTACTGCAGTAATCCAGTACCTCCTGCATCTGATGTACCCCCTCCACCTGCCTCTCAAGCAGCACAACAAGCATCCAACACAGCACCTCCCCATCCTCCTCTCAGCACAGAAGCCACCCTGATTTAGGCATTCAGCTCGTGAAAATTCAAAATAGCCACCTCCTGGCATAGCAAAACGCTAATCATAGAGGTTTGTTGCATATTCATAGTGGCCTTTATCACAACATTCCTGCAGGTCAACACAATCCTTGGATGCACCCTGCCCAGTTTGAGGCCCTAATTACTTGGCCTGGGGACAGGCCCCCTTTTGTGGGAGGAGATGAGACTACACAGGATAGGCCAGGAACTTCAACACAGGGACCTCCAGAAAGAAACCAGGGAACAGAAGAGGATTCATCTGAGGATGAGTGAAAAATTTTAATGCTTTCATTTTTATCTTGAGTTTAAATTGCTACTTTTAGTTTTATTGCAAATTGACAATTTATTATTTACTTTGAATTTTTTTTAGTTACTATTACTACAGCATGCTTTGGAATTGCTTGTGATTATTTTTTTGTTTTGCCTGAAGCTTTAAACATTTTTTTTGAAAAACCCAACCAAAGATTTTACTTTTTGAACAAGAAAAGTTTTTAAGCAGCAAAATATTTTTAGGCAATAACACTGATTTTTAAAGGGTAAAATGGCTGAATTAAGAACCAAGGAATTAGAATGAATGTACTTTTGATTGTTTACATACTTGAACCCTTTTCTGTTAGAATAAGGAAGTAAGCCTTATATCCTGGTGAGAAGTGAGAAATCTAAACACTGAGAGTCTCATGAGAATTCGTCAAATAAGCATTGCCTGATTTTCTGATTAACATTTCTTTTAGAGATTAGGCAAGGAAATGATAAAGGCAAATTTTGAAAATAAAACAAACTCAGAGCCAAAAAGCTACCCTTAAGAATATGACCCAATTTTTGTAGCCCATTTTTAAGCCAAAAATTTTATTCAAACACCCTAAACCAAGCATGAGAAATAAAATCTTACCTTACTAGCATGCTTAAAAGTTTTTTTTAAGAGCATAAAACACTTTTCCAAAAAGGGTGATAAGAGAAACTGAGGCTGAAAAAGAAATAAAGTTCTCCAAAATTTAACAAAAATAGAGAACTAGAAAAAGAAAAATGAAGAATTCAATAGCATAAAAGAAGAAGCCTCATAAAAGTTTGTAAAATCTCAGAACATATGCTCTTCTTATTCATGCATGCACTTTGAACCTAAGAAAAACCAAGAATTCTTGACAGCCCAGCCTCATTACAACCTAGAAAAGACCTTTTGATCCTTACTTATCTTATGAATTGATTTTGATTAGAAATGACCGGCAATGTTAATTAGGAAGTTCTCATGATGAATGTGCAACACACCCACCTGGTGAGAAATAATGAGAGTTCTTTATTCTTACAGCAATTGGTTACATGCTTTATGAACAAGGTAATGGTGCATTACATTTTAAGGAATTGGTATTAAGGAAATCATTTGCCTTAACATCAACACAAATTATTGTCTTTTAAAATTTTGTCTGCAATAGAAACTCAGATTATTAATGCTTGAAACTCTTTCCAAAACTTCTTTTTACTTGAGGACAAACAAAAATCTAGGTTGGGGAGAGTTTGATAAGTGCTTATTTTATAATTAAATTCATGACTCAATTGGACCCATTTTTTGGATAACTTAACTAAATTGATAAATAATTGAGCATGATTTTTATTATAAATAAAGTGTTAAGAAAAGAAGCTTGAATTGCAAAAATCAGTTAGGAAGTTGTCAAAAGCCTTGAAGAAACAAAGAAGCACCAGAACATCAAAGCAAGGACGCTTGAGCGTGGCACACTGCACGCTTAAGCGTGGAAGAAACAAAAGGCCTACGCTGCCCATGCGCTCAAGCGAAATTGAAGAACACATCAACAGCCTCTCACGCTTGAGCGTGAGCCCGAGCTCGCTTAAGCGTGACCTTATGCATGACTGGCGCTTGAGCGTGGCTATATGTAGCTCAAGCGTGACCCTGGGCATGGATTGAAGGAAAGCAAGTAGCATCAGACCCCCCCACGCTTGAGCGTGAGAAGGGGACGCTCAAGCGTGAACACGAGAGCGCTTGAGCGAGCCTGAGCATGGCTTGAGCGTGAATTAAACATTCTACACCACAAGTAAGCCATGCTTGAGCGAGGATTAAAGGAATCAAGCGTGAATCAAGCGTGGAAACCAGTATATTGAATTGGAAGGCCACACTTAAGCGTGGTTAAGTCAGCTTGAGCGTAAAACTATCACTAAGCATCAGAACCTTTCACGCTTGAGCGTCACAATCAAGCTTAAGCGTGACTCATGCAGTATGGGATTTCTAATTTAATATTCACCAATGGTGCGATGCCAACTCAACCATTTTCTTGTGTTTCTGCATGTCTCCGAATATTCCTTCATGGGGTTTATGCAAGTGGCAAAGGGAGCTAAACCAGAACCCCTATAAATCAAGCAGAAAACAAGACAAGAGGCATCAGATTCAATCTCCTGTATCTCATTCACAATCCAAACTTTCCATTATTTTCTGTATTCATTCTTTTGATGGTGAAAATGCAAGGCATGAGTAACTAGACTCCCTTATGGGATTGGCTATAATCCATTCAACACTGAAGTAATGTTGTTGTATTTCCTTCTGCGTTTAATGCCTGAAAGTACTTGATCACTATTTTCTTGTTTTAAGTTTTCTCAAGTATGCTGGGAAGTGACTTTTGAAAGCAGATATGAAAGAAATACTTATTGTGAGTAGGTAGCCAGGGATGGCGTCTAATGCAATAAACGTTAAAACAATCGATCGATAATGCTGGGATGATTTCAAAGTGACCGAGGGATCAGCGGTTTGAAATCATTCTTATGAATTTTGTAGTCGAGGGATCGATACAAATGACTGTGATTGTGACATAGAAACTATCTTTTTGATTTACTTATATAAAAACTTATGCAGCTTACAGAAGGTGAAGATGTGATGAAGCTAATCCCTGTTTTACAAAATTGATTTCTCTCAAAAACCATTCACTGTATCTTTTACAAATTTGATTCTCTGTTAGTTATTCACTTTTTCATTCAACATCATTCACAATAAAACAAACTAAAAACCTTCTGCCTAATCAATTCAAAACTAAGATCTTCATTCTAACACCTCCCTAGTGGAACGACAACTATACTATATTACAACTTCTGTGTTTAAACTTGGCACAAGCATTACATTGAGTTCATATTATACAAACTTGATTATCTTTCATTGAACTCTTCATTCCAATATATCAAAAATAACATCATCATGGCTCCAAGGGAGTTTAGTAAAAAGTGCCTCCTAGATAAATCATCAGCCACAGTATTAGATTTTCCATTTTCATACTTGATGACATAGGGAAATTGTTCCAAATACTCAACCCACTTAGCATGCCTCTTATTTAGCTTATGTTGCCCTTTAATGAATTTAAGGGATTGATGATCACTATGTATGACAAACTCTTTAGGAATTAAGTAATGTTCCTAAGTTTGTAGGGCTCTAATTAAAGCATAAAATTCTTTATCATATGTGGGATAATTGATGGCTTCCCCATTAAGCTTTTTACTGAAGAAAGCAATAGGATGACCTTCTTGTAAAAGCACAGCTCCTATACCTACATTAGATGCATCACACTCAAGCTCAAAGGTTTTGGAAAAATTTAGAAGTGATAAAATTGGAGCATGAGTGAGGTGATCTTTGAGATCAAGGAAAGCTTTATCTTGTCTTGGCCCCCAAATAAAAGGAACATTCTTTTTCACCAATTCATTCAAAGGGGGGGCTAAGGTAGAAAAATCTTTCACAAATCTCCGATAAAAACTAGCAAGACCATGGAAACATCTTATGTCACTCACATTTTTGGGTGTGGGCCAATCTTGGATGGCCTTCACCTTGGAGTGATCTACCTCTACGCCTTTTGAAATAACTACAAATCCAAGAAAGATAATGCTATCCATGCCAAAAGAACATTTTTCAAGGTTTACATAAAGATTGTTTGTTCTTAGGGCAAGCATAACTTGTCTAAGATGGCTTAGATGAGAGGTCATGATCTTTGAATAGATTAAAATGTCATCAAAATAGACCATAACAAAATGCCCAATGAAATCCCTTAAAACATGATTCATGAGTCTCATGAATATGCTTGGTGCATTAGTCAAACCAAAAGGCATAACTAACCACTTATATAATCCAAGTTTGGTTTTAAAAACGGCTTTCCATTCATCTCCTTCTTTAATTCTTATTTGGTGATAGCCACTTTAAAGATCAATCTTGGAAAATATTGTAGAACCACTAAGCTCATCAAGCATATCATCAGGTCTAGGTATAGGATGCCTATACTTGATGGTGATGTTATTGATGGTCCTACAATCGGTGCACATTCTCCATGAACCATCCTTTTTGGGAACAAGTAAAACAGGCAAAGCACATGGGCTTAAACTCTCTCTAATCCAACCTTTAGAAAGTAGTTCATTCACTTGATTCTTAATTTCAAGGCTTTCCTTAGGATTACATCTATATGCAGGCCTATTAGGTGAACTAGCACCAGGAATTAAATCAATTTAATGTTCAATGCCCTTAATAGGAGGTAAGCCATTTGGGATGTCTTTTGGAAAGAGGTCTTTAAATTCATTTAAAATATTTTGAATCCCTTTGGGCAAAGGAGGAGGAAGGTTGCCCATTCAGCACAAGGAAGTGCCAGGGATGTCTTTTGCATACATGATCAAGCATTGTTTATGTGAAAGCATAGCATGTTTCACATCATATTTGGTGGCCAAAAGGTTGGCACTGTAACATCCCGAATTTTAAAATAGAAGATTAATTAAGGGAAATAAATATTTACAAGTTGAATATGAATTGTTTAAGGTCCCAATAAATTGAATTTATCTAAATTAAGATTTTTGGGAATTATTGGTAATTTATGGAGACCGGTTAAGCTGAAAATGAGCCCAGTTGAGATATGGGTGTCGGACCAAATATCTCAGAATGAGATGATACTGGTCAGGGTTGTAGAGAAAAATAATGGGAATCCGAAGATATTTTCGGAATAATTTTTGGATGAAGTATTGAGCCTACACGGAGAGCCTGTTAGTGACAAAAATGAAGGAGTTTAATGAAATGAAACTAAAAATAAATAAAGAGCCTAAATCTCCTTCTCCTCCATGTTGGCTTTTTCATTTGCTGTGGGAAAAACTATTATCTTCATCTTACCTTCCATTTTTCTCTCCATTCTCTTTTCTCTTCCTCTTCCAAAACCGTGAGCTTGTGTGGTGAGCTTATTCCTCTCAATTTCGTTTTCAAGGAAACTAGGGAGGAGATCATTGAAGCTGAGTACTACTCTTCCTTTTTCTTCATTTTCGAGTGGCTTATCTCTTCTTTGGAACCCAATTCATTTTTGGTGAGAGGTAAGCTTCTCCCACCATTTTTGGATGGGTTTATGTTGATATTATGGGTATTATGATTTTGGGAAGGTGATGCATGTGCATGGGTGTTTATTAGAGCATTTAATGCTCATGCCCTAGAATGGGATATCATAAATACAAGTATTTATGGGAGGAGAAGGGTTGTTGGTGTATTAATGAGGCTGAAAAGTGAAGGTTTATGATGTGTTAATGAAGGTGGTTGGGTTTTAGAGAGAACCCTAACCTTGAGGTTGGAAGGAGATAGCTAATGTTTGTTTAGGAATGTGTCTTTATGGAGAAATACATGATGTTGAGTGGTTTTGTGAAGTTTGAGGATAGGGTTGTCTTGTAACCTTTGAATTTAATGATGGTGGCTTAATGGGAAGGAATTCCCGAAGCCTAATAAAGAACAAAATGATATTTATAACATGTCAAACACATGTTGTGACCTTATAAATATGATTATGACTAGATAGAATCGAATTAATGATTTGAGTAGTTGATTGATTAAGATTTTTACATGAATGTGAATGTAGGACCTATTCCGAACGACGAGGCGGGACCGTCTTATCAATCGGAATTCTTCTCTTGAGGTAGGAGAGGAGTCTAAATTCTAATGCATGAATTTGAATGTTAATTGATTGTGGTATGTGGTGTTATGCATGTTAGCCTTGCTTAAATGATGTGAGAAATGATGATTTGTTGTGTAATGTAGTTCATATGTTTGGCAACATGCTTTTGTGCATTTAGAATATTCATGGTGTGTTATGTTAAGTTGTATTACCCTGAATGTGATATGAATGTTGATGTTGTTTGTTGAGATTGAAAATAAAGAGAATGCCACCCAAAGATTTAAACTATAATGAATAATTATTGTCGATGAAAGCCTTGTAGTAATGTTGATAATGATGTTGATGATGTTGGAAGATGAGTGGCATGTATAGGATGCATAGAGTGAGGAATGCATATGATTGCATTTGCATCCATGGCATACTGCATAGCTGCCGGTGTTGGAATTTTAGGGGATTCCCCCGGTTGGCCTAGTGGGAGGGCGGCTCGGTGCACGAGCATGATATTTTCCCCTGTGACTTAGTGTATAAGTCACGAAGCTGCCCATGTTGTGCTTCGGGGAGCCACATGTGGTTGACCCTTGTGGGGGGGTGGCTCTTGAGGAGCAGGTGTCCCCGGTGGTCCTTGAGATCAGAGCTGCCATGATATAAATCGTGGTTGGCCCGCAACACTCTATGTTGATTATGTTGTATACCGCGGTCATGGTGAAAATGGCTAAGTGTTGCAAGATGGGTGATGCGGTTCGGTACCAGTGAAACTATTGATGAATGCATGCAATTTAAAGAATAAGTGTACACATTTTACTACTGCAGTAGGGGTGTGGTTAAAAGATCACACTTGGATCCCACAGTTGATGTTGAAATTCCCACAGTCAGATCTGCAATTGTTGAAATAATCCTTTGTGCATATGCATTAGTTAAGAGCATTTGCATATAGAAGGTAGTATGCCAAGGTGGTGATGGTGATTGTGAGAGGTGGTACAAATATATTTAAGACAACATAAAAGTATGAATACTATTTGAAAGTTGTTGTGATTATGTATGTACTTGTGTGCTTTGTGTAAAATTGTGTTATGATGAATGTTTTGGTGTGCAAAGTATACATGTGTTGATACTTATTTACATGATCACTTGGTATTCATAATCATTCCTTTGGAATGTGGACTCACTCTCCCATGTTGTCAATTTTAGACTTGTGATGCAGGGCATTCATGGGAAGAGTAAGCATTTTGAAGTATACTTATGGCTGTGAAGGTAATTAGTGTATAGGAAGCGCCTTGGCTGGCGATGTATATAATCATATGTATTTTGAGTAGCAGGATATGTAATGAATGTGTATTCTGGAAGTCTACTTAATAGATGATTTTGGAGGGTCATGGGAGAAAATGAGAAATTGTATGTATATCTCATTTTCATTGGTGACCCTAAGTATGTATGAAGGTTTAAATTATAATTGAGATTTCCTATGTGTTGACGAATGGATGAAGAATTAATTTATATATATGATTTTGAAGAGTTGAATGGAACTTAAGAGTATACTGTTGCAGAACCAGTTTTAAATGCTCTGAATGATGTTTGATATATAATGCATGTCTGTAGAATGAGTGAAGTTCAATTGCTAGTGTGTTGTGTTGTGTGAATTTCGAATCCTGCAGGATGTCTGGTAGTTTCGCTTAAGCGGGGTGGATTCTCGCCCGAGCGAGTACCATCCCTGTTAGGAAATTGGTTTCTGGATGACTTTTGCTCAGGCGAAAGTGAATTTCGCTCAAGCGAAATTGCCTAATATTAATGGTTGCTCTCTGGAGGAATCTCACAGTATCAGTGTTTGCTCTCTGGAGGAATTTCGCCCAGGTGAATGGTGTCTCGCCCGAGCGAGGGCGAAAGGATTAGCTACTGGCCTGACTTCGCTCAGGCGAATGGCCAATTCGCTCAAGCGAAAATGCTAGGAGAATCAGGGGGTTGGCTACTGGAAGATATTCGCTCAAGCGAAGGGCCTAAGGAATGGCATCCGCCCAAGCGAGGCCATTAGATGGTGAGTGGGTGAGTTTGTAAATGAATTCTGTCTAAGTGAGGATTTTGGAAATAAATTAAGAGGTGGTGGAATTTCCGAGTGAATTCCGAGTGACTTAAGTCCGAGCCATAGTTTTCCGAGTGAGGAAGTGCACATAACCCGAGTAAAAAGGCTCTTGAGGGTGATGATTTGGGCAAGGGGATTCCGAAGGGGAATTTCCGAGTCCAGTGTACTTGTTCCGAGTGGTATACCCTAATTCTATATTCTCCGAGTGGGAGAACACCGATCGGTTGTACTCGGTGTGAGTTTGACAAGGAATTCCCTGGAATAATTCCATTCGAGTGAAAAGAGAGGAAGTCGGACTTGTAACAAAATACCGAGTAGAAGCCAAGTGGACAATGAGTCGGTCTTAGAATGCAATTCTGAGTGAATGACCAAACATAGGTGGGTCGGTTTCTGGGAAGTTTCCCGAGTGAACTACCGAGGAGGTGAAGACTCGGACTTAGAGTGTATTTACCGAGAGGATGTTGTGCGAGGGAGGACTCGGTTTGGAGTGCTGCTGATAAGTGGGGATTGGATGAATGAGGGCTCAGTCAGAGCATAAAGCTGAGTGGTAAATCCGAGTACCTGGAGTCAGCTTCAGGGGGGTCTCTACCGAGTGAATACCTGAGTGATCTGAGTCGGTTTTTGGGGAGGTATACCAAGGGGACGAACCCGAGTCATGGGAGTCGGATTTTGAAGGACTTGGCTGAGGGAAAAATTAAGTATTGAGAATTCTGATTTTGAGTGGATATAAGCTTAACCCCGAGTGTGATTCGCTTAAGCGAGTTTGTCTCGCCCAAGCGAGTCCTTCCCAAATGCGAGTCTGGACGTGTTTCGCTCAGGACTCGCTGGCTTTGCCCAAGCGAGGCAAGTGGATCTCGCTCAAGTGAGTCGGACTCCGCTTGAGCGAGATGACCCCTGTTACCTTCCTTTCCCTTTTTGCTGTGCTGCTACTGTAATGCTAATAAATACGCTACTCCAATTAATTTCTTTCCCTTAAAAATCTGAGACTTGAACCTACCTTAGATTACAAGTTCCTTAAGTGCAAAACTGGATTTATTTAACCCACAGTAGTCGGATTCTCAAAATTAGAATCATCTTTATTCATGTGCTGAATTTTTCTTCCGCTGTTTGAATTGAGAAATCTTCATCAAAGTTAATTTTAAAGAAAAAATAAAAAAATAAAAAAAATTTACCCTCTCATATCTTCACATATGGGAGTGGCCTATTATAGATCCAGGTATTTTCTAAAAACGTGAAAAATTTACCCTGATTTTTGGGGTGTTACAACCTGGTATCAGAGCAGCAATTGCTCTTGATACAACTATGATTAAAGATGTATATGTGATTATTGACTGTGCAAGGCTGATTCATGAAATTACTTGACTAAATTATGATGGTTAACATTGAATTGATATTGCTGTATTACTGTATGGAGTTGTTAAGTCCGGCCAAGAGTCCTTACACTAATTACATCTATTTATGAATATACTGTGATTATGTATTGAAAATGATGTAGTTATGTGGTATGATATATGATAGGCTTATGATTGCTGAAATTCCAGAGTTTATAAGTCAAAAAGCTAATGTTTGGCCTAGTGTACTTATGTGTGAGCCATGTTTTGATGTATAGGCATAAAATATGGCTGGTAGACAGAATCGTGAGGCTGCTGCCATGGCAAACGCCTTGAACCGATTCACTGATTTCTTGGAAAGGCAAGGCCAGCTGAATGTGGGGCAAGTTTCCCAAGGTCTTGACGTATTTCTCAAGAGGCATCCTTCGGAATTTCATGGAGGATTTAAACCCGAAGATGCGTATGCGTGGATAAATGACTTGGAAAGGATATATGCGAGCTTCGAATGTTCTGAAGCGCAAAAGGTGGAGTATGCAGTCTTTATGCTCCGCGATAAGGCTGAAGCATGGTGGCGTCTTACTAGAGGACGTATGATAGTTGCTGATGTTCCCTTGATTTGGGAAAATTTCAAGTTGGAATTTTTGAAGAAATATTTTCCGGACAGCTATAGGAGCAAGAAAGAGCTTGAATTTATGGAGCTTAGGCAAGGAAGTATGACGGTGGAGGAGTATGCCTCTAAATTTGAAGCATTAAGTGCATTTTATCCACCCTATCAACAAGAAGGCACTGAAGCTTCGAAGTGTGTTAAATTTGAAAATGGACTGCGCCAAGAAATCAAGAAGGCGATTTGTCATCAAGAGATTAGGAGTTTTCCTACTCTTGTAGACAAGTGCAGAATTTTTGAAGAAAATGATGTTGCTCCAAGGAGTTATTCGGGGCATGATTACAAGTTGAAGGGCCAATCTTCTATCTTCAAGAAGAAAGGCAATTTTAAAAGTAATAGACAATTTGTACGTGGTTCTTCTTCTTTCCGAAGGGGGCGAGGTGCTCCTAGAGGCGGTTATACTGGTGGTAACCAAGGTCGTGGAAATGTCCAAGGCATAACTTGTTTCCGATGTGGTGCCAACCATTTGGCATGTGATTGTCCTCAAAATGATGTTGTGTGCTTCCAATGTAACCAACCCGGGCATATTCGCCCAAATTGTCCAATGAATGCAAGAGGTGCTAATGTCGATGCTCCCAACCGCATGAACTATGGTGCTAACCGTGGACGAGGTAATGGTGGCCGTAATGGTGGCCGTAGTGGTAATCACAACGGTGGAAGAAATGGTCGAGGTGTAGGCCGTGGTGGAAGGAATGGAAACCGAAATGGGGCTGATCAAGTTCAAGCTGCGGGAAGAGTATTTGCAGTTACTGGTGAAGAAGCAGCTCGGGCTGAGGATCTCATTCATGGTGAGTGTGAAATTCTTGGCACTCCGGTGCATATTATTTATGATTCTGGTGCTACGCACTCATTTATTTCTGAAGATTGTGTGAGACGCTTGCGGGTGCCTGTGTGCATGATGAAAGGGTCTATATTGGTGACTACACCGACCGGTACTTGTTTAAGATCGGTAACTCGATGTGAGGGCGTCGAGATGAACCTTGAGGGTAGGAAATTTGTTGTATCCCTCGTATGCTTGCCTATGAAGGATTTGGATGTCATTCTAGGCATGGATTGGTTATCTGCTAACAAAGTCTTAGTGGATTGTCATAGCAAGACGGTGATCTTCCCGACTTCGAATGCTGAAGATTTTGATGTACAAGGTATCTCCCAGCTTCTTATGATGTTCTGCTTGGTTGATGGGAATGGTGTTTCCCAATCTGGTGGAATTCCTATTGTCTCGGAGTTTCCCGATGTGTTTCCGGAAGAAATTCCTGGATTACCTCCTCCACGAGAAGTGGAATTTGCTATTGATCTTATTCCGGGTGCAGAACCTGTTTCCCGAGCTCCTTATAGGATGTCTCTTATGGAGTTAGTTGAGTTGAAAAAGCAAGTGGAAGAATTACTGGAACGGGAGTTTATTCGCCCAAGTGTGTCTCCTTGGGGTGCTCCTATGTTGTTAGTGAAGAAGAAAGATGGGAGTATGAGATTGTGCATTGATTATCGCCAGCTCAACAAACTAACCATTAAGAATAAATACCCTCTTCCACGTATTGATGATCTTTTGGATCAATTGAAGGGTGCTGTTGTGTTTTCAAAGATTGATTTGCGTTCTGGATATCACCAAGTTCGGGTGAAGGCCGAAGATATTCTGAAAACTGCTTTCCGAACGTGGTATGGACATTATGAGTACGTGGTGATGCCATTTGGGGTGACGAATGCCCCTGCGATTTTCATGAGCTACATGAATCGCATCTTCCATGAATATCTTGACCAATTCGTCGTGGTGTTTATTGATGATATTTTGGTGTACTCCAAGAGTCATGAAGAGCATGAAAGACATCTTCGTCTTGTGTTGACTATTCTACGCGAGAAGGAATTATATGCGAAGCTCTCTAAGTGTGAATTTTGGCTATCTGAGGTCCAATTCCTTGGACATGTTATTTCAAATGATGGAGTTGCGGTTGATAAGTCAAAGGTTAAAGCCGTGATGGCTTGGGAAAGACCAACGTCGGTGACGGAGATAAGAAGTTTTCTTGGTCTTGCCGGTTGCTATCGGAGGTTCATTGAAGGGTTTTCCCGTTTGGCTTTACCATTAACGAAGTTGACTCAGAAAAATCACTCTTTTGTGTGGACCCGTGAATGTGAAGAGAGTTTCCAAGAGTTGAAGTTGAGGCTTACTACCGCACCGGTGTTAGCGTTGCCCGATTTGACGGATGAATTTGTAGTATATTGTGATGCATCTAAGCTTGGCCTTGGATGTGTGTTAATGCAAAAGGAGTGTGTGATTGCCTATGCGTCAAGGCAGTTGCGACCGCATGAAGTTAATTATCCCACACATGATCTTGAATTAGCGGCAGTGGTGTTCGCATTGAAATTGTGGCGACACTATTTATATGGCTCCAAGTTTGTGGTCTTTAGTGATCATAAGAGCCTTAAGTACTTGTTTGACCAGAAGGAGCTAAATATGCGCCAAAGACGGTGGATGGAGTTCCTAAAAGACTATGAGTTTGAATTGAAGTATCACCCCGACAAGGCGAATGTAGTTGCCGATGCATTGAGTAGAAAGTCATTGCATGTCTCCATGATGATGGCAAAGGAAATGGAGTTGATAGAGCAATTTAGAGATTTAAATGTGGGCGTGGAGACTTACACTTCCAAGAAAATGGTGTTGGAAATGTTGAAAGTTACAAATGAATTTCTTGAATATATGAAGACGCAATAACCCAATGATGATTATTTGAATGAGATGAAGAAGACCCAAGAGAAGGGGAAGAATTTGTTCATAGAAGAAGGCCAAGATGGCATTTGGCGTGTGAAGGGTCAAATTTATGTTCCCTCAAGCGATGATGTGAGGAAACGTGTACTTGAGGAAGCCCACAAAAGCATATTGAGCATTCACCCTGGTTCCACCAAGATGTATCAGGATTTGAAGAAGAATTTCTGGTGGCCCGGTATAAAGCGTGATGTGGTGAATTTTGTGGCATCTTGCCTTATTTGTCAAAAAGCGAAGGTTGAACATCAGAGACCAGCTGGATATTTGAGGCCATTAGAGATCCCGGTTTGGAAATGGGATAGCATAGCTATGGATTTTGTTTCTGGACTACCCAGAACTCGTGCTGGAAACGATGCTATATGGGTGATTGTTGACCGATTGACAAAATATGCTCACTTTTTGCCCATTAATATGAAGAGTTCCTTGGAGAAATTGGCACAAATCTACGATTGTTAGGCTGCATGGTGTTCCGTCCAGCATCATATCCGACCGTGATCCTCGATTTACTTCTCGGTTTTGGGGACGCTTGCATGATGAGTTGGGTTCTAAGTTGAAGCTTAGCTCCGCTTATCACCCTCAAACTGATGGACAATCGGAGAAAACTATACAAAGTTTGGAGGATTTGTTGAGAGCTTGTGTCCTTGAACACGGGGGGTGTTGGGAAAGATTTCTACCATTGATCGAATTTACATACAATAACAGCTTCCATTCCAGTATTGGCATGGCACCGTATGAGGCGTTGTATGGAAGGAAGTGTAGAACTCCCTTGTGTTGGCTTGAAGTTGGTGAAAATTTGGCCTTAGGACCGGAGATTATTCAAGAAACTACGGAGCAAATTAAAAAGATACAAGAGAAAATGAAGATTGCTCAGGATAGACAGAAGAGCTACTATGACAAGAGACATAAACCCCTTGAATTTCAAGTGGGTGACCATGTGTTTTTGAAGGTCTCGCGTGATAAGGGAATTGGAAGGGCGTTGAAGAGTGGGAAGTTGAGCCCTAGGTTTATTGGACCTTACGAGGTGTTGGAGCGGATTGGCGAGGTTGCTTATCGGATAGCACTCCCTCCGTATCTTGCTAATCTACATAACGTGTTTCACGTGTCACAGTTGAGAAAATATGTTTATGATCCTCTACACGTAATTCCTGTGGATGAAATTGAGGTGCGTGAGGATCTATCTATTCCTCCTGTTTCCATTCGCATTGTCGGACATTCCGTGAAGAAATTATGAAACAAGTTGGTGCCTTTGGTGGAGGTCGCTTGGAAACATGGAAATACTGAAACGTTCACATGGGAACGCGAAGACGACATCAGAGAACGGTATCCCAATGCATTTGAATCCGGTACGTTAAATTTCGAGGACGAAATTTTCTTTTTGGAGGGGTGGAATGTAACATCCCGAATTTTAAAATAGAAGATTAATTAAGGGAAATAAATATTGACAAGTTGAATATGAATTGTTTAAGGTCCCAATAAATTGAATTTATCTAAATTAAGATTTTTGGGAATTATTGGTAATTTATGGAGACCGGTTAAGCTGAAAATGAGCCCAGTTGAGATATGGGTGTCGGACCAAATATCTCAGAATGAGATGATACTGGTCAGGGTTGTAGAGAAAAATAATGGGAATCCGAAGATATATTCGGAATAATTTTTGGATGAAGTATTGAGCCTACACGGAGAGCCTGTTAGTGACAAAAATGAAGGAGTTTAATGAAATGAAACTAAAAATAAATAAAGAGCCTAAATCTCCTTCTCCTCCACGTTGGCTTTTTCATTTGCTGTGGGAAAAACTATTATCTTCATCTTACCTTCCATTTTTCTCTCCATTCTCTTTTCTCTTCCTCTTCCAAAACCGTGAGCTTGTGTGGTGAGCTTATTCCTCTCAATTTTGTTTTCAAGGAAACTAGGGAGGAGATCATTGAAGCTGAGTACTACTCTTCCTTTTTCTTCATTTCCAAGTGGCTTATCTCTTCTTTAGAACCCAATTCGTTTTTGGTGAGAGGTAAGCTTCTCCCACCATTTTTGGATGGGTTTATGTTGATATTATGGGTATTATGATTTTGGGAAGGTGATGCATGTGCATGGGTGTTCATTAGAGCATTTAATGCTCATGCCCTAGAATGGGATATCATAAATGCAAGTATTTATGGGAGGAAAAGGGTTGTTGGTGTATTAATGAGGCTGAAAAGTGAAGGTTTATGATGTGTTAATGAAGGTGGTTGGGTTTTGGAGAGAACCCTAACCTTGAGGTTGGAAGGAGATAGCTAATGTTAGTTTAGGAATGTGTCTTTATGGAGAAATACATGATGTTGAGTGGTTTTGTGAAGTTTGAGGATAGGGTTATCTTGTAACCTTTGAATTTAATGATGGTGGCTTAATGGGAAGGAATTCCCGAAGCCTAATAAAGAACAAAATGATATTTATAACATGTCAAACACATGTTGTGACCTTATAAATATGATTATGACTAGATAGAATCGAATTAATGATTTGAGTAGTTGATTGATTAAGATTTTTACATGAATGTGAATGTAGGACCTATTCTGAACGACGAGGCGGGACCGTCTTATCAATCGGAATTCTTCTCTTGAGGTAGGAGAGGAGTCTAAATTCTAAATGCATGAATTTGAATGTTAATTGATTGTGTTATGTGGTGTTATGCATGTTAGCCTTGCTTAAATGATGTGAGAAATGATGATTTGTTGTGTAATGTAGTTCATATGTTTGGCAACATGCTTTTGTGCATTTAGAATATTCATGGTGTGTTATGTAAAGTTGTATTACCATGAATGTGATATGAATGTTGATGTTGTTTGTTGAGATTGAAAATAAAGAGAATGCCACCCAAAGATTTAAACTATAATGAATAATTATTGTCGATGAAAGCCTTGTAGTAATGTTGATAATGGTGTTGATGATGTTGGAAGATGAGTGGCATGTATAGGATGCATAGAGTGAGGAATGCATATGATTGCATTTGCATCCATGGCATACTGCATAGCTGCCGGTGTTGGAATTTTAGGGGATTCCCCCGGTTGGCCCAGTGGGAGGGCGGCTCGGTGCACGAGCATGATATTTTCCCCTGTGACTTAGTGTATAAGTCACAAAGCTGCCCATGTTGTGCTTCGGGGAGCCACATGTGGTTGACCCTTGTGGGGGGGTGGCTCTTGAGGAGCAGGTGTCCCCGGTGGTCCTTGAGATCACAGCTGCCATGATATAAATCATGGTTGGCCCGCAACACTCTATGTTGATTATGTTGTATACCGCGGTCATGGTGAAAATGGCCAAGTGTTGCAAGATGGGCGATGTGGTTTGGTACCAGTGAAACTATTGATGAATGCATGCAATTTAAAGAATAAGTGTATATATTTTACTACTGCAGTAGGGGTGTGGTTAAAAGATCACACTTGGATCCCACAGTTGATGTTGAAATTCCCACAGTTAGATCTGCAATTGTTGAAATAATCCTTTGTGCATATGCATTAGTTAAGAGCATTTGCATATAGAAGGTAGTATGCCAAGGTGGTGATGGTGATTGTGAGAGGTGGTACAAATATATTTAAGACAACATAAAAGTATGAATACTATTTGAAAGTTGTTGTGATTATGTATGTACTTGTGTGCTTTGTGTAAAATTGTGTTATGATGAATGTTTTGGTGTGCAAAGTATACATGTGTTGATACTTATTTACATGATCACTTGGTATTCATAATCATTCCTTTGGAATGTGGACTCACTCTCCCATGTTGTCAATTTTAGACTTGTGATGCAGGGCATTCATGGGAAGAGTAAGCATTTTGAAGTATACTTATGGCTGTGAAGGTAATTAGTGTATAGGAAGCGCCTTGGCTGGCGATGTATGTAATCATATGTATTTTGAGTAGCAGGATATGTAATGAATGTGTATTCTGGAAGTCTACTTAATAGATGATTTTGGAGGGTCATGGGAGAAAATGAGAAATTGTATGTATATCTCATTTTCATTGGTGACCCTAAGTATGTATGAAGGTTTAAATTATAATTGAGATTTCCTATGTGTTGACGAATGGATGAAGAATTAATTTATATATATGATTTTGAAGAGTTGAATGGAACTTAAGAGTATACTGTTGCAGAACCAGTTTTAAATGCTCTGAATGATGTTTGATATATAATGCATGTCTGTAGAATGAGTGAAGTTCAATTGCTAGTGTGTTGTGTTGTGTGAATTTCGAATCCTGCAGGATGTCTGGTAGTTTCGCTTAAGCGGGGTGGATTCTCGCCCGAGCGAGTACCACCCCTGTTAGGAAATTGGTTTCGGGACGACTTTTGCTCAGGCGAAAGTGAATTTCGCTCAAGCGAAATTGCCTAATATTAATGGTTGCTCTCTGGAGGAATCTCACAGTATCAGTGTTTGCTCTCTGGAGGAATTTCGCCCAGGCGAATGGTGTCTCGCCCGAGCGAGGGCGAAAGGATTAGCTACTGGCCTGACTTCGCTCAGGCGAATGGCCAATTCGCTCAAGCGAAAATGCTAGGAGAATCAGGGGGTTGGCTACTGGAAGATATTCGCTCAAGCGAAGGGCCTAAGGAATGGCATCCGCCCAAGCGAGGCCATTAGATGGTGAGTGGGTGAGTTTGTAAATGAATTCTGTCTAAGTGAGGATTTTGGAAATAAATTAAGAGGTGGTGGAATTTCCGAGTGAATTCCGAGTGACTTAAGTCCGAGCCATAGTTTTCCGAGTGAGGAAGTGCACATAACCCGAGTAAAAAGGCTCTTGAGGGTGATGATTTGGGCAAGGGGATTCCGAAGGGGAATTTCCGAGTCCAGTGTACTTGTTCCGAGTGGTATACCCTAATTCTATATTCTCTGAGTGGGAGAACACCGATCGGTTGTACTCGGTGTGAGTTTGACCAGGAATTCCCTGGAATAATTCCATTCGAGTGAAAAGAGAGGAAGTCGGACTTGTAACAAAATACCGAGTAGAAGCCAAGTGGACAATGAGTCGGTCTTAGAATGCAATTCTGAGTGAATGACCAAACATAGGTGGGTCGGTTTCTGGGAAGTTTCCCGAGTGAACTACCGAGGAGGTGAAGACTCGGACTTGGAGTGTATTTACCGAGAGGATGTTGTGCGAGGGAGGACTCGGTTTGGAGTGTTGCTGATAAGTGGGGATTGGATGAATGAGGGCTCAGTCAGAGCATAAAGCTGAGTGGTAAATCCGAGTACCTGGAGTCAGCTTCAGGGGGGTCTCTACCGAGTGAATACCTGAGTGATCTGAGTCGGTTTTTAGGGAGGTATACCAAGGGGACGAACCCGAGTCATGGGAGTCGGATTTTGAAGGACTTGGCTGAGGGAAAAATTAAGTATTGAGAATTCTGATTTTGAGTGGATATAAGCTTAACCCCGAGTGTGATTCGCTTAAGCGAGTTTGTCTCGCCCAAGCGAGTCCTTCCCAAATGCGAGTCTGGACGTGTTTCGCTCAGGACTCGCTGTCTTTGCCCAAGCGAGGCAAGTGGATCTCGCTCAAGTGAGTCGGACTCCGCTTGAGCGAGATGACCCCTGTTACCTTCCTTTCCCTTTTTGCTGTGCTGCTACTGTAATGCTAATAAATACGCTACTCCAATTAATTTCTTTCCCTTAAAAATCTGAGCCTTGAACCTACCTTAGATTACAAGTTCCTTAAGTGCAAAACTGGATTTATTTAACCCACAGTAGTCGGATTCTCAAAATTAGAATCATCTTTATTCATGTGCTGAATTTTTCTTTCGCTGTTTGAATTGAGAAATCTTCATCAAAGTTAATTTTAAAGAAAAAAATAAAAAAATAAAAAAAATTTACCCTCTCATATCTTCACATATGGGAGTGGCCTATTATAGATCCAGGTATTTTCTAAAAACGCGAAAAATTTACCCTGATTTTTTGGGTGTTACAGGCACTAGAGTCATCACAGACAATAACTCCTTTTCCTTTATCTTCTTTTTTATTTTTCTTAATTTTTCCTAAATGATTTGAAGAAGATCCTAACTCTCTATCTCTTTTAAGCTTCATTTGTAGTTGATCTTTAGCTACTTGTTGTGGAGTTAGGGGGTGTAAAACTATCTTCTTACTATCTAGTTTGAAAGTGAGGGTATTAGTGAACCCCTCATGGATGACCTTCCTATCAAATTGCCAATGTCATCCTAGCAACATATAAGTTGCCTCCATAGGTACTACATCATAGTTAACTACATCTTTATATATGCCTATAGTGAAATTTATTAAGACTTGCTTATTAACTAACATCTCTCCCTTTTCATTAACCCATTATAACTTTTAAGGTCTAGGGTGATCTATTAGTTCTAAGCCTATCTTATGCACTAGTCTTTGACTTACAACATTAGCACAACTCCTACTATCTAAAATGAGAGAACATAATTTGTCATTTATGTAACATCTTGTATAAAAGATGTTCTCTCTTTGTGTAGTATCATCTAGCTTAACATGACTACCAAGTAATCTTCTAATCATGTAAAGCTCACCATCATCCCCTAAAATATGCTCACTGTCATATGAATCACTACTTGAGTCATCACTTGAATAGTGAGAATCAGAATTAGACTCTAATTGACTTGAGTAGGTTCCATTATTTTTCAAAACTATGGTTCTTTTTGTAGGACAGTTAGAAGCAATATGACCTCTACCAAGGCATTTAAAACATTTAATAGTAGATGATCTAGGGGATTGAGGTTTAGATGTGGATTCATGCTTTTTTCTTTGATTCCTAAAAACTTTTCCATTTTTATACAACTCACTTTGAGGTTTGGAAGATGAAGTGCCCACTTTCCTCTCCCTAGGGTTTCTATCAAACTTACCCTTATTATCTTGTCCTACCCATTTAGATTTATAGGCTCTATTTTCCCCACTAAAGGTTTCTCTCTCTTTGAATTGGCTCTCTACCTTAGTGCATTGGTGAAGTAATTCCTCAATGTCTACATGTGGAAGGAGTTCTACTCCATTCTTAATGTTCCTATTAAGGCCATGCAAGAACCTATGCATTAGGGTTTCCTTATCTTCTTCTAGGTTTGCCCTAATCATAGCGATCTCTAAAGATTTGTAGTAGTCTTCTACACTTTTTGACCCTTGTCTATTTAGCTTTGCTAATAGCTCCCCTCTATAGTAGCTAGGAATATAACGTTTTCTTAAAAGAGCTTTTAAATCCAACCAATCATCTATTGGTGGAAAATTATCTTTCTTTCTCTCCTTATACACTTGAGACCACCACACTAAGGCATAGTTTTAGAATGAGAGAGTGGCTATTCTAACCTTCTTTTCATCTTTTATTTGATGTGAGTTAAAGATTTGTTCTACTCTTATTTCCTATTCTAGATAAGCCTCTATGTCACTCTTGCCATGAAATGGGGGAATTTCTAGTTTGACTTCTCTTAAGCCTATATCTTCTCTTTTATGCTCATGGTGTCTTCTTTGCCTAGGCTCCTCTTCACTATCACTATTATTATGCTTATGATTCTTTTGATTTCTATGTCTAGTTCTAGGGTTTTGATTATGCTCAAGATTTGTTAACCTAGCATTGATGTTATTCAAGATATCCATTATGTTATGAAGCATAGTTTTATTCTCCCTATCACTAAAAGACATCTTTTTAAGGTTATCAAAGAAATTCAAGACACAAACAAAGGAGGATGTGTAGACAAGCTAGTCGAGGAGGATGAATGCAAAAGAAGTGAAAGAAAACACACAACAATCCTAGTATATGTTAACCCTAAGTTACTTATGTAAGTCCTAGGTTTGGTTTTAACTTAAGTTGATTATGATTGTCCTAGGTTGTTTCTAACAACTAACTAACCCTAGACAAGCTTAACCAATTCGGTTTACCAAGTAGTTAAACCTAACAAAATTAGTTCAACTAACCAACACCTAACAAACCCTAACTAGAAGTAGTTATTTAGTTATGGAAGTTGTAACTAAGTCTAACAACCCTAACCAATCAACTAATTCGGTTATGATCTAGTTAAGACCTAAACTAATTTTGGTTATGATTAGTTGAAGTAACTAGAATTAGTTCCAACCACTAACTAATTAACCTAATTAGTTAAGACAAGCAACTAACTAACAACTATTAGTTATAACCAACAACTAACTAACTAAAAGAAATAACAACCAAATGCAAATGCTCTAGCTCTAGCCAAAATTACCAAGAGTAAATGAAAGTTAATAGTGTCCAAAGTCCAATGTCCAAAGATTTGTCCAAAATACAAGACAAAATCCTAATACACAAGACCTAAGAATTTAAAAATTTACCTAGGTTCTACTAGTTACAAGGCTTTGCTTCCTTTACAACTTTCTTCAAGCTCTTCCTTGATGTGTAAGCTCTACCTTACCTAGCAAAACAAGACAAATCAAAATACTCCAAATGAAATTGTTAATGAATTCAAGCAAAAAAAATGAAACCTCACAAGTGTATCTCTCAATTGTCTCCTCACAACTCTTACCCTTTCTTTTGGTGTCAAGTTCACCCAAGAAATTTACACTCTTACCTCAAGTGTTCCAATATTCTACCCTCAAGGTTTTGAGAAGGTAATTATCAGGAGTTTGAAAGAAAAGACAACTTCAAAGGCTACTCAAAGTGGAAGATTGATAATTGATTATTTTACATCAAATTCATGATTCAATTGGACTCACTTTTTGAATAACTTAACTGAATTAATGAATAATTGAACATGATTCTGTTATAAATGTTATATTGTGTAAAAGAGCTTGATTTGTAAAAATGTTTGAAGAAAGGTACCAAAAATCCTAAAGAAACCAAGAAGAACCAACACATCAAGCCAAGGACACCACTCCAATTATGAAAAATAAAGTTTCAAACACTGGCAGACATCATGAACGCTTAAGCTTGATTAATCACACTCAAGCGTGACCAGTTCAAGGGATCAAGCATGATAAGATACACTTAAGCGAAGAGAGACAGGTAAGAGAAAAGCATCAAGGTTATCCATGCTCAAGCGAGGATATAATTGCTTAAACGAGGTATGAAATTCAAGCATCAGGTATGTGCAAGCTCAAGCGAGACTTACTACGCCTAAGTGAACCAGAGCAAGGGAAGGGATAAAATAGCATCAGCAGGTTCACAACCTTGAGCACGCTTAAGCATGATAGAAAACGCTCAAGCGAGAAAGAAAAAGGGTATCAGGTATTAGCCACGCTCATGCGTGCAAATTACACGCTTAAGCGAGAACTTTAATCACGCTCAGGTGTAAGGTTATCACGCTTAAGCGAGAAACATTAACCTGATTCTGTTTTAAATTCGCCTAGGCGAATAACAACACGCTTAAGTGAGGGAATAAAAACTGCATCAGAGCCTGATTTCCTTATACACGCTTAAGCATGTGTTTGGAGCGCTTAAGCGCAAGCATAAAAATTTCAAAACACGCTTAGGCGTGATCCATCCAAGCTTAAAGCGCAATTATCATTTTCTTCAAAAGCTAACCGTGCTCAAGCACCATTCCCCCACGCTCAAGCGTGAAACAATTCCTTTATGACATATGCTCAAGCGAACCTGAATCAGCCATTGATGAACGATCACGCTTAAGCGTGATATATTCACGCTTGAGCGGGAGGTTTTAAAACTGCCCTGATACTAATAAATGCAGCGATTTGTAACTTTCCACTCCTGTAACCACCCATTATCACCTCTGTCTTTCAAATTTCATAACTGACCAACCCATTTTCACTAATGCTCACATTTTCTCTTGCATCATAATTTACATTAAGCATTTTCACTGCATTTCATTAACAAATCACTTCAAGGGTCACTACACTTTCTATTCTCTGCATCAACTTCAGATTCTTCAAGGTAACCACTAAACTTTTCTCTTTTGATTTTGAACTCTCTCTCTTTCTCTAAAATTCATTATGTTGTTGACGAGAAGTGATAACCCCTTTTTAGAAATGCATGCATTGAAGTCTTGAAAATCTCTTTATATCCATTCCTACTGTATGACAATCATGATGCATAAATACTTCATGCTTGATTATTTTGTGGGTTGTTTAAAAAGGGATTGATGCTACTACTCCTCAACTTCCTTGTAAGTGCATGTTAATTGTTTGTGAAAATTCCTAAAAGAACTTACTTTGCATATTGGTCATGATCCACACCATACATATTAAGCAATGGTATGTATATGGTCTACAATCTTGACATAGGACACTACACATATGGATTTTCCTTGCCATCCTTAATTGAAGTTTTTTCTCTTTTGCATAGAATGGCCAGGACCAAGCAAGTTGCACTAAGTTCTCCTGCAACTACTTCCCCACCAAGAAGTTTGAGAAGAAATAAGGGAAAGAGGCCAAGGACCGAAGATTAAGATGACGCCCCAAAATTCAGAAACAAAGATAAGCATAGGCGTTATGAGGATATTTCTAATTGGACATTCATCCCGGAAAGAAAGATAGATTTGGCCTTAGGAGAATGTGATGCGTTTTTATAGGTTGTGAGAAGAAGAAACTGGCTCAAGATCTGCTATCCAAGGGAGAAATATGACCCAAAGATAGTGAGAGAATTCTACGCCAATGCTTGGCCTAAAGAGGGAGAAGGTGATAGGAAGACATGGGTAAGAGGTCATTGGCTCTCATATGGCAGGGATGAGATTAACTTCTACCTCGGAAGCATCATAGAACTAGGAGAAGGAGAAATCTGTGAATACGCTGCTATGCTTGCAAGAAACCAATTCATTGCCACCAATGATCTTGAGGAGGCCATATGTATTCTAGGTTGTCACTTTCAGATGGGTTAAGGAGAAAACCCACAGCGTATCTTAAGGAAAGACATGACCACCATCTCTTAAGTATGGACTTCTTTCATGCTTGCTAACATTACACCTAATGCACATGTTTCTGATCTTACTTTTAGTAGGTGCTATTTACTATATTGCATTTTGCAAAATGACATATCCATTGATCTAGCCCAAATAATCTTGGATGAAATTCATAAGTTTGTGAAGGCTAATCAAAATTACTCCCAAGCAGGGCAAAAGGTAAAAGGAAGTCTAGGCTTTCCTGCCTTTATCACTGATTTTTGTGCAGCTCATGGGATTGAGGTACAGGACCTCAAACCCATCAGGCCTTCTATAGACAAACGCTTCATTGAGCGTCATTGTAGTGTCCAGGTAACCCCTTCACCAGATGCACCTCCACCACCTACTTTAGATACACAGCAAGCACCACCAGCAGGATCAGAACTTCTTCCTCCTCCTCTCAGCTCAGAGACAACAATGATTCTACAGGCCATCCACATTCTGAAGATCCAGAATAGCCACCTCTTAGCACAGCAGAATTCTAATCATAGAGGTCTAATGCACATACATAATGGCTTATACCATAGTATTCCTGCAGGTCAACCCAACCCCTGGATGGATCCAATCCACTTTGAAGCTCTTCTTTCTTGGCCTGGGGACAGGCCTCTTTTTTTTTGGAGGAGGTGAGACATCACAGGGAGGAGTAGGACCCTCCTCCCAAGGTCCTCTAGTGAGGGAAGAAGAGACAGACACGGAGGATAATGAGTGACATATTTTTTTTCCTAATTACTATTTTTACTTTTAAGAAACAATTTTCATTTTGATTCTTTTATTTTACTTACTGCAGAACTTGGTTTTGGTTTGAAGATCTCATAATCTTGCATGAACTGCTTGAATGATTTTATATGAATATGCTTACAATAGATTTGTTCCCTAACCATAAGCAAGAAATTAGAATACATGAACAGATTCTTTAGGCACAACAAATTATAAGACAACAACACTTAAAAAGGACAATTGGTTGTATTAAGAACTAGAAATAGGAAATGCATAAACTGTTGAAATTTCTTACATACTTGAATCTTTTTCTGTTAGAACAAAGGAATAGGCCTTTTAACCTGGTAAGAAGAGACCCATTAAACACAGAGAGCCTCGTTTGAACTTGTTAAGTTGACATTGACTAATTTTCTAATTTAACCTTTTTCTAAAGAAATAAGCAAGGAAATGATCAAGGTAAATTTTGGAAAAACACAATTAGCCTAGAGCCAAAAAGGTGCCCCTTATAAATATCCTATTCTTTGGTAGCCTGTTTGAGCTAAAAAGTTTATTCTATAAAAACACCCTGAGCTAAACATGAAAAGCAAAATCGCACCTTATCAGCATATTTTCAAAAGAGCATAAAATACTTTTTCAAAAGGGTGATAAAAGAAATGAAGGAAGAAAAAGAAAATGCATAAAGATAGTAAGCTCTCCAAAAAAATTATGAAAGAGCTGGAGAAAATTAAAGCACATAAAGAATTCTAAAAATTTTAAAGAAGAAGCCTCTTAAAGTGTAACAGTCAAACTGAAGTACTTTTGCTCTACTTTGTACATGCAATTTGAAATCAAAGAAAAACCAAGAATTTTTGTCAGCCCAGCCTCATTACAACCTTAAAAAGACCTTTTTGATCCTTGCTATTCTTCTAATTTTGGTTTGAAAGGAAATGACTGACAATGTTAACTAGGCAGTTTTAATGATGGATAAAAGAAACAGTCACCTAGTGAGAATTATTGAGAAGTTCCTTATTCTGACAGCATTGGATTACTTGGTTTATGAGAAGTTAAAATAGAACACTATATTTCAGATTAATGGATATTAATAATTCCAATTGTATCAAGAAATTGGATAATAATCGCTGTTTTTTAATTTTAGTTCATGATTAGAATCTAAGCATGATTAGTCTCTTGTTTGAAAAATTTCTTTTGCTTAAGGACAAGCAAGACTCTAGGTTGGAGAGAGTTTGATAATTGATTATTTTACATCAAATTCATGATTCAATTGGACTCACTTTTTGAATAACTTAACTGAATTAATGAATAATTGAACATGATTCTGTTATAAATGTTATATTGTGTAAAAAAGCTTGATTTGTAAAAATGTTTGAAGAAAGGTACCAAAAATCCTAAAGAAACCAAGAAGAATCAACACATCAAGCCAAGGATGCTTGAGCGTGGCACTCAGCACACGTAAGCGTGATTTAATGAAGACAGCAGCCCCCCCACGCTTGAGCGCTGCTTGAGCGAGAAGCATTAAGGAGAACCTCATGCTTGAGCGCGAGCCCAAGCTCGCTCAAGCGTGACCCTGGACATAGCTGGTGCACTTGAGCGTGGACTTATGAAGCTTGAGCGTGACTAAATTCAACATCAGCCCCCCTCGCGCTTGAGCATAAGAATGGGACGCTCAGGCGTGGGCTCGAGCGCGCCTGAGTGTGAAGTGAGCGTGGATCAAGCGTAAATCATATAGGAATGCCACGCTTGAGCATGGTTAAGATGGCTTAAATGTGAGACAACTAGAGAGCATCAGAACTTTCCACGCTTGAGCGTGGACATTAAGCTCAAGCGTGACTCATGTAGCATGGGATTTGCAATTTTTTATTCACCAATGGTGCGATGCCAACTCACCCACTTTCTTGTGCTCCTGCATGACTCTGAAAGGTTCTTCATGGGTTCTACGCAAGTGGGGAAAGAAAAGCTGAAACATAATCCCTATAAATCAAGCAGAGAGCAAGAATAATGCATCATCTCCTTCATATCATCTAACACATCTCCTACATCCCACCATTCATTCTGTAGTCATTTCTAATTTTTTTTAAGTGAAAATGCATAGCATGAGTAACTAATTTTCCTTATTGGGATTGGTTGTAATCAAATCAAACCTGAACTAATGTTGCTGTAAGTTTTCAATTATGTTAATGAGATTTGATAGTTTCTGTATTTCATTCTGCCATTTATGCCTGAAAGTACTTGATCACTATTTTCTTGTTTTAAGTTTTCTTAAGTATACTGGGAAGTAACTTTTGAGAGTAGATCTGAATGAAATACTCATTGTAAGTAGCTGACCAGGGATGGCATCTAACGTAATGAACGTTGAAACAATCGATCTGTAATGCTGGAATGGTTTCAAAGTGACTGAGGGATCAGCGGTTTGAAATCATTCTTATGAATTTTGTAGTCGAGGGATCGATACAAATGACTTTGATTGTGACGTAGAAATTATCACTTCAAGTTACATACATGCAAAATTTATTTAGCTTACGAAAGGTGCGATGCAATGAAACCAATCCCAGTTTTCCAAATCTGAACTTCACCTCAAACACTTTACTGCTACTGTTCAATACTTGCTGTTTACTTTATATTCATTCTTTTGCATAACAAAATCCAAACAAATCTTGTGTCAAAATCAATTCAAGAATTAAGATCTTCAAACAAACACCTCCTCAGTGGAACGACATCTATACTATACTACAATCACTGTGTTTAAACTTGGCATAAACATTCCATTGAAGTTGTATTGCACAAACTTGATTCTCTTTCCTTGAATACTACATTTCCTTTGTATGATTAAACATGCAAAATACATTAACAAATATGTTTTTGGATTTTTGAATGACAAGATTTAAAGCAATAAATGTTCAAAGAATAAAGGCTACTCTATGAATAAGAATTTTGAAATTCAAGACAAAACTAGACAAACAAGAAATTTAAAATGCAACAACAAAAAGGAAAGGACAAACTAAACCTAGAGACTCTAAAGTTGCAATCACAATTAAGCAAGTAAGGTTCAAATGAAACTAGATGGAGACTTAGGCAAACAATTCAATTCAAGTACAAGGGAATTTCGAAATTGCTTTTGAATCTTGGTGTCTTACTTCACACTTTTTCTTAATAAGGCTTCTTTTTCTTTTTTCTTTTTCAACACCCTTTTCAATTTTAGAAGTATAGGGCTTTTGTTTTCTTTTTCTCTTTTGAAGACTTTCTTTTCTTTTTAATGCCTCTTGTATTTTTCAATGTACAACACTATAACACCCTTGATTTTCTATACTCGAATCCCGATGTGATCGTCATAATTAATAAAAATGTGAATAAATTTTTCGCGTTTGAAAACATTTCCAAGACACCACCATGATCACATCAAGACCCAAATCACAGAAAACCAAAGAGTGATATTATTTAACCTAAAGCTGGATCGATAGATAAATTTCCCATAACAATATACAAAAATAATAGAGTTTACAGCAGAAGAATATGTATACCGAGCACACGCTCATACCTAAGCACATACATAATCACATACACAATCACTTTGCCACTTATCAACACGGGAATTCATAAATCATTATCATCATCTTATGAAATCTTTATCTCATTTCCTCCTCGCAAGGGGTTTCTCATCACTCGTGGTCATCCCATCTCAAATGCCATGCTCTCATGGATAATGCACATGTCAACTGTTTAATGCATATGCAACAGATCCGATTTCATAACACGGGTGATCGCAACCAACAAAATCAATCATTCATAATCATTGGTTTCCCGCCTCGCAAGGGGTACTCCCTATAGCATCCTCGCAAGGTGCTTCTCGTGATCGTAACCACGTTCAACAATTCTCATAGGTTTCCCGCCTCGCAAGGGGTACTCCCGCCTCATGATCGCAACCATGGGCATCATAGGTGCTCGCAAGCTGTAACGCCCCGAAATATTAATTAAAATTTTCGAGTAAATTTTTCGCTTTTTCGAAGATCATTTTAAAAATTCATAAATTTAATTCAGAGTTTATGTAATAGTTGATAACAGCGGAAAAATTATCATACATACTAGTCGTGAATAATTAAATTCAAGAAAATATTTAAGTAGCGGAAACGATTTAGAAAATAATGGTACATGACATATTATACTTATTACAACCCATAAAATCAAAGTTCAAGTAATAATTGAAATAGGCATCAATCATGGCATCACTCTGCATTCTGCGTGTCGTTCACTGTAAAAATTAATGTAAGAGTGAGACAAAATATAGAATAAGTATAAAATAGATAAAATTGCACAAACACAATCAACAACTCATAATGATATGATGAATATGCCAAACAAGTCCATTTAATAGATCTTTAATTAGTCAAATGATGTCATGCTGGATCCATTTGGTTTTGGTGGGAATACTGCAGTAAAAGTCTCATAGAGACACAAATAGGGCGTTAGCATATACCATGAATCCCTACACTTTATGGCGCTTAAGTACCGAAGTACACGAATATCATAAGTAGGTCTTTGCATAAACCATGAATCCCTACACTTCATGACACACAACAAAATAGGGCTTAACTCATCATAGAGTAACCCCCCACCAGGGTAGGCAATCATGGAACCCCTAAATTCCATGGTGCGTCCGAATGCTTATGATGCATGAATGCCTTTAATTCTTTTAACATACCATGATATCCATATTTCCAAAACTTCTTGGAATGAAAGTCCTCAAAGGACACAACACTCATAATAATTCACAAAATCATGGATTTACTGTTTCAGTCACATGTGTCAATATCACAAGGCATTCATGTACATATAAAGTAGTTTCGTTATTCATAATTATTCGCCACCACATCATACAAACTGCATAATGCTCAACAACATTTCTAATAACTCATAATCACTCAAGAATTCAATCATAAATCTTTATCCATAGAGAAAATATCATTTTCTTTCATAATAGCTTTTATAAGTGAATTTCAGCATTCCCAACAACAACATACATTAGCAAAACAGTCATAACATGGGCAAATCAATACCGTTTTAGATGATTCCACTTTCTATAGCTTAATAATACGATTATCTACAACTTTCATGAAGAACACAATTTCAGATTCCAATCAGAAATACCACTTATCCACAAAATACCACACTGCCTCAAGATGAGTTTTCCAAAACGTATACATATTAGTAATTTGAACGTTTCTGGAGTTAAAAAAATGATTTTGGCATGAAACCAGTTCTAATTTATTCTTAACACAAATATCTACAATTTCCATGAAGACACCAATCCCTAATTCTCACCACAAAATTCCCAGTTTTAAAAACGAGATTCGGATTTCATATTAACAGGATTACAGCTTGTACATACTTCAGTATTATGAGCATAACTTGATCTACAAAAATTATTTTGATGTGAAACCACTTTCTAAAGATCCACAACATAAATATCTACAATGTCATGAAGACATCCAAGGCTGATTATGCATGTATAATTCCCAGAATATCAAAATATGCACAAAACATGGAACAAATCTTTCACTCGGACATGCAGTAGTGTTTTGGCTATAACTTTTGCTACACATACTCAAATCAGTCGGTTCAGGTCTCAAAATTCACATAACAAAAGGATTTACAACTTTCATGAAGACACTGATCACTAATTCTTACCACAAAATTCCCAGTTTTAAAAATACGATACGGATTTCAAGTTCACAGATTTATAGCTTGTACATACTTCAGTATTATGAGCATAACTTGAGCTACAAAAATTATTTTAATGTGAAACCACTTTTTAAAGATCCACAACATAAATATCTACAACTTTCATGAAGACATCCAAGGCTGATTATGCATGTATAATTCCCAGAATATCAAAATATGCACAAAACATGGAACAAATCTTTCACTCGGACATGCAGTAGTAATTTGGCTATAACTTTTGCTATACATACTCAAATTAATTGGATCAGGTCTCATAATTTAGATAACAAAAAGATCTACAACTTTCATGAAGAAGTCAAAGACAATTTCATACGTTTTCAGTTTCAAAATTAAGCCACAATATACGAAATTAAAACTGGAATCCTAGAACAGCATACAACTCTACCCATTTCATAGTTATTCACAACCCTCTCCCCTCTTACTTGATTTGATGATCTTTGGCTGACTGAAAAGGAGTCCCCTGGCTGTCCTGGTTCTATTCGAAGGTCTTGAGGAAGAAGGAAAATGGTATACTGTAATTCTTTTTTCTTAAGAGTTTCTGAAGGGATATTGTTTTGTTTAATAATGCAAGGCAGTGGGGAACAATCTCTTTGTGAGTGGGTTTGCTAGTGCTGTTAGTGGAGATAATGGAGGATTAATAATAGAAGGTGGCTATCTTAGTGCCCATTTCTGGCCGTCCTACGTACTAGAGCGATTAGTGGGTTCAAATGCATTAAAATATGCCTAAGAGACAAGAAAAAGGTCAAAAAGTTACTTCTGCTCTTTAAACCGACTGGAATTCCACTTCCAAGTCCGGTTGAGGAGACCAGCAATTCCTCTTTCCTTCCTTTGGGCGGACTTCATCCGGTCTTGTACACCGGCTCAAAGTCATCCGGTGTGGACATCAGTTCTAAGGAAGGCTGAGTTAAACCTTCCTTGAAGCCAACCGGTGTTCATTAATAATAATCCGATCACATGGTCATCCGACTTATAGCTTATTCGGTAAAGCATTGATCCGGTGTGTAATACACACAAGTCAGTCCCCTCTACACCGGTCGTCCGATGTGATGTAGGTATTAATTGACATCCGTTCTTCCCCTTTGAAATCTTGAAGTCGTCCTAACCTTGGAGGTTAGAACGGATCAGAAGTGTTTCTTCCGATCTCACTCAACCGACTCCTCTTCCTTCATCTTTTCACTCGGTCAAGTTCTAATCCGACTGGAATTCTACCAGTCGTGCGAAGAAGAAGAAAAATCGAGTCCATCTCGCTCAAGCGAATACCAACTCACTTGAGCCAGGCACTCTTCCTCGCTTAAGCGAGGTATTCATTCGCTTAAGCGGATTCACTCGGTTATCATTCAATATCTTAGTCCACTCGGTAAAACCTCCTGATACTGAGTCAGCTCTAAGTCAGTCTTTTACTCAAGTTTTTACTCGGTAAAATTCTTCTGAAACCGATTCCAAGCATTCAGTTCTTCATTGCCAAAACTTACTCAACATCAGGTCAGTCATCACTCGGTAATTCATCTCCAAACCAACCCTTCTCCTAATCAGCTTTCACTCGGTGAATTTCCTCAATGCTGACTCATTCCAATTGAATGCCCACTCGGTAATTTAGTTAAGACTGACTTACAACTCTAAGGTTTCTGTTCGGTAATTACACCGTGTGTCCCCAGTCGGAATTCTTCCACTCGGAAATATATTTTCCTCTGTATTTCACTCGGAATGAATGCACTCAGTGAGTTTTCACTCAAAACTGTAACGTCTGGCTATGCTTGACTCGGAGATTAGTCCTTCAGAAGTATTCGACTCGGAAACGAGGCTTTGGAGAGTACTTGACTCGGAAATGAGTCTTTCTGACATGTTTGACTCAGCAGTGAGTCTCTGAGATAGAATTTCCCTCGGAATAAGTCCTCTTGACCATGTTTCACTCGGAAAACACAATTTTCACTCGGTATTTCCATTTTCCACTCGGAATTCCTCTTGGTCACTCGGAATTTGCAGTTTTCACTCGGAATAGACTCTCTTTCTCACTCGGACAGTTCTTTCTAAGGCATTTTCACTCGGAAATTGGGCCTTATTAATAAGGATCTATATAAATTCTAGATTTATATCCAAAAATGAAACTTCTGGAGCATTAAAAACCATCCATAGAGTGTTTTATTCATTAATTAACACTTACAGGCTTTCCATGCTTCATAAATTACAAAATAGAGCTATTATTAAAAGTAGGATGTTACAATTCTCCCACCCTAATAGAAATTTCGTCCTCGAAATTTAACTTAACGCGCTCCTTAGTGAAACAATCCTGGATACTGTGTCCTCATAGCATCTTCACGCTCCCAAGTCAGAGTTACATCAGTTCCTTGTTTCCATGCAACTTTTACCAGTGGTACATTCTTGTTCCTCAAGCGTTTATTCGATCTTTCTAGGATCTGTGTAGGTTCTGTGGAGATGGTCAGATTTTCTCTAACTTCAATATCATCAGCAGCAATCACGTGGGTAGGATCTTGTACATACTTCCTCAGTTGTGATACATGAAATACATTGTGCAGATTTGCCAGATGAGGAGGAAGTACAATCTGATATGCCACTGTACCAACCCTCTTTAGGATCTCATATGGTCCAATGAACCTCGGACTCAACTTCTTACTCTTCAAGGCTCGGCCAATCCCCTTGTGAGGTGAAACCTTCAAAAATACATGCTCACCGACTTGGAATTCAAGTGGTTTCCTCCTCTTATCGTAATAGTGCTTCTGTCTGTCTTGAGATGCCTTCATCTTTTCTCTGATCATTTCTATCTGTTCAGTAGTCTGCTGTACAATTTCAGGTCTCAACGCCAAACTTTCACCAGTTTCTAACCAACAAAGGGGCGTTCGACACTTCCTACCATACAATGCTTTGAATGGAGCCATACCAATACTGCTGTGGTAGCTATTGTTATACGTGAATTCAATCAATGGAAGAAACTGCTCCCAACTACCACCATGTTCAATCACACAAGATCGCAGTAAGTCTTCCAAACTTTGTATGGTACGCTCTGACTGCCCATCTGTTTGGGGATGATAAGCTGAACTCAATCGAAGCTTTGAACCCAATTCCTGATGCAAGCTTCCCCAGAATCGGGAAGTGAATCTTGGATCTCTATCTGACACAATACTAGATGGTACACCATGTAGTCTTACGATCTCTTTCACATATAACTGTGCCAATTTTTGTAAAGAGTTCTTCATATTCATTGGGAGGAAGTGAGCAGACTTTGTCAATCTGTCTACAATAACCCAGATTGCATCATTCCCTGAACGTGTTCTTGGCAACCCTGACACAAAGTCCATTGAGATGTCATCCCATTTCCAGACAGGAATATCTAATGGTTGCAGTTCACCAGATGGCTTTTGGTGTTCTACCTTGGCTTTTTGACATACCAGGCATGAAGACACATATTCAGCTATCTCTCTCGTCATCCTTGGCCACCAAAAGCTTTTCTTCAGATCTTGATACATCTTAGTTGATCCAGGATGAATGCTCAACATACTTTTATGTGCTTTATCTAGGATCGTCCTTCTTAGATCAATATCATCTGGTACACAAATTCTATTCCTGATCCTCCAAATTCCATCTGATCCTTCTTGTAGTCCCATATCCTTCCCATTCACCTGCAACTCTTTTAACTCCTGTAATTGCAAGTCCCTTGTTTGTCTTTCACCTAACAGTTTCAGGAAATCATTGGTTATCTTCAAAGTCCCCAAGGTCATACTCCTTGAAGATTTCATCTCTACACCCAAGTTCATGTCTCTGAACTGTTCTATCATCTCCATTTCTTTTATCATCAAAGATGCCATATGAATGGACTTTCGGCTTAGTGCATCTGCCACCACATTTGCTTTTCCTGGATGATACTTCAAATCAAAATCATAATCTTTAAGAAACTCCATCCACCTTCGCTGCCTCATGTTCAATTCCTTTTGATTGAACAAATACTTCAAGCTCTTGTGGTCACTGAACACTTCAAACCTGACTCCATACAAATGGTGTCTCCAGATTTTTAGAGTAAATACCACTGCTGCCAGTTCTAGATCATGCGTCGGATAGTTCATCTCATGTGGTCTCAACTGTCTAGAAGCATAGGCAACCACCTTTCGTTGCTGCATCAAAACACATCCTAAGCCCATTTTGGAAGCATCACAATAAACCACGAAATCTTCTTGTGGATTAGGTAAGGTTAAGACTGGAGTAGATGTAAGCTTCAACTTCAGTTCTTGGAAACTTTTCTCACATTCTGGCGTCCAAGAAAAAGGTTGATTCTTCCGGGTTAGCCGAGTCATTGGTAGAGCAATTTGAGAAAACCCTTCAATGAATCTCCGATAATAACCAGCTAATCCCAAGAAACTTCGTATCTCAGTGACTGAAGTAGGTCTCTCCTAGTTTACCATAGCTTCTATTTTAGAAGGATCCACAAACACTCCTTCGTTTGAGATTACATGGCCTAGGAATTTTACCTCTTTCAACTAGAATTCACATTTTGATAACTTTGTATACAACTGCTTCTCCTTCAAAATTCACAATACCACTCAAAGATGCTTTTCATGCTCCTCTGCAATTTTTGAATAAATCAGAATATCGTCAATGAAGATGATAACAAATTGATCCAAATAGGGATGGAACACTCGATTCATGTAATCCATGAATACAGCTGGGGCATTGGTCACTCCGAAAGGCATCACAAGATATTCGTAATGACCATAGCGTGTTCTAAAGGCTGTCTTTGGAATATCCTCAGACTTGACACGAATCTGATGATAACCTGATCGTAGATCAATCTTGGAAAATACTGCAGCACCTCTCAATTGATCTATCAGATCATCAATTCTGGGCAGAGGATATCTATTCTTCACCGTCAATTTGTTCAGCTGACGATAATCTACACAGAACCTCATGCTTCCATCTTTCTTCTTGACGAGCAATACTGGTGCTCCCCATGGTGACACACTAGGTCTGATGAAATGCTTCTCCAACAACTCTTCAATTTGTTTCTTCAGTTCCGCCAGTTCAACTGGTGCCATACGGTATGGAGCTTTAGACACTGGTCCTGCTCTTGGAATTAAGTCAATTGAGAATTCTATCTCGCGTTCTGGGGGTAAACTTGAGACATCCTCAGGAAATACTTCAGGAAATTCAGAAACAACTGGCATTTCGATTTCTTTAGATTCTCCATCTCCTTGTGGAAGAGAAAACAAGGCAAATAATTGGCTTTCACCTTGTAAGGCAAAGAGTTTGAGATTGTTGGAAGTAAGATTTTCTTCTGATGGAAATATCACAGTTTTGTTATGACAGTCCACCAAGACTCGATTTGCCGACAACCAGTCCATCCCTAAGATTACTTCCAGATCCTTCAAAGGTAAATAAACAAGATCGACTAGAAAGTTTTTACCTTCTATGAGCATAGAGCATTCGTTACACACCTTAGTAGTCCTAAGTTGTGTACCGGTGGGAGTGGAAACAATCAGGTCATATCTCATAGGATTCACAGGTAATTGAAGACGTCCAACACACTCATCAGAAATAAATGAATGAGTAGCACCAGAATCAAATAACACAGATAAGATTGTACCATTGATCTCACACTTACTTTGTATGAGGTCATCAGCTTGATCTGCCTCTGAACCGCTGATGGCAAAGACTCTTCCAGTTGTTGGTTGTAATTTATGATCTGTTGACTCCCTGTTCTGTCTTGGAGGTTGGGCAGCACGTGTGTCTCCTCCACGGCTTCTCTGATAATTAGAGCCTCTTTGATCATTCATAGTGTTCTTGTTGTTGTTTTGATTGATCTGCGGACAATTTGGACTGATGTGTCCTTTTTGGTTACAACGAAAACAAGTGACATCTTCAAGACGTCTGTTGCAATCACGTATGTGATGGTTACCTCCGCACTTTAGACATCTCATATTGTTACGTCTTTCAGAAGATGATGATGATGATCCTCCCTTAAACGACTTTGATAGAACGACCCTCTTCTTTTGAAATCAACTGACTGAGGTTTCAGTTGTCTATTGGCCTTTTCATGTGCCAGTCTGGCTTGGTGATTTACTTCAAAAATTCTGCATTTGTTGATTAGAATAGGAAAACTCCGAATCTCTTGGTATCCTATCGCCTCTTTGATTTCCAGATTCAGCCCGTTCTCAAATTTAACACATTTTGATTCTTCGGCACCAGCCTGTTGAAAAGGAGGGTAGAAGAGAGATAGTTCTTCAAACTTTGCAGCATATTCTCCAACGGACATCGAGCCTTATTTCAACTCCATAAATTCCAGCTCTTTGCGGCTTTTCACACTTGCTGGAAAATATTTCTCCAGGAAACAGTCTTTGAAGTTGACCCAGTTCAAGGGTCTGTCAGTCTCGATCATATGGATTCTAGCATGAATCCACCAGTTTTCTGCCTCTTCCACCAACATATAGGTGGCATACTCTACCTTTTCGCATTCTGTGCAGGGCAAGGCTCGAAAGATGCGCTCCATTTCCTTGGCCCAAAGATATGCTCCTTCTGGATTATAACCTCCTTTGAATTGTGAAGGCTTTCTTTTCAGGAAGTGGTCTAACCCATGGAGTTCCCCAGTGCTCCTTGGTTGGTTTTGTCGTTCTATGGCTTCAGCTAAGCGGTTGAAAGCTGTTGCCATATCATTATTGTTGTTGTTGTTTCTTGCCATCCTACATTCGTAGTTTGGTTTATACTAATTCTTAAAGGAAAATATATTGTATTATAACCTAACTATAAGTATTCTACATTATGTCAATTAAGCAATAAATTGTATAACACATTTATCATATTACCAACAATAATCAAACAAATCATTTTTGTGATTAATCAGTCAGGCACAAGTCATATAGTACACACTCAACATGTTATCAAGTAAAGAATCAAACATTTCACATATTATATCAAGAAACAGTACATGTCATAGCAATTGGTCCTGAATTTTTAAAAACGCTCTGATACCACCTATGTAACGCCCCGAAATATTAATTAAAATTTTCGAGTAAATTTTTCGCTTTTTCGAAGATCATTTTAAAAATTCATAAATTTAATTCAGAGTTTATGTAATAGTTGATAACAGCGGAAAAATTATCATACATACTAGTCGTGAATAATTAAATTCAAGAAAATATTTAAGTAGCGGAAACAATTTAGAAAATAATGGTACATGACATATTATACTTATTACAACCCATAAAATCAAAGTTCAAGTAATAATTCAAATAGGCATCAATCATGGCATCACTCTGCATTCTGCGTGTCGTTCACTGTAAAAATTAATGTAAGAGTGAGACAAAATATAGAATAAGTATAAAATAGATAAAATTGCACAAACACAATCAACAACTCATAATGATATGATGAATATGCCAAACAAGTCCATTTAATAGATCTTTAATTAGTCAAATGATGTCATGCTGGATCCATTTGGTTTTGGTGGGAATACTGCAGTAAAAGTCTCATAGAGACACAAATAGGGCTTTAGCATATACCATGAATCCCTACACTTCATGGCGCTTAAGTACCGAAGTACACGAATATCATAAGTAGGTCTTTGCATAAACCATGAATCCCTACACTTCATGGCACACAACAAAATAGGGCTTAACTCATCATAGAGTAACCCCCCACCAGGGTAGGCAATCATGGAACCCCTAAATTCCATGGTGCGTCCGAATGCTTATGATGCATGAATGCCTTTAATTCTTTTAACATACCATGATATCCATATTTCCAAAACTTCTTGGAATGCAAGTCCTCAAAGGACACAACACTCATAATAATTCACAAAATCGTGGATTTACTATTTCAGTCACATGTGTCAATATCACAAGGCATTCATGTACATATAAAGTAGTTTCGTTATTCATAATTATTCGCCACCACATCATACAAACTGCATAATGCTCAACAACATTTCTAATAACTCATAATCACTCAAGAATTCAATCATAAATCTTTATCCATAGAGAAAATATCATTTTCTTTCATAATAGCTTTTATAAGTGAATTTCAGCATTCCCAACAGCAACATACATTAGCAAAACAGTCATAACATGGACAAATCAACACCTTTTTAGATGATTCCACTTTCTATAGCTGAATAATATGATTATCTACAACTTTCATGAAGAACACACTTTCAGATTCCAATCAGAAATACCACTTATCCATAAAATACCACACTGCCTCAAGATGAGTTTTCCAAAACGTATACATATTAGTAATTAGAACGTTTCTGGAGTTACAAAAATGATTTTGGCATGAAACCAGTTCTAATTTATTCTTAACACAAATATCTACAATTTCCATGAAGACACCAACCCCTAATTCTCACCACAAAATTCCCAGTTTTAAAAACGAGATTCGGATTTCACATTAACAGGATTACAGCTTGTACATACTTCAGTATTATGAGCATAACTTGATCTACAAAAATTATTTTGATGTGAAACCACTTTCTAAAGATCCAAAACATAAATATCTACAACTTTCATGAAGACATCTAAGGCTGATTAGGCATGTATAATTCCCAGAATATCAAAATATGCACAAAACATGGAACACATCTTTCACTCGGACATGCAGTAGTATTTTGGCTATAACTTTTGCTACACATACTAAAATCCGTCAGTTCAGGTCTCAAAATTCACATAACAAAAAGATTTACAACTTTCATGAAGAAGACACTGATCACTAATTCTTACCACAAAATTCCCAGTTTTAAAAATAAGTTACGGATTTCAAGTTCACAGATTTACAGCTTGTACATACTTCAGTATTATGAGCATAACTTGAGCTAAAAAATTTTTTTAATGTGAAACCACTTTCTAAAGATCCACAACATAAATATCTACAACTTTCATGAAGACATCCAAGGCTGATTATGCATGTATTATTCCCAGAATATCAAAATATGCACAAAACATAGAACAAATCTTTCACTCGGACATGCAGTAGTAATTTGGCTATAACTTTTGCTATACATACTCAAATTAATTGGATCAGGTCTCATAATTTAGATAACAAAAAGATCTACAACTTTCATGCAGAAGTCAAAGACAATTTCATACGTTTTCAGTTTCAAAATTAAGCCACAATATACGAAATTAAAACTGGAATCCTAGAACAACATACAACTCTACCCATTTCATAGTTATTCACAACCCTTTCCCCTCTTACTTGATTTGATGATCTTTGGCTGACTGAAAAGGAGTCCCCTGGCTGTCCTGGTTCTATTCGAAGGTCTTGAGGAAGAAGGAAAATGGTATACTGTAATTCTTTTTTCTTAAGAGTTTCTGAAGGGATATTGTTTTGTTTAATAATGCAAGGCAGTGGGGAACAATCTCTTTGTGAGTGGGTTTGCTAGTGCTGTTAGTGGAGATAATGGAGGATTAATAATAGAAGGTGGCTATCTTAGTGCCCATTTCTGGCCGTCCTACGTACTAGAGCGATTAGTGGGTTCAAATGCATTAAAATATGCCTAAGAGACAAGAAAAAGGTCAAAAAGTTACTTCTGCTCTTTAAACCGACTGGAATTCCACTTCCAAGTCCGGTTGAGGAGACCAGCAATTCCTCTTTCCTTCCTTTGGGCGGACTTCATCCGGTCTTGTACACCGGCTCAAAGTCATCCGGTGTGGACATCAGTTCTAAGGAAGGCTGAGTTAAACCTTCCTTGAAGCCAACCGGTGTTCATTAATAATAATCCGATCACATGGTCATCCGACCTATAGCTTATTCGGTAAAGCATTGATCCGGTGTGTAATACACACAAGTCAGTCCCCTCTACACCGGTCGTCCGATGTGATGTAGGTATTAATTGACATCCGTTCTTCCCCTTTGAAATCTTGAAGTCGTCCTAACCTTGGAGGTTAGAACGGATCAGAAGTGTTTCTTCCGATCTCACTCAACCGACTCCTCTTCCTTCATCCTTTCACTCGGTCAAGTTCTAATCTGATTGGAATTCTACCAGTCGTGCAAAGAAGAAGAAAAATCGAGTCCATCTCGCTCAAGCGAATACCAACTCGCTTGAGCCAGGCACTCTTCCTCGCTTAAGCGAGGTATTCATTCGCTTAAGCGGATTCACTCGGTTATCATTCAATATCTTAGTCCACTCGGTAAAACCTCCTGATACTGAGTCAGCTCTAAGTCAGTCTTTTACTCAAGTTTTTACTCGGTAAAATTCTTCTGAAACCGATTCCAAGCATTCAGTTCTTCATTGACAAAACTTACTCAACATCAGGTTAGTCATCACTCGGTAATTCATCTCCAAACCAACCCTTCTCCTAATCAGCTTTCACTCGGTGAATTTCCTCAATGCTGACTCATTCCAATTGAATGCCCACTCGGTAATTTAGTTAAGACTGACTTACAACTCTAAGGTTTCTGTTCGGTAATTACACCGTGTGTCCCCAGTCGGAATTCTTCCACTCGAAAATATATTTTCCTCTGTATTTCACTCGGAATGAATGCACTCAGTGAGTTTTCACTCAGAACTGTAACGTCTGGCTATGCTTGACTCGGAGATTAGTCCTTCAGAAGTATTCGACTCGGAAACGAGGCTTTGGAGAGTACTTGACTCAGAAATGAGTCTTTCTGACATGTTTGACTCAGCAGTGAGTCTCTGAGACAGAATTTCCCTCGGAATAAGTCCTCTTGACCATGTTTCACTCAGAAAACACAATTTTCACTCGGTATTTCCATTTTCCACTCGGAATTCCTCTTGGTCACTCGGAATTTGCAGTTTTCACTCGGAACAGACTCTCTTTCTCACTCGGACAGTTCTTTCTAAGGCATTTTCACTCGGAAATTGGGCCTTATTAATAAGGATCTATATAAATTCTAGATTTATATCCAAAAATGAAACTTCTGGAGCATTAAAAACCATCCATAGAGTGTTTTATTCATTAATTAACACTTACAGGCTTTCCATGCTTCATAAATTACAAAATAGAGCTATTATTAAAAGCAGGATGTTACACAAGCCCTTTATTATATCAAATACCAAGTGATCGCAACCACTGGCCCATCATCATACAAGGGTCTCCGCAGGGCCTTTCTCATTCCACAATCAGGTGATCGCAACCGCCGGCACAATATCATATCATCATCAAGTTGGTTTCCCGCCTCACAAGGGGTACTCCCTTCATAGAATCCCACAGGGTCTTTCATCAATGTGATCGCAACCATATAATACCAATGCTATGCCATGCCATGAATGCAAAATGCAATAATGCATATGCTCAACAACCGCGTAAGGATATCTCACCCTCTCAATTAGGGATATAATTTAATTTGGCATTTTAATAATTATTCATAATTATTTACAAAGCCCCTCAAGGCACATCATTCATATAATTGGCATTCAATGGCCACAAACATCATTCATAATGTTCCACACATGGATATCAAAGGGCATAGCAACAATCATAATCCACACATGTAACATCAAGGTGTTTTTGGAACATATATATATATATAGCATTCATCATTGCCTCACACACATACAAGTCAATTACTTGTATCAACCACAAGAGTGTCATAATATTTCCCATTATTCATCAATGCCATTATACATTCATTTGGTGGTTTTCAGCCCATCATAATTATTATCTCCGATTTATTCGGTTATTAATATACACCTTGCTATTCAATCATTACCATGAAGGGTTCATAATCACTCAAAGGTACAACCTCATAACTCAAAGTCAAACCCTTGACATTGTTCTCACACACTTCATTCTTGGTGGTTAAGAATTCATGTTTCACATTATGCATATTATGGGTATAAACAAATTTTCTTAGTATCTCAATCGTTATTCATCACCACCATATTATTTCATAGGCAAATGTATATCTATACATTCCTTCAAATATTATTCAATATAGGGTAAGGAGGGCCAATACAATCAGAACCGAGAAAAGAAGAGGGAATTCCATCAGGGGTGACTCGCTCAAGCGAGGCCCACATTCGCTTGAGCGAGACAGCCAATCTCGCTTAAGCGCCCCAGCTTGCTCAGGCGAAATCACGCCAGTATCTATTTTCTGCATTGCTCGCTTGAGCGAGACACTGCATGCCTGGTCCTTTGCTCGGGCGAAAATGTTGCAGTAACCATTTCCCGAGCACTCGCTTGAGCGAGACACCACACACCCGGCCACATGCTCGGGCGAAATCACTCCAGTAGCATTGCCACACTCGCTCGCTGGAGCGAGGTATCCACTCACTTAGGCGAAATCTGACCAGAGACCGTCCTTCCCTTCCACACTCGCTCACTTGGCAAGGCTTCATAACACTCGGTTTTTCACTCGGTGAACTTATTCCAGAACCGATTCCTCTCGTTCGGTCCTTCACTCGGCTAAATAATTCCAAGGCCGACCATCTCTCGCTCGGTCTTTCACTTGGCAAATTACTCTAAAACTGACTCAACACTCGATCGGTCTTCACTCGACAAATTATTTCAAAACCGACTCGTCTCTCAAGCGGTCCTTCACTCGGCAAACTAATTCCAAGACCGACCATCACTCGCTCGGTCTTTCACTCGGTATATTATTCCAAAATCGATTTCCTTTCTTTTTCACTCGAGCTAGGCTTCCTAGCACTAAGTCTTTCACTCGGGTGGAATTATTCCAAAGTGCTTCTGGATAGACTCACCCCGTATATTCCCATCGGTGCCATACCACTTGGAATTACACACACAGAGGCACTCCACTCGGAACAAGTTACTTTGAACTCGGAAATTCCCACTCGGAACTCCACTGCCCGGAATATCATACTGGGAGACCTTTCCCTCGGAATTATATGCACTTCCTCACTCGGAAGGTTCTGTCTCGGACATAGCTCACTCGGAATTTTACTCAGAAATTCACCACATCTTAAATTATTTTCCAAAATTCTCGCTCGGACGGAATTCGTCCAGAATCTCGCCTATTCACCATTCACTTGTCTCGCTCGGTCGAGGCACAACAATACCAGTCACTCGTTTGAGTAAGTACCGTCCCAGCGTCAAACTTTGCACTCTCACTCGCTCAAGCGCGGACACGTCCGCTTGAGTGAGATTCGCCCAGTAACTCCTTTAATTGCATAACATGCATCTCGCTTGAGCGGAAATCCCACTCGCCTGGGTGATATTTGTCCAGAAGCTATAATACTGATACAAGGGATCCTCGCCTGAGCGAGATCCCACCTCGCTTAAGCGAGAAAATCAAAATTTCGACAGAATACGTAAATTCACACAGGCTGTCATATCAAACCATATTTCAGGCTAATTCACTCATTTCCAGCACATCATATACAACATGTGAGGCATATACGACTCGTTCTAAGCATTCTCACTCGGAAATTCTCATTATAAACTAAATTTGGATATCACCAACATTTCATACACATAAAAAGGCATATACAACCGGTTCCCATTCATACTTATAAATCTTTATTCGTAATTTATTAATCATGCAAGACTCAAACTCATCATCTTTAACAAACATATTCTCATACACTATCCATAATAATCATCAACTTGCCATTCCAAACATCTCAATAACTATATGGCAAGGCAGGCATGAGTATTCATCACATACAACAATCACTATCGAATTTACTCATGCAATTTGAATGTTAACTCCTCTCCTACCTCGAGGGAAAAGCCGAACGGTTCCAATGCTCCGAATGTTCCATTGCATCACCCGGAATACAATCTACATACCATATGCAAGTATATTCACATAATTAATAACCATCATAATTTTAAATACTTGCTATCTTATCATAAAGCTCAACCTCAAGTCCTAGACATGGTAAACACCAAGTTATGTAATTGTGTTAGGCTTCGGGAATTCCTTTCCCAAAGCCAAGATCCTCTAGATCTTAAAGACCAACCAAACTCAACCACATCATCATCACCTCATCCATTACATAATGTAACCTCAAATCACCTTAATCCTTCAAACATCATTATTACTCAATATTCAACTTAGCTCTCATATCCTTCAATTGAAGACCATGAAGGATTTTGATAATGACAAGGCCAATGCCAGAGATTAAGAATGAAGATCCAAGACCAAGGCATAATTAAAGTAAGACTCTATAAAAAGAAAGTACGGCCATTAATATAAAAAGGTTTTAAAATAAGAATACATTCTGATGGAATGTAATTGATTACCTCATTAGTGTAATCAATTACCTCAGCAATGTAATCGATTACCATGTTTAAGTAATCGATTACAATATGAACGTTATGTTTTAAAACTGATTTTAAAAGGCTGTAATCAATTACCTATTTTATGTAATCGATTACAACGTGATCAGAAAGCAAAAAATCATGTTGAAACATTATAACTTTTCACAAAATATTATTTTATCCAAGAGGTACCTTTCCAATTATTTTAATCAATAATTTCACACCTCTTGAAGGCATTTCTTCTCCTATAAATAGGAGGGTATTTCATTTGCAAAAACACACCAATAACACCAAGATATACCAAATACTTCCAATCCTTTCTTATGAGCAATAATGGCCATATTCTCTTAATAGAGTTATTACTCTTTCTTGTTCCTCAATTTGTTTATCATACTCTTGAAGAGAGTTTTCTTGTAAGAGATCTTTATCTCTAAAAGTGAGATTGATACTCAGAGTGGTGTATCTCTGAGGGTGTTCTTCTTGGATGTGGTGTAGCATCCAAGGGTGATGTTCTTGGGTATGGTGTAGTATCCAAGGGTGATGTGCTTGGGTGTGGTGTATCATCCAATGCATTTGTGATCGGGGTGTGAGTCCCCATTGTGGTGTAATCAAGGGAATTGATTATAGTGAATTTCCTCAAGGGTGTCTTGAGAAGACTGGACGTAGGCAGTGGTTGGCCGAACCAGTATAAATCTCTGTTTGCACTTCTCTAACCCTTAAACTCTTTATGTTTTAAGCATTATTATTCAAATCATATATCATTGCATATTGAGTTTTTAGAGGAGAAATTTATTAGTGAAAAAGTTCCTAACTACTCAATTCACCCCCCCTCTTGAGTTTCCTAGAGGCCACCTGGGCTAACAAGTGGTATCAAAGCTCGTATCTTGAAAAAGGTTTAACAACCTCAAGAAGATCCATGGCCTCTTTCAATCCTATCTTTCCTGAGGGAAACTCCATACATAGACCTCCTGTATTTAACGGAGTAGGATATCAATATTGGAAAACCTGTATGCAAATATTCATAGAAGCTATTGATATAGACATATGGGACTCCATTGAAAATGGTCCATTCATACCAACCAAAGTAGTTAGAGAAGTGACCATGATTAAACCAAGAAGTGAATGGACTGGTGCAGATAAAACAAAAGTCCAATATAACCTCAAGGCCAAAAATATAATAACCTCAGCCTTAGGAATGGATGAATACTTTAGAATATCTAATTGCAAGACAGCAAAAGAGATGTGGGATACCTTAGAAGTAACTCACGAAGGAACAAGCGAAGTTAAGAGATCAAGAATAAATACCCTAACTAGGGAATATGAATTATTTAGAATGAACAACAATGAAAGCATACAAGACATGCAAAAGAGATTCACTCATATAACCAATCATCTTGCATGCTTAGGAAAAACCTTTTCAAATGAAGATTTGATTGATAAAGTATTAAGATGCTTGAACAGGGAATGGCAACCAAAAGTAACTGCTATATCAGAATCAAAGGATTTGTCAAGCATGTCCCTTGCAACACTCTTTGGAAAATTACAAGAGCATGAACTCGAGCTTCAAAGATTGAATCAACATGAGGAAAGCAACAAAAAGAAGAAAAGTATTGCTCTAAAAGCATCATCATCAACCATTAAAGAAAGTAATGAAGAAGATGATGAAGAAGATGATGAAGAAGGTATAAATGATTATAATGACCTTAAATTATTTGTTAAACAATTTAACAGGTTTCTAAAGAAAGAGGAAGGGCAAAGGAAGCCGAACCTCAAGAATTCCTTCAAAAATGATGAATCTAACCAAGGTCCAAAATGCTTTGAATGCGGAAAATATGGACATATGAAAATGGAGTGTCCGAAACTAAATAAGAAGTCTGACAAGCAAGAGAAAAAGCATCCCAAAAATAAAAGAATAGCTTATATTACCTGGGATGAAAATGGTTTAAGCTCGTCCAAGGAATCAGACCATGAAGACGCAAATCTGTGCCTAATGACTAACACCGAAGAGGTAAATGACTCAAATCCTACGTTTGATGAATTGCAAGAAGCATTTGAAGAACTTCATAAAGAATATCAAAAACTTGCTAAGAAATTTTTAAATATTAAAAGTATTAATCAAAATCTAGAAGAAAATGTTTCAAAGTTACATGAAGAAATAGGACAAGTTAAATTAGAAAAAATAAACCTAGAAAATGATTTGAAAATTAAGGTCACATGCAATCAATCATGCATTACATGTCAAAAGCTTTCTCAAGAAATTGATGATTTAAAAAATACTTTAGCTAAATTTACTATGGGAAGAGACAACCTAGATATACTCCTTGGAAAACAAAAATGTCATTTTAAAGCCAAACTAGGGTCTGATCCTTCCAAAAAGCAAAAGTTACAGAAAAATTCCTTTATTTCACAAAAGACCTCAACTAGCCCATTTGTTAAAATCTCTCATTATCTGAGAAAAGGTCACAATACATCAACATGCCATATAAGGAAAAAAGGTTATACTGAGACAAAAATGATTTGGGTTCCTAAGAATATATTGTCAATGTCTAACCCACAAGGACCCAAGAAAATTTGGGTACCAAGATCAAATGTTTATAATGATGCAGGAATTATCATTGATGGAAGGCACTTAAGGATTAACTCTTACCCACAAGAAAAGTCAACACATTTCTGGAAGCATCTATCAATCAACAAGTAACAAAGAGCAATATCAAAATAACGAGTGACATCAAACAACAAGGTGCATCACTCTCTGCTAAAACTTTATGCTCTTATATTCTTTTTGCCATTGACAAAGGGGGAGTAATATATGAGAAGCAAAATAAGAGAAAAATCAATCAAACCTGGTTAATATATGAGAAGCAAAATAAGAGAAAAATCAATCAAACCTGGTTAATATATGAGAAGCAAAATAAGAGAAAAATCAATCAAACCTGGTTAATATATGAGAAGCAAAATAAGAGAAAAATCAATCAAACCTGGTTAATATATGAGAAACAAAATAATAGAAAAATCAATCAAACCTGGTTAATATATGAGAAGCAAAATAAGAGAAAAATCAATCAAACCTTGTCAGCTAAACCAAAATTAAGGGGGAGAAAATCTTGTATCTTGCATGCTGTTTATTTTTCTTCTCAGGAATTGTTGTCAATATCAAAAAGGGGGAGAATGAAGAACTAAGGTTTTGATATCAACAACATATATGCAAGACATGATTAACAACATGGACGCAAGACTTGAAGATTTAGTATACCATGTCAAGCACAAAAAGAGTCATGAAATCAATGAAATATTGTCATCATCAAAAAGGGGGAGAATGAAGACCATGAAGGATTTTGATAATGACAAGGCCAATGCCAGAGATTAAGAATGAAGATCCAAGACCAAGGCATAATTAAAGTAAGACTCTATAAAAAGAAAGTACGGCCATTAATATAAAAAGGTTTTAAAATAAGAATACATTCTGATGGAATGTAATTGATTACCTCATTAGTGTAATCAATTACATCGTGTAATTGATTACCTCATTAGTGTAATCAATTACCTCAGCAATGTAATCGATTACCATGTTTAAGTAATCGATTATTATTTTCACATGTTGAAACATTATAACTTTTCACAAAATATTATTTTATCCAAGAGGTACCTTTCCAATTATTTTAATCAATAATTTCACACCTCTTGAAGGCATTTCTTCTCCTATAAATAGGAGGGTATTTCATTTGCAAAAACACACCAATAACACCAAGATATACCAAATACTTCCAATCCTTTCTTATGAGCAATAATGGCCATATTCTCTTAATAGAGTTATTACTCTTTCTTGTTCCTCAATTTGTTTATCATACTCTTGAAGAGAGTTTTCTTGTAAGAGATCTTTATCTCTAAAAGTGAGATTGATACTCAGAGTGGTGTATCTCTGAGGGTGTTCTTCTTGGATGTGGTGTAGCATCCAAGGGTGATGTTCTTGGGTACGGTGTAGTATCCAAGGGTGATGTGCTTGGGTGTGGTGTATCATCCAATGCATTTGTGATCGGGGTGTGAGTCCCCATTGTGGTGTAATCAAGGGAATTGATTATAGTGAATTTCCTTAAGGGTGTCTTGAGAAGACTGGACGTAGGCAGTGGTTGGCCGAACCAGTATAAATCTCTATTTGCACTTCTCTAACCCTTAAACTCTTTATGTTTTAAGCATTATTATTCAAATCATATATCATTGCATATTGAGTTTTTAGAGGAGAAATTTATTAGTGAAAAAGTTCCTAACTACTCAATTCACCCCCCCTCTTGAGTTTCCTAGAGGCCACCTGGGCTAACATCAATAACCATAATTAATCATTCAAATTTAAATGGCACACCACAATGGTTTAGAACCTCACATTCCATATTCATAGCAACACTCATTATTAAATATCACCTATTAACATTCCATTCAACCCAACAAGTCACTATATATATGTTTTCCTAATTTCTTAAGGCTAGGGTTTTCATCAAAACCCAACAACATTTACCCATGCTCATTAATCAACACCATTGGCCATTTTTCATCATTAATATCATTCTCCAACATCATTAAACCTACATTCTACTCACATTTCACATTTTCCTCAATTTATTAGAACTAGGTTTTCACTAAAACCAAACAACACCATAAATGCTCATTAATTTTCCACTCATCCAAGTATTAATTTCATGCACCTATAACAACCCACCATTAATGCCATAATAACAACACCCCACCTTAGGGTTTCCTCATTTAAAGCTTCTCCCAACAACACCTATATAATAAATACTCCCCCAAATACCAAGAACCCAAAATCTAGGGCATAAAGCTCATGAGAATGATGAGGAACTTACCTCAACCAAGAGTTAGCCATGAGCTCCCAAGGAAGAGAGAGCCACATGAAAATATGAAGAAGAGAGGAGAGGAATTCCAGCCACAAGCTTCTCCTTCAAGCTTCCATGAAAACGAAAATGGTGGAGGAGAAGAAGGCTCCACATGGCTTAGGTTTTCGGAGAGAAGAAAAGAGGAAATGGATGAGGGGAATAAGAGAAGAAGAAGAAGAAATGTCATTGCCAAATGAGGGCAAGAGCCCAACGAAAATAAGAAGAGAATAATAGGCTTTTGGTTTTAATTTTTTAATTCTCCATTAAAATTTCATCGTTTTAAAATAAACAGGCTCGCAGTTTGGGCTCAATACTAATTCCAAAAATTATTCTAAATAAAGATTCAGATTCCCAATAATATTCTTAACATCCCTAACCAACGGCATCTCATTTGGAGATACTTGGTTCGATACCCATATTCTAATCGGGTATAATTTCATCTCTTAAAGTCCCAATAAATTATAATTTTCCCAAAATAAATCCCAATTTAATCTTTCCAATATTTTTGGGACACAAATCCACTCATATACAATTATTTATTATTTATTCTCCTCAATTTATTATTCTTATAAAATTAGGAATGTTACAATCCACCCCACCTAAAAAGAATTTCGTCCTCAAAATTCAGCGTTAATATACATATCATAAGGCCATACGTCAGGCCACACATCAACAAGGTTCAACGATACCATAGAATAACATTGGACTTCCCAAAGTCCATCAAGACATGTTCATCATCACTTCATTATTCTTAACATCAAATTTCCTTTCCAATCGTGTCATATGTCATCGATCACAACTCACCCAACATAGCTCACATGTTCATACTCGGTACGTCCAGATAGGTTCAATACATTCACCATAAGCAGCTACAATCCCTACACCTGCCCGGCCTATGTGTTGCTGCATCTGACATACAGGAAGGCATCCCAATCCCGTAGTGGTTACCACAAACACATAAAGTCGGCGCATAAGTGCATGTTGCCACAATGCCTATGGTATGTAAGGCCATATCGGGACCAATACTTCACATTCCCATTGCTCATGTCGGTCATACATATTTAAACGATACCAGTCCACAACTAACATATTCATATTTCATTGTCATTATACAATTATTTTGGCATAAATCATGCCATACCACTCATCAAATATTACTTAAGATCATAATAAATCAGTGTATCAACCATAAATTTTCAATCATCACAAGGTAAATACTGTTAGGAATCCCTAGTGTATGAGCAGTGGAAATACAAGGATTCCTATAGGATTTGCAAAGCGCCGTGTTTCAAAGCATAAGACAAACACACAAAAAAATTGCATTTTAGGATTACCTCTTGAAGAATATCGAAGCAATCGTAGCCTCGTCCTTTAGGAGTCCACACGAGTACTCCCACCAGAAATGCTACACCTTCCAAATGCTAGTTTGACGGTGTGTAGCTTTTGCAACTTTTGTGTATTTTTGTGTCTCTTTTTGGTAGCCGCCTATGAGCATCTTATGCTATATTTATAGGCTTAGGTTTGACCTAATTTGCTCTCTAAAGAGTGGGCTTCTTACTCATTCTAAATAAGTTAGGCCCAACAGTCTTATTTTAGTCCAACTAAAATAAAAGCTATTTTCTGATGGGCTTACTCTGTGTGTGTGACCCTATAGGTAAAATACTCAGTTATATTAATAATAAACTATTTTATTATTAATATAAAATAAGAGCGGCATCTAGCAATGCATCATTATGTCTGAATATTATTTATTAACAACATAACCTATAAGTGATAATTATTATATGTTTGTTCCTTTTGTCACGATATCCTAATTGGGCCCAAGGCATGGTCGTGTCATCCTTGTACGGTCCAATTTATTTTACTTGATACCGGTGTAGACTTTATCCGAATAAATATCCAACATTTATTCTTTCTAGCATGGCCATCCATTTCCTTAGTCTCACTCCATCAAGTGGCCTATAGATATCACTCCTGTCATATAGGAGAGACAAATCCCATCTATATCACTCACATCCCTCTGCACAATTTGTACATTGCCTAACCATAACCTTTATAGTCCTCTTATTATAGAAGACGTTTGATTGTATTAAAACAATAAACTCCTTATGTAGGAATCGTAGTGACTTCAGATCAAAGGACTATATATACCATTATCACATTGAGAATCGTTTATGACATTCATGTAACGATCCATGCAACGTTCTCATGGTGGGTCTGTCTAGTACATCATTACTCTTAATGTGTACCCGTGTGAAGACTTGATATCATTTATATCCATGATCTGTGAGATCAAATCATCAGTACACTCTGTAACATCCCGATTTAAAAATTAATTACCGAATAAGATTAAAACCACTAAACTAAAAATAATTGCACAAGCATGAATTATTTATTGATTAATTTTAACTTAAGAATTTGATTAATGGTTAATTGATTGTGATTTGTGTGTGTGTGCCACGTGAAGAGCTGCTGCTTCACATTCTTCCATCCCACTTTCTCATTTCTTTGAATGTATATAAGTCCAGAAGCCACTGCTGTCCATTCACTCTAATTCCTCAAGACTTCCTCTTCCTCTACTTCTCTTCTTCTTTATTCTTCTTCTCCACTATTCTCTGTTCCGTAAACTCACGATAACGGTGTTGTAGAGGATTCGGAGTTCCCATTGTTAGTGAGGGACGATCGTCGAAGTGGGCGAAGAATAACTTCCTATTCCCAAGCTTAGTAAAAGGGTGCGACTGTGTTCGAGGAAGACTGAACGAGCGAGAGTGGTGAACGAACCAAGCAGGACAGCGAACAGACGCTGAAATAGAATAACTTCTTGGAATCTCTTTAGTTGGTAGGGGGTATCTTATATCTTAAATGCATGGGTTATGGACGGGTTCCGGGTGTTAATGACTTGTTGATTCTGTGTTTCTCTTGGTGTACTCTGATTTCATGTAGGATACGTGATGCCCGGATGCATGACGACTAGGAACTGAGTAATGCATGTCTAATTCTGTCCATGAAATGCATGTTAATAATCTCGAGAGTAATGGATGATTGCATGAAGAGAATATGCTAAAGTATTGTTGATTACTATATGATTTATGTGACGTGCAGGTTACTATGAATCTAAATACTGTCTACATGTGAAGAAAGCTTTATTTATTAGGTTCTAATAACGTCTAATACTGATTACATGTGATGCATGTAATGTTGAGTGAAGAGTTGTGTGTGAAATCTGTGTTGTATAATTATTCCGCGCGTGGTGCATGGGATGCATTTAATGCTGAGAGCATGTAGTGTGGGACACTACCATTGAATCGGTTATTGAAGCATGGGATACTGTTAATACCTTGAGTGGGACTCAAGGCAAGCCGACTGAGTGGGACTCAGGGCTGCCCGTAGCATCGCCATTGACACTAAGAGTGTTGGTGTTACAAGTGAGGGCAAACGGTTTGGTACCAGTAAAACGGCCAAGTCAGCTGGGAGCTGAATAAAAGGCCGGGAGCCTCATTGCAATGATAAAAACCGATTATATGTGAAGCAGATCCGAGTGAATGAATCTGTGTATATGTACTGTTGATGCTGATTGAAACTTGATTGCATGCGTATGTGTTAATGTTATTGAGAATGATATGTGCATATAGCCGAGGGATAACTAGGTAGATTCTGATCGGAAGATGTCTTATGTGTGTATTCTGATTGATTAGCACTGAGTATGTTATTACTTTTCGCTATGTATATATATATATATTGTTGTACGATTGAAGAATAATCCGAGTCAGTATCTATCATTTAATATTTAAGATACTTACCCCCCTACTGTGGCTATATTTCAGTGAACATCGCACGAGACGGTGAATGATGGAGGAGCTGCAAGCCGTGTGAAGTGCTTGTGTACTGTGGAATTATATATGTATATGTAAAAGGTCTTGTTATAGCCTTGGCCGGCTCTTATTTTGATCCTTTACCTAACTATACCAGAACTGAATTCTCTCGGGTTGAGAGTATGAAAATGTGCATGTAAATATTTATATATATATATATATATATATATTATCATACTGTATGTTCATCTTATGCTGTGTGTGAATGTCCGGGTGGTGTACGTTACACTTACTAAGTATGTGAGCCTGTATGATTCTGAGTAAATAAGAGTTAAGTTAATTCTGTGTAAGGCGTGACGAGTGACCCTCTTCCGAGTGAAAAGTATTTTGATGATTCCGAGTGGAAGTCAACCGAGTGAGTGTTCCCCTGATAGTTGAATTGGCAATACAAATTCGGGTAAGCCTGCTATAGTAACTTATTGGAGAGAGAGAGTAAGATCTAGATGATAAGGAGCAGATTTCAACCTCGTAAGGTTCTTTGCATGTAGAAGAATTTATATGTATTTCGAGTGGTGGGAAATTAGAGTATTTCCGAGTGAGTGAAGTTGTACGATTCCTTAAGTAAGATCTGACTTGGCGAGGAAGCTTTAGTGTGTTGTAGACTACATTCCCGAGAGATGGGTACGGAAAACATTTCCGAGTGAAGGGATTGTGGGAGTCAACTTCTGAGCGAGTCTTAGTTGTGAACCCCTAAGAATAAAATAGGGTGTGAGTGAGAGAATGCAAGAGTGAGTCATGAGCATAAGACTTTTCCGAGTGGACCTAGACTCTGATTCCGAGTGAAGGAAAACCCGAGTGGAGTTACTCGCCAAAAGGGTCCAGATGTGACGGAATATGGGTGATTGTGGATCGTTTGACAAAGAGTGCACATTTTCTACCAATTAGTATGGAGAGCTCCTTGCAAGATTTAGCACAGTTGTACATTCGGGAGATTGTGAGATTACATGGTGTGCCGTCAAGCATTGTTTCTGATCGTGACCCCCGATTTACTTCCTGATTCTGGGGAAGCTTACATGAGGCGATGGGTTCAAAATTGAAGCTAAGTTCGGCGTATCATCCTCAGACCGATGGGCAGTCTGAGAGGACTATTCAAAGTCTTGAGGACTTACTCCGTGCCTGTGTTTTGGAGCATGGCGGTTTATGGGAGAAATATTTGCCTCTGATCGAATTCACCTACAATAACAGTTTTCATTCTAGTATTGGGATGGCACCATACGAGGCATTATATGGAAAGAGGTGTCGAACTCCTTTATGTTGGTTTGAAGTTGGTGAGAATCTAGCCTTAGGGCCTGAGATTGTTGAGGAAACTACTGAGCAGATCAAGATGATCCGAGAAAAGATGAAAATTACTCAAGACCGGCAGAAGAGCTATTATGATAAAAGAAGAAAGCCACTTGAGTTTCAAGTCAGCGATCATGTGTTATTGCGAGTTTCGCATGATAAGGGTATAGGAAGATCCTTGAAGAGCAGAAAACTAAGCCCTAAATTCATTGGACCCTACCAGATCTTGGAACGGATTGGAGATGTCGCATATCGGATTGCACTTCCTCCACAGCTTACAAACCTACATAATGTATTCCACGTGTCACAGTTAAGAAAGTATATACATGATCCTCTGCACGTGATCTCTATTGACGATGTTGAGGTGCGGGATGACTTATCCGTCCTTCCTGTTTCTGTTCGTGTTGTTGAGTATTCCGTGAAGAGACTGCGGAATAAGATGGTACCATTAGTAAAGGTGGCATGGAAGCATGGAGATGTGGAAACACTTACTTGGGAACGCGAGGACGATATCCGTAAGCAGTACCCTCATGCTTTTGAATCCGGTAAGTTGAATTTCGAGGACGAAATTTCTTTTAGGAGGGGTGGATTGTAACACCCCGAATTCTTAAAATAGGAAGTTAAATTAGGAAAATAAATGTTGGATAATTAAATACGGGCTAATTAATATCCCAAAATTCTTGAAATGATTTAAACAAGACTTTTCAAAATTTATGGTGAATTATGGTGATCGATTGAGTTGAAAACTGACCCGGATAAAATATAGGTGTCGGACCAAGTATCTCCGATTGAGATGCTGTTGGTCAGGGTCGTGGATAATGTTATTGGGATTCTGAATTTATATTCGGAATAATTTTTAGAATATGTATTGAACCCGAACGACGAACCTGTTTATTTACGAAACGAAAGAATTTAATGAAAGCTTAATAACTTAAAAACTAAATTTATACTTTCACTTTCACTGCCGTTGCACCCTTCTTCTCCACGCCAAGATCCTTCTTCTTTTCTTCTTCTTCTACTTCATTATTCCTCTTCATCTTCCCTTTGAACCCTAAATTAAAAGGAAATACCCTTTCCTTCTCTATTGTTGTTCTTGAAGAAGCTCAAGAAAAGCTTGGAGCTTGGGATCTTTCTTTCCTCCTCTCATTTTCGTGTGGATCTTCTCCTCTTTTGCACACCCACTTTTTTTTTCTTCTCTAGAGGTAAGATTATTACCATTTTCCATGTATATAAACCTATTACTATGTGTCTTCAATGTTAAGAAAACATTAAATGTATGTGGGTTGTTGTGGGAAGTTTCAAAAGTGGAAACCCTAAAATGGGTTGACATAAATACAAGCTTATGAATAATTCATGAGGTAGTTGTAATTATAGGGGGAAAAGAAGGAGGTATATGAGTGTTTATGAAGGTTAGTGGGTTTGGTGAAAACCCTAAATTTGAATTTTAGGAGGAAATGTATAATATTGAAGAAGTATAGCATTTATTGAAGGAGTTAGCATTTGTGGATGGGAAGAGTGTTATAAATGAAGAGGTATTGACATTTAATGATGATGATGTTGACTTGAAGTTATAATAGGTGGAAACTCAACAAGGTGTTGGTGGAGATTTAATAGACGGAATGTAGCCTTTAATACTAATACATGGTGATTTAAGGGAAGGAATTCCTGAAGCCTAATTAGGAAAATGAATGAAATTGATAAATAGTTTCCACATGATAAGAATCATATGTACACCTATGTATATATATGTTGAATTGATGTTTGAATGAATGATTGATGTGGCCCTATAATTGATTGGTGTAGGGCTTGACAATATTGGTGAGACGGGAACATCAACCCCAGAGGTCTACTTCTCTTGAGGTAGGAGAGGGATGTATTTTCTAAATACATGAGAATTATGATGATAATGTATGTATTAATGTGATATGGCATGTTGTCTTGATTAAATGTGTTGAAATGAGAAATTGTGTATGTTGTTTTGAAATGAGTGTTTATATGATGAAGCCTAAATGAGGCTATGAATGGCATATTATGCGTTGATGCATTATTGATTTCATATAAGACATGATGAATACCTAAAGTATTTGGTTAGAATGTTTCTTGAATATAAAGATTGATGGTTGTATATGAATTGGTGGATAATTGTGTGGTTGAAAATGAATATACCCTAGATGAGAGGGTGAGATAATCCTAATGAGGTTGAGGCATGCATGAGCATTGTATATATTGCATGGCATGCATAACATGATGATGTTGATAAGTGGTTGCGATCACTTGATATTGGAAATATGAAAAGGGCTTGCGAGTTCCTATGATTATTAGACCGGTGGTTGTGATCGCCTGGTATTGAAATGAAAGGCCCTACGGGACCACGGAGATTGAATGCCCATGGTTGCGATCATGAGGCGGGAGTACCCCTTGCGAGGCAGGAAACCTTATGAAATATTGAACGTGGTTGCGATCACGAGAAGCACCTTGCGAGGCTGCTAGAGGGAGTACCCCTTGCGAGACGGGAAACCATTGAGAATGATTGTATGATTATGGTGGTTGCGATCACCCGAGAAAATGAAATCGGATCCGTGCATATGCATCTTAAAATACTAGCATGTGCATCAGCCTTTGAAGCATGGCATAGAGTGATACTTTGATGATGAGATTGAGTGAGATGTGGGTGGAAATCCCTTTTTCAATTAATAATTATAATTGTGAACTTGGTTGATATGATTCTAAGAGATTTAATGAATAATTGTGTTTGTATCAAAATTATTGGTTGAATGATTGATATTAAATAAACTTCTCTTGAGGAGGAGATAGTTGTATTGCATTCATGCATATATTGTCTTATTTATTGGATTTTCATCATTGAGAAAGTATACTCACTCTCCCTGTGGTATATCTTTTTAGCTCCTGTGTTGTAGGTTTTGCCTTGGAGCTGTTTTGGAGGAGGAGGAGTGTGAAGGAAGCCCCTTTTTGGTAAAGAATGCCTTGGCCGACAATATTTTGGTTTACATAGATGTGTGAAATGGATGTAATGTATATAGTACAATGTATGTTTTGTATAGTCTGGATTTAGAATGGATAATTGTATGAATTGATGAATACATATATATACAATGAAGGTCATGGAGGAAAATGAGATCTTTTGTCTATGACTCATTTTCAATCATGACCCTGTGAATGTATAAATGATGAAACCTTCCTTATTTTGATAAATGAATGAAGTTTATAGTTGGAATGTTAGACTTGTGAAGTAAAAGAGTTGTTGAGTTGATTTATATACAATAGATGAGTTAGAATGGAAATCTACGAGCATGATTGATTAGAGCAAGTTCTAAATATGTAATATGGTATGTATGAAGTGTTGAATCTGAGTAAAATTTATTAGAATGAGTTTTGGTGTAGTGAGTTAAGTGTTTTCTGCATTTTCCTCTGTTTCACTATCAATCTCGCTCAGGCGAGAGGGCTTCTCGCTCAAGCGAGAATGCCCCTGTATCGAATTTTGGTTCCTGGACGACTCTCACTTAGGCGAGAATGGGTCTCGCTCAGGCGAGATTGTCTCAGCATCAGAGTTTGGCCACTGGGCCATTTTCGCCCAAGCGGGGGTGCTTTTCGCCCAAGGGAAATTGCCTCAGAATCAGAGGTGGGATCCTGGACAATTTTCGCTCAGGCGAGAGTGAGCTTCGCCCAGGCGAGATGGCTTGGTATCAGGGATTGGTCTCGGGTTTATCAGGAATTTGCTCTCGGGAAAATTTTCGCTCAGGCGAGAGTGAGCTTTGCCCGAGCGAGTGTGGGACTTTTAGCTACTGGCTGATTTTCGCTTGAGCGAATGGCCTTGGGGTAGTGCTCGCCCAAGCGAGTTAGCATGGATTGGGTTCTGGGCGTTTTTCGCCTTACGCTCGCTGGCTTCGCCCAAGCGAGGATTGCACTACTTGCCCAAGCGAGTTGGGGTTCTCTTGAGCGAAGTGGCCCCTGAATGTTCACTTCCTCCTTTCGCTCAGCTCTTTCTGTTTCGCCTGAGCGTTATATAAGTGGCTCGCTCAAGCGAGTTATAACATCCCAGTTTTGAAATTGAATACCGAATGAAAATAACCATTAAGACCTTGATTTCAAAGTAGGAAAAATTGACTGTTAACTTAATCTATGAAATAGTGGCAAATTAATTAAGCTTAGTTGGTAAGAGGTGGCTGCTTCCGATTGGGAATCACGTGAGTGGGACTGCAATTCACGTTTTCCCATCCCACTCTCCTTCCCTTCCTCGTGCACGCATATGCTTATATATGTGTCTTTGATCATTGGAGTTATGCATCTTCGTTAGACTTCTTCTCTTCTCTTCTTTCTCTCCTCGTACACTCTCTCTTCCCTTTTGTTCTTCGTCTTCCCTCTGTTTACTGTTCTGTTCCTGAGAACGCGCGATGACGATACTGTAAAAGACTTGGAGTTCGTTCGGCCAAAAGACGAACAGCCCCTGTTTCACAGTGTAACTTCGACCAAGGAAGCCAGAACGAGTGTGAGCCTGGGTGAGGCAATCAGACCAGCGTCAGGAAAACAGAGGAACCCCTTGAATTTTCTTCAGTAGGTAGGGGGCGCTTGCATTTTGAATGCATAGCTTGTGAATGGGTTCCGAGTGGTTTCTTATGCATGCATATATGCTTAAGGGTATTTGTGATGAAATGTATATTTGATAGATAACTTTGTATACCGAGGCATGCTATGACTGAATCCGTTGGTAGATAGCTTGTAATTGATATATGTGCTTATGAGATACACCGTTGGATGTGGATGCATGCGTGTGTTATGAGACCGTGTGTGAATGCAGTACATACTCTCAAACTATCATACTGAGTCTAGTTAAATATTTACATGTACATGCGTGAAGTGGAGACATATTTATGACTTCTGAGTGCTCTGTTTATGGAATAATGAGTAGATCCTGATTGCTATCCTATGTTGCCTTGCATGCGAGTGTTGAAAACGAGTCTGTGTTGTTATGAGATGACGACTGAATTGCATGCAGAGTGTGGTTATGATAAATGAAGGAGAAGTAATATTGTATTGGCAGACACACACAAAAGAATGTAATTAAAAGAGCTTGAGTTGGACTTGAGGCAGTGCCGAGTGCACTAGCGTTGGACGCTTAAAGTCTTTAGTTGGACTCAAGCAAGCCACCGGGTTGGACTCGGGGCTGCCCGTAACACTGCCATGGTCTCTTGGAGCGATTGTGTTACATGTGAGGGCAAACGGTTTGGTACCAGTAAAATGGCCAAACCAGCTTGGAGCTGGAGAAAAAAGGCTTGGAGCCTCTGTTGCAACGTAAAATTAATTGAGGCGGGGTCGAATCTGACTATAGTAGACTGGTGTGTACTGAATGTATATGTATACTCTTGTGCTATGATGAATTTATTGTGTTGCATGTGTATAGTGTAAGTCGGAAATGATATAATTTGTACAATGGAATGTTGCATGAATGAATTCTGATTGCATGGCACTGTTACGAGTAGATAAACTAGAGAACAGTTAACGTTATGATTGCTTGAAATGTGATGTGGTATGGTAGGGAGCGCACGGGTTCCCAAGTCATTAACTGTCATTTTAAATGTAAAAGCTCACCCCTACTGTGGCAATATTTCAGTGAACGTTCCTCAGAACTACGAGTAAAGTGGAGCTACGTACCGAGCGGGTTAGCTGTGCACCAAGGAACCATATATATATGTAGATACTGTGTATAATGTTTTGATTATGCCCTGGCCGGCTCTTGATGAGTGCTTATTTTATGATTAAATTCATGACTCAATTAGACCCATTTTCTGAATAACTTAACAAAATTGATAAATAATTGAGCATGATTTTGATTATAAAGAGAGTATTAAGAAAAGAAGCTTGAAATTTGAAAATCAGTGAACAAATTGTCAAAAGCCTTGAAGAAACAAAGAGCATCAAGCAAGGACACTTGAGCGTGGTACACTACACGCCTGAGCGTGGAGGAAACAAAAGCTTACGTTGTCCATACACCCAAGTGAAATAATGAGGAACACACCAACAGCCTCTCACGCTTGAGCGTGAGCCCGAGCTCGCTCAAGCGTGATTTCATGCATGACTGACGCTCAAGCGTGACAACATGGAGCTCAAGCGTGACAACATGGAAGAGGGAGTAGCATCAGGGTCATCTCACGCTCAAGCGTGGGAAGGAGCCGTTTGGGCGTAAAATCGATCCCGCTTGAGCGTGGCTTGAGCGTGGCTTGAGCGTGGAATACATCTGTTGGATAGAGGAGCTCGCTTAAAGCGTAACAGGCCCAGCTTGAAGCGAAGGATCAAGCATATGCCAAACAAAGGAACCACGCTTAAGCGTGGTCAAGAAAGCTCAAGCGCAAGACAATCAAAAAGCATCAGAGCCCTTCACGCTTGAGCGTGACCATCAAGCTCAAGCGTGACTCACACAGCATGGGTTTCTTAATTCTTTATTCACCTATGATGCGATGCAAACTCATCCACTTTCTTCTGTTTCCACCAGTCTCTGAAAGATGCCGCATGGGTTCTACGCAAGTGGGCAAGAGAAGCTGAACCAAAACTCCTATAAATCAAGCTGCAAACAGAGCACAGAAAAAAGGACATCATACATCAGATTCATCCTCTGTATTTTCATTCACACTTTCCATTTTCTGTTTTCATTCCTTTGATGGTGAAAATGCAAGGCATGAGTAACTAATCTCCCTTATGGGATTGGCTGTAATCCATTCAACACTGAAGTAATGCTGTTGTAAGTTTTTATTGAGTAATGAGATTTGATAAGTTTCTGTATTTCCTTCTGCGTTTAATGCCTGAAAGTACTTGATCACTATTTTCTTGTTCTAAGTTTTCTCAAGTATGCTGGGAAGTGACTTTTGAAAGCAGAATTTGAAAGAAATACTTGTTGTGAGTAGGTAGCCAGGGATGGCGTCTAACGCAATAAACGTCAAAACAATCGATCGATAATGCTGGAATGATTTCCAAAGTGACTGAGGGATCAGCGGTTTGAAAATCATTCTTATGAATTTTGTAGTCGAGGGATCGATACAAATGACTTTGATTGTGACGTAGAACTTATCTTTTCGATTTACTTATATGAAAACTTATGCAGCTTACAGAGGTGAAGATATGATGAAGCCAATCCCTGTTTTACAAAAACTGATTTTTCCAACATCATTTACTGTTATCTTTTGCAAGTGCTATTCTCTGTTATTTGTTATTTACTGTTTCTTGTTCAACAACATTCACAGCAAATCTAAACAAAAACTTTCTGCCTAATCAATTCAAACTAAGATCTTCATTCTAGCGCCTCCTCAGTGGAACGACAACTATACTATATTACAACTTCTGTGTTTAAACTTGGCACATTCATTTCATTGAGTTCATATTATACAAACTTGATTCTCTCTCATTGAACTCATTCATACCACACCCCCATCAAGAAATCCTCATCAAGTTTTGGCGCCGTTGCCGGGGAGGTGATTTAAGTTTGAATATTTTAGCATTGAATTGACAAGACAGTGTAAATAAATTTGTTTATAATTTGTTTTTATTTTTAAGTAACCTTGCTACTTTGAGTTCTTGATTTATGATCTTGAGAGGACAGGGTACAAAAGAACAACTTGCATTTGATCCTGAGATAAACAGGTTCCTCAAGAAAATCAAGAAAGCCAAGCAGAACTTCCACGTAGGACAAACTTCCTCTGTTACAATGGATGACAACAGCAATAATCAAAACCCACCAAGGAGAACACTTGGAGACTATGCTTTACAGCAAGGGCCAAGACATTTCTCAAGCATTGCAATTCCAAACACTGTCAGAGCACTAGAAATGAAACCAGCATTTTTGAGTTTGATTAGTTCACATCAATTCCATGGAATGTCCAGTGAAGATCCGTACACTCACTTGGCCACATTCTATGAATTGGTTGGAACCATGGGATTTGACCAAGATGTTATTGATGCTGCATATTTAAGACTATTTCCTTTCTCTTTAGCAGGAAAAGCAAAGGAGTGGTTACAATCTCATCCAAATCAAAGTTTAAATAGCTGGAACATAGTTGAAGAAAAATTTCTACAAAGGTTCTTTCCTCCATCTAGATTCATCAAGGCCAAATCAGATATTACAACATTTAGACAAGGCCAAGATGAACCTTTTTGTGAGGCATGGGAACGCTTTAAATCACTGCTCAGAAAATGCCCAAACCATGGACTTGAAGATATTGCACAGCTTAATATTTTTTTACAGTGGTTTAAGGGCTGACACTAAAATGATTTTAGATGCAGCAGCAGGAGGAACAATGATGACAGTGGATGCTGACCAAGCCACAAGGATAATAGAAGCTTTATCCTCAACAGACTACCAAGCTCAACATGATCGTCAGCAAGTTCAAAGGAAAGGAGTCCTTGACTTAAACACCACAGATGCCATTTTAGCACAGAACAAAATTCTGACCCAACAACTAGAAGCATTGACCAAAAAGATAGCCAATCTTCCGCAACAATTACATGCTGTACAATCATCACAACCAGGGCAACAACAAATGCCTGCAACATGTAACTTTTGTGGAGGAGATCATCTCAATGAGAATTGTGGCTCACAAGAAGCAACTGTATACTTCATGAACCACCAAGGAAGGTCTGGTAATTTCAATTCAAATTTTTCTAACCAATCGTTTCAGGGATGGAGAAGTAACCAAAACAAAGGATGGAAGCAAGAGCCCAGCTCTTCAAATAAACCATATCAAAATAATGGTCCTTCTTTGGTGGAGAGAACTTCTAGATTAGAGGACACCTTGGAAAAATTTATGCAAACTTCTTTAGCAAGTCAAAAGAACAATGAGGCATCACTTAGGAACTTGGAAACACAATTGGGACAACTAGCCCAACAACTTGCTGAGAAACAGAAGCCTCAGTATGGAGCAAACACTGAAACAAACCCAATAGAGCATTGCAAGGCTGTAACCACACTGACTGAGGAAATAACTGAGGAAGAAGATAGACATGATGCTATCACACCTGAAGCAGTACCTTATAACACCAAAGATCCAGGGAGTTTTTCTATTCCTGTTACTATTGGAAATCTTTCAAAAAGTAAAGCTTTATTAGATCTTGGTGCTAGTGTAAATTTGATGCCATTATCCACACTTAAAAGTATAGGGGATTTTTCAGTAAAGCCAACAACCATGACTTTAAAAATGGCAGATCAATCAATAAAAACCCCTTATGGTATTGCTGAAAATGTTGAGGTCAAAGTTGATCAATTTGAATTTCATGAGAATTTTGTTGTCATAGATATGGAGGAAGATCCTGAAGTTCCTCTAATACTGGGGAGACCATTCTTGAAAGCAGCCAAAGTCATCATAGATGTGGATGACAGAAAAGTAAAAATTCGAGTGCAAAAAGAACAAGCTGATTTTGCTATTGAAGGTGCACTTGAAAAACAGAATGGAAGAAAGCCAAGGCGTGACTTAGGCAAGGAGGTGGAAAAACTCAACACTCTAATCCACCAGCTCCATGACCCATATTGAAAAATCTATCAGGCGTCAAGCTAAAGACGATAAACAAGCGCTTATTGGGAGGCAACCCAATCTTTTATGCCTTCTTTCCATGAAAATTTTATTTTTGTTTACCTTGTAGATTGCTCATCAAGAGAACCCCAAATAAGAGTCTCAAACAAAGGCAAACAAAACTGGAGCTGGAAGTTGAATTAAGAGAGACATGAGGACATCACCACGCTCAAGCGTAGGTAACCTCGCTTAAGCGAGCCAAGGTAAGTCCCAAACCATCCATATCAAGCTTAAGCGCAAGAATCCAAGCCTTGAGCATGGCACCTTTACAAAAAGAAGTTTTCAAAATAAACCCGATCACGCTTGACATCTTACGCTTAAGCGAAAGAACCTGAAAAATCAAACAGAGGCTACCACGCTCAAAGCGTGAATCCTGCGCTCAAGCGAGAAAGTGAATTTAGCATCAGGTATGAAAACTTTTGCTTCACGCTCAAGCGTGACAACCCTGCGCTCAAGCGCGAGACAAAAAGAGCCCAAGCTTGACACAAACACGCTCAAGCGTGAAGTTTCATTCTCAAACTCTGAATCCAGACCGATCACGCTCAAGCGTGGTTATACTGCGCTCAAGCGTGTCACTCTTGCGCTCAAGCGTGACATTCCAGCGCTCAAGCGTGAAATGCAAAACGGCCCCCTGATGCTAATAAATTAAGAAATTTGAAACTGCCCACTCTCTCACTCACATAACCGCCCATCAATCTCCTGACTCTCTAAGTTTTGTAACTGCCATTTCTTCTCTAATAATTGTCTTTTCACTCTCATCTCATAAGTCACACTTCTCTTTTGCAAATCATTCTCTCTATCACTCTCGGATATTTCCAGGTAACTGCTGCACTATCCTCTTTTAAAAATTTCAAGCATAGGACTACTATGTAGGGAGAATTGATACATTTCTTTTGAGCATATATTGAAGTCTGTAAACACTTTCTCCCTGTTTTTAATGAATGCTATGATCTATGCTTGGTTGTTTCTGAATTGTTTAGAGAAAGACGTTCAAGCTTTGCTCTTGTGTTTCAATTTCTTTGTAATGCATGTCCCTTTTCTGTTTCACATTCTTTTAACGCATGCTGAATGTTTGATAAAAGTCCTGAAAGGAAGTATTTTGAGTGCAAAGTGGTTCTTAACTTTCTTGCAGATGGCCAGAACCAAGCAAACTGCACCAAACCCCCCTGTCACCACTTCCCCAGCAAGGAGTTCCCGAAGGAATAAAGGCAAAAGACCACGCACAGATGAACAAGATAATGCTCCAAGATTTAGGAAGAAAGGCAACGGCAAGCGTTATGAAGATATCTCAAATTGGACATTCATACCAGAAAGAAAAATAGACTTGGCCCTGGGAGACTGTGATGCCTTCCTACAGATCATAAGAAGGAGAAATTGGTTAAAGGTATGTTACCCAAGGGAGAAATATGACCCTGAAGTTGTAAGAGAATTCTATGCGAACGCCTGGATAAAAGATGGAGGGGGAGAACGAAAAACTTATGTGAGGGGAACCTGGCTCTCATATGACAGAGACACAATCAATCTTTACTTGGGGAACATCATGACCTTAGGAGAGGGGGAAATCTGCGAATATGCTGCCATGGTTGCAAGGAACCAGTTCATTGCCACAAATGACCTTGAAGCAGCTATATGTGTTCCAGGACACCACTTTCAAATGGGGCAAGGAGAGACACCACTGAGAATTTTAAGAAAAGACATGACTACTATTTCTCAAGTTTGGACTTCTTTCTTATTAGCTAACATAGCACCTAACGCTCATGTCTCTGATTTGATTTTTAGTAGGTGTTATTTCCTATACTGCATTCTGAGAGAGGACATCTCTATTGATCTAGCCCAAGTACTATCGGATGAAATCCACAAGTTTATGATTTCTGACCAGAAGTATTCCCAGGCAGGTCAAAAGGTAAAAGGGAGTCTCGGTTTTCCTGCCTTTATCACTGATTTTTGTGCAGCTCATGGTGTTGAGGTACAAGACCTCAAACCAATCAGGCCTTCCATAGACAAACGCTTCATTGAGTGTTACTGCAGTAATCCAGCACTTCCTGCAACTGATGTACCTCCTCCACCTACCTCACAAGCATTCAGCACTGCACCTGCCCATCCCCCCCTCAACACAGAAGCCAATCTGATTTTACAAGGCATTCACATCCTGAAAATTCAAAACAGCCACCTCCTGGCCCAGCAGAACGCCCAGCATAGAGGTTTGTTACATGTTCACAATGGCCTTTATCACAGCATTCCTGCAGGTCAACACAATCCCTGGATGCCACCTGCCCAGTTTGAGGCCCTACTTGCTTGGCCTGGGGACAGGCCTCCTTTTGTGGGAGGAGGTGAGACTACACAGGAGGATAGGCCAGGAACTTCAACACAGGGACCTCCAGAAAGAGACCTGGGAACAGAAGAGGACTCATCTGAGGAAGAGTGAAATTTTTTTTCATTTCTTGAAGTTTAAATTGCTATTTAGTTTTATTTCCAATTGACAATTTACAGCTTTACTTTAGCTTTAATACAGCATACTTTAGAATTGCTTGTGATTATTATTGATTGCTTGTGATTTTCTGCTTGCGATTTTATTCTTGTTTGCTTTCCTGTTTTGATGATTAAGACTTTGAACATTTTTGAAAACCCCAACCAAAGATTTTACTTTTTGAACAAGAAAAGTTTCTAAGCAGCAGAATGTTTTTAGGCAACAACACTGATTTTTTTTCTTAGGCAAAATGACTTAATTAAGAACCAAGGAACTGGAATGCATGTACTTTTGCTTGTTTACATGACTTGAACCCTTTTCTGTTAGAATAAGGAAGTAAGCAGTGAGAAATCTAAACACTTGAGAGCCTCATTCGAATTTGTTAAATTAGCATTGACTGATTTTCTAATTAAAACCTTTTTCTTAAGAAATAAGCAAGGAAATGATAAGGCAATTTTGAAAACATAGTTAGCCAAGAGCCAAAAAGCTACCCTGATAAAAATATCCAATTTTTTTGGCAGCCCATCTTTGAGCCATAAAAGCATGAAAATTTTTTCTCTACCCTAAGCTAAGCATAAAGGCAAAAATCCTATCCTACCTGCATGTTCATTTTGAAAAAGAGCATAAAATATTTTTTCTCAAAAGGAGATGAAACAAATGGAGGCAGTAGAAGAAAATGCAAAAAGAAGAATAGTAAGCTCTCCAAAAAGGTATAAAAGAGCTGGAGGAAAACAAAGGAAAAGTCTGAAGTTTCAATGCAAAGAAGAAGCCTTCTAAATTGTTAAATAAATTAACCAAAAGCACTTATGCTCTTCTTTGAACATGCGTTTTGAAACCAAGAAAAACCAAAGATTCTTGTCAACCCAGCCTCATTACATCCTTAAAAGACCTTTTGATCCTTGCTATTCATTTGAATTTTGGTTTTACTAGAAATGACGGCCAATGTTAACTGAGCAGTTCTAATGATGGATGAGCGAAACAGACACCTGATAAGAAATAACGAGAGTTCTCTATTCTTACAGCAATGGGTTACATGCTTCATGAACAAGGTAATGGTGCATTACATTTTAAGGAATTGGTATCATTTGCCTAGACATCAACTCAGATTATTGTCTTTTAAACTTTTTGTCTGCAACAGAAACTCAGATTTTTGAATGCTTGATTCCCTTTCCAAAATTTCTTTTTACTTGAGGACAAGCAAAAATCTAGGTTGGGGAGAGTTTGATGAGTGCTTATTTTATGATTAAATTCATGACTCAATTAGACCCATTTTCTGAATAACTTAACAAAATTGATAAATAATTGAGCATGATTTTGATTATAAAGAGAGTATTAAGAAAAGAAGCTTGAAATTTGAAAATCAGTGAACAAATTGTCAAAAGCCTTGAAGAAACAAAGAGCATCAAGCAAGGACACTTGAGCGTGGTACACTACACGCCTGAGCGTGGAGGAAACAAAAGCTTACGTTGTCCATACACCCAAGTGAAATAATGAGGAACACACCAACAGCCTCTCACGCTTGAGCGTGAGCCCGAGCTCGCTCAAGCGTGATTTCATGCATGACTGACGCTCAAGCATGACAACATGGAGCTCAAGCGTGACAACATGGAAGAGGGAGTAGCATCAGGGTCATCTCACGCTCAAGCGTGGGAAGGAGCCGCTTGGGCATAAAATCGATCCCGCTTGAGCGTGGCTTGAGCGTGGCTTGAGCGTGGAATACATCTGTTAGATAGAGGAGCTCGCTTAAAGCGTAACAGGCCCAGCTTGAAGCGAAGGATCAAGCATATGCCAAACAAAGGAACCACGCTTAAGCGTGGTCAAGAAAGCTCAAGCGCAAGACAATCAAAAAGCATCAGAGCCCTTCACGCTTGAGCGTGACCATCAAGCTCAAGCGTGACTCACACAGCATGGGTTTCTTAATTCTTTATTCACCTATGATGCGATGCAAACTCATCCACTTTCTTCTGTTTCCACCAGTCTCTGAAAGATGCCGCATGGGTTCTACGCAAGTGGGCAAGAGAAGCTGAACCAAAACTCCTATAAATCAAGCTGCAAACAGAGCACAGAAAAAAGGACATCATACATCAGATTCATCCTCTGTATTTTCATTCACACTTTCCATTTTCTATTTTCATTCCTTTGATGGTGAAAATGCAAGGCATGAGTAACTAATCTCCCTTATGGGATTGGCTTTAATCCATTCAACACTGAAGTAATGCTGTTGTAAGTTTTTATTGAGTAATGAGATTTGATAAGTTTCTGTATTTCCTTCTGCGTTTAATGCCTGAAAGTACTTGATCACTATTTTCTTGTTCTAAGTTTTCTCAAGTATGCTGGGAAGTGACTTTTGAAAGCAGAATCTGAAAGAAATACTTGTTGTGAGTAGGTAGCCAGGGATGGCGTCTAACGGAATAAACGTCAAAACAATCGATCGATAATGCTGGAATGATTTCCAAAGTGACTGAGGGATCAGCGGTTTGAAAATCATTCTTATGAATTTTGTAGTCGAGGGATCGATACAAATGACTTTGATTGTGACGTAGAACTTATCTTTTCGATTTACTTATATGAAAACTTATGCAGCTTACAGAGGTGAAGATATGATGAAGCCAATCCCTGTTTTACAAAAACTGATTTTTCCAACATCATTTACTGTTATCTTTTGCAAGTGCTATTCTCTGTTATTTGTTATTTACTGTTTCTTGTTCAACAACATTCACAGCAAATCTAAACAAAAACTTTCTGCCTAATCAATTCAAACTAAGATCTTCATTCTAGCGCCTCCTCAGTGGAATGACAACTATACTATATTACAACTTCTGTGTTTAAACTTGGCACATTCATTTCATTGAGTTCATATTATACAAACTTGATTCTCTCTCATTGAACTCATTCATACCACACCCCCATCAAGAAATCCTCATCAGCTCTTATCTGATGTTAATCCTTTAGAATAGAATAGAATCCCTTGGGGCTGGGAAACATGGCAATATGTTTGTAAATATTGATATACACTCTTATATATATATATGGTTATGTTTATGTTGTGCTGCATGTTATACCCTCCTGTGCGTGATGTTTGATTGGTATATATGTTCATGTTCATCCGAGTATGTAGGAATGGAAAGACTTAGTATGGAGGGAGTCAAGATACGATCTAGAGAGTGAATTCGTGATCCTGTTGCAGAGTGGGGAAAGCTTTAGGTGTTCTGAGGGGATGAGGGTATACCATTCCGAATGGGGATTGACGTAGTAGATTCCCAATTGATAAACTGTTACGATTCAAAGTAGAATAGCCGAATCATGCTTTCGAGTAAGGACTAGCCGAGAGAGTGTTTTCCGACTAGAGAGCAATCCACCCGATTCCGAGTGTAAACCGTATAGAGAAATGGTAGAAGACTAGGGAGCCCTTGAAGGGAGGTTAAGTTAGCGCGAGCACTAGGGTAGGAAGGACTATACTTGCCGAGCGAGAGATGAGTGAAATACCGAGGGGTAGATAATTGAGGAGCTGTCCGAGTGAAGATACCCCTGGTTTCTGAATGGAATAGCCTACGTTCCCCGAGTGAACTGTTGTGTGGCATGATGGACAAATAGAGAACTAAGTTATGGGGGTGCGAGTTTGGGGTCGAGAGGAGAGAGTCCCTTTATCGAGCGGATTTAGGAATAAAATCCGAGTAGACTTAGGAATGAAATCCTAGTGAATTAGGCCTTTACCGAGTGAACGATTGCACTGATACTGAGCGAGTGTACGTTATTCCTTTGGGCTCGCTCGAGCATTGCTGGGCTCCGCTGGAGGGCTTTCGTTTGGCTCTTGTCTCCCCTTGCTTTCCGTTCCCTCCTCCTTCTTGTTGTATCGGGTTATTTGATTTGGGGCGGATTTTACAGGCCTTGCTAACTCAAAAATTTGGAAAAATTTCCCTGTTGGTTTTAATTACTTAGTTAGAATTAGGGTGTTACATTTTGGTATCAGAGCAGACCGAAAGGTCCAAGGCCAATGTATGCTTACCGAGTGTAAGCAGTTGCGTGCATTGTGACCGAGTGGTCATCATTATTATGATATTTGTGAAACTTGATTGATATTGTAGTATTAAATTGTGGATAGGAGGTTGTCTCCCTCATCGTCCGACTGATTGTATGGCATATAGAAATGGTATAATGTGTTAAAGTTACTGAATGTTAGGCTGTGATCCGATCGGTAGTAAGTAGCTTCGTAAACTTATCCTTGAAAGGGCTGTGAATTTCAGGATAAGAGATGACGAGTCGTCAAAGTATGGAGGCCATAGCCATAACCTTTCAATGCTTTGCTGACGTGTTTGAGAGGCAGGGCCAGCCTCGAACTGAGGATGGTCAAGTGCTGGACCGCTTCCTGAAGAGGAAGCCGAGAGAATTTCTGGGAGGACGTAACCCTGAGGCAGCTTATAAATGGACTCAGGAGATGGAAAGGATTTTTGGGGGTCTTCACTGTACTGAGGCCCAGAAGGTAGAATGTGCAGTGTACATGCTGCGGGAAGAGGCGGAAAACTGGTGGAGGATAGCTAGAAACCGGTTCCCTGACGATGATACTCAGCTGACCTGGAACGATTTCAAGACATGCTTCCTAGAAAAGTACTTCCCCGACACAATCAGGAGTCGGAAGGAACTGGAATTCATAGAATTGAAGCAAGGGTCCATGACTGTGGAAGAATATGCGACGAGATTTGAGGAGTTGTGCCTATTCTACCCACCCTTCCAACAACCGGGGACGGAGAATTCGAAGTGCCTAAAATTTGAGAATGGATTGAGGTCAAATATTAAGAGAGCTTGTAGATACCATGAGATTAGGAGTTTTCCTGCGTTGGTGAATAAGTGTAGGATATTTAAAGAAGATGACAAGGCCCACTCGGGCCAGAGCAGCAGAGCCAATCCCTTCTTGAGACCCCAACAATCACACATTAAGAGGACAAGCAACGCTAGGAGTACTGGACCTTCCTCTAATTTTAGAGGACGAGGGAACCGTGGGGGTCGTTTCGGGGGTCGCTCCAGAAATGGTAGATGTTTCAGATGTGGAGGTAATCACTTTGCTCGGGAATGTGATATTGGAAACGATGTTGTATGCTTCCACTGTAACGAAAGGGGGCATGTTCGCCCCGACTGTCCGCAACTGCAACCAGAGGGCGGCCATGCACGTCGTGGGGGTTTCCGTGTAGGGGGACGCGGAACCACTAGTGGAGGAAATGATGGTAGAGGCAACGGAGCAAGGAGCAACATGATGGCTACTACAAGTAACCGAGGGAGAAATACCGACCAACCGGTGGTGGGAAGAGTCTACGCCATCAACGCGGAGGATACTGTGCAAGCGAATGATTTGGTACAATGTAAGTGTTCACTCGGTAAATATACACTTAATGTAGTTTTCGATTCGGGAGCCACCCATTCTTTTATAGCTGATGAGTGTGTGAGACATTTAAAGTTGCCGACTATGTGTATGGATTGGACCTTGGAAGTGGCCAATCTGACTGGCACTAAGGTGTTGACATCATCAATGTGCAAAGATATAATGTTTGTGTTGTACGATCGGAGTTTTACCTTCGACCTGGTGTGCGTGCTTCTAAAGGACCTCGATATTATACTCGGCATAGACTGGCTTTCAGCCAACAAGGTGTTAGTGAATTGCAGGAACCGGAGGATAATCCTCCCGAGGCAGAACAATGAAGATTACACGGCACAAGGTACAGCTCAACTGTTTATGATGCTTTGTTTAACCGAGGGCGAGAGTAGAGTCCGAGTGAACGAGATTTCGACTATTTGTGAATTCCCAGAGGTGTTTCTGGAGGACGTGTCGGGCGTTCCTCCGAGTAGAGAAGTCGAATTCTCTATAGACCTGATCCCTGGAGCCGAGCCAGTCTCCAGTGCACCTTATAGAATATCCCCAACCGAATTGGCCGAGTTGAAGAAGCAGGTAGATGAGTTGCTCGGAAAACAATTCATTAGGCCGAGTGTGTCACCTTGGGGCGCACCGGTGTTACTTGTTAAGAAGAAGGACGACAGCATGAGACTTTGTATAGATTATCGACAGCTAAACAGACTCACGATTAAGAATCGGTACCCGTTGCCCAGGATTGATGACTTGATTGACCAACTACGTGGAGCCTTAGTTTTCTCGAAAATCGACCTACGATCAGAATACCACCAAATCCGGGTGAAGGACTCGGATATTCCAAAGACTGCCTTTAGGACTCGGTATGGTCACTACGAGTATGTAGTGATGCCATTCGGTGTGACAAACGCCCCTGCTGTTTTCATGAATTACATGAACAACATATTTCACCCATATCTTGACCGATTCGTAGTAGTTTTTATTGATGATATCCTAATCTATTCCAAGACCCCTGAGGAGCATGAAGAACACCTCCGAGCGGTACTTCAAGTGTTGAAGGAGAAACAGTTGTTTGCAAAGCTTTCAAAATGCGATTTCTGGATGGATAAGATCCACTTCCTCGGGCATGTGATTTTAGAGGAAGGTGTCTCGGTGGACCCTTCGAAGGTGGCAACTATAATGGCATGGGAGAGGCCCAAGTCGGTCTCAGAGGTAAGAAGCTTTATGGGCCTGGCCGGTTATTATAGAAGGTTCATTGAGGGTTTTCTAAGATGGCCTTGCCACTGACCAAATTGACCTGGAAAAATGTTCCCTTCGTATGGAGTCCCGAGTGCGAGAGCAGCTTCCGAGAGCTGAAGGACAAGTTGACGACTGCTCCAGTGTTGGCATTACCTAATTTTCAAGAGAGCTTCGTGGTTTATTATGACGTGCCAGGACTCGGATTAGGATGTGTGCTAATGCAGAATGACCGAGTGATAGCATATGCCTCTCGGCAATTAAGACCTCACGAACAGCATTACCCAACCCATGATTTAGAGCTGGCAGCTGTGGTTTTTGCATTGAAAATATGGAGGCATTACCTGTATGGTTCTAAATTTGAAGTTTACAGCGACCACAAGAGCCTCAAATATTTATTTGACCAGAGGGAGCTGAACATGAGGCAGAGGAGATGGATATAATTTTTAAAAGATTATGATTTCGAGCTAAAATACCATCCGGGTAAGGCAAACGTTGTTGCCGATGTGTTGAGTCGGAAATCCCTTCATATAGCAGTGATGATGGTGAGGGAGGTGGAGTTATTGGAACAGTTCTGAGACATGAACTTGCATGTTGACATCCCCTCTTCTCGGAAAATGACAATCAGTACACTAAGGATTGCTAGTGAATTCCTAAAATCTGTATATGAACAACAGCAGTCAGACTCCTACTTGGCTGAGATGAAGGAAACTCAGGCCAAAGGAAAGGACTTATCCTTGACCGAGGGATCGGACAGAATTTTCCGAGTGAAAAACCGAATATACGTACCGAGTGGAGGAGAATTAAGAAGAATGGTACTTGATGAGGCTCACAAGAGTCTGCTTAGTATCCACCCAGGTACCACGAAGATGTACCACGATTTAAGAACACAATTCTGGTGGCCCGGATTAAAGAGGAATATAGCAGAATACATGGCTCGGTGTATTACCTGTCAGAAATCGAAAGTGGAGCACCAGAAGCCGCATGGTGCATTGCAACCCCTGGAGATTCCCGTGTGGAAATGGGACTCAATTGCCATGGACTTTGTCATGGGATTGCCAAAAAACTGAGCGAGCCACGATGCGATTTGGGTCATTGTTGACCGACTGACAAAGAGTGCACACTTCCTACCTGTGAATATGAAGTACCCGTTACATAAATTAGCTCGGATGTACATCCACGAAGTTGTCCAACTGCATGGTATACCGACTTCTATCGTGTCGGACAGGGATCCTAGATTCACGTCTCGATTTTGGACCAGTCTGTACCAAGAATTGGGTACGAAGCTTTGGCTAAGTTCTTCCTACCACCCCCAATCGGATGGACAATCCGAGCGAACGATTCAAAGCCTGGAGGACTTGCTAAGGGCGTGTGTGTTGGAGCACGGTGGGGATTGGGAGCGGTACCTTCCCCTGATCGAATTTACGTACAACAATAGCCACCAAAACAGTATTGGTATGGCACCCTACGAAGCACTATATGGTCGAAGATGCCGAACCCCACTCTGCTGGTCGGAAACGGGTGAAAATTTACTGCTAGGACCGGAAATTGTGAGGCAAACATCAGAACAGATTCAAATGATAAGGGAAAAGATGAAGGCGTCTCAGGATAGGCAGAAGAGCTACCATGACAAACGAACCAACCCATTAGAGTTTTCAGTCGGAGACAGAGTGTTTTTGAAGACTTCAACGAGTAAAGGAGTCGGCCGAGCCTTGAAGAGCGGAAAGTTGAGCCCCCGATACATTGGGCCTTATGAAGTGTTGGAATGAGTCGGCTCCATGGCGTACCGGATAGCACTACCGACTCACTTATCCCGATTGCATAACGTGTTTCATGTGTCGCAACTAAGGAAATGTCTACATGACCCCGCCCATTCAATGCCAGATGATAAAGTGGAGATTAAGGAGGACCTGACCACTGTAACTATATGGATTAGAATCGTGGACCGATCGGTAAAGCGTTTGAAGAGCAAGGACGTACAATTGGTTGAAGTAGAGTGGCAGCAAGGCGGGACTACCTCTTGCACCTGAGAACGCGAAGACGCCATGAGGCAGCAATACCCCGAGTTGTTTACCAAGGTGAGTCACCGAGTGAATTTCAGGGACAAAATTCTTTTGAGGGGGGGAGAACTGTAACATCCCAGTTTTGAAATTGAATACCGAATGAAAATAACCATTAAGACCTTGATTTCAAAGAAGGAAAAATTGACTGTTAACTTAATCTATGAAATAGTGGCAAATTAATTAAGCTTAGTTGGTAAGAGGTGGCTGCTTCCGATTGGGAATCACGTGAGTGGGACTGCAATTCACGTTTTCCCATCCCACTCTCCTTCCCTTCCTCGTGCACGCATATGCTTATATATGTGTCTTTGATCATTGGAGTTATGCATCTTCGTTAGACTTCTTCTCTTCTCTTCTTTCTCTCCTCGTACACTTGATGCTAAAATCCCGAGCCATTAACTTGATGCTAAAATCTCGAGCCATTAACTTGGTGCTAAAAATCTTAGTAAAACAAAATATGACTCTCGGATTTACACTTATGGCAAGCGCACCAGTCGTTAAAATTGTAGAATATTTGATCGTCCCATAGGGATTGTGGTAAGTACCTCAATCTAGGACTAGTACAAGCTAAGCCAATAGAAAATACATGAAGTTCATTCGGTTTTTATGGTTTTGGTGTTTTCTAGTTGTTTTTGGTATTTTCAGAAACAGAGTTAAGATGAATGTGAAAAGTGATTAAAAGAAGACAGGTCAGGATTGCTTCAGTTCACAATTTCATCAAGAAACATGCAATTAAGGTATAATCAAACTTCATAATCCAGAGGACAATCCGCTTGTGGTTATTCCCTAATTCCTTAGGTGAAAAACACTAATCCTTAAGCAATGAACCTTAATTCCTTAAGTGCTCGATTAACCTAAGAATCTAATGCGAAATTGGAGGTTGAACTCTAACTATTCACCTAAATTGATTAGGCCTGAACTAGTTAGAAAGCTGGAAGTTACCTAAGCTTCAACCATGATTCCTCACTAGCGAAGTTCTTCATCAGTTCTGGATTTGTCAATCCAGCAATTCTGCTCCACTCCTCAGCTTGTTCGCCTCAGGATCTAGAAGTCGATCTCCTTGCTCACAGCTTCAAGACTCCATTGCCAACCTTCGCAATCCCAACCTTAGGGAGTTAGAACTCCATTGACTTCGGTTCCATCGAAGGATTGTGGAACGTCATGGAGGAAAGGATTAGAGAGAGAAAAATGTGTAGTGAGATGTTCGAAGTGTTTAATGAATGTTCTCCGTTCTGTTATTTCGTATCTGTGAATGCGTGTCCCCTTTTTATAGAATATGTACAACCTATATATATGTTTCTACCTAACTAACTAACTTAACTGATAACTTAGAAAACTTAAGTTATTGTCTAAACTAACTAATTACAGATCAGCTCCTAACAGGATCCAGCTCATCCTTAGCTAAGTTACAGCACAGCACCAGCTAATTGACAGCTTACTACTTAAGTTACTAAGGTACAAGTAGAAGAGACGGCAATGGAAGCGGAAACAGTACTGCACCGAGTGTGTATTGTTGGAGGGAAGAAACAGGGTTTAAGTTACTGCTTTTACGCTTCAGCTTGCTGGGTTTTCGCTTGAGCGGATTAATTCACGCTTGGGCGAGCTCGGGAATTGCACTGCAGTGTTGCTTTTTCGCTTAAGCGTTATGGCGAAGCTTGGGCGAGAGGGTACTTTGAAATTACGCTTGAGCTAGTTCTGCTTTCGCTTGGGCGAATTAAAAATATGTACTGCAAAATGGCTTTCTCGCTCAAGCGCGATAGAGAAGTTTGGGTGAATCCTTGACCCTCGCTTGAGCGAATTTAACTCTCGCTTGAGCGGATTAATTATTCAATCGGTATTCTGAAATTGGCGCTTGGGTTCTTCATATAATATTCCGAATCCTTGTTTTCTTTTGGAGTCAGTGTCTTTGAAGTCTTACTCAGTCGGATTTGTGAAGTCTTACTCGGATTTTCCAAATCTCGCTCGGCTTTTAGGAATTTCACTCGGATTTTCCTTCTTAGCTTAAGCACAACCTGTCCCTGCACCAATAAACAACTGATTGCCTAGCAATTGTATGCTGGCTGCTTGGTGATATTATAAACAATCATAAAATCTTAACTAATTTTTGTTTTTAACCGGTTTCTTACATAAATAACATACTTTTAAAATAAATAACTAAAACACAAATTATTAACAAATTATTAAATAATGTAATCAAAACTAAACAATAATTAATAAATTATGTTAAATAAAAGGTGGAATAATTAAGTCTTTTCAAGACTTATCACATGCCTAAACTTAAATCTTGCTTGTCCTCAAGCAAATATTAAGACTTATTAACTAACAGCATTTGATCAACACAATCAACCTTTCCCTAACTTAGTTCATGCTATAATTATTGAATACCGATCATGCTTTCTTCTCGTAATTTCTAAAAGTATAAAAACTTACACCTCCTTTGGGAGACAAGCTGCTGATGCTTTCCTCTCTGGTCGGTGTTTAACTCTTCTCTTGGTGTATAGGGTAAATAAATTGCACTCATCATCTACATACTTGTTAGATCAACATAGGCTTGCAACAGTTCTACACGTCATGCCACATGCCAACACAATCGGATCAGTAAGGGCTTTTTAAGCTTATAATGAGGCTGGGCTACAGGCTCAATTATTGTTTTTCGAGTGAGTGTCGGGTTACAGGATGTATCCACTGATGCCTTGACTCAATTTTTAGCTTAACTGCCGCTTCCTTAGCAAGCTCCATTATTTTCCGAGTGAATGTTAACTTAACACTTTTGGTGCTTTGCACCTTCTTTTTCTTTTTAGTCCTTCGGACTTTTCCTTTTCTTTTCTTCTTTTCCATCTTTTTCCAGATCACATATTTTTATTTTTATTTTTTTTAAATCGGTGTATTTCTTTCAATCGGTGCTTTGCATCTTTTTCCTCTTTCTGACTTTGTTCATTTTTCTCTCGGCTTTGCCTTTCTTCCTTTCATTTGTCAAGATACTTACCCATAATTTAGGTCGGAGTGTGTCCTTAATTACTGTTAGGCACACTCTTCATCCCCAAACTTAAAACTTGCTAGTCCCTAGCAATAAGTAAGAACCGAGCAACTCATCAGTGGAACATCCAGGGGTAACTTAGTCAGGTTTTTCTAGATAGATGAGCTTGTAACGTTGGGTGAATAAACAGAATAAAAGGGTCTCAGGCTCAAATTTTTGGGTCAAAGGATTTAAATATATTAGGAAGGTTACTTTTTGGCCCTGGCTAAATTAACAAAGAAGGCCTTCATCATTTCCGATTGGCTGGCATACAAACAATTAGCAAGTACTGAAGCAAATTCTGTCTCACTAACTAGCATGCAAGTTCACTCGGAGAAGAATAAAACAGGCTCAAAAGCTATGAATATAATAGTTAATCAGCCAGTCATGTCCCCAAACTTAATGTAAGATCATACATTCAGATTGCTAACTAGCATACCGAGTAAACAATTAATTAATGATGAAAAATAGTTATGGGCAGATATGATGAGTTAAACAAAACCGATCAATTAATTTATCCAACTAAGCTTAAGAATCAGCAACTTTTAAATTATTAAGATGGATTGAAAGAAACAATAAACATAATTTAGCAATTAGTAAGTCAGAATATTAATTAAGGAATGAGTCGGAAAGATACTTCCCTTTTTACCTGAGTGGCTGTGGATGGGAAACACATAGTCGGATTGGGACGCATAGATTTTACCAATACATACGAAAAACCGAATAAAACAAACAAATTTAACAAGGAAAGAAAGTTTCATTACAAATCAAATAAAAGCACATTCATTGTTCAGGAAATAGTTTAGAATAATATCAAGTTAATTACATAAAAACATCATAATAATACGTAGTAGCAACTCAAGCATCCTGATCTTCATTCTATTTGTCCTGCTCTGAAGGTAGTGAGAGGTCAGCTGCTTGGGATATGTCCTCAGAGGGAATATTGAATCCAATGGAAGCTAACCACTCATCTCTATCAGGTGGGGCTCCCATTTCTGCCGTGTGCTCAACCCTCAGTTTCGTGGCAATCTTCCTGAGCATGAGATCGTGGTTCAAGACCCGATCATAAATTCTAAGTTGCATCTTCTTCATGACCTGTAATTCCTGTAACACCATAAAAATGTCAGAAGAAGAAGAACCAGCTCCTGCAGATTGCTTGGGACGCTCGGACTTCTTGGTTGTAAACTTTACAACATGATCTTCAGCAGCTTTAACACTTTCAACTTCTGGCAATTCATTCCTCTCAACTGCAGGGGATGCATTCCTTTGAAGTAGAGGAGATACATTCCCTTCAGCTAGACTTTGACTGGGCATATGTTCAGAAGAATCAGATATACTTATGGTTGCTACTTCCCTTTCGTTATCTATTTGTTTTCTCCTCACACTTCCTTCTACAAAATTTGGTCTAGGTTTTTGCAGGAGTCTCTGTGGTCCTCTTTTCATGATTAATGTTAAAAGAATGATGATAAATAACCTAAATAAAAAAAATAAGAACAGAAATCCAAAAGAAGTACAACAAACCAAAACTGTGAGATGCATGGCTTATGAACAGTGGAAAAACAATAACAATGAAACAAGAAGATAATAAACACGAACTTAGAAGTGCACGAAATAAGTGAAAGAAGTGGAAAGATGATACCTTTCTTAGAAACCAGAAAATGTCTTTTCGTCTTCAGCCCAAGTTCAGCATAGGTACTTAGGGTTTGGAAGCTGAAAGGTTTTTATACTGTTGAATTCATTTTCCAAGAAACGCGTAAATGTGTTTCAGCTTTATTTATTACTTAATTATTATTATAATATATATATATTATTGTTATTTATTATTTATTATTTTCTTTTAATACACTCATATACTGGATAGGTAGAAGATCGAGTAAGAGTGGGAAGTGATGCCAAGTGGACACCAGAGAATGGAAGATGAATAAATGAACAAACGATAAGAAAGAATGGGCGAATGAAAACTATAAGTAAATGAACGAGTGAGTAAAACAATGAATGCGTGAAAGATTCGTGAATGAATACAGGATCCCGAGTGAATGAAACACTGAATGGAAAAGATCCTGAATGAATAAAGGACGAACGGATATAAGAATGAGTGAAAGAATGGATGAATGAAATAGAGCGTATGAGAGACGAGTGAACCACTATAGTGAAACACGAGTGAATAGAAAAGCGATGGAAAGAGATTACGTAAATGAGTGAAAAGAGTGAAATGATAACGACCGAATGAGTATGGAGAAAGATACCGAGTGATAGAGATCCGAGAAATGAAGAGTGAACAAAATGAATGAACAAGACGAATGCACAAGGGGTCGAGTGAATGGAGAGACTGGGGAAATGAAAAACGAGTGGCTGAGGGAGGTAGAAATAATGAATTACAATCAAATTGAAGTGAATGAAGGAAACGAGTGGTTGGAAAGAATAGATGAAAAGATTTCGAGTCAATGAAATGAGTGAAAGCTAGACTGACTGGATGAAGGAGAGGAGTTAATGCACAAGCCAGAGGAAGAATAAATGGAAAAATGAATAATACATTACCGAATGAATAACATCGAGAAAGGAGTCGGTCGAAGAAATGAAAGAATTTGAATGAGACTGAAAGGATGAAAAACCGAGTGATGCGAACACCGGGTGAATGAAAAACTAAATAACAGGAAACTGGGTACAGGAAATACGAATGTGACAATTACGAATGAAAAACGAGTGGATGAAGAAGGAAAATACAGCATGAGAGAATCAATAAAGAAAGTAAGTGAAATGAAACAACAAGTAAATGAATACCGAGTAGAGTATACCGAATACTCTAATGAGAAATTGAATGAATGAAAAAGGAACAGTAAAAAGAGACGCATGAAAGGAATACCGAGTGATAGAGGTCGGGCAAGAGAATGAGAGAAAGCCGAGTGGATGAATGAAAAACCGAAAGACCGAGTGAAATGGATACAGAACTAATTATGATGAGTGAGGAATCTGAGTGATAAAAGGCCGACTGAAATAAGTCGCCTTTTACCATCTGACCCGTTTATTAAATCAACTTAATCAGAAATCCTTCAAAGTCTTTCTTTTTATTTGCATCACGAATTGAAATTTTATTGAAAAATGACGAGTGAAGTTCAGTCGGGAAGAAGGGTTAAGAACAAATAACAATTATCCGAGTGTACTATTCCCACTCAAACTTAGTAAATTTTCGCTTAAGTGCGAAACAACAATCAGCAGTGTCTCGCTTCAGCTACAAGTGCTTCGCCTGAGCGAAATAGAAGAATCAAACTCGGACTTCCTTCTTCAAACTTCACAAACTTTATTCACTAAATTTTTTGTTTTCTTTTTTTTTTATTCATTCCGACTCAAGGTTCAAAATAATACAATCGGAACGTAGGGATGCCTCCCTAGAGCGCTTCTTTAAGGTCACTTGCTTGACCTTATGGCATCTAAGAAGATGCTTGCAGTAACAAGGAGGTTTTCTGCCTATCAAACTCTCCTCCAAAGTAGAGTTTGAGTCGCTGGCCATTTACCTTAAAAATCCGATCAGTAGTCGGGTCTTTCAGTTCTACTGCACCATGAGGAAAAACCTCATTTACACTAAAAGGCCCCGACCACTTCGATCTAAGTTTTCCAGGGAAGAGTCTCAGTCGGGAATTGAATAATAACACCTAATCATCCTTCTGAAACTCTTTCTTACTAATTCGCTTATCGTGCCATTTCTTTGTTTTCTCCTTATAGATGGAGGCACTTTGATAAGCGTTGAGTCGGAACTCCTCTAATTCATGGAGTTTCAAAACTCTTTCCTCCTGAGATTGGTCACAGTCCATGTTTAATAGCTTTGTGGCCCACCACGCCTTATGTTCCAACTCCACAGGGAAATGACAAGCCTTACCGTATACTAATTGATATGGGGACATGCCAATCGGAGTTTTAAACGCTGTTCGGTAAGCCCACAATGCATCATCTAATTTTACCGACCAATCTTTTCTAGATTTTCCGACCACTTTCTCTAAGATTCTTTTGATTTCTCTATTTGACAGCTCGACTTGTCCACAAGTTTGTGGATGGTAAGGAGTCGATATCTTATGTAACACCTTATAGTGACACAGGGCTTTTTCCATTATCTTATTGCAAAAATGTAAACCCCCATCACTAATAAGTATTCTCGGAACTCCAAACCTAGAGAAAATATTCTTCTTTATGAACCTAAGCACCACATGTGCATCATTGGTTCTGGTCGGAATTGCCTCCACCCATTTGGAGACATAGTCTATAGCAACAAGTATATATTCGTTGGAGAACGACTTAGGAAAGGGTCCCATAAAGTCGATACCCCAAACGTCATATAATTCCACAATTAGAATATTTGTCAAAGGCATACCAGCTTTAGCAGAGAGATCTCCGCTCCTTTGACATTTATCGCACCTTTTGACATATTCTTTAGCATCTTGAAAGATAGTTGGCCAATAAAAGCCACTCTGTAAGATTTTTGCTGCTGTACAGGAGGCACCATGATGACCTCTATAATAGGAGTCGTGGCAATGCCACAAGAGCCTTTCTTGCTCAGATTCAGGCACACACCGTCTGATCAATCCATCTACTCCTATTTTAAACAGAAATGGATCATCCCAAAGGAAGTTTTTACTATCATGAAAGAATTTTTTTCTCATTTGGGATGTCCAACCATCAGGTACCACCGAGGCACTTTTAAAGTTGACCATATCAACATACCATGGCCCGGTGATAATTGCCATCAACTTCTCATCTGGAAATTCTTCTTTTATTAAAACAGAATCCGATTCACCTTCCAGATGAGACAGTTGGTCGGCAACTGAGTTCTCTACTCCCTTTTTATCTCGTATTTCTAAATCAAATTCCTGGAGTAACAGAACCCACCTGATCAGTCTCGGCTTGGATTCTTTCTTAGCTAGTAAATACTTGATTGCCGAGTGGTCTGTATATACAATAACCTTGGCCCCAATCAAGTAAGCATGAAATTTATCAAATGCATACACCACGGCAAGCATTTCTTTTTCAGTAGTGGTGTAATGTATTTGATTTTCGTTCAATACTTTACTAGCATAATAAATTACGTGAGTCAATTTTCCTATTTTCTGACCCAATACAACTCCGACTGCAAAGTCACTTGCATCACACATTAATTCAAACGGTAAAGACCAATCAGGTGCTGCAAGGATCGGAGCTGAAATCAAACTTTGTTTTAATTTTTCAAAAGCCTTGACACAGTTTTCATTAAACGCAAATACATGATCTTTCACAAGCAAGTCAATCAAAGGCTTAGCTATTTTTGAAAAATCTTTAATGAACCTTCTATAAAAGCCAGCACATCCTAGAAAACTTCTCACTCCTTTCACATTGATTGGAGGAGGAAGTTTTTCAATAATTTCTATCTTGGCTCGGTCCACTTGAATGCCCTCAGCAGAGATTTTATGGCCAAGGACTATCCCTTCCTTAACCATAAAATGGCATTTTTCCCAGTTAAGGACGAGGTTAGTTTCTTGGCATCTCACCAGCACCTTAGATAGGTTGCTGAGGCATGTATCAAAATTACTCCCAAATACCGAGAAATCATCCATGAACACTTCAATGAATTTCTCCACCATATCCCTAAAGATTGCCAGCATGCACCTTTGAAAGGTTGCTGGAGCGTTGCACAACCTAAACGGCATGCGCCTATATGTAAAAATTCCATAAGGACAGGTGAATGCAGTCTTTTCTTGGTCTTTTGGGTCAACCACAATTTGGTTATAACCCGAGTACCTATCAAGAAAACAATAGTACTCATGCCCTAACAACCTCTTGAGCATTTGGTCAACAAATGGCAGGGGGAAGTGGTCTTTCTGAGTGAAGTCATTCAGCCTTCTGTAATCAATACACATCCTTCAGCCTGTTGTGGGTCAGGTGGCAATAACTTCACCTTGGTCATTTCTTACATTCGTCATTCCTCCCTTCTTGGGCACCACTTGGACCGGGCTGATCCAAGTGTTGTCCGAGATAGGATAAATGATTCCTGCATCAAGGAGCTTGACCACTTCCTTCCTTACCGCTTCCTTCATAATGGGGTTCAATCTGCGTTGTGTCTGTACTACAGGGGAATAGTCATCCTCCATCAGAATTTTGTGCATACAAAATGATGGACTGATTCCCTTCAAGTCAGAAATATTCCAGCCAATCGCAGATTCATGTGCCTTTAATACCCCAATTAGTTTATCCACATCCTTATCGTTTAAGTCGGCATTAATAATGACAGGATGTGTGTCGTCTTCTCTCAAGAAAACATATTTCAGATGAGAAGGTAAAGGTTTTAAATCACATTTTTCTTCAGAAAATTCCTTTCCTTTCTCAACTTCAGTAATTTTCAAATCATTTTTCTTTTCTTTTTCAAAATCATCTACTTCTAATACTTCCAGTAGGCTCAATATTTCTGAGTGAGAGTCATTTAACTCCTCAGTCTCAGAGTCAAAGTCATCCTCTAAAAAAGTTCGTAAAGCCTCTTCCTCAGTTTTTAAAAACATTAGAGTGTGGTAGCTTTTAATTTCTTCAACCATTAAACAATCCATCCTTTCAGTCGGATGATTCATGGAATTGAAGACATTAAAGGTTACCTGTTCCTCTTGAACTCTCAGCATGAGTTCACCCTTTTCTACATCAATTAATGCTCTGCCAGTAGCTAGGAAGGGTCTACCTAAGATTAAAGGGATCTCTCGGTCAGCCTCTATATCCAACACTATGAAATCTGCTGGGAAGATAAACTTATCTACTTTCACTAGCAAGTCTTCCAGTATCCCTTGGGGATATTTAATGGACCTGTCAGCCAACTGCAAGGACATGCGAGTCAGTTGCAAGTCATTAATTCCCAATTTTTTCATCAAAGATAGAGGCATCAGATTTATACTGGCTCCTAGATCACAGAGAGCACTTCCTACATGGATATCCCCAATTGCACATGGTATTGTAAAAGATCCAGGATCCTCTAGCTTTTAGGGAAGTTTCTTTTGAATGATTGCACTGCACTCTTGAGTGAGAGTAATCATTTCATCCCCCTTAAGCTTCCTTTTCTTAGATAATAATTTTTTTAAAAATTTTGCATAGGAAGGCATCTCCTGCAATGCCTCGGCAAAAGGGATATTAATGTGAAGTTTCTTGAAAACCTCTAAGAACCTAGCAAACTTCTGCTCCTCTATTTGCTTTTTAAACATGTGTGGAAATGGAGCATTCCTCAGTTTTTCAGGAGTAAGCTTAGAAGCTTCCTCCAGAATCAGATCAACCTTTTTCTTTTTCTTTTGATGGACTTTATTTTCTTTTTCTTTTTCTGTTTCATTTTTATTTTCTACTTTATTATTAACCTGCTCGGTTTCTTGTATTATTTCTTTTTCTTTTTCTGAACTTATTTCCTGACTCAGAGATGGAGAAATAATTTTTCCACTCCCAGTAATTATAGCCTTGCAATGTTCCCTTGGATTTACCTCGGTATCTCCAGGGAAATTGCCTACTTGCCTCTCAGCTAATTGTTTAGAAAGCTGTCCGACTTGATTTTCTAAATTTCTTATGGACGCTTCCTGATTCTTAAAACTGGCCTGAGTGTACTGAATAAACTGAGAAAGTACAATCTCAAGTTTGGATTTTTCTTTAATAGGGGGGTGAGAAGGTTGTTGTGGTCTATTTGTGGGTTGATTTGGTGGGATGTTCTGATTCAGATGTGGACCTTTCTGCCAGGAAAAAATGGGGTGATTCCTATAATTAGGATTAAAGGAATTAGAAGGATAATTCCTTTAATATTGTTGCTGCCCCATATAATTCACTTTCTCGGAAGGCACATTTGGATCACACAATCCATTCTCATGGTCTCCACCACAAAAGTCACAACTGATCATAGAAACTTGACTCGGATTTTAGAGTTCTAAAATTTGTATGCTTAGTTTCTCCAAAGCCTGAGTCATCAGTTTACTCTGAGCCAGGTAAGCATCTTGTGCTTCTAATTCTAATATCCCTCTCTTAGGGACTTGGCTCCTCTCACTAATCAAGCATTCATTAGAAGCCATAACGTCAATCAGCTCTATGGCTTCTTCAACAGTTTTTGTTGTTAGTGAACCTCCAGCTGAGGCATCAATCAGGACCCTGGTAGCTGGCCTGACACCATTATAGAAAATAGTTACCTGTTGCACATCAGAAATCTGATGATGAGGACATCTCCTTAAACTTTCTTTATACCGATCCCATGCTTCTATCAAAGACTCACCTTCTCTTTGTTGGAAACATGTGATTTCATTGCGCAACTTTGCATATTTAGAGGGAGGAAAATATTTAATCAAGAATTTTCGTTGCAAGTCCTCCCAAGTTGAAATACTGCCTCTCGGTTGACTCTGCAACCAGGCTTTTGCTCGGTCCCTTACAAAAAACGGAAACAATCTTAGTCAGATTGCCTCGTCAGGGACTCCATTCATTTTTACTGTGTCACAGATTTAGAGGAAAGTTGCTAGATGCAAATTTGGATCCTCAACCTCACTTCCTCCGAATTGTTCATTTCTTACCAACTGCAGTAAAGCTGGTTTTAGTTCGAAATTATTTGTTGAAATTGGTGGCCTAAGGATGCTAGATTGCGATCCTTCTTCAGTCGGCCTGGAGTAGTCACCTAATGTAACTCTCCTCTGTTCCATTTCTTTTTCTTCTTTTTTCTTTTTCTCTTTCCTTAGTCTACGTTCTAACAAGTCTATGTCAGGACCAAAGAAGAAAGGCTCTCCTCTACTCCTTGACTGCATACAACAAATGTCACACAAAAGAACAATTCACAGCTACGACTAAATCTCTGCGAAAATAACAAACTACTACTACTAAAAACAAAAGTGAAACTACGTATTAAATGCAAACAAAAGTAAAACGGTTCAGTCTAGTACCGGTCCAAGGATTGTTGATATTACTCAACAATCCCCGGCAACGGCACCATTAACTTGATGCTAAAATCCCGAGCCATTAACTTGATGCTAAAATCCCGAGCCATTAACTTGGTGCTGAAAATCTTAGTAAAACAAAATATGACTCTCGGATTTACACTTATGGCAAGCGCACCAGTCGTTAAAATTGTAGAATATTTGATCGTCCCACAGGGATTGTGGTAAGTACCTCAATTTAGGACTAGTACAAGCTGAGCCAACAGAAAATACATGAAGTTCATTCAGTTTTTATGGTTTTGGTGTTTTCTAGTTGTTTTTGGTATTTTCAGAAACAGAGTTAAGATGAATGTGAAAAGTGATTAAAAGAAGACAGGTCAGGATTGCTTCAGTTCACAATTTCATCAAGAAATATGCAATTAAGGTATAATCAAACTTCATAATCCAAAGGACAATCCGCTTATGGTTATTCCCTAATTCCTTAGGTGAAAAACACTAATCCTTAAGCAATGAACCTTAATTCCTTAAGTGCTCGATTAACCTAAGAATCTAATGCGAAATTGGAGGTTGAACTCTAACTATTCACCTAAATTGATTAGGCCTGAACTAGTTAGAAAGCTGGAAGTTACCTAAGCTTCAACCATGATTCCTCTCTAGCGAAGTTCTTCATCAGTTCTGGATTTGTCAATCCAGCGATTCTGCTCCACTCCTCAGCTTGTTCGCCTCAGGATCTAGAAGTCGATCTCCTTGCTCACAGCTTCAAGACTCATTGCCAACCTTCGCAATCCCAACCTTAGGGAGTTAGAACTCCATTGACTTCGGTTCCATCAAAGGATTGTGGAACGTCATGGAGGAGAGGATTAGAGAGAGAAAAATATGTAGTGAGATGTTCGAAGTGTTTAATGAATGTTCTCCGTTCTGTTATTTCGTATCTGTGAATGTGTGTCCCCTTTTTACAGAATATGTACAACCTATATATATGTTTCTACCTAACTAACTAACTTAACTGATAACTTAGAAAACTTAAGTTATCGTCTAAACTAACTAATTACAGATTAGCTCCTAACAGGATACAGCTCATCCTTAGCTAAGTTACAGCACAGCACCAGCTAATTGACAGCTTACTACTTAAGTTACTAAGGTACAAGTAGAAGAGACGGCAATGGAAGCGGAAATAGTACTGCACCGAGTGTGTGTTATTAGAGGGAAGAAACAGGGTTTAAGTTACTGCTTTTACGCTTCAGCTTGCTGGGTTTTCGCTTGAGCGGATTAATTCACGCTTGGGCGAGCTCGGGAATTACACTGCAGTGTTGCTTTGTCGCTTAAGCGTTATGGCGAAGCTTGGGCGAGGAGGGTACTTTGAAATTACGCTTGAGCTAGTTCTGCTTTCGCTTGGGCGAATTAAAAATATGTATTGTAAAATGGCTTTCTTGCTCAAGCGCGATAGAGAAGTTTGGGTGAATCCTTGACCCTCGCTTGAGCGAATTTAACTCTCGCTTGAGCGGATTAATTATTCAATCGGTATTCTGAAGTTGGCGCTCGGGTTCTTCATATAATATTCCGAATCCTTGTTTTCTTTTGGAGTCAGTGTCTTTGAAGTCTTACTCAGTCGGATTTGTGAAGTCTTACTCGGATTTTCCAAATCTCGCTCGGCTTTTAGGAATTTCACTCAAATTTTCCTTCTTAGCTTAAGCACAACCTGTCCCTGCACCAATAAACAACTGATTGCCTAGCAATTGTATGCTGGCTGCTTGGTGATATTATAAACAATCATAAAATCTTAACTAATTTTTGTTTTTAACGGGTTTCTTACATAAATAACATACTTTTAAAATAAATAACTAAAACACAAATTATTAACAAATTATTAAATAATGTAATCAAAACTAAACAATAATTAATAAATTATGTTAAATAAAAGGTGGAATAATTAAGTCTTTTCAAGACTTATCAACACTCTCTCTTCCCTTTTGTTGTTCGTCTTCCCCCTGTTTACTATTCTGTTCCTGAGAAAGCACGACGACGATACTGTAAAAGACTTGGAGTTCGTTCGGCCAAAAGACGAACAGCCCCTGTTTCACAGTGTAACTTCGACCAAGGAATCCAGAACGAGTGTGAGCCTGGGTGAGGCAATCAGACCAGTGTCAGGAAAACAGAGGAACCCCTCGAACTTTCTTCAGTAGGTAGGGGGCGCTTGCATTTCGAATGCATAGCTTGTGAATGGGTTCCGAGTGGTTTCTTATGCATGCATATGTGCTTAAGGGTATTTGTGATGAAATGTATATTTGATAGATAACTTTGTATACCGAGGCATGCTATGACTGAATCCGTTGGTAGATAGCTTGTAATTGATATATGTGCTTATAAGATACACCGTTGGATGTGGATGCATGCGTGTGTTATGAGACCGTGTGTGAATGCAGTACATACTCTCAAACTGTCATACTGAGTCTAGTTAAATATTTACATGTACATGCGTGAAGTGGAGACATATTGTGTGACTTCTGAGTGCTTTGTTTATGGAATAATGAGTAGATCCTGATTGCTATCCTATGTTGCCTTGCATGCGAGTGTTGAAAATGAGTCTGTGTTGTTATGAGATGACGACTGAATTGCATGCAGAGTATGGTTATGATAAATGAAAGGAGAAGTAATATTGTATTGGCAGACACACACAAAAGAATGTAATTAAAAGACCTTGAGTTGGACTTGAGGCAGTGCCGAGTGCACTAGCGTTGGACGCTTAAAGTCTTTAGTTGGACTCAAGCAAGCCACCGGGTTGGACTCGGGGCTGCCCGTAACACTGTCGTGGTCGCTTGGAGCGATTGTGTTACATGTGGGGGCAAACGGTTTGGTACCAGTAAAACGGCCGAACTAGCTTGGAGCTGGAGGAAAAAGGCTTGGAGCCTCTGTTGCAACGTAAAATTAATTAAGTGGGGGTCAGATCCGACTATAGTAGACTGGTGTGTACTGAATGTATATGTATACTCTTGTGCTATGATGAATTTATTGTGTTGCATGTGTATAGTGTAAGTCGGAAATGATATAATTTGTATAATGGAATGTTGCATGAATGAATTCTGATTGCATGGCACTATTACGAGTAGATAAACTAGAGAACAGTTAACGTTATGATTGCTTGAAATGTGATGTGGTATGGTGGGGAGCGCACGGGTTCCCAAGTCATTAACTGTCATTTTAAATGTAAAAGCTCACCCCTGCTGTGGCAATATTTCAGTGAACGTTCCTCAGAACTACGAGTAAAGTGGAGCTACGTACCAAGCGGGTTAGCTGTGCACTAAGGAACCATATATATATGTAGATACTGTGTATAATGTTTTGATTATGCCCTGGCCGGCTCTTATCTGATGTTAATCCTTTAGAATAAAACAGAATCCCTTGGGCTGGGAAACATGGCAATATGTTTGTAAATATTGATATACACTCTTATATATATATATATGGTTATGTTTATGCTGTGCTGCATGTTATACCCTCATGTGCGTGATGTTTGATTGGTATATATGTTCATGTTCATCCGAGTATGTAGCAATGGAAAGACTTAGTATGGAGGGAGTCAAGATACGATCTAGAGAGTGAATTCATGATCCTGTTGCCGAGTGGGGAAAGCTTTAGGTGTTCCGAGGGGATGAGGGTATACCATTCCGAATGGGGATTGACGTAGTAGATTCCCAATTGATAAACTATTACGATTCAGAGTAGAATAGCCGAATCATGCTTTCGAGTAAGGACTAGCTGAGAGAGTGTTTTCCGACTAGAGAGCAATCCACCCGATTCCGAGTGTAAACCGTATAGAGAAATGGTAGAAGACTAGGGAGCCCTTGAAGGGAGGTTAAGTTAGCGTAAGCACTGGGGTAGGAAGGACTATACTTGCCGAGCGAGAGATGAGTGAAATACCGAGGGGTAGATAATTAAGGAGCTGTCCGAGTGAAGATACCCCTGGTTTCCGAATGGAACAGCCTACGTTCCCCGAGTGAACTGTTGTGTGGCATGATGGACAAATAGAGAACTAAGTTATGGGGGTGCGAGTTTGGGGTCGAGAGGAGAGAGTCCCTTTACCGAGCAGATTTAGGAATGAAATCCGAGTAGACTTAGGAATGAAATTCGAGTGAATTAGGCCTTTACCGAGTGAACGATTGCACTGATACCGAGCGAGGGTACATTATTCCTTTGGGCTCGCTTGAGCGTTGCTGGGCTCCGCTGGAGGGCTTTTGTTTGGCTCTTGTCTCCCCTTGCTTTCCGTTCCCTCCTCCTTTTTGTTGTATCGGGTTATTCGATTTGGGGCGGATTTTACAGGCCTTGCTAACTTGAAAATTTGGAAAAATTTCTCTACTGGTTTTAATTACTTAATTAGAATTAGGGTGTTACACGAGTGGTATCTCGCTTGAGCGAAGGGTGTCCTGATAGCCTAAAAAGCATTATTCAAATTATTTCCTCTTTTCTTTATATTAAATCTTGATTCCAGACTACTTTATGAATACTTTGGGCATAAATTGGACTTCTTAATTCCAAGATGAGTGATCTCTTAAGAATCTAATTCTATAACATTTTTTTTACTCAAAATATTTTAATTATGGATTTCTTAAGAGTTAATACGATTAACTTACCTTCTCGTATCTTCACATATGAGATAGGTTGCTGATAGATCCAGGGTAGTAAATAAATAGCTTCACCACTTGTATTTTCATAAATCAATATTAACAAATCGTGAAAAATTTACCCCTATTTTTGGGGTGTCATAACCTGGTATCAGAGCATTATTAGCTCTGAGTTACTGTTATTAGCTGCTGTTATTACCAGAACATGATATAGGATTGATAAATGATTATTGTTGTTGATTGATTTGTGTATGAATTGATTATGGATTGAATGTGATTGTTATAAGTCCGACCAAGCTCTCTTTACACTATCCTCCTTCAATGATGAATCCTATGTATTATGAATGCATACTATGTTATGAGATGATGATGCTATTATATGGGCTTTAGTATGGATTGGTTGATATTGGACCCCATGGGGGAGGGCCATAACTTAATGTTTTATGATAAAGCACTATAGTGTAAGACTATAGAGAAATGTTATGAATGAGTTTACTGATGTTAGTTGAATTTTATGTTGTGATTTTAGATATTGTGATGGCCCGTCGTCGTCAAGATAATGATGACGCTATAGCTAGAGCCTTGAATCGTTTTGCGGATCTCCTTAAATCGCAAAACCATGAAAGACAAGAGGCGGAAAGACAACCTACTCCTGTTGTTTAAGGTACTCAGGGCCTTGATATGTTTCTAAAGCGAAAACCCACTGAGTTTCATAGTGGATTTAGGCCTGAGCAAGCCTATGGTTGGATCAGAAATGTTGAGCGGATCTTTGACAGTTTTGAATGCAATGAGCTCCAGAAAGTGGAGTATGCTGTCTTTATGCTGAGAGATGAAGCGGAGACTTGGTGGAGACTCGCCAAGAGTAGGATAAATGCTGCTGCAATTCCCTTAACTTGGGAAAACTTTAAACTTGAACTTATGAGGAAATATGTGCCCGAAAGTTATAAGAGCAAGAAGGAACTCGAGTTCATGGAACTCAGGCAAGGTGTGATGACGGTGGAAGAATATGCTTCCAAGTTCGAAGAACTTTGTGAATTCTACCATCCTTTTCAACAAGAGGGAACTGAAGTCTCGAAATGTGTAAAGTTTGAGAACGGTTTACGCCCCGACATTCAAAGGGCCATATGTCACCAAGAGATTCGAAGTTTCACGGTGCTTGTGAATAAGTGTCGTATTTATGAAGAACATGCTCCCTCTCAACACTTTAAATTTGACTCTAAGCTGAAGGGTCAAGCTTCTAGTTTCAAAAGACAAGGAAATTTTAGAAGAGGACGTTTTCAGAGGGGTGCCCATTCTAATGTCCAAGCTAGAGGCGGTGGACGTGGTAATGCTTTTGATCGGAGTAATGTAAATGCCAATGGACCGAGGTGTTATAGGTGTGGTGGACCGCACTATGTTCAGGAATGTGTGCACCGTGAAGATGTTGTGTGCTTTAATTGTGATCAGGTGGACATATCCGTCCTGCATGTCCCATGCTTGCAAGACCGGCTCCGGTACAAGTTAATGTTCCTAACCGCGCTAATGCACCTGCTCAGGTGAATCGTGGAGGCCATAATGATGGACGAGGCCGTGGTGATGGAAATAATGGTGGTCAACATGGTGGTCGAGGTGGCTATAATGGTGGAAGGCATGGTAACGGTCGAGGAAATGGTAATGGCGCTCGAGGTGGAAATATGGATGGTGGAAATCTTCAACCCAATGTCAGGAGAGTTTTTGCTGTAACCGGTGAGGAAGCAGCACAAGCAGATAGTCTGGTTGAAAGTAAGTGTGAAATTCTTGGACATTCAGTTCATGTCATTTATGATTCGGGTGCGACCCACTCCTTTATATCTGAGGATTGTGTTCGGCGATTGAGATTGCCGGTGTGTTTAATGAAAAATGCTCTTGTGGTTACCACCCCAACCGGTACTTGTCTTAGATCGATTAACCGGTGTGATAATGTTGATATGCTCCTAGATGGGAGAAGGTTTGTTACGTCTTTTATTTGCTTGCCTATGAAGGGACTGGAGATCATACTTGGTATGGATTGGCTTTCTGCCAACAAAGTCATGGTTGATTGTCAACAACGGACCGTTATTTTCCCTTCTCTTGATAGGGGACAGTTTGATGTACAAGGTATAATTCAACTTTTCGTACTGCTATCTCTTGCCGATGGGACGAGTGGTCCTGGTCCCATGGATATCCCCATGGTGTCTGAATTTCTGGACGTGTTTCCTGATGACATACCTGGCTTACCACCTCCAAGGGAGGTTGAGTTTGCTATTGACCTTGTACCTAGTGCCGAACCAGTGTCTATTGCTCCATATAGGATGTCTCCTATGGAGTTAGTTGAACTAAAGAAGCAAGTTGAGGAGCTGCTTGAGAAGGAGTTTGTTCGACCCAGTATGTCACCCTGTGGAGCTCCTGTCTTATTAGTTAAGAAAAAGGATGGAACCATACGGTTGTGTGTAGACTACCGCCAATTGAACAAGCTGACGATAAAGAATAGATATCCTTTACCCCGCATTGATGACCTACTGGATCAATTAAGGGGTGTGGTGGTATTTTCGAAGATTGATTTGCGTTCCGGTTATCATCAAATTCGGGTAAGAGCCGAAGATATTCCAAAGACTGCGTTTAGAACGCGATATGGCCACTACGAGTATGTTGTGATGCCATTTGGAGTGACTAATGCTCCAGCGGTGTTCATGAGTTACATGAACCACATCTTTCATGAATACCTGGATCGTTTTGTTGTGGTGTTCATCTATGATATCCTAGTATATTCCAAGAGCCGGGAGGAACATGAAGAACATTTGAGAGTGGTGCTGAACATTCTTAGAGAGAACCAGCTGTACGCCAAGCTCTCTAAATGTGAATTCTGGTTGACAAGTGTCCAGTTTCTTGGGCATGTAATATCCGAGGATGGTATTTCGGTGGATCCTTCTAAGGTCGAAGCCGTTATAGCATGGTCTAGACCTACGACGGTTACTGAAATCTGAAGTTTCCTTGGACTTGCGGGTTATTATCGAAGGTTTATTGAAGGTTTCTCTCGTCTTGCAAGACCTTTGACGAATTTGACAAGGAAGAACCAACTTTTGTATGGACGGTTGAATGTGAGAAGTGCTTTGAGGAATTAAAGATGAGGCTGACTTCTGCTCCTATCTTAGCGTTGCCTGATTTACAAGAAGAGTTTATGGTGTATTGTGATGCTTCCAAGCATGGACTTGGATGTGTGCTAATGCAGAAGAAACGTGTAATAGCTTATGCTTCACGCCAGTTGCAACCTCATGAAGTTAATTACCCAACTCACGATTTGGAGTTGGCTGCGGTTGTGTTTGCCTTGAAGATTTGGCGTCATTACTTGTATGGTTCAAGATTTGTGGTTTTTAGTGACCATAAAAGTTTGAAATATCTTTTTGACCAAAAGGAATTGAATATGCGTCAGAGGAGATGGATGGAATTTTTGAAGGATTACGACTTTAAATTGATGTACCACCCGGGAAAAGCCAATGTTGTTGCCGATGCTCTTAGTCAGAAATCCTTGCATGTATCAGCCATGATGGTCAAAGAGTTCGAGTTAATTGAAGAATTTCGGAATTTGAATGTTGGAACTGAGGTTCAATCCTCCAAGAGACTATGTTTTGCTACCTTGAAGATATGCAATGAGTTTTTGGAGCTTGTGAAAGAGAAACAAAAAGATGATGATTATTTACAAGAGATGCGGAGATCTCAAGATAATGGGAAAATTTATTTCTTGTGGAAGGCGTTGATGGTATATGGCGAGTAAAAGGTCGTGTGTATGTACCTTCGTTACGTGATTGGAGACGAACGGTGCTAGAGGAAGCACATAAAAGCATTTTTAGCATCCACCCTGGTGCAACCAAGATGTATCATGATATAAAGAAGAACTTTTGGTGGCCCGGAATGAAACGTGATGTTGCTAACTTTATAGCTTCTTGCCTTACTTGTCAGAAGGCGAAGGTGGAACACCAAAGACCTTCAGGTACTTTGAGGTCACTTGATATCCCTGTTTGGAAGTGGGACGCGATTACCATGGATTTTGTGTCCGGATTACCAAGAACGAGGTCCAAATGTGACGGAAATGGGTGATTATGGATCTTTGACAAAGAGTGCACATTTCCTACCAATCAGTATGGAGAGCTCCTTGCAAGATTTAGCACAGTTGTACATTCGGGAGATTGTGAGATTACATGGTGTGCCATCAAGCATTGTTTCTGATCATGACCCCCGATTTACTTCCCGATTCTGGGGAAGCTTACATGAGGCGATGGGTTCAAAACTGAAGCTAAGTTCAGCGTATCATCCTCAGACCGATGGGTAGTCTGAGAGGACTATTCAAAGTCTTGAGGACTTACTCCGTGCCTGTGTTTTGGAGCATGGCGGTTCGTGGGAGAAATATTTGCCTCTGATCGAATTCACCTACAATAATAGTTTTCATTCTAGTATTGGGATAGCACCATACGAGGCATTATATGGAAGGAGGTGTCAAACTCCTTTATGTTGGTTTGAAGTTGGTGAGAATCTAGCCTTAGGGCCTGAGATTGTTGAGGAAACTACTGAGCAGATCAAGATGATCCGAGAAAAGATGAAAATTGCTCAAGAACGGCAGAAGAGCTATTATGATAAAAGAAGAAAGCCACTTGAGTTTCAAGTCGGCGATCATGTGTTATTGCGAGTTTCGCATGATAAGGGTATAGGAAGAGCCTTGAAGAGCAGAAAACTAAGCCCTAAATTCATTGGACCCTATCAGATCTTGGAACGGATTGGAGATGTCGCATATCGGATTGTACTTCCTCCACAACTTGCAAACCTACATAATGTATTCCACGTGTCACAGTTAAGAAAGTATATACATGATCCTCTGTACGTGATCTCTATTGACGATGTTGAGGTGTAGGATGACTTATTCGTCCTTCCTGTTTCTGTCTGTGTTGTTGAGTATTCCGTAAAGAGACTGCGGAATAAGATGGTACCATTAGTAAAGGTGGCATGGAAGCATGGAGACGTGGAAACACTTACATGGGAACGCGAGGACGATATCCGTAAGCGGTACCCTCATGCTTTTGAATCCGGTAAATTGAATTTCGAGGATGAAATTTCTTTTAGGAGGGGTGGATTGTAACACCCCGAATTCTTAAAATAGGAAGTTAAATTAGGAAAATAAATATTGGATAATTAAATGCGGGCTAATTAATATCCCAAAATTCTTGAAATGATTTAAACAAGACTTTTTGAAATTTCTGGTGAATTATGGTGATCGGTTGAGTTGAAAACTGACCCGGATAAAATATAGGTGTCGGACCAAGTATCTCCGATTGAGATGCTGTTGGACAGGGCCATGGAAATGTTATTGGGATTCCGAATTTATATTCGGAATAATTTTTAGAATATGTATTGAACCCGAACGACGAACCTGTTTGTTTACGAAACGAAAGAATTTAATGAAAGCTTAATAACTTAAAAACTAAATTTATACTTTCACTTTCACTTCCGTTGCACCCTTCTTCTCCACGCCAAGATCCTTCTTCTTTTTTTCTTCTTCTACTTCATTATTCCTCTTCATCTTCCCTTTGAACCCTAAATTAAAAGGAAATACCCTTTCCTTCTCCATTGTTAATCTTCAAGAAGCTCAAGAAAAGCTTGGAGCTTGGGATCTTTCTTTCCTCCTCTCATTTTCGTATGGATCTTCTCCTCTTTTACACACCCATTTTTTTTTCTTCTCTAGAGGTAAGATTATTACCATTTTCCATGTATATAAACCTATTTCTATGTGTCTTCAATGTTAAGAAAACATTAAATGTATGTGGGTTGTTGTGGGAAGTTTCAAAAGTAGAAACCCTAAGATGGGTTGACATAAATACAAGCTTATGAATAATTAATGAGGTAGTTGTAATTATGGGGGGGGGGAAAGAAGGAGGTATATGAGTGTTTATGAAGGTTGGTGGGTTTGGTGAAAACCCTAAATTTGAATTTTAGGAGGAAATGTATAATATTGAAAAAGTATAGCATTTATTGAAGGAGTTAGCATTTGTGGATGGGAAGAGTGTTATAAATGAAGAGGTATTGACATTTAAGGATGATGATGTTGACTTGAAGTTATAATAGGTGGAAACTCACCAAGGTGTTGGTGGAGATTTAATAGACGGAATGTAGCCTTTAATACTAATACATGGTGATTTAAGGGAAGGAATTCCCAAAGCCTAATTAGGCAAATGAATGAAATTGATAAATAGTTTCCACATGATAAGAATCATGTATACACCTATATATATGTATGTTGAATTGGTGTTTGAATGAATGATTGATGTGGCCCTATAATTGATTGGTGTAGGGCTTGATAATACTAGTGAGGCGGGAACATCAACCCCAGAGGTCTATTTCTCTTGAGGTAGGAGAGGGGTGTATTTTCTAAATGCATGAGAATTATGATGATAATGTATGTATTAATGTGATATGGCATGTTGTCTTGATTAAATGTGTTGAAATGAGAAATTTTGTATGGTGTTTTGAAATGAGTGTTTATATGATGAAGCCTAAATGAGGCTATGAATGGCATATTGTGCGTTGATTGATTATTGATTTCATATAATACATGATGAATACCTAAAGTATTTGGTTGGAATGTTTCTTGAATATAAAGATTGATGGTTGTGTATGAATTAGTGGATAATTGTGTGGTTGAAAATGAATATACCCTAGATGAGAGGGTGAGATAATCCTAATGAGGTTGAGGCATGCATGAGCATTGCATATATTGCATGGCATGCATAACATGATGATGTTGATAAGTGGTTACGATCACTTGATATTGGAAATATGAGAAGGGCTTGCGAGTTCCTATGATTATTAGACCGGTGGTTGCGATCGCCTGGTATTGAAATGAAAGGCCCTGCGGGACCACAGAGATTGAATGCCCATGGTTACGATCATGAGGCGGGAGTACCCCTTGCGAGGCGGGAAACCTTATGAAATGTTGAACGTGGTTGCGATCACGAGAAGCACCTTGCGAGGATGCTAGAGGGAGTACCCCTTGCGAGGCGGGAAACCATTGAGAATGATTGTATGATTATGGTGGTTGCGATCACCCGAGAAAATGAAATCGGATCCGTGCATATGCATCTTAAAATACTAGCATGTGCATCAGCCTTTGAAGCATGGCATAGAGTGATACTTTGATGATGAGATTGAGTAAGATGTGGGTGGAAATCCCCTATTCAATTAATAATTATAATTGTGAACTTGGTTGATATGATTCTAAGAGATTTAATGAATAATTGTGTTTGTATCAAAATTGTTGGTTGAATGATTGATATTAAATAAACTTCTCTTGAGGAGGAGATAGTTGTATTGCATTCATGCATATATTGTCTTATTTATTGGATTTTCATCATTGAGAAAGTATACTCACTCTCCCTGTGGTATATCTTTTTAGCTCCTGTGTTCTAGGTTTTGCCTTGGAGCTGTTTTGGAGGAGGAGGAGTGTGAAGGAAGCCCCTTTTTGGTAAAGAATGCCTTGGCCGGCAATATTTTGGTTTACATAGATGTGTGAAATGGATGTAATGTATATAGTACAATGTATGTTTTGTATAGTCTGGATTTAGAATGGATAATTGTATGAATTGATGAATACATATATATACAATGATGATTTTGGAAGGTCATGGAGGAAAATGAGATCTTTTGTCTATGACTCATTTTCAATCATGACCCTGTGAATGTGTAAATGATGAAACCTTCCTTATTTTGATAAATGAATGAAGTTTATAGTTGGAATGTTAGACTTGTGAAGTAAAAGAGTTGTTGAGTTGATTTATATACAATAGATGAGTTAGAATGGAAATCTACGAGCATGATTGATTAGAGCAAGTTCTAAATATGTAATATGGTATGTATGAAGTGTTGAATCTGAGTAAAATTGATTAGAATGAGTTTTGGTGTAGTGAGTTAAGTGTTTTCTACATTTTCCTCTGTTTCACTATCAATCTCGCTCAGGCGAGAGGGCATTCTCGCTTGAATTTTGGTTCCTGGATGACTCTCGCTTAGGCGAGAATGGGTCTCGCTCAGGTGAGATTGTCTCAGCATCAGAGTTTGACCACTGGGCCATTTTCGCCTAAGCGGGGGTGCTTTTCGCCCAAGCGAAATTGCCTCAGAATCAGAGGTGGGATCCTGGACAATTTTCGCTCAGGCGAGAGTGAGCTTCGCCCAGGCGAGATGGCTTGGTATCAGGGATTGGTCTCTGGTTTATCAGGAATTTACTCTCAGAAAAATTTTCGCTCAGGCGAGAGTGAGCTTCGCCCGAGCGAGTGTGGGACTTTTAGCTACTGGCCGATTTTCGCTTGAGCGAATGGCCTTGGGGTAGTGCTCGCCTTACGCTTGCTGGCTTCGCCCAAGCGAGGATTGCACTACTCGCCCAAGCGAGTTGGGGTTCTCTTGAGCAAAGTGGCCCCTGAATGTTCACTTCCTCCTTTCGCTCAGCTCTTTCTGTTTCGCCCGAGCGTTATATGCGTGGCTCGCTCAAGCGAGTGGTATCTCGCTTGAGCGAAGGGTGTCCTGATAGCCTAAAAAGCATTATTCAAATTATTTCCTCTTTTCTTTATATTAAATCTTGATTCCAGACTACTTTATGAATACTTTGGGCATAAATTGGACTTCTTAATTCCAAGATGAGTGATCTCTTAAGAATCTAATTCCATAACATTTTTTTTTACTCAAAATATTTCCGCTGTTTTAATTATGGATTTCTTAAGAGTTAATACGATTAACTTATCTTCTCGTATCTTCACATATGAGATAGGTTGCTGATAGATCCAGGGTAGTAAATAAATAGATTCACCACTTGTATTTTCATAAATCAATATTATCAAATTATAAAAAATTTACCCCTATTTTTGGGGTGTCACACGTGCAGGTTACCATGAATCTAAATGCTGTCTGCATGTGAAGAAAGCTTTATTTATTAGGTTCTGATAACGTCTAATACTGATTGCATGTGATGCATGTAATGTTGAGTGAAGAGTTGTGTGTGTGAAATCTGTGTTGTATAATTATTCCACACGTGGTGCATGGGATGCATTTAATGCTGAGAGCATGTAGTGTGGGACACTACCATTGAATCGGTTATTAAAGCATGGGATGCTGTTAAGACCTTGAGTGGGACTCAAGGCAAGCCGACTGAGTGGGACTCAGGGCTGCCCGTAGCATCGCCGTGGACGCTAAGAGTGTTGGTGTTACAAGTGAGGGCAAACGGTTTGGTACTAGTAAAATGGCCAAGTCAGCTGGGAGCTGAATAAAAGGCCGGGAGCCTCATTGCAATGATAAAAACCGATTACACGTGAAGCAGATCCGAGTGAATGAATCTGTGTACATGTACTGTTGATGCTGATTGAAACTTGATTGCATGCGTATGTGTTAATGTTATTGAGAATGATATGTGCATATAGCCGAGGGATAACTGGGTAGATTCTGATCGGAAGATGTCTTATGTGTGTATTCTGATTGATTGGCACTGAGTATGTTATTACTTGTCGCTATGTGTATATATATATATATATATATTGTTGTACGATTGAAGAATAATCCGAGTCAGTATCTATCATTTAATATTTAAGATACTCACCCCCCTACTGTGGCTATATTTCAGTGAACATCGCACGAGACGGTGAATGATGGAGGAGCTGCAAGCCGTGTGAAGTGCTTGTGTACTATGGAATTATATATGTATATGTAAAAGGTCTTGTTATAGCCTTGGCCGGCTCTTATTTTGATCCTTTACCTAACTATACCAGAACTGAATTCTCTCGGGTTGAGAGTATGACAATGTGCATGTAAATATTTATATATATATATATCATACTGTATGTTCATCTTATGCTGTGTGTGAATGTCCGGGTGGTGTATGTTACACTTACTAAGTATGTGAGCTTGTATGATTCTGAGTAAATAAGAGTTAAGTTAATTCTGTGTAAGGCGTGACGAGTGACCCTCTTCCGATTGAAAAGTATTTTGATGATTCCGAGTGGAAGTCAACCAAGTGAGTGTTCCCCTGATGGTTGAATTGGCAATACAAATTCGGGTAAGCCTGCTGTAGTAACTTATTGGAGAGAGAGAGTAAGATCTAGATGATAAGGAGCAGATTTTAGCCTCGTAAGGTCCTTTGTATGTAGAAGAATTTATATGTGTAACACCTTATTATTTGCAACTAATAATTCCAAAAATATGAGAAAATTTTTCACAAAAATAGTCACGTAATATTTGATATAGAAGGGAACAGGCAAGGGGGGAAACGAGGAGCATTCACGCGCATGTAGCAACCTACAGAGAAGCTAAAGCTGGGGCCAGCTCAATGGGTTTATCGCAACACACCAGCACCAGGGCGGATTACACCGTTTGCTCGCTTAGACGGGGTCTGACATCGTCCAGGCGGAGTATGGTAATGCAGCAGCGGATAGAGGAGATTTCACAAGGGAAGCTTTTCCTCGAGTAACCCCGACCACTCAATAGGAGGAGATAGATAAGGGGAAGATGTTAATACATTCACACGCGTAGCCCTTGGTGGAAGGGCGGAGTTCGAATCATCCTACTTGGCTAGGCGGGGTATGTTTGTCCTGGGCGGACTCTATGGCGAAGGTGACCCGCTCAACCTTTGTCTCACACCGCCTAAATGGGGTCAGTACAACGCCTCTTCAACGCAAACACAAAGTAATTCCTCAATCGGATATGGACAAGGGTTCAGTAGGTAAATCCTCACACTCGCACTTCACTCAGGAAAAACGGGAAGTTACAGGGTACATATGCGGTAGTAGGTTGTGGAAGAAGGAGGGGTCTGAACCTATTCCACCCAACTCAACTAGTTATGACAACGCCTGGGCGGACTCAACCACAACGCCCAAATCAGGGGTCAACACCGGGGCCTGGATTGCGTTAACATCACAACGGATAGGAAAGATAATTGAACGGTGTCCCATTCTAACAACTACATCGCTCCAGCGCGAGTCCTCTCGCTTGGGCGAAATGTCCCCATACTCCGGGCGGGGTACGACTCCGCCCAACGTATCCGACATAAGTTTTCCTAAGGCAATTCTCAATTCACTCTGACTTGGCTATAGCCTGCTCAATCATACTGTCCCTGCGTATCCATTAGAGCACAATTATGAAACAAGGCAGCACATAGCATCACACACACACCAAAACCATACTTCCATATATACATAAGAGTGTATGTCAATATTTACAACACAAAATCGGATTTCTCCTTGTCCATAAAGTTCTATTCATCCTAAAACATTAACATCCGGTATGAACCAGCCAGGGCTTAATCTAACAACGCCTTAATTAAGCCTTCCAAATGCATCAGCACTCCGCCCAGCAATCCAGCTCTGCTTCTGATCCTTCTCTCGAGAGACATTCACTGAAAATGGCCACTGCAGGGGTGAGCTTTTACATGTAAAATGATATTCACAGACTCGGTATCAACGTCAGTACACGCTCTTGCTATCATTCAACCTTTCTCAAGTAACCAAGTTCATGCAGTTCAAACAACATTCATGACACACATAAAACACAGAGTTTATTCCACATCCATATATATATTCATGCATTCAAAATCATACACATATACATACATAAATTTATACACCACCACAATCGGCCTTATTTCTATATGCATGCCTGCGGATTCGACTCGGGTAAAGACTCTAAGTTACTGTCCCCTTTTCTTCTGGCCCCTCGTCCCTCAGCTCTTACAAGGTGGCACCGGCCTCCCCACGGCATCTCGAGACTCTCTTCTCTAGCTCCAACGGCTACCACGAGCACTATTGGGATCTAGCCAGGGTTGGTAACTGGAAGTCGTTTCCCTTGGGGTTCTTGACCTTCTATGGGTCGCCCCACTCTCACTCATGCAACTAACACATTCATTAATACACATCGTCGCGCCACGAACACCTTCACCGTAGTCATTAAGCAAAACGGATTTCCCCACACTACCCGTAATCACTCAGTCAATCACACCAGCGCATGTTACAATCGGTCATCAGATTAACAACAGTGAGCAATCCATTTAAGAGCATGCACATACATATTTTTCATAGTGACAAGAAAATAGATCCATGCATATCATTCATCATTATCATCCACTAACAGGCTACACCATCGCCACGAAAATCACTATCAGAATCTTAAACCATGCATCAGTTTTAATGATTATAAATACATGCATACACACACACCCACACTCAGCAGTACGTTCATCCGGTACCGTTCTTAGACCATGCATTCGACATGCAAGCACCCCCTACCTTAGAAGAACCTCAGAAACCTTTCCGTTCTTGTCGTTGGGTCCGATGTCTTTCTCCTGGTTCGTTCGGTCTTCCTTGGCTTTGTCGTATCCTGCGCCTGATTCTGGGATGGAGTGTAGTCCGTTCTTCAGTACTGCAACTAAGGTCTCCAGGAGCGAAGAGTGAGAGAAGATAAGAAAGATGGAGACGAAGAGAGGAAAGTAGAGGATGAAGTGACAGAGGAGGGAGTCTGAAGAAATAGTAAGTGTGTTCTTCACCAAAGGCTCACGTTTTATATATATATGTACATGCGCACAGTAAGAGAAGAGTGGGATGGGAGAGTGTGTGCCCAGCAGCCACGTGCACTCCACCCCATCCCCTGACCACCACCATTTTCATATTTTAATGGCTTAAATCTACTTAGTTAAATGTAATTAACAGTTATTTTCTAGTTGAAATCAAGTCTTAATGGTTTATTCTTCATTCGGCATTTAATTTCAAAACTGGGATGTTACAGTTCTCCCCCACTGAAAAAGAATTTCATCCCCGAAATTCAGTCGGTACTTACCTAGGTAAACAACTCAGGGTACTGCTGTCGCATGGTGTCTTCGCGTTCCCACGTGCAGGAGGTGGTCTTGCCTTGCTGCCACTCCACCTTAACCAGCCTTACGTTCTTGTTTCTTAAGCGTTTTACCGATCGGTCCACGATTCCAATCGGTGTAGTCACAGTGGTTAGGTCTTCCTTGATCTCTACCTCGTCGTCAGGCATCGTGTGGCTGGGGTCATGCAAATACTTCCTTAGTTGAGACACGTGAAATACGTTGTGCAATCGGGACAAGTGAGTTGGTAATGCGAGGCGGTATGCTACGGGGCCGATCCGTTCTAACACCTCGTAAGGTCCAATGTATCGAGGGCTTAACTTCCCGCTTTTTAAGGCTCGTCCAACTCCTTTACTCGGAGAGGTTCTCAGAAACACTTGATCTCCGACTGAAAATTCCAATGGCTTGATGCGCTTGTCATGGTAGCTCTTCTGCCTGTCTTGTGATGCTTTCATCTTCTCCCTTATCACTCGGATCTGTTCTGTGGTTTGCTTCACGATGTCTGGTCCCAATAGTAGACTTTTACCTGCTTCTGACCAGCAGAGTGGGGTTCGGCATCTACGCCCATATAATGCCTCGTAAGGTGCCATGCCAATGCTGTGATGATGGCTGTTGTTGTACGTAAACTCGATCAAGGGAAGGTACTGTTCCCAGTCCCCACCATGCTCTAATACACACGCTCTCAATAAGTCTTCTAGACTCTGAATTGTTCGTTCGGATTGTCCATCCGATTGGGGGTGGTAGGCAGAACTAAGCCAAAGCTTCGTCCCCAATTCTTGATGCATGCTGGTCTAAAATCTGGACGTAAACCTAGGGTCCCTATCTGATACGATGGAAGTAGGTATGCCATGCAGTCGGATAACTTCTTGAATGTAGATCCGAGCCAACTTATGCAATGGGTACCTCATATTTACAGGTAAGAAGTGTGCACTCTTCGTCAATTGGTCAACAATGACCCAAATTGCATCATGGCCTGCTCGGTTTTTGGGTAATCCCATGATAAAATCCATCGCAATTGAGTCCCATTTCCATACGGGGATCTCTAGAGGCTGCATTGCACCGTACGGTTTTTGGTGCTCTACCTTCGATTTCTGACAAGTGATACACCGGGCCACGTACTCCGCCACATCCTTCTTTAGTCCGGGCCACCAGAACTGTCTCCTCAAATCGTGGTACATTTTCATGGTTCCTGGGTGAATGCTGAGTAGGCTTTTGTGGGCTTCATCAAGCACCATTCTTCTCAATCTTCCTCCACTTGGTATGTATATTCTATCTCTCACCCGGAAGATCCCATCTGACCCCTCTGTCAAGGATAAATCCTTTCCTTTAGCCTGAATTTCCTTCATTTCAGCTAGGTAAGAGTCCGCCTGTTGCTGTTCGTACACGGATTTTAAGAATTCGTTGGCAATCCTCAACGTACCGATTGTCATTTTCTGAGAGGAAGGGGTGTCAACATGCAAGTTCATGTCTCAGAACCGCTCCAACAACTCAACTTCTTTTGCCATCATGGCTGCTATGTGGAGGGATTTCTGACTCAATGCGTCGGCCACGACGTTTGCCTTACCTGGGTGGTATTTTAACTCAAAATCGTAGTCCTTCAAAAACTCAATCCATCTCCTCTGCCTCATGTTTAGCTCCTTTTGGTCGAATAGGTATTTGAGGCTCTTATGATCACTGTACACTTCAAATTTGGATCCGTACAAGTAATGTCTCCAGATTTTCAATGCAAAAACTACTGCTGCCAGCTCCAAGTCATGGGTCGGGTAATGCTGCTCGTGGGGTCTCAATTGTCGAGAGGCATATGCTATCACTCGATCTTTCTGCATGAGTACACACCCTAATCCGAGTCCGGACGCGTCACAATAGACCATAAAGCTTTCTCGTAACTCAGGTAATGCCAACACCGGAGCAGTCGTCAACTTATTCTTCAGCTCTTGGAAGCTGTTCTCACATTCCGGACTCCACACGAAGGGAACATTTTTCTAAGTCAATTTAGTCAGGGGTAATGCCAATTTAGAAAAACCTTCGATGAACCTCCTATAGTAACCTGCCAAGCCCATAAAACTTCTTATTTCCGAGACCGATCTGGGCCTCTTCCATGCCATTACAGCAGCTACCTTCGCAGGATCCACCGAGACGCCTCGCTCGGAGATCACATGCCCGAGGAAGTGGATCTCATCCATCCAGAATTCGCACTTTGAAAGCTTTGCAAACAATTGCTTCTCCTTCAACACTTGGAGTACTGCTCTGAGATGTCCTTCATGCTCCTCGGACGTCTTAGAGTAAATTAAAATGTCATCGATGAAGACAACAACAAACCGATCTAAGAAGGAGTGGAATATGCTGTTCATGTAATTCATGAAAACAGCAGGGGCGTTTGTCACACCGAACGGCATCACTACATACTCGTAGTGACCATATCGAGTCCTAAAGGCAGTTTTAGGAATGTCCGAGTCCTTCACTCAGATTTGGTGATATCCCGATCGTAAGTCGATTTTTGAGAAGACTGTGGCTCCACGCAGTTGGTCAATTAAATCATCAATTCTAGGCAGTGGGTATCGATTCTTGATTGTGAGCTTGTTAAGCTGTCGATAATCTATACAAAGTCTCATGCTGCCATCCTTCTTCTTAACAAGTAGCACAGGTGCGCCCCATGGTGACACGCTTGGTCTAATGAACTGCTTCTCGAGTAACTCATCTACCTGTTTCTTCAACTCTACCAATTCAGTTGAGGACATTCTGTAGGGTGCACTGGAGACCGGTTCGGCTCCAGGGATCAAGTCTATAGAGAATTCAACTTCTCTATTGGGAGGCACACTCGGAACGTCTTCTGGGAACACTTCTGGGAATTCGCAGACAACCGGAATTTCGTTCACTAGGGTCTCACTCTCATCTTTGGTTAGACAAAGCATCATAAATAGTTGGGTTATACCTAGTGCCGTGTTATCTTCAGTGGGTTGTTTTGGGAAAACTATCTCTCGGTTTCTACAATCTACTAATACCTTATTGGCTGAAAGCCAATCTATTCCGAGTACGATGTCAAGACCCTTTAAAGGCATGCAAATCAGATCGAAGGTGAAACTCCGATCATACAACTCAAATGCTACATTTTTACATATTGACGATGTGAACACATTAGCGCCAGTGGGGCTGGCCACTTCCAAAGTCCGATCCATAGACACAGTTGGTAACTTCAACCGTTCTACGCACTCATCAGCTATAAAAGAATGGGTAGCTCCCGAATCGAAAACAACATTAAGCGTATTCATTCCAAGTGAGCACTTACATTGTACTAGGTCGTTTGCTGGTGCAGCATCTTCTGCATTGATGGTGTAGATTCTTCCTGCTGCTGGCGGACCGGTATTCCTCTCTCGGCTGTTCGGAGTACGCATCATATTTCCTCTGGTTCCGTTGCCTCTGCCACCAGGTCGTTGGTTATCATTCACTCAGGTTCTATCTTGAAATCCTCCTTGACGTACATTGGCGTTTGCCTGGCGGAGTTGGGGGCAGTCAGGACGAACGTGTCCCTTCTCTCCGCAGTGGTAGCATTTAACATTTGTATCATTGCAATCCTTAGCAAAGTGGTCACCGCCGCATTTAAAGCATCCGCCATACCTTGGTCGTCCACTCATTTGTCTCCCTCGGTCATTATGATTCTGATATCTGGTGAAGGGTTCATTCCTCCTCACGTTCCCTGGCCTCTTGAAACGTGATTGCTGAGGCCTCAGGTGCTGGTTAGCTTTGCTGCACTGGCCCGAATGGGCCCTGTCATCCTCTTCGAATATTCTACATTTGTTCACTAATGCAGGGAAACTCCAGATTTCATGGTATCTGCAAGCCCTCTTGATATCCGATCTCAATCCGTTCTCAAAAAGACACTTGGAGTTCTCCGTTCCTGGCTGCTGGAAGGGCGGATAGAATAGGCACAATTCCTCAAATCTGGTCGCGTATTCTTCCACAGTCATGGAGCCCTGTTTTAACTCCATAAACTCCAGCTCTTTCCGACTCCTCACTGTGTCGGGAAAGTATTTGTCTAAGAAGCAGGCCTTGAAATCGTTCCACGTCAGTTAATTATCATCTTCGGGGAATCGGCTTCTGGCTATTTTCCACCAATTCTCCGCTTCATCTCGCAGCATATACACTGCGCATTCCACCTTCTGGGCTTCGGTACAGCGAAGACCCCTAAAAATTCTCTCTAATTCCTGAGTCCACTTGAACGCCGCCTCAGGGTTCCGTCCTCCTAAGAATTCACTCGGCTTCCTCTTCAGGAAGCGGTCCAGTACATGGCTATCCTCTGGTCGAGTCTGGCCCTGCCTTTCAAATACATCCGCAAAGCGTTGGAATGCTGTGGCTATAGCCTCCATACTTTGACGATGCGCCATTCCTTATCCTGAAATTGACATTTAAGGATAAGTATACGGAGCCACTTACTACCGATCTAGTTATTAGTCCAACAATTAATAGCTTAGCACATTATATCATTCGCCTAGGTCATACACACAATCGGACCAGGGAAAAACAACCTCCTGTCCTCAAGTTAACATCAATCAAGTCAACTAGCATCAGAACAATTTCAACCATTCAATCAAAAAGACACACACACCACCGCTTACACTTGGTAAGCATACTTTGGCCTTGGACTTTTCAGTCCGCTCTGATACCAAAATGTAACACCTTATTATTTGTAACTAATAATTCCAAAAATATGAGAAAATTTTTCACAAAAACAGTCACGTAATATTTGATATAGAAGGGAACAGGCAAGGGGGGAAACGAGGAGCATTCACGCGCATGTAGCAACCTACAGAGAAGCTAAAGCTGGGGCCGGCTCAATGGGTTTAACGCAACACACCAGCACCAGGGCGGATTACACCGTTTGCTCGCTTAGACGGGGTCTGACATCGTCCAGGCGGAGTATGGTAATGCAGCAGCGGATAGAGGAGATTTCACAAGGGAAGCTTTTCCTCGAGTAACCCCGACCACTCAATAGGAGGAGATAGATAAGGGGAAGATGTTAATACATTCACACGCGTAGCCCTTGGTGGAAGGGCGGAGTTCGAATCATCCTACTTGGCTAGGCGGGGTATGTTTGTCCTGGGCGGACTCTATGGCGAAGGTGACCCGCTCAACCTTTGTCTCACACCGCCTAAATGGGGTCAGTACAACGCCTCTTCAACACAAACACAAAGTAATTCCTCAATCGGATATGGACAAGGGTTCAGTAGGTAAATCCTCACACTCGCACTTCACTCAGGAAAAATGGGAAGTTACAGGGTACATATGCGGTAGTAGGTTGTGGAAGAAGGAGGGGTCTGAACCTATTCCACCCAACTCAACTAGTTATGACAACGCCTGGGCGGACTCAACCACAACGCCCAAATCAGGGGTCAACACCGGGGCCTGGATTGCGTTAACATCATAACGGATAGGAAAGATAATTGAACGGTGTCCCATTCTAACAACTACATCGCTCCAGCGCGAGTCCTCTCGCTTGGGCGAAATGTCCCCATACTCCGGGCGGGGTACGACTCCGCCCAACGTATCCGACATAAGTTTTCCTAAGGCAATTCTCAATTCACTCTGACTTGGCTATAGCCTGCTCAATCATACTGTCCCTGCGTATCCATTAGAGCACAATTATGAAACAAGGCAGCACATAGCATCACACACACACCAAAACCATACTTCCATATATACATAAGAGTGTATGTTAATATTTACAACACAAAATCGGATTTCTCCTTGTCCATAAAGTTCTATTCATCCCAAAACATTAACATCCGGTATGAACCAGCCAGGGCTTAACCTAACAACGCCTTAATTAAGCCTTCCAAATGCATCAGCACTCCGCCCAACAATCCAGCTCTGCTTCTGATCCTCCTCTCGAGAGACATTCACTGAAAATGGCCACTGCAGGGGTGAGCTTTTACATGTAAAATGATATTCACAGACTCGGTATCAGCGTCAGTACACGCTCCTGCTATCATTCAACCTTTCTCAAGTAACCAAGTTCATGCAGTTTAAACAACATTCATGACACACATAAAACACAGAGTTTATTCCACATCCATATATATATTCATGCATTCAAAATCATACATATATACATACATAAATTTATACACCACCACAATCGGCCTTATTTCTATATGCATGCCTGCGGATCCGACTCGGGTAAAGACTCTCAGTTACTGTCCCCTTTTCTTCTGGCCCCTCGTCCCTCAGTTCTTACAAGGTGGCACCGGCCTCCCCACAGCGTCTCGAGACTCTCTTCTCTAGCTCCAACGGCTACCACGAGCACTATTGGGATCTAGCCAGGGTTGGTAACTGGAAGTCGTTTCCCTTGGGGTTCTTGACCTTCTATTGGTCGCCCTACTCTCACTCATGCAACTAACACATTCATTAATACACATCGTCGCGCCACGAACACCTTCACCGTAGTCATTAAGCAAAACGGATTTCCCCACACTACCCGTAATCACTCAGTCAATCACACCAGCGCATGTTACAATCGGTCATCAGATTAACAACAGTGAGCAATCCATTTAAGAGCATGCACATACATATTTTTCATAGTGACAAGAAAATAGATCCATGCATATCATTCATCATTATCATCCACTAACAGGCTACACTATCGCCACGAAAATCACTATCAGAATCTTAAACCATGCATCAGTTTTAATGATTATAAATACATGCACACACACACCCACACTCAGCAGTACGTTCATCCGGTACCGTTCTTAGACCATGCATTCGACATGCAAGCGCCCCCTACCTTAGAAGAACCTCAGAAACCTTTCCGTTCTTGTCGTTGGGTCCGATGTCTTTCTCCTGGTTCGTTCGGTCTTCCTTGGCTTTGTCGTATCCTGCGCCTGATTCTGGGATGGAGTGTAGTCCGTTCTTCAGTACTGCAACCAAGGTCTCCAGGAGCGAAGAGTGAGAGAAGAGAAGAAAGATGGAGACGAAGAGAGGAAAGTAGAGGATGAAGTGACGGAGGAGGGAGTCTGAAGAAATAGTAAGTATGTTCTTCACCAAAGGCTCACGTTTTATATATATATGCACATGCGCACAGTAAGAGAAGAGTGGGATGGAAGAGTGTGTGCCCAGCAGCCACGTACACTCCACCCCATCCCCTGACCACCACCATTTTCATATTTTAATGGCTTAAATCTACTTAGTTAAATGTAATTAACAGTTATTTTCTAGTTGAAATCAAGTCTTAATGGTTTATTCTTCATTCGTCATTTAATTTCAAAACTGGGATGTTACAATATGTATTCCGAGTGGCAGGAAATTAGAGTATTTCCGAGTGAGTGAAGTTGTACGATTCCTTAAGTAAGATCTGACTTGGCGAGGAAGCTTTAGTGTGTTGTAGACTACATTCCCGAGAGATGGGTACGGAAAACATTTCCGAGTGAAGGGATTGTGGGAGTCAACTTCCGAGCGAGTCTTAGTTGTGAACCCCTAAGAATAAAATAGGGTGTGAGTGAGAGAATGCAAGAGTGAGTCGTGAGCATAAGACTTTTCCGAGTAGACCTAGACTCTGATTCCGAGTGAAGGAAAACCCGAGTGGAGTTACTCGCCTCAGTGACTAAGTGTCTACTCCAGCGAGTATGAGTGGAAAGGAAAGTCTCTAATTGGTTTCACTTACGCGAATGGTATTTCGCCCGAGCGAGTTGGGCTGTCTCGCTCAAGCGTGTTGGATCTCGCCTGAGTGAGTGAGCGTTGTGTTGGGGGGCTGCCTTAGGTGCTACTTCTTTCGCTGTTTACATTAGGATTGGGTTTTATTTCCCTTGTCTTCCTTTGCCTTCTTTTATTGTGCCCGGTTCCATTAGTTTTATTTTAGGAAAAATTTTCCCTTGGTTTCAGATTCATTTTTAATTAAGTAAGGATGTTTCATTTTGGTATCAGAGCAGACTTAAAAGGTCCAAGGCCAAGGTATGCTTACTCCTACTAAGCGGTGATGTACATTATGACAAGTTGTCATAAATTGTTTGTAATATCTGAGGGCTTTGATGCCTAATTAAGTATCATTATGTGGCCATGTGTTTATGAGATGTTGTTCTGAGGGTAGAGGATTATCCCTATCGTGTCCGATTAATTACATAATGTTTAAGAATTGTATGATAATATGTTATGGTTGTTGAATGTTGGGCTGAAATCCAATCGGTAGTAAGCACTTCTGTAAACTTATCCTTGAAAGGGGTGTTGATTTCAGGATAAGTCATGGCAAATCCTCATAGCATGGAAGCCATAGCCACGACATTCCAACGTTTCGCTGATGATTCAAGAGGCAGAGCCAGCCTCGAACTGAAGATGGCCAAGTATTAGATCGCTTCCTGAAGAGGAAGCCAAGTGAGTTTTAAGGGGGATTTAATCCCGAAGCAGCTGATAAATGCTTATTTTATGATTAAATTCATGACTCAATTAGACCCATTTTCTGAATAACTTAACTAAACTGATAAATAATTGAGCATGATTTTGATTATAAAGAAAGTATTAAGAAAAGAAGCTTGAAATGTAAAAATCAGTAAAGAAATTGTCAAAAGCCTTGAAGAAACAAAGAAACACCAGAGCATCAAGCAAGGACGCTTGAGCGTGGTACACTACACGCTTGAGCGTGGAAGAAACAAAAGCTTACGCTGCCCATGCGCCCAAGCGAAATAATGAAGAACACACCAACAGCCTCTCACGCTTGAGCGTGAGCCCGAGCTCGCTCAAGCGTGACTCCATGCATGACTGGCGCTCAAGCGTGACTATATGGAGCTCAAGCGTGACTAAATTGAAAGAGGAACAGCATCAGGATCATCTCACGCTCAAGCGTGGGAAGGAGCCGCTTGGGCGTGAACCCGACCCCGCTTGAGCGTGGCTTGAGCGTGGAATATATCTGTTGAGATAGAAGAGCTCGCTTAAGCGTGACAGATTTAGCTTGGGCGAAGATGAAAGAGTATCAGGAAATGTCTCACGCTTGAGCGAGACAAGGAGGCGCTCAAGCGTGAACTCGAGTGCGCCTGAGCGTGAAGTAAGCGTGGATCAAGCGTATGCTAAACAAAAGAACCACGCTTAAGCGTGGTTAAGGAAGCTCGAGCGCGAGACAACCAGTGAACACCAGTACCCTTCACGCTTGAGCGTGACCACTAAGCTCAAGCGTGACTCATGCAGTATGGGATTTCTAATTTAATATTCACCAATGGTGCGATGCCAACTCACCCACTTTCTTGTGTTTCTACAAGTCTTTGAAAGATGCTGCATGGGTTCTATGCAAGTGGGCAAAGGGAGCTGAACCAGAACCCCTATAAATCAGGCTGCAAACAACATCAGAAATATAATATATCCATCATCCCTGTAATCCCCTGTATTTCCCTCACAATCCAACCTTTTCCATTATCTTTTGTATTTATATTTTGAGGGTGAAAATGCAAAGCATGAGTAACTAAACTCCCTTATGGAATTGGCTGTAATCCATTCAACACTGAAGTAATGCTTTTGTAAGTTTTTATTTAGTAATGAGATTTGATAAGTTTCTGTATTTCCTTCTGTGTTTAATGCCTGAAAGTACTTGATCACTATTTTCTTGTTTTAAGTTTTCTCAAGTATGCTGGGGAGTGACTTTTGAAAGCAGATCTGAAAGAAATACTTATTGTGAGTAGATAGCCAGGGATGGCGTCTAACGCAATAAACGTCAAAACAATCGATCGATAATGCTGGGATGATTTCAAAGTGACTGAGGGATCAGCGGTTTGAAATCATTCTTATGAATTTTGTAGTCGAGGGATCGATACAAATGACTTTGATTGTGACGTAGAAATTATCTTTTCGATTTACTTATATAAAAACTTATGCAGCTTACAGAAGGTGAAGATGTGATGAAGCCAATCCCTGTTTTACAAAACTGATTTTTCCAACACCATTTACTGTTATCCTTTGCAAGTTTTATTCTCTGTTATTTACTGTCTTCTCATTCAACAGCATTCACAACAAAACGAAAACCAAAACATTCTGCTAAATCAATTCAAAACTAAGATCTTCATTCTGACACCTCCTCAGTGGAACGACAACTATACTATATTACAACTTCTGTGTTTAAACTTGGCACAAGCATGACATTGAGTTCATATTATACAAACTTGATTCTCTTTCAATGAACTCTTCATTCTAATATAATCAAAAACAACTCATCAAGTTTTGGCGCCGCAGCTGGGGAGGTGATTTAAGTTTGAATATTTTAGCATTGAATTGACAAGACAGTGTAAATAAATTTGTTTTCAATTTTGTTTTTATTTTTTTTAGTAACCTTGCTACTTTGAGTACTTGATTTATGATCTTGAGAGGACAGGGTACAAAAGAACAACTTGCATTTGATCCAGAGATAGACAGGTTCCTCAAGAAAATCAAGAAAGCCAAGCAGAACTTCCACGTAGGACAAACTTCCTCTGATACAATGGATGTCAATAGCAACAATCAAAACCCACCAAGGAGAACACTTGGAGACTATGCTTTACAACAAGGGCCAAGACATTTCTCAAGCATTGCAGTTCCAAACACTGTCAGAGCACTAGAAATGAAACCAGCATTTCTTCGTTTGATTAGTTCACACCAATTTACTGGAATGTCAAGTGAAGATCCATATACTCACTTAGCCACATTCTATGAATTGGTTGGAACCATGGGATTTAACCAAGATGTTATTGATGCTGCATATTTAAGACTATTTCCTTTCTCTTTAGCAGGAAAAGCAAAGGAGTGGTTACAATCTCATCCAAATCAAAGTTTGAATAACTGGAATACAGTTGAAGAAAAATTTCTACAAAGGTTCTTTCCTCCATCTAGATTCATCAAGGCCAAATCAGATATTACAACATTTAGACAAGGCCAAGATGAACCTTTTTGTGAGGCATGGGAACGCTTTAAATCACTGCTCAGAAAATGCCCAAACCATGGACTTGAAGATATTGCACAACTTAATATTTTTTATAGTGGTTTAAGGGCTGACACTAAAATGATTTTAGATGCAGCAGCAGGAGGAACAATGATGACAGTGGATGCTGACCAAGCCACAAGGATAATAGAAGCTTTATCCTCAACAGACTACCAAGCTCAACATGATCGTCAACAAGTTCAAAGGAAAGGAGTCCTTGACTTAAACACCACAGATGCCATTTTAGCACAGAACAAAATTCTGACCCAACAATTAGAAGCATTAACCAAAAAGATATCCAATCTTCCTTAACAGTTACATGCAGTACAATCATCACAACCAGGGCAACAACAAATGCCTGTAACATGTAACTTTTGTGGAGGAGATCATCTCAATGAGAACTGTGGCTCACAAGAAGCAACTGTATACTTCATGAACAACCAAGGAAGGTCTGGTAATTTCAATTCAAATTTTTCTAACCAACCATTTCAGGGATGGAGAAGTAAGGCCAAGGATGGAAGCAAGAGCCCAGCTCTTCTAAACCATATCAAAATAATGGTCCTTCTTTGGTGGAGAGAACTTCTAGATTAGAGGACACCTTGGAAAAATTTATACAAACTTCTTTAGCAAGTCAAAAGAACAATGAGGCATCACTTAGGAACTTGGAAACACAATTGGGACAACTAGCCCGACAACTTGCTGAGAAACAGAAGCCTCAGTATGGAGCAAACACTGAAATAAACCCAATAGAGCATTGTAAGGCTGTGACCACACTGACTGAGGAAATAACCGAGGAAGAAGATGGACATGATACTATCATCTCTGAAGCAGTACCTCATAACACCAAAGATCCAGGGAGTTTTTCTATTCCTGTTACTATTGGAAATCTTTCAAAAAGTAAAGCTTTATTAGATCTTGGTGCTAGTGTGAATTTGATGCCATTATCCACACTTAAAAGTATAGGGGATTTTTTAGTAAAGCCAATAAACATGACTTTAAAAATGGCAGATCAATCAATAAAAACCCCTTATGGTATTGCTGAAAATGTTGAGGTCAAAGTTGATCAATTTGAATTTCATGAGAATTTTGTTGTCATAGATATGGAGGAAGATCCTGAAGTCCCCCTAATACTAGGGAGACCATTCTTGAAAGCAGCTAAAGTCATCATAGATGTGGATGACAGAAGAGTAAAAATTCGAGTGCAGAAAGAAGAAGCCAACTTTGTTATTGATAAAACAAATAAATACTCAGAATGTGCACTTGAAAATCTGAATGGAAAAAAGTTAAGGCCTGACTTAGGCAAGAAGGTGGAAAAACTCAACACTCTCCTCCACCAACTCCATGATCCATTTTGAAAAATCTATCAGGCGTCAAGCTGATGACGTTAAACAAGCGCTTATTGGGAGGCAACCCAATCCTTTATGTTTTCCTTTTTCATCCTGTTGAATTTACATTGCGCACACTTTATTTTTATGTTTTCCTTTTCAAGTCTCATAATTGAAGTTCTTTTTTTTCGTAGGTCACTCATCAACCCATTCCAAGTGTCAAACACTGATAGAAGCAAGCCAAGAAGTTCAAAAACTATGTTTTCTTCTACATTGAGGTTTCTCATTGGAAGCAAGTTTGCAGCCCACATTGCTGGGCCTGGGGACAGGCCTTCTTTCTTAGGAGGGGTGAGACTTCATAGGCTAGACCTGGACCCTCCTCACAAGGGCCTCCAGCAAGGAAACATGAGATAGAGGATGACTCTTCTGAGGATGAGTGATGAGTTTACTGCTTTAGTTTTTATTGCTTTAGTTTACTTTGAGTTAGTTTTGTCTAACATTACTGCAGCATACTTTGAAAATTTTTAAAATTTTTCATGCTTTTGGTTGATTGTTTGGATATACCATTACATGCTTGCAGTTTTACCATTTTGGAAAAACCCAACCAAAGATTTTACTTTTTGAACAAGAAAAGTTTCTAAGCAGCAGAATATTTTTAGGCAATAACACTGATTTTTTTTAGGCAAAATGACTAAATTAAGAACCAAGGAACTAGAATGCATGTACTTTTGATTGTTTACATGACTTGAACCCTTTTCTGTTAGAATAAGGAAGTAAGCCTTATATCTTGATGAGAAGTGAGAAATCTAAACACTGAGAGCCTCATTTGAATTTGTTAAATTGGCATTGACTGATTTTCTAATTAACCTTTTTCTTAAGAAATAAGCAAGGAAATGATAAGGCAATTTTGAAAACATAGTTAGCCGAGAGCCAAAGCCGAGAGCCAAAAAGCTACCCTGATAAAAATATCCGATTTTTTGGTAGCCCATCTTTGAGCCATAAAATTTTTTTTTCTCTACCCTGAGCTAAGCATAAAAGCAAAAATCCTACCTTACCTGCATGTTCATCTTGAAAAAGAGCATTAAATATTTTTTTTTCTCAAAAGGAGATGAAACAAATGGAGGCAGAAAAAGAAAATGCAAAAAGAAAAATAGTAAGCTCTCCAAAAAATGTATAAAAGAGCTGGAGGAAAATAAAGGAAAATTCTGAAGTCTAAATTCAAAGAAGAAGCCTTCTAAATTGTTAAATAAATTAACTAAAAGCACTTATGCTCTTCTTTGTACATGCGATCTGAATCCAAGAAAAACCAAAAATTCTTGTTAACCCAGCCTCATTACAACCTTAAAAGACCTTTTGATCCTTGCTGTTCATTTGAATTTTAGTTTTACTAGAAATGACGGGCAATGTTAACTGAGCAGTTCTAATGATGGATGAGTGATACAGACACCTGGTAAGAAATAATGAGAGTTCTCTATTCTTACAGCAATGGGTTACATGCTTTATGAACAAGGTAATGGTGCATTACATTTTAAGGAATTGGTATTAAGAAAATCATTTGCCTAGACATCAACTCAGATTATTGTCTTTTAAACTTTTTATCTGCAACAGAAACTCAGATTTTTGAACGCTTGATTCCCTTTCCAAAACTTCTTTTTACTTGAGGACAAGCAAAAATCTAGGTTGGGGAGAGTTTGATAAATGCTTATTTTATGATTAAATTCATGACTCAATTAGACCCATTTTCTGAATAACTTAACTAAACTGATAAATAATTGAGCATGATTTTGATTATAAAGAAAGTATTAAGAAAAGAAGCTTGAAATGTAAAAATCAGTAAAGAAATTGTCAAAAGCCTTGAAGAAACAAAGAAACACCAGAGCATCAAGCAAGGACGCTTGAGCGTGGTACACTACACGCTTGAGCGTGGAAGAAACAAAAGCTTACGCTGCCCATGCGCCCAAGCGAAATAATGAAGAACACACCAACAGCCTCTCACGCTTAAGCGTGAGCCCGAGCTCGCTCAAGCGTGATTCCATGCATGACTGGCGCTCAAGCGTGACTATATGGAGCTCAAGCATGACTCAATTGAAAGAGGAACAGCATCAGGATCATCTCACGCTCAAGCGTGGGAAGGAGCCGCTTGGGCGTGAACCCGACCCCGCTTGAGCGTGGCTTGAGCGTGGAATATATCTGTTGAGATAGAAGAGCTCGCTTAAGCGTGACAGATTTAGCTTGGGCGAAGATAAAAGAGTATCAGGAAATGTCTCACGCTTGAGCGAGACAAGGAGGCGCTCAAGCGTGAACTCGAGTGCGCCTGAGCGTGAAGTAAGCGTGGATCAAGCGTATGCTAAATAGAAGAACCACGCTTAAGCGTGGTTAAGGAAGCTCGAGCGCGAGACAACCAGTGAACACCAGTACCCTTCACGCTTGAGCGTGACCACTAAGCTCAAGCGTGACTCATGCAGTATGGGATTTCTAATTTAATATTCACCAATGGTGTGATGCCAACTCACCCACTTTCTTGTGTTTCTACAAGTCTTTGAAAGATGCTGCATGGGTTCTATGCAAGTGGGCAAAGGGAGCTGAACCAGAACCCCTATAAATCAGGCTGCAAACAACATCAGAAATATAATATATCCATCATCCCTGTAATCCCCTGTATTTCCCTCACAATCTAACCTTTTCCATTATCTTTTGTATTTATATTTTGAGGGTGAAAATGCAAAGCATGAGTAACTAAACTCCCTTATGGAATTGGCTGTAATCCATTCAACACTGAAGTAATGCTTTTGTAAGTTTTTATTTAGTAATGAGATTTGATAAGTTTCTATATTTCCTTCTGCGTTTAATGCCTGAAAGTACTTGATCACTATTTTCTTGTTTTAAGTTTTCTCAAGTATGCTGGGAAGTGACTTTTGAAAGTAGATCTGAAAGAAATACTTATTGTGAGTAGATAGCCAGGGATGGCGTCTAACGCAATAAACGTCAAAACAATCGATCGATAATGCTGGGATGATTTCAAAGTGACTGAGGGATCAGCGGTTTGAAATCATTCTTATGAATTTTGTAGTCGAGGGATCGATACAAATGACTTTGATTGTGACGTAGAAATTATCTTTTCGATTTACTTATATAAAAACTTATACAGCTTACAGAAGGTGAAGATGTGATGAAGCCAATCCCTGTTTTACAAAACTGATTTTTCCAACACCATTTACTGTTATCCTTTGCAAGTTTTATTCTCTGTTATTTACTGTCTTCTCATTCAACAGCATTCACAACAAAACGAAAACCAAAACATTCTGCTAAATCAATTCAAAACTAAGATCTTCATTCTGACACCTCCTCAGTGGAACGACAACTATACTATATTACAACTTCTGTGTTTAAACTTGGCACAAGCATGACATTGAGTTCATATTATACAAACTTGATTCTCTTTCAATGAGCTCTTCATTCTAATATAATCAAAAACCACACCAACAGCAGCTTACAAATGGATTCAAGATTTAGAGAGAGTTTTTGGGGGCCTTCATTGTACTGAGGCCCAGAAAGTCGAGTGCGCAATGTACATGCTGCGGGACGAAGCAAAAAATTGGTGGAAGATCACCAAAAACCGATTGAATGATACTGGTATCCAACTGGTCTGGGAGAATTTGAAGACGTGCTTCCTGGAGAAATATTTCCCCGACACAGTGAGAAGTCAGAAGGAACTGGAGTTTATGGAACTAAAGCAGGGTTCCATGTCCGTAGAAGAATATGCTGCCAAATATGAAGAGTTGTGTTTGTTTTTTCCACCCTTCCAACAACCTGGAACCGAGAGTTCCAAATGCATTAAGTTCGAGAGGGGACTAAGGTCAGACATTAAGAGAGCGTTCAGGCACCAAGAAATTAGAAGCTTTCCTGTATTAGTGAATAAATGCAGAATTTTTGAAGAAGATGACAAGGCCCACTCGGGCCAGAGCAGTAAGGCAGACCCTTCCTTGAAGCCCCAGCAATCTCACTTCAAGAGACCGAATAACGCTGGTAGGAACAGACCCTTCTCCAGGTTTGGGGGTCGGAGTCAGCAGGGAGGACGTCCAATTCATAGTATGGGAGACAGCAAGTGTTTTAAGTGTGGAGGGAACCATTACACTCAGGATTGTAGTAACGACGATGGAATGATATGCTACCATTGTAATGAGAGAGGGCACATTCGCCCTGACTACCCTCAGTTACATCAAGCAAACGTCAATATGCATCATGGAGGCTTCCGAGGGAGAGGCCGTGGAAATGGTGGTCGTGGAACTGGGGGCAAAGGCAATGGGACTCGAGGAAACATGATGTTTGCCCCAAACGACAGGAGACGAAATGCCGACCAACCGGCTACTGGGAGAGTTTACGCCATCAACACCGAGGAAGCTGCACAAGCGAATGACTTGGTGCAAAGTAAGTGCTCGCTCGGTAGATATACACTTAATGTAGTTTTTAATTCTGGAGCTACCCACTCCTTTATTGCTGACGATTGTGTGAGACGATTAAAATTACCGACTGTGTATATGAATCGGACTTTGGAAGTAGCTAATCCGACCGGCGCTAAAGTGTTAACATCAATGATGTGTAAGGATGTAACCTTTACGTTGGACGATCGGAGTTTCACCTTCGATTTAGTATGTGTGCCTCTCAAAGACCTTGACATTGTACTGGGCATGGATTGGCTTTCAGCCAACAAGGTATTGGTGGACTGTCGGAACCGAAGAGTAATTTTTCCAAGGCAGATCAATGATGACTACGTGGTACAAGGTATAGCTCAGCTATTTATGATGCTTTGTTTAACTAAGGGAGAGAGTAGAGCCCGAGTGAATGATATTCTGACTGTTTGTGAATTTCCCAAGGTGTTTCCAGAGGATGTGCCGGGTGTCCCTCCAAACAGAGAAGTTGAATTCTCTATAGACTTGATTCCTGGAGCCGAGCCGGTCTCCGGTGCACCTTATAGAATGTCCCTAACAGAATTGGCTGAGTTGAAAAAGCAAGTGGATGAGTTACTCAGGAAACAGTTTATTCGACCGAGTGTCTCACCTTGGGGCGCACCGGTGTTACTTGTTAAAAAGAAGGATGGCAGCATGAGGTTATGTATAGACTACCGACAGCTAAACAAGCTTACGATTAAGAACCGGTACCCGCTGCCCAGGATTGACGACTTAATTGACCAGCTACGTGGTGCTACAGTCTTCTCGAAGATCGATTTATGATCGGGATACCATCAAATCCGGGTGAAGGACTCGGATATCCCTAAGACTGCCTTCAGGACTCGGTACGGCCACTACGAGTATGTAGTAATTCCGTTTGGTGTGACAAACGCCCCTGCTGTATTCATGAATTACATGAACAACATCTTCCACCCATATTTAGATCGATTCGTAGTTGTTTTTATTGACGATATCTTAGTTTTTTCCAAGACCCCTGAGGAGCATGAGGAACACCTCCGTTCGGTACTTCAAATATTGAAGGAGAAACAACTATTTGCAAAACTTTCGAAGTGTGATTTTTGGATGGATAAGATCCACTTTCTTGGACATGTAATTTCTAAGGAAGGCGTCTCGGTAGATCCTTAGAAGGTGGCAGCTGTAATGGCATGGGAGAGACCCAAGTTGGTCTCAGAGATAAGAAGCTTTATGGGTTTAGCTGGCTATTATAGAAGATTTATTGAAGGTTTTTCTAAGCTTGCGTTGCCACTGACCAAGTTGACTCGGAAAAATGTCCCTTTCATGTGGAATTCCGAGTGTGAGAGCAGTTTCTGAGAGTTAAAGTCTAAGTTGACAACCGCTCCAGTGTTGGCATTGCCAAATTTGCAAGAAAGTTTCGTGGTCTACTGTGATGCGTCGGGACTCGGCCTGGGGTGTGTACTAATGCAGAAGGACCGAGTAATAGCTTATGCCTCTCGGCAATTGAGGCCGCACGAACAGCATTATCCGACCCATGACTTGGAACTGGCAGCTGTGGTATTCGCATTAAAGATCTGGAGGTATTACTTGTACGGTTCCAAATTTGAAGTGTACAGTGACCACAAGAGCCTCAAATACTTATTCGACCAGAAAGAACTGAACATGAGGCAGAGGAGATGGACGAAGTTTTTAAAGGATTACGACTTCGAGCTGAAGTATCATCCGGGTAAAGCGAATGTTGTAGCCGACGCATTAAGTCGGAAATCCCTCCATGTGGCAGTGATGATGGTGAAGGAGGTGGAGTTACTAGAGCAATTCCGAGACATGAATTTGCATGTTGACGTCCCTTTGTCTCGGAAGATTAGGCTCGGTACATTGAAGATTGCCAATGAGTTCCTGAGACTGGTATTTGAACAACAAAAGTCAGATCCCTACTTGGCTGAGATGAAGGAGACTCAGGCCAAGGGTAAGGACTTGTCTCTGACCGAGGGATCGGATGGAATTTTCCAAGTGAAGAATAGGATATATATGCTGGGTGAAGGTGAATTAAGGAGGATGGTGCTTGATGAAGCCCACAAGAGCCTGTTAAGTATCCACCCGGGTACTACAAAGATGTACCACGATCTGAGACTACAATTCTGGTGGCCCGGATTAAAGAGGAATGTAGCGGAATATGTGGCTCGGTGTGTCACCTGTCAAAAGTCGAAGGTCGAACACCAGAAACCGTATGGTGCATTGTAACCCCTTGAGATCCCCGTATGGAAATGGGACTCAATTGCTATGGACTTTATAATGAGATTGCCTAAAACCCAGGCGGGTTATGATGCCATTTGGGTCATTGTTGACCGATTGACGAAAATTACACACTTCCTGCCTGTGAACATGAAATATCTGTTACAGAAATTTGCCCAAATTTATATCCGCGAAGTTGTCTGACTGCATGGTGTGCCGACTTCTATCGTGTCGGATAGGGATCCTAGATTCACGTCCCGGTTTTGGACAAGCCTGCACAACGAATTAGGCACGAAACTTTGGCTAAGTTCCGCCTACCATCCCCAGTCGGATGGATAATCTGAGCGAACAATACAAAGTTTGGAGGACTTACTAAGGGCGTGTGTGTTGGAGCATGGTGGTAGTTGGGAGAAGTACCTTCCCCTAATCGAATTTACATACAATAATAGCCACCACAGCAGTATTGGCATGGCACCCTATGAAGCACTGTATGGTCGAAAATGCCGAACCCCACTCTGTTAGTCAGAAACTGGTGAAAGTTTACTATTGGGGCCAGAAATTATGAAACAGACTTCAGAACAAATCCAAATAATTAGGGAGGAGATGAAGGCGTCTCAGGACAGACAGAAAAGCTACCATGATAAACGAACTAAACCACTTGAGTTTTTAGTCGGAGATAGGGTGTTTCTAAAGATTTCACCGAGTAAAGGAGTCGGATGAGCCTTGAAGAGTAAGAAGTTGAACCCCCGATACATAGGACCCTATGAAGTATTGGAGCGAGTCGGCCCTGTAGCATACTGAGTAGCATTACCGACTCACCTATGCAGATTGCATAACATGTTTCATGTGTCTCAACTAAGGAAGTATCTACCCGATTCCACTCACGAAATGTCGGATGATTAAGTGGAGATCAAGGAGGATTTGACCACAGTAGCAATACCGACTAGAATTATGGACCGGTCGGTAAAACGCTTAAGGAGTAAGGATGTACAACTAGTTGAGGTAGCGTAGCAGCAAAATGGGTGTACCTCTTATACCTGGGTGCGTGAGGAAGCCATGAGGCAACAATACCCCGAGTTGTTTATTTAAGGTAAGTTACCGATTGAATTTCGAGGACGAAATTCTTTGAGAGGGGGAGAATTGTAACATCCCGATTTAAAAATTAATTACCGAATGAGATTAAAACCACTAAACTAAAAATAATTGCACAAGCATGAATTACTTATTAATTAATTTTAACTTAAGAATTTGATTAATGGTTAATTGATTGTGATTTGTGTGTGTGTGCCACGTGAAGAGCTGCTACTTCACATTCTCCCATCCCACTTCCTCATTTCTTCGAATATATATAAGTCCAGAGCCACTGCTATCCATTCACTCTAATTCCTTAAGACTTCCTCTTCCTCTACTTCTCTTCTTCTTCATTCTTCTTCTCCTCTGTTCTTTGTTCCGTAAACTCACGACAACGGTGTTGCAGAGGATTCGGAGTTCCCTTCGTTAGTGAGGGACGATCGTCGAAGTGGACAAAGAATAGCTTCCTATTCCCAAGCTTAGTAAAAGGGTGCAACTGTGTTCGAGGAAGACTGAACGAGCGAGAGTGGTGAACGAAGCAAGCAGGACAGCGAACAGACGCTGAAACAGAGGAACTTCTTGGAATCTCTTTAGTTGGTAGGGGGTATCTTATATCTTAAATGCATGGGTTATGGACGGGTTTCGGGTGTTAATGACTTGTTGATTCTGTGTTTTTCTTGGTGTACTCTGATTTCGTGTAGGATACGTGATGCCCGGATGCATGACGACTAGGAACTGAGTAATGCATATCTAATTCTGTCCATGAAATGCATGTTAATATTCTCGAGAGTAATGGATGATTGCATGAAGAGAATATGCTAAAGTATTGTTGATGATTACTATATGATTTATGTGACGTGCAGGTTACCATGAATCTAAATGCTGTCTGCATGTGAAGAAAGCTTTATTTATTAGGTTCTAATAACGTCTAATACTGATTGCATGTGATGCATGTAATGTTGAGTGAAGAGTTGTGTGTGTGAAATCTGTGTTGTATAATTATTCCGTGCATGGTGCATGGGATGCATTTAATGCTGAGAGCATGTAGTGTGGGACACTACCATTGAATCGGTTATTAAAGCATGGGATGCTGTTAAGACCTTGAGTGGGACTCAAGGCAAGCCGACTGAGTGGGACTCAGGGCTGCCCATAGCACCGCCGTTGACGCTGAGAGTGTTGGTGTTACAAGTGAGGGCAAATGGTTTGGTACCAGTAAAACGGCCAAGTCAGCTGGGAGCTGAATAAAAGGCCGGGAGCCTCGTTACATTGATAAAAATCGATTACATGCGAAGCAGATCCGAGTGAATGAATCCGTGTACATGTATAGTTGATGCTGATTGAAACTTGATTGCATGCGTATGTGTTAATGTTATTGAGAATGATATGTGCATATAGCCGAGGGATAACTGGGTAGATTCTGATCGGAAGATGTCTTATGTGTGTATTCTGATTGATTGGCACTGAGTATGTTATTGCTTGTCGCTATGTATATATATATATATTGTTGTACGATTGAAGAATAATCTGAGTCAATATCTATCATTTAATATTTAAGATACTCACCCCCCTACTGTGGCTATATTTCAGTGAACATCGCACGAGACGGTGAATGATAGAGGAGCTGCAAGCCGTGTGAAGGGCTTGTGTACTGTGGAATTATATATGTATATGTAAAAGGTCTTGTTATAGCCTTGGCCGGCTCTTATTTTGATCCTTTACCTAACTATACCAGAACTGAATTCTCTCGGGTTGAGAGTATGACAATGTGCATGTAAATATTTATATATATATATATATCATACTGTATGTTCATCCTATGCTGTGTGTGAATGTCCGGGTGGTGTACGTTACACTTACTAAGTATGTGAGCCTGTATGATTCTGAGTAAATAAGAGTTAAGTTAATTCTATGTAAGGCGTGACGAATGACCCTCTTCCGATTGAAAAGTATTTTGAGGATTCCGAGTGGAAGTCAACCGAGTGAGTGTTCCCCTGATGGTTGAATTGGCAATACGAATTCAGGTAAGCCTGTTGTAGTAACTTATTGGAGAGAGAGAGAGTAAGATCTAGATGATAAGGAGCAGGTTTCAGCCTCGTAAGGTCCTTTGTATGTAGAAGAATTTATATGTATTCTGAGTGGCAGAAAATTAGAGTATTTCTGAGTGAGTGAAGTTGTACGATTCCTTAAGTAAGATCTGACTTGGCGAGGAAGCTTTAGTGTGTTGTAGACTACATTCCCGAGAGATGGGTACGGAAAACATTTTCGAGTGAAGGGATTATGGGAGTCAACTTCTGAGCGAGTCTTAGTTGTGAACCCCTAAGAATAAAATAGGGTGTGAGTGAGAGAATGCAAGAGTGAGTCGTGAGCATAAGACTTTTCCGAGTGGACCTAGACTCTTATTCCGAGTGAAGGAAAACCCGAGTGGAGTTACTCGCCTCAGCGACTAAGTGTTCGCTCCAGCGAGTGTGAGTGGAAAGGAAAGTCTCTAATTGGTTTCGCTTACGCGAATGGTGTTTCGCCCAAGCGAGTTGGGCTGTCTCGCTCAAGCGTGTTGGATCTCGCCTGAGCGAGTGAGCGTTGTGTTGGGGGGCTCGCTTAGGCGCTACTTCTTCCGCTGTTTACATTAGGATTGGGTTTTATTTCCCTTCTCTTCCTTTGCCTTCTTTTATTGTGCCCGGTTCCATTGGTTTTATTTTGGGAAAAATTTTCCCTTGGTTTCGGATTTATTTTTAATTAAGTAAGGATGTTTCACACTCACACACTAGTCTTAATGTATTTACATGTCCCCACGTAAATACTTGACTAGGGAAATTTTAGGAATAACTCTCATATGACCTATTACTCCAAGGATAAATAAAGGTTATTAAACTATTTAACAAAAAATGACTTATTCAAAATGATGCAAACCTATATAGGCTTTTAGTGCATATTTCCAACAAATACCTCATCCTTGGGTTTCGTCCATCCAAATCCATGCTCAAATAGCCTAGAATTCTTGTCTCGCTTACATATTTATTGGCTATAAATCAATTCGAGCCTTAAAAGATTCACCAAACTCTTATCAAGTAGGCTACTTAATCGTATAATAAGCTTCCACATTAGGCATTCTCCTCACAGATCACAACTAAAGTCCATGAATTGGACCTACACCTCATATAGTACAACATCACTATGTGCTTTCTATCATCAATATAGCACCCTTCAAATAAAATAGGGGGTAATGACATGATCAAATTTCTATTCACCGACTCACAATCACACATGTCATCTCTAAATCACATCATCATCCATAATTAATCCAATGATCATAATTCCTAAGGGCACACAATTTAGCCCAAGATCACTTCATAAAATCATATACCATAATCAATTCCAATTATACCTCAAATTCAACATTATTATTCATCAATCATCAGGGGTTACATTCATCATTCGTATTCCATTACATATTAGCTCTAGCTTCAACAACGTATTTCAAAATTAATTTTGTTATGGCTTCACCATTCATAAGGCTCGACCAATCAATAGACTTAGGAAGTCTAAGGGTTACCTAGCACTCATTGTGGAGTTCTCACACACCACACAACATCATTAGATATGGCTCACAAAAACAACATAGAGCCTAGACCGCCATAAGGTCCAATTAAATTAATTCTCTGCAACAATTGATAATACAAGATCATACCAAGTCAATCTAGGTTATCACACCTAGTGGGTCAGAATCAAATCAATCGCTCACTCGGTTTTGCAAACACCAAAAACCGAGACACAACTCCAATCTAACAAGTATCCGATTTCACATTTAATCGCCTATCACACATTCAAATTCCCAATATAGGGGGATACAACAAATCACTTGTATCATTCAATATATAAGGTTTTTGTGCCAAAGGATATAAAATTCATCCTTCACAAATGGCACAACCAATCATTTAGATTCAAACATACCCATACTAAGGAATTATTCAATATTATCCATCTAATCAACTCAAACGTATGAGTTCTATTTTCATTTAACAAGCACTCCTTGGCTAAATGCCACAGGCATAGTGCATATAAGAGACCTAACCAACAATTTATATTCAAGGTGCATATGCACATCAAGGTCTCAACTTATATGATCTACTACCATATCAATTTCTTTATCTGTAATCAACATATGGCATAGGTCTATCATTAAATCAATACATAATTGACATATCATATCCATGATCACACATGGTACAAATTCATTATCATATCAATTCATATCTCATATTTCATATTCATCGACTCATCTTTCATGTCTTATATTCATCAATTCCAATATTTCATTTCCATGATTAAGATTCAACATGGATCTATCATCAAATCAATTTTCATTTCATATATCAACATCAATGCACAATAACAATGTATTCGTCATTTGAAGGTATTAGGGTAAGGAACTTGGCCGGTCTTACACAATAAATACATCCATCACATATTGAGAAAATTCATTCACTCATATTCCATCCCATAATTCATTCATGATTATCAATGAGCAACTATGCTCCACAAATACATCATACAACCTCAACGATAAGGGTATACTCTCATAAACATCAACCACGTCTTATGAATCACAATCTCACAAAAATCCTCAAATAGCATCATTCACAACTCAATATTAGTGATTCACAATAATCCTTCACTAAGCAATTATGCCCTCATAATCGATCCACAATTCTTAGTCAACTAATCACTCACAATTCTACATAGGGCAATCAATACCTCAACATATCATCATTCTCTAAATAATTATCATTTTTAAATCTATACAAACAACCATATTCCAATAATGAGCATCCCGCTCCAAACATCTTGTAATATCAATTCAATGCGGAAGCAACTGGGCTCCGATAATATCCAATAACTCTAATTCAGAGCAAAATACGCTCTGATACCAGATTATAACACCCCTGATTTTCTATACTCGAATCCCAATGTGATCGTCATAATTAATAAAAATGTGAATAAATTTTTCGTGTTTGAAAACATTTCCAAGACACCACCATGATCACATCAAGACCCAAATCACAGAAAACCAAAGAGTGAGATTATTTAACCTAAAGCTGGATCGATAGATAAATTGCCCATAACGGTATACGAAAATAATGGAGTTTACTGCGGAAGAATATGTATACCGGGCACACGCCTAGTCTCATATATAACGATATGAGAAAAGGCTCGGCAAAGCATGCAATGGCATATCATAAGCCTGATAGACAACCATCATCATTTTATATAATTACATAAGCATGCAATGCCTAAGATATAATTATATATATATATATATATATATATATATATATATATATACCTATACATTCGGGAATCTTCTCCCGACTATCTCAATCATCAATGAACATCATTCAATTTCAATCTTTCTAATATACATCAAATTATCTCTTACATTTTACATATATATATTCATCATCTACCAATTCAAAGGATTATCTTATACATACTCACAATCTCTAAATCATCTATATCACCATATACAATTCATTCATTACATAAGAACTCATAAATAATGCCGGCCAAGGCACTTCCATTACCACCAATTACCTTCATCAAAGCTTCAATTAAAAGTCCGAACTCATCCCATGGCAACCTGCATCACAAGGCTAAAAAGGAGACCACATGGGAGAGTGAGTTATACATTCAAAATGATGAATAATATATATATTGTGATCATGTGTATATGCACATCAACATCATGTGTGCTTTGCTATCAAGTTATCATTCATTCATTATCTCATCATTATAATAGACATACAAGCCTCATGAATCGCAATTCATATCATAAGTAAGCATAAACACATACACAATCACATACACAAATACTTTGCCACTTATCAACAAGGGCATTCATAAATCATTATCATCATCTTATTAAATCTTTATCTCATTTCCTACTCGTAAAGGGGTTTCTCATCACTCGTGGTCATCCCATCTCAAATGCCATGCTCTCATGGCTAATGCACATGTCAACTGTTTAATGCACATGCAACAGATCCGATTTCATAACACGGGTGATCGCAACCACCAAAATCAATCATTCATAATCATTGGTTTCCCGCCTCGCAAGGGGTACTCCCTATAGCATCCTCGCAAGGTGCTTCTCGTGATCGCAACCACGTTCAACACTTCTCATAGGTTTCCCGCCTCGCAAGGGGTACTCCCGCCTCATGATCGCAACCATAGGCATCATAGGTGCTCGCAAGCCCTTTATCATATCAAATACCAAGTGATCGCAACCACTGGCCCATCATCATACAAGGGTCCCTGCAGGGCCTTTCACATTCCATAACCAGGTGATCACAACTACCGGTAAAATATTATATCATCATCAAGTTGGTTTCCCGCCTCGCAAGGGGTACTCCCTTCATAGAATCCCGCAGGGTCTTTCATCACTGTGATCGCAACCACATAATACCAATGCTATGCCATACCATGAATGAAAAATGCAATAATGCATATGCTCAACAACCTCGCAAGGATATCTCACCCTCTCAATTAGGGATATAATTTAATTTGGCATTTTAGTAATTATTCATAATCATTTACAAAGCCCCTCAAGGCACATCATTCATATAATTGGCATTCAATGGCCACAAACATCATTCATAACGTTCCACACATGGATATCAAAGGGCATAGCAACAATCATAATATTAATCCATACATGTAACATCAAGGTGTTTTCGGAACATATATATATATATATATATATATATATATAGCATTCATCATTGCCTTACACACATACAAGTCAATTACTTGTATCAACCACAAGAGTGTCATAATATTTCCCATTATTCATCAATGCCATTATAGATTCATTTGGTGGTTTTCAGCCCATCATAATTATTATCTCCGATTTATTCAGTTATTAATATACACCTTGCTATTCAATCATTCCCATGAAGGGTTCATAATCACTCAAAGGTACAACCTCATAACTCAACGTCAAACCCTTGACATTGTTCTCACACACTTCATTCTTGGTGGTTAAGAACTCATGTTTCATATTATGCATATTATGGGTATAAACAAATTTTCTTAATATCTCAATCGTTATTCATCACCACCATATTATTTCATAGGCAAATGTATATCTATACATTCCTTCAAATATTATTCAATATAGGGTAAGGAGGGCCAATACAATCAGAATCGAGAAAAGAAGAGGGAATTCCATCAGGGGTGACTCGCTCAAGCGAGGCCCACATTCGCTTGAGCGAGACAGCCCATCTCGCTTGAGCGCCCCAGCTTGCTTGGGCGAAATCACGCCAGTATCTATTTTCTGCATTGCTTGCTTGAGCGAGACACTACATGCCTGGTCCTTCGCTCGAGCGAAAATGTTGTAGTAACCATTTCCCGAGCACTCGCTTGAGCGAGACACCACACACCCGGCCACTCGCTTGGGCAAAATTACTCCAGTAGCATTGCCACACTCACTCGCTGGAGCGAGGTATCCACTCGCTTAGGCGAAATCCGACCAGAGGCCGTCCTTCCCTTCCATACTCGCTCACTTGGCGAGGCTTCACAACACTCGATTTTTCACTCGGTGAACTTATTCCAGAACCGATTCCTCTCGTTCGGTCCTTCACTCGGCTAAATAATTCCAAGGCCGACCATCTCTCGCTCGGTCTTTCACTCGGCAAATCACTCTAAAACTGACTCAACACTCGATCGGTCTTTACTCGGCAAATTATTTCAAAACTGACTCGTCTCTCGAGCGGTCCTTCACTCGAAAAACTAATTCCAAGACCGACCATCACTCGCTTGGTCTTTCACTCGGTATATTATTCCAAAACCGATTTCCTTTCTTTTTCACTCGAGCTAGGCTTCCTAACACTAAGTCTTTCACTCGGGTGGAATTATTCCAAAGTGCTTCTGGACAGACTCACCCCGTATATTCCCATCGGTGCCATACCACTTGGAATTACACACACGGAGGCACTCCACTCGGAACAAGTTACTTTGAACTCAGAAATTCCCACTCGGGACTCCACTGCCTGGAATATCATACTGGGAGACCTTTCCCTCGGAATTATATGCACTTCCTCACTCGGAAGGTTCTGTCTTGGACATAGCTCACTCGGAATTTCACTCGGAAATTCACCACATCTTAAATTATTTTCCAAAATTCTCACTCGGACGGAATTCGTCCAGAATCTCGCCTATTCACCATTCACTCGTCTTGCTCAGTCGAGGCACAACAATACCAGTCACTCGCTTGAGTGAGTACCATCCCAGCGTCAAACTTCACACTCTCACTTGTTCAGGGGCGGACACGTCCGCTTGAGCGAGATTCACCCAGTAACTCCCGTGATTGCATAATATGCATCTCGCTTGAGCAGAAATCCCACTCGCCTGGGCGAGATTTGTCCAGAAGCTATAATACTGACACAAGGGATCCTTGCCTGAGCGAGATCCCACCTCGCTTAAGCGAGAAAATCAAAATTTCGACAGAAAACGTAAATTCACACAGGCTGTCATATCAAACCATATTTCAGGCCAATTCACTCACTTCCAGCACATCATATACAACATGTGAGGCATATATGACTCGTTCTAAGCATTCTCACTCAGAAATTCTCATTATAAACTAAATTTAGATATCACTAACATTTCATACACATAAAAAGGCATATACAACCGGTTCCCATTCATACTTATAAATCTTTATTCGTAATTTATTAATCATGCAAGACTCAAACTCATTATCTTTAACAAATATATTCTCATACACTATCCATAATAATCATCAACTTACCATTCCAAACATCTCAATAACTATATGGCAAGGCAGGCATGAGTATTCATCACATACAACAATCACTATCGAATTTACTCACGCAATTTAAATGTTAACTGTAACATCCCCATTTTAATTAAAGCAACCGAGTTAAATAACAAGTCAACAAGTTAACACTTCCCCTCATTTAATTAACTAGAAGAAATAAGATGATTAGCGTGGAGACAAGGTAGCATGGGCAGGACTATCACGTTTCCCCATCCCACCATCCTAATCTCCACGTGGGTACTTATACAGGCGAGGCCATGCTCTTCACACAGAGAATTCCGCGAACTCCCTTCTTCATTCCTCTTGTTTTCTCTCTTGCTTTCTCCGCCCTCCAGTCCATCTCCTGCTTCGAGAACCAAGGCGACGGTGCTACAGTGGAGTGGAACTCCCCACACGAGAGAGGACGATCGCCGAGTGAAGCAGCAGAGAGGAGAACCACCACCCAAGCAGGAAGAAATCCCTCAGAGTTTCGTAATTGGTAGGGGGAGTATCTTCTATCTTAAATGCATGGGTTATAAACAGGTTTCGAGTGCTGATGCTTGCTATATCCGTACTCTAATGGTGTATTGCGTTGCATGTGAGTGTGTATAGTTCAGTTACATGACGAGTGAGAAATGAGTGTTGCATGTTAGCACCTTTCATACAGGTATGTGTTACAGGATCTCACATTGCATGACGGGTTGTATCAATATGAATGCTTTAATAAATTGTTGTGTATAGGAAATGCCTGCTTTAAACAGATTCTGACGCTGTCTTACACCGATTGCATGTTAGGATGGGATGAATTGAAATGCCTGAGCAAACTTGTGATTTTTAGAATGATGCATGCGTTGAATGAAGCTGTAAACCGATTGCATGTCTTGATCGAACGAAATGTTGTGGATGTCTGAATATGGAATGATAACTGATTGCATGGAAGCTATATACTGAGTCCTGATAATCTGTATTACTGATTGCATGATATGTGTGTTTGAATAAAAGAATGCATGTGTGGAACAAATGTTGTGTGTCGAATCCGCGTGTGGCGCATGGGATGCGTTGTGCTGGGAGCACGTAGTGTGGGACACTACCTTCGGTCATCCAGCGTGGGACGCTGTAAAATCCTTGAGTGGGACTCGGGGTAGCCCTTGAGTGGGACTCGGGCTGTCTGTGAACACCGCCGTTGGCGCTGAGAGCGTTGGTGTCACCTGTGGACAAACGGTTGGGTACCTGTAAAACGGCCAAGCAGCTGGGAGCTGATCTGATAGCTGAGAGCTATGTATAAAAAGGCTGAGATTCCTACATTGCAACGTCTGACCGATACACACGATGCGGAACCGAGTGAAACCTTCTGTGCTTATCATTGTTAATATTACTACTACTGTTAATGTTATTGAAATTGGTTAAGTATGCCGAGTGGGAAGTGGATGGGTAAATGCGTAGGACTGAGTGGATGCTCTGTGCATGTGTTATTGACTGAAATTTAATTATGCATTTGATATTGTGTATGTGGATACTGAATGTGTATGCCAAGTGATCCATTTCGTGTGTACGTGCCATGGATACTGAATGAAAACTGTTTCGCGAATATACGTCTATATATATATATGCATACAAGCGTATTCGTGTCGTCAAAAACGTTATGAGTGCAGCCGAGTGATGATCAGTGAATATCGAACGGTAAGAGTCATTTATATACGTCTTGATTGATGGATGTTGCCTTGGTTTTAGTCGTGTTGTACGTATAGGTATTGTTGTATGATTGGGAGATAACCTGAGTCGGTATCTATCATTTAAAATTTAAGATGCTCACCCTTGCAGTGGCCATTTTTTAGTGAATGTCTCTCGAGATAAGGATCAGAAGCAGAGCTGGAACGCTGAGCGAAGTGTTGATGCAATTGGAAGGCTTAATTAATGCGATGTTAGACTAAGCCCTGACTGGTTCATGCCGGATGTTAGTGTTTTGGGATAAATAGAACCTTATGGACAAGGAGAAATCCGATTTTGTGTTGTAAATGTTGACATACGCTCTTATATATATATATATATGGATGTATGGTTTCGTGTGTGACATGCTATGTGCTACCTTGTTTCATACTTGTGCTTTAATGGATACGCAGGGACAGCATGATTTAGCAGGCTATAGCCAAGTCTGAGTGAATTATGAATTGTCTCTAGGAAGACTTATGTCGGATACGTTTGGGCGGAGTCGTACCCCACCCGAAGTATGGGGGCAATTCGCCCAAGCGTGAGGACTCGCGCTGGAGCGAGTAGTTGTTAGAATGGGACACCGTTCAATTACCTTTCCTCTCCGTCGTGATGCTAATGCAATCCAGACACCGGTGTTGACCCCTGATTTGGGCGTTGTGGTTGAGTCCGCCCAGGCGTTGTCATAATTAGCTGAGTTGGGCGGAATAAGTTCAGACCCCTCCTTCCTCCACAAACTACTCCTGCATATGTATATCTCCCTTCTTCTTCCCTTGCCTGTCCTCCGAAGCTGAACACCCAGCGTTCTCTGAGAAAAGGTCAGTCCGTAGGAACGAATTGACGCTAATGTAAGGTTTACTTGAAGAGTTTCACGCCTGATGTTGCATTGTCACACATCGTTTAGGCGGTGTGAGACAACGGTTGAGCGGGTCACCTTCGCCCTGGAGTCCGCCCAGGACAAACATACCCCGCCTAGCCAGGTAGGATGATTCGAACTCCGCCCTTCTACCGAGTGCTACGCGTGTGAATGTATTAACATCTTCCCCTATCTATTTCCTCCTATTGAGTGACCAGTGCTACTCGAGGGAAAGCTTTCCTTGTGAAATTCCCTCCATCCGCTGCTGCATTACCATACTCCGCCTAGGCGGTATCAGACCTCGGTGTTGTGTTATCCGCCCAGACGCTGGCGTGTTACATTAAACTAACGAACCGGTTCCAGTCTTAGCCTTTCCGTCATTGCCATATGCGTATGAGTGTTTTATTTCCCTTGCCTGCTTCCTCCTATATCGAATAGTACGTGACTGCTTTTGTGAAAAATTTTCTCACATTTTTGGAATTATTAGTTGCAAGCAATAAGGTGTTACATTTTGGTATCAGAGCGGACCGAAAGGTCCAAGGCCAAGGTAAGCCTACCAAGTGTAAGTGGTTGTGTGTATGATCATGATTGTTGTGGTGTGAATTTAATTTGACTGATAATCTGTTACTGACTCATGGGTGGGGGGAGTTGTTCCTCCTGACCCGACTAATTGTGTGACATACGAGGACACATAATGGGCTAAGTTACTAAATGTTAGACTAAATCCCGATTGGGATTAAGTAACTAGGAATACTTATCCTTGAATGTTGATTTCAGGATAAGGGATGGCACATCGCCAAAGCATGGAGACTATAGCTACGGCATTCCAACGCTTTGCAGACGTGTTTGAAAGGCAGGGCCAGCCTCGAGCTGAGGAGGGCCAAGTAATGGACCGCTTCTTAAAGAGGAAGCCGAGTGAATTCTTAGGAGGATAGAACCCTGAGACGGCGTTTAAGTGGACTCAGGAATTAGAGAGGATCTTTGGGGGTCTTCGCTGTACCGAGGCCCAGAAGGTAGAATGTGCAGTGTACATGCTGCGAGACGAAGCGGAGAACTGGTGGAAAATAGCCAGAAGCCGATTCCCCGAAGATGATAATCAACTGACGTGGAATGATTTCAAGGCCTGCTTCTTAGAGAAATACTTTCCCGACACAGTGAGGAGTCGGAAAGAGCTGGAGTTTATGGAGTTAAAACAGGGCTCCATGACTGTGGAAGAATACGCGACCAGATTCGAGGAATTGTGCCTATTCTATCCACCCTTCCAGCAGCCTGGGACGGAGAACTCGAAGTGCCTTAAGTTTGAGAACGGATTGAGATCAGATATTAAGAGGGCCTGCAGATACCATGAGATACGGAGTTTCCCTGCACTAGTGAACAAATGTAGAATATTTGAGGAGGACGACAAGGCCCATTCGAACCAGAGCAACAGAAACCACTATTCCCTGAGGCCCCAACGACCTCGTTTCAAAAAGCCAAGCAATGCCGATAGGAACAAGCCTTTTTCCAGATATGGGGGTCGGAATCAACCTGAAAGACGACCAGTGGTAGGAGACGGAAGGTGTTTCAAGTGTGGAGGAAATCACTTTGCCAGAGACTGCAAGGATGATGGTGATGTAGTGTGCTTTCACTACAACAAGAGGGGACACATTCGCCCCGACTGCCCCCAACTACACCAAGCAAACGCCAATGTGCGTCAAGGAGGATTTCAAGAAAGGAACCGAGTGAATGATAACCAACGACCTGGTGGCAGAGGCAACGGAACCAGAGGAAACATGATGCGTGCTCCGAACAGCCGAGAGAGGAATACCGGTCCGCCAGCAGCAGGAAGAATCTACACCATCGATGCAGAAGATGTTGCACCAGCAAACGACCTAGTACAATGTAAGTGCTCACTCGGTAAGAATACACTTAACGTTGTTTTTGATTCGGGAGCCACCCATTCTTTTATAGCTGACGAGTGTGTAGAGCGTCTGAAGTTACCGACTGTATCTATGGATCGGATCTTGGAAGTGACCAGCCCGACTGGCACTAACGTGTTCACATCGTCAATGTGCAAAGACGTAGTGTTTGTGTTGTATGATCGGAGTTTCACCTTCGATCTGATTTGCATGCCCTTGAAGGGTCTTGACATCATGCTCGGGATAGATTGGCTTTCCGCCAATAAGGTGTTAGTAGATTATAGAAACTGAGAGATAGTTTTTCCGAGACAGCCCACTGAGAACAACACGGCGCCCGGTATAACCCAACTATTTATGATGCTTTGTCTAACCAAAGATGAGAGTGAGACCCGAGTGAACGAAATTCCGATTGTCTACGAATTCACAGAAGTGTTCCCTGAAGACGTTCCGAGTGTGCCTCCCAATAGAGAAGTTGAATTCTCTATAGACTTGATCCCTGGAGCCGAGCCGGTCTCCAGCGCACCCTATAGAATATCCTCAACTGAGTTAGCCGAGTTGAAGAAACAAGTGGATGAGTTACTCGGGAAGCAGTTCATTAGACCGAGCGTATCACCATGGGGCGCACCTGTACTACTTGTTAAGAAGAAGGATGGCAGCATGAGACTTTGTATAGATTACCGACAGCTAAACAAACTCACCATCAAGAATCGGTACCCACTGCCTAGAATTGATGATTTAATTGACCAGCTGCGTGGAGCCTCAGTCTTCTCAAAAATCGACCTACGATCGGGATATCACCAAATCCGAGTGAAGGACTCGGACATTCCTAAGACTGCCTTTAGGACTCGGTATGGTCACTACGAGTATGTAGTGATGCCGTTCGGTGTGACCAACGCCCCTGCTGTTTTCATGAATTACATGAACAGCATATTCCACTCCTTCTTAGATCGGTTTGTTGTTGTTTTCATCGATGACATCCTAGTTTATTCTAAGACGTCTGAGGAGCATGAGGGACATCTCCGAGCGGTACTCCAAGTGTTGAAGGAGAAACAATTGTTTGCAAAGCTTTCGAAGTGCGAATTCTGGATGGATGAGATCCACTTCCTCGGGCATGTGATTTCCGAGCGAGGCGTCTCGGTGGACCCTGCGAAGATAGCTGCTGTAATAGCATGGGAGAGGCCCAGGTCGGTCTCGGAAATAAGAAGTTGTATGGGCTTGGCAGGTTATTATAGAAGGTTCATCGAAGGTTTTTCTAAACTGGCATTACCCCTGACTAAATTGACTCGGAAAAACGTTTCTTTCGTGTGGAGTCCCGAGTGTGAGCACAGCTTCCGAGAGCTGAAGAATAAGTTGACGACTGCTCCGGTGTTGGCATTACCCGAGTTACAAGAGAGCTTCGTGGTCTATTGTGACCCGTCAGGACTCGGATTAGGGTGTGTACTCATGCAGAAAGACCGAGTGATAGCATATGCCTCTCGGCAATTGAGACCTCACGAGCAGCATTACCCGACCCATGACTTGGAGCTGGCAGCAGTGGTTTTTGCATTGAAAATCTGGAGGCATTACTTGTACGGGTCCAAATTTGAAGTGTACAGTGATCATAAGAGCCTCAAATACTTATTCGACCAAAAGGAGCTGAACATGAGGCAGAGAAGATGGATTGAGTTTTTAAAGGACTACGATTTCGAGTTAAAATACCACCCGGGTAAGGCAAACGTCGTGGCCGACGCATTGAGTCGGAAATCCCTCCACATGGCAGCAATGATGGCGAAAGAAGTAGAGTTGTTGGAGCGGTTCCGAGACATGAACTTGTATGTTAACACCCCCTCATCTCAGAAAATGACAATCGGTACGTTGAGGATCGCCAATGAATTCTTAAAATCCGTGTATGAGCAGCAACAGTTGGACTCTTACCTAGCTGAAATGAAGGAAATTCAGGCCAAAGGAAAGGATTTATCCTTGGCCGAGGGGTCAGATGGGATCTTCCGGGTGAGAGACAGAATATACATACCGAGTGGAGGAAGATTGAGAAGAATGGTACTTGACGAAGCCCACAAAAGCCTACTCAGCATTCACCTAGGAACCACGAAAATGTACCATGACTTGAGGAGACAGTTCTGGTGGCCCGGACTAAAGAAGGATGTGGCGGAATACGTGGCCCGGTGTATCACTTGTCAGAAATCGAAAGTAGAGCACCAAAAACCGTACGGTGCAATGCAACCCCTAGAGATCCCCGTGTGGAAATGGGACTCGATTGCGATGGATTTTATCATGGGATTACCCAAAAACCGAGCGGGCCATGATGCAATTTGGGTCATTGTTGACCGACTGACGAAGAGTGCACACTTCCTACCTGTAAATATGAAGTACCCATTGCATAAGTTGGCTCGGATTTACATTCAAGAAATTATCCGACTGCATGGCATACCTACTTCCATCGTGTCAGATAGGGACCCTAGGTTTACGTCCCGGTTTTGGACCAGCATGTATCAAGAATTGGGGACGAAGCTTTGGCTTAGTTCTGCCTACCACCCCAATCGGATGGACAATCCGAGCGGACAATTCAGAGTCTAGAAGACTTATTAAGAGTGTGTGTGTTAGAGCACGGTGGGGACTGGGAGCAGTACCTTCCCCTGATCGAGTTTACGTACAACAACAGCCATCATCACAGCATTGGCATGGCACCCTACGAGGCATTGTATGGACGCAGATGCCGAACCCCACTCTGCTGGTCGGAAATGGGTGAAAGTATACTACTGGGACCAGACATCGTGAAGCAAACCACAGAGCAGATCCGAGTGATACAGGAAAGGATGAAAGCATCACAAGACAGGCAAAAGAGCTACCATGACAAGCGCACCAAACCATTGGAATTTTCAGTCGGAGACCGAGTGTTTTTGAGAACTTCTCCGAGTAAAGGAGTCGGACGAGCCTTAAAATGTGGGAAGTTAAGCCCTCGATACATTGGACCTTATGAGGTGTTAGAACGAGTCGGCCCCGTGGCATACCGCATCGCATTACCAACCCACTTGTCCCGATTGCACGACGTATTTCATGTGTCTCAACTAAGAAAGTATTTATATGACCCCAGCCACACGATGCCTGACGATGAAGTAGAGATCAAAGAAGACCTGACCACTGTGACTACACCGATTGGAATCGTGGACCGATCGGTAAAACGCTTGAGAAACAGAAACGTGAGACTAGTGAAGGTGGAGTGGCAGCAAGGCAAGACCACCTCCTGCACGTGGGAACGCGAAGATGCCATAAAACAGCAGTACCCCGAGTTGTTCGTTTAGGTGAGTTATCGACTAAAGCTTCACATGAATTACCAACTGAATTTCGGGGACGAAATTCTTTTCAAGTGGGGGAGAACTGTAACATCCCCATTTTAATTAAAGCAACCGAGTTAAATAACAAGTCAACAAGTTAACACTTCCCCTCATTTAATTAACTAGAAGAAATAAGATGATTAGCGTGGAGACAAGGTAGCATGGGCAGGACTATCACGTTTCCCCATCCCACCATCCTAATCTCCACACGGGTACTTATACAGGCGAGGCCATGCTCTTCACACAGAGAATTCCGCGAACTCCCTTCTTTATTCCTCTTGTTTTCTCTCTTGCCTTCTCCGCCCTCCAGTCCATCTCCTGCTTCGAGAACCAAGGCGACGGTGCTACAGTGGAGTGGAACTCCCCACACGAGAGAGGACGATCGCCGAGTGAAGCAGCAGAGAGGAGAACCACCACCCAAGCAGGAAGAAATCCCTCAGAGTTTCGTAATTGGTAGGGGGAGTATCTTCTATCTTAAATGCATGGGTTATGAACAGGTTTCGAGTGCTGATGCTTGCTATATCCGTGCTCTGATGGTGTATTGCGTTGCATGTGAGTGTGTATAGTTCAGTTGCATGACGAGTGAGAAATGAGTGTTGCATGTTAGCACCTTTCATACAGGTATGTGCTGCAGGATCTCACATTGCATGACGGGTTGTATCAATATGAATGCTTTAATAAATTGTTGTGTATAGGAAATGCCTGCTTTAAACAGATTCTGACGCTGTCTTACACCGATTGCATGTTAGGATGGGATGAATTGAAATGCCTGAGCAAACTTGTGATTTTTAGAATGATGCATGCGTTGAATGAAGCTGTAAACCGATTGTATGTCTTGATCGAACGAAATGTTGTGGATGTCTGAATATGGAATGATAACTGATTACATGGAAGCTATATACTGAGTCCTGATAATCTGTATTACTGATTGCATGATATGTGTGTTTGAATGAAAGAATGCATGCGTGGAACAAATGTTGTGTGTCGAATCCGCGTGTGGCGCATGGGATGCGTTGTACTGGGAGCACGTAGTGTGGGACACTACCTTCGGTCATCCAGCGTGGGACGCTGTAAAATCCTTGAGTGGGACTCGGGGTAGCCCTTGAGTGGGACTCGGGCTGTCTGTGAACACCGCCGTTGGCGCTGAGAGCGTTGGTGTCACCTGTGGACAAACGGTTGGGTACCTGTAAAATGGCCAAGCAGCTGGGAGCTGATCTGATAGCTGAGAGCTATGTATAAAAAGGCTAAGATGCCTACATTGCAACGTCTGACCGATACACACGATGCGGAACCGAGTGAAACCTTCTGTGCTTATCATTGTTAATATTACTACTACTGTTAATGTTGTTGAAATTGGTTAAGTATGCCGAGTGGGAAGTGGATGGGTAAATGCGTAGGACTGAGTGGATGCTCTGTGCATGTGTTATTGACTGAAATTTAATTATGCATTTGATATTGTGTATGTGGATACTGAATGTGTATGCCAAGTGATCCATTTCGTGTGTACGTGCCATGGATACTGAATGAAAACTGTTTCGCGAATATACGTCTATATATATATATATGCATACAAGCGTATTCATGTCGTCAAAAACGTTATGAGTGCAGCCGAGTGATGATCAGTGAATATGGAACGGTAAGAGTCATTTATATACGTCTTGATTGATGGATGTTGCCTTGGTTTTAGTCGTGTTGTACGTATAGGTATTGTTGTATGATTGGGAGATAACCTGAGTCGGTATCTATCATTTAAAATTTAAGATGCTCACCCCTGCAGTGGCCATTTTTCAGTGAATGTCTCTCGAGATGAGGATCAAAAGCAGAGCTGGAACGCTGAGCGAAGTGTTAATGCAATTGGAAGGCTTAATTAATGCGATGTTAGACTAAGCCCTGACTGGTTCATGCCGGATGTTAGTGTTTTGGGATAAATAGAACCTTATGGACAAGGAGAAATCCGATTTTGTGTTGTAAATGTTGACATACGCTCTTATATATATATATGGATGTATGGTTTCGTGTGTGACATGCTATGTGCTACCTTGTTTCATACTTGTGCTTTAATGGATACGCAGGGACAGCATGATTTAGCAGGCTATAGCCAAGTCTGAGTGAATTATGAATTGTCTCTAGGAAGACTTATGTCAGATACGTTTGGGCGGAGTCGTACCCCGCCCGAACTATGGGGGCAATTCGCCCAAGCGTGAGGACTCGCGCTGGAGCGAGTAGTTGTTAGAATGGGACACCGTTCAATTACCTTTCCTCTCCGTCGTGATGCTAATGCAATCCAGACACCGGTGTTGACCCCTGATTTGGGCGTTGTGGTTGAGTCCGCCCAGGCGTTGTCATAATTAGCTAAGTTGGGCGGAATAAGTTCAGACCCCTCCTTCCTCCATAAACTACTCCTGCATATATACATCTCCCTTCTTCTTCCCTTGCCTGTCCTCCGAAGCTGAACGCCCAGCGTTCTCTGAGAAAGGGTCAGTCCGTAGGAACGAATGGACGCTAATGTAAGGTTTACTTGAAGAGTTTCACGCCTGATGTTGCATTGTCACACATCGTTTAGGCGGTGTGAGACAACGGTTGAGCGGGTCACCTTCGCCCTGGAGTCCGCCCAGGACAAACATACCCCGCCTAGCCAGGTAGGATGATTCGAACTCCGCCCTTCTACCGAGTGCTACGCGTGTGAATGTATTAACATCTTCCCCTATCTATTTCCTCCTATTGAGTGACCAGTGCTACTCGAGGGAAAGCTTTCCTTGTGAAATTCCCTCCATCCGCTGCTGCATTACCATACTCCGCCTAGGCGGTATCAGACCTCGGTGTTGTGTTATCCGCCCAGACGCTGGCGTGTTACATTAAACTAACGAACCGGTTCCAGTCTTAGCCTTTCCGTCATTGCCATATGCGTATGAGTGTTTTATTTCCCTTGCCTGCTTCCTCCTATATCGAATAGTACGTGACTGCTTTTGTGAAAAATTTTCTCACATTTTTGGAATTATTAGTTGCAAGCAATAAGGTGTTACATTAACTCCTCTCCTACCTCGAGGGAAAAGTCGAATGGTTCCAATGCTCCGAATGCTCCATTGCATCACCCGGAATACAATCTACATACTATATGCAAGTATATTCACATAATTAATAACCATCATAATTTTAAATACTTGTTATCTTATCATAAAGCTCAACCTCAAGTCCTAGACTTGGTAAACACCAAGTTATGTAATTGTGTTAGGCTTCGGGAATTCCTTTCCCAAAGCCAAGATCCTCTAGATCTTAAGGACCAACCAAACTCAACCACATCATCATCACCTCATCCATTACATAATGTAACCTCAAATCACCTCAATCCTTCAAACATCATTATTACTCAATATTCAACTTAGCTCTCATATCCTTCAATAACCACAATTAATCATTCAAATTTAAATGGCACACCATAATGGTTTAGAACCTTACATTCCATATTCATAGCAACACTCATTATTAAATATCACCTATTAACATTCTATTCAACCCAACAAGTCACTATATATATGTTTTCCCAATTTCTTAAGGCTAGGGTTTTCATCAAAACCCAACAACATTTACCCATGCTCATTAATCAACACCATTAGCCATTTTTCATCATTAATATCATTCTCCAACATCATTAAACCTATATTCTACTCACATTTCACATTTCCCCAATTTATTAGAACTAGGTTTTCACTAAAACCCAATAACACCATAAATGCTCATTAATTTTCCACTCATCGAAGTATTAATTTTATGCATCTATAACAACCCACCATTAATGCCATAATAACAACACCTCACCTTAGGGTTTCCTCATCTAAAGCTTCTCCCAACAACACCTATGCAATAAATACTCCCCCAAATACCAAGAACCCAAAATCTAAGGCATAAAGCTCATGAGAATGATGAGGAACTTACCTCAACCAAGAGTTAGCCATGAGCTCCCAAGGAAAAGAGAGCCACACGAAAATATGAAGAAGAGAGGAGAGGAATTCCAGCCATAAGCTTCTCCTTCAAGCTTCCATGAAAACAAAAATGATGGAGGAGAAGAAGGCTCCACATGGCTTAGGTTTTCGGAGAGAAGAAAAGAGGAAATGGAGGAGGGGAATAAGAGAAGAAGAAGAAGAAATGTCATTGCCAAATGAGGGCAAGAGCCCAAAGAAAATAAGAAGAGAATAATAGGCTTTTGGTTTTAATTTTTTAATTCTCCATTAAAATTTCATCGTTTTAAAATAAATAGGCTCATAGTTCGGGCTCAATACTAATTCCAAAAAATATTCCGAATATAGATTCAGATTCCCAATAATATTCTTAACATCCCTGACCAACGGCATCTCATTCAGAGATACTTGGTCCGATACCCATATTCTAATCGGGTATAATTTCATCTCTTAAAGTCCCAATAAATTAGAATTTTTCCAAAATAAATCCCAATTTAATCTTTCCAATATTTTTGGGACACAAATCCACTTATATACAATTATTTATTTTTTATTCTCCTCAATTTATTATTCTTATAAAATTCAGGATGTTACAAACACCACTTAAAGAAATTCCTAAAACTAAAATGATACTTTGCCAAAACAAGTTCAAATGTCTCTTCTTGCTTAAAGTAAAACACTTGCAACCTTCTTCCAAAAGGAGTGGAAGGACTTTGTTTAATTATTTTGACAAAATTTTCTTTGATGCAATAATATAAAAACTGAATATGAGATGTATTCCTCATGTGCATTCACAAACAAAAATTAACCTAGAAAGAAACTAAGAATGGAAACTAACAATCCTAAAAAAGAGATGACTTTTGGAGGATCTTAAAGTGAGACCTCCTAACAAGATAAGAATGGAACCTTGGGAGTTTAGTCAAGATGCTTGAACTAATTCCTAACCACACGGTTATGCACTTGCTATTAAGTAGAAAACAACACAAAACCTAGAACACTAGACAAGGTTCCACATGGCACACAACAACTAACTCCTATTTGGCTCTAACTACCAACTAACAATTAAACAAACTTCTAACAACTAAGCAACAACCTCTAACCGAAATACCTAAGTGAAAATTCTGAATTTTAACAACATAAAACAACAAGAAACCGAAACTCAAACAACAATATGCAATAAATTAAAGAAATGGAAACAACTAACATAAAAGCTCAAAAGAACATCAACTTTTTATGACTTTTCTACTTTAACATGGAAATAATAAGGCAAGTAAGTGGTATGAACATAAAATTCCAGCCAGGAAAACAAAGCTAAAACCGAAACTAAAAGGAAGAAGAAGAGTAGAAAAGAACCTCCCAAGCTCAAGTGATACCAAATGATGTAGGATCTTCTTCTAACCTCTTGAAGAAGGGTGGATCTAGGGTACTCTTCCTCTTCTAGCCTCTTCAACCTTGCTCAATCTTCTTGCTTAAGGGAAAACTGAAATGGAACAAAGGAAAAAGACTCAAACTATTCAGATTTGGAAATGGAAAAGAGAAGGAGAAGGTGGACATGGAAGAGAGAAAGGAGGAGGATGAAGGATGGAAGGGAGGAAAGGAAATGGAGGCCACTCCAAGGGGAGATAACTCCCTTAGAACTCGCCACCAAGAGGGAGGAAATCCTTTTAGATGAGAGCTTGCTAGAGGTCACTCTAACCTAAAGAGAAAGGAGAGCTTCTCTTACTAAAAACTCACTTAGAAGTGTGTAATTCTCAAAATGGCATTCAAGTGTATCAAATTACAAAAGGAGAGCACCTTATATAGTGCCACAAGGAATTCAGCCAAGGGACTCCCTCATGGGCCTCTCTATGATGCCTAGGCTCAATAATGCAAGAGGGAAAGAGTATGGCTTATACATGGCCCAAAGTGAGTGTACATAGCCCAAAAGTGGCCTTATTGACCTTGCAAGGTCCAAATAAACCCTATAAGCCTAGAGAATCTAACTAAGAAGTATATTACAAGTAAAGTATGAATAGATCCTCAAGGGTTCTTCATTGGGCTTGGGCCCACTCAAAGCTAGGAATGAAGATAAGGCCCGATGTATGCTTTCTTTGGCCTTTTTGGTCTTAGCCCTTGTGAGAAGACCTTTGTATGCTTCAAGTCCCTTCTCTAGGATGGTGTGAGGGTCCTCCCTTATTGTGTCCTCATTAGAAAATAGCTTTTTATTTTAGTTGGACTAAAATAAAACTATTGGGCCTAACTTATTTAGAATGAGTAAGGAGCCCACTCTTTAGAGAGCAAATTAGGTCAAACCTAAGCCTAAAAATAGAGCATAAGATGCTCATAGGCGGCTAACCAAAAAGAGACACAAAATGCAGAAGTTGCAAAAGCTACATGCCTTCAAACTAGAATTTGGAAGGTGTAGCATCTCTAGTGGGAGTACTCGTGTGGACTCCTAAAGGACGAGGGTATGACTGCTTCAATTTTCTTAAAGAGGTAATCCTATTACGTAATATTTTTTTTTTGTCTTTGTCTTATGCTTTGAAACACGGTGCTTTGCAAATCCTATGGGAATCCTTGTGTTTTCGCTGCTCATGCACTTGGGATTCCTTAACAGTGGTATCAGAGCTTGGTTGCAAAACCGTGTTTTGGGCAAACGTTTGTTTAAAGAACATGTAAAAATAAAATAAAGTTTCTTTTACGAAAAGAATTGTAAAGGTTGAATCCTTTTGCAAAGGTTGCATCTTTTATTAGATATGTTGCAAAAGTTGTATTTCTAATGAGGTATTATGTAAAGGTTGCATTATATATGAGATATGTTGCAAAGGTTGCACCTTTTGAAAGCTAGTATCAATGTATTTTTGTTTTGTGTATATTGATTGCCTTTCTCAACATTTTAATTAGAGAACATGTTTTTGGGATATGCTTTATTATATGAACATGTTGTATGTCGCAAAGGTGATTATTTTATATGTGTTCTAATTATAAGGCATGTTTTATGTTCGTTTAATTAAATTAAAATCAAAGGTTTATGCAATGCATGTCTATATGTTTTCTCTTTCTAATATGAATTGTTCTTGCGAGATTGTATTTAGAAAGTTTAAGAGTTAAACCCTAGCCGCAATGAAAACTAGGATTCAAAAGTTGAAACCTAGCCATAATGGTATTTTATTTATTTATAAATGTTACAAGTAAAATATTTGATTTTAATATTATATTTTAAATTCGATTTGTAAAAGTTACAAATCAAATTTTAAATGTTTGTTAAATTTAAAGTTTGTAAGAGTTACAAATTTAAATAATTTATTCTTAATAATTTTAATAGGATTTGCATCGTATGTGATCTTTTTAAAATTAATGTGATTTGTAGGAGTTACAAATTGATTCATATTTATTAAATTTAATATGATTTGTAATTGTTACAAATAATAGATAAGATCTTTATTAAATTTAATAATTTTAAAATCAAATATTTAATCCTTAATAAAATTGATATGATTTGCATAAATTGCAAATTAAAGATAAGATCTTTATCAAATTTAATAGGATTCAAAATAAAATATCTTGAACTCTTGAGATAAGGTTTAAAATTTAAACCTTGATTATTCCTAAAAGTAGGATGATTGTTGAGACTCTATAGATAAAGTTTAAAAGTTAAACCTTGACTATTCTTATTTTAGGATAGTTGTTGGGGGTCAAAAGATAAGGTTTAAAAGTTAAACCTTGACCATTCCAAAATTTAGGATTTCAAATTGTTTGAAATCATAATCGAATATTTTGAGCTGTTAATGGTTAGTGGGACGTTCTGGCTGGGAAAGACTTGGTACTTAAGTAGTCACATCAGACCCACCTCTCTTTCCTGGGAACTAACTTGATTACAGTACTAAATTTTTGGGTTGGAACGCCACTCGGCACCCTATAAAGGGTAGTCTACCCTTGACCCTATTCGTTGAACAGTCAACAGAACCACCAAACTTCTTTGCGTACTTTTCCTTTTATGACCTCGTGTGTTTAATTATGTGTTTTAAAATTTATTTTACTTTAAATACAATTAATCACTTTATTAATTGATTAATTAATACGTCCAGCGGTGAATGGTTATGGTCTTAGATGTTTTTTATTTAATTTTAAATACAGCTTGCGTGCTGTGCCTTTATATATTCTTGAATTTCTTCTCTCAACCCTTCACTCTTATGTAAAATGAGTTTCTTTATTACATTATAATCTTGAAGATGCCAAAGAGGTGGAGACCTAGAAGAAACCTAGAGTGGTGACTCTTGGTGGATATGACCTTGAAAGGAACAAAGGAGTGGTGACTCCAAGAGAATGGTAGTTTCAAGAAGTAGGACTTCACAAAGTCAAGACACTATAAATCCTTTAGGTTTATTTTATTTTATTTTATTTTATAGGAAGACCATAACTATCTCACAAATTTGATTGCATGTTTTGGGGTTTTATTTTACGTTAAAGCGTTTAATGAAAGTCGGTAATGAACAATAAGAAAATTGAAATCCCTCAAGCCCGACAATCATACCTTCCAATAAGTAATAACGTCTAACTTGATATAGATAAAGTGCAGGTCACGTCATAGTTGGGTGCCTTTATTTATGTTTAGAAAGACATGTTTGGATAATTGGATTATCCAAGTATAACTTATTAAGTTTTATTCAAATAGACATTTTTCAATTGGATTGGAAAAACCTAAAGGTATGAACAGTCTAAAATGCATTCTAATAAACAACAGTCATCAATGCTAGTTTTAATAAAGTGTAGGTTCTACCAAAGCAGGGTGCTTTTATTGATATTAGTAAAGGATGATGGCTAATTGGATTATCCAACCATTTGTTATTGGACTTATTTAGGTAACTTTAATCAGATTGAAGAACCTAGAAGCGTTAATATTAAGTTTAAATGTCTTCTAATAAATAACACTCGTCGAGACTAATGTCAATAAATAGTGGTCCTGCCAAAGCAGGGTTCTATCATTTATATTAGTAAGGCGCGATGGGATAATTATAATATCCAAATTGTTTTTATTAGGCCTAAACTTAACTAAGTTTTTTAATTGGATTGAAAATAACTTAGAGGCGTAAGGATTGAGCTTAAATTCATAAGATGAATAAGGGTAAAGAGTTACCCACTCAATCATCCAAGAGTTGCATGAGATGCAATTGGAAATGTGTTTCCTACCTAAATAACCAAGGGTTGGGCGATCAGCCAAAGCTGACTCAACATTAGGCCAAATATGGATCTTGGCCCACTAGAAAAATCTTCCAATGAGATTTTTTTTATGATTCAGTGAGGGTATTTATTTTGAATCAAAATAGTGGGAGACAACATATTTATTTAATGACCAAAATTTAAATATGTTTTAAATAGAAGTGATAGATTTGCATGTAATTTGTTTTAGAATAACCATGACAAACCAAATATTGTTTTGTTGTAATCTGTCCTTTGGAAGGACACTTTATCTAGAAGAATGCCTAAATAGGTGTTGAGACTTGAGAATTATCTTCATTAAAGATGAAGCGGCAGTGTGTCATGTTTGGCTTATATATCATCTATGGTTGGGTCTTGAATACCCTATGGAGCTTGCATAAACTCTAAGCTGTAAAAGGCAATATAAATATATGGGAGATTGATAAGTCTTGAAAAGACTTAATTATTCTGCCTTTTAGTTGACTTAATTCATCATTTAGTAATTAGTTTAGCCTTATTATTTAATTAATTGATAATAATTTATAATTTATTTAATTATTTCAAAAGTGTTTTATTTATATAAGAAAATGGTTAAAAACATTAATTAGTTAAGAGTTTATGATTATTTGTAATTTCATTAAGCAGCCAGCATACACATGCTAGGCAATTAGTTGATTTTTGGTGCAGGAACAGGTTGTGTTCAAACTAAGAAGACAAAGCCGAGTGAAAAATTACAAAAAGCCGAGTGAGAAATCAAAAAGCCGAGCGAGAATTTACAAATCCGAGTGAGTCTTCGTAAATCCGACTAAAAGGAGTCCAAAAGACCGACTGAGTGAGACTTCAAAGAGGTTGACCGAAAAGAATTAACAAAATTCCGACTGCAAAGACTTCCAAGATACCGACTCCAAAATAGAACAAGGAACCGATTGAAAATAAAAAGAAGAACCCAAGCGTCAATTTCATAGAATGCTGATTGAAAAGTCAATTCGCTCAAGCGACAGTTAATTTCGCTCGGGCGAGGGTCAAAGTTCGCTCAAGCAAAGCAAGCTTACGCCCAAGCGAGAACCCAGTACGCTCAAGCGACAAAGGTTGATATTTAAAACAGCGATTGTTCCCTCCAGAATCCACTTGGCACCAGTGTTGTTTCATGCTTCCTTCTCTCCTACTGCTGCACCTTAGTAATTTAAGTAGTGAGTTGTTAATTAGCTGGTGTTGTGCTGTGATTAGCTAAGGATGAGCTGTAATATGCTAAGAGTTGAGCTGTAATTAGTTAATTATTCTGTAAATTATGTAGTTAGTTAGTTTAGTCGTTAACTTAAGTTTCCTAAGTTATTAGTTAAGTTAGTTAGTTGGTAGATGCCTATATATATGTTTGTACATATTCTGTAAACAGAACAGAGACAGTGTCACATAGAATACAGAGCATACAAGTCATTCACAACTTCGAACATCTCACTACGCATTCTTCTCTCTAAATCCTCTCCTCCATGACGTTCCACAATCCTTCGATGGAACCGAAGTCAATGGAGTTCTAATTCTCTAAGGTTGGGATTGCGAAGGTGAGCAATGGAGTCTTGAAGCTGTGAGCGAGGAAATCGACTTCTAGATCCTGAGGCGAACAAGCTGAGGAGTGGATCTGAATTGCTGGATTGACAAATCCAGAACTGATGAAGAACTTCGCTAGTGAGGAATCATGGTTGAAGCTTAGGTAACTTCCAGCTTTCTAACTAGTTCAGGCCTAATCAATTTAGGTGAATAGTTAGAGTTCAACCTCCAATTTTGCATTAGATTCTTAGGTTAATTGAGCACTTAAGGAATTAAGGTTCGATGCTTAAGGATTAGTGTTTTTCACCTAAGGAATTAGGGAATAACCACAAGCGGATTGTCCTCTGGATTATGAAGTTTGATTATACTTTAATTGCATGTTTCTTGATGAATTTGTGAATCGAAGCAATCCTGATCTGTTTTCTATTAATCATCTTTCACATTTCATTTTAACTCTATTTCTGGAAATACAAAAACAACTATAAAACACTAAAACAACCAAAAACCGAATGAAATTCCTGCATCTTTTGTTGGTTCAGCTTGTACTAGTCTGAGATTGAGGTATTTACCGCAATCCCTGTGAGACGATCAATATATTACAATTTAACGACTGTTGCGCTTGCCAAGGTATAAATCTGAGAGTCATAATTTTTAAACAAAGATTTTCACACCAATTTGATGACTCGGGAATTTAGCATCAAGTTAATGGCGCCGTTGCCGGGGATTGTTGAGTAATATCAACAATCCTTGGACTCGTACTAGACTGAACCATTTCACTTTTGTTTGCATTTATTACGTAGTTTCAAATTTTGTTTTTATTAGTAGTAGTTTGTTATTTACGTGTAGCTGTAGTCGTAGCTGTGAATCGTCCTTTTGTTTGACATTTGTTGTATGCAGTCAAGGAGCAGAGGAGAGCCTTTCTTCTTTGATCCTGACATCGACTTGTTAGAACGTACACTGAGAAAAGAGAAAAAGCAAAAAGAACAAAAAGAAATGGAACAAAGGAGAGTTACATTAGGTGACTACTCCAGACCGACTGAAGAAGGATCGCAATCTAGCATCCTTAGGCCACCAATTTCAGCAAATAATTTTGAACTTAAACCAGCTTTTCTGCAGTTGGTAAGAAATGAGCAGTTCGGAGAAAGTGAGTTTGAGGATCCAAATTTGCATCTAGCAACCTTCCTCCAAATTTGTGATACAGTAAAAATGAACGGAGTCCCTGACGAGGCAATCCGACTGAGGTTGTTTCCATTTTCTCAAAGGGACAGAGCAAAAGCCTGGTTCCAGAGTCAACCGAGAGGCAGTATTTCCACCTAGGAGGACTTGCAAAGAAAATTTTTGATTAAATACTTTCCTCCTTCTAAATATGCAAAGTTGCGCAATGAAATCACGTGTTTCCAACAAAGGGAAGGTGAGTCTTTGATGGAAGCATGGGATCGGTATAAAGAGAGTTTGAGGAGATGTCCTTATCATCAGATTTCTGATGTGCAACAGGTGACTATTTTCTATAATGGTGTCAGGCCAGCTACCAGGGTCCTGATTGATGCCTCAGCTGGAGGTTCATTAACAACTAAAACTATAGAAGAAGCCATAGAGCTGATTGACGTTATGGCTTCTAATGAATGTCTGATTAGTGAAAGGAGCCAAGTCCCTAGGAGAGAGATATTAGAACTAGAAGCACAAGATGCTTATCTGGCTCAGAGTAAACTGATGACTCAGGCTTTGGAGAAATTAAGTATACAGATTTCAGAACTCCAAAAGCCGAGTCAAGTTTCTATGATAAATTGTGACTTTTGTGGTGGAGACCATGAGAATGGAATGTGTGATCCAAATGTGCCTTCCGAGCAAGTGAACTATATGGGGCAGCAACAATATCAAAGGAATTATCCTTCTAATTACTTTAATCCTAATCATAGGAGTCACCCTAATTTTTCCTGGTAGAAAGGTCCACATTTGAATCAGAACATCCCACAAAATCAACCCATAAATAAATCCAAGGGAACATTGCAAGGCTATAATCACTAGGAGTGGAAAAATTATTTCTCCATCTCCGAGTCAGGAAATAAGCTCAGAAAAAGATAAGGAAAAAGAAATAGTGCAAGAAACCAAGCAGGTCAATAATGAAGCTGAAAATGAAAAAGAAAAAGAAAATAAAGTCCATCAAAAGAAAAAGAAAAAGGTTAATCTGATTCTGGAGGAAGCTTCCAAGCTGACTCCTGAAAAACTGAGGAATGCTCCATTTCCACACAGGTTTAAAAAGCAAATAGAAGAGCAGAAGTTTGCTAGGTTCTTAGATGTATTCAAGAAACTCCACATAAATATCCCTTTTGCCGAGGCATTGCAGGACATGCCTTCTTATGCAAAATTTTTGAAAGAACTATTGTCTAAGAAAAGGAAGCTTAAGGGGGATGAAATGATTGCTCTCACTCAGGAGTGCAGTGCAATCATTCAAAAGAAACTTCCTCAAAAGCTAGAAGATCCTGGGTCTTTTACAATACCGTGTGCCATTGGGGATATTCATTTAGGAAGTGCTCTTTGTGATCTAGGAGCCAGTATAAATCTAATGCCTCTATCTTTGATGAAAAAACTGGGAATTAATGACCTGCAACTGACTCGCATGTCTTTATAGTTGGCTGACAGATCCATTAAATATCCCCAAGGAATGCTAGAAGACTTGTTGGTTAAAGTAGACAAATTTATCTTCCCAGCAGATTTCATAGTGTTGGATATGGAGGCTGACCGAGAGATTCCTTTAATCTTAGGTAGACCCTTCCTAGCTACAGGTGTAACACCCTAAATTTTTAAAGTAGGAAGTTAAATTAGGAAAATAAATGTTGAATAATTAAATGTGGGCCAATTAATATCCCAAAATTCTTGAAATGATTTAATCAAGACTCTTAGAAATCGTAAGTGAATTATGGAGACCGAATAAGTCAAAAACTGACCCGGATAAAATATAGGTGTCGGACCAAGTATCTCCGATTGAGATACCGTTGGTTAGGGCCGTAGATAATGTTATTGGGATTCCGAATTTATATTTGGAATAATTTTTAGAATACGTATTGAGCCCAAACGGGGAACCTGTTTGTTTAAAAAATGAAAGAGTTTAATGAAAGCTTAACAACTTTAAAGCTAAACTCATACTTTCACTCTCACTTCCGTAGCACTCTCTTCTTTCCCACGCCAACACACACTTCTTCACTTCTTCTTTTCTCCTTCTTCTTCATTATTTCCTCTTCACCTTCCCCCTTGAACCCTAAGTTAAAAAGTGAAATACATCTTCTTCCTCCTTTGTTATTTTCAAGAAGCTCAAGGAGAGCTTGGAGCTTAGAGTATCCTCTCCTTTCCTTCTCCTTAAATTCGTGTGGATTTTCTCCTCTTTTGCACACTCACTTTTTCTTCTCTTGAGGTAAAATTATTACCATTTTCTATGTATACAAACATGTAGTTGTAGTTTTGGTGTAAGAACACATTAAATGTATGTGAGTTGTTGAGGGAAGCTTCAAAAAGTGGGAACCCTAAGATGGGTTGATATAAATACAAGCTTATGAGTAATTAATGAGGTAGTTGTAATTATGGTAGGAAAAGAAGGAGGTATATAAGCATTTATGATGGTTGGTGGGTTTGGTGAAAACCCTAAACTTGAATTTTAGGAGGAAAGGTAGAATATCGAAGAATATAGCATTTATTGAAGAAGTTAGCATTTGTTGATGGAAAGAGTGTTATAAATGATGCGGTAGACACAATGAATGATGGTGATGTTGACTTGAAGTCATAATAGGTGGAAAACTCACCAAGGTGTTGGTGGAGATTTAATAGATGAGATAATCTAACAATTAGGTTGTAACTTTTGATAATAATGGATTGTGATTTAAGGGAAGGAATTCCCAAAGCCTAATTAGGTAAATGAATGAAATTGATAAATAGTTTCCACATGATAAGAATCATGTGTACACCTATGTATATGTATGTTGAATTGGTGTTTGAATGAATAATTGATGTGGCCCTATAATTGATTGGTGTAGGGCTTGGCAATACTGGTGAGGCGGGAACATCAACCCCAGAGGTCTACTTCTCTTGAGGTAGGAGAGGGGGTATATTTTCTAAATGTATGAGAACATGTATGTTGATAATGTATATGGTGATGTAATATGTCATGTTTTACTTGAATGAAAGTAATATCATGAGATTGTGATAAGAAATTGAATTTTGGTGCCTAAAATGATTGATTGTGGATTGAGACATTTTTAGGCTATGAATGGTATATCATGTGACGATTATGTTATGATATTGATAAATATATCACCTTGCGGGGTGCCACGACGGGTATGACCTGGAGTGATGATGATGGTTTAATTGATAAATATATCACCTTGCGGGGTGCCACGACGGGTATGACCCTGAGTGAGGAAGATGGTTTGATTAGTAAATATAACACCTTGTGAGGTGCCACAAAGGGTATAAGTCCCGGAGTGATGATAATAATATGATTGATGAATATAACACCTTGTGAGGTGCCACAAAGGGTATAAGTCCTGGAGTAATGATAATAATATGATTGATGAATATAACACCTTGTGAGGTGCCACAAAGGGTATAAGTCCCGGAGTGATGATAATAATATGATTGATGAATATAACACCTTGTGAGGTGCCGCAAAGGGTATAAGTCCCGGAGTGATGATAATAATATGATTGATGATTATAACACCTTGTGAGGTGCCACGAAGGGTATAAGTCCCGGAGTGATGATAATAATATGATTGATGAATATAACACCTTGTGAGGTGCCACGAAGGGTATAAGTCCCGGAGTGATGATAATGATATGATTAATGAATATATCACCTTGCGGGGTGCCACGAAGGGTGTATCCCGGAGTGATGATGTTAATCTAAGTGAATGAGATCTTTGTTGAAATAATAACCAGATTTGTACTTATGCATTTTGAAACATTAGCATGTGTGTGAGTTATATGAACATGGCATAAAAATGATATCATGTTGAGTGAATTGTGTGAAGGCTAAATGGAACTTACTTTTGAACCCAACTGTTAATGGGTTAGTGGATGATTTGCTTCTTGTAAATTAAAAAAGGATACATATATGACTATGTTTAGTAAATTGATATTTGACGATTTAGTATGGATTGAAGTTTTTATAGATGATGTTTATATTGAATTTATATATATATTATCATAAATGTTAGATTTTCATCATTGAGAAAGTATACTCACTCTCCTTGTGGTATATCTTTTTAGCTCCTGTGTTGTAGGTTTCGCTTTGGAGCTGTTTGTGGGGGAGAAGTGTGAAGGAAGCCTCTTTTTGGTAAAGAATGCCTTGGTCGGCAACATTTTGATTTTATGGTTGTGTAGAATGTTTGTAATGTATATAGTATTCTGCATATTTTGTATAGCCATGAATTGGTATGAATGATGTATAATGATTATGTAGGTCATGAGTGAAAATTGGAACCCACATATAAGACCAATTTTCAGTTATGACCCTGGTGATGTAAGACGCTAATGTGTGAGTGCTTGAATTTTGCTCACTTTGATGATCAAATGATGAGAATTGTGAATGATGACTTTATGTGCGGTATAATTGATGATATTTCATGATTGTTATGCATAAGTAAGGAACTAGTAGGGTCAAAATGAGTTTTATGAGTGTTGGGTAGTGTGTGATGGTTTCAATAGCTTAAATACATGATTTGTGACTTGTAGAAACTGGAACGGGTCAATTCTGTTGAGAATAGACCCCTAAGTTACTCAAAAAGGCTCAGGAATGGACTAAACGCATTTATTTGCATAAGTTCCTCATTTTTGAGAATTTTTGGGTGAGGTCGGTGGCCATACGTCACAATTGATGTATTTTAGTTGGTATCAAAATTTGGTAGCGTTTGGAGTTGATATGAAAAAGTTAGGGGGTTAGAAGTCCAAAAATAAGGCTCTTTCTGCATAAAAACAGCAACTGTGCTGTCTCGAATCGATTCAAGGATCTCTGCATCGATTCAAGAGCTGCTGTTTTCATTGTTTTTGGTTCTAGGAAGGCCTGAATCGATTCATACGATCTTGAATCGATTCAAGGACCTCTGTTTGCATAATTTTGAGTTCTAGAAGCGTCTGAATCGATTCATACGAGCTTGAATCGATTCAAGGGGTCCTGTTTTCACTGTTTTGCACTCCAGAATCATTTGAATCGATTCATAGGGTGTTTGAATCGATTCATGACCCTGTTTTTCATATTTTTCCTCTATCTTGGGATATCATTGGTATTGTTTGACTATAATATGATCGTACAACGCCCCACACGCATAATTAATACATTTTATCAAATTGATAGACCATCCTTTGACCTTCTACCACTTCCCTTCATTTCCTTAATGTAATTGCATACTTCCGCTACTCCTTGTTAATGATCATGAGATAAATCATCCAAGGTTCCCTCTTTGACTTAATTGTTCACCTTCTCATATCTTCACATATGAGATAGGTTATTAGATTAGGTCTGGGGATTACTTGCCAAAGTTTTCATCTCGCGATCTCTTCCATCCTTTAATTGTTTTAAATCGTGAAAAATTTACCCCTATTTTTGGGGCGTCTCAACAGGCAGAGCATTAATTGATGTAGAAAAGGGTGAACTCATGCTGAGAGTTCAGGAGGAGCAGGTAACCTTTAATGTCTTCAATTCCATGAAACATCCGACTGAAAGGATGGATTGTTTAATGATTGAAGAGATTAAAAGTTACCAGACTCCAATGCTTTTAAAAACTGAGGAAGAGGCCTTACGGACTTTTTTGGAGGATGACTTTGACTCCGAGACTGAGGAGTTAAATGACTCTCACTCAGAAATGCTGAACCTACTGGAAGTATTAGAAGTAGGTGATTTTGAAAAAGAAAAGCACAATGATTTGAAAATTACTGAAGTTGAGAAAGGAAAGGAAGTGTCTGAAGAAAAATATGAGTTAAAACCTTTGCCTTCTCATCTAAAATATGTTTTCCTGAGAGAGAACGAAACACATCCTGTCATTATTAATGCTGACTTAAAAGAAGAGGATGTGGACAAATTAATAGGGGTTTTAAAGGCACGTGAATCTGCGATTGGCTGGAATATTTCTGACTTAAAGGGAATCAGTCCATCATTTAGTATGCACAAAATTCTGATGGAAGATGATTATTCCCCTGTAGTACAGCCACAACGCAGATTGAACCCCATAATGAAGGAGGCAGTCAGGAAAGAGGTGGTCAAGCTTCTTGATGCAGGAATCATTTATCCTATCTCAGACAGCACTTGGATCAGTCCGGTCCAAGTGGTGCCCAAGAAAGAAGGAATGACAACTGTTAAAAATGAAAAAGGTGAAGTCATAGCTACTAGACCGACCACAGGATGGAGAATGTGTATAGACTATAGGAGGTTGAATGACTTCACTCGGAAAGACCATTTTCCCTTGCCGTTCGTTGACCAGATGCTTGAGAGACTATCGGGTCATGAATACTACTGCTTCCTTGATGGTTACTCGGGTTATAACCAAATTGTGGTTGACCCAAAAGATCAAGAGAAGACAGCTTTCACCTGTCCATACGGAATTTTTGCCTATAGGCGCATGCCATTCAGTTTGTGCAATGCTCCAGCAACCTTTCAAAGGTGTATGCTGGCCATCTTTGGGGACATGGTGGAGAAATTCATTGAAGTATTCATGGACGATTTCTCTGTTTTTGGTAATAGTTTCGATTCATGCCTCAGCAACCTATCTAAGGTGCTGGTGAGATGCCAAGAAACTAACCTTGTTCTTAACTGGGAAAAATGCCATTTTATGGTTAAGGGAGGGATAGTCCTTGGCCACAAAATCTCTGCTGAGGGCATTCAAGTGGACCGAGCCAAGATAGAAATCATTGAAAAACTACCTCCTCCGATCAACGTGAAAGGAGTGAGAAGTTTTCTAGAATGTGCTGGCTTCTACAGAAGGTTCATAAAAGATTTTTCAAAAATAGCTAAGCCTTTGACCGATTTGCTTATAAAAGATCATGTGTTTGTGTTTAATGAAAACTATGTCAAGGCTTTTGAAAACTTGAAACAAAGTTTAACTTCAGCTCTGATCCTTGCAGCACCCGATTGGTCTTTACCGTTTGAATTAATGTATGATGCAAGTGACTTTGCAGTCGGAGCTGTACTGGGTCAGAAAATAGGAAAATTAACTCATGTAATTTATTATGCTAGTAAAGTGTTGAACGAAAATCAAATACATTACACCACTACTGAAAAAGAAATGTTGGCTGTGGTGTATGCATTTGATAAATTTCGTGCTTACTTGATTGGAGCCAAGGTCATTGTATATACAGATCACTCGGTAATCAAGTACTTACTAGCTAAGAAAAAATCTAAGCCGAGACTGATCAGGTGGGTTCTGTTACTCCAGGAGTTTGATTTAGAAATAAAAGATAAAAAGGGAGTAGAGAACTCAGTTGCCGACCAACTGTCTCGTCTGGAAGGTGAATCGGATTCTGTTTTAATAAAAGAAGAATTTCCAGATGAGAGGTTGATGGGAATTATCACCGGGCCATGGTATGCTGATATGGCCAACTTCAAAAGTGCCTCGGTGGTACCTGATGGCTGGACATCCCAAATGAAGAAAAAAATCTTTCATGATAGCAAAAACTTCCTTTGGGATGATCCATTTTTGTATAAAATAGGAGTAGATGGAGTGATCAGGCAATGTATGCCTGAATCTGAGCAAGAAAGGCTCTTGTGGCATTGCCACGACTCCTATTATGGAGGTCATCATGGTGCCTCCCGTACAGTAGCAAAGGTTTTACAGAGTGGCTTTTATTGGCCAACTATCTTTCAAGATGCTAAAGAGTATGTCAAAAGGTGTGATAAATGTCAAAGGAGCGGAGGTCTCTCTGCTAAAGCTGGCATGCCTTTGACAAACATTTTAATTGTGGACTTATTTGACGTCTGGGGTATCAACTTTATGGGACCATTTCCAAAGTCGTTCTCCAACGAATATATACTTGTTGCTGTAGACTATGTCTCCAAATGGGTGGAGGCAATTCCGACCAGAACCAATGATGCACATGTGGTGCTTAGGTTCATTAAGAAGAATATTTTCTCTAGGTTTGGAGTTCCGAGAGTACTTATTAGTGATGGGGGTTCACATTTTTGTAATAAAATAATGGAAAAAGCCCTGCGTCACTATGAGGTTTTGCATAAGATATCCACTCCTTACCATCCACAAACTTGTGGACAAGTTGAGCTATCAAATAGAGAAATAAAGAGAATCTTAGAGAAAGTGGTCGGAAAAACTAGGAAAGATTGGTCGGTAAAATTAGATGATGCATTGTGGGCCTACAGAACAGCCTTCAAAACTCCAATTGGCATGTCCCCATATCAATTAGTTTACGGTAAGGCTTGCCATCTCCCTGTGGAGTTGGAACACAAGGCGTGGTGGGCCACAAAGTTATTAAACATGGACTGTGACCAATCCCAGGAGGAAAAAGTTTTGAAACTCCATGAATTGGAGGAATTCCGACTCAACGCTTATCAAAGTGCCTCCATTTATAAGGAGAAAACAAAGAAGTGGCACGATAAGTGGATCAATAAAAAGGAGTTTCAAAAGGGTGATCAGGTTTTGTTATTCAATTCCCGACTGAGACTCTTCCCTGGAAAGCTTAGATCAAAGTGGTCGGGGCCTTTTACTGTAAATGAGGTTTTTCCTCATGGTGCAGTTGAGCTGAAAGAACCGACCACCGATCAGATTTTTAAGGTAAATGGCCAGCGACTCAAACTCTACTTTGGAGGAGAGTTTGATAGGCATAAAACCTCCTTGTTACTGCAAGCATCCTCTTAGATGCCATAAGGTCAAGCTAGTGACCTTAAAGAAGCGTTCTAGGGAGGCAGCCCTACGTTCTGAGTGTTTTTAATGGAAAGAAAACTAAAATTTTTAGTGAATAAAGTTTGAATAAAATTTGTGAAGTTTGAAAATGGAAGTCCGAGCTTGATTTTTCCATTTCGCACAGGTGAAACACTAGTAGCTTAGGCGAGAAGCTGCTGTTGCTGCTTCACGTTTAAGCGAAAGTTTACTGAGCTGAGCGAAAGTAGTGCACTCGGATAACTGTTACTCATTCTTAACTCTTTTTCCGACTAAACTTCACTCGTCATTCTTCAATAAATTCCAAATTTTGATGTGAATAAAAGAAAGGGAGACTTTAAGTAAGGATTTCTGATCGTTGATTTAATAAATGTGTCAGATGATGAAGGGTGATTTATTTCAGTCAGCCTTTTATCACTCGGATTCCTCACTTATCACAGTCAGTTTTGTATCCATTAGTCTCTTATTCACTCAGTATATTTTCTTGTCAGTCTTGTGTTCAGTCGGCCTTCCATTTTTCTCATTCATCTGCTCGGCTTTCTCACTCAGTCTCTTATTCCCTCGACCGATCTCTTTCACTCGTCCTCTATTCACTCGGTCATTCTTTCACTCGTCACTTATTCACCCGGTCTGTTTCACTCATTATTTCATGCATGCTTCATCTTTCGTTTTTATTTTTCAACCACTCTATATTTTCATCCACTCAGTTTTTTCATCCACTCAGTTTCCACTATAGTTGTTCTTTTATCCACTCAGGTTATCTCCTTCTTCTTTTGTCTTTCACTCATGTTATTCGCCCGGACAGTCAGTCGTTCTTTCGTGTTCTTTCACTCGTCTTTTCATTTTCCGACCACTCGTTGTTTGTTTATTCGTGTTCATTTTTACCCGGTATAATCCACTCGGTATTCATTTACCCGTTGTTTCATTCACTCAGCTTTGCTCATTTTTCCATTCGTCTTTTATTCATCGGTTTCTTTACTTACTCATTCCTGCTTTGCACTCGTTGTTTTGGTCACTCTCCCACTCGACCTTTACCACTCAGTATCTCCATCACTCGGTATTTTTCTCTATTTTCACTTGGTCATTTTCTTTTCACTCTTTCACTTGGTCTCCTCTTCTGCAGTCTTCCATTCACCGTCTCCCATTCGATCACTCAGTTTTCATTCATTCGTTCACTTTAATTCACTCGTCCTTTATTCACTCTGTCAATCTCCCACTCATTCATTCTTCCACTCATCTTATATCCACTCCATATTCTTTCTTTCACTCGGACTTACTTTCATTGTTATTTCTCCCACTCGTTTTCTGTCCACTCATATCCTAATGCAGTTGTTCACTTGTCTCTCCTGCACTCTACTTCATTCATCGATACTTTCACTCGTTCTTGTACCCATTCAGTTTTCATTCACTCGGGATCCTGTATTCATTCACATATCGTTCTTCCATTCGTTCTTCCACTCACTCTTTCATTTACTTATTGCTTTCATTTGCTCGTTCTTTTTCATCGTTCGTTCATTTATTCATCATTGTCACTCATCTTTCGTGAATCCACTCGGCATCTCTTCCCACTCTCATTCGATCTTCCACCTATTCCGTATGTAAGCCGAGTAAGAATATCTAAAAAAAATAATAAAAAATAAATAATAATATGTATATATATTTTTAATAATATTAATAAAGTAATAAATGAAGCTGGAACATACTTACGCATTTCTTGGATAGTAACTTCAACAGTATAAAAAACCTTTCAACTTCCAAACCCTAAGTACCTACGCTGAACTTGGGTTGAAGACGAAAAGACACTTTCTGATTTCTAAGAAAGGTACTATCTTTCCACCTATTTCACTTATTTTGTTCACTTCTAAATACATGCTTAGTATTTTCTTGCTTCTTTGTTAATGTTCTTCCACTATTCATAGCCATGCATCTCACATTTTCGGTTTGTTGTGTTTGTTTTAGATTTCTGTTCTTATTTTTCATTTAGGTTGTTTATCAGCATTCTTTTGACATTAACCATGAAAAGAAGATCACAGAGACTCCTGCAAAAACCTAGACCAAATTTTGCAGAAGGAAGTGTGAGAAGAAAGCAAACAGGTAACGAAAAGGAAGTAGCAACCATCAGTATATCTGATTCTTTTGAATCTGCCCACAGCCAAAGTCAAGCTAAGAGGAATGCATCTCCTTCGGTTCAAAGGAATACATCCCCTACACCTGAGAGAAACGAAGCACCAGCAGTTGAAGATGTTGACAGGCACGGGTTCAGAAATGTTAAGGCTGCTGAAGAATATGCTATAGAGTTTAAAACCAGAGAGACTGAACGTCCCAGGCAATCTGCAGGAACCGGTTCTTCTTCTTCTGACATTTCTATGGTGTTGTAGGAATTGCAGGTCATGAAGAATATGCAACTTGGAATTTATGATCGGGTCTTGAACCACGATCTCATGCTCAGGAAGATTGCCACGAAATTGAGGATAGAACACACAGCAGAAATGGGAGCCCCACCTGACAGAGATGTGTGGTTAGCTTCCATTGGATTCACTATTCCTTCACAGGACGTATCCCAAGCAGCTGACCTCTCACCACCTTCAGAGAAGGACAAAGAGAATGAAGATCAGGATGCTTGAGTTGTTGCTACGTGTTATTATGATATTTTTATGTAATTAACTTGACATTATTTTAACTGTTTCCTGAACAATGAATTCGCTTTTGTTTTAGTTGTAATGAAATTTTCTTTCTTTATTAAAAATTGCTTGTTTTATTCTATTTTTAGATTGTATTGGTAAATTAATGCATCCCAATCCGACCACGTGTTTCCCATCCACAGCCACTCAGGTAAAAAGGGAAGTATTTTTCTGACTCACTCCTTAACTGATATTCTGATTTATTAATTGCTAAAATATGCTTATTGTTTAAGTTCAAATCCATCTTAATAATTTAAAGTTTGCTAATTCTTAAGCTTAGTCGGATAAATTAACTGATCGGTTTTGTTTAACTCAGGATCTCTGCCCATAACTTTTTCATCAATAATTAAATGTTTACTCGGCATGCTAGTTAGCACTCTGAATGTATGATCTTACATTAAGTTTGGGGACATGACTGGCTGATTAACTATTATATTCGTAGCTTTTAAGCCTGTTTTATTTTTTTTCTTTTCCGAGTGAACCTGCATGCTAGTTAGTGAGACAGAATTTGCTTCAGTACTTGCTAATTGTTTGTATGCCAGCCAATCAAAAATGATGAAGGCCTTCTTTGTTAATTCAGCCAGGGCCAAAAAGTAGCCTTCCTAATATATTTAATTATCTTTTGACCCAAGAATTATGTTTGAGCCTGAGACCCTTTTATTCTGTTTATTCACCTAACGTTACAAGCCTTTTTATCTCAAAAAAACTGACTGATTTACCCCTGGATGTCCCACTGATGAATTGCTCAGTCTTACTTATTGCTAGGGACTAGCAAGTTCTAAGTTTGGGGATGAAGAGTGTGCCTAGCATCAATTAAGGACACACTCTGACCTTGGTTATAGATGAATAAATAGAGGCAAATGAAAGGAAAAATAGAAAAGCTGAGAAGAAAAATAAAAAAAAATCAGCAAGGAAAAAGGTGCAAAGCACCGATTGAAATATGATCGGAAAAAGATGGAAAAGAAGAAAGAAAAGGAAAAGTCTGAAGGACTGAAAGAAAAAGAAGGTGCAAAGCACCGAAAGTGTTAAGTTAGCATTCACTCGGAAAATAATAGAGCTTGCTAAGTAGAGGCAGTTAAGTTGAAAATTGAGTCAAGGCATCAGTGGACACATCTTGTAACCCGACATTCACTCGAAAAACAAAAATTGAGCCTATAGCCCAGCCCCATTATAAGCTTAAAAAGCCCTTACTGATCTGATTGTATTGGCATATGGCATGACGTTTAGAACTGTTGCAAGCCTATGTTTATCTAACAAGTATACAGGTGATGAGTGCATTCTATTTACCCTATACACCGAGAGAAGAGTTAAACACCGACCAGTGAGGAAAGCATCAGCAGCTTGTCTCCCAAAGGAGGTGTAAGTTATTATACTTTTAGAAATTGCGAAAAGAAAGCATGGTCGGTATTCAATAATTATAGCATGAACTAAGTTAAGGAAAGGGTGATTGTGTTAAATAACAGCTTGTTAGTTAAATAATCTGAATAGTTGCTTGAGGACAAGCAAGTTTTAAGTTTAGGGATGTGATAAGTCTTGAAAAGACTTAATTATTCTGCCTTTTAGTTGACTTAATTCATCATTTAGTAATTAGTTTAGCCTTATTATTTAATTAATTGATAATAATTTATAATTTATTTAATTATTTCAAAAGTGTTTTATTTATATAAGAAAATGGTTAAAAACATTAATTAGTTAAGAGTTTATGATTATTTGTAATTTCATTAAGCAGCCAGCATACAAATGCTAGGCAATTAGTTAATTTTTGGTGCAGGAACAGGTTGTGTTCTTTTAGTCCTCAAATTTTCAATAAAAGCTTGAACAAAAATTTTATAAAAATTATAAAAATTAGTTTAATTTGTTAGAAAATTAGGATTTAAATTCAATAAATGGATGTTGTTGGAAATAATCTGCCCTTGATCAATTTTCTCCAGTTTTGTAGTGAAAAAATTAAGAAATCAAGAGAAAATTACACTGGAGGAGCTGACGCGTAGCCTCATCCCACGCGTAGCATCAACAGCTATTTTTGATGCTGACGCTACGCGTCCTAGCCACGCGTAGCGTCAATGCTGCGCAGGCTCCACTTCCAGCTTGGTCAAGCACTCAGCTTTGACCCAATAATGGTCATCCCACTCAGCACCAAGGGCCATCCCACTTAACACAAATGGCCAAAACACAGTGGAGACACGTCCAAGTGGCCAAGCATGATCCATTTTTATAATTTGTAGTGGTCATTATCAGCTGTTTAATGGAAGCTGAGTCAGGGGTATGACGCCTAGTGTCACACTGACGCGTAGCGTCAGCACCCTTGCTCAGCCCTATAAATAGGGTCATCCAACACCATTTTAAGCATCCCTTTCACAGCATTTCATTCTCTTCTTTTCTCTCTTGTGCTCGATTTTGAGTACTTCTTTTGTGAGTTATAGTTCTAGAATAGTTTTCTAGATACTTGAGTGTGTTTCGGTGTATTGTGATTGTTGTATCGTGAAGTTTCCATCGTCTTCGTAATGTCAAACTCTGTAAGTGTTGTTTTTACTTTCACCATGTGTAACTAATCTGTTTATGTTGGAATTGGTGAACTAATCTATTGAGTATAATGTTGTGAATTCGACCTCTGCATGTTTATGATTCAAGTCCATGTTAGTATTTCAACCTTTTATTAATATGAACGTCAAACGGGAGAATGATTTTCATGTGTATTGAAACTTGTTTTATTAGTATGAATGTCAAACGGGAGAATGATTGTTCATGTCGTATTGAAACTTGTTTTGACGAAAGTAAAAAGTTGGAATACCCTTGGTATCTCAATTCTATAGGGGTTGTTAACCATTGTTGCCATAAGGCCAGGTCTTAATGCAAGTTTTTACTGAGAAAGCTGACGAGGGATCGGACTTTACAGTGAATTCTTAGAATTTATATCACGAGGGATCGGTTATAATGATTTTAAGCTGCAATGACATGAAACTTGATGATTAAATATGCATGTCTTGAGTTCCTCATTGTTATTCTAGATTAGGGATCCAATTTCCAACATAATTTGTTTATCTGTGTTTATCTCAAGTATCTTACCTATTCTAGATTGCAACTCGGCTTTTAGATAGATTTTATTTTCTTTTATCTTATGAACCACTCAATCATGCTAACCTGTGAATATTGTATAAATTGTATATAAATCATTCTTTTGTTTATAACTTCCTTCACATTTACCATAGTAAATAGAAAATTACTGTTGTTATTGGACTTTCAATCCCAGTGGAACGATATCTAAATTTTGAAAACTACAAACGATTGGTGCGCTTGCCAATTAACAACCCGGTGGTGGAAACGAACTGTGAGACGCTATCGCCGGGTTAACAAGTTTTCTGGCGCCGCCGGGGATTGAATTGTTTCAGTAAAACAATAAATTTTTAATTACCGTGGTAAATATTTTTACCTTAGTTAAATTTTTGATTATTTATTATTTCTTATTGTTACACTAACTTTCTTTGTCTAGTTTGTGTATGCAAACTCGATCTACCGCAGGTAAAATTTATTTTGATCCTGAGATAGAAAAGTTTGTAAAGAAAATCAAGTCTTTGAAATCTAAAACACAAACTAATTCTTCTTCTACTTCTAAAAATTTTGAAAATTCAAATATGGCTACTGAAAGGAGAACATTGGGACAGTTTGCTGCTATTAATGGTCCACCCCGAGTTTCGGGAATGTTTCAAGGACCAGTTTTACCAGTGGAAATTAAACCTGCTACTTTAAACATTATTCAAAACAACCAATTTGCTGGTTTAAATCATGAAGAACCATATGAACATTTAACTGTTTTTTATGAGTTATGCAACACAATTGGTTTTGAACCCAATCAAGAAGAGTCTGTTTACATGAGACTTTTTCCTTTTTCATTGATTGGTAAAGCAAAAGAATGGTTTAAATCTTGTCCACCGGGTAGTTTTGCTAACTGGTCCGATGTTGAAAGAAAATTTTTGGAAAGATTTTATTCTCCTTCAAAATATTTTGAAGCAATGACAGCCATACACTCTTTTTCTCAAAATAATGATGAATCACTAGGAGAGACATCGGAACGATTCAAGGCACTCTTGAGAAAGTGTCCAAACCACAACCTGAATGATGCCAAAAAGGTAAGAATCGTTTACCATGGTTTATTGCCTCAGTTCAAGATGATGTTAGATGCTTGTGTAGGCGGTTCTTTAATGAACAAGACTGTGGAGGAAGCTATTGGGATATTAGAATCAATGTCCATTAGTGACCATCAAGCTAAACCAGAAAGAGGTAATAGACAAGGTATAGTTGAACAAGGAGTAAATGATACAGTGTTAATTCAACAAAAATTGTTGATGCAACAAATTGAGGCAATGAGTAAACAACTTGGAAAACTTCAAGTTACCCATGTACCACTGCAACTCCCTACTCAATTAAAACAATGTGAGTATTGTATGGGTGAACAACCATGTGGTTACTGTGTTCTTGACAAAAATGAACAAGAACAAGCTAATTCCTTGATTCATCAGAGGTTACCTACAGGTAATTCTCTAAATCCTCTTGTAAATTCTTTTTCTAACGATTACCTACAGGGAAGGCAAAACCAAAACTATGGTTGGAAACAAAATGCTAGACCCTTCAACAATCAAGGTGATTACAATGCTAGATTGACAAAGGCTGAAGAAAGTATTCAACAATTCATGCAATACATGGAGACAATTAATGCTGCACGGAAAGCATCAGATCAACAGTTAAGTCAGCTAGTAAAAGAAGTAGCCGACATCAAAGAATTCAAAGCAAAAGAACAATGTAAGGCTATTTTTACAAGAAGTGGTAAAACTGTAGGTATAAATCATGAAAAAGAAAAAGAAAAAGAAAAAGAAAAAGAAAAAGAAAGTGAAGAAAAGAAAGAAAAAGATGAAAAAAATAAAAAAAATCAGTATCTTGGACAGACACCTCCTGTCCAGGATTTACCTTATCCTCATCCACCATCAAGAAAAGATAAAGAGAAGGAATACAAGAGATTCCTTGAAATCTTTAAGCAGTTACACATAAACATCCCTTTTTCTGAGGCATTAGAACAGATGCCTGCATATACTAAGTTTATGAAAGAACTGCTTACAAAGAAAAGGAAGTATGATGAAGAGATCGTAGAACTTGAAGCAAGTTGCAGCGTTATTTTACAATACAAGATGCCAGAAAAATCTAAAGATCCTGGTAAATTCACTATTCCTGTCTCTATTGGTGGAGTAAATATCGGTAAGGCTTTATTAGATTTAGGGGCTAGCATCAATCTAATGCCCCTAAGTATGATGAAGCGTATTGGTGATCTTGATCCACAGCAAACAAGGGTGACTCTGTAATTAGCTGATAAATCCATCAAGAGACCTTATGGGATTGTAGAAGATGTGCTTGTAAAGGTTGACAAATTCTACTTCCCTGTGGATTTTGTGATCTTAGACATGGAAGAAGATGCTGATGTTCCTCTAATTCTTGGAAGACCATTTATGAAAACTGCTCGAGTACTGATTGATGTGGACAATGGGAAGCTAGCAGTAAGAGTGCATGATGAGGAAGTAAATTTTGATGTCTTCAAGGCAATGAAACATCCTAACCCAAAGCAAGATTGTTTCAAAGTGGACATCCTTGATGAAACTTATCTTTCCTTATCAAAAGGTATGATTATTTCTGACCCATTAAATAAGTTATTGACTAACTCTGTTGAATTTTTGAATGAAGAAGAGGAAAAACAGATTGAAAGATATCTTGAAGAATTTGATCAAGGGAAAGAAATTTCCTTTGAATCAAGCAAGATTGAAGAAATTCAAGAATCACCTGCTGAAGAAATCCAGAAACCTGAATTAAAAGTGTTACCTTCCAATCTGAAATACATCTTTTTAAAAGAAGGTAATTTAAAACCAGTTATCATTAGTAATCTGTTAAGTGAAACAGAGGAATAAAAACTGGTGGAAGTATTGAAAAGGAATCAAGAAGCAATTGGGTTGACACTTGAAGATTTGAAAGGTATAAGTCCATCATACTGCATGCACAAAATCTTGTTGGAAGATAATTTCAAACCTATTGCTCAACCTCAAAGACGCCTCAATCCAACTTTAAAAGAAGTAACCAAAAAGGAGGTTCTGAAATTGCTGAAAGTAGGTATTATCTATCCTATTTCTGATAGTACATGGGTAAGTCCTGTTCAAGTAGTTCCAAAAAAGGGTGGTATGACAGTAATTGTTAATGAAAAAAATGAACTAATTCCTACAAGAACTGTCACCAGTTGGAGAATGTGTATTGATTATAGAAAATTAAATCAAGCAACAAGAAAAGATCATTTTCAACATTACCTTTTATGGATCAAATGCTTGAAAGATTATCTAGACAAGAATATTACTGCTTTCTCGATGGTTATTCTGGATATAATCAAATTGCTGTTGACCCTCTTGATCAGGAGAAAACTGCCTTTACATGTCCTTTTGGCATATTTGCTTACAGAAGAATGCCATTTGGATTATGTAACGCACCTGCTACTTTTCAAAGATGTATGTTTGCTATTTTTGCAGATTTAATTGAAAAGAGCATTGAGATTTTCATGGATGACTTCTCAGTTTTTGGGAATACATTTGAAACATGTCTATCCAACCTGGACACCATACTGAAGCGGTGTATTGAGACAAATTTGGTGCTTAATTGGGAAAAATGTCACTTCATGGTGAAAGAAGGAGTTGTACTTGGACATAAAATTTCTTCTAGAGGCATTGAAGTTGACCAAGCCAAAATAGAGGTAATTTCTAAACTCCCACCTCCTGTAAATGTAAAAGGTATTAGAAGCTTTTTAGGACATGCTGGATTTTATAGAAGGTTTATTCAAGATTTTTCAAAAATTGCGAAACCCTTATCAAACCTTCTAAATAAAGATGTTGAATTCAAATTTGTCGAAGCATGTCTTAAAGCTTTTAATTCCTTGAAAGAAAAATTGGTTACTGCCCCTGTAATTGTTGCTCCTAATTGGAATCTACCCTTTGAACTTATGTGCGATGCAAGTGATTACGCTGTTGGAGTAGTTTTAGGTCAAAGATACGAGAAAGTTTTTAAAGTCATACATTATGCTAGTAAAGTCTTGAATGAAAATCAAATAAATTATGCAACTACTGAAAAAGAATTACTAGCCATAGTGTATGCTTTAGAAAAATTTTGATCTTACTTGATTGGCTCAAAAATAATTATTTTTACTGATCATGTTGCAATCAAGTATCTTTTAACTAAACCTGATTCAAAACCTAGGTTAATCAGATGGATTTTGCTCCTTCAAGAATATGATCTTGAAATCAAAGATAAAAAGGGTAGTGAAAATATGGTAGCTGACCATCTTTCTAGATTAATGAATAATGAGGTTACTGTCAAAGAAAAAGAAATTTTGGAAGAATTCCCAGATGAAAAACTTTTCAAAATAACACAACGGCCATGGTTTGCTGACATGGCCAATTTCAAAGCAGCAGGAGTTCTTCCAAATGATTTGACTTGGCAACAAAGAAAAAAAATTTTTAGAGATGCAAGATATTTTGTTTGGGATGACCCTCATTTATTCAAAATTGGAGCGAATAATTTGTTACGACGTTGTGTGCCTGACTGGGAAGTAAAAGATGTGTTGTGGCATTGTCATAAATCACCATACGGAGGACACTTTAATGATGAAAGAACATCTGCAAAAGTTCTCCAATCAGGTTTATACTGGCCCTCTCTTTTTAAAGATGCTCACTTATTTGTTCAATCTTGTGATAACTGCCAAAGAATAGGTAATGTTGGAAGAAGGCAAGAAATGCCTCTCACAAATATACAAGAAGTTGAGGTATTTGATTGTTGGGGAATTGACTTCATGGACCTTTTCCTAACTCATACTCAAATCAATACATTCTTTTGGTAGTAGATTATATTTCAAAGTAGGTGGAAGCAATTTCTACTCCTAATGCTGACACTAAAATTGTTGTGAATTTCTTGAAGAAAAATATTTTTTGCAGATTTGGGACACCAAGAACTTTAATCAGTGATGGTGGTTCACACTTTTGTAATAAAATTCTTCAGAAAGTATTACAACATTATGGAGTAAAGCATAAGGTAGCCACAGCATATCATCCACAAACCAATGGGCAAGCAGAGATATCAAATCGTGAAGTGAAAAGGATTCTGGAAAAAACTGTGTCATCTTCTAGAAAGGATTGGTCACAAAAACTTGATGATGCACTCTGGGCATACAGAACTGCATTTAAAACACCAATTGGTCTTTCTCCTTTCCAGATGGTTTATGGAAAATCATGTCACCTTCCAGTTGAAATGGAACATAAAGCATATTGGGCTTTAAAATTCCTCAATTTTGATCAAAATGCAGCAGCAAATAAACGAAAGTTACAACTACTTGAGTTAGAGGAAATGAGGAACAATGCCTATGAATCATCTAGATGCTACAAAAGTAAGGTGAAGGCTTACCATGATAAAAAGTTAAAGAAAAGACACTTCACACCAGGTCAGCAAGTTTTATTGTTCAACTCAAGATTAAAATTATTTCCTGGAAAATTGAAATCAAAATGGTCAGACCCGTTCTTGATTAAAGAAGTCAAACCATACAGAGTAGTGGAAATTGAAGATCCAACTTCCAAAAGAAGTCAAACCACTTTGGCTTTGTCCACTTCAATGCCTCTTTTGGAAATTTGATGTCCTAGCATAATTCCTTCTGTAACCATGAAGTGGCACTTTTCCCAATTTAAAACTAAATTGGTTTCTACACATCTTTTCAATACTACCCTCAAGTTTTTCAAACATTGATCGAATGATGAACCAAAAATAGAGAAATCATCCATGAAGACTTCAATGCATTTCTCCACCAAATCTGAGAAAATGGCTAGCATACATCATTAAAATGTTGCAGGAGCATTACATAACCCAAAGGGCATTTTTCTATATGCAAACACCCTAAAAGGACATGTGAATGTTGTTTTCTATTGATCTTCTGGTGCAACTGCTATCTGGTTGTAGCCTGAGTAACCATCCAAAAAGCAATAATATGCTTGTCCTGCTAGTCTCTCCAGCGTTTAATCCATGAAAGGCAGAGGAAGATGGTCTTTCCTAGTTGCTGTGTTCAGTTTTCTGTAGTCAATGCATATTCTCTATCTTGTGACTGTTCTTGTAGGGATCAATTCATTTTTGTCATTTTGTATGACAGTGATTCCTCCTTTCTTTGGAACAACCTGCATAGGACTCACCCAAGAGCTATCAAAAATTAGATAAATTATACCAGCTTCTAGTAATTTAATTACCTCCCCTTTCACTACTTCCTTCATGGTTGGATTCAAGCGTCTTTGTGGCTGAGCAATTGGTTTGAATTCTTGTTCCATGTAAATGCAGTGCATACAATAGGCTGGACTTATTCCCTTCAAGTCTTATAATTTCCATCCAATTGCTATTGAGTGCTCCTTCAATACTTGAATCAATTGCCTTTCCTCTGTACCTGTCAATTCCCTATTAATAATAATAGGTTTTTGGTTATCATTATCAAGAAAAACATATTTCAAATGTGGAGGTAAAGCTTTTAGCTCCACTTTTGGTGGGACAACTTCTTTTGCTTTCTCTGACAGCTTCTCATAATGAATTGCTTTTTGAATGGTATGCTTGTCCTCCTTTGAGTTTTCCCCATCTTCTTCCATTGTTCCCATCGCTTCAGTGTTTAACTCATCTAGTGGATCTTTGTTGAGCCATTCACTGGATTGTTCTCTGTTGGCCTTTTCTTCAATGTCAATTTTGAAGCACTGTTGCTTTTCCCTTGGATACCTCATTGCATCAAACACATTGAAGTTCACCTCCTTATCTTGCACTCTTACCTTTAGTTTACCATCGTCCACATCAATAATCACCTTTGCGGTTTTCATGAAAGGCCTTCCCAAAATGAGGGGTACTTCTACATCTTCTTCAATGTCCATGATGACAAAATCTACAAGGAATACGAATTTGTCAACTCGTACTAGCACATCCTCCGCTATGCCATATAGAAACTTCATGGATCGATCAGCAAGTTGGAGAGTAATCCATGTTGGTTTCACCTCGAGATCTCCGATTCTTTTTACCATTGAGAGAGGCATTAGGTTAATGCTAGCTCCCAAGTCTAAGAGTGATTTTCCTACTGGCAAAGTACCAATAGTTACTGGAATTGTGAAACTCCCAGGGTCCTTTGTTTTCTCAGGCAGTGCTTTTTGAATGATGGCATTGCATCCTATGGCGAGTTCCACTGTTTCTTCAGAAAATCTTTTTTTCTTTGTTAAGAGCTCCTTCATGAACTTTGCGTATGTTGGCATTTGTTCCATGGCTTCCACAAAAGGTATGTTTATTTGTAACCTTTTGAAGATGTCCATAAATCTTGCAAATTGCCTCTCCTTGTCTATTTTTGAAGGATTCTTTGGATATGGCAAACATTTCAGCTGTGGTGCTGGGTCATCTACCTTCTTTTTTCCTTCTTTTATTTCTTTCTTTTTTTCTTTTTCAACTTCATTCTTCTTCATATATACATCATCATTCTTTTTATTTTTCTTTTCACTATCTTCCTCCTTTGTTTCTTTTTCACAATTTTTTTCTTTCACCTTGTCTTCCTCCTTTTTACCTTTTTCTTCTTGTTGTCCAATGATCTTTCCACTTCGTGTTGTGATTGCTTTGCATTGTTCCTTCGGATTTGGGTGGGTATTAGCTCCAAATTGAGAGTTATGATGTTCTGCAATTTGACAAGCCAATTACCCCACTGGAGTCTCCAGGTTTCTTATTGAAGCATCAGTGTTTTTTTTGATTGGTGATTGAGACCTGCATGAATTTTCTAGAGTGTCCTCTAGTTTTGATGTCTTTTCTGTCAAGGAAGGACCTTGTTGATAAGGTTGTTGTCTGTTGGAAGTGCTTGCCTCTTGCTTCCATCCACCATTTTGATTATTTCTCCATCCCTGTGAAAAGTTGTTAGAATAAGCATTGTTATTGAAGTTACCCTGCTTACCTTGGCTATTCATATAAAGGATGGATTGGTCTCTTTGCTCTTCTTGACAGTGTCCATTCTGATGTTCTCCTCCATAAAAATCACATCTTATTTGTGCTTATTGGTTGCCTGCAGAGGATTGTACAACATGTAGTTGTTGAGGGAGTTTTGTCATTTGCTGTGTCAGAGCTTCAATTTGTTGTGTCAAAATTTTGTTTTGAGCCAAAATGGCATTTGTTGTATTAAGTTCCAACATTCCCTTCTTTTGGACTTGTGTTCTATCATGATGAGCTTGGTAATCCATGGATAATAATGCTTCAATGATTCTTGTAGCTTGCTCTACATCTACTGTCATCATAGTGCCTCCAGCTGCTGCATCCAGTATCATTTTGGTGTCTGCTTTAAGTCCACTGTAAAAGATATTCAATTGGGCAATATCTTCTAAGCCATGGTTTGGGCATCTTCTCAGGAGAGATTTGAAACGTTCCCATGCCTCACAAAAAGGTTCATCATGGCTTTGTTTAAATGTTGTAATATCTGACTTAGCCTTGATAAATCTAGATGATGGGAAAAATCTGTGTAGGAACTTCTCTTCCACTGTGTCCCAATTGTTCAGGCTTTGATTTGGGTGCGACTGGAGCCATTCTTTAGCTTTACCTTCGAGAGAAAAAGGAAATAGTCTTAGATATGCTGCTTCAATTACTTCCTATTCAAAGCCCATTGTTCCTACTAATTCATAGAATGTGGCCAAGTGAATGTGTGGATCTTCACTGGACATTCCGTTGAATTGGTGAGAACTAATTAAACTAAGGAATGTAGGTTTCATTTCTATAGCCCTGATTGTATTTGGTATAGCAATGCTTGAGTAGTGTCTCGGTCCTTGTTGTAGAGTGTAATCTCCAAGTGTTCTCCTTGGTCGGTTTTGATTATTGCTATTGACATCCATTGTATCAGAGGAAGTTTTTCTTGCGTGGAAGTTCTGCTTGGCTTTCTTAATTTTCTTGAGGAACCTGTCTATCTCTGGATCAAATACAAGTTGTTCTTTTGTACCCTGTCCTCTCAAGATCATAAATCAAGTACTCAAAATAGCTAAGTTACCACACAAAAGAATTTGAAAACAATTTTATGTACACTGTCTTGTCAATTTAATGCTAAAATATTCAAACTTAAATCATCTCCCCGGCTGCGGTGCCAAAACTTGGTAAGCTGTTTTTATGGTTCATACAAAAGAATGAAGAGTTCAAGGAAAGAGAATCAAGTTTGTATAATATGAACTCAATGGAATGGTTGTGCCAAGTTTAAACACAGAGGTTGTAATATAGTATAGATGTCATTCCACTGAGGAGGTGTTTGTTGTGAATGATGCTAATAAAAAAAATATAAATAACAGAAAGTAAAATTTGCAAAAGACAACAATGAATAGTTTTGAGAAAAATCAATTTTGTAAAACAGGGATTGGTTTCATCATATCTCATCTTCTGTAAGTTGCATAAGTTTTTATATAAGTAACTTGAAAAGATAATTTCTATGCCACAATTATTTGCATCGATCCCTCGACTACAAAATTCATAAGAATGATTTCAAACCACTGATCCCTCAGTCACCTTGAAATCATTCCAGCATTATCGATCGATTGTTTTGACGTTTATTGTGTTAGATGCCATCCCTGGCCACCTACTCACAACAAGTATTTCTTTCAGATCTACTTTCAAAAGTCACTTCCCAGCATACTTGAGAAAACTTAAAATAAGAAAATAGTGATGAAGTACTTTCAGGCATTAAACATAGAAGGAAATACAGAAACTTATAAAATCTTATTACACACATAAAAACCTGCAACAGCATTACTTCAGGATTGAATGGATTACAACCAATCCCATAAAGGAAAGTTAGTTACTCATGCTATGCATTTTCACTTAAGAAGCTTTTTAAATAAATACAGTGTGAAAAATGCAGGAAAAGTGTTTGGTAAAATAAAGAAGATGATCTGATCAATCCAACTGATGATCCTTGATGTTGTTCTCTGCTTGATTTATAGGGGTTATGCTTCAGCTGCCCTTGCCCACTTGTATAGAGCCCATGAAGCATCTTTCAGATACATTCATAAACATAAGAAAGTGGGTGAGTTGGCATCACACCATTGGTGAATCAAAAATTAGAAATCCCATGCTGCATGAGTCACGCTTAAGCTTAAATGTCACGCTCAAGCGTGAAGGGTCCTGATGTTCACTGGTTGTTTCACGCTCAAGCTATCTTAACCACGCTTAAGCGTGGCCTTCCTGCTAGTTCCACGCTTGGGCGAGCTCGAACTCATGCTTTGTTATTCATCAGTCACGCTCAAGCGTGGAATGCTTGCACTCAAGTGCTCATCTTCTTAGACCATGTTCAATCCTCGCTTAACTCACGCTTATGCGGGCTCGGGGTGCGCTTGAGCGTCCTTTACTTACGCTTAAGCGTGGGAGGGACCTGATGCTTAGTCTTCTTGTCCTGAAGTCTTTCCAAACCACGCTTGAGCGCTCTCCAAGCTAGGCTCAAGCGTGAGGCTATTTCGCTTAAGCGTCCCCTTTTTTGCTCAAGCGTGGAGGGGTCCTGCTGGTACTTGCCTCCTTAGATATACGCTCAAGCGTAGAATGTGCCATGCTCAAGCGTCTCTAGGCTTTCTGCTAATGTTTCTTGGTTTCTTTGGAACTTCTGGCACCTTTCTTCACACATTTTGACAAATCAAGTTCTTTAACAAAATGTGTTATTTACAACAAAAATCATGCTTAATTACTTACTAATCTAGTTAAATTCTTTCCAAAATGAGTTTAATTAAAGTATTAAATCAATGTGAAATAGCACTTATCAATAATGCATCGTAGGAACTCTTAGCTAAAAATCTAGATGAATTACTCCTTGGATAGTCCTAAACATCAAGGTTAGTGAAGTTCTCTTCTGGAATCACATGAAGGATGATGTGATCTCGAAAACCCCAACAAGCTTTTAATCTTCTCTGTCTTTTGGACTCACTAGCTAAGAAGGAGTCAAAAGGATATTTTACACCTTTATTTTAGAGAATAGTTAGGCTCACGATGTAACAGCCCTCATTTTTAATGTTAGGTCCTTGAGAACAGTTGTCTGTATTTTGTATAAATTTTGTGTGTATTGATGAATGGGCTACGGCCGATTTGATTATATGTCCATTTTAAAGGAATTTTGTGAGTATAAGGTAGATGTTCTGACTTTAATTATGAGATTAATCAAGATAATTAGGATAATATAATAATGTGTTAATAACACTTTAATAACATAGATTTATAAAATAAAACATTAAGTGATTTAAATATAAATATTTAAATAACTGTTTTAAATTAATAAAATAGAGTAACTCCCCGGTTTGAGCCTAGAAATTATTGGAGGGACTTGAGTAAATTATTTTTGGTCCAAAACGTCCCTCATATTATTTCTAACAACTTTCATGAAGAGTCCAACACCCAATTTTAAATAACCAAGCTTAAAAACGTTGAATTGAAGTTACCCGGGTAAGCCAAAATGCGCATCTGTACGTATTTTGGGCGTACCTTTCTCTCCCGATATTGGATTTGTGTCATTCTTGTTCTGAAATCTCCTATTGAGTTTATCTATAACTTTCATGTTGACCACTATGGCCAGTTCATATCCCATAATTCCCAGAAATTAAAAAACTACACCAATTCATATTTTTCCAGCAATAGTTTGCACTAGGTGCAGTATTTTCTTCATAACTCTCTCATATGGCCATGAAATTGAATGATGCCTTCACAAAAAGTCTACATAACTTTATAAAGAAACCAAAGTCCAATTCGCAGCCTATTTGGCCCAAAAAAAATATTTGTGCAAGGGACAAAAATCCTGTCATAGCCCTGCACCCTTTTAGTATTTGGGCCATATCTCACTCAATTCTCAATGACAATTTTTGTGCTTTATATGGATTTAAATAGAACAAAAAGTTATAAAATTTTGATGTTAAGCCCATTTACAAATTCGATCTATAAACCATCCTAAACCTTCGAGCAAATCACTGCCCTGCATAAGACACCTAGGCTGACATGCATAAACAACCAATAACATGGCTCCACCACTTGGACACTTGTCCCAGCCATGCATAACTCTCCTCCACATCATCTTCAGTTGTTGTTGACACCTTTCTCATGCATGTAACAAGTGTGACACATGCCTATCCACTTGCTCCAGCCGTGTGACTCCTTGGAGGCTAAGGAAATCACATGCAAAATTTTACTTTTATTTCTCTTGCATTGGTTTTGCTTGGTTCTCTTTTCTCCTTCCAACTTAGAAAAAAATTCCAGCACCTATTCTCTTCACTTTCTCATATTCCTTTCATCTAAACCATCATCCCCTACCCATCATCATCTATTCCAAATCACCACACCATCCCTCCTACATTCTAAAATTAAGCCATTTCCTTCTCATGATCATATCTCCTTATTAAATCTCCTTCAAACAGCAAACTTTTCTTCCCTTATTCACCACCATAATCATGTTAACAACCACCCCTCTAGCATCCATCTCTTTCTTCTTTGATGAAGCAAATCATGGTGATGATCTAGAAGCCAACCTTGGAATCCTTGGCCTTTCTCTTGGAGGACGAAAATCTTGTTGGTAAGGGGGGTACTTTGCTTGATTTAGATCCATAAAATTATGCGTGCATGGTGAATCTTGAGAAATTTTTATGGAAAAAGATGGATCTTCAAGAGATATTATGGCTACACCATGGTTGTTGTTAGATCCTTTGGATTTTAAAATTTTTATGAAGATTACTAACACTTCAAATTTTATTGCTGTAGATTTTTTATTGTAATCATGTTGCATGTAAAGATCTTGTTTGATTATGTACTCTTGGCTTAATGGGCATTTTAGAGTCTGAATAATAAATTTTTTTAGACAATGTAAAACATTTCCAAAACAATTTTATAACTTATACTAAATTAATGTTGCTGCTGGAAAATTTTGATAACTAGTGAACAACTTGGAATTTTTTGATTTTAAAAGTATAACTTGAAAGAATTAATTTTTATGGTTAAAATTTGAAAACGTACCTTGATCTTAAAATTTTATGAGATGAAAATTAATTTTAATGTAACATGGTAATTCTGCATTTTATTGTTATTATTATTAAGAATAAAAGCAAGTGACTTTTAGTTATAATAATGAAAAATTAGTTTATTACCTTAAGGAAGTAATTTACATGAGTTTTAGAATTAATTCTTGGTGAATATTTAGAATTTTTGTTGCTGGTGTATATTCATATATTTGAGGAATATTTGTGATTATAAAAATATTATGGATGTGATAAATGTTAAAAGAATTAAAAAGGGACCCGAGTTAGGCGCGAACGGAACGTCGAAAATGGTATAAAACGTGTTTTATGGAAAAACGAAAGGAAATGGAAAAACTATTTTGGAGAATTATTTTGTGGCATGAAAGATGAATTTTGAGCATGAGAAAAATACCCAAAGAAGAAAAATTGGTTGGATGAATTTTTGACGCGCGAATTGTCCTTAAAACGCATTTTTACAAATGATGAAACGACTAACCTTGGCATTTGTTGAAATTTCATGTAGGAGCTATTTTCTGGACAGATTTTATTTTTAATCTTACTTTATTTAGTTAGTATTTTCAAAGTTAAACACTTTTGGCTTTGGAATCACTCGAATCGAAATTTTATAGACACATTATGACGAAAATAATATTTTGACAACGAAATGAAAATTTATTACTTTGTATATTTACTTTAGAAAAGAGGATTTTTTTTATAAAATTAGGAGGGATACCTTATAAATATTTCATCTATTATTTTATGAAAAATTTTAGAAAGATAAAATCAAGTTCTTTGGTTTGTTATAAGTAAATACGACGAAACGACTTTAGTAACCAAAAAACTTGAGAGAAACCTTTATACTTAAGGCAACGATGAATTTTCATAAATTGAAAACATAGTTGAAATTTTATGTTATCTCTTTTACTTAGATATCTATCATATAAATAAATTATATATTTTACAGCAGAGAATTTTCTTAAAGGAATTACTGGTAAATAACTTGGAAATTCTCATGAAATGAATTTTAGTAATATTGAATCTTGAGACTTAGCCCCTACTATATGAAAAGATTTATGGTTAGATATTTAGGAGTTTTAAGGAAAAATACACTATATGAGAGTTAGGTTCCGTCTAGACTCTGGGTACCCTAAGTAATTGAGAAAAGTACATGGCATTTCGCATTTGGAGTTAAGGAGGGATGTTGGAAAAATCCCCTAGAGTATACAGTGATGGATACACTGAAGAATCTGCCGCACCTCGAGACCGGAGGGCAGTCTAGGGAGTATCACCGGAGGCGGGAATTCCAAGTGGCATCGGATTCACGCCGTCGCCGGACAGCCCGTAGCAAACTCTGGTATACTTCGATAAGAGGCGGGATTTTCTATGACCGTGGAGTGCCTGTTCTATGGTGATGTATGATATGTGATTGGCCATTTGATGATGGTGACTATAAGACCCTACCCATTTATGAAAACCAGAATGAGGAGAACTCCAGTCGCTCTGGTTGGGCAGGGGTGATAAGGGTGGCGGGTTGTGCACAAGATTGTTGATATATGAGATTGAGGAATAGAAGTTGGGCCCCATTTTATATTGGTAATGAGTTATAACTTACAGTAATTGAATCTAACACATGCATAGCATGCCATCATTGTATGACCAATCCTCTACTTGTTGTTCACAATTGTGTGTGTGAAGTTTTGTATTCCTGTTCTAAGGTAGGCTGTATGTAATCTTTTCTATAACATAAAATATTGAACCACCCTTGTATATATATATTACGGGTTGAGAGCTTTGTACTCACCCCTTTTGTTGTTGTGTATGTTATTTCTCTTTTTCTACGATCATCAGTTAAAGGACAAGGCGAGCGTGGGCAGGACTTGGAGTACCTGCAGTAGAGGACGCCAGTTCGAAAGTGTCGTTGTGTGTATATTTTCTATTTGTGTTGATATCATTATAGACTCGACATTTTTGTTATGCTTTTATTTTGAGGAAGTTGTCAGGAGCCTATGAGCTCCGTACTCTTTTAAATACTCTCATGTTGAAAGAATCGATCTATGTAATATATTTATTTTAAATCGTGTGCTGATGATCACCATTAAAAAAAACACTCCTATTTTTAGTGACTCCTTCATTAAGTAGGACGTTCCAGTGTGGGAATTTGTCCTAGTTAATTGAGGGTGTCACACACGACATTCTTTTGGATTGGTTCTTGTTCACCTTGTGTTTTTGTAACTTGCGTTTTAAACTTTGAAAACCTATCAAGATTATGAACCAGTCTAGAATGACAATGCATCGTGGGAACTCTTAGCTGGGGATCTAGATGAATTACTCATTCGATGGTCCTAAACATCAAGGTTCGTGAAGATTTCTTCAAGAATCACATCAAGAATGATGTGATCCTGAAAAGCCCAACAAGCTTTTAATCTTCTCTATCTTTTAGACTCACTAGTTAAGAAGAAATAAAAAGGATGGTTGTTCACTTGTTTCAACTTTAGTGTAGAGAATAGTAAGACTCGTGATGTTGTGTTGGATTTTTTCTTGTTCATTTTATGTTTTTGAAACTTGCATTTTAAACTTTGAAAACTCAGCAAGATTATGAACTGGTCTAGAATGATTATGTATCATTGAAACTCTTAGCTGAAGATCTAGATGAATGACTCCTTGGATGGTCCAAAACATCAAGGTTTGTGAAGTTCTTTTCGAGAATCACATGAAGGATGATGTGATCTCGAAAAGCCCAACAAGATTTTAATCTTCTTTATCTTTTGGACTCACTAGCTAAGAAGGAGTCAAAAGGATTATTTTTCACTCCTTTCACCTTTCCTTTAGACAATAGATAGGCTGGCGACGTTGTTTTGGATTGGTTCTTGTTCACCTTGTATTTTTACAAGTTACGTTTCAAAACTTTAAAAACTCATCAGGATTCTAAACCGGTGTAGAATGATGATGCATTGTGGGAACTCTAAGCTGAAGATCTAGATGAATGACTTCTTGGATGGTCCAAAACATCAACTTTGGTGATGATTCCTTCATGAATCACATCAGGGATAATATGATCCCGAAAAGCCCATCAAGCTTTTAATCTTTTGTATCTTTTGGACTCACTAGCTAAGAAGGAGTCAACAGGGTGGTTGTTTGCTCATTTCATCTTTAGGTTAGAGAGTAGCAGGGCTTGCGACGTTATTTTACGTTGGTTCTTGTTCACCTTGTGTTTTTGCAACATGCATTTCGAAACTTCAAAAACTCATTAGGAGTATGAACCGGTCTAGAATAATGATGCATCATGGGAACTCTTAGCTAAGAGTTTAGATGAATTACTCCTTGGATAGTCCTAAACATCAAGGTTAGTGAAGTTCTCTTCAGGAATCACATGCAGGATGATGTGATCTTGAAAACCCCAACAAGCTTTTAATCTTCTCTATCTTTTGGACTCACTAGCTAAGAAGGAGTCAAAAGGATAGTTTTTCAAACATTTCAACTTTGTTTTAGAGAATAGTCAGGCTCACGATGTTGTTTTGTATTGGTTCTTGTTCACCTTGTGTTTTTGCAACTTGTGTTTTAAACTTTGAAAACTTATCAAGATTATGAACCGGTCTAGAATGACAATGCATCATGGGAACTCTTAGCTGAGGATCTAGATGAATTACTCATTCGATGGTCCTAAACATCAAGGTTCGTGAAGATTTCATCAAGAATCACATCCAGAATGATGCGATCCTGAAAAGCCCAACAAGCTTTTAATCTCCCTTATCTTTTAGACTCACTCCCTAAGAAGAAATCAAAAGGATGATTGTTCACTCATTTCAACTTTTGTGTAGAGAATAGTAAGACTCACGACGTTGTTTTGGATTTTTTCTTGTTCATTTCGTGTTTTTGAAACTTGCGTTTTAAACTTTGAAAACACGACAAGCTTATGAAGCGGTCTAGAATGATTATGTATTGTGGAAACTCTTAGCTGAAGATCTTGATGAATGACTCCTTGGATGGTCCAAAACATCAAGGTTTATGAAGTTCTCTTCAAGAATCACATGAAGGATGATGTGATCTCGAAAAGGCCAACAAGCTTTTAATCTTCTTTATCTTTTGCACTCACTATCTAAGGAGTCAAAAGGATTGTTTTTCATTCCTTTCACCTTTAGTTTAGATAATAGATAGGCTGCCAACATTGTTTTGGATTGGTTCTAGTTCACCTTCTATTTTTATAATTTATGTTTCAAAACTTCAAAAACTCATCAGGATTATGAACCGGTGTGAATGATGATGCATTGTGGGAACTCTTAGCTGAAGATCTATATGAATGACTTCTTGGATGGTGCAAAATATCAACTTTTATGATAATTCCTTCATGAATCATATCAGGTATAATGTGATCCCGAAAAGCCCAACAAGCTTTTAAACTTCTGTATCTTTTGGACTCACTAGCTAAGAAAGAGTCAACAGGGTGGTTGTTTACTCATTTCACCTTTAGTTTAGAGAGTAGTAGGGCTTGCGACGTTATTTTCCAATGGTTCTCGTTCACCTTGTGTTTTTGCAACTTGTGTTTCAAAACTTCAAGAACTCATCAGGAGTATGAACCGGTCTAGAATGATCATGCATCGTGGGAACTCTTAGCTAAAAATCTAGATGAATTACTTCTAGAATCAAATAAAGAATGATGTGATCTCAAAAACTCCAACAAGCTTTTAATCTTCTTTATCGTTTGGACTCACTAGCTAAGAAAGAGTTAAAAGGATTGTTTTTCACTCCTTTATCTTTAGTTTAGATAATACATAGGCTGGTGATGTTGTTTTGGATAATAGAAGTGTTTTTACAACTTGCGTTTTGAAACTTCAAAAACTCATCAGGAGTCTGAACTGGTCTAGAATGATGATGCATCGTGGGAACTCTTGGCTAAAAATCTAGATGAATTACTGCTTGGATAGTCCTAAACATCAAGGTTAGTAAAGTTCTCTTCTAGAATCACATGATGGATGATGTGATCTCGAAAACCTCAACAAACTTTTAATCTTCTCTATCTTTTGGAGTCCATAGCTAAGAATGAGTCAAAAGGATAGTTTTTCACTCATTTCACCTTTATTTTAGAGAATAGTTAGGCTCACAACGTTGTTTTGGATTGGATCTTGTTCACCTTGTGTTTTTGTAACTTGCATTTTATACTTTGAAAACTTATCAAGATTATGAACCGGTCTACAATGACAATGCATCGTGGGAACTCTTAGTTGAGGATCTAGATGAATTACTCATTCGATGGTCCTAAACATCAAGGTTCGTGAAGATTTCTTCAAGAATCACACCAAGAATGAAGTGATCCCAAAAAGCCCAACAAGCTTTTGATCTTCTCTATCTTTTAGAGTCACTAGCTAAGATGAAATCAAAAGGATGGTTCTTCACTCATTTCATCTTTAGTTTAGAGAATAGTAAGACTCGCGACGTTGTTTTGGATTTTTTCTTGTTCATTTTGTGTTTTTGCAACTTGCGTCTTAAAGTTTGAAAACTCATCAAGATTATGAAACGGTTTAGAATGATTATGTATCATGGAAACTCTTAGCTGAAGATCTAGATGAATGACTCCTTGGATTGTCCAAAACATCGAAGATAGGCTGGCGACGTTGTAATGGATTGGTTATTGTTCACCTTCGGTTTTTATAAGTTGCCCTTCAAAACTTCAAAAACTCATCTGGATTATGAACCGGTGTAGAATGATGATACATTAAGGGAACTCTTAGCTAAAGATCAAGATGAATGACTTCTTGGATGGTCCCAAACATCAACTTTGGTGATGATTTCTTCATGAATCACATCATGGATAATGTGATCCTGAAAAGCCCAATAAGCTTTTAATCTTCTGTATTTTTTGGACTCACTACCTAAGAATAAGTCAACAGGGTGCTTGTTTACTTATTTCACCTTTAGTTTAGAGAGTAGTAGGGCTGGCAACGTTATGTTGCATTGGTTCTTGTTCCCCTTGTGTTTTTACAACTTGCATTCAGGAAACTTCAAAAACTCATCAGGAGTATGAACTGGTCTAGAATGATGATGCATCATGGGAACTCTTAGCTGAAGATCTAGATGAATGACTTCTTGGATGGTCCAAAACATCAACTTTGGTGATGACTTCTTCATGAATCACATCAGTTATAATGTGATCCTGAAAAGCCCAATAAGCTTTTAATCTTCTGTATCTTTTGGACTCACTAGCTAAGAAAGAGTCAACAAGGTGGTTGTTCACTCATTTCACCTTTAGTTTAAAAAGTAGTAGGACTTGCGATGTTATTTTCCAATGGTTCTTGTTTACCTTATATTTTTGTAACTTGCATTTCGAAACTTCAAGAACTAATCAGGAGTATGAACCGGTCTAGAATGATCATGCTTCGTGGGAACTCTTAACTAAAAATCTAGATGAATTACTTCTAGAATCACATGAAGGATTATGTGATCTCAAAAACCCCAACAAGCTTTTAATCTTCTTTATCTTTTGGACTCACTAGCTAAGAAAGAGTTAAAAGGATTGTTTTTAACTCCTTTATCCTTTAGTTTAGATAATACATAGGTTGGCGATGTTGTTTTGGATAACAGAAGTGTTTTTACAAGTTGCATTTTGAAACTTCAGAAACTCAGCAGGATTATGAACCGGTGTAGAATGATGATGCATTGTGGGAACTCTTAGCTGAAGATCTAGATGAATGACTTCTTGGATGGTCCAAAACATCAACTCTGGTGATGATTCCTTCATGAATCACATCAGGGATAATATGATCCCGAAAAGCCCAACAAGCTTTTAATCTTCTGTATCTTTTGGACTCACTAGCTAAGAAGGATTCAATAGGGTGGTTGTTCACTCATTTCACCTTTTGTTTAGAGAGTAGCAGGGCTTGCGATGTTATTTTCCATTGGTTCTTGTTTACCTTGTGTTTTTACAACTTGCGTTTTGAAACTTTAAAAACTCATCAGGAGTCTGTACTGGTCTAGAATAATGATGCATCGTGGGAACTCTTAGCTAAAAATCTAGATGAATTACTGCTTGGATAGTCCTAAACATCAAGGTTAGTAAAGTTCTCTTCTAGAATCACATGATGGATGATGTGATCTCGAAAACCCCAACAAACTTTTAATCTTCTCTATCTTTTGGAGTCCATAGCTAAGAATGAGTCAAAAGGATAGTTTTTCACTCATTTCACCTTTGTTAGAGAATAGTTAGGCTCACGACGTTGTTTTGGATTGGTTCTTATTCACCTTGTGTTTTTGCAACTTGCATTTTATACTTTGAAAACTTATCAAGATTATGAACCGGTCTACAATGACAATGCATCGTGGGAACTCTTAGCTGAGGATCTAGATGAATTACTCATTTGATGGTCCTAAACATCAAGGTTCGTGAAGATTTCTTCAAGAATCACATCAAGAATGATGTGATCCCGAAAAGCCCAACAAGCTGTTAATCTTCTCTATCTTTTAGACTCACTTGCTAAGAAGAAATCAAAAGGATGGTTGTTCACTTGTTTCACCTTTAGTTTAGAGAATAGTAAGACTCGCGATGTTGTTTTGGATTTTTCTTGTTTATTTTGTGTTTTTGCAACTTGCGTTTTAAACTTTTGGACTCACTAGTAAAAAAGGAGTCAAAAGGATTATTTTTCACTCCTTTCACCTTTAGTTTAGACAATGGGATAGGCTGACGATGTTGTTTTGGATTGGTTCTTGTTCACCTTCTATTTTTACAAGTTGCGTTTCAAAACTTCAAAAACTCATCAGGATTATGAACCAGTGTAGAATGATGATACATTGTGAGAACCCTTAGCTAAAGATCTAGATGAATGACTTCTTGGATGGTCCAAAACATCAACTTTAGTGATGATTCCTTCATTAATCATATTAGAGATAATGTTGAAACACCCCTGATTTTCTGATGACGAATCCCGATGTATTCAACATAATTAAATAATAATAATACGAATAATTTTTTTTCACGTTTGAAATAGTTTCTAAACGCCATCTTGACTGCATCAAGACTCGAACCACAGAAAACCAAAGAGTGAGATTTTTTATTTTCTTTTAATTCCATTTTGGCTCGTATTTTCTTCGTCTAATAACATACTTCGTGTCCAATTAATAATTTCCTTACACTAAAAATTATTCTAACTACACCACCTTAACCACAATAATTTTCTAAATAATCTAGACCCATCAAATATTTAATTTGACTAAGTGGGTCCCACATTATCTATTAAATCACTCAGTTCTGGTAAATCTTAATTTACCGATAATTCATCTATAATGTCAAATTAATTCTCCTATAAGTATTTGACCATAAATAATTAATTATCCTCATCCAATAAATTTATTTTCTTTAAAATCTGGGATGTTACAATCCACCCCACCAAAAAGAAACTTCGTCCTCGAAGTTTAACCTCGGTATATATTGTAAGGCCACACTTCGGCCATACATCAACAAGATTCAATGTCATCTTATCATAACATCGGACTTCCCAAGGTCCACAGGATGATATCATCATTATTCCTTTTCATTAGCACATAACCATCCATATGCAAACGAGTAACAACTTATCAATTCTTAATCCATCTTAACTTAACTTATATTCAATCCAGTACCACCGGATAGGTTTAATACATTCACCGTACGTAGCTACAACACTACACTTGCCTGGTCTATGTGTTGCTGCATCCGACATACAGGAAGGCGTCTCAATCCCGTAGTGGTTACTACAAACACATGAGATCGGCGCATGAGTGCACATTGTCACAATGCCTATGGCATGTAGAGACATATCAAGATAAGTACCTTCAGGTCCTATTGCTCACATATTTTATATTAATTCAGATAATATCACCTCACACGAGACTTTGCGATAATTTACACAAGTCCAGAACCACTATACTCACATCAGTTATTGCCAACATACACAATCCGACATAAATCACGTTGTACCGATCGTCAAGTATCAAGCACCTTAACCATATATTGACATATCAACCATAGACTTCTAATCATCACAGGGTAATCACCCCACCATTGGACTTCATCCATCCCGAAGTCATAGTCAAATAACTTAGAATTCACTTGTCTAATTTGAATATTGTCGGCTATAATTTGATTCAAGCCTAATTGATTCACCAAACGCATATCAAATATACGCTCCCAAGGTTAAAATAAGGTCCACAATCATATAATAATCTCCCACACTGGTGGGTTTCCTCATTTATCATAGCCAAAGTCCATATACGGGACATACAATTCATATTGTGTCACATCGGTATGTGGTTTCTATCACCAATATAACTTCTTTTAGAACGTAAAGGGCGGTATCAACATGATTAAACTCCACTTACCAACTCAGGATCACACATATCATCTCTTCCTCATATCATAATTCCTAGTCGTTCTATTGATCATAATATCAAGGGCATACAGTTCAGCCCAACATTATACCATAAAATTTTTCATCATAGCCAATGCTAAGCCATACCCTGAATTAAATATCATTATTCACCAAGTACATAGGGGTTTATGTTTACATTTCTAATCCACCACACATTGGCTCTAGCCTCAACAACTCAGTTTATATTTTATTTCACTACGGCTCAATCGTTGACAAGATTCAAGTTATCATTAGGCTTAGAAAATTCAAGAGTCGCCTAGTACCCCTCGTGGAATACTTCCACAACACATAAAGTTAATAAACATGGCTCATAGAAACATCGTAGAGCCTAGACCACCATAGGGTCTAATTCCATAAGGTTCGATTATACAAGATCATATCAAGTCATCTGGGGTTACCACTCCTAGTGGGTCACAATTAAATCAATCGTTCACTCGGTTCACAACACAAAACCGAGTCATAACCCCAATCAGATGCACACAAAGCTCACGTGTCACCAATCTACCACTCATTCATATTCTCTATCTAAAGAGATACAACAAATCACTTGCATCTTAAGATACAAGATCCTCGTGCTCAAAGATATGAAATTCAAAATTTAAAATAGCACCACCAATCATCTTAATTTATGAATATCCACATTAGGGAATTCCTTTACTATTAGTTATTCAATCAACTTTAACATATAAATCATACACATCTAATATTTCCTATCCGTGATCAACATACGACATAGGTTCATCATCAAATCAAATCATACTTAATATATCAACATTCAAATGCATAATATCAATGTATTCATCATTTGAAGGAAATAGTGTAAGCAACTTGGTCGGACTTACACAAACAATCATATCAATCACATCGTATAATAATTATCCACATGTATTCAATTCCATGATTCAACCATAATCAACAATGAGTAACTATACTCTATAGGTGTATCACACGACCTTAATGATATTGGGTATACTCCGATAAACGTCAATCATAACTTATGAATCATAATTTTACAGAGCCCTCAATGAGTTGTTGTCATGATCTTATACTAATAATTCACAAAGAATAGCCATTAAGAAAACATTGCCCTTATAATCAATTCACAATTCCTAGACAATTAGCCCTTCCCAAATCCATATAGGGCAATCAATGCTTAACATAATATCATCCTCGAGATAATTGTCACTCTTAAATCTATACAAAACAGCCATATTCCAATAATCACCAAAACGTTTCACTATTGAGCAATCATGCTCCAATCATCCATAATACCAATTCATCATAGAGCAACGATGCTGTGATAATAATCAATAACTCTAATTCAGAGAAAAATACGCTCTGATACCAGCTTGAAACACCCCTGATTTTTTGGTGATGAATCCCGATGTAATCGACATAATTAAATAATAAAAATACGAATAGATTTTTTTCATGTTCAAAAAAGTTTCTAAACGCCATCTCGACTACATCAAGACTCGAACCACAAAAAACAAAAGAGTAAGATTGAATAACCTATGACTGGACCAGTATATAATTTGCCAATAACGGTATACAAAATAACAGAGTTTACAGCGGAAGAAGAATGTGTATACCGGGCATTCGCCTAGTCCTATATATGAAGATATGAGAAAAGGCTCGGCAAAGTATGCAAGCATACAACACTAGCCTATTAGACCAAAACTAATCTTATACATAAGTCATAAACATGCAATGCCTAGAATATGTATATATGTATATATATGGTCATGCAACATACATCTCCAATATTCACATTCCATAATTGACCATATTCAATTCAACCTCAAAGTCATATATCATTAACACTTATACATTATTCACAATACATCCACCAATATCAATAGTTATCACATCATTATATACATGTTATTCACAATGAAATAATTTACAACCACTGCCGGCCAAGGCATTCCCTTACCACTATTTACCTTCACCAAACCTTTACTTTTAAAATATCCTTATCCCATGATCTTCCTGCATCAATACTAAAAATGGACAACATGAGAGAGTGAGTTATACATTTCAAATGACGAATATGAATACAATTGAGATTATGTGCATATGTATATCAACATCATGTATGCTTTGCTAAAATTATCAATAATCATCAGAATCTATTCATTTCAATAACATACATATAAGTGTTCATCCATCAATTCATAGCAAAGCAAGCACATATACATACATTTTCTCAATGCCACCATAGGCCAACATCATTGTCATCAATAATAAACAAACAAGCCCTTCATCACATTGGGCCATCACATACAACATCATCAAATTCAATATCTTTTGGTTGTATTCATATTTTTCATATTGTCTTTTAGGTATTCATTTACCCATCTCATCATCATCACCACATCTCAATCTCAATCATCATTAATCATTATCACCTTTTGGTATATCTTCATGCTATATGCAAATGCTCTTAGGCTAATGCATATGCACAATGGAATAAACATCAACAATTGCAGATCCGACTGTAGGAATAAACACCAAATTGTGGGTCAAGCATAGGTGTGCTACTATGCCCCTACTACAGTAGTAAAAGTGTACACATATCTCTTAATGCATGCATAATCACCAATTTTACTGGTACCAAACCGCATCGCCCATATGTAGCACTAGTCACCCCGTGACTTGCGGATCAATAACATGGTCTCACTTGCCAAAAGTGCTACGGGCCCCTCCCAAACACACATCGAGAGAGCCGTGTCCCGTTGAACACCGAGGTAACTTGCTCATCACAGAGCCACTCGCTCACTAGGCCTGCCACATAGGGTGCCTCATCACCAAACTATGGACAGCTTCGTGACTCACACACCGAGTCATAGGGAAAACAACAAGAATGCTCATGCACTGAGTCGCCCTTCTACTGGCCCCGCCTAGTGGAACCCCCTAATATTCCAATAGACAGTGATCGATATGCCATAGATGCAATGCAATACAAATCAAATGCATTTCTCACACTGTGCATCCTAAATTCCACTCATCAATCATCAACTTTATAATCACCAACACCATCATACACACCTTAGTGGATTTTATCATAGTTGGTTTTAGCCATTGTTTTCAAGTTTTGAGTATGGCATTTTCATCTCAATATATCATTTATTATACATGAAAGTCACCACTTGCAAACAACCACAATGGCATCATAACATCACAAATCATCAATAATATTAGTTAATTTTTCATCAATACCACCACATAATCATTTAGTGGATTTTCATTTCATTTGTCATTGCCATGGTTTCACAACTAGTATGGTAATACAATAATTTATTAATGTAATTCAAACCACACATACAAGCCTATGCTTGTATCAACTTAATGACATTCACAATTATCTATAATAACAATCATCCTTTATTCAAGGGATTGATCAACAACATCACCCATAATTACCCCTAATATAATCTCTTGTTTTTACATAATAATGGGGTTTTAAGTAATAATAAGCTCATGTTAACTTTCAATACTAAGACATAAGAAAAGCTTACGTTTTGTCTTAATATTAGTGGGACATGTCACAAATATCACCTACTAGTCCCAATTTGACCACCATAAAAAGTTGGGTTCAAAACCCTCTAAAACTTGAATTTTTTAACACAGTATGTTTGGTATATTTCGCCTAATAAGAGTTAAAAAACTCCAATTAAAGTGATACTAACTCTCACACCTTTGTAACATAATTATCTACAACTTTCATGAAGAACTCGGAGGCCAAAAATGTTATTAAGATGCCCAAACAGGCCAAAAACAGCAAAGAAAATAGAGGAGTTAGAAAAATAGCATGATAGTTGCCATGAATCGATTCCCATATATGGTGAATCGATTCATGTGTTCAAAAATCTCAAATTTGACAAACAGAAGGGTTGGAATCGATTCCCACATGCATATGAATCGATTCACGTGTCCATGTACCCAAAAATAGTAAAACAGAGGGGTATGAATCGATTCATCCAATTAAAGTGATACCAACTCTCACACCTTCATAACATAATTATCTACAACTTTCATGAAGAGCTTAGAGGCCAAAAATGTTATTAAGATGCCCAAACAGGCCAAAAATAGTAAAGAAAATAGAGGAGTTAGAAACATAGGATGACAGTGGCCATGAATCGATTCCCATATATGGTGAATCGATTCATGCGTTCAAAAATCTCAAATTTGACAAACAGAAAGGTGGGAATCGATTCCCACATGCATATGAATCGATTCACATGTCCATGTACCTAAAAATAGTAAAACAGAGAGGTATGAATCGATTCATCCAATTAAAGTGATACCAACTCTCACACCTTCGTAACATAATTATCTACAACTTTCATGAAGAACTCAGAGGCCAAAAATGTTATTAAGATGCCCAAACGGGCCAAACACAGCAAAGAAAATAGAGGAGTTAGAAAAATAGCATGACAGTGGCCATGAATCGATTCCCATATATGGTGAATCGATTCATGCGTTCAAAAATCTCAAATTTGACAAACAGAAGGGTGGGAATCGATTCCCACATGCATATGAATCGATTCACGTGTCTATGTACCCAAAAATAGTAAAACAGAGGGGTATGAATCGATTCATCCCCTGGTGTGAATCGATTCACACGATTCTGTTAAATTGAACAGTAAATCTAGAACATTTTGAATCGATTCATACACTATTATGAATCGATTCATGATAGTACAGAGCCTATTTTATGCAGAAAGTTTACATTTTTAGAACTTCTAGTCCCCCTAACTTTTTCATATGAATTTCAATGCCCTCCTGGTATAATATTTTTTATGTATCATACAAAGGAATGAAGAGTTCAAGGAAAAAGAATCAAGTTAGTATAATATGAACTCAATAGAATGGTTGTGCCATGTTTAAACACAGTGATTGTAGTATAGTAAAGATGTCGTTCCATTGAGGAGGTGTTGGTTTGAAGATCTTAGTTCTTGAATTGAGTTTTGACAAAAGGTTTGGATTGTTTTTGTTATGCAAAAGATTGAATATAAAGTAAGTTGCAAGTATTGAATAATAATGACAGTAAAGTGTTTGGGTAAAAATTAGATTTGGAAAACTGGGATTGGTTTCATCGCATCGCACCCTTCGTAAGCTCAGTAAATTTGCATGTATGTAAATTGAAATAATAATTTCTACGTCACAATCAAATTCATTTGTATCGATCCCTCGACTACAAAGTTCATAAGAATGATTCAAACCGCTGATACCTCAATCATTTTGAAAATCATTCCCGCATTACTGATCGATTGTTTTAAAGTTCATTGCGTTAGATGCCATCCCTAGTCAGCTACTCACAACGAGTATTTCATTCAGATCTGCTCTCAAAAGTTACTTCCCAGTATACTTAAGGAAACTTAAAACAAGAAAATAGTGATCAAGTATCTTCAGGAATTAATGGCAGAATGAAATACAGAAACTATTAAATCTCATTAACATAAATGAAAACTTACAGCAGCATTACTTCAAGTTTGATTTGATTACAAACAATCCCATTAAGGAAAATTAGTTACTCATGCTATGCATTTTCACTTAAGAAAATTTGGAAAAGAATACAGAGTGAAAAATGCAGGAAATGTGTTTGATGATATGAAGGAGATGAAGTGATGATCCTTGATGTCCTATTTTCTGCTTGATTTATAGGGGTTATGCTTCACCTTCCCTTGTCACTTGCATAGAGCCCATGAAGGATTATTCAGAGACATGTAGAAACACAAGAAAATGGTTGAGTTGGCATTGCACCATTGGTGAATATTAAATTAAAAAATCCCATACTGCATAAGTCACGCTTGAGCTCACTGGTTACGCTCAAGCGTGGAGGGTCCTGATGCTCACTGGTTGTCTCAAACCACGCTCAAGCGTGGCCTTCCTATCCAGCATATCTGCTTCACGCTTGATCCACGCTTAGGCGAGCTCGAGCTCACGCTTGAGCGGCCCTTTCTCATGCTTGAGCGTGGAAGGGTCCTGATGCTCTCTTTTAATCATGCTCAAGCTACATAAATCCACGCTCAGGCTTACCATTAATGTCCAAGGTCACGCTTGAGTGAGCTCGAGCTCATGCTCAAGCGTAAGAGATGGTTGTTGCTATTTGTTGATCACGCTAAAGCGTACTGTGTACCCCGCTCAAGCGTCCTTGGCTTGATGCTGATTCTTGGTTTCTTCAAGGCTTTTTGGTACCTTCTTCAAATATTTAGACAAATCAAGCTTGTTTTACACAAAGTGTTATTTACAACAAAAATCATGCTTAATTAATTACTAATCTGGTTAAATTCTCTTAAAAAATAAGTTCAATTGAAGTATTAAATTACTGTGAAATGACACTTATCAAACTCTCCCCAACCTAGATTTTTGCTTATCCTCAAGTAAAAGAAGTTTGGAAAGGAAATCAAGCATTCAATATGATCAGATTCAGTTACAGACAAAAATTTAAAAAACAATAATCTCAGTTTTTACTTAGGCAAATAACCTTCTTAATATCAATTCTTTGAAATGTAATGCATCATTAAATAGTTCACAAGGCTGGTAACCAGTTGCTGTAAGAATAAGGAACTCTCATTATTTCTCACCAGTGTGTGTGTCGCACATTCATCATGAGAACTGCCTAAGTGACATTGCCCGTCATTTCCAATCAAAATCAAATCATAAGATAAGTAAGGATCAAAAAGGTCTTTTCAGGGTTGTAATGAGGCTGGGCTGTCAAGAATTCTTGGTTTTTCTTGGATTCAAAGTGCATGCATGAAGAAGAGCATATGTTCTGAGATTTTCAAAGTTTTATGAGGCTTCTTCCTTTTTGTGCTTCAGAATTCTTTATTTCTTTTTTTTTAGTTTTGTTTACATTTCTGGAGAACTTTCTCATTTTTTAGCCTCCCTTTCTTTCATCACCCTTTGGAAAAGTATTTTATGCTCTTATCAAAATTAAGCATGCTGAAAAGGTAAGATTTTATTTCTCATGCTTGGGTTAGGGTTTTTGAATAAAAGTTTTGGCTCAAAAATGGGTTATCAAAGAATAGGACATATTTTTTAGGGTAACTTTTTGGCTCTGGGATATTTTATCTTCAAATTGCCTTTATCATTTCCTTGCTTAATTTCTTATAAAAGTTTTAATCAGAAAATTAGGCAATGCAGTTTTAGCAAATTCTGATGAGACTCTCAATGTTTAAGTTTCTCACTTCTTACCGGTTATAAGGCTTACTTCCATATTCTAACAGAAAAGGGTTCAAGCATGTAAACGATCAAAAGTACATTCATTTGAATTCCCTGGTTCTTAATTCAGCCATTTTGCCTTTTGAAAACCAGTGTTACTGTCTAAAAATATTTTGTTGCTTAGAAACTTTTCTTGTTCAAAAAGTTAAATCTTGGTTGGGTTTTTCAAAACTGTTATTTTTCAAACATGTATTTGTATCCAAACAGTCATAACACAAAATCACAGAGAAATTTAAAAATTTCCAAAGTATGCTGCAGTAGTATCAAACTAAAAACCCAAACTAAAACTATAAAATATCGATCAGAAAGAAAAATTAAAGTAGCAGATTGAAGCAATTAAAAAAAACTAAAGCAGTAAACTCATCACTCATCCTCAGAAGAATCATCTTGTGTCTCCTGTTCCCTTTCTGGAGGTCCTTGTGAAGAAGGTCCTGGCCTAGCTTGTGAAGTCTCACCTCCTCCCAAAAAAGGAGGCCAAGAAATGAGGGTTTCAAATTGGACTGGATCCATCCAGGGCTTGGGTTATCCTACAGGAATGCTATGGTATAAGCCATTATGAATATGCATCAAACCTCGATGATCAGCATTCTATTGTGCCAAAAGATTGCTAATTTGGATCTTCAGAAGGTGAATGCCCTGCAAAACCATGGTTGTTTCTGTGCTGAGAGGAGGAGCGGTAAATTCTGGTCCTGATGGTGGTGCTTTCTGTGTATCTGAAGCAGGTGGTGGAGGTGCAACTGGTGAAGGGGTTGCTTACACACTGCAATGACGCTCAATGAAGCGTTTGTCTATATAAGGCCTGATGGGTTTGAGGTCCTGTACCTTAATCCCATGAGCTGCACAAAAATCAGTGATAAAGGCAAGAAAGCCTAGACTTCCTTTTACCTTTTGCCCTACTTTGGAGTATTTCTGATCAGTCTTCACAAACTTATGAATTTCATCCGAGATTATTTGGGCTAGATCAATTGATATGTCATTTTGCAAAATGCAATATAGTAAATAGCACCTACTAAAAATGAGATCAGAAACATGGGCATTAGGTGCAATGTTAGTAAGCATGAAAGAAGTCCATACTTGAGAGATGGTGGTCATGTCTTTCCTTAAAATACGCAGTGGGTTCTCTCCATGGCCCATCTGAAAGTGACGACCTGGAATGCATATGGCCTCCTCAAGATCATTGGTGGTAATGAATTGGTTTCTTGCAAGCATAGCAGCGTATTCACAGATTTCTCCTTCTCCTAGTTCCATGATGCTTCCTGCCATATGAGAGCCAATGACCTCTTACCCATGTTCTGCGGTCACCCTCTCCCTCCTTAGGCCAAGCATTAACATAAAATTCTCTGACTATCTGTGGGTCATACTTCTCCCTTGGATAGCAGATCTTGAGCCAGTTTCTTCTTCCCACAACCTGTAAAAACGCATCACATTCTCCTAAGGCCAAATCTACCTTTCTTTCCTGGATGAATGTCCAATTGGCAATATCCTCATAACGCCTATGCTTATCTTTGTTTCTGAATTTTGGGGCGTTATATTGATCTTCGGTCCTTAGCCTATTTCCTTTATTTCTTCTCGAGCTTCTTGGTGGGGAAGTGGTTGTAGGAGAACTTGGTGCAAATTGCTTGGTCCTGGCCATTCTGCAAAACCGCACAACTTCAATTTAAGATATAATGAGGATGACAAAACCATATGTGCAGTGTCCTGTGTAAAGATTGTAGGCCATATAAATGTCATTGATTATCATGTATGATGACCAGTATACAATTTAACTTCTTTCATGATTTTTCACAAACAGTCAACATGCACTATAAAGATGTTAAGGATAGTAGCACCAATCCTCCCTTTAAATACCTAAAAAGAGAAGTCACCCATGAAGCCTTTTACATTATGATGGTAACACATTAGGAATGAGTATAAAGAAATCTTGAAGTTTCACATGCATTCCTAAAAGATGTTTGTTGTTCAAGTGGCCTCAATACTCAAGAGGGGGGGTGAATTGAGTTTTAAAAACTTTGATTGGAATGCCTTTGAACTTGATTTTTATATCCAAGTTTACAAGAATATGCAAGTGAAATCAAGTTAAAGATAGTATGCAATGCACCACAAGGATAAATATAGCTGAAGCAATTTAACAAACACTTGGTGGGCAGTATTTGAAATATATCAAATTAGACAAGCTCAAGTATACAATTCACAATCAATCAACACAAATCAACCAATTGCAGTATATGAAAGTAAAAGAGTAAGGGAGAGGAGCTTGCAAACCAATATAACGAGTTCCACCAACACCGGTATACGTCTCGCCTCTAAGCAACCCACTTAGAGGATTTCCACTATTGAAGTTTAGAGATACAAGCTATGAGCAATTGCAGCTTCCTAGTGTCCCACACTCAAGAACTCAATCCTCACTAACAAAGGGTAACCCACCCAATCTCTCAAACTCTCAATACCCAAAGGTTGAACCCCAACCTTTGTGACCACTCAATCCTAGAGTAAAAAACCTTTGTGTTTGATGAAGTGTTTACAAGGAAATGACTCTCTTAATAGAGTAGATGTACAAGTGAAGGTTCTCTCAAATCTATAACTCTCAAGAAGAGAGGATATGCAAATGAAATCTCAAAATATACAAGAGTGAGGGCTTACAAAGCACAAGAGTAAGTAAAGAATTGTAGCTTCTTGTTGTGTGTTTTTGCCTCTTGATTGGAGAGCAATTTATAAAGCTTTGAAGTTGTCCCAAGGTTCTCCTAGCTGTTGCAAATAGTGGCTCCAGCTTGTATCTGCGTGTAGTGGGTTTTGGGTGCTTGGTTCCCACTTAAATCTGTCTTTTTAGTGATGTTTCCCACTATGTGAATCGATTCATACGTTTATGAATCGATTCATGACTTGCTGTTTTGGTTATTTTCAATTTTGAACTCGCGTGAATCGATTCATGATTAGTGTGAATCGATTCATGACTTGTTGTTTTGTGTTTTTGGGACTTCCAGGCCTATGAATTGATTCATGCTTTTCATGGATCGATTCATACGTTGCTGTTTTTGATTTTCCATGATTTTTGATGCTTTCTTGTTTCATTTGCTTCATGGATCCTTTCCTTTATCTTCATGCATTTTGATCCGGTCCCAACACCGGCCCCCAAGAGCATGGTTTTAATGTTTTGCCAGATCAGCATTTCAAATAGAAGAAGTACGTTTCAAATCCCTTATAATTACTCTTATACGGAGTAAATGCCTCAAAACGTACTCACCACTCCGCCAAGAAAGCAATTTAGTTAGGCGGGAATATGTCACATCTTATTGTGTAAGTATCTTTTAAACGAAGTGCATGACCAAAAGGACATTCATGTTACTCCGCCAAGGCTTATGACTCTGCCCAGGTATGCTACTCCGCCAAAGCTTATTACTCTGCCAAGGCAGAAAGTATTAAAAACTTGTACACATGTACATAAAGTACTTCCAGTGCACACTACTCCGCCAAGCCATAAGCTTAACACAGGTGGAATACTAAAATCCTCATATTGCGAGCGAGCCCATACATATAACCCCGGCACAAGATTGACTCTGTCTTGAGAGGTTGAAAATGGGAAACACGCTGTCACGCATAAGAGAGAACAACAAATAAAATAATGAAGCATTAACGCTTTCCAAGTGAGTGGAAATACCCACTGTAGTGATGGTGCTTGTAAACGGCGCAGGGGCCCACTACCTTTCTTGCATTATGCCTGAAAACAAGGAATGGGTCCTACCAATAATAGAGCACCAATAACAGGTATATAAACCTCAGCAAAAAGGTATAAGGGGGACCCTTAATTCTAAACCTTACACTCATACTTGCATAATTCTCTTAGATTTACTTTCTAAGTCAAAACAGTACTTCAAAATACTAACTTGAGAGTCAGAGAATAATTGCAGGTACAACCACTAATTGTGTCAAGGCAAAGGAGATTATTCCAGGCGGACTACTACACCGCCACAGAGAGCATTGTACCACATCCCTGTATGCAAAGAGTACTCCATATTTGTATCTGTACAAAGACCTTTCCGTATAAGATTTCATATTACATATACAATTTGAATTGTTTGGTAATCACCCCTTTACACCCCCAGTAAAGAACAGTTCATATTTCTTTCTTGATTCTTTGATCATTTGGAAGCGTGTCCTTCATTGTTTCTTGGTCTTGTCTTTGGATTCCATAACTTTCTTGTGTTCTTTGCACTTGTTTTTGATATTTGTGGAGCTTTTCAAGTTCATGTGTATTTGTCATTATCGAAACCTGTTTTCAACATTCAAATACATTCTCCCCCTTTTTGATGATGACATATAATGGCATCTCTTGGGGTGTTAGTATCAATGAGTAGATTATAAAGTAAATAAGAGAACGCTTGTTATATAATTGTAAATTGTGAGACAGATTCTATCTTCCCCTTTGTTCTTTCTCCCCTTTTGTTTTTGAGTCGTATGCATAAGCATTCATATTTATGATTTATCAATTATAAACAAGTGTATAAATATTCCTTTTTCTCTCCCCCTTTGTCATTATCAAAAACAACATAAGCTATAGGAAAATGATGAATAAGCATTGCATAATTTAAGAAGTAACAAACATAAGGTTTAAACAATGAAACCTAAGCAGAACACAAACAATGCCACAGAAGGGTAATAAAGTCATAATCAAGATAACATTCAACAAGTGTCAGAAATAAGTAGAAAATGAGGCTATCTAAGGCTGAGGGAATTTCAGGCTAAAGATTTGAGTAGCCAATTCAGTGTAACGTTCCTCCATGTTGGCTTCAAGCGTATCAAGGCAGGTGTGAATACGTGCTTCCATTGCATCAAAACGACGATCCATATGTGCAGTAAGTCGTGCAAAGAGGTCATCAGAGGGAGCAGCAGGTGCAGGAGGAGGAGGAGCATCAGCATTTTCTTCATGAACAGCTGTGTGTGGGCGGTGAAGAATTTCCCATATTCCAAACCTTTCAATGATTCCCATTTTGTGGAGGTGTGTTTAGCCAACAAGTCCTTTGCTTCCAATAGATTCTTTTACTTCATTTGTGAGATTCACTTTGAAGTGACGAAGGAGTTTGGTCACAAAAATAGCATATGGAAGGCGAGTGAGATTTCTTGCTTCTAACATGTGGTTCCTTATGATGTTTATCCAGTTGATTTCTTTGTTGTTTAGGATTGCCCACATAAGGAGAATTTGAGTATCACTCACTCTAGCATTGTTGCTTCCTAAGGGTAGAAGGATCTTTACCATGAAGTAATGGAGTAGGCGATGGTCAACACGAAGTGTGCCAACGGTACTTGCAGTGGAAGCAGGAAGATTGAAGAATGTCCTTGCTTCAAGGGGGTTGTAGTTCCATGTTGGAGAGGGTTCTTTGCCAGAGAATGATGCATTGTTGATAGGAAGTTTTCCAACCTGATTCATTACTTTATCATTAAGAACAATAGTAACACCTTTCACTTTGGCAATATATCGAGCATCTTGTATGCGCAAAGTGGAATAGAAAGCACGGATCAATTCGGGATAGATATAGGTGGACTCAAGTGTGAGAAATCCAATTAGTTGATGGTTGTTGAGAGTGTCAAGTAGAGGAAGGTTGGAGGTTTCAAAGTAGGGAAGATCTAACCAATGTGATGGAATGAGGAGTTTTTCAGAAAAAGTCTCTAAGTTTCCAATTCCTTTTGGGTGGAAAATAATCTGATAAGATCGGAATGTTGAGGTGCGGAGGACCCTGCAATGTTGGCCCTTTATTTCTTTCTAGGATGAGATGAAGAAGCCATGAGACAAATGATGAATTTTAGAGAGAGGGAATGGTTTTTAGAGAGAAGGAGGAGAAAAGAAGTTGAGAAATTTGAATGGTTTTGAGAACTGACGCTGGAACTGTCATTTTTATGCATTATTTCACGCATTAATCGATTCATGGATACACATGAATCGATTCACAACTTGCTATTTGTGAAAATATTTAGTTCCAGGAGCATGAATCGATTCATACGTTCGTGTGAATCGATTCATAACTTGCTGTCTTGAAAAATTTTGGGTTTCAAGGGCATGAATTGATTTGTACAGGTAAGGTAACATCTAGAGTCATTGAGATCTTCTATTTTGAGAATCCCTTTGCCTTCTTTGTCAATCAAACACTTATGAGCATCAACTATTTGATTAAAAATGATTCATGCTTAGCATTTATCAATTACATCATACATATGATCATTATTAACAATTATAAAGCACAGTGTAGATTAAGCATTCAAATACAATTTGAGATATCTAAAATTCCTAATTCTCTTCTAATATGAATGAATTGGTCTTTGGCTAATGGTTTGGTGAAAATATCTGCACTTTCTTTTCTTCATCACTAGTCCATTCATCCATAGGTTTTTCAACATTTTTACTATCAATAGTATGCATTGGTATATAAGGACCATTTTCAATGGCATTCCAAACTCTCAAATCAATAGATTGAATGAATATTTTCATTCTTTCTTTCCAAAACGCATACCCATCCCCATTGAAAGCGGGAGGTCTGTTTATAGCACCACTGTAACACCCTAATTTTTAATTAAATAAACAAAATCAACAGGGACAATTTTCCAAATTTTAAAGTTACTAAACCGTACATAATCTACTCAAATTAACAAATCCGACCCATCGAGGAGAAGAAGGGGAAAAAGACAAGGGAAATGAACTCTCACACAACAAAGGGAAGAAACGCTTAAGCGAAACTACACTCGGCATCTTGTCACTCCACTCGGTATTTCCCCCACTCGGATTTCAGTGTATGGTTCGCTTGGGAAGGTCTACTTCTTAATTCATTCGGATTGACCCTAATGCACCCCAGTTTCTTCCAGACAGTATATCACACTCCACGATTCCACTCGATTGGTTTATATATATATATATATATATATATATATTGGCAACCCGCAAATGATTCCCAAAGCCGCCCACTCAGAATCTATGAAGACTTCTCACTCGGAATAACCTTCACGTCCATCACGCTACTCGGGACATTTTACTCACTTTTCATTCGGTAACCATAGTATTTCCTACTCTGACTTCCCCACTAAGTTAAGATTCACTCGGACTTCTCTAGCTACTTAATAATTTATTACAATGGATCTACTTAGAGCCTTAGGTGTCATCTTCTGATCGGTAAACTCTCACTCGGCATCACACTGTCTCATTCACTCGGGATTACCTAGGCTTCCTTCCACTTGGAGGGAGTCACTAACTCTCTTCCCACGTCAACACTCGACTCCAATTAGGCTTATAGTTATACTAACCTCTCACACACGACAAGTACGCGTACATATATTACTCAGATCTTCATGCACAGTGTAGGATTTCCCGCAACATAATAAATATAATTAATTACAGGCATCAAGATCATGTTTTCTACCCCAAAGGGTTCAGGTTCTAATAACAGGAACTAAGGCTAATACATGAGCCGGCCAAGGCTTAACAAAACACATAACAGTATATACATAACATCTATTCCCATGGTGCACCAGCACTTCACTTGGCATTCAGCTCCTCATTCACTCCTCATTGCGAGAGATATTCACTGAAAAATTGCCATAGTAGGGGGTGAGTATCTTAAATATTAAGTGATAGATACTGACTCGGGTTATCATTAATCATGCAACAATCTAATGCACACGGCTAGTATTAAACATGCATATAATCATTCAATGACATCACAATCATGCATAGCACAGATTTCATTCGGCATAGTCAGTGCATGTACACAGAATAGTTCACTCGGTTCCGCATTTGTGTGTAATCGGTTTTCGACGTTGTAATGTAGGCTCCCAGCCTTTTTGTACATAGCTCTCAGCTATCAATTCAGCTCCCAGCTGCTTGGCCATTTTACGGGTACCCAACCGTTTGCCCACAAGGTGACACCAACGCTCTCAGCGTCAACGGAGGTGTTCACGGGCAGCCCGAGTCCCACTCGAAAACTACCTTGAGTCCCACTCAAGGATTTCACAGCGTCCCATGCTTTTCAATTAACCGATAGTAGTGTCCCACACTACGTGCTCCCAGCACAACGCATCCCATGCGTCACACGTGGATTCATCACACAATACAGAATTCATACAACTTTTCACACAGTCATACATACTTCACATGCAGTCGGTAACACACATTCTCAGAGCTCAATATATTAATTTAACACACATACTTCCATGCAATCAGTATCATTACTCAAGTAGATGAATACAGCAACACGTGTTTTCCATGCAATTGATATCAACCAATATCAGGATACAATAAGGTATTCCACTCAACACAAGCATAACATGCAATCGATATTTAGCAGTATCAGGACTTAAACTATGCATGCATCAATATGAATATTATCAGACTCACTACACCAACACTCGATTGCATGCAGTCATCATTTTATATTTATAATGACTCACAGGTCACATAAACCACACAGTTATCGTCGTCAACAATACAGCACACCCTTGCCATGCAATCATTCGACATTCTTTAAGCTATCGGCGTGCATCTCAGGGATAATACTAAACATGCAACACTCAACTCCTACTTATCATGCACCCGGGTATTGCGCACTCTATGTAACATCCCAGATTTTTAATTAATTATAAATTCCAGATTAAGGTGATAGTTTTGTTAATTTAATGGTGGATTAAGGTTAATTGCCAATTAGGCAAATTATTGAGTGATAATAATAACTTGAATAATAATAATTGTAATGCCTTGGTGGCATTAGAGAGAGTTTCGGTTCTCTCTCTCCTTTCCCTTCCTTCCCGCGTGGTCCCCACATTGATGGCTTAGTTGGATGGGAGTCATCATTGCTGAGAGAGTTTGCATTAAATGCTGATGGACATGCATTAATGAGGACGTGATGGAGCTGAGTGGGACGCTGATGGGGCTGTATGGTGATATAGCTTCACTTCCATGTTTTCTCCTCATTTTCCTTCATTTTTCTCCTTGGTGGCTTTTCGGAGGAGAGAGATGCTCCTCCTTCTCTCTAGAATTCATGGAGCTTCTGATTCATCTTCTTGCCTTCTCCTTATCTTCATCTTCCTCCACTCAACGCTGTGTTGAGTTCGAGTGGAGCTGCATGATGATGGTGAAACAGCTTGTGGCTATGTGTGTAAGCTGGGTTGCACCTTGCTGTTTTGGTGCTTCTTCCTCCTCTTTTCGTTCCTCCATATGATGGGTTGTATGAGGCTCAGTTCGGAGAGCCTGCAGCAGCTGAGTGTGTGTGCATGCCTCGGTTTATGGATGCATGATGGTTCACAGATGACGAGGTTGAGCTACTCTTGTGAGGATGAAGACATGCATGATGCATGAAGGCATGGTGGTCCTCCACTGTTGTTGAGGCTGACTCTTGATGCTGTTCTTATGATGGATACAGCGTTGGAGTTCTTCACTGAGCTGGGTGAAGACTGAGTTGAGTCTTGATGACTCTTTCCAGTGTTGAAAGCCAAACAGGGTGCTGCTGTGGCTAGACCTGAGTGGTCCTGTGACTCCTGGAAGCTTCATCCAGGTAAGGGGGCTTTGCATCTCAAATGCATGGCTTATGGACGGATTTCTGGGTGGTATGATTGCATTATGTTGTGTTTGATGTGTATTATGTGCTATTGTTGAGTTGAACCCGGATGTATGATTATTTATTGTTGCATGGTGCATGTTTATCTGTCCAAGAGATGCATGATGTTATTGTGATGATGATTATATTATGATGCTTGAGATGCATGTATGTTGATGTGGAGTGCATGTGTGATCCTCTATTTGTCCCTGGATGTGTTGTACATTCGAATGCATATGAATGTTATTGATGCATATGTGTATGCTGAATGCATGAATGGGGACTGTTATGATGGATGCCGAGTGGGCTTTATAGAGGAAGGCACGAAATGCTTACTGTAAAGGATAAATCCGAGTGAATATAGGATAATCCGAGTGAATGGCATAGTGATTGTCGAGTGAATGGTATGGTGATTACCGAGTGAACGGCATAGTGATTGCCGAGTGGATGGCATAGGATTGCTGAGTGGATGTGGTATAAGCCGAGTCATCTGATTGTTGTTAAATTGCTGAGTGCACATGATGTTGAACGCAGATTCCGAGTGGGCAATCGAATGAATATGAGTTGAAGTTATATGCATACGTGTTATTGAGTCATTGAATATGAAAAACTTGCGGGGTGCCACAAGGGTGTAATCCCGAGTGAAGAGGACGAGGTCCTAATGTTGAATATGATGAAAGACCCGGGTTGGACTCGGGCAGTGCCTGGGGCACTAAGCGTGAAATGAGACGCTTGATGAAATGCCGAGTGCATTGGCGTTGAACGCCAAGTGAATGAAATCGTATGCATCTGATTCACCACTGGAATGCGTTGGACTCCTATACCGACCGGCAATCAGATGACAACATATGGTGAATATGGCTAAGTCCTGGAGCTGGGCTCGGATAGACTCCTTGAGCATGGCTCGAAGTATGGATAATGTTGATATAGTCTCGGGGTTGAGTGAAATCCGAGTGAGTCAGTATACTTGTACTGAGTGAATTGAGCTTTATAGCCGAGTGAAATGGGTGAAATCCCGATCGGAAGATGCTTGTGATTGTTCATGTTGAATGGCAGTGTTTATATGCTGATTGATGTTGTGTGCTATGGCATGTTGTAGATTCTGTGATTAATCCGAGCCAATATCTGTCATTTAATATGTAATGCTCACCCCTACACTATTTTTCAGTGTTTGCAGGTCGGTTTGGCATGTTATGATGGCCTTAAACCCGAGTGATGGGTATTTATGATGAGGCTGTATGAATAATGTTATATCCCGTGTACGTTTGATGTACTAAAGCCTTGGCCGGCTCATAATATTAATGTTGTATAACGTATACAAATTTATATGTATAGAATCCGAGTGGATGAATATATTCATGAATATGGTTACGTTGACAACTTGTAAGAAATCATGTACTTGTATCGGATAATGAGTTTTGGTGAATGAATGTTAATAAGTTGAAATTATCCGAGTGTATGCGTATGTATATACATATATGTTAAGTTGGTAACACGGTTTTGAATTGGTGGAAGTGTAATGCTGTTTTGGCAGTCAGACTTGGAATTAGAGTATACTTAGACATGAGTGATTTATGTTGATTTGATGCTTCCTACCGACTAGGAAATGATGATGTATGAATATCTCTAAGTTGATGAATCCTGAGTGGAATATATATGGCTTAGTTGCTTTTCCGAGTGAGTCTTATGTATGGGACTCCATATCCGAGTGTAACTTATGTGTGAACCTCTTACTGTGTAATAATGGCTCTTGAGGATTCCGAGTGAAGAATATATGGTGAACCCCGAGTGGGGAATGGTTTGTGTTTTCCGAGTGGAGCCCGAGTGAATCTCTTGAGGGAAGAATGGTTATACTAATTTAAATTGGGGATATATTCTAAGTATGGAATATATGTATTCTGAGTGTTAAGTGTGGAATGAGTTCGAGTGAGACTTGATTTAATGGTTTCCCGAGTGGTTGAGTATTTCATATGTCCAAGTGACTTAACTTGGTGAAATCCTCTGAGTGTTGAGAAGTTTGGATAATTCCGAGTGGAATTGTTTAGGGAAGTCATTTCCGAGTAATGGGTGTTAAGGTGTTCTCCGAGTGAGAAATAATGGCTATACCGAGTGGAGTATGGTTGTGGAGATCCCTTCTGAGTGAAAGAAGATCCACATATTCTCCGAGTGAGAATAAGCATGAATGCTGAGTGTGAGGCCGAATGTGTATTAGTCGGTAATGATGTTAGTTACCGAGTGGAATACCACTCTGATGATGAGTTGGTTAAGAATGATTAAACCGAGTGATTTATGGCCGAGAGGAAGCCTATGTATTCTCTGAGTGATAGGGTTCTGTTATGCCGAGTGCTAAATGGTTGATGTTTTCCGAGTGACTCGAGGTTGAATTACACCGAGTGGTTTGATTGGATAATATCTGAGCGTGAGGGCTTATGGAATCCGAGTGGGAATACCCTCATTTTCCGAGTGGATCTTTATGTTGTCACTGTGGATAAAAAAAAATGAGAGACTGAGTTATGGGTTGCCGAGTGAGGCAATTGTTGGGGTAGTTCCCGAGTGGCGGAACCCCATGATGTTGAGTGGATTAAGATATTAAATTCCGAGAGGACTTAGACATGAATTCTGACTGGACCTGATTGTTTACCGAGTGAATGAATGTCTCGGTTTCCCGAGTGATGGGAATGCCGAGTGTGGCTTCTCGCTTCAGCGAGTGTGTGTTGTGTTGGAAGGCTTGGGGTCGGTTTTGCTTAAGCGAATGGTGGTTCGCCCGAGCGAGTTGCGTGGTCTCGCTCAAGCGGAGCCGGATCTCGCTTGAGCGAGTGGGCGCTGTATTGTGGGCTTCGCTCAGGCGCTGTTGTTCTTCCGCTGACTGCCTTTCTTGGTCGGCCTTTCATTGCCTTTACCTTCCTTTCTTTTTCTCCTTGGCCGTGGGACCAGCTCTCATATCTTCATATATGGGAGTGTTTTTATTATGGATCCAGGTTATGCTTTAATTAATTCGCGAAATTTTCCCTCTAAAGTCAGGGTGTCACATTCTGGTATCAGAGTAGACCGAAAGGTCCATGGCCAAGGTTTGCTTATTGAGTGTAAGCGGTTATGTGCTGTATGACCAAGTGGTCATCATTTCTTATGGTGTTTCTCAGCCTGAGTTGGCCGAGAGAGGATGTAATGGTAATGTTGAGTCGGTTGTGAGAAATTTAAATTGTGTAATTGTTTGTGCCATTTGTGAAGGATATTTTATACCCTTGGCACGTGAATCTTATATGGTATTTGACGTAATTGATTAGTTGCTGTCCCTATGTTGAAAATTTGAACATGATCATGAATGAATAAATGTGAAATCAGGTATATGTTAAATTGAGATTGTGTCTCGGTTTCTGAGGTGTGAAAATCGAGTGATTGATTAGTTGATGTCGGACCACTAGGTGGGGTAACCTAATTGATTGGGCGTGATCAAGTATGATCGGAATATTATTGAAATGGATATATGAGAATTTAGAAAACTGGGTGTGAAATTGATGAAATTGGATATCTGAGGATTTGGGTTAGACTCGGTCTTGTGGTTGAAAGCCGAGTGATTAGATGGTTGAATTATGACCCATAAGGTGTAGTAACCCGATCGGACTCTGTATGATCTTATACTGTTAGACCTTGTAGAACTAGACTCTATGTTGATTTTGACTCGGTGATAGTTGGATGTTGTGAGGGTACTCGGTAACCCTTGTAATTCCGAGTCGGATAATCCAATTGACCTTATGTATTATTGAGTCAAGTAATTGTATAACAAATTATTGAGGTTTGAAGTGTCTTAAGGTTAAAATCCGAGTACACTTTGGTACTGGATATGGTGATAATGGAAATAATATTATGATGATTGTATATCCGACTGGCGGACTGTGTTTATGCTCAGTAATGAGAGTTACCAATGTAGAAACCTATTGTAATGATTGAAAATCATATTGAAAACCGAGTGTTATATCTAAGATAATTTGATGAATTCCCTAGGCTTTAATTAATTGATGGCTAGTGACGAATGATGAATTGGGGGATTGATTGGCTGATTGACCATGATTTTGTGATGAGTAAGATTAAAGAAGGAATTTTTACTCGGTTTGGACTGGAAACCGATTGCCATTACGCCATTTTATGGTGAGTGTGGTTGGCATTTGATGATTATTACCATGAGATTTACACTAGAATAAGTGTATGGGCTGGATGTATGCTCTGTATGGGTCGGAAATCTATTGATAATATGCATTTTACTGTGATGATGATTGATGTTTGCCGACTGTTAGCATGTGATGCACCAGTGTTGGTACGTAATAGTGGAAATATGTTGCTTAAAGATCAGTATTATCCGAGTGAATTTGGTCGGTGTGAGTGAAAAAGAATGCGAGGATGTTGTTCCAGTGTGACTCTTCATGCCATAGGTATCGTGGCAGTGTACATTTCGCATTGACTTGATGCAACTGTTGTGACCCTATAGGAATGAGGCATCATCCTATAAGTTGGATGCAGCAGTTCATAGGTCGGGCAAGTGAGACTGTAGCTGTTTATGGGGATGGCTTAAGTCTATAGGATTGCTCCAAGCAAAGATGTGAGTGTGATGAGTGTACAGTAAATATTAGTGTATCAAAATATGGATGGGTGAATGAGAGGAATATAATTCCGAGTGAAATAATTACTGAGTGAAATTAAGATGTTCCGAATGAAATACCCTTAAGAGGGTGGAGCTTTTCTGAGGTGAAGTAAAGTCTTGAATTTGGTGCACTGCTCGAGTTGGAATGTTTCCGAGCAGTGAATACCCGAGTGGGTGATTTCCGAGCCAATTGGTGACACTTCCGAGTGGAAGGTGTTAAGAGTGGGCTATCTCAGAATTTCTTGTGGTATGGTCGGTAACCACTTGAGAGATGGAGTTGTGCCGATTGGAAATTGTCTGGTCGGTGAATGCATGGAAAACATTGGTTTGTAAGCTGTTTTGTGTGCCATGCAATGATATGCCGAGCTGTTTATTAAGGTATGTTATGATTGAATTTCGAGGACGAAATTCCTAAAAGGTGGGGAAAGTGTAACATCCCAGATTTTTAATTAATTATAAATTCTAGATTAAGGTGATGGTTTTGTTAATTTAATGGTGGATTAAGGTTAATTGCCAATTAGGCAAATTATTGAGTGATAATAATAACTTGAATAATAATAATTGTAATGCCTTGGTGGCATTAGAGAGAGTTTCGGTTCTCTCTCTCCTTTCCCTTCCTTCCTGCGTGGTCCCCACATTGATGGCTTAGTTGGATGGGAGTCATCATTGCTGAGAGAGTTTGCATTAAATGCTGATGGACATGCATTAATGAGGACGTGATGGAGCTGAGTGGGACGCTGATGGGGCTGTATGGTGATATAGCTTCACTTCCACGTTTTCTCCTCATTTTCCTTCATTTTTCTCCTTGGTGGCTTTTCAAAGGAGAGAGATGCTCCTCCTTCTCTCTAGAATTCATGGAGCTTCTGATTCATCTTCTTGCCTTCTCCTTATCTTCATCTTCCTCCACTCAATGCTGTGTTGAGTTCGAGTGGAGTTGTATGATGATGGTGAAACAGCTTGTGGTTGTGTGTGTAAGCTGGGTTGCACCTTGCTGTTTTGGTGCTTCTTCCTCCTCTTTTCATTCCTCCATATGATGGGTTGTATGAGGCTCAGTTCGGAGAGCCTGCAACAGCTGGGTGTGTATGCATGCCTCGGTTTGTGGATGCATGATGGTTCACAGATGACGAGGTTGAGCTACGCTTGTGAGGATGAAGACATGCATGATGCATGAAGGCATGGTGGTCCTCTACTGTTGGTGAGGACTGATTCTTGATGTTGTTCTTGTGATGGATACAACGTTGGAGTTCTTCACTGAGCTGGGTGAAGACTGAGTTGAGTCTTGATGACTCTTTCCAGTGTTGAAAGCCAAGCAGGGTGCTGCTGTGGCTAGACCGAGTGGTCCTGTGACTCCTGGAAGCTTCATCCAGGTAAAGGGGCTTTGCATCTCAAATGCATGGCTTATGGACGGATTTCTGGGTGGTATGATTGCATTATGTTGTGTTTGATGTGTATTATGTGCTATTGTTGAGTTGAACCCGGATGTATGATTATTTATTGTTGCATGGTGCATGTTTATCTGTCCAAGAGATGCATGATGTTATTGTGATGATGATTATATTATGATGCTTGAGATGCATGTATGTTGATGTGGAGTGCATGTGTGATCCTCTATTTGTCCCTGGATGTGTTGTACATTCGAATGCATATGAATGTTATTGATGCATATGTGTATGCTGAATGCATGAATGGGGACTGTTATGATGGATGCCGAGTGGGCTTTATAGAGGAAGGCACGAAATGCTTACTGTAAAGGATAAATCCGAGTGAATATAGGATAATCCGAGTGAATGGCATAGTGATTGTCGAGTGAATGGTATGGTGATTGCCGAGTGAACGGCATAGTGATTGCCGAGTGGATGGCATAGGATTGCTGAGTGGATGTCGTATAAGCCGAGTCATCTGATTGTTGTTAAATTGCTGAGTGCACATGATGTTGAACGCAGATTCCGAGTAGGCAATCGAATGAATATGAGTTAAAGTTATATGCATACGTGTTATTGAGTCATTGAATATGAACACCTTGCGGGGTGCCACAAGGGTGTAATCCCGAGTGAAGAGGACGGGGTCCTAATGTTGAATATGATGAAAGACCCGGGTTGGACTCGGGCAGTGCCTGGGGCACTAAGCATGAAATGAGACGCTTGATGAAATGCCGAGTGCATTGGCGTTGAACACCGAGTGAATGAAATCGTATGCATCCGATTCGCCACTGGAATGCGTTGGACTCCTATACCGACCGGCAATCAGATGACAACATATGGTGAATATGGCTAAGTCTTGGAGCTGGGCTCGGACAGACTCCTTGAGCATGGCTCGGAGTATGGATAATGTTGATATAGTCTCGGGGTTGAGTGAAATCCGAGTGAGTCAGTATACTTGTACTGAGTGAATTGAGCTTTATAACCGAGTGAAATGGGTGAAATCCCAATCGGAAGATGCTTGTGATTGTTCATGTTGAATGGCAGTGTTTATATGCTGATTGATGTTGTGTGCTATGGCATGTTATGGATTCTATGATTAATCCGAGCCAATATCTGTCATTTAATATGTAATGCTCAGCCCTACACCATTTTTCAGTGTTTACAGGTCGGTTTGGCATGTTATGATGGCCTTAAACCCGAGTGATGGGTATTTATGATGAGGCTGTATGAATAATGTTATATCCCGTGTACGTTTGATGTACTAAAGCCTTGGCCGGCTCATAATATTAATGTTGTATAACGTATACAAATTTATATGTATAGAATCCGAGTGGATGAATATATTCATGAATATGGTTACGTTGACAACTTGTAAGAAATCATGTACTTGTATCGGATAATGAGTTTTGGTGAATGAATGTTAATAAGTTGAAATTATCCGAGTGTATGCGTATGTATATACATATATGTTAAGTTGGTAACACGGTTTTGAATCGGTGGAAGTGTAATGCTGTTTTGGCAGTCGGACTTGGAATTAGAGTATACTTAGACATGAGTGATTTATGTTGATTTGATGCTTCCTACCGACTAGGAAATGATGATGTATGAATATCTCTAAGTTGATGAATCCTGGGTGGAATATATATGGCTTAGTTGCTTTTCCGAGTGAGTCTTATGTATGGGACTCCATATCCGAGTGTAACTTATGTGTGAACCTCTTACTGTGTGATAATGGCTCTTGAGGATTCCGAGTGAAGAATATATGGTGAACCTCGAGTGGGGAATGGTTTGTGTTTTCCGAGTGGAGCTCGAGTGAATCTCTTGAGGGAAGAATGGTTATACTAATTTAAATTGGGGATATATTCTAAGTATGGAATATATGTATTCTGAGTGTTAAGTGTGGAATGAGTCCGAGTGAGACTTGATTTAATGGTTTCCCGAGTGGTTGAGTATTTCATATGTCCAAGTGACTTAACTTGGTGAAATCCTCTGAGTGTTGAGAAGTTTGGATAATTCCGAGTGGAATTGTTTAGGGAAGTCATTTCCGAGTAATGGGTGTTAAGGTGTTCTCCGAGTGAGAAATGATGGCTATACCGAGTGGAGTATGGTTGTGGAGATCCCTTCTGAGTGAAAGAAGATCCACATATTCTTCGAGTGAGAATAGGCATGAATGCTGAGTGTAAGGCCGAATGTGTATTGATCGGTAATGATGTTAGTTACCGAGTGGAATACCACTCTGATGATGAGTTGGTTAAGAATGATTAAACCGAGTGATTTATGGCCGAGAGGAAGCCTATGTATTCTCTGAGTGATAGGGTTCTGTTATGCCGAGTGCTAAATGGTTGATGTTTTCCGAGTGACTCGAGGTTGAATTACACCGAGTGGTTTGATTGGATAATATCTGAGCGTGAGGGCTTATGGAATCCGAGTGGGAATACCCTCATTTTCCGAGTAGATCTTTATGTTGTCACTGTGGATAAAAAAAATGAGAGACTGAGTTATGGGTTGCCGAGTGAGGCAATTGTTGGGGTAGTTCCCGAGTGGCGGAACCCCATGATGCTGAGTGGATTAAGATATTAAATTTCGAGAGGACTTAGACATGAATTCCGACTGGACCTGATTGTTTACCGAGTGAATGAATGTCTTGGTTTCCCGAGTGATGGGAATGCCGAGTGTGGCTTCTCGCTTCAGCGAATGAAGGCTTCGCTTCAGCGAGTGTGTGTTGTGTTGGAAGGCTTGGGGTCGGTTTCGCTTAAGCGAATGGTGGTTCGCCCGAGCGAGTTGCGCGGTCTCACTCAAGCGGAGTCGGATCTCGCTTGAGCGAGTGGGCGCTGTATTGTGGGCTTCGCTCAGGCGCTGTTGTTCTTCCGCTGACTGCCTTTCTTGGTCGGCCTTTCATTGCCTTTGCCTTCCTTTCTTTTTCTCCTTGGCCGTGGGACCAGCTCTCATATCTTCATATATGGGAGTGTTTTTATTATGGATCCAGGTTATGCTTTAATTAATTCACGAAATTTTCCCTCTAAAATCAGGGTGTCACACTCTACATGCAAGTATAACACACAACAGAATACAGAACAACAATCATCAACGCCTGGAACCCGTCCATAATCCATGCGTTTAACATATAAGGTACTCCCCCTACCAACTACGAGACTCTGAGAGACTCTTCTGCTTGGGTGTTGGCCGTCTTCCTTGCTGCTTCGCTCGACACCTTTACTCTTTCAGCCTCCACTCGAACACTGTTGTCTTCCGCGCTTGGCTCGGGTACAGGGGCTGTTTCTTCTTCCGCTCTGACGATCGTCTTTCACTCATATAAGGGAGCTCCGACTCCTCTGTAGCACCGTCAACATGACTTCCGTAAGTAGAAAATATGAACAGAGGGCAGAGAAGGAGAAGAAGAAGAAGAAGAAGAAGAAGAAGAAGAACGAGAGAGAATGAGAAGAAGGAAGAAGAGAGAAATCGCAGAGGGAATTCTAAAGAATGAATAGCAAGGGACCATCGACCAAACATATATATACATGCACAAAGGAATGGAAAGGTGGGGTGGGAAAACGTGAAGCAGCAGTCTACTCACGTCACCTAGTCCCATCAGCAATCACTAATGGCTAATCATACTTAATCAGCACTCATTTGATTAATTAAGTTAATGGTAATTAATAAACAATTTCCCACTTCTGAAATTATTATTTTAATGGCTTTATTTCACCCGGTACTTCGTTTAAAATCGGGATGTTACAGTTCTCCCCCTCTCAAAAGAATTTTGTCCTCGAAATTCACTCGGTGACTCGCCTTAGTAAATAACTCAGGGTACTGATGCCTCATGGCATCCTCGCGTTCCCAGGTATAAGAGGTATACCCGTTCTGTTGCCACTCAACTTCAACCAGTTGCACGTCCTTACTCCTTAAACGCTTTACCGATTGGTCCATGATTCTAGTGGGTACAGTCACAGTGGTCAGGTCTTCCTTGATTTCCACTTCGTCATCGGGCATTGTGTGAGTAGAATCAGGTAAGTACTTCTTTAGTTGGGATACATGAAACACATTATGCAATCGGGATAAGTGAGTCGATAATGCTATTTGGTATGCCATGGAGCCGGCTCGTTTCAACACCTCATAAGGCCCAATGTATCGGGGGCTCAACTTCCCACCTTTCAAGGCTCGCCCGACTCCTTTACTCGGTGAAGTCTTCAAAAACACTCCGTCTCCGACTGAAAACTCTAATGGTTTGGTTCATTTATCATGGTAGCTCTTCTGCCTATCCTGAGACGCCTTCATCCTTTTCCTTATCACTCGGATCTGTTCTGATGTTTGCTTTACAATTTATGGCCCCAATAGAAGACTCTCACCCGTTTCCGACCAGCAGAGTGGGGTTCGACATCTTCGACCATAAAGTGCTTCGTAGGGTGCCATACCGATACTGTTGTGGTGGCTATTGTTGTATGTAAACTCGATCAGGGGAAGGTACTGCTCCCAATATCCACCGTGCTCCAACACACACGCCCTTAGCAAGTCCTCCAGGCTTTGAATCGTTCGCTCGGATTGTCCATCCGATTGGGGGTGGTAAGCGGAACTTAGCCAAAGTTTCGTACCTATTTCCTGGTGCAGGCTGGTCTAAAACCGGGATGTAAACCTAGGATCCCTATCCGATACAATAGAAGTCGGTATACCATGCAATCAGACAATTTCGTGAATGTAAATCTGAGCTAACTTATGCAACGGGTACTTCATGTTCACAGGTAGGAAGTGTGCACTCTTCGTCAGTCGGTCAACAATGACCCAAATCGCATCATGGCCCGCTCAGTTTTTTGGCAATCCCATGACAAAGTCCATAGCAATTGAGTCCCAGGGGTTGCAATGCACCATACGGCTTCTGGTGCTCGACTTTCGACCTTTGACAGGTGATACACCGAGCCACGTATTCTGCCACATTCCTCTTTAATCCTGGCCACCAGAATTGTGCCCTTAGATCGTGGTACATCTTCGTGGTACCTGGGTGAATACTGAGTAGGCTCTTGTGGGCTTCATCAAGCACCATTCTTCTCAATTCTCCTCTACCCGGCACGTATATCCTGTTTCTCACCCAGAAGATCCCATCCGATCCCTCGGTCAAGGACAAATCCTTACCCTTGGCCTGCGTCTCTCTCATCTCAGCCAAGTAGGAATCTGACTGCTGCTGCTCGTACACAGATTTCAGGAATTCATTGGCGATCCTCAATGTACAGATCGTTATTTTCCGAGAGGAGGGGACGTCAACATGTAAGTTCATGTCTCGGAACTGTTCCAATAACTCCACTTCCCTTACCATCATCACTGCTATATGAAGGGATTTCCGACTCAACGTTTCGGCAACAACGTTTGCCTTACCCGGATGGTACTTTAGCTCGAAATCATAATCTTTTAAAAATTCCATCCATCTCCTGTTCCTCATGTTTAGCTCCTTTTGGTCGAATAAGTATTTAAGGCTCTTGTGATCGCTGTATACTTCAAATCTGGCCCTGAACAAATAATGCCTCCAGCTCTTCAATGCGAAGACTACGGCGGCCAACTCCAAGTCGTGGGTCGGGTAATGCTGTTCGTGGGGTCTCAATTGCCGAGAGGCATATGCTATCACTCGGTCTTTCTGCATTAGCACGCATCCTAATCCAAGTCCTGATGCATCACAATAAACCACGAAGCTCTCTTGTAAGTCAGGTAATGCCAATACTGGAGTAGTCGTCAACTTGTCTTTCAGCTCTCGGAAATTGCTCTTGCACTCGGAACTCCACATGAAGGGAACGTTTTTCTGGGTCAATTTAGTCAGTGGCAAAGCTAGCTTAGAAAAACCTTCAATAAACCTCCTATAATAACCGGCCAGGCCCATAAAGCTCCTTATCTCTGAGACCGACTTGGGTCTCTCCCACGCCATTATAGCTACCACTTTTGAAGGGTCCACCGAGACACCTTCCTCGGAAATCACATGTCCGAGGAAGTGGATCTTATCCATCCAGAAATCGCACTTTGACAGCTTTACAAACAACTGCTTCTCCTTCAACACTTGAAGTACCACTCGGAGGTGTTCTTCATGCTCCTCAGGGGTCGTGGAATAGACTAGGATGTCATCTATGAAAACTACTACAAATCGGTCTAGATCTGGGTGGAATATGTTGTACATGTAATTCATGAAGACAGCAGGGGCGTTTGTCACACCGAACGGCATCACTACATACTCGTAGTGGCCATACCAAGTCCTAAAGGCAGTCTTTGGAATATCCGAGTCCTTCACCCGGATTTGGTGGTATCCCGATCGTAGGTCGATTTTCGAGAAGACTGACGCTCCATGCAGTTGGTTGATTAAGTCGTCAATCTTGGGCAACGGGTATCAATTCTTAATTGTGAGTTTGTTTAGCTGTCGGTAATCTATACATAGCCTCATGCTGCCATCCTTCTTCTTAACAAGCAGCACAGGTGCGCCCCATGGCGACACACTCGGCCTAATGAACTACTTTCCGAGTAAGTCATCCACCTGCTTCTTCAACTCGGCCAATTCTGTTGGGGATATTCTGTAAGGTGCACTGGAGACTGGCTCGGCTCCAGGGATCAGGTCTATAGAGAATTCAAATTCTCTATCGGGAGGGACACCCGGTACATCCTCGGGAAACACCTCTGGGAATTCACAGACAGTCGGAATTTCGTTCACTCGGGCTCTACTCTCACCCTCGGTTAGACAAAGCATCATAAACAGTTGAGCTATACCTTGTACCGTGTAATCCTCATTGTTCTGCCTCAGAAAGATTATCCTCTGGTTTCTGCAATCCACTAACACCTTGTTGGCTGAAAGCCAATCTATACCGAGTACAATGTCAAGGTCCTTCAAAGGAATGCACACCAGGTCAAAAGTAAAACTCCGATCGCCCAATACAAACGTTACGTCGTTACACATGGATGATGTCAACACCTTAGGGCCAGTCGGGTTGGACACTTCCAAAATCCGATCCATATCCACAGTCGGTAATCTCAAACGTCTTACACAATCATCAGCTATGAAGGAGTGGCTGGCTCCAGAATCAAAAACTACACTAAGTGTATATTTACCGAGTGGACACTTACTTTGCACTAAGTCGTTCGCCTGTGCAACTTCCTCAGCACTGATGGCATAGACTCTTCCAGCAACAGGTTGGTCGGTGTTCCTCCTCCGGTTGTTTGGGGTAACCATCATATTTGCTCTAGCTCTGTTGCCTCCGCCCCCTGGTCTTTGACCATCGTGTCCACGGCTCCTCTCTTGGAAACCTCCCTGACGCACATTTGTATTTGCTTGACGGAGTTGGGGGCAGTCAGGGTGAATGTGTCCCCTTTTATTATAATGGAAGCACACCATCTCACCATCGTTGTTGCAGTCTCGAGCATAATGATTTCCTCCACACTTGAAACATTTTCCATTCCCCATAACTGGTCGTCTCTCTGGCTGGTTCCGACCCCTAAATCTGGAAAAAGGTCTGTTCCTACCAGCGTTGTTTGGCCTCTTGAAGCAGGATTGCTGGGGCCTCAAGTAATGGTTTGCTCTGCTGCTCTAGCCCGAGTGGGCCTTGTCATCCTCCTCAAATATCCTACACTTATTCACCAATACGGGAAAGCTCCTAATCTCTTGGTATCTGCAGGCTCTCTTAATGTCTGACCTCAACCCGTTCTCAAATTTAAGGCATTTAGTACTCTCCGTTCCAGGTTGTTGGAAGGGTGGGTAGAATAAGCACAGTTCTTCAAATCTTGCCATGTATTCTTCCACAGTCATGGATCCTTACTTCAATTCCATGAATTCCAGTTCTTTCCGACTCCTGATGGTGTCGGGGAAATACTTTTCTAAGAAACATGTCTTGAAATTTTCCCAGGTCAGCTGGGTATCATCGTCAGCTAATCGGTTTCTGGCTATCTTCCACCAGTTTTCCGCCTCGTCTCGCAGCATATACACTGCACATTCTACCTTCTGGGCCTCGGTGCAGTGAAGGCCCCCGAAAATCCTTTCTAACTCCTGAGTCCATTTATAAGCTGCCTCGGGGTTACGTCCTCCCTGAAATTCACTCGGCCTCCTCTTCAGGAAGCGGTCCAGCACTTGGCCATCCTTTGCTCGAGGCTGGCCCTACCTCTCAAACACGTCCGCAAAGCGTTGGAATGCTGTGGCTATAGCCTCCATGCTTTGATGATTCGTCATGACCTATCCTGAAATTCACACCCCTTCAAGGATAAGTTTACAAGGTTACATTCTTCTGATCGCAACTCAGTCTAACATTCAGTAACTTTAGCTCATTATACTATTTCTATATATTATACAATCAGTCGGACCAGGAGGAAAAAAACCTCCTATCCACAAATCAATATTACAATATCAATCAGGTTCAACAATTGCCACAATAATGATGACCACTCGGTCACAATGCACACAACCGCTTACACTCGGTAAGCATACCTTGGCCTTGGACCTTTCGGTCTGCTCTGATACCAAAATGTAACACCCTAATTTTTAATTAAATAAACAAAATCAGCAGGGACAATTTTCCAAATTTTAAAGTTAATAAACCGTACATAATCTACTCAAATTAACAAATCCGACCCATCGAGGAGAAGAAGGGGAAAAAGACAAGGGAAATGACCTCTCGCACAGCGAAGGGAAGAAACACTTAAGTGAAACTACACTCGCTATCCTGTCACTCAACTCGGTATTTCCCCCACTCGGATTTCAGTGTATGGTTCGCTCGGGAAGGTCTACTTCTTAATTCATTCGGATTGACCCTAATGCACCCCAGTTTCTTCCAGACAGTATATCACACTCCACGATTCCACTCGATTGGTTTATATATATATATATTGGCAACCCGCAAATGATTCCCAAAGCCGCTCACTCGGAATCTATGAAGACTTCTCACTCGGAATAACCTTCACGTCCATCACGCTACTCGGGACATTTTACTCACTTTTCATTCGGTAACCATAGTATTTCCTACTCTGACTTCCCACTAAGTTAAGACTCACTCGGACTTCTCTAGCTACTTAATAATTTATTACAATGGATCTACTTAGAGCCTTAGGTGTCATCTTCTGATCGGTAAACTCTCACTCGGCATCACACTGTCTCATTCACTCGGGATCACCTAGGCTTCCTTCCACTCGGAGAGAGTCACTAACTCTCTTCCCACGTCAACACTCGACTCCAATTAGGCTTATAGTTACACTAACCTCTCACACACGACAAGTACGCGTACATATATTACTCGGATCTTCATGCACAGTATAGGATTTCCCGCAACATAATAAATATAATTAATTACAGGCATCAAGATCATGTTTTCTACCCCAAAGGGTTCATGTTCTAATAACAGGAACTAAGGCTAATACATGAGCCAGCCAAGGTTTAACAAAACACATAACAATATATACATAACATCTATTCCCATGGTGCACCAGCACTTCACTCGGCATTCAGCTCCTCATTCACTCCTCATTGCGAGAGATATTCACTGAAAAATTTGTTAGCCAAGGCCTCAACGCTCAAGAGGGGGGGTGAATTGAGTGTTTCAAATTTTCCCGCGGAATCCCCTTAGAAATGGTTAGTAATATACAAATGATGCAATGATGAAGAGACAACAACTTTTATGCACATATCACACTATGACACACTTGATGTGCAATGACAATATTTAGCTTTAAGTGTGATAAACAAGGCAAGTTATTGGTTTAAACAATTTATCAATCAGTTGGAGTGCATAGATTTATTTGTCAATAATGTGATGTTTCCTATAAGGGTTCAACTCATTCAATATATCAAACAGCTTGTGTGCATGAAATAGGTGAAGGCAATTAAGTAAGTATCACATAAGAGTTGATAGGAAACAATGATCTAGATACTTGGCAAGTTAAAACAAATTTCAGTTTTTAAGAACTTTACCAAATATTGATTCAAGCAAATTATCAAACACTTGGCATGCAGAGTTAGTTTTCTACTTGAACAACAACTTTGATTCACACATTCAGCTCAAGCATTTCAACAAACAGTTTATATGCACAGTTGTATAAAGAGTTCAAGGTAGAGAGAAATGCAAACCAAATTTAACGAGTTCCACCAACCCGGTGTACGTCTCGCCTTCAAGCAACCCACTTGAAGGATTCCACTATTAAAGATTTGAGATACAAGCTTTGAGCAATTGCAGCTTCCTAGTGTCCCACACTCAAGAACTCAATCCTCACAAGCAAAGGGCAACCCACCCAATCTCACAATCTCTCAATACCCAAAGGTTGAACCCCAACCTTTGTGACCACTCAACCTAGAGTGAAAAACCTTGGTGTTTTGGTGTTTGGTTTACAAGCAATTAACTCTCTCAATAGAGTAGATACACAAATAAAGGCTCTCACAAATTCTAACTCTCAACAAGAGAGGATATGCAAATTAAAGCTCACAATCTAACAACTCTTAAGCAATATGCAAGTTTAGAAACAAGAGTTGTAGAATATACAAGAGAAATCTAATAAGAAGACCTTGAGAAGAAGAATATTAGTTGCCTTGTGTTGTGCCTTGGTCTTCCCTCATTGTGTTCTCTCCTCTTGCTTGAATCCATGCTTCATTTATAGCCATTTTTAGGGTTTCCAGCCGTTGCACATTGTCTCCAACGGATACCTTAGCATGGGCATAAAGTGGAAGTGAAGAAATGAGCTGGAGTTCTACTTAAAAGCATTTTCCCACGTTCTGACACTATGGTAATCGATTAGCCTTCGAGCTGTAATCGATTAGCTTTTGAAATCTTCAGTATTATGCAGCAGGTAATCGATTAGCATTTCTACTGTAATCGATTAGCTATGAAACAGAACCATTCTAATCGATTATTCCTTGCCTTGTAATCGATTATGATTGATACCTGATGCTCTTAATTTTTGTCTCGCAGCATGGTAATCGATTAGGACTTCATGTAATCGATTAGGGTTAAAACAGAACTTACGTAATTGATTATGCTTGACTTGGTAATCGATTATGGTGAATACCCGATGCTCAGTCTTCAAACTTTTAACTGGTAATCGATTAGCCTTTTATCTGTAATCGATTATGTTCATTCCAGAACCTATGTAATCGATTATCCTTCTTATTGTAATCGATTGTACCATAAACATAGTTATGGTAATCGATTATTCCATTGTGGTAATCGATTAGTACATGTACCTGATACAATTCTTCAAGGTTTTTGATATGTTCTTGATATGTATTGACCCATGGCTTATTCCTTTGATCCTCATGCTTGTTTCCTTGATTCTTCTTCAACTTATGAGCTTGTTCTTCATGATTTAGTTCATGTCATCAACCTTGTCTTCCATAGCTCATGTTTCTTTAACTCTTTGTGAGGCATCTTCATCTTTTTATTCTTGGCCATTGTCTTTGTGCTTGAACCTTCTTGTTTCTGAACCTTTGCCATTCCATCATCATCATGAATACTTTGTCATTCATCAAAACTACTTTGCATACTTACATATGCAACTTCATTCTCCCCCTTTTTGATGATGACAATTAATGTTCCATATGGCTTGTATTCATGTGTTGCAAATTCATCATATTGGCTTCATGGTAATATCCTTTCTTCCTTTAGGAGTCTTTGCCTTAGTTTTCACATTTGTCATTATCAAAACCTGTTTCAACATTTAAACACATTCTCCCCCTTTTTGATGATGACAACCAATGTTCATCTCGTGGGGTGTTAGTTTCACAGAATAATGACAATCAATGGTTATATGTATTCTCCCCCTATATGATGTAATGAATGCTAGTTAAGTTCATTGTTTAAGTGTTATTCTCCCCCTTAATCTTATAACTTATGCCAACTATTTTAAACATGTAAAATGATGGAAGCATGATATCTCTCCCCCTTTTTAGCATAAGTGGCATCCTATTCTTTTTACTGATCCTTCCACTAATCTCTCCCCCTTTGGCATCATCAAAAAGATCATTATCTTAGTCATAATCTATGCCATCAACATATAAGCTCATTTATTTGAATAAGAGAGATTTAGAGCAAGTATTTCATATGGATTTCAAATCAAAGCTTAAAGCATGATCAATGATATATACCATTTTATTGCATCTAGAGTCAATAAGCAATCACATAATTTATTCATCAAGTAAGCATATGATTGATTGCTAACTTATTCTAATCATGTAGTGAGTATCATTTTCAAAAACGTCACATGATTCTTTCACATATCATTTCAAGTAAGCACATAGTTTTCTCCTATTTTGGCATCATCAAATGCACAAGAATAATTTTCCAAGTAAGCATATAGTTGAGTAAGAGCATGAGTGCCATAAACATAATCATAGAGAAGTGAAATGAAGGATAATCATTCATGTGTATGCTCCCCCTTACTACTGTAATTGATACCATTTGTAAAAAATATACCACTTATTAACATGTGAAATTGATTATACCAATTTGATCAAGTTTGATATCACTTGTAGGTCAATTTAATCAAGTCTGAGCCATTTGTTTACTTTTTAAAGCATGTGATCTCTTTTTAATAGATACCATTGTTGAAATAATAGATACTATAATATGAATAAATACCACTCAAAGGTTAGATACCATTGCATATAACAATCCACTTGTTAATCATTTCATTAATATGGCTTGATGCATTTCTAGGTATCAGAGTAGTAATATAGAAGGATTTTCAACAATGTATGCTTATATCTAGGTATCAGAGCAGGGATGAAGTGATATATTCAGCTCGTGAGATTTGTTATTCATACCATTTGTTAATATGATTTGTATAATTCACAAAGCATAATGGTAGAGTAACAATTCGATCATACCTTGGTATTTTGCAAGTTTTATGCCCCTTTTCACATCCTTGTATGGCATTTTGCTTCATCCATGTTGCATTCCTTGATCAATTCTTTGTTCGCCCAGTTTAGTAGTTTGATTTGCCATTTTGAGTCATCCTACATAACCTTAACAAACTCTTTGCAAAGCATATTGTTAGTGGCATTGAGTTCACAAGAGTTTGTACCAATTTTTGGGCCTTTGATGCAGTATTATAAAAATGATTTACTTAGACTTCCATACCACTTGATAAAGAGATAACATATCATCAATAAATATCACTTGTTATAAAGAAATGTTATGAAATTCCCCCTTAATCATGTAATTTAACAAGGATAAATATAGATGTTGATACCACTTTATTGATTAACATAATTCATATGATTCGGAGCATAGTGGTAGAGTGAGCATTAACTTCAAACATAGGCAAATAATCAAGTGTAACAATCTTTCCCTTTCAATGGATACCACTAGTTGATGCAATTTCATTTATGTCTAGATATCAGAGCAAAGATGGAGTGATTAAAACAATTTGTTGGCTTACTCATGCAAGTGTATTATAACATATGCCAATATATTCACTCTTTTCCATATGACTTTTGTATCTCAAATAATCTCTTCTTATCTTATGCCTATGATGTTACATATAGGTCTAGTCAAGCATTCACATATGGCATTTATCAAATATGTAGGAGAAAGCATTTTGCATAGATAATTAGTAACGCATATAGATAAGTCACAAAATCATATCATGGTCATCGTGTGTAATGCAAGTCATACTCTCATCTATGTCATACCATTTGTTATCTAGATGTTATGCATGATACCACTTGATGGATTTGCTAATTTAAGCTCTTGATATCAATTACTAACATTTAAGCATTCAACATAAGATTTTTAGCAAACATCATTGTTCATAATGTTATTCAAAAATTCTTTTCAATCTCAATGATGCATATTTTTCAAACTTCTTTTCACAGTCAAGATCATGCATCATCAAACATACGACATAGTAAGAATTATAATGTTGATCGAGATAGATACCACTTGCACATACATGGTATATGATCATAGCATGCATTATTACTTATCATATCATGCATTGTTTCTTAACATATCATCATGTTCATGCCTATGATGTTACAATCATGAAGTTAAAATCTAGGCAATCACTTGTTGTAACATACATGCTTTCTCTCTAGGAATATAATTGCATAGATTGTCAAAGTATACATACACTTGTACATGCAATATATGTATTTATTATCAAGGCATAGTGATAAGCACATAATCAAGATTATGTCCTCATGATCTCTTCCTCTTACTAATTCAATTCATATCATTGTTAAAGGAAGATGTTTGTTATTGAGATACCACTAGTTAAACAACATATAAATGATACATCGTCAAGAATTCATATTCACTCAAAAATTCATGCATCATTAAGAATCAATACAATAACCAAGAATTCATGATATATCATTAAGAGTTTAAACATTATCAAAGATTCATGTATGTTTGTGCATAATCATCCTAAATCTCAAGATTTTCATGTCATTTATGCTCAATCATATATCAAATCAAAGTTAGATTTTCACACATCAAGATTCATCAAGAATGAGTGTTAACATTGATTATATGATAATTGCTTGCACCTTTTGTTGTACCACCTTTAGTGTTGTCCATTGGATTTTGTCGGTGCAATCCATCTTGTGTGAGTCACATTAAAGCTTCTTGTCCATTTCCTTATTTTGAATGGTTCCCTTTTAGATGTATAATGAGTCATCATAATCTTGGCTTGCTCTATTCTTCTTCTTGTCTTTTGGAGTGGAGATTGAGATAATTGATATCTCTTTAGGCCATGAGTTTTGGTCATCCATCAATGAGAAGTTGTTGCTTTGAAGTTTTCCTACAAGATTTCAAAGATTTAAGGTACCCTTTGAGAGTTGGGTCCTTCCTTGTTAGTTTGGGATTTCAAGATTGTTTTGGAATCTATACCTTTATTGTACACTTTTGACGGGATTTCTTTATAAAACAATTGGATGATATATGACCAAATATTCCACAATAAAAACATGTTGCATTCAATGAATAAGTCATAGTATGATAGTAATGGTTCCTTTTATATTCTTTCCTTTTAAAACAATTAGACAATGAGTTCTCTTTTCTTTCATGGTTTGTGCATCTTAGGGAGGATTTGGATTTTTCTTTGTAGGATGCAAAATGGTTCTTGTAATGACCTATTTTTCTTCTATCAAGTGTATGCCTTTGATCTTTAATAGATGCACTTAGATTCTTTTGACTACTTGTAAGCTTGCTAAGTGCTTCTTTTAGTTCTTTATTCTCTTTTTCAAGAAGCATACATTTATCAATAAGCACACAATCATTATTATCATTACAAGTTTTAAGAGATACATTTGACGCTACTAATTCATCATTTTGAACTCTAAGATATTCTTTTTCTATGTGAACATCATGCAATTCTTTTTCAAGAGTCAAAATGGTTTGTTTAGAGCATGCATATTTCTTTGATAACAAGACAAATTTTTCATGCAATTCTTCAAATGCTTCTAATAATTCATCCTTATCAATTTCATCATCATTATCATCATTAAAAGCATTTAAAGAGCATACCTCGTCATCTTGGGAGAGCTTTGTCATTAGGCATGCAAGTTCTTCTTCCGATTCATTGATTTCTTCTTTCGAACTTATTATGAAGCCTTCATCTTGGCTAGAAATGGTACTAATCCTTGCATCTTTATCATCATTAGTATTCTTATAAATTGTTTCAAGAGTTTCCCATATTTCTTTAGCATTGTTACAAGTAATAACTCTAGAAACATCGTTAGGTTCTAATGCTAATGTGATCAGAATTTTAGCTCTTAAATTGAATTGTACCTTTCTTTCTTCTTCTTTAGTCCATAAGTTCATGGGCTTCATACACTCTATATTATCAACAATGTATTTGGGAATGAAAGGACCAAATTGAATAGCATTCCATACCTTGAGATCATAGGCTTGGATAAAGATTTTCATCCTTTCTTTCCAAATAGCATAGTCTTTGCCATTGAAGATTGGAGGTCTATTTAGTGCGCCATTTTCTGAAAATGCATCATATGAAGTGGAGGCCATCTTGATCTCCTGCAGCTGTTAAGCCTTGTGGCAAGAGTCAAGCTCTGATACCACTTGTTAGCCAAGGCCTCAACGCTCAAGAGGGGGGTGAATTGAGTGTTTCAAATTTTCACGCGGAATCCCCTTAGAAATGGTTAGTAATATACAAATGATGCAATGATGAAGAGACAACAACTTTTATGCACATATCACACTATGACACACTTGATGTGCAATGACAATATTTAGCTTTAAGTGTGATAAACAAGGCAAGTTATTGGTTTAAACAATTTATCAATCAGTTGGAGTGCATAGATTTATTTGTCAATAATGTGATGTTTCCTATAAGGGTTCAACTCATTCAATATATCAAACAGCTTGTGTGCATGAAATAGGTGAAGGCAATTAAGTAAGTATCACATAAGAGTTGATAGGAAACAATGATCTAGATACTTGGCAAGTTAAAACAAATTTCAGTTTTTAAGAACTTTACCAAATATTGATTCAAGCAAATTATCAAACACTTGGCATGCAGAGTTAGTTTTCTACTTGAACAACAACTTTGATTCACACATTCAGCTCAAGCATTTCAACAAACAGTTTATATGCACAGTTGTATAAAGAGTTCAAGGTAGAGAGAAATGCAAACCAAATTTAACGAGTTCCACCAACCCGGTGTACGTCTCACCTTCAAGCAACCCACTTGAAGGATTCCACTATTGAAGATTTGAGATACAAGCTTTAAGCAATTGCAGCTTCCTAGTGTCCCACACTCAAGAACTCAATCCTCACAAGCAAAGGGCAACCCACCCAATCTCACAATCTCTCAATACCCAAAGGTTGAACCCCAACCTTTGTGACCACTCAACCTAGAGTGAAAAACCTTGGTGTTTTGGTGTTTGGTAGCAATTAACTCTCTCAATAGAGTAGATACACAAATAAAGGCTCTCACAAATTCTAACTCTCAACAAGAGAGGATATGCAAATTAAAGCTCACAATCTAACAACTCTTGTCACGACCGGGATCGCGACGGCACGACCGACCCTCAAAACGATTTTTGAAAATGAATGAACAGGGAGTCGCCACCAATATTTTTAGGATAAAATACCGGGAAAACCTTTAATTAAAGCATTGGTCAAAATAAATGAGATTTCAGATCCGGGAGTCTAATTACAGGTGAGGAAGGTATTAGCACCTCACAGCTGTCCGTTATAAAAACGGTTACCTCAATTTAATAGCGCGTATTATAATTAACCCAAAAATTATTTTAACTTTTCCATGAAAAGAAAATATGCGAGACGACAAAATATATAAAAATAAACAGAAATAAACATGGAATATTTACATGAGATTAACAGGACGTCTCGTCCAAATTAAACTCGCTCCACCCTTTTTTAAAAAAATGAGATTAACAGGACGTCTCGTCTAAATTAAACTCGCTCCTCCTTTTTTAAAATAAAATGAGAATAAAGAATAAAAGAAATAAAAATTGCAATAATAATGATAATAACAATAGTCATACCTTTTATGCTAATTTAAATAGAATGTGTGAAGCACTCATTTATTAATATTTATCAATCAATAAAGATTAATTGATAATTGAAAAGGAAGACAAAATCACCGAATAATAATTAATTTAGCAAAAAATAAAAATAAATACAAGCAATAAAAAAAAAGATAAGAGTAGGACCGGTGTAGTGAAAGTGGAGTTGGATGGTGTTATGGGCTTGAGGTCCTGGACAGAGAGGAAAAGAGGGATTTTTTAAGAAATGATGTGGTTTTTTAGTGGAGGGGGACGGTGTTTGGAGAAGGAAACAAGGGCAGTGAGATGTTGAGTAAGGAGAGAAGGGGACGGTGTGGGGGAGAGTAGAGGGCTGTATGGTTTTGGGTGAAGAGAGAGAGAGCCGTGTGGTATATATGTGGGTTGGAAGGAGAGGGGAAGCAGTATGGTGGGGGCTGCGTAGAGAAAGATGGGCTATTGGTGTACGGTGTTGTGGAGAGAGGGAGCTGGATAGTGAGGGGAGGAAGGGGACAGAATGAGGTGAGGTGATGGAGAGTACGGTTTGGGGCGGTGTGGAGTAAGACAGCGTGGGCGGTGTTGAGGACGGTATTTGGAGGGTGTTGAGGAAGGTGTTGGGCGGTGTGTGGGGCGGACAGTGAGAGGGCGGTGTGGAGAACGGACTAGGAAGGAGGCTTGGGCGGTGTGTGGGGCGGACAGTGAGAGGGCGGTGTGGAGAACGGACTGGGAAGGAGGTCTTAAGAACGGTGTGGGGGTGAGTGGAGGACGGACTGTGAGAGGGCGGTGTGGAGAACGGACTGGGAAGGAGGTCTTAAGGACGGTGTGGGGGTGAGTGGAGGACGGACTGGGAAGGAGGTCTTAAGGACGGTGTGTGGGACGAGTGGAGGAGTTTGTGAGGTCGATTGTGAGACAGGGAGGGGCGGTGTTAAGTGAGCTGTGAGGAAGGTCGTGAGGATGAGGGAGAAAGCTTTTTTCTTTCTCTTTCAATGAATCTTCCAGGGATCCCTTCTTCTTCCTTCGCTTGCTGTATTTATAGAGCATTTGGGGAGCATGATAATTGCTTGGACAGACCCGTGACCAGCCTGGCTGCCAATTGATGAGGATTTTTTAATATTTCCACATTGTCTTGTTGCCAGCCGCCCCACGAGATTGTCAAACAACTTGTATGGTGGTGTTGGAAACAGCCTGGATCTTTGACAATTAAGCAAAATGAAGGCTGGTGGCAATTCTTTATCATTTTCCACCTTGTCTTATTGCCAACTAACCTCCGTAATTCAAGGATCCACTTGGATAGTGGACATCCAACTCAGCAAGATGAAAATCTGAGAGAAAGTGATGGAAATCCGAGTGAGAATGGTAGAATTCCGAGTGAAAATGATTCAGATCAGCCTCTCAGTCAGTGTTCATCCACATTGGGAGTGAGTTCCGAATGGAATAAAGCATTTCCAATGGTAAACCGAGCGAAAACACATCTTTCCGAGTGAGAATTGCTCGGTATGAGGTTGCTGTGAGACACTCAGTCGGAGCCGAGTGGAAAATGACTCGGAACCGACTGAAATGGTTGCAATGGGCTCGGTAATTGGCTTGAGGAGGATTAACTAGCTGAATTGCTAGTCGGTTCCGAGTGAGCATTGGTTCGGAGTTAAGTGAGAGTGGTGAGCCAGCTTTGGGTGAAAATTGGTGGTTCGAGTTTGGTGAAAACGAGCTCAGTGATGTTTAAATATGGCTCGGAAATAAATGGAATGAAGGGTGATGGCTCGGAACCGACTGAAAATGGAAGGGACTCGGTGCAGACTGGAAATACCTCACTCGGTTCTGAGTGGATAACCTTTACTTGGTACTGATTGAAGAACATCACTCGGAATACTCCTTCTTCCCTCGGTTCCGAGTGGATTTTTACTCGGAATTTGTTTCAGGCGTCCCTCATTTCATCCATTTGAAAATCCGACCTTTTTACTTATTTTCCAATCGGTAATTGGCTTTCATTCGTCACTCAGGAATGGCTTTCACTCGGCAATCAGGTATATGATGCATTTTCTTAGAAGTTCTTCACAAGTCCGAATCTTGATTTGCTCGGAAACATATGCTTGTTCTCCAAGTCACTCGGAGTCGGCCTCATGCTTCAATCAGAATCAAAAACTTAGTCTTCATCAATCGGCATCGTCTTTCTTTGCACTCGGAAATTAGAAGTTCAGTCATTTGCACTCGGAAATTGCCTTCTTATTACTCAGAATTTGGAAGCTTGGCATTTTCACTCGGAATCTGCCTGTTTTTTCGATCAGAACATGGAAATTGGACGTTTGTCACTCGGAAACTGTCTCTTTTCCACTCAGAGGTTGGAATTTCACTGTTTTTCACTCGGATTCTGGTCTTCTTTCCACTCAGAGGTTGGAATTTCACTGTTTTTAACTCGGATTCTGGTCTTCTTTCCACTCAGAGGTTGGAATTTGGCTTCTGCACTCGGGTCCAGCCCTCTTTGTGTCCTTTCTTGACACTTGAGGTCCGCTTGGAGGCTCTTTCACTCGGAAATGATCTTTCCGAGTCCTTTCACTCGGAAATGATCATTTCCGAGTTAGAGTTTTTTTTTATTATTATTTATTATTATTTTTTTTTTATTATTTTTTTTTTATGAATTCCCCATTTCTTGGTGAAAATTGTCTGGAACAAAATAGGTGTTCACAGATGCCCCTCTTTACTTCTTTTTCATGAGGAAAAAGCATGAAGTTTCTTCTTGCCTTTTTTTTGAAATGAAAAGGGAGTAAAGACGTGAACACCATTGGAAAAGTAGAAAGTGAAGGTGTTACTTCTCGATTAACAGGAATGATGAGGATGTTGTCTCTAGGTTAACAGCAAAGGTAAAAGGTGAGGGTGTTGCCTCTCGGTTAACAGCAAAGGTGAGGGTGAGGGTATTGCCTCTCGGAAAAGTAAAAGGTGAGGGTGTTGCCTCTCGATTGACAGCAAAGGTAAAAGGTGAGGGTGTTGCCTCTCGGTTAACAGCAAAGGTAAAAGGTGAGGGTGTTGCCTCTCGGTTAACAGCAAAGGTAAAAGGTGAGGGTGTTGCCTCTCGGTTAACAGCAAAGGTAAAAGGTGAGGGTGTTGCCTCTCGGTTGACTGCAAAGGTAAAAGGTGAGGGTGTTGCCTCTCGGTTGACTAAAAAAGTAAAAGGATGAGGGTGTTGCCTCTCGGTTGACTGGAAAAGTAAAAGGATGAGGGTGTTGCCTCTCGGTTGACTGAAAAAGTAAGGATGAGGGTGTTGCCTCTCGGTTGACTGAAAAAGTAAAAGGATGAGGGTGTTGCCTCTCGATTGACTGGAAAAGTAAAAGGATGAGGGTGTTGCCTCTCGGTTGATTGAAAAAGTAAAAGGATGAGGGTGTTGCCTCTCGATTGACTGGAAAAGTAAAAGGATGAGGGTGTTGCCTCTCGGTTGACTGAAAAAGTAAAAGGATGAGGGTGTTGCCTCTCGGTTGACTGAAAAAGTAAAAGGATGAGGGTGTTGCCTCTCGGTTGACTGAAAAAGTAAAAGGATGAGGGTGTTGCCTCTCGGTTGACTGGAAAAGTAAAAGGATGAGGGTGTTGCCTCTCGGTTAACATGACTGAGGCCCTGGATTGAAAGGGAGTAAATCTGGGGGTAATGCCCTGGTTTGGGGTAGTCCGAAAGAATTCTTGGGGCGTTGCCTTTTGTCTAAAGGGAAACCTAGGGTGATGCCCCTGTTGGAATTGTTTAGGAAGTGTAACTCCACTAGGGAAGGATAAATCCTCCTGGTAACCTTCATGGTACCACTGGGAAAGTATTAGGTGAGTTGGGACAGAATAATCTGAGGGTCGTCGGGCAACTGTCCTTCTAATTGCCCTTTGCATAAACAAAAGAAATCTTAGGGAGATGCCCCAATTTGACATAACTGAAGGTTGTTGGGGGACTGCCCCCTTGAAAGAAATCTGGGGAGATGCCCCAGTTTGACATAACTGAAGGTTGTTGGGGGACTGCCCCCTTGAAAGAAATCTGGGGAGATGCCCCGGTTTGACATAACTGAAGGTTGTTGGGGAACTGCCCCCTTGAAAGAAATCTGGGGAGATGCCCCAGTTTGACATAACTGAAGGTTGTTGGGGAACTGCCCCCTTGAAAGAAATCTGGGGAGATGCCCCAGTTTGACATAACTGAAGGTTGTCGGGGGACTGCCCCCTTGAAAGAAATCTGGGGAGATGCCCCAGTTTGACATAACTGAAGGTTGTTGGGGAACTGCCCCCTTGAAAGAAATCTGGGGAGATGCCCTAGTTTGACATAACTGAAGGTTGTTGGGGGACTGCCCCCTTGAAAGAAATCTGGGGAGATGCCCTAGTTTGAGCTTTTTAGTGAGAGGAGTATGATGGATGCTAGTTTGGTAATGGTGAACTCACTGGGGAAAGACAAGTCCTCTTAAACCTGATTAAAGAAACATCCCGGTTGAGGGAACTGATCCCATTTTTATGGAACTCCTTGGGAGAGATCTTCAGTCCATAGGTCTTACTGAGAGAAAACTTAGGCGAATACCTGCTTTTGGATGATGGATTTGGCGTCCCGCTGACAAAAGAATGAGTTAGTATAAAAAGACATTACCGGTAAATTTTCCTTGGCGACTGGCTCTTTAAGATAACTCATGGATGAAATAGAAACATCCTCCGACTTTTGGCGAGAGTACATTTCATCCCCCATAACTTTATGCTCTGTTGTTTCCAATTTCAAAAAATTTTAGGCGAAAACTTGTTTATTCATAAAAATGAACACATGTGGGATGAAGGGAGATTTTATTTATAAACATCAGATATGTACAGCGATGAAAATAATATTAAACATAGCGATGTAACAAGGTATGTAAAGAATTGAAGGCAAATAAAAAGGAAAAGGCTCATATATCCTCCGCGAACAATGAGAAACTTGATCCCATATCATGACTTTGTGTTCGTCCTTTGATTTTGCTTCTGAGGGCGTAATTTGACAATGACCTAATACCCGTTTTGAGCTCCTTTGACTTTGGTTTGAAGGGCTTATGTTGTGGAGTCGAATTTGTAGAACCGCCTTTTTAGGTTTTCGGCTCATCTTGCTGCTCTAACTTTTGCCTAGGTCGCCTTTTCAGGTTTTCAACCTAGCGAGCTTTTTTTTTTATATTATTATTATGCAAAGTATCTTTTCACTGCATCGGTATTGACAGGCATTGGCAGGTCGTCTCCATCCATATTGGTGAGTATGAGGGCTCCTCCGGAGAAAGCCTTCTTTATAACATATGGTCCCTCATAATTAGGTGCCCATTTCCCTCGGACATCCCTTTGAATTGGCAAAATCTTCTTGAGGACCAGATCACCCTCTTGGAATTGTCGGGGGCGTACTTTCTTTTCGTATGCCCGCTTCATGCGTCTTTGATACAATTGTCCCTGGCAAAGGGCAGTTAATCTTTTCCCGTCAATTAGATTCAATTGGTCATATTTGGCCTGGACTCATTCAGCTTCTTGCAATTTAGCCTCCATGATCACCCTAAGGGATGGAATTTCCACTTCGAATGGTAGTACAGCTTCCATTCCGTAAACCAAAGAAAATGGGGTTGCCCCAGTTGAGGTTTGTACCGAGGTTCGGTATCCATGTAGTGTGAAAGGGAGCATTTCATGCCAGTCTTTGTAGGTTACTACCATCTTTTGCACTATCCTCTTTATATTTTTGTTGGCTGCCTCAACCGCTCCATTCATTTTCGGACGGTATGGAGAGGAGTTATGATGGGAGATTTTAAAACTCTCACAAAGCTCCTTCATCATTTTGTTGTTTAAATTTGTACCATTATCCGTGATGATTTGGTTTGGTAGGCCATACCGGCATATCAGTTCACGCTTGACGAATTTGACCATAACATTTTTCGTCACATTGGCGTATGAAGCTGCTTCTACCCACTTGGTGAAATAATCGATAGCAACCAAAATGAAACGATGACCATTCAATGCTTTTGGTTCAATGGGCCCAATTACATCCATACCCCACATTGAAAAAGGCCATGGTGCTGACAAGACATTTAGGGATGAGGGAGGAGCATGAATGTGATCAGCATAAATCTGACATTTATGACACCTCCGTACGTAAGCAAAACAATCGGCTTCCATAGTCATCCAATAATACCCAGCTCTCAGTATTTTTCTTGACATAGCATGCCCATTTGTATGAGTCCCAAAAGATCCTTCGTGAATATCTTTCATGATCTGGTTTGCCTCAACGGTATCAACACATCGGAGGAGAATGGAATCATAATTCCTCTTGTAAAGCACGTTACCACTCAATAGGTATCCCATGGCTAGCCTTCTCAAAGTTCGTTTGTCATTGTCCGTGATACCTTCAGGGTATTCTTGGCATTGGAGGTATCTTTTGATGTCATGATACCAGGGCTTGCCATCCGGTTCTTCTTCTATGGCCTGGCAATGGGCAGGTTCTTGCTGTTTCTTTACCTCAATGAGAGGCACTTCGTAATCATTGCTGACCTCGAACATAGCAGCTAGGGTGGCTAAAGCATCTGCCATTTGGTTGTCCTCCCGTGGAACATGATGGAAGGTAACTTCATCGAACCTTTTGATCATCTCTTTGATATGAGCATGATAGGGAACTAGTTTATTATCTCTAGTCTCCCATTCATCCTTTAGTTGATGGATAACTAAAGCAGAATCTCCATAAACCTCCAGAACCTTTATTCCCACATTTAGAGCCGCTTGTATTCCTAGAGAACATGCTTCATATTCCGCAATATTATTGGTGCAGTCAAAACACAGCCGAGCGCAAATAGGGATGAATTCCTTATTAGGTGAGATTAAAATAACCCCAATTCCATGTCCTAGTGCATTGGATGCTCCATCGAATCTCATGATCCATCTGGTTTCCAGTTCATCTTCTTCTTTGGAAAGAGCCAAGATATCCTCATCTGGGAAATCATGCCGCATTGGTTGATAAGCTTCAATGGGTTGGTATGCCAAGTAATCTGCCAGCGCACTCCCTTTAATTGCCTTTTGGGTGACATATGTTATGTCATATTCCGTCAGTAACACCTGCCAACGGGCAATCCTTCCAGTCAAAGCGGGTTTTTCAAAGGTATACTTGATGGGATCCATCTTAGACACCAGCCAAGTAGTATGATTAAGCATGTATTGTCGTAAGCGTCGGGCAGCCCAAGCCAATGCACAACACGTTCTTTCAAGAGACGAATACCTTATCTCACATTCGGTAAATCTCTTGCTCAAGTAGTAGATGGCGCATTCCTTTCTTCCGGTCTCATCATGTTGACCCAATACACATCCCATGGATTCATTCAACACAGTCAGGTATAGGATTAATGGTCTCCCATGAACGGGTGGCACCAAGACTGGTGGCTCTAATAAGTACTGTTTTATTTTTTCAAATGCAATCTGGCAATCCTCATTCCACTGTCCAGGCTGATTCTTGCGAAGCAACTTGAAAATTGGCTCACAAGTTGCCGTCATTTGGGAAATGAATCGGGCGATGTAATTCAATCTTCCCAAGAATCCTCGGACTTCTTTTTCAGTACGAGGAGGAAGCATTTCCAGAATTGCCTTGACTTTGTCAGGATCAACTTCTATCCGCTTCTCATTCACAATGAACCCTAACAATTTGCCGGATCTTGCGCCAAAAGTGCACTTGGCGGGATTCAATCTAAGCTTGAATTTCCTCAACCTTTCGAAAAGTTTTCTCAGGTCAGCAATATGCTCCTCCTCAGACCTGGACTTGGCAATTATGTCATCCACATAGACCTCTATTTCCTTGTGCATCATGTCATGGAAGAGAGTCACCATTGCCCTTTGATAGGTGGCTCCTGCATTCTTTAATCCGAAAGACATTACTTTGTAACAAAAGGTGCCCCACAGAGTGACGAACGTGGTCTTTTCCATATCTTCTGGTGCCATCTTGATCTGGTTATATCCCGAAAATCCATCCATAAATGAGAAGATGGAATGCTGAGCTGTGTTATCAACTAATACGTCAATCTGAGGTAAAGGAAAATCATCCTTAGGACTCGCCCGATTCAAATCTCGGTAATCCATACACATCCTTACTCTCCCATCTTTCTTTGGAACGGGAACTATATTGGCTACCCATTGCGGATACTTAACTACGGCTAAGAAACCAGCGTCGAATTGTTTCTTGACTTCTTCTTTGATCTTAAGAAGCATTTCTGGTTTCATTCGTCGTAACTTTTGCTTGATCGGTGGACATTCCGGCTTTAAAGGCAGCTTGTGTTCCACAATGTTATTATCCAGACCTGGCATATCTTGATACGACCATGCAAAAATGTCTCGAAATTCCTGGAGTAGTCTAATCAATTCACTCTGCCGTTGTTTGCTCAAGAGGGTGCCTATCTTGACTTCTTTATTTTCTCCTTCATCTCCCAGGTTAATGGTCTCAATCTTTTCCTGATGAGGTTGAATTTCTTTATCTTCTTGTTCCATTAACTTTGTCAACTCGAGTGAAGGTTCAAAGTCTTCCTCACTATCCTCACAGGCATAATCATTTGGATTATCAGAGTCATGAAATAGAACCGAGTTTTCATTGCTCTTAGAAGAATCGCTTTCAGATCTGCATTTAGTGTTATATCATAATGAATGAAAACAAAGAAAGGCAAACAAATGGATGGTTTAAAAGAGAGAGTTTGAACAAAGATGAGGTATGAAATCAGACTGCATTCATTTAATTTAATAAACAAGCAAGTTTTTGCCTTTATTACAAAACAGATCCTAAAGCCTTAGGCATAGCAAGAGGATCGACAAGTTTTGAAAACAACAATTACTTTGGCTGAGGATTGATAGTTATGGGGAACTCCATGATTTCCTAATTGTCCAGTTTTTGACCGGGTAAGCAAGCGTGCACTAATTCCACATCATGACTGTGTCCGTCTCCAACCATAGCCACCTGACCCGGATATATAATCCCGGCGCTTCTGAAGCTTTGATAGAGGTCACAGATAGGGATTCTAGCAGTATCAAACTTTTGATCGGTAAGGCGAGCGATCCTTCTCTCCCTTCTTTCTTCTCCCATCCTTTTTCTATCAGCTGTCGTAGGCTTGTATCCCAGACCATACCTATCCCTATTTTCTGGGAGACATATAGGTTGGGTTCTCCCTTCCAATTCTCGTCCTAACCCCTTTCCCAGCTTGTATCCTTCTCTCAACATTGTCTTTGCAACCATCAGAGGCACGTTTGGGAAGGATTTCTTTGTAATGCTCGTTGCATTGGCTACCTCTAAAGCCTGAAATGAGGTTTCAAGGGCTTCCTCAGTCGCTTCAATGTATGGGGTGTTGGCAGGCTTACTAACCAACAAGTCTTCTTCTCCAGAGACAATCACCAACTTATTGTCAATGATGAACTTCAACTTTTGATGTAGAGTAGAAGGAACTACCCCAGCTGAATAGATCCACGGCCGTCCCAGCAAACAACTGTATGCAGGTGTAGTATCCATGACTTGAAAAAGGATTTGAAAGGTGCATGGCCCAACTTGTATAGGCAATTCAATTTCTCCCATGACTTCTCGGCGAGTTCCGTCAAAAGCCCGGACCACCATGGAACTGGGTCTTATATGGGTCCCATCAAAAGGCAACTTTGCCAACGTAGATTTTGGCATTACATTCAAGGACGATCCATTGTCAACCAGCACCTTCGCCATGATATGATCTTGACATTTTACGGAGATATGAAGGGCTTTGTTGTGCCCTCTTCCTTCCGCTGGTGTCTCATCATCCGTAAAAGTTAGATAGTTGTTGGCCACAATGTGTCCCACTATGCCCTCGAATTTATCTACTGGCAAATCATGTTTCACATGTGCCTCACTCAAAACTTTCATCAGCGTGTTCCGGTGTGGTTCAGAACTCATTAGTAAGGACAATAGAGAAATTTTTGCCGGGGTGTGGTTTAGTTGGTCCAACACTTGGTAGTCACTATGACGAATGAATCTAAGAAACTCTTGGGCTTCCTCTTCGGTTACTACCTTTTTTGCTTCACCGGAGGATTCTCCCTTCCCATTCTCTGTGGCTTTGTCAAGTTTTGGTTTTGGGGAAGCATACACTCTTCCACTTCGGGTGACACCCCCGATTCCGGTAATATTCGTGACAGGGGATGATGGAGTAGGCTCAACGGCCTCAGAACTGGTAACGATCACATCAGTACCATACTTCCATGATATAGCTCGCGAATCCTTGTAAGGGAATGGGGTTGGAGTGTTTACCGTGATGACAGTTTTAACAGGGGTTGAAGCCATAGGTGCATTTTTATTGTAAAATATGACTAGAGGTTTTGGGGCTCGAACTCGGCCTTGCTCTTGTATCATATTTATTATGTCTTCACGATGCCGGGCAAACTTCTATGACGTGACTGTCTATAAATCCCTGAAGGGTTTTCTGGAAGTCTCTTCGCTTTGCGGACAGGAGGTCATTGCACTCTTTATCCCATGATCATTTTATCAATCCCATCTTAAGCATATGGGAATGAATGATTTCCAACGGCATTTGGATGTCCTGAACTTTGGAAATACATTCCTCATCTTTTTCCACAGCGTTAACGCCTGGTCTCCCATGGTTAGGCAAAGGATTGGTGGTCACATTCGGGCTTCCTTCCTTGAAGCTTATCCAATCAGCTCTGATTAAATCTCTTACCTTAAACTTCAATGCCAGGCAATTTTCAGTGGAATGTCCCGGTGCACCAGCATGGTAATCACATCACGCATTTGGGTCATACCCTCTGGGATGAGGTGGTTGAAGTGGTTTTAAAGGACAAGGTGCCACTAAGGTGTTTTCAATAAGATGGGGGAGAAGCTCTGTGTAGGTCATGGGAATTGGATAAAATTGCACTTGAGTGCGGTCATCATTCTGTCTCCTCATGTTTGGATTTGGTGGGTTTATTTGGGGTGGTTGATATGGTGTTTGTGGTGGTGCGGGTGGTCGCATGACTGGTGGTCAAAAATGCGGTGGGTTTGGATTTAGAATTGCAGCTACATATGGGTGTGGTGTGTTATGGTAAGTTGACGGAAAGGTGACGGGAGTAAGTGGTCTGAGCTGATTCCTTCTTTGGTTGTGGGAGACCAAGTTAGTCTCTCCTTCTCTTCTTTTTCCTTCTCCAAAAGAAGGTTCTCTTGCTATCCCAGCCCCAGATGGGCTACGAGTAATCTTCGCCGTTCTCAAGCCATTCTCTATTCTTTCTCCGATAGTGACGATGTCGGAGAAGTGGGGGGAAATGCTTCCAATCATCTTGTCATAGAAAGGTGACTGGAGTGTATCAATAAATGTGGAAATCACCTCTTTTTCTGATAGAGGTGGATCGACTTGTGCTGCTACTTCTCGCCACCTTTGGGCATATTCTTTAAACGTCTCATTATCTTTCTTGGCCATGTTTTGCAACTGTACTCTATCTGGCGCCATATCCAGATTATACTTGTACTGTTGCATGAAAGCATCTGCCAGATCTTCCCAACAACGTATATGAGATCGTTCAAGGTGGTTGTACCAGGTAAGAGGTGCTCCCGTCAAACTATCCTGGAAACAATGAATGAGCAAAGGGTCATTAGAAGCATGAGAGGCCATCTTCCGACAGTACATGGTTAGATGGTTCTTTGGACAGGTTAGCCCCCGATATTTGTCAAACTCTGGCATTTTGAATTTGGGGGGAATGACAACATCAGGAATCAGACAGAGTTGTGCAGCACTGCCCATTCCAAACCTGTTTGTTCTCTCCATTTCTCGGAATCGCCTTTCCAGGAATTCTAGTCTTCCTTCCTGGGTAGTAGCAGCAGTATTTGGACCCACAGTGGCATGATGACTGGTATCCCTAACTGATTGATTGACATGTGCCGGGTTTGCATTAGGCATTGAGATGTGGGGTCTGGCTGTCGTCTGGGTAGCTTATGGTTGCGTAACTTATGCAAGGATTGGATTTGCTTGAGGGTCTCGGACAGGCGGGACACTTGGCTGGGCCGTATGTAGAATCGCCTCTTGATAATCAGGTTCTTCTTGAAGCGGTGGGAAATAACCCTGTGGCAATCCGTAAGGTATGACGTTACCTTCTGCATCTACAAAGATGGGTTGCTGGGCTTCAGCAGTGTTTGGTTTCCTAACATGAATGGTTAGGGAAGGCGCAGCTGGGTTTGAACTTGGTCCCCCGGTGGGACCCTGAGTGGACGGTCGTTGTCTAGTGTCTTCAACTCCTGCTGAAGAATCCCCTTCTGTGACCCTTCTCTCAAGAAGTTTGGCCATTTCAGCCATTTGCTCTTTCAGTTGATTGACTTCAGCTCTCAAACTCTCATTTTCTTGTTCTATTTCAACCATGAGTCTGGTATTAAGCCGAGTCGCGTAAGGATGTTTACCCGTTATTTCTGGGAAGTCAACAAGAAATTGTTAAAAAGAAAGTAAAAAAAAACAGCAAAAGAAAAACAAATGATACGTTGCAAATTGATACTCCCCTAATAACTTTCTTGAAAACATTTTGGGATTTAGGGAAGTTACAATTTGTCGAAACTTGCAATAAATCAAGGATCACACGAGCTATGAATTTTCTGATTATTTTTTTTTCTTTTTTTTTTGGAAAGTTCATAACTCCAGATCCTAAGACTTAAGCAAATATAAAAAGAAAGGTCCACTTGCCCATTAGAGGATCACAGGTTAAAAATAGGTTATTCTTTGAAAAAGTAATCCTCTAAACAGGCAAGCGGTCCATTAGTTTGGATTGGAAGAGAAAACGAGAATGAGAAAAGGTATAAGTAAAGTTTGCCTCTTTGTGCCTTAAGTCGGGTTTTTCTGAAGATGCCTTAATGGTTCTAAGGTTTATTTATCAGTGATGTCTCACATTGGGTGGTTTATTCTAAAATTTCTAAAGGTCACTAGAGCCAAGATCCTACTCATGATGTTGGCCACAAATAACAGGAAGTCTACTAAGTGTGGGCACCACGAATAAGTCAAACTCTAGCTGAGATTCTCACAGTAACCAGATAGGAAGTACATCCCAAATGGCTCCGCTATCAACCTCCCCTAATCTTAAGTTTTATTTGGGCCCGGGTATAGGGTCCCACTCAAAAGTGTGTGCAAGTTATGAGTGTAGTGTGTGAAAGAGGCATTCAATACTTGTACCTTACTCATCCTGCACATAGAACAAACACAGAGCAACAAAATAAAGTCGACTACCCTAGGGTTCAATGATCACACATATATTTACAGAACATAAAGGATAAGATACAAATAAAATAGAGACCAAATAAAATAAAGGAAAAAAGTCAAATAATTAATATGCTAATTAAAACATGCGCTATCAGATTGACTGGCTTGACTCTCTAAATCCCCAGCGGAGTCGCCATCTGTCGCGACCGGGATCGCGACGGCACGGCCGACCCTCAAAACGATTTTTGAAAATGAATGAACAGGGAGTCGCCACCAATATTTTTAGGATAAAATACCGGGAAAACCTTTAATTAAAGCATTGGTCAAAATAAATGAGATTTCAGATCCGGGAGTCTAATTACAGGTGAGGAAGGTATTAGCACCTCACAGCTGTCCGTTATAAAAATGGTTACCTCAATTTAATAGCGCGTATTATAATTAACCCAAAAATTATTTTAACTTTTCCATGAAAAGAAAATATGCGAGACGACAAAATATATAAAAATAAACAGAAATAAACACAGAATATTTACATGAGATTAACAGGACGTCTCGTCCAAATTAAACTCGCTCCACCCTTTTTTAAAAAAATGAGATTAACAGGACGTCTCGTCCAAATTAAACTCGCTCCTCCTTTTTTAAAATAAAATGAGAATAAAGAATAAAAGAAATAAAAATTGCAATAATAATGATAATAACAATAGTCACACCTTTTATGCTAATTTAAATAGAATGTGTGAAGCACTCATTTTATTAATATTTATCAATCAATAAAGATTAATTGATAATTGAAAAGGAAGACAAAATCACCGAATAATAATTAATTTAGCAAAAAATAAAAATAAATACAAGCAATAAAAAAAAAGATAAGAGTAGGACCGATGTAGTGAAAGTGGAGTTGGATGGTGTTATGGGCTTGAGGTCCTGGACAGAGAGGAAAAGAGGGATTTTTTAAGAAATGATGTGGTTTTTTAGTGGAGGGGGACGGTGTTTGGAGAAGGAAACAAGGGCAGTGAGATGTTGAGTGAGGAGAGAAGGGGACGGTGTGGGGGAGAGTAGAGGGCTGTATGGTTTTGGGTGAAGAGAGAGAGAGCCGTGTGGTATATATGTGGGTTGGAAGGAGAGGGGAAGCAGTATGGTGGGGGCTGCGTAGAGAAAGATGGGCTATTGGTGTACGGTGTTGTGGAGAGAGGGAGCTGGATAGTGAGGGGAGGAAGGGGACAGAATGAGGTGAGGTGATGGAGAGTACGGTTTGGGGCGGTGTGGAGTAAGACAGCGTGGGCGGTGTTGAGGACGGTATTTGGAGGGTGTTGAGGAAGGTGTTGGGCGGTGTGTGGGGCGGACAGTGAGAGGGCGGTGTGGAGAACGGACTGGGAAGGAGGCTTGGGCGGTGTGTGGGGCGGACAGTGAGAGGGCGGTGTGGAGAACGGACTGGGAAGGAGGTCTTAAGGACGGTGTGGGGGTGAGTGGAGGACGGACTGTGAGAGGGCGGTGTGGAGAACGGACTGGGAAGGAGGTCTTAAGGACGGTGTGGGGGTGAGTGGAGGACGGACTGGGAAGGAGGTCTTAAGGACTGTGTGTGGGACGAGTGGAGGAGTTTGTGAGGTCGATTGTAAGACAGGGAGGGGCGGTGTTGAGTGAGCTGTGAGGACGGTTGTGAGGATGAGGGAGAAAGCTTTTTTCTTTCTCTTTCAATGAATCTTCCAGGGATCCCTTCTTCTTCCTTCGCTTGCTGTATTTATAGAGCATTTGGGGAGCATGATAATTGCTTGGACAGACCCGTGACCAGCCTGGCTGCCAATTGGTGAGGATTTTTTAATATTTCCACATTGTCTTGTTGCCAGCCGCCCCACGAGATTGTCAAACAACTTGCATGGTGGTGTTGGAAACAGCCTGGATCTTTGACAATTAAGCAAAATGAAGGCTGGTGGCAATTCTTTATCACTTTCCACCTTGTCTTATTGCCAACTAACCTCCGTAATTCAAGGATCCACTTGGATAGTGGACATCCAACTCAGCAAGATGAAAATCTGAGAGAAAGTGATGGAAATCCGAGTGAGAATGGTAGAATTCCGAGTGAAAATGATTCGGATCAGCCTCTCAGTCAGTGTTCATCCACATTGGGAGTGAGTTCCGAATGGAATGAAGCATTTCCAATGGTAAACCGAGCGAAAACACATCTTTCCGAGTGAGAATTGCTCGCTATGAGGTTGCTGTGAGACACTCAGTCAGAGCCGAGTGGAAAATGACTCGGAACCGACTGAAATGGTTGCAATGGGCTCGGTAATTGGCTTGAGGAGGATTAACTAGCTGAATTGGTAGTCGGTTCCGAGTGAGCATTGGTTTGGACTTAAGTGAGAGTGGTGAGCCAGCTTTCGGTGAAAATTGGTGGTTCGGGTTTGGTGAAAACGAGCTCAGTGATGTTTAAATATGGCTCGGAAATAAATGGAATGAAGGGTGATGGCTCGGAGCCGACTGAAAATGGAAGGGACTCGGTGCAGACTGGAAATACCTCACTCGGTTCTGAGTGGATAACCTTTACTTGGTACTGATTGAAGAACATCACTCGGAATACTCCTTCTTCCCTCGGTTCCGAGTGGATTTTTACTCGGAATTTCTTTCAGTCGTCCCTCATTTCATCCACTTGAAAATCCGACCTTTTTACTTATTTTCCAATCGGTAATTGGCTTTCATTCGTCACTCAGGAATGGCTTTCACTCGGCAATCAGGTATTCGATGCATTTTCTTAGAAGTTCTTCACAAGTTTGAATCTTGATTTGCTCGGAAACACATGCTTGTTCTCCAAGTCACTCGGAGTCGGCCTCATGCTTCAATCAGAATCAAAAACTTAGTCTTCATCAATCGGCATCGTCTTTCTTTGCACTCGGAAATTAGAAGTTCAGCCATTTGCACTCGGAAATTGCCTTCTTATTACTCAGAATTTGGAAGCTTGGCATTTTCACTCGGAATCTGCCTGTTTTTTCGATCAGAACATGGAAATTGGACGTTTGTCACTCGAAAACTGTCTCTTTTCCACTCAGAGGTTGGAATTTCACTGTTTTTCACTCGGATTCTGGTCTTCTTTCCACTTAGAGGTTGGAATTTCACTGTTTTTCACTCGGATTCTGGTCTTCTTTCCACTCAGAGGTTGGAATTTGGCTTCTGCACTCGGGTCCAGCCCTCTTTGTGTCCTTTCTTGACACTTGAGGTCCGCTTGGAGGCTCTTTCACTCGGAAATGATCATTCCGAGTCCTTTCACTCGGAAATGATCATTTTCGAGTCAGAGTTTTTTTATTTATTTATTTTTTTTATTTTTTTTATTTTTATTTTTATTATTTTTTATTATTATTATTTATTTTATTTTATTTTTTTGTGTATTCCCCATTTCTTGGTGAAAATTGTCTGGAACGAAATAGGTGTTCACAACTCTTAAGCAATATGCAAGTTTAGAAACAAGAGTCACAGAATATACAAGAGAAATATAATAAGAAGACCTTGAGAAGAAGAATATTAGTTGCCTTGTGTTGTGCCTTGGTCTTCCCTCATTGTGTTATCTCCTCTTGCTTGAATCCATGCTTCATTTATAGCCATTTTTAGGGTTTCCAGCCGTTGTACATTGTCTCCAACGGATACCTTAGCATGGGCATAAAGTGGGAGTGAAGAAATGAGCTGGAGTCCCACTTAAAAGCATTTTCCCACGTTCTGACACTATGGTAATCGATTAGCCTTCGAGCTGTAATCGATTAGCTTTTGAAATCTTCAGTATTATGCAGCAGGTAATCGATTAGCATTTCTACTGTAATCGATTAGCTATGAAACAGAACCATTCTAATCGATTATTCCTTGCCTTGTAATCGATTATGATTGATACCTGATGCTCTTAATTTGTGTCTCGCAGCATGGTAATCGATTAGGACTTCATGTAATCGATTAGGGTTAAAACAGAACTTACGTAATCGATTATGCTTGACTTGGTAATCGATTATGGTGAATACCCGATGCTCAGTCTTCAAACTTTTAACTGGTAATCGATTAGCCTTTTATCTGTAATCGATTATGTTCATTCCAGAACCTATATAATCGATTATCCTTCTTATTGTAATCAATTGTACCATAAACAGAGTAATGGTAATCGATTATTCCATTGTGGTAATCGATTAGTACATGTACCTGATATAATTCTTCAAGGTTTTTGATATGTTCTTGATATGTATTGACCCATGGCTTATTCCTTTGATCCTCATGCTTGTTTCCTTGATTCTTCTTCAACTTATGAGCTTGTTCTTCATGATTTAGTTCATGTCATCAACCTTGTCTTCCATAGCTCATGTTTCTTTAACTCTTTGTGAGGCATCTTCATCTTTTTATTCTTGGCCATTGTCTTTGTGCTTGAACCTTCTTGTTTCTGAACCTTTGCCATTCCATCATCATCATGAATACTTTGTCATTCATCAAAACTACTTTGCATACTTACATATGCAACTTCAAAATTGCCACAGTAGGGGGTGAGTATCTTAAATATTAAGTGATAGATACTGACTCGGGTTATCATTAATCATGCAGCAATCTAATGCACACGGCTAGTATAAAACATGCATATAATCATTCAATGACATCACAATCATGCATAGCACAGATTTCATTCGGCATAGTCAGTGCATGTACACAGAATAGTTCACTCGGTTTCGCATTCGTGTGTAATCGGTTTTCGACGTTGCAACGTAGGCTCCTAGTATAACATCCTAAATTTTAGGGGGAAAAATTTTCGCGAATTAATTGGGAAATAACCTAGATCCATAAAAAAAATACTCCCATATATGGAGATATGAGAGCTGGTCCCATGGCCAAGAAGAAAGAGAAAAAGAAGGCAAGGGAATTACAAAAAAACATTCACATGGAAACACAGACAGCGCCTGAGTGGACCACCACACAGCGTACACTTGCCCAAGCGAAGCACGAATCCGCCTGGGCGAGACGTCCAACTCGCCCGAGCGATACCGCGACAACGCCTTCCAGCGACCCACATTCGCTGGAGCGAATCCTCCATTCGCTGAAGCGAGGAGTCTCACTCGGCTAATCCCTCACTCGGCATCGAAACATCCATACACTCGGTAAATGACTAAGTCCACTCGGGATTTACTCCTAAGGCAACTCGGGTATGAGGGGTTCCAGCACTCGGGAATCGACTCCCACGCCTACCTTCTATAACATAGTCTCTTATATTTATCCACCAAGGTACATACTAGATTCGCCCGGTAAGTAGGGGACTTTCCACTCGGATTCTAAAAACTCTCACTCGGAATATTTCCCGCTCGGAGCTTATACGCGTTTTCACTCGGAATCAGTTAAGCCTATGCGCTCGAGATTCTTTCCACTAAGTTACTCACCAGGATGTCATTGGAGGAAACTTCCCTAAGAATCCATCTAAGTGTTTCTCTCTCGGGAACTCATATGAATGAATCTCACTCGAATTTCATACTTACATCTACTCGGAAATCCTCAGGCCTATATTCATTCGGGGAATAGCAGCTAACTCACTAGGCACACTACAATTTGATCACTCGGATTATAATTATCCTACGCTTAGAGTACATTCCATTCTAAACCACTCCATTAACTCCTCCTTCAGACGGGGGATCACTTAGGATCTTTTTACTCGGGAGTACAAGCTCTTCCTCACTCGGCTTACATATAATCTTTCACTCAGAATCACTCAGCTTCATAACCACCCATAAACACACTAACCTTCTACGCTCATAAGACATACTCATGCATCCATATTCACTGCTCGGACATCACTCACAGTATAGAAGAATACAAAATATATATATATATATATATATATGAAAGCATTCAAATAATTACAAGAGTTTCATCATAACTTCTGTTACCCGAAGCTGTTCAAGTTCTAACGTAAAGACTAAAACCAAAACATGAGCCGGCCAAGGCTTAACAGGACCTTACACACGGTAATACATATACACATATATTCAAAAGCACTCGGCTATTTTGTTCTACACTCAGCTCCTCCTTCATCCTTCATTCTAAGAGATGTTCACTGAAAATGTAGCCACTGCAGGGGTGAGCTTTTACAGGTAAAATGACAATCAAGGACTCGGTATCAGTGTCAATACACACACTCACCTCATTCAATCGTTTTCAAGTCAATTAAGGTTAGGGAAGCAGAATCTATGGCACACATACAACACATACAAATGTCCACACCCTCGGAAATCATTCATAACACTCAACACATGCTATGCGTACTGTTCTAATCAACCTCATATCTACATGCATGCCTGCGGATCTGACTCGAGGGATGACTTTCAGTTACAGTTTCCCTTCTACTGGCCCCTCATCCCTCAACTCTTCCCGTGTGGTACCGGCCTCCCATAGGCGTCTCGAGACTCCTTTCTAGTTCCTACGACTACCACGAGCTCTCTCGGGATCTAGCCAAGGTCTGTAGCTGGAAGTCATTCCCTCGGGCTCATGACCTTCCACGGGTCACCCCACTCTTACACATGCAGCTAATGCATTTCCAGTAAGCACCATCACACAACCGATACCTCCGTCATAACCATAAGTAGAACAGATTCAACACAACCTTTATATTACTTTATCAGTTATACCAATATGCACAATAATCAGGCAATCAAGTAATAGCATTTGACAAATCAACTAACGGGTACACATTCATATTTCACAGTGTTAAGAAAATGGAACCATGCATTTCATACGTCATTATCAAAGGCTAACAGTCCATATTACCACCATCTTAATTGCACGCAACTACTATATAGCCACTGTAAAACGCACAAAATCCAAAACCAACAATCATGCACAAGATCCTGTCATCATAAACACATGCACACACTCAAGCAGTACATTCATCCGGTACCGTTCGTGGACCATGCATTTGACATGCAAGCGCCCCCTACCTTCAGAGGGAACCTCAAGAAGCTTTTCTGCTCTCGTCGTTGGATCCGACGCCCTTCTTCCGATTCGTTCAGCCTTCCTTTGCCCCGTCGTACTCTGTACTCGGTTCTGGAATGAAGCGTTGTTCTTCCTCTGCCTCAACGATCGTCCTTCACCAGTTGGAGGGCTCTGACCTTCTTCCCGTACTGTCGTCGTGAAGAACAAAAATAGGGGAAGGAAAAGAAGATGGAGACGAAGAAGAAAAGAGAGAATGAAGTAGTGGGAGAAGTTTTTGCACACACGGTAATACAGGGTACGCATATATATACGCATGTGAGGGGAAGGAGTGGGATGGGAAAGCGTGAGTCGCAGTCTACTCACACCTTTCGCCACTCACAAACAGCCATATTCCACCAACTAAGTCCAATCAGCTTGTCACTAACTCACAAGCTAAATTGATTATGATTAATAATTAATTCTTTACTTTGCATTCAGGTTTTTATCATTTAATTTTCATTCGGTAATTAACTTCGGAATTGGGATGTTACAGTTCTCCCCTACTCAAAAGAATTTCGTCCTCGAAATTCAGTCGGTAACTCACCTTAGTAAACAACTCGGGGTACTGCTGCCTCATGGTGTCTTCGCGTTCCCAGGTACGAGAGGTAGTCTTGCCTTGTTGCCACTCCACTTCGACCAGCTGTACGTTTTTGCTCCTCAAACGCTTCACCGATCGGTCCATGATTCTGATCGGTGTAGTCACAGTGGTCAGGTCTTCCTTGACTTCCACTTCATCATCAGGCATTGTGTGGCTAGGGTCATGTAGATACTTCCTTAGTTGAGACACATGAAACACGTCATGCAATCGAGATAAGTGAGTCGGTAGTGTTATACGATATGCCACGGAGCCGACTCGTTCCAACACCTCATAAGGTCCAATGTATCGAGGGCTTAACTTCCTGCTCTTCAAGGCTCGCCCGACCCCTTTACTCGGTGAAGTCCTTAAAAATACCTTGTCTCCGACTGAAAACTCTAATGGTTTGGTTCGCTCGTCGTAGTAGCTCTTTTGCCTGTCTTGAGATGCCTTCATCTTTTCTCTTATCACTCAGATCTGTTCTGAAGTTTGCTTAACAATCTCTGGTCCCAGTAGCAGACTCTCACCCGTTTCCGACCAGCAAAGCGGGGTCCGGCACCTTCAACAATACAACGCTTCGTAGGGTGCCATTCCAATGCTGCTGTGATGGCTGTTATTGTATGTAAACTCAATCAAGGGAAGGTACTGCTCCCATTCTCCACCGTGCTCTAACACACACGCTCTTAACAAGTCCTCCAGGCTTTAAATCATTCGCTCGGATTGTCCATCTGATTGGGGGTGGTAGGCAGAGCTAAGCCAAAGTTTAGTGCCCATTTCTTGATGCAGGCTGGTCCAAAACCGGGACGTGAACCTAGGATCCCTATCTGATACGATGGAAGTCAGTATACCATGCAGTCGGACGATCTCTTGGATATAGATCCGTGCTAACCTATGCATCGGGTACTTCATGTTCACAGGCAGGAAGTGTGCACTCTTCGTCAGTCGGTCAATAATGACCCAAATTGTATCATGGCCCGCTCGGTTTTTGGGCAATCCCATGACAAAGTCCATAGCAATTGAGTCCTATTTCCACACGGGAATCTCCAGGGGCTGCAATGCACCATACAGCTTCTGGTGCTCGACCTTCGACTTTTGACAGGTGATACACCGAGCCACGTATTCTGCCACATCCTTCTTTAGTCCGGGCCACCAGAACTGTGTTCTCAGGTCATGGTACATCTTCGTGGCTCCCGGGTTGATACTTAACAAGCTCTTGTGCGCCTCATCAAGCACCATTCTCCTCAATTCTCCTCCACCCGGCACGTATATTTTGTTTCTTACTCGGAAAGCCCTATTCGTTCCCTCGGTCAAGGACAAATCCTTACCTTTGGTCTGAGTCTTCTTCATCTCAGTCAAGTAGGAATCCGACTGCTGCTGCTTGTACATGGATTTCAAGAAGTCATTGGCAATTCTCAGCGTGCCGATCGTTATTTTCTGAGAGGAGGGGGTGTCAACATGCAAGTTGATGTCTCGGAACTGTTCCAATAGTTCTACCTCCTTCACCATCATCACTGCCATATGAAGAGATTTCTGACTCAATGCGTCGGCAACAACGTTTGCCTTGCCCGGGTGGTACTTTAACTCGAAATCATAATCCTTTAGAAATTCCATCCATCTCCTCTGCCTCATATTCAGCTCCTTTTGATCGAACAAGTATTTGAGGCTCTTGTGATCACTGTATACTTCGAATCTGGACCTGAACAAATAATGTCTCCAGATTTTTAACGCGAACACCACAGCTGCCAACTCCAAATCGTGGGTCGGATAATACTGCTCGTGTGGTCTCAATTACCAAGAGGCATATGCTATCACTCGGTTCTTCTGCATTAGTACGCACCCTAATCCGAGTCCTGATGCATCACAATAAACCACGAAGCTCTCTTGCAAGTCAGGTAATGCCAGCACTGGTGCAGCCGTCAACTTGTTCTTCAGTTCTCGGAAACTTCCCTCACACTCAGGACTCCACACGAAGGGAATGTTTTTCCGAGTCAATTTAGTCAGTGGCAAAGCCAACTTAGAAAAACCCTCAATGAATCTTCTATAATAGCCTGCCAGGCCCATAAAGCTCCTTATCTCCGAGACCGACTTGGGTCTCTCCGATGTCATTATAGCTGTCACCTTCGAAGGGTCCACCGAGACACCTTGCTCGGAAATCACATGTCCGAGGAAGTGGATCTTATCCATCCAGAATTCACACTTTGAAAGCTTCGCAAATAACTACTTCTCCTTTAACACTTGGAGTACCGCTCGGAGGTGTCCTTCATGCTCCTCGGAAGTCTTAGAATAGACTAGGATGTCATCAATGAAAACAACTACGAATCGGTCTAAATAGGGGTGGAATATGCTGTTCATGTAATTCATGAAGACAGCCGGGGCGTTCGTCACACCAAACGGCATCACCACATACTCGTAGTGGCCATACCGAGTCCTAAAGGCAGTCTTTGGGATATCCGAGTCCTTCACTAGGATTTGGTGGTATCCCGATCGCAGGTCGATCTTTGAGAAGACTGAGGCTCCACGCAGTTGGTCAATTAAGTCATCAATTCTGGGCAGCGGGTAACGATTCTTAATTATGAGTTTGTTCAACTGTCGGTAGTCTATACAAAGTCTCATGCTGCCATCCTTCTTCTTAACAAGCAGCACAGGTGCGCCCCATGGTGATACACTCGGCCTAATGAATTGCTTTCTGAGTAACTCATCTACTTGCTTCTTCAACTCGGTTAATTCAGTTGGGGACATTCTATAAGGTGCATTGGAGACTGGCTCGGCCCCAGGGATCAAGTCTATAGAGAATTCAACTTCTCTATTGGGAGGGACACCCGGTACGTCTTCAGGGAACACTTCTGGAAATTCATAGACAATCAGGATTCTGTTCACTCGGGTTTTACTCTCACCCTCGGTTAGACAAAGCATCATGAACAGTTGAGGTATACCTTGTGCTGTGCAGTCCTCATGGTGCTGTCTCAGGAAGATTATCCTTCGGTTTCTGCAATCCACTAACACTTCGTTGGCTGAAAGCCAATCTACTCCGAGCACGATATCAAGATCCTTCAAAGGTATACACACTAAGTCAAAAGTGAAACTCCAATCGCACAACTCGAACGTCACCTTTTTGCACATTGATGAGGTCAGTACCTTAGGACCAGTCGGATTGGCTACTTCCAAAATCCGATCCATTTCCACGGTCGGTAATTTCAAACGTTTTACACAATCATCAGCTATGAAGGAGTGGGTGGCTCCAGAATCAAAAACTACACTAAGTGTGTATCTACCGAGTGAGCACTTACATTGCACTAAGTCATTTGCTTGTGCGACATCCTCTGCGTTGATTGCGTAGACTCTTCCTGCAGCTGGTTGATTGGTGTTTCTCCTCCGGTTATTTGGGGCAACCATCATATTCCCTCTAGCTCTGTTGTTTCCGCCCCGAGAGCTTTGTCCATCATTCCTATTGCTCTTCACCTGGAACCCTCCTTGACGCACACTAGCATTTGTTTGACGGAGCTGGGGGCAGTCAGGGTGAATGTGCCCCTTATTCCCGCAGTGAAAACACTTAACATCGGTACCATTGCAACTCTGAGCAAAGTGGTCGCCACCACATTTAAAACACTTGCCATACCTGGGTCGTCCACTCATCTGTCTCCCTCGGTCACCGCGATCCTGATATCTAGTGAAGGGTTCATTTCTTCCTACGTTTCCTGGCCTCTTGAAACGTGACTGCTGAGGCCTCAAATACTGGTTGGCTCTGCTGCTCTGGCCTGAGTGGGCCTTGTCATCTTCCTCAAATATTCTACATTTGTTCACTAATGCAGGAAAACTCCTGATCTCTTGATATCTGTAGGCCCTCTTAATATCCGATCTCAACCCATTTTCAAATTTAAGGCACTTGGAGCTCTCCGTCCCCGGTTGTTGAAAAGGTGGGTAGAATAGGCACAATTCTTCGAACCTAGTCGCATACTCTTCCACAGTCATGGATCCCTGCTTCAACTCCATAAACTCCAACTCCTTCCGACTCCTCACTGTGTCGGGGAAGTACTTCTCTAAGAAGCATGTCTTAAAATCGTTCCATGTCAGCTGAGCATCATCATCAGGGAATCGGTTTCTGGCTATCTTCCACCAGTTCTCTGCTTCATCCCGCAGCATATACACTGCACATTCCACCTTTTGGGCCTCGGTACAACGAAAACCCCTAAAAATCCTTTCCATTTCCTGAGTACATTTAAAAGCTGCCTCCGGGTTACATCCTCCCTAAAACTCACTCGGCTTCCTCTTTAGGAAGCGGTCCAGCACGTGGCCATCCTCAGCTCGAGTCTGGCCTTGCCTCTCAAACACGTCTGCAAAGCGTTGGAATGTTATGGCTATAGCCTCCATGCTTTGATGATGCGTCATCCCTTATTTTGAAATTAACATTCAAGGATAAGTATACCGAGCCACTCATTACCATTCGGATTTCAGCCTAATGTTTAATGACTTAGCACATCATGCTATCTCTATATATATTATACAATCAATAGGACCAGGAGGGGAAACACCCTCCTATCCACAAGCCAATATCAATCAGGTTCAACCAATATCACAACAATAATGACCATCCAGTTAGAAAACACGCAACCGCTTACACTCGGTAAGCATACCTTGGCCTTGGACCTTTCGGTCCGCTCTGATACCAAAATATAACATCCTAAATTTTAGGGGGAAAAATTTTCACGAATTAATTAGGAAATAACCTGGATCTATAAAAAAAATACTCCCATATATGGAGATATGAGAGCTGGTCCCATGGCCAAGAAGAAAGAGAAAAAGAAGGCAAGGGAATTAAAAAAAAACATTCACATGGAAACACAGACAGCGCCTGAGCGGACCACCACATAGCGTACACTTGCCCAAGCGAAGCACGAATCCGCCTGGGCGAGACGTCCAACTCGCCCGAGCGATACCGCGACAACGCCTTCCAGCGACCCACATTCGCTGGAGCGAATCCTCCATTCGCTGAAGCGAGGAGTCTCACTCGGCTAATCCCTCACTCGGCATCGAAACATCCATACACTCGGTAAATGACTAAGTCCACTCGGGATTTACTCCTAAGGCAACTCGGGTATGAGGGGTTCCAGCACTCGGGAATCGACTCCCACGCCTACCTTCTATAACATAGTCTCTTATATTTATCCACCAAGGTACATACTAGATTCGCCCGGTAAGTAGGGGACTTTCCACTCGGATTCTAAAAACTCTTACTCGGAATATTTCCCGCTCGAAGCTTATACGCGTTTTCACTCGGAATCAGTTAAGCCTATGCGCTCGAGATTCTTTCCACTAAGTTACTCACCAGGATGTCATTGGAGGAAACTTCCCTAAGAATCCGTCTAAGTGTTTCTCTCTCGGGAACTCATATGAATGAATCTCACTCGAATTTCATACTTACATCTACTCGAAAATCCTCAGGCCTATATTCATTTGGGGAATAGCAGCTAACTCACTCGGCACACTATAATTTGATCACTCGGATTATAATTATCCTACGCTTAGAATACATTCCTTTCCAAACCACTCCATTAACTCCTCCTTCAGACGGGGGATCACTTAGGATCTTTTTACTCGGGAGTACAAGCTCTTCCTCACTCGGCTTACATATAATCTTTCACTCGGAATCACTCAGCTTCATAACCACCCATAAACACACTGATCTTCTACGCTCATAAGACATACTCATGCATCCATATTCACCGCTCGGACATCACTCACAGTATAGAAGAATACACAACATATATATATATATATGAAAGCATTCAAATAATTACAAGAGTTTCATCATAACTTCTGTTACCCGAAGCTGTTCAAGTTCTAATGTAAAGACTAAAACCAAAACATGAGCCGGCCAAGGCTTAACAGGACCTTACACACGGTAATACATATACACATATATTCAAAAGCACTCGGCTGTTTTGTTCTACACTCAGCTCCTCCTTCATCCTTCATTCCGAGAGATGTTCACTGAAAAGCTTCAAGGAGGTTGAAGCGTTCACCAGCGTTGTGATTGGAGCTGCTCAAGAGAGCGAGCAGAGAACTGGGCGTCTCGGAAGCTTAGAAATCCCCACTGGACCGAGTGGAAGGTCAATATGGTGCCCTGGAGGCTTGGGCCTCCCTGCTAATCTTGCATGCAGAACTGTTTAAGAGTGGGAGTGGCTCGGAGTTCCTCCAAAGCCAAGTGTAATGGTGGATAACTGATGTAGGGTCGTTCTATCAAGAACGAGTGAATGGGCTGAGCGGAGCAACCGATTGGAGCTGCAAGCCCTTGGAGCCTTTGGAATTTTCATCCCAGGTAGGGGGCGCTCTGCATGTCCAATGCATGGTTTCTGGACAGTCCGAGCGAACGTATTACCTTATGTGTTTGTATGATTATGATTTTGTGAGGTGTTTGACTGTTGATCATTAGATATCGTATGTGTGTGTGTTAGTAGAGTCCTGTTAATTATTTCGTACTCATATGCATGCGTTCAGAATGTATTGTTTACTATATGTTGTACATGCTGCTGAGTGGAGTCTGGATGAATGATGATTATTACCTGTGTGGTGTATGACCATTGCTGTCCAAGAGACGTATGATGACGTTGGTGATGCTGTGGAGTTAATGTTTGAATTACATGTTAATTGTAATGTGAATATCAAGCACATTGTGTGGTCTATTATTGACTTCCGGGTGGATACAATATGAATTGCTTAAGATGAACTTGCTGAGTGTGGATGACTGCTGTGACATGCATGAGGTTGCATTTATGGATAGAGGGTGACCCGTGGAAGGTCAGGAACCCAATGAGATGATTTCCAGCTACAGACCCTTGGCTAGATTCTGAGAGGACCTGTGGTAGCTGTGGGAGCTAGAGTTAAGTCTCGAGACGTCCTTGGGAGACCGGTACCACACGGTAAGGGCTATCAGACGAGGGGCCAGAAAAGGGATCTGCAACATGTTCCTTAAAATCAGAGAATGCTATTAATGAATTCCGACTGGATTTGTGTGTGTGTTTGACGCTAAGGCTAAGTATTATTGATGTTATTGTTAAGGGGTATGTTGTTGTGAATAATAGGAGTTAGATAACCATAAATGACTTGAGTAATCCGACTAGTGACTTGTGTAGATTCTTTATTAAATGTTAGTAAATGCTAGTATTGATTAAGATAGATAGAGTATGTTGAAAGGGAATGTGTATGCTAAGCCGAGGCAATAACTGTCATTGTATATGTGAAAGCTCACCCCCCTATACCATTTTTCAGTATGTGCAGGTCGGACCCGGAAGTGCTGACAGGGCCTCAAGTCCGAATGTGGTGTACTCCGACTGTTGAGTGCTTATATTGTATTCACAATGTTAGTCAGTGTAGCCTTGGCTGGCTCTTATATAAAATAACGATTAAACATATTTATTTATAAAGATTGACTAGGAGAAATATAGATATGGGTTACTTGTATGGAATTGTAAGTATTGGTAAATATACATGTTAAGATAATGGGTATTCCGAGTGTATGATTATGTATATACCTGCGTTGTATATTGGTGACTTGTGTTTGGGCTTTTCCGAGTGGGGGATACTTAAAAGGATTCTGAGAGAAACCCTTTAATGAATTCTGAGTGAATGTTATATATAATCCGAGTGATTGAGGAATAGTATTCCGAGTGGTTAGGATTAGAATAAGTCCGAGTGAGGATTTGCCTAATGAGTCCCCGAGCGAATAAGTTATCGCGTGCCGAGTGAATTAGCTATCATTTTCCGAGTGAATGAGTTGAAGGATAACTCTGGATTCCGAGCGTCTAGATAAGCCGAGTGTGGTCTCTCACTTCAGTAAGCAAGGTGCTCACTCCAGTGAGTGTGGACTTGAGAAGATTCTTTGTGTTGGCATCGCTTAAGCGAATCGTGCCTCGCCCGAGCGACTGGAGTTGCTTCGCTCAAGCATGTGGGAGCTCGCTTAAGCGAGTGGATGTTGGTGTTGGGCTTCGCTTGAACATCTTTTCCTTCTTCCGTTGTTGCATTGTCATGTGTCGCTCAAGCAACGTTGAACCTCGCTTGAGCGAAGGGGGTACTGATTGGACCGGTTTAAGCTGCTGTGCTCCGCTGATTACCGAATGGGTGCCTTGTACTTCTTGCCTTCCGTCCTATTTGTTACCCGGTGGTTTTATGGTTTGAGGGGTTTATTTAATTTTGAAAAACTTTCCCTATTTTGGGTTTTAATTATTTATTAAATTTTGGGTGTTACAATTGGAATGCCTTTGAACTTGATTTTGATATCCAATTTTACAAGAATATGCAAGTGAAATGAAGTTAAAGATAGTATGCAATGCACCACAAGGATAAATATAGCTGAAGCAATTTAACAAACACTTGGTGGGCAGTATTTGAAATATATCAAATTAGACAAGCTCAAGTATGCAATTCACAATCAATCAACACAAATCAACCAATTGTAGTATATGAAAGTAAAAGAGTAAGGGAAAGGAGCTTGCAAACCAATATAACGAGTTCCACCAACACCAATGTATGTCTCACCTCTAAGCAACCCACTTAGAGGATTTCCACTATTGAAGTTTAGAGATACAAGCTATGAGCAATTGCAGCTTCCTAGTGTCCCACACTCAAGAACTCAATCCTCACTAGCAAAGGGTAACCCACCCAATCTCTCAAACTCTCAATACCCAAAGGTTGAACCCCAACCTTTGTGACCACTCAATCCTAGAGTGAAAAACCTTTATGTTTGATGAAGTGTTTACAAGGAAATGACTCTCTTAATAGAGTAGATGTACAAGTGAAGGTTCTCTCAAATTTATAACTCTCAAGAAGAGAGGATATGCAAATGAAATCTCAAAATATACAAGAGTGAGGGCTTACAAAGCACAAGAGTAAGTAAAGAATTGTAGCTTCTTGTTGTGTGTTTTTGCCTCTTGATTGGAGAGCAATTTATAGAGCTTTGAAGCTGTCCCAAGGTTCTCCTAGCCATTGCAAATAGTGGCTCCAGCTTGTCTCTGCGTGTAGTGGGTTTTGGGTGCTTGGTTCCCACTTAAATCTGTCTTTTTAGTGATGTTTCCCACTATATGAATCGATTCATACGTTTATGAATCGATTCATGACTTGCTGTTTTGGTTATTTTCAATTTTGAACTCGCGTGAATCGATTCATGATTAGTGTGAATCGATTCATGACTTGCTATTTTGTGTTTTTGGGACTTCCAGGCCTATAAATTGATTCATGCTTTTCATGAATCGATTTATACGTTGCTGTTTTTGATTTTCCATGATTTTTGATGCTTTCTTGTTTCATTTGCTTCATGGATCCTTTCCTTTATCTTCATGCATTTCTTTCTTGATTCTTTGATCATTTGGAAGCGTGTCCTTCATTGTTTCTTGGTCTTGTCTTTGGATTCCATAATTTTCTTGTGTTCTTTGCACTTGTTTTTGATATTTGTGGAGCTTTTCAAGTTGATGTGCATTTGTCATTATCGAAACCTATTTTCAACATTCAAATACAAGGTTACTGATGCTTCCTGCCAAGGTAATAGCGTGATAAAAATTAAAAGAGGAGAGTTCAGTGGTTACGTACCTTGGAGAATCAGAAATTAATGTAGAATAGAAACTACAATGACGCTTGAGTATATGATGTATTGAAAATGCTAGATTAAATTAAGAAAGAATAGGGCAAGTAATGAAAATGGAAGTGTCAGTTACAAAATTTTGAATGTCAACAGTGATAGTGGGCGGTTACATGAGTGGGGAGTTACAAGACGCTCCATTTATTAGCATCAGGGGCTATTTTCAATCCTCACACTTGAGCGTGGGTATGTCACGCTTAAGCGTAATCGTCCAGCAATGGTTAATTCAAGTGCGCTTGAGCGTTTTGCTTCCACGCTTGAGTGTGGTTATCATCTGATGGTAATTATTTCCTCGCTTAAGCGAGAGATGACCACGCTTAAGCGTATGAAGTTTGGAATAAGTTTCGCTTGGGCGCAACAAACACGCTTGAGCGTGATATACAAATTTAGTACCTGATGCTTCATTCAACTTCTCGCTTAAGCGTGAAGTTTCTTGCTTTAAGCATGGCAGTCTCTGTTTGTTTTTATAGGTCCTCTCACTTAAGCGTAAAATATCACGCTTAAGCGAGATCGGGTTTGACTTGTTGAAACTTCCTTTGTAGTGGTGCCACGCTTTTAGGCTTGATTCCTTCGCTTAAGTGTGATATGGACAGTATGTGGCTTACCTTGGGCTCACTTGGGTGAGACTATCCATGCTTGAGCGTGGTGATTCCCCTGATGCTTTAATATTTCACGCTTAAGCTGGTAGGATTACTCTTGAGCGTGAGTTTTGAACAGAATGTCCACGCTTGAGCGTGACTTGTCACGCTTAAGCTTGTACAAACCTGACACTTTTTCTTCTTTTCTTGTTTTTGAGTCCCCTTGAATGTATTGAAGACACTTTTTTTTCTTTTTACTCTTGGATGATGGGTGATGAGTGATCCTGAAAAAGAAAATAAAGGAAAACTTATAAGAAAAGATTACTGAAATTAAAACTAACAAGATTAAGAGAAAATGTAAAAGGTTGGGTTGCCTCCCAACAAGCGCTTGTTTATCATCTTTAGCTTGACGCCTATTTGTTTGATCAAGGATCTATCAGTTTAATAATGGTGGTGACCTTCTCCACCTCTCCTCCTAAATAAGGCTTGAGTCTTTGACCATTTACAATCTAGGTTCTCTCAGACTTAGGGTCTTGTAATTCAATGGCCCCATAAGATCTTACTTCTTTCACAATGAATGGTCCTGACCATTTGGATTTTAGTTTGCCTGGAAACAATTTTATCCTTGAGTTGAAAAGGAGCACAGATTGTCCTGGGTAAAAATTCTTTTGCATAATGTGTCTGTCATGGTAAGCCTTTATTTTCTCCTTGTAGATCCTTGATGATTCATAGGCATCCATCCTCCATTCTTCTAACCTGTTCATCTGAATTTTTCTTTCTTGAGCTGATGCCTTTGGGTCATAATTAAGAGTTTTCATTGCCCAGAATGCCTTGTGTTCAAGCTCTACTTGAAGATGCCAATTCTTTCCATACACCAACTGATAAGGTGAAAATCCAGTGGGTTCCTTGTAAGCTGTTCTATATGCCCAAAAAGCATAATCCAGCTTTAAGGACCAACCCTTCTTGTTCTAGCCAATTGTCTTTTCTAATATACTCTTGATCTCTCTGTTGGATACTTCCACTTGGCCATTGGCTTGAGGGTGGTATGGAGAGGTTACTTTATACTTTACCCCATAGTGTTCCAGACATTTTTAAAGTTGAGTGTTGCAGAAATGAGAACCTCTGTCACTTATCAGTACCCTTGGAGTGCCAAACCTGCTGAAAATGTTCTTCTTAAGAAATTTGATAATAGTTTTGGCATCAGCTTTAACACAGGCCAAGGCTTCAACCCACTTTGATACATAGTCCACTGCTACAATAATGTACTGATTAGAAAATGAAGTAGGTAGAGGTCCAACAAAATCTATACCCCAACAATCGAAGACTTCTATTTCAAGAATGGGAGTTAGTGGCATTTCGTTCCTTTTTGATATGCTACCTGTTTTCTGACATAAATCACAATGCTGTACAAAAACATTAGCATCTTTAAACAATGATGGCCAATAAAAACCTGATTGGAGGACCTTAGCTGCAGTCCTCTCCCTATTGAAGTGTCCTCCATATGGGGAGCTGTGACAGTGCCATAAGATGCTATTAGCTTCTTCTTGGGATACACATCTCCTTAAAATATGGTCTGATCCAAGTTTAAACAAGTATGGATCATCCCATATGAAATGTTTTGCATCCTTCAGAAACTTTTTCTTTTGTTGCCATGAAAGATCCTCAGGCAACACCCCTGCGACTTTAAAGTTTGCCATGTCTGCAAACCATGGCCTTTCCTTTATCATCAGTAGCATCTCATCAGGTAATTCTTCATTCACTTCTGGTTGCAGTAGCATGACTTCCTTGTTAACAAGGTGAGACAAATTATCTGCAATAAAATTTTCACTGCCCTTTTTGTCTTTGATCACTAGATTGAATTCTTGCATTAGCAAGATCCATCTAATTAGCTTGGGCTTAGAGTCAGGTTTATTCAACAGATATTTAATAGCAGCATGGTTAGTAAAAATAGTGACTTGAGAACCAATCAAATAAGGTCTAAATTTTTCCAGGCCATACACTATTGCTAACAACTCTTTTTCTGTTGTTACATAATTTATTTGTTCATGTTTCAAAACTTTGCTAGCATAGTGTATAACATGAAAAACTTTTGCCTTCCTTTGTCCTAATACAGCCCTAATGGCATAATCACTAGCATCACACATTATTTCAAAATCTAACTCCCAATCAGGAGCAACTATCACAGGTGCATAAGTTAATTTATGTTTTAAAGTTTCAAATGCATGCAGGCAAGAATCATCAAAAATAAAGGGAGTATCTTTGTTCAAGAGATTACTCAAAGGTTTTGTGATTTTGGAGAAGTCTTTGATGAACCTTCGATAAAATCCTGCATGGCCTAAGAAGCTTCTCACTCTTTTCACATTCCCTGGTGGTGGCAGCTTCTCAATTACTTCTACTTTGGCTTTGTCCACTTCAATGCCTCTTTTGGAGATTTGATGACCCAGTATAATTCCTTCAGTAACCATAAAGTGACAGTTTTCCCAATTTAAAACTAAATTGGTTTTCACACATCTCTCCAATACTATACTTAAGTTTTCCAAGCATTGATTAAATGACGGTTGTGAAAACCTATTTTGGTCCGGTCAATTTTCACCAAGAATGGGGAGTTCTGCCTCTTGGAACCTCTTCTTTCTATTCATGCTTGGGTGTGCCTTAAGAATTACTGAGAGCTTGTTCTCGGGTGTGCCTTAAGAATTACCGAGAGCTTGTTCTCGGGTGTGCCTTAAAGATCGCCCAGAATTTGTGCTCGGGCCCATTTTCAAAATTGCCAAGGGCTTATGCTCGGGTTCCTCTTCAAGACTGTCTCCGAATCCGAGTAATATTCCTAGGTGAAAGGATTTCTGAGAGAGGACTGAACTTTGATTCTGAATGATCCTTTCGGTTGTAAGATTTCCGAGTGGTACATTTTCGAGTGGGATGCTTCCGAGGGAAGTGCCTCCGAGTAAAAAATGGCTCTGACTTCAAATGAGTACCTCTCGGGCGGAGATACATTCGAGTGAAGAATTCTCGATTGAAGCCATTCTGAACGAAAAGCGAGTCTGACTTCGGATGAGTGCTTTTTCTAGGTGGAGATACATCTGAGTGAAGAATTCCCGATTGAAGCCATTCTGAACGAAAAGCGAGTCTGACTTCGGATGAGTGCTTTTTCTAGGCGGAGATACATCCGAGTGAAGAATTCCCGATTGAAGCCATTCTGAATGAAAATCAAGTCTGACTTCAGATGAGTGCTTTTTCTATGCAGAGATGTTTCCGAGTAGAGAATTCTTGAGTGTATTGATTCTGAACGAAAAGGGCTCTGAACTTCGAAGAAGCACTTTTCCGGCAGAGACACTTCCAAGTTCCATGCTTTCGAGTGAGATATTTACGAGTGGGTCATTTTCAAGGGAATTACTTTTGAGCAAAAAAAGTCTCTGACTATGAATAAGCACTTTTCGGGCAAAGACATTTCCAAGTTCCATGCTTTCGAGTGAGATATTTACGAGTGGGTCATTTTTAAGGGAATTACTTCCGAGCAAAGAAAGGATCTGACTATGAATGAGTACTTTTCGGGCATATATATTCGAGTAGGATGTTTCTGAGTGAGATATTTCCGAGTGGGTCATTTTCAAGGGAATTACTTCCGAGCAAAGAAAGGCTCTGACTATGAATGAGTACTTTTCGGGCAGATATATCCAAGTTCCATGCTTTCGAGTGAGATATTTTCGAGCGGGTCATTTTTCAAGGGAATTACTTTCGAGCAAAGAAAGGCTCTGAACTTCGAAGGAGCACTTTTTAGGTAGAGACACTTCCAAGTTATATAATTCCAAGTGGGGTGTCTCCGAGTGAGGCATTTCCGAGTGGGTCACTTCCGAGAGATGTGCGTCCGAGCGAAGAAAGAATTTGATTTTGAAGGAGTGCCTCTCGGGCGAAGACACATAAAGAATTCCCGAGTGAATCAATGGTTCTGACTTCAAAGGAGCTTTTCGGCCGGAGATATATCCGAGAGAGATATTTCTGAGTAAGGTGTCTCTGAGTAAGACATTTCTGAGTGGGTCACATTCGAGGGAAGAAAGGTTGACTTTAAATGAGTGCTTCAAGCAGAAACACTTCCGAGCAAAACACCTCTGAGTGAAGCAATCCTGGCCGAAAAAGGGATCTGGTGTCACTTGAATGAATTCAAGCCTTCACACCGAGTGCCGAAGGATTGATTTTTACACTCGAACTTTTCATATCTGTAAACACCTGTTTCGATCAGACCAATTTCCACCGAGAATGGATACTGACTGAGACAGCGATCTGGGCCATAAGAAGAACACCGGCCCAGGTGTAACACCCTAATTATAATAAATAAATAAAACCAAACAGGGAAATGTTTTCCAAATTTTAGAGTTAGCAAAACATACATATTCCACCCAAAAAGAATTAAACCGGGCACAACAAGGAGACGGAGGGGAAATGGAAGGCAAGGAAGGATAAAGGCCAACAAAAGCCACCCAGCGGAACCCAACAACGCTCAAGCGAGCCCAAGAGAAACAGCGTGCACTCGCTCGGGCGAGCGCTCATTCGCCTAAGCTAAACCACCAAAAGCCTTCCATCAAAATCACGCTCGCTGGAGCGAATCCTGCATTTGCTGAAGCGAGAAGCTACACTCGGCTATTCAGACACTCGGGATCCAGAGTTATCATACAACGCATTCACTCGGAAAATGATAGCTAGTCCACTCGGCATATGACATCTTGTTCGCTTGGGGAAAATCATTAAGTCAATCCCCACTCGGACTTAGTCTAATCTTAACCACCCGGAGTACAGATCCTCGCTCACTCAGATTTTACATTATAAATATCATAGACTTAGAATCTATTCCACTCTAAACCACTACACTAACTCCTCTCTCAGAAGAGGATCACTCAAGGTTTCCACTCGGGAATACAAACTCTTCCTCACTCGGGGTTCACTTATATCTTTCACTCAGAATCACTCCAACGTATTCACTCGGAAAAGCCACCTAGTAATCCTCACTCGGAAAAGCCACCCAGTAATCCTTACTCGGAACCGGATCTAAATCTCATATATTCCTCTCAGGGTTCATTAACTTAGAGTTATTCACTCAACATCAGTTATATCCCAGTCGGCAAGGAGCATCAAATCAACATAAAGCACTTATGCAAAAATATACGTTCCCAGAGATATAAACCTGCCCACAATCCAATCTACCGACCCATATATATGTACCCATATATTCGGAATACTCATTATCTTAACGTTATACATTTACCAATATTTACAGATCCATACAAGTGATACTATGTCTATACTTATCAAATCAATCTTTATAAATGAATATATTTAATCGTCATTTTACATGAGAGCCGGCCAAGGCCACACTGACTGAACATACTAAACGCAATACAAGCACTCAACAGTCGGAGTGCACTACACTCGGACTTGAGGCCCTATCATCACTTCCGAGTCCGACCTGCACACACTGAAAATGGTGTAGGGGTGAGCATCTTAAATATTAAATGATAGATACTGACTCGGATTGTCCCACAGCTATGTAACAATATATATATATATATACATAATTATACATGGCAGTAATTAAAGTCAGAACAATACTAATCAACCAGGACACACATAAGACCTTTACTGATCGGAATCCACCATTTATCAATCGGCCATATGCACATAACATTTCAATAACATTGATATATATTCATTGAACAGATTTCAGTCAGCATCCACAGCATATGCACACAGAATAATTCACTCGGTTATATACATTCATCATCTCATTAACATCATCACATGCAAAATCAAATTCCAATCAACATCAGCAGTACATATGCACAGATTATTTCACTCGGTTCCGCATTTGTGTGTAATCAATTTTTGACGTTGCAACGTAGGCTCCCAGCCTTTTTTCATAGCTCTCAGCTATCAATTTAGCTCCAAGCTGCTTGGCCGTTTTATAGGTACCCAACCGTTTGCCCACAAGGTGACACCAACGCTCTCAGTGTCAACGGAGGTGTTCACGGGGAGCCTGAGTCCCACTCAAAGGCTACCTTGAGTCCCACTCAAAAGGATTTCACAGCGTCCAACGCTTTTAAATAACCGATGGTAGTGTCCCACACTACGTGCTCCAAGCACAAACGCATCCCATGCGCCACACGCGGATTCATCACATAACACAGAGTTCATATGCACAGCAATACATGCATCCCATGCAGTCGGCATCATACATCATCAGAACTCAAATAGCACATGCATCTCATGCAATCGGTACAACACATTACCAAAACTCAACCGCACATGCATCTCATGCAATCGGTATCATAACTCAACAGATTAATACAGCAACCCATGCATCCCATGCAATCGGTACCAGGCATTAACAGAACTCAACAACACATGCATCTCATGTGATCGGTATAGCACATTACCAGAACTCAAACAGCATATGCATCTCATACAATCGGTATAACGCATCACTAGAACTCAACAGCACATGCATCTCATGCAATCGGTATCACATAACATCAAATTCATCAGGTCAACACCTTCTCTTATGCAGTCAGCATTTCAACTCAGAATAACATGCATGGCATATAAGTCACACGGCAATCATCATCAGCACCTTAGCATATTCTTTTCATGCAACCATTCAACACTTCTCAGAACTACTAACATGCAATCTATGGACGGAACTAAACATGCAACTCTTGGTTCATAAGCATCATGCACCCGGTATCACAGACTCCACATGCAAACAAATCACAGAATCAAATACAGAATTGGTAAGCTATTAGCACTCGGAACCCGTTCATAATCCATGCGTTTAAGATATAAGGTACTCCCCCTACCTGGAATGAAGCTTCCAGTCGGTCAACACGATACTCTGTTATAGAGGAACACTGAGTCACTCTCAGTACATCTGCATGCAAGGACAGGGGAAGCCATTTGAGCCTTTGAGACACCCAGCTCTCGGTTCGCCCTCTGGAGCAGCTCCATCACAACGTTGATGAACACTCCAACCACCCCGAAGCACTTCGTAGTGTAGATCTCCACTGAGACCCAGGCAGCTTCGAGCAAAGGAGAGGGAGAAAGAGGGAAGTCGATGAAGGGAATGAAGAACAGGGAAGGAACATCGTGTCGTTCTTGTGTCGTCGAAGGAGAAACTCTCAATTCGACTTCTTCACCCTCATACTTGACGAAGGAAGGAGAATAAGAGCGAAGAAGAAAGAGAAGGAGGAAAAGAAAAGAAGAGAGAATGGAAGGGAGAGAAGTCTGAAGGGAAAAGAATAAATAATAAAGTGGCCCAGTAGCACATATATACATGTACGGAGAAGGGAAGAGTGGGGTGGGAAATCGTGCACAGCAGCAGCTCCCACACGCGTCACACGCACATAGTTACAACTAATCAGCCTTTATTTCCTTAAGTTAAATTAATTAAGTTAATTATAATTAATAAATAATTTCCCCACTTTGTAATTATTATTTTAGTGATTTATTTTCATTCGGAAATTAATTATTAAATCGGGATGTTACACTAGGTCTGAGGAATACCGATCTGAGCCAACGGAAGAGACATCATTCCTAAGACCATCCAAGTGAGACCGGTGTCCTCTCTTATCTGACGTGGAAGGCGCTTTCATGAACTTGATAATGGACCCATGTGACACCATTCGAGGAGTACGATTGCCCATGCTGACTTGGAATCGCACCATCCAAGTTGATCCTCGAATCCTAGGGACGGCTGATAACAAACAAAAATGAAAATAATAAAAAATTACTCACCGGACGCCGTTCCCCATAATTGTCAGTGACCAGGCTGTCCCTCCACTACATACATGGATCTAGTGGAAGCTTGAGTTGTCCAAGTAGAATCGCACCATCCAAGTTAATCCAAGTTTACTCCGATGTCCTGAATCCGGAGTCAAGAAACCTGTCCCCAACCCATATTCTCTTGTTTTCTTTGAAATAGAAGCACCAGTCTCGTTCCTATTTGCTGGACCTCAGAACCTCCTTGTCATTCTAAACTCCGTCCAAACCCCATACTGCTCATAACACCACTGAATCCTACACCGTTTCTCCATCAAAATACATTTTCACCACTGAGTCCTTTCTCTGGCTCCACACTGTACTTCGGTTTATTCCACACTGGTTCCAACCTGTAGCTTGGTTCCTCTAGGTCCACACCACACCGGTTCTGTTTTGCCTCTTTTCTTTCATTTTTATTATTATTCTTCTATCGGATTTGCAATTTTTGATTCTGTTCTCTTGTTTAAAGTAATAACAAAAGAAATAAATATTTTCTGTGTTCTTTCAAAAAAATATACATAAAATTATCTTTAGCCAGTCTCGTATGGAAATACTTTCACCTACACTACTTTTCTAGAACTTGTACACGTGCGAAGAACTTCGCCTTGTATGGGTCTTTCCCAAGGACATTATCCAACACCAATTTCCTAAATTTTCCTGAAAGCCATTAACAAAGAACTACGTGACCCTGGTTTCTTGAAAGCTCGAGAATACATAGGAGCGGGAAGCAGTTCCTGTCGGGACCATCTTTCTTTATGTAATTTTTAGAATTTCCATTTTTGTCTTGTTATTAAAAGGAGGAGCGAGATTAACTTGGACGAGACGTCTTGTTAATCTTATTTTTCTTAGTCTTTTTAAAAAAAGGAGGAGCAAGGTTAATTTGGACAAGACGTCCTGTTAATATCATGTTTTTTTAAATAATATTTTTTTTAAGAGGAGCGAGGTTAATTTGGACAAGACGTCCTGTTAATCTCGGGTTTAAAAAATTCCGTGTCTATTTTTTTTGTTTATTTTTGTATGCTTTGTCATTTTGTACGTTCCTTTTCTGAAGAAGTTAAAATAATTTTTGGGCTAATTATAATGCGTGCTATCATCTTGAGGTAACCGTTTTATAACGGACAACTGTGAGGTGCTAATACCTTTCTCACCTGTAATTCGACTCCCGAAGTTGGAATTTCATTTTTATGACCAATGCTTTAATAAAGGTTTTACCGGTATTTTTCCTTAAAAATATTGGTGGTGACTCCCTGTTTACTTTTCGAAAAGATTTTGAAACCACGTTTTATTTTCTTAAGGGTCGGCCTTCCCGCCGCGATCTCGGTCGTGACAGATGGCGACTCCACTGGGGAAGGAGAATTTAAAAGAGTCAAGCCAATCAATTTGATAGCGTATATTTTAAATAGCATATTAATTATTTGACTTCTTTTATTTTATTTTCTATCAAATGTTTGTATATGGTTTTTGTTTTGTTTGTATTCTATCATTTATGTGTTGTAAATGTTTGTGTGATTGTTACACCCTAGGTTAGATGACTTTATTTTGTTGCTCTGTGTTTGTTCTATATGCAGGATGAGTAAGGTACAGGTATTGAATGCCTCTTTCACACACTACACTCACAATTTGCACACACTTTTAAGTGGGACCCTATACCCGGGCCCAAATAAAACTTAAGATTATGGGAGGTTGATAGCGGAGCCATTTGGGATGTACTTCCTATCTGGTTACCGTGAGAATCTCAGCTAGAGTTTGACTTATTCATGGTGCCCACACCTAGTAGACTTCCTACTGTTGTGGTTAATATCATGAGTAAGATCTTGGCTCTAGTGACCTTTAGAAGTTTTAGAACAAGCCACCTAATGTGAGATATCACTGTTAGACAAACCTTAGAACCATTAGGAGACCTTCAGAAGAACCCGACTTAGGGCACAAAGAGGTAAACTTTACTTCTACCTTTTCTCATTCTCACTTTCCATTCTGATCCAAATTAGAGGACCACTTGCCCGTTTAGTAGATTACTTTTTCAAAAAAAAATGACATACTTTTAACCAGTGATCCTTTAATGGGCAAGTAGTACTTTCCTTTTATGCATATTTACTTAAGTCTTTGGGCCTTGAGTTACAAATTTTCTGAATCATCGAAAAAAAAAGCAAAAAATTTATATAAAAAAAAATAAAAAAATCATTTTTTTTGTATTGACGATGATCAAAAAATCCGTAGCTCACATGACCCTTGATTTGTCACAAGTTTTGTCAAATCGTAACCTCCCTAAATACAAAAATGTTTTCAAGAAAGTCACTAGGGGAGTATCGATTTACAAAGCACGTCAGTTCTCAATGACTGATTTTCTCTTTTCTTTATGAGCTTGCAGGAAGCTATTAGGAGCTTAGCCAGTACCTCTGAGTGAAAACATGGAAATTAACATAAGATCAGATAGTTGTGGCACAAATATACCCGAGTTGAGAAAATTACTGCATGTTAAGGCTAGGAAAGTCGATACAACCTGTTTGCAAGCATTAGGCAAGAAATTGGATATGAATCAGAAAATGACCTTCTCAAGGAAATATGGGAGGATTTTAAAGCTGCTAGAAGTGGAGGTACAAGTCGAGGCAATTACTGCTTTGATTCAGTTCTATGACCCACCTCTCCGTTGTTTCACCTTCCGAGACTTTCAATTGGCTCCGTCTGTTGAGGAGTTCGAACAGATTCTGGGGATGCCACTAGATGGACAAATGCCTTACCGCCACCTTGGACGTTATGCGAATATTATTACTATCGCTAATGTCCTAAGGATCCACCCAGAAGTGTTAAGGAGTGTGCGACTAAATAGAAATCAGACCTTGGGATTTGATTGGGAGTACTTTGAGAAACACATGCACTTGCTGGCTAAGAAGAGAGATTGGGAAGCCTTCATGGATACTTTGGCTCTCACCATTTATGGTGTTATCTTGTTCCTCAATATTGATAATTACATATACTATAATGCTATTGGCATTTTCCTTGCTCGTAAGTTCAAATCTGAAAATCCTGTCACTGTTATCTTGGCAAATATATACTGCACCATGGACTTCTACTATACACAAGGTGGAAAGAGAATCATTTGTTGTCTACCTGCTCTGTATGTGTGTCTCACGTCGCATGTCTTCCACCAAGTCGGCAAAGTTCAATGTCCTATTTTTGATCTGAAGTTATGCCAGTTAGTAAAAAATAATGGGCGTAAATGGGCCAATCACCTGATAGGGCTCACAGCTGATAAAGAAAGGTGGTATCCACAGTGGTTGAAGGTTGACATCATTATTCACCATTATGGAAGCTACCCGAACGTTCCTCTCATGGGTACTCAGGGATGCCTTAATTATAACCCTGTCATAGCCAAACGTCAGCTAGCCTACCCATTGCTTGGGCCACCCAATGAAGAATCACTTACCCTTTTTATTGTTTACTACTCGGAAGGAGATTGTACCTCTGTTATTCAGGATATAGCAAATGCATGGAAGAAAGTCCACAGACAAGGGAAAGAATTAGGAGCTCGAAGCCACGTTGTGAAGGAGGAATACTACCAATGGATCCTAAATAGGGTTTCCATTGTCAAGCTACCTTTCAGAAGTCCCTCCTATCTCCCAACAAGCACACCTGTTCCCCCACCTACCCTTGAAGAGGAGGCAATAAAAGCCAAGATAAAAGAGCTAATTACCAAAAATAAGAAGCTAGAGAAAGACTTGCTGATGTCTCAACAAGAATGCGCCCTTCAGAAAAGGGAGAACTTAGAAAGCAAGCAAACCATCAAGGAGATTGAAAAAAGTGGAAAATCAAAAGGGATTACTTGAGGAAGCAAAGTCAATGCCTCCGAATAGCTAATACTCAACTTAGAATGAAGAGCAAGCAAAGGGACACTATGTTGGCTGACAAGCAACTCTTGAGGAAGATGTTGGCAAAAGCAAAAAAGCACGAGCAAAATGCCCTGGTGCAAATAGAGCTTCTACAATCGCAAGTTAGCCAGTTGGAGCATGATAAGTGCTTTATAATACAATAAATTAGGTCTAATTTGCTTAGGATTTTAATCATTATGCACTGTATTTCCTTTATTTATTATGATTTTTGCTTTCTTTCCACTATTTTCTACTTGGGTATGTTATTCTGCAGGAATTAAGGTAATAAAGGGTCAAAAACAAGAGAAAAACGACCATAAAATGATAAAGAAACAAGAAGAACAAGCCCAAAGTGGAAAGAATTCTCTTTTTAAAGCTAAAATCCGACTCAGAAAGCTGAATTCTGACTCAAAATGCTGAAATCCGACTCAAAATGACCAAATTCGAGTAGAAGGACATAAAAATGATCAAATCCGAGTGGAATAACTCAGAATGGAGCATTGCCGAGTGGAATACTTCACTGTTGGAGGTGATTCCGAGTGGAAAGTTCCTTGTCAAAGCAATTTCGAGTGATATAAATGGCTAACCCGGTTGGAGGTTCAATGTTGAAAAAGAATGTCTCGATTAGAGGAGAATCCAATTGGAAGATCCCCTACTGCGACCAATCCGAGTGAAAAAAGGGACTGACCTCCAATAAATGTGTCCAAAGCTATTCTCCGAGTGAAATGATTGCTGATTGAAGTGAATCCGAGTTTGAGCTTTCTGATTTCAACTAATCCGAGTAAAAAGATGTTCCGAGTAAATGGATTCCGAGCAAAAGAAGCCACAGAATGAATAGAGCAACTGTTGAATAAGGAGGTCCGAGTGGTTTCATTCGGAGAAGATGGAATTCTCAAACAAAACAAGGCATTTCCAAGTAGAGTCTTATCAAGCAATGAAAGATCTGACTGGGAATCAATCATACTCGGGCAGGCTCTCAAGTTTCACACTAAGCCCGAGTGAGAAGTCTCCTAGGAAAGCACATCCGAGTGAGTTGGGTCAGAAACCTATGTTTCCAAGCTAAGAGAGATACGGACCCGGAAAGAAATTCAATCAGTCAGATTCCAACCCTTCAAGTGCAAGTTTCTGAGTAAAAGTGGAGGCCATTCCGAGTGAGAAGTAAGAAGGCACTTTCGAGTGAATGTATCCAAATGAATTTGTTCGAGTGAATTCCAAAGCAAAATCCGAGCAAAGTTTTAACCGAGTGGTTCAAATTCAGAGACAGCCGAGTGAAAATGGTTGGGAACCGATTGAATAAATTCTGATCCTGAGTGAGTCTTCAATCAGTTCCGAATAAACTCCATGAACCTGAGCCGAGTGAATGGTTTCAATCGGTTCCGAGTCCTTCTGCAGTCAATTCCGACTGAATGGCTCAATCAGAGTTACTCTTCAGTCACTCTTCACTCGTCCTTTCATCCAGCTTCATCACCGATCGGTTCTCCTCCAAACACCGACCCCCAACAACACTGACTGGCTTTCACTTGGATTTGTGTCCAAAGTCACCTTTTCACTCAGTCTTTTACACAAAAGGCCTCTTTTCCACTCGGATTCTAGAGAGAAGGTGAAATCTGACCCACATTCCCTCTCTTCTATCCGTTGTCCCTTTTCTCTCCATCAACACTCTCTTCTCTACACCGTCCCATCTACTTTGAACATCGGCTCCATCCACCACACCGTCCAGCAATACTTGTAACACCCAAATTTTTAATAAATAATAACCCCAAAACAGGGAAAATTTTTTCACAAAAACAACCCCTGGTCAATCGGCATAAAAAAAAAAGAAGGAAGAAGACAAGGGAAAGAAAAGAACATTTACACATATAGCAATCAGCGGAAGGAACAAGGCTTGAACCGACCCATTCGGTTCAGCGAAACACATCAGTGCCTGGGCGAAATCCAAGACAACTCTGACTCGCTTAAGCAAGGTCCAGGACGCTTGAGCGAGACAACTCACTCGCTCGGGCGAAGTACCATTCGCTTGGGCGATACCACGACAAAAGCCTTCCAGCAGTATGTATTCGCTGGAGCGGATCCTTCATTCGCTGAAGCGAGAAGCCTCACACGACAAATTCATCACTCGGCATCGGGACATCCATACACTTGGTAAACGACTAAGTCCACTCAGAAGTTCATTCCTAAGTCCATTCGGTGTTCCATAACTTAGCCTTTCAATTTTATCCATGCGGCCACACCTATACTCTACTCGGACACTGAGGGTTATCCCACTCGGATTCCAGAACTCCTTCTCACTCGGAATATGTCCTATTCAAACATCACTCGACGTATTCCATCCTTAACACAATCGGGTCACATTACACTTCCACTATTCGGTACACATTCACATTCACTCGGAAAATTAGGCAGTTAAGTCCCACTCAGACTTATTCAGAACTCAACCACTCGGGATACAGACCCTTACTCACTCTGAATATACATCTTTCACTCAGATTATCAATGTTTTACACTTAGAATCCCTTCCATTCTAAGCCACTACACTAGCTCCTCTCTCAGGAGAGAATCGCTCAGGGTTTTCACTCAGGAATACGAACTCTTCCTCACTCGGGTTTTACTTATATTTTTCACTCGGTAATGACCGCTCTCATTATCACTCGGGGATTCTCCCATTAGATCTTACACAGTATAGGTTCATCCAAGGTATTTTACTCAGAATCCATTGAAGTATCATCATTCGAACAAGAAGGCATAGCCATTTGCAGCCCCACTCGGAGTTGACTCCCCAATTATGTCTACTCGGAAATCATTAACTGATCAATATTCTAACCATCAACACCCCTCAGTCTACCCAGACACAACCACCCGTATACAACATATGTGTACATACATATTCATACACTCGGAATACCTATTACCTTAACATCATTCATTCCTCAGCACCTGTTATCAACGTGAACTATTACGTATAAAAACATGCACTCGGATCACAATAGCTCAAATTATTTATATATACGTATCCATATTCATTACACCACACTGTTATTATGAGCCGGCCAAGGCTACAACTGACAAAACATCACAAATACAAAATAAGCACTCAACGGTCGGAGTGCACCTCACTCAGACCTGACACCTTATCATCACTTCAGAGTCCAACCTACACACACTGAAAAATGGTGTAGGGGTGAGCTTTTACATATAAGGTGACAGCTATTGACTCAGACTTTACCTTAATTCTCAATTATATAATTTACCAGGTTCAATCCATAACGATATATATATATACTGCCAATTAATATAAGAGCCAGACCACATCATTCAATCGAAATTCGCATAATAACGTATATTCTCTATCATAGCATCACACTGCACTCAGCAACAGTATCAATACCTGTCTATTCATTCAGTCGGAATTCACTCATATGACATCATCTAGTCAGAGTTCACTCAATTCATTTAATCCATGCAATTCACAATAATCTCACTAACAATGCTCATAGACTCATGCATGCGGATCCGACTTAAACAGTGAGTTCAGTGCAGATTCCTTCCCAGTCCCTCGTCCACTAGCCCTTTCCGTGTGGCACCGGTCACCCCATGACGTCTCGAGACCCAGCTCTAGCTCCATCGGCTACCACGGGTCCTCATGGATCTAACCAGGAATCTGACTGGAACTCGTTTTATACGACTCTAGATGCCTTTCCGACCCCCCATCCACTAGCTCTTTCCGTGTGGCACCGGTCACCCTGTGACGTCTCGAGACCCAGCTCTAGCTCCATCGACTACCACGGGTCCTCATGGAACTGGTCAGGAATCTGGGAATCATCCCACATATGCAATCTCATGCAATTCCACCACAACATCCAAGCTTACCAGACGTGTCTCGCACAGCCATCAATGGATCACAATCGATCCCCCACACAGCATTCAGATTCATTCGGAATCCCACATTCCATTACAACAACACATGCATCTATCATAATAACTTACAACAGCAAGCATAGGTAACCACATTACAGGACATCCACTCAACATTTCTAACAGAGTCAGCATACTTTTCCACACAGCATTCAAAATGGAAATCACGTATCAATTAACATCTCATGCATTCGGGGATAATGGTAACGCACACGCACATTCACTCAGCAAACTCAGGTTTCAACAACATGCATCACAGAAATATTAATAGGCACTCAAAGACGAAGTCACACAACCCTCAACCTTTCACAGATACCCTAGTTCGGGAGTTGCATGCACAATCAGTCAATCACCACACATCGATCTACACATTTCACACCACATATCACATTAAAGCAAGCACCCGGGACCCGGTCATGAACCATACACTTGACATGGAAAGTGCCCCCTACCTGCTGTCGGGGTTCAGAGACTCCTCAAGTTGCAATGCTGACCGATCGTCCCTTTGTTACTCCTCCTCCAATAGCCTTCGAGCTCAGCGTTGATCCTGGGCCAGAGTTACTTCTTTCCTCCCACGGGTTCATCTCCCCCGCAGCTCCAAGGCACTTCCAGCACAGCCTTCCAACTGGAATACTAACAGCTCTAGGTAAAAGAAGAAGGAGAGGAAGAAGGCAATGGGGGGAAGAAGAGGACAGGGAGTGGAACAAAGCTGCGTTGATGTTCCTCCAGGAGCTCTCGACTCTCTCACTGTTCAACATGATTGAGAGGGAAGAAGAGAAAACAGGGGAGGAGGGGACCAGACGCACGCACAGAGGAGCTGACCAGCGTGAATTAATGGAGGGAAGAAAGAGCTGAGGTTGTCTTATACTCCTAGGGGCACATGCATCCTTTCGCCTGGCACTATTATTATTATTATTATCATTATTTATTCAATTATTTTCTAACCAATTAGCAATCAGTTAAATTATTCATTAATCTCAATTCTGCAGTTAATCCCTTAACTAATGGCTTAGTCTCAATCGGTAATTAAATTAAAAATCGGGATGTTACAGTTCTCCCCCTCTTAAAAGAATTTTATCCTCGAAATTCAAACACATGCTTATCCTCAATGAACCACTCGGAAAATCACTGTCATACCATAATAAGCAATTTTACATCTATGTTCCTCAAGTATTCATCCATTGCTTAAATCCCAGTCGGTACTATTGGCTTCTAAAGCAATTCACCGGCCGCTCCACCCAGAAAACCGAGACATGATGCTTAACACATTTCCACTCGGAAGTGGCACCATTGACTCGGAATAACATTCCTTTCTATCACTCAGACTTACCTCCAACAAACAGATCGGGATACCACAGTCACGCTCCGACTGCAACTCTTCGCTCCTCCATGTTTTTGACTGCTTCATAATTTCTAATCAGCATAAAACAACTCTTCATAGCCTTCATTACATTCGGGACTCCATTTCCCACGTAGTTACCCCATTCAACTCTGCCAGTTCACCCTAGCCATTGGCACTTTCCAGTTCTTTGGCCGCTTGGCCATATACTCTCAACACCATTGGGCATATTCACACTATCGGTTTCCTGACTCGAACGAGTTACTTGGCACAATAATGAAATCACATAAAGCATAGGCTCGACATTGTGTTGTGGGGAACACATCCTTAGAGGTTATTCAACCAGTTGGGAAAAATTCAGTCGATAAACAACACCACCGACTCCCAAAATACTCACTCCCGACCGATTTCTCTCGGACCAAACCCTCGGGTTTTCAAAACCTGACCACAAAATCTCTCTCTCGGAAACCTCCACGGGGTGCATCAGCATTCGATCGTCACAGCAGTGGGCAGTTAGGGCGAATATGCCCTCTCCCATTGCAATGGAAGCACACGACATCATCTTCTTCTTCACAGTCTTAGGCAAAGTGATCACCACCACATATAAAACACTTACCGTACTTTGGGCGACTACCAGCACGACCATCTTGATTACCCCTGCCTCCGAGCCTAGAAGGGAGTCTGCTCCTACCAGAGTCATCCTATCTCTTGAAGCGAGAGTGCTAAGGCTTCAAGGAGGGGTTGGCCCTGCTGCTCTGGCCCGAGTGGGCCTTGTCATCTTCTTCAAATATCCTACACTTATTCACCAATGCAGGAAAACTCCTAACCTCTTGGTATCTGTAGGCTCTCTTAATATCCGACCTCAATCCGTTCTCAAATTTTAAACACTTTGAATTCTCCGTCCCCGACTGTTAGAAGGGTGGGTAGAATAGGCACAATTCCTCAAATCTTGTCGCGTATTCTTCCACAGTCATGGACCCCTGCTTCAACTCCATGAACTCCAGTTCTTTCCGACTCCTGATTGTGTCGGGGAAGTACTTCTCTAAGAAGCATGTCTTGAAATTGTTCCAGGTCAGTTGAGTATCATCGTCAGGAAATCGGTTTCTGGCTATCTTCCACCAGTTCTCCACCTCGTCTCGCAGCATATACACTGCACATTCTACCTTCTGGGCCTCGGTACAGCGAAGACCCCCAAAGATCCTTTCCAGCTATTGAGTCCATTTAAAAGCTGCTTCCGGGTTACGTCCTCCCTGAAATTCACTCGGCTTCCTCTTCAGGAAGCAGTCCAGCACTTGGCCATCCTCCGATCGAGGCTGGCCCTACCTCTCAAACATGTCCACAAAGCGTTGAAATGTTGTGGCTATAGCCTCCATGCTTTGACGATTCATCATTACCTATCCTGAAATTCACACCCCCTTCAAGGATAAGTTTACAAGGTTACATTCTTCTGATCGGATCTTAGCCCAGCACTCAGTAACTTTAGCACATTTTACCATTTCTATATGTTATACAATCAGTCGGACCAGAAGGGAATTAACCTTCTATCCACAACTCAATACTACATTATCAATCAGGTTCAACAAATACCATAATGATGATGATCACTTGGTCACAATGCACACAACCGCTTACGCTCGGTAAGCCTACCTTGGCTTGGACCTTTCGGTCTGCTCTGATACCAAAATGTAACACCCAAATTTTTAATAAATAATAACCTAAAAACTGGGAAAATTTTTTCACAAAAACAACCCCTGGTCAATCGGCATAAAAAAAAAGAAGGAAGAAGACAAGGGAAAGAAAAGAACATTTACACATATAGCAATCAGCGGAAGGAACAAGGCTTGAACTGACCCATTCGGTTTAGCGAAACACATCAGCGCCTGGGCGAAATCCAAGACAACTCTAACTCGCTTAAGCGAGGTCCAGGACGCTTGAGCGGGATAACTCACTCACTCGGGCGAAGTACCATTCGCTTGGGCGATACCACGACAAAAGCCTTCCAGCAGTACGCATTCGCTGGAGCGGATCCTTCATTCGCTGAAGCGAGAAGCCTCACACGGCAAATTCATCACTCGGCATCGGGACATCCATACACTCGGTAAACGACTAAGTCCACTCGGAAGTTCATTCCTAAGTCCATTCGGTGATCCATAACTTAGCCTTTTAATTTTATCCATGCGGCCACACCTATACTCTACTCGGACACTGAAGGTTATCCCACTCGGATTCCAGAACTCCTTCTCACTCGGAATATGTCCTATTCAAACATCACTCGACGTATTCCATCCTTAACACAATCGGGTCACATTACACTTCCACTATTCGGTATACATTCACATTCACTCGGAAAATCAGGCAGTTAAGTCCCACTCAGACTTATTCAGAACTCAACTACTCGGGATACAGACCCTTACTCACTCGGAATATACATCTTTCACTCGGATTATCAATGTTTTACACTTAGAATCCCTTCCATTCTAAGCCACTACACTAGCTCCTCTCTCAGGAGAGAATCGCTCAGGGTTTTCACTCGGGAATACGAACTCTTCCTCACTCGGGTTTTACTTATATTTTTCACTCGGTAATGACCGCTCTCATTATCACTCGGGGATTCTCCCATTAGATCTTACGCAGTATAGGTTCATCCAAGGTATTTTACTCAGAATCCATTGAAGTATCATCATTCGAACAAGAAGGTATAGCCATTTGCAGCCCCACTCGGAGTTGACTCCCCAATTACGTCTACTCAGAAATCATTAACTGATCAATATTCTAACCATCAACACCTCTCAGTCTACCCAGACACAACCACCCGTATACAACATATGTGTACATACATATTCATACACTCGGAATACCCATTACCTTAACATCATTCATTCCTCAGCACCTGTTATCAACGTGAACTATTACGTATAAAAACATGCACTCGGATCACAATAGCTCAAATTATTTATATATATATATATCCATATTCATTACACCACACTGTTATTATGAGCCGGCCAAGGCTACAACTGACGAAACATGACAAATACAAAATAAGCACTCAACGGTCGGAGTGCACCTCACTCGGACCTAAGACCTTATCATCACTTCAGAGTCCAACCTGCACACACTGAAAAATGGTGTAGGGGTGAGCTTTTACATATAAGGTGACAGCTATTGACTTGGACTTTACCTCAATTCTCAATTATATAATTTACCGAGTTCAATCCATAACGATATATATATATACTGCCAATTAATATAAGAGCCAGACCACAACATTCAATCAGAATTCACATAATAACATATATTCTCAATCATAGCATCACACTGCACTCAGCAACAGTATCAATATCTATCTATTCATTCAGTCGGAATTCACTCATACAACATCATCTAGTCGGAGTTCACTCAATTCATTTAATCCATGTAATTCACAATAATCTCACTAACAATGCTCATAGACTCATGCATGCGGATCTGACTTAAACAGTGCGTTTAGTGCAGATTCCTTCCCGGTCCCTCGTCCACTAGCCCTTTCCGTGTGGCACCGGTCACCCCGTGACGTCTCGAGACCCAGCTCTAGCTCCATCGGCTACCACGGGTCCTCATGGATCTAACCAGGAATCTGACTGGAACTCATTTTATACGACTCTAGATGCCTTTTCGACCCCCCCGTCCCCTAGCTCTTTCCGTGTGGCACCGATCACCCCGTGACGTCTCGAGACCCAGCTCTAGCTCTATCGACTACCACGGGTCCTCATGGAACTGGTCAGGAATCTGGGAATCATCCCGCATATGCAATCTCATGCAATTCCACCACAACATCCAAGCTTACCAGACGTGTCTCGCACAACCATCAATGGATCATAACCGATCCCCCACACAGCATTCAGATTCATTTGGAATTCCACATTCCATTACAACAACACATGCATCTATCATAATAACTTACAACAGCAAGCATAGGTAACCACATTACAGCACATCCACTCAACATTTTTAACAGAGTCAGCATACTTTTCCACACAGCATTCAAAATGGAAATCACGTATCAATTCACATCTCATGCATTCGGGGATAATGGTAACGCACACGCGCATTCACTCAGCAAACTCAGGTTTCAACAACATGCATCACAGAAATATTAATAGGTGTAACATCCTAAATTTTAAAATAGAGAATTAATTACCGGAATAAATATTAGAAATTGGTATATGGAGTATTTAACGTCCCAAACTATTGAGAATAATTAAATTAAGATTTTGGGAATTGTTGGTAATTTTGGAGACCGGTTAAGCTGAAATTAAGCCCGGTTGAGATATGGGTGTCGGACCAAGTATCTCAGAATGAGATGATATTGGTCAGGGCTGAAGAGAATAATATTGCGAATCCGAATATGTATTCGGAATAATTTTCAGATGATGTTTTGAGCCCGAACAGAGAACCTGTTGGTTATAAAACGATGAAGTTTTAATGAGTTGGATTAAAAATAAATTGAAAATTCCATTTTTCCCTTTCTTATTCACGTGTGTTTGCTGATGGTATTAGGTATTTTCACTTCTTCTTCTTCTCTTCATCATCTTCTCCATTTTCCTTCCTCTTCTTCTTCCAAACCCTAGCAATTTGACTTCATCTTCCATTCCTTCTCATTTTCGTTGGTGGAGCTTGAAGGAGGTTATGGAGCTGTTATTTTTCCTCCTCTTTCTCATTTTCGCAGCTTTCTCTCCCTCTAGTGAACCCATTTTCGTTTTTGGGTTTTGAGGTAAGTATACCCATATTTTTGCTAAGGTTTTGGTTAAGAGTATGTGGTATTATGTGTTTTAGGAGCTATGCATGTGAATGGATATTCTTGAGGAGAGTAATTAATGCAAGGGTTTAATATGGATTTTATGAAAATAAGGTTTCTTTGTGAAGTAATGAAGTGGATGTATTTATTGTTGGAAGGAGAAGAATATTTATGAAGGTTGTTGGAAATTTTATGAAACCCTAACTTCATGAATTTGGGGGAAATGCATAATGGAGGTTGATGAGCATTAATTGTTGATGATAAATGTGAGATATGATGTTTAAGGGTCATTGGTGATGATATTTTGTTGGTGGAAGTTAATAATGGAGAAACCCATGAAAGGGTTTGGTTGTTGAATGCATAATAATAAAGGGTAGCACCTAACCCATGGTGGTTATGGTGGATAAAATGAAATAAAAGAGTTTTGAGAGTTATAATAATAAAAACAGCAAGTATTTATTGATATATAAGTATTTGAATCTTAATGAGTAAGTAGAAAATTGATTGTATAATGTATTGTGATGTAGGAAGTGACCCCATTGACGAAGCGGGACCATCGAACCGCGTTGATCACTACTTCACTTGAGGTAGGAGGGGGTAACTTTTCTAAATGCATAATTTCATCCATTGGTGATGTGAAAATATGTATATATGATTATGTTGATGATTGTTGAATGGATGATATAATAATGTTATGATTTGAATGCATTTAGAATAATGATTGTTATGTGGCATCATGTTGGGAAAATATTGTGATGTGAATATCCTAAATTGTGTGTATGATTTATTGAATGTGTATGCCACTAACTATTGATGTGAATGAGTTCAAAAGAGAATTGGGATTGGATGAGAATGATGAGAATATTGAAATCCACTAAGTGGTGGTGATGAATGATTGAATGTGGAGTGGCATCTAGGATGCATAGTGTGAGGATGCACTTGATTTGCATTTGCATTGCATCCATGGCATATCATAGCTGTCTATGTGGAATATTAGGGGGTTCCACTAGGCGGGCCCAGTGGGAGGGCGGTTTAGTGCACGAGCGTATTGTTATTTTCCCCTGTGACTCGGTTTATGAGTCACGAAGCTGTCCATAGTTGGTGATGAGGCACCCTATGTGGCGGGCCCAATGGACGGGCGGCTCTATGGTGAGTGAGTTTACCTCGGTGTCCAATGGGACACGGCTCTCTCGATGTGTGTTCGGGAGGGGCCTATAGCACTTGTGGTAGTTGAGGCCACGATGTTAATCCGCAAGTCACAGGGTGACTAGTGCTACAGATGGGCGAGAGCGGTTTGGTACCAGTAAAATTATAAAGATGTAAGCATGCATGAATTGAGATATATGTGTACACAATTTTTTCTACTGCAGTAGGGGCATAGTAGCACACCTATGCTTGTCCCATAATTGATTTCATGATATATTTTCCCACAGTCAGATCCGCATTAATTGTTGATGAGAAATTCTTGTGCATATGCATTAGCTTTAAAAGCATTTACATATAGCTGGAGATATGCCTAGTTGAAAGACTATGGTGGCAACGGATGAATGAGAATTGATAAGGGAAAGAGTGAAATACTAACCATATGTGTGTGTATGGCAATCCAAATGATTGATATTGTAAATGTATACTTGTGATTATGAGATGTGTTGTGTATAATGTATGATGTGATGAAATGAATGATATGTGAGCAAGTATACATATGTTTCATCATAATGTATGACTTTAATTCATTTGGATTATGTTACTCACCTCCCCGTTGCCATTTTTAAAGTTGATGTAGGTATGACTTGAATCCTACAATTTTGGAGGCCGAGTATGAAGGAGGTAAAATATGGATAGGAATGTGTAAGCCTTGGCCGGCATGAAAAATCTATTTTGGTAGGGTATATGAGGTTTATATGCTCAAACTTTGTAAAGTTGATGATTTTAGAAGTCATGGGAAAAATTGGGCATGTGTATGTAAGGCCAATTTTCATTCATGACCTAAATGGTGTAAAGAACAAACTATGATGTTTGATGTTGTTGAATTTAATGTAATGACATGCTTGGTCAGCCCAAAAGGGCTTGAAACGCTATTGGAACCTACTTCGATATGGGAAATGAATCATAGGATGAGTCTTGTAGGAGCAAGTCACATTTATATATGTGAGTATAAGTCCATAGAAAGTTTAGACCAAAACAAGACCATTTGTAATTTGGTATGCCATGTAAAATGCCCAAAATATGCATAAAACTACCCTATAGCTTAGATTTTGATTGAGATGGAATTTAGGCTTGAAACTTTATCACATAATTTATATTAGGGTAGGTAAGTTGTGTATAAACTTTCATGCAAATTGGAGTTGAATAGCCTAGTGAAAAGGGGTCCCAAAGTTGGCAAAATTATAAGGGTCAAAAAGCTGCAGAAAAGTGGTTGCAGCAGGGAGATCCACGGCCAGTGGGTTTTTCCCACTGCCAGTGGATCGTTCTGCCTCAAAACGGAGGAAAATTGACCATTTTAGGTGGTCCAGACAGTGGGATCCACGGCCAGTGGGAATTTCCCACGGCCAGTGGGTTTCCCTACTGTCAGAAAATTTTCAACTGCTCTATTTTTCTTGCTGTTTTTGGCCCGTTTGGGCATCTTAATGACATTTTTGGCCTCCAACTTCTTCATGAAAGTTCTAGACAATTAAGTCATGGAGGTGTGAAAATTGGTCTTACCTCAATTATAGTTTTCAAACTCTCATGAGGCATAAAATACCGAACCCACTGCGTTGAAAAATTCAAGTTTAGGAGGGTTTAAAACCCAACTTTTTATGACTTTCAATTTGGGACTAATAGGTGATATTTGTGACATGTCCCACTAAATTCTAAGACTAAATATTCATATATTTGTCCTAATTTTAGAAATCAATTGAAGTATCCTTGAACTACATTTTATAATCATTTGTGCTTCTTGAATTAACGTATATTTCAACTATTCTTGTTGAAGATTATGTGATTGATTATCTAAATAGAACTCTTGTTTTGAAGTTATACACCCTCTCATATCTTCATATATGGGATGGGTTTCTTTAAAAGATCCAGGGTTACTTGTTGAAAACTTACTCGGCGATGCTTTCTTTTCCTAAATTATTTCCTCGTTAAATCGTGAAAAACTTACCCCTACGATTTGGGGTGTCTCAACCTGGTATCAGAGCATTCATTGCTCTTGATACGATTATAAATGATGTTATCCATGTGTTTATTGCTTGTGGCTGATTGATTTGTAAATTATATGGGTGAATTATAACGGTTTTCATTAAAATGAGATTACTACGTGATCGTTGTTGAGCCCGGCCAGGCAATTCCTTTCTCATATTTACCTTCTAATTATGAAATGCATTATGATGATACTTGTGTTAAGGAAGTTAATGATGAATGATATGTATGCACCTTGGGTGAAGAAACTTTAAGTTTCTAATTATGCTTATGTTGTTGTATATAGATTGAGTGATGGCGTATAGGCGTAATCCTGATACAGTCGCTATGATTGAGGCCTTCAATCACTTTACCGACATACTTGGACAGCAACAACAACCTATTGGTCAGCCGAATCAAGGTCTTGACCAATTTCTTAAGCGGAAGCCTTCTAAATTTCATGGAGGCTATAAGCCAGAAGATGCTCATGTCTGGATTCGTAACTTGGAACGGATATTTGCTAGCATGGAATGTACTGAAACGCAGAAGGTGGAATATGCGGTGTTCATGGTTCGGAATGAGGCCGAATCTTGGTGGATCCTTACCCGTGGGCGTATGATTGCTGCCCACACTCCTTTAAATTGGGAGAATTTTAAGGCGGAGTTTCTTAAGAAGTACTTTCCTGCGAGTTACAAAAATAAGAAAGAGCTTGAATTCATGGAACTCAAGCAAGGTGGCATGTCAGTTGAGGAGTATGCTCTGAAATTCGAGGAGCTATGTGTGTTTTATCCTCCCTTTCAGCAAGAGGGCATTGAAGTTTTGAAATGTGTTAAGTTTGAAAATGGACTACGCCAAGAGATTAAAAAGGCAATTTGTCACCAAGAGATTAGGACTTTTCCTACTCTTGTGGATAAATGTAGAATCTTTGAAGTGAATGATATTGCTCCAAGGAGTTACTCAGGGCATGATTACAAGTTGAAGGGCCAATCTTCTAGCTTCAAGAAGAAAGGCAACTTTAAGAACAACAGACGATTTATACATTGGTCCTCTTCTTTCAGAGGTGGACGAGGCAATGGCCAAGGACTTTGTTGTTTTAGATGTGGTGGAAATCATTTGGCTAGAGATTGCAATCATGAAGAAACAGTGGTGTGCTACAGGTGCAACCAACCGGGGCATATCCGCCATGATTGTCCTTTGAATGCTACAGATGCTGTGCCACGTGATAATGCAAACCGTGGAGGCTATGGTGCTTTTAGAGGCCGTGGTCGTGGAAACGGTAATGGCGAAAGAAATGGTAACCGAAATGGTGGTAACGGTCGTGGTAATGGAAACGGCCGAGGTAATGCTCACGGTGGTCGGAATGGCCCAAATCGTGGTGCTAATCAACAAATGGCTGGAAGAGTCTTTGCCGTGACCGGTGAAGAAGCAGCACAAGCTGAGGATCTTGTCCAAAGGGAGTGCCAAATAAATGGTAATGTTGTTAATGTGATATTTGATTCGGGTGCTACGCACTCTTTTATTTCTGAAGATTGTGTGAGGCGCTTGCGGGTGCCTGTGAGTATGATGAAAGGTTTAATAATGGTGACTACACCAACTGGTGCTTGCTTAAGATCGGTGACTCGATGTGAAAATGTCGAGGTAGACTTGGAGGGTAGAAAATTTATTGTATCCTTCGTGTGTTTACCTATGAAAGATTTGGATGTTATTCTGGGCATGGATTGGTTGTCCGCCAACAAGGTTTTGGTGGATTGTCATAGCAAGACGGTGATTTTTCCAACCTCTAACACTGGAGGCTTTGATGTTCGAGGTATCTCTCAACTTCTGATGATGTTTTGCTTGGTTGATGGGAATAGTGTAACCCAATCTGGTGGAATTCCTATTGTTTCAGAATTTCCCGATGTGTTTCCGGAAGAGATTCCCGGATTACCTCCTCCACGAGAAGTGGAATTTTCTATCGATCTTATTCTGGGTGCGGAACCTGTTTCTCGAGCTCCTTATAGGATGTCTCCTATGGAGTTAATTGAGTTGAAAAAGCAAGTAGAAGAATTACTTGAACGGGAGTTCATTCTCCCAAGTGTGTCTCCTTGGGGTGCTCCTGTGTTGTTGGTGAAGAAGAAGGATGGTAGTATGAGATTGTACGTTGACTATCGCCAACTCAACAAACTAACCATTAAGAATAAATATCCTCTTCCGCGTATTGACGATCTTTTGGATCAATTGAAGGGCGCTGTTGTTTTTTCGAAGATTGATTTATGTTTCGGATATCATCAAATTCAGGTGAAGGTCGAAGATATTCCCAAAACTGCTTTTCGAACGCGGTATGGACATTATGAGTACATGGTGATGCCATTTGGGGTGACGAATGCCCCTACGATTTTCATGAGCTACATGAATCGCATCTTCCATGAATATCTGGACCAATTTGTCGTAGTGTTTATTGATGACATTTTGGTGTACTCCAAGAGTCATGAAGAGCATGAAAGACATCTTCGTCTTGTGTTGACGATCCTTCGCGAAAAGGAGTTGTATGCGAAGCTCTCTAAGTGTGAATTTTGGCTGTCTGAGGTCTAATTTCTTGGACATGTTATTTCAAATGATGGAGTTGCTATGGATAAATCTAAAGTTGAAGCTGTGATGGCTTGGGAAAGACCAACGTCGGTGACGGAGATAAGAAGTTTTCTTGGTCTTGTCGGTTACTACCGGAGATTCATTGAAGGGTTTTCCCGTTTGGCGTTACCGCTAACAAGGTTGACTCGGAAGAACCAATCTTTTGTGTGGACCCGTGAATGTGAGGAAAGTTTCCAAGAGTTGAAGTTAAGGCTTACTACCGCACCGGTGTTAGCATTGCCCAATTTGACGGATGAATTTGTGGTATATTGCGATGCATCTAAGCTTGGTCTTGGATGTGTGTTGATGCAAAAGGAGCGTGTGATAGCCTATGCGTCGAGGCAGTTACGACCGCATGAGGTTAATTATCCCACACATGATCTTGAATTGGCGGCAGTGGTGTTTGTATTGAAGTTGTGGCGACACTACTTGTATGGCTCCAAGTTTGTGGTCTTTAGTGATCACAAAAGCCTTAAATACTTGTTTGACCAGAAGGAGTTGAATATGCGCCAAAGACGGTGGATGGAGTTCCTAAAAGACTACGAATTTGAATTGAAGTATCACCTCGGTAAGGCGAATGTAGTTGCCGATGCTTTGAGCCGGAAGTCATTGCATGTCTCCATGATGATGGCAAAGGAAATGGAGTTGATAGAACAATTTAGAAATTTGAATGTGGGCGTGGAGACTTATACTCCAAAGAAAATGGCATTGGAAATGTTGAAGGTTGCAAATGAATTTCTTGAATATGTGAAGGCGCAACAACCCAATGATGAGTATTTGATTGAGATGAAGAAAACCCAAGAAAAAGGGAAGAATTTGTTCTTAGTAGAAGGTCAAGATGGCATTTGGCGTGTGAAGGGCCGAATTTATGTTCCCTCAAGTGGTGATGTGAGGAAATGTATACTTGAGGAAGCCCACAAAAGCATATTGAGTATTCATCCTGGTTCCACTAAGATGTATCAAGATTTGAAGAAGAATTTTTGGTGGCCCGGTTTGAAACGTGATGTGGCGAATTTTGTGGCATCTTGCCTTGTTTGTCAAAAGGCGAAGGTCGAGCATCAGAGACCATCTAGTTATTTGAGACCGTTGGAGATCCTTGTTTGGAAATGGGATAGTATAGCTATGGATTTTGTTTCTGGATTACCCAGAACTCGTGCTGGAAATGATGCTATATGGGTGATTGTTGACCGATTGACAAAATGTGCTCACTTTTTACCCATTAATATGAAAAGTCCTTTGGAGAAAATGGCACAAATATACATCAAAGAGATTGTTAGACTGCATGGTGTTCCATCCAGCATCATATCCGACCGTAATCCTCGTTTTACTTCTCAGTTTTGGGGACGTTTGCATGATGAGTTGGGTTCTAAGTTGAAGCTTAGTTCCGCTTATCACCCGCAAACCGATGGACAATCGGAGAGAACTATACAAAGCTTGGAGGATTTGTTGAAAGCTTGTGTTCTTGAGCATGGTGGATGTTGGGAGAGATTCCTCCTATTGATCGAATTTACATACAATAATAGCTTCCATTCCAGTATTGGTATGGCACCTTATGAGGCGTTGTATGGAAGGAAGTGTAGAACTCCCTTGTGTTGGCTTGAAGTTGGTGAAAATTTGGCCTTAGGGCCGGAGATTATTCAAGAAACTACCGAGCAAATTAAGAAGATACAAGAAAATATGAAGATTGCTCAAGATAGGCAGAAGAGCTATTATGACAAGAGACATAAACCCCTTGAGTTCCAAGTGGGTGATCATGTATTCCTGAAGGTCTCGCGTGATAAAGGCATTGGTAGGGCGTTGAAGAGTGGGAAGTTGAGCCCCAGATTTATCGGACCTTATGAGTTGTTGGAACGGATTGGTGAGGTTGCTTATCGGATAACACTCCCTCCGTATCTTGCTAATCTTCAAACGTGTTTCACGTGTCGCATTTGAGGAAATATGTTTATGATCCTCTACATGTGATTCCTATAGACGAGATTGAGGTGCGAGATGATCTATCTGTTTCTCCTGTTTCTGTTTGCATTGTCGGACATTCCGTGAAGAAATTACGGGACAAGTTGGTACCTTTGGTGGAGGTCGCTTGGAAACATGGAAATGCAGAAACGATCACATGGGAACGTGAAGACGATATCAGAGGATGGTATCCTGACGCATTTGAATCCGGTATGTGAAATTTCGGGGACGAAATTTTCAATTTGGTGGGGTGGATTGTAACATCCCAATTTTTAAAATAGAGAATTAATTACTGGAATAAATATTAGAAATTGGTATATGGAGTATTTAACGTCCCAAACTATTGAGAATAATTAAATTAAGATTTTGGGAATTGTTGGTAATTTTGGAGACCAGTTAAGCTGAAATTAAGCCCGGTTGAGATATGGGTGTCGGACCAAGTATCTCAGAATGAGATGATATTGGTCAGGGCTGAAGAGAATAATATGGCGAATCCGAATATGTATTCGGAATAATTTTCAGATGATGTTTTGAGCCCAAACGGAGAACCTGTTGGTTATAAAACGATGAAGTTTTAATGAGTTGGATTAAAAATAAATTGAAAATTCCATTTTTCCCTTTCTTATTCACGTGTGTTTGCTGATGGTATTAGGTATTTTCACTTCTTCTTCTTCTCTTCATCATCTTCTCCATTTTCCTTCCTCTTCTTCTTCTTCCAAACCCTAGAAATTTGACTTCATCTTCCATTCCTTCTCATTTTCGTTGGTGGAGCTTGAAGGAGGTTATGGAGCTGTTGTTTTTCCTCCTCTTCCTCATTTTCACAGCTTTCTCTCCCTCTAGTGAACCCATTTTCGTTTTTGGGTTTTGAGGTAAGTATACCCATATTTTTGCTAAGGTTTTGGTTAAGAGTATGTGGTATTATGTGTTTTAGGAGCTATGCATGTGAATGGATGTTCTTGAGGAGAGTAATTAATGCAAGGGTTTAATGTGGATTTTATGAAAGTAAGGTTTCTTTGTGAAGTAATGAAGTAGATGTATTTATTGTTGGAAGGAGAAGAATATTTATGAAGGTTGTTGGAAATTTTATGAAACCCTAACTTCATGAATTTGGGGGAAATGCATAATGGAGGTTGATGAGCATTAATTGTTGATGATAAATGTGAGATATGATGTTTAAGGGTCATTAGTGATGATATTTTGTTGGTGGAAGTTAATAATGGAGAAACCCATGAAAGGGTTTGGTTGTTGAATGCATAATAATAAAGGGTAGCACCTAACCCATGGTGGTTATGGTGGATAAAATGAAATAAAAGAGTTTTGAGAGTTATAATAATAAAAACAGCAAGTATTTATTGATATATAAGTATTTGAATCTTAATAAGTAAGTAGAAAATTGATTGTATAATGTATTGTGATGTAGGAAGTGACCCCATTGACGAAGCGGGACCATCGAACCGCGTTGATCACTACTTCACTTGAGGTAGGAGGGGGTAACTTTTCTAAATGCATGATTTCATCCATTGGTGATGTGAAAATATGTATATATGATTATGTTGATGATTGTTGAATGGATGATATGATAATGTTATGATTTGAATGCATTTAGAATAATGATTGTTATGTGGCATCATGTTGGGAAAATATTGTGATGTGAATATCCCAAATTGTGTGTATGATTTATTGAATATGTATGCCACTAACTATTGATGTGAATGAGTTCAAAAGAGAATTGGGATTGGATGAGAATGATGAGAATATTGAAATCCACCAAGTGGTGGTGATGAATGATTGAATGTGGAGTGGCATCTAGGATGCATAGTGTGAGGATGCACTTGATTTGCATTTGCATTGCATCCATGGCATATCATAGCTGTCTATGTGGAATATTAGGGGGTTCCACTAGGCGGGCCCAGTGGGAGGGCGGCTCAGTGCACGAGCGTATTGTTATTTTCCCCTGTGACTCGGTTTATGAGTCACGAAGTTGTCCATAGTTGGTGATGAGCCACCCTATGTGGCGGGCCCAGTGGACGGGCGGCTCTATGGTGAGTGAGTTTACCTCGGTGTCCAACGGGACACGGCTCTCTCGATGTGTGTTCGGGAAGGGCCCGTAGCACTTGTGGTAGTTGAGGCCACGATGTTAATCCACAAGACACAGGGTGACTAGTGCTACAGATGGGCGAGAGCGGTTTGGTACCAGTAAAATTATAAAGATGTAAGCATGCATGAATTGAGATATATGTGTACACAATTTTTTCTACTGTAGTAGGGGCATAGTAGCACACCTATGCTTGTCCCATAATTGATTTCATGATATATTTTCCCAAAGTCGGATCCGCATTAATTGTTGATGAGAAATTCTTGTGCATATGCATTAGCTTTAAAAGCATTTGCATATAGCTGGAGATATGCCTAGTTGAAAGACTATGGTGGCAACGGATGAATGAGAATTGATAAGGGAAAGAGTGAAATACTAACCCTATGTGTGTGTATGGCAATCCAAATGATTGATATTGTGAATGTATACTTGTGATTATGAGATGTGTTGTGTATAATGTATGATGTGATGAAATGAATGATATGTGAGCAAGTATACATATGTTTCATCATAATGTATGACTTTAATTCATTTGGATTATGTTACTCACCTCCCCGTTGCCATTTTTGAAGTTGATGTAGGTATGACTTGAATCCTACAATTTTGGAGACCGAGTATGAAAGAGGTAAAATATGGATAGGAATGTGTAAGCCTTGGCCGGCATGAAAAATCTGTTTTGGTAGGGTATATGAGGTTTATATGCTCAAACTTTGTAATGTTGATGATTTTAGAAGTCATGGGAAAAATTGGGCATGTGTATGTAAGGCCAATTTTCATTCATGACCTAAATGGTGTAAAGAACCAACTATGATGTTTGATGTTGTTGAATTTAATGTAATGACATGCTTGGTCAGCCCAAAAGGGCTTGAAACGCTATTGGAACCTACTTCGATATGGGAAATGAATCATAGGATGAGTCTTGTAGGAGCAAGTCACATTTATATATGTGAATATAAGTCCATAGAAAGTTTAGACCAAAACAAGACCATTTGTAATTTGGTATGCCATGTAAAATGCCCAAAATATGCATAAAACTACCCTATAGATTAGATTTTGATTGAGATGGAATTTAGGCTTGAAACTTTGTCACATAATTTATATTAGGGTAGGTAAGTTGTGTATAAAATTTCATGCAAATTGGAGTTGAATAGCCTAGTGAAAAGGGGTCCCAAAGTTGGCAAAATTATAAGGGTCAAAAAGCTGCAGAAAAGTGGTTGCAGCAGGGAGATCCACGGCCAGTGGGTTTTTCCCACTGCCAGTCGATCGTTCTGCCTCAAAACAGAGGAAAATTGACCATTTTGGGTGGTCCAGATAGTGGGATCCACGGCCAGTGGGAATTTCCCACGGCCAGTGGGTTTCCCCACTGTCAGAAAAATTTCAACTGCTCTATTTTTCTTGCTGTTTTTGGCCCGTTTGGGCATCTTAATGACATTTTTGGCCTCCAACTTCTTCATGAAAGTTGTAGACAATTAAGTCATGGAGGTGTTAAAATTGGTCTTACCTCAATTGGAGTTTTCAAACTCTCATGAGGCATAAAATACCGAACCCACTGCATTGAAAAATTCAAGTTTAGGAGGGTTTAAAACCCAACTTTTTTTGACTTTCAATTTGGGACTAATAGGTGATATTTGTGACATGTCCCACTAAATTCTAAGACTAAATATTCATATATTTGTCCTAATTTTAGAAATCAATTGAAGTATCCTTGAACTACATTTCATAATCATTTGTGCTTCTTGAATTAACGTATATTTCAACTATTCTTGTTGAAGATTATGTGATTGATTATCTAAATAGAACTCTTGTTTTGAAGTTATACACCCTCTCATATCTTCATATATGGGATGGGTTTCTTTAAAAGATCCAGGGTTACTTGTTGAAAACTTACTCGGCGATGCTTTCTTTTCCTAAATTATTTCCTCGTTAAATCGTGAAAAATTTACCCCTACGATTTGGGGTGTCTCAATAGGCACTCAAAGATGAAGTCACACAACCCTCAACCTTTCACAGATACCCCATTTCGGGAGTTGCATGCATAATAAGTCAATCACCACACATCGATCTACACATTTCACACCACATATCACATTAAAGCAAGCACCCGGGACCCGGTCATGAACAATACACTTGACATGCAAAGCGCCCCCTACCTGCTGTCGGGGTTCAGAGACTTCTCAAGTTGCAATGCTGATCGATCGTCCCTCTGTTACTCCTCCGCCAACAGCCTTCGAGCTTAGCGTTGATCCTGGGCCAGAGTTGCTTCTTTCCTCCCACGGGTTCGTCTCCCCCGCAGCTCCAAGGCACTTCCAGCACAGCCTTCCAACTGGAATACTAACAGCTCTAGGTAAAAGAAGAAGGAGAGGAAGAAGGCAATGGGGGGAAGAAGAGGACAGGGAGTGGAACAGAGCCGCGTTGATGTTCCTCCAGGAGCTCTCGACTCTCTCACTGTTCAACGTGATTGAGAGGGAAGAAGAGAAAACAGGAGAGGAGGGGACCAGACGCACGCACAGAGGAGCTGACCAGCGTGAATTAATGGAGGGAAGAGAGAGCTGAGGTTGTCTTATACTCCTAGGGGCACATGCGTCCTTTCGCCTGGCACTATTATTATTATTATCATTATTTATTCAATTATTTTCTAACCAATCAGCAATCAGTTAAATTATTCATTAATCTCAATTCTACAGTTAATCCCTTAATTAATGGCTTAGTCTCAATCGGTAATTAAATTAAAAATCGGGATGTTACAATACTCCTCTCCACACCGTCCAACAATACTCCTCTCCACACCGTCCAGCAACTCCACTGTCCCTCAAACCACAACACCAGCCCCCTCAACACAACACCGTCCAGATCTCCATCTAACAGCAAGCCACAAAACCGACCAACACCTTCCAGCAAGCTGTCACTCGGTCTTGGGGATAAACAGCAAGCTTTCACTCGGTTTTGTGGAAAAACAACACTTTTTCACTCGCAATTTCTCCACCTACACCAATCATCACTAAATCCAAGCACCGAATTATTGGAAATATTAAAATATGCAAATTGGAAACAAGTTGGCACAGCTGGAACTCACATGCACCGAAAGATTCCTCCCACTTACAATTTTAACGCGTTTTCTTAGCTGGATTCATTCATCCATTTGCCTATAAAAGGGAGAGCAACCAGGAGCATCAAAGGCATCACTTGCATCAATTCCATCAGCATTAATTCCTCTTCTTTCTTCTCTCTCTTTTATTTTCCTTTTCTTTCTTTCTCTTCCGTCCTTCTCTTTCTTTCTTTTCATTTTTTTTACTTCGTTCCTTTTCCTTTCTTTTTCGTTTTAATTTCTCTTTTTATTTTCTTTTTCTTTATTTTATTTTAAGAGTTGTGAATTGTAAAAGTGAGTTGTTTAAATTTGTAATTGGTGGAGAATACTGCAACAAGGAAATACAGTGGTAAATTATTCTGAGCTTTTGGAGAAACCCGTAAGTCTTTATTTTTACCATGTCTTGTATGTTTTATTTTTCCATTATTTATATGAATTTGAATTATTTCATGAGTAGCTAAATTAATTATCTTGGGATAAAGGGGGTATGATAATATTTTATTGTTAATATTATTTTGACTTGGAATTAAATAAATTTCTATTTTTCATTTAGTTCAATTATGCTCAATGCTTTTAGTAATTCCTAACAAGAACCTAAATGATAAAACTGTATACTTGCGGGTATATTAGTAAGTTTAGGTAATAAATAGAATCGAGAGATTTATTTTTACCGGAAAGCTTTGAACTAAACCTAAGATTTTTGAGATGCTTTTTGTGACCTCGGTAAAACCGTGAAAGTAATCAAAATTCTTTTGAGGAAATAAAAGGGATTTTCATAAAACGATAATGGGCCTTTCTGAGGATTAAGCAGCGCTTTCCATAGGTTAGGTACATTAATAGGATTCCAAGAGGAACATATTAATTAGCTTTTGGAAAATTCGCCTTGGAAAACTTAATTTGATTCTTATTTATGAAAAGTTAAAATTCATTAACATAAAATAGAGTCTTAATCCCCCAAAATCCCAAGATACTCTCAACTCTGATTTTTTTTAGTGTCAAGTAAATTTTGTTTCTAAATTTAGATTTTTAAATTGTGTTTTATTTTACAAAAACCTTAAAAATCAATTGTGTGAATAATTAAATTTTAATATGCCGGTACTTTGAACACAATCCCTGTGGAGAACGATAATCTTTTATATTACGTGACATAACCCGTGCGCTTGCGGGCCCTGTCAAGTTTTTGGCGCCGTTGCCGGGGACTGTTGTCCCTCAAATATCAGCAATTATTGAAATTCGATTAGATCATACTTGTTAATATTTTTATTTTTATTTTTTTATTTTTATTTTGTTTGTAATTTTGTATTTTGTTCTTTATTTTGTGTATCTGTTATTTTATTTTTGTGATAATTGTTTGTTTTATTTGTCATTTACTTTCTTTTTATGCAACGAAGCCGTAGTGTCGATCTAAACTTAGGATTTGACCCTGAGATAGAACGTACCCTTAGAGCTTTAAGAAAACAACAAAAACAACAAAAAGAACAAAAAGAAAAACAAATGGCAGACCAACACAGACCCTTAAGAGATTTTGCCGCTCCATGCACTAATGGGAAAGGATCTAGCATCCTTAGACCCAGAGTGGAGGCTAACAATTTTGAATTGAAGCCTTCACTACTCTCAATGGTTCAACAGAACCAATTCGGAGGATTACCCTCCGAAGATCCAAATCTTCACCTTCAAATCTTTCTTGAATACTGTGACACCCTGAAGATGAACGGAGCTACCAATAATGCCATTCGCTTAAGACTTTTCCCTTTCTCCTTAAGAGATAAAGCGAGAGCGTGGTTATACTCTCTTCCTAAAGGATCCATCACGACTTGGGAACAATTGTCCAGTGCTTTTATCAATAAATGGTACCCAAGGAACAAGACTGATGTGCTGAGAAAACAAATCATCAATTTTTTACAAAAAGATGATGAATCCTTGTATGAAGCCTGGGAAAGATACAGGGAGATGCTGAGAGAATGTCCTCACCATGGGATAGAAAGGTGGTTGACAATCCATATTTTCTATAATGGACTAACTTCCACACAAAAGATCTCTTTAGATGCTGCAGCTGGAGGAGCCTTCATGAGTAAAAATGTTGATGAAGCTGAGAACCTGATTGAGGAAATAACTCAAAACATTCACCAGTGGAACTCTGAAAGAGGATTACCTGCTAAAACACCAGGTAAGTATTTTGTTGATGCTCTTTCACTACTTTCTGCCAAAGTTGAAGCATTAACATTAAAACTTGATAAAATAGGGTCAACAGGTGCTACTAATATTGTTTGTGAAGTTTGTGGTGTTTCAGGACATGGAGCTACAAATTTCCATTTAGCAATGACCCCTAATCAAGAACAAGAAATGCATCAGGTGGATGCTATTGGAAACTATGGTGGAAATTATCAAGGTAACTACAGACCTCCACAAGGTCCACCTGGCTTCCAAAATAGGCCACCTCAATTCCAAAGTAACTATAAACCTCAACAAGGAACCTATATTCCACAAAAATTAAAGCTAGAATCCTTGATGGAGACATTTGTAGCTACTCAACTTAAACAAAATGATGAACTCTCTGATGCAATAAAAAACTTGGCTTCAAAAGTGGACTCTCTTGCCACTCACAACAAAATACTAGAAAATTAAATTGCCCAACAAGCCTCCTATTCTCAAAGAGCACTGGGAACATTTCCTGGGAAACCAGAGGCTGGACCATCTAACCAAACCATGGCTGTCACTCTTAGGAGTGGTACTCAATACGATGGGCCAGTAGACAAGACTGCAAAGGAGGAAAAGAAAGTAGATGAATCTGCATCTCATCCAGTAATTGAAGAAGAGAAACCACAAGAAAAGAAGGAGGAGGTTAAGCCATATCAACCTCCCATTCCATTTCCTCAGCGCTTAGCCAAAGCAAAGTTGGACAAACAATTTGGTAAGTTCCTTGATGTTTTAAAGAAATTGTATATTAATATTCCTTTTACAGATGCTTTGTAGCAAATGCCCACATATGCAAAGTTCCTGAAGGACATTCTGTCCAACAAAAGAAGACTAGAGGAAGATGGTACAGTTGCACTTACTAAAGAGTGCAGTGCTCTAATTCAAAAGAAACTTCCACCCAAGCTCCAAGATCCAGGTAGTTTCTCTATTCCTTGCATGATTGGTGACATGAATATAGATAAAGCACTGTGTGATTTAGGAGCGAGTGTGAGTTTAATGCCATTATCTGTTGCTGACAAGTTAGGATTGGGTGAACTGAAACCTACTAGGATGTCTTTACAATTGGCTGATAGATTTGTAAAATATCCTGTAGGAATTTTAGAAGATGTTCCTATTAAGATAGAAAAATTTTTTATACCTGCTGACTTTGTTGTGCTTGAAATGGATGAAGATTCTTTGATTCCTATTATTTTAGGTAGACCATTTTTAGCAACTGCAGGTGCTGTGATCGATGTCAAGAATGGTAAGTTGTCTCTAACTGTTGGAGACCAAAAGGTTGATTTCAACTTGAAAAATGTTTTAGAAAAACCTTATAATGATATTTTCTATACTGTGGATTTTGTCGAATAAGTGGTAAAGGAAACAACCCTTCCTAATGACCCACTTGAAACTGTTTTCATGATTGAGCCGACAGAAACATCTGATTGCTCTGAGGCCCCACATGATACTGAGGTCATGTGTGACAAAGTGCTAAGCCCCAATGTGGAATTAAAACCTTTACCAGCTTCATTAAGGTATGAATTTCTTGGTCCTAATTCCACATATCCTGTGATTATCAATACTGAATTGAATCCATGTGAAACTGAAAAACTTTTGAAATAACTTAGGTTGTATAGAAAGGTAATAGGTTATACAATGGATGATATCAAAGGGATTAGCCCTTCTCTTTGTATGCACAGGATTATTGTAGAAGATGAAAGTAGGGCCACAGTAGAACCACTTAGGAGATTAAATCCTAAAATGCAAGAAGTGATTAAAAAGGAAATTTTGAAATTGCTTGATGCTGGAGTGATATATCCTGTTGATAGTAGTAAATGGGTAAGTCCTGTCCATGTGGTGCCTAAAAAGGGGGAATAACTGTAATTGAAAATGATAAACATAACTTGATTCCTACTAGGATTGTCTCTGGTTGGCGCATGTGCATTGATTATAGGAAGTTAAATAGCGCCATGAAAAAAGATCATTTTCCCCTCCCTTTTATTGATCAGATGCTTGAAAGACTTGTGAAACACTCTTATTTCTGTTATTTGGATGGGTATTCAGGTTTTCATCAAATTCCCATTCATCCATCTGATCAAGAAAAGACTACCTTCACTTGCCCTTATGGGACTTATGCTTACAGACGTATGCCTTTTGGTTTATGTAATGCACCTGTGACTTTTCAAAGGTGTATGGAAGCAATTTTTTCTGATCTTATTGAAAATGTGATGGAAGTCTTTATGGATGATTTTTCAGTGCATGGTTTGGATTTTGATAATTGTTTAACAAATTTGTGCCAAGTCTTACAGCGTTGTGAAGAAACCAATTTGGTTCTAAATTGAGAAAAATGCCATTTTCTGGTAAGAGAAGGCATAGTTCTTGGACACCTGGTGTCTGAGAGAGGTATAAAAGTTGATAAGGCTAAAGTAGAAGTGATTAAAAAATTGCCTCCACCCACAAATGTGAAAGGTATTCGGAGTTTTCTTGGACATGTAGGGTTTTACCGTAGGTTCATTAAAGATTTCTCCAAGATCATAAAGCCTCTTACAACTCTTCTGGGTAAGGATGTGCCTTTCAATTTTGATTCATCTTGTATGGAAGCTTTTTGTAGGATTAAGCAAGCTCTAATCTCTGCCCCCATCGTGCAACCACCTGATTGGAAACTCCCGTTTGAGTTGATATGCGATGCGAGTGATTACGCAGTGGGGGCTGTTTTGGGGCAAAGAAAGGATAAAAAGCTCCATGTAATTCATTATGCCAGCCGGACGCTAGATGATGCTCAGGTAAATTGTGCCACAACTGAAAAAGAACTGTTAGCTATTGTCTTTGCTTTTGATAAATTTAGATCTTGCTTGGTAGGTTCACATGTTACTGTTTACACTGACCACTCTGCCATTAAGTATCTATTGAATAAAAAGGAAGAAAAGCCTAGATTAATTAGGTGGATTCTAATATTGCAAGAATTTGACTTGGAAATTAAGGACAAGAAGGGTACCGAGAACTTGGTCGCTGACCACCTATCTAGGTTGACATCTGAAAAAGAACAAACAGATAATATTCCCATCAATGAATCTTTTCCAGATGAACAACCCTTGAATCTTAGTATCCAACATGTTCCTTGGTATGTTGATTTTGTAAATTTTCTTGCATGTGGTATCTTACCTCCTGATCTTAGCTTTCAGCAAAGGAAAAAGTTTTATGTAGATGTCAAGCATTATTATTGGGATAAACCACTCTTTTTCAAGCAATGTGCAGATGGTATGATTCGGAGATGTGTTTCACAAGATGATGTCCATGCTATCTTAGATCATTGCCATTCTCTTTCCTGTGGAGGACACATGAGCACCTCTAAAACAGCCGCTAAAGTATTGCAAGCTGGGTTCTATTGGCCAAATATTTTTAAGGATGTACGTAAGTATGTTCTAACTTGTGATGCTTGCCAAAGAACAGGTAACATTGGTAAGAGACAAGAAATGCCATTAAATACCATTTTAGAAGTTGAATTGTTTGATGTATGGGGTGTTGATTTTATGGGTCCCTTTCCCTCTTCTTTTGGAAATCAGTTCATATTAGTGGTAGTCGACTATGTGTCAAAATGGGTGGAAGCCATTGCTTCACCCCATTCCGATGCTAAAACTGTTATTAAACTTTTCAAGAAAATAATATTTCCAAGGTTTGGGGTCCCAAAATGTGTTATAAGTGATGGAGGGTCTCATTTTATTGTGAAAACTTTTCAGACCCTTCTAAAGAAATATGGAGTTAGACATAAGGTTGCTACACCTTATCACCCACAAACTAGTGGACAAGTTGAGGTATCCAATCGGGAAATTAAAAATATTCTTCAAAAAGTGGTGAATACATCACATAAGGATTGGTCTATTAAGTTAGATGATTCCTTATGGGCGTATCAAACCGTATATAAAACTCCCATTGGAACCACACCTTTTAAGCTAGTATATGGGAAGCCCTGTCATTTACCTGTTGAGCTAGAATATAAATCTTTTTGGGCTATTAAAACTCTTAACTTTGATCATAGGGCTGCAGGTGAACAAAGATTGTTGGAATTAAATGAGCTTGAAGAACTCCGTCTAGATGCATACGAAAATGCTAGAATTTATAAAGAAAAAACCAAACAATGGCATGATCGTCACATCCAACGGAGAACATTTAATCCAGGTGATATGGTTTTACTATTTAATTCCAGATTGAAGCTTTTTCTAGGTAAACTGAGATCCCGATGGTCGGGACCATTCAAGGTGACAAAAGTCTTTCCCTTCGGAGCTGTCGAACTATGGAGCGAGAAATCTGGTACATTTAGGGTAAATGGACAGAGAGTAAAGCACTATCTGACAGGTCAACCAATACAACAAGCAAGTGACTTGGACTTGTTTGATGCTCCTGATGAGTAAATCCAAACGGTGAGAAGTCTGGCTGAAGACTTAAAACTTAGCACTGATAGGGAGGTAACCCTATAAAAAGTTGTTGTTTCATTTTAAGTTAAAAAAAAAACCCAACTATGTCAACTGCTGGTTTAGGGTTACTACAGGTAAGTTTTCTTATACTTTTATCATCCATTTTAACATTAAGGACAATGTCAAATTCTGGTTTGGGGTGGTAGGTAAGAAAACTTAACTGTTTTGTTTACGTTGTGTGATTGTCATTTTATTATGCATGTGTGTTTTCCTTGATTTGTTTGTAATCTTGTAATTTACCATGATTGCATGATAAATTTACTTTGAACACAAGGCTAAAGTATCTAAGGATCCCAAAATTTTGAGTAAAATTTTCAAAATTTGATTGTTTAAATGCCAAATAAATGCTTAAATGAACCTTATGTGATTAAAATTTTCTTTTAAAAGACTTTCCATGGTTAGACTTAAGCCAAAACGGGTTGTTTATCAAACAAACTTTCAAAACCCATATTTTCTTGATTGAGTGAATCTCATAGTCATTAATATTCTAGAACTTGTTTTTCAACCAATTCAAAATGGTTTTTGATTATATGTCTTAGGATGATAAAGGCACAATTAGGCTTATTCTTAAGCCTCAGAATTTTGTATAATTTGATCCCTAGTTGCCCCTTTTGAGCCTAAAAGTGAAAATTTTTCCTTGAAACCTTTCATTGACTGATATTCTCTTAATGGTGAAAAAGTTGGAAATTTAGTGGAGCAAAAAAATAAAAAAAAGGGACTTAAGAAAAATATGTATTGAATGCAAAGAAAAGCAAGAAAAAGAAAAGAAAATCAAAAGGATGATATTGAATGAATTCCAAAAAGTCCATAAAAGTTAAAAAATTTGCTCTGTTTAATTTATGATGGTAATTTGAATCATTCATGACTATTAAAGCCCTTTTGTATTCCATTTTTCTTGAAATTCCTACCTTAACAATACAACCCAAGGCCACATTACAACCTTTGAAAGACCTTTAGACTTTGACATATTTTCTATCTAAACTGTGGAGTCTCTGGTTTATTAACAAGCTTATGGTAATGTTTTTTTGACTATGATGATTTGAGAGATACACAAACCTTGAAACACTTAAGTGAAAATTGTGAGAAGAGTATCTCAAGTCTTGACATTGAAATTTGATTCACATAAGAAAAATAAAATTGGCATTTGAATAAATCAGTTTCTCTGTTTTAGATCCCTTAGTATATTAAGCTTAGTGTTTTCTGTATTTTATCTTGTGAATATGGTGATTGCTTGAGGACAAGCAATGTTTTGGTTTGGTGTATTTTGATAAGTGCTTTATAATACAATAAATTAGGTCTAATTTGCTTAGGATTTTAATCATTATGCACTGTATTTCCTTTATTTATTATGATTTTTGCTTTCTTTCCACTATTTTCTACTTGAGTATGTTATTCTGCAGGAATTAAGGTAATAAAGGGTCAAAAACAAGAGAAAAACGACCATAAAATGATAAAGAAACAAGAAGAACAAGCCCAAAGTGGAAAGAATTCTTTTTTTAAAGCTGAAATCTGACTCAGAAAGCTGAATTCCGACTTAGAATGCTGAAATCTAACTTAAAATGACCAAATCTGAGTAGAAGGACTCAAAAATGATCAAATCCGAGTGGAATAACTCAGAATGGAGCATTGCAGAGTGGAATACTTCACTGTTGGAGGTGATTCCGAGTAGAAAGTTCCCTGTCAAAGCAATTTCGAGTGATATAAATGGCTAACCCGGTTGGAGGTTCAATGTTGAAAAAGAATGTCTCAATTAGAGGAGAATCTGATTGGAAGATCCCCTACTACGACCAATCCGAGTGAAAAAAGGGACTGACCTCCATAAATGTGTCCAAAGCTATTCTCCGAGTGAAATGATTGCTGATTGAAGTGAATCCGAGTTTGAGCTTTCTGATTTCAACTAATCCGAGTAAAAAGCTGTTCCGAGTAAATGGATTCAGAGCAAAAGAAGCCACAAAATGAATAGAGCAACTATTGAATAAGGAGGTCCGAGTGGTTTCATTCGGAGAAGATGGCATTCTCAAACAGAACAAGGCATTTCCGAGTAGAGTCTTATCAAGCAATGAAAGATCTGACTGGGAATCAATCACACTCGGGCAGGCTCTCAAGTTTCACACTAAGCCCGAGTGAGAAGTCTCCTAGGAAAGCACATCCGAGTGAGTTGGGTCAGAAACCTATGTTTTCGAGCTAAGAGAGATACGGACCCAGAAAGAAATTCAATCAGTCAGATTCCAACCCTTCAAGTGCAAGTTTCTGAGTAAAAGTGGAGGCCATTCCGAGTGAGAAATAAGAAGGCACTTCCGAGTGAATGTATCCAAATGAATTTGTCCGAGTGAATTCCAAAGCAAAATCCGAGCAAAGTCTTAACCGAGTGGTTCAAATTCAGAGATAGCCGAGTGAAAATGGTTGGGAACCGATTGAATAAATTCTGATCCTGAGTGAGTCTTCAATCAGTTCCGAATGAACTCCATGAACTTGAGCCGAGTGAATAGTTTCAGTCGGTTCCGAGTCCTTCTGCAGTCAATTCCGACTGAATGGCTCAATCAGAATTACTCTTCAGTCACTCTTCACTCGTCCTTTCATCCAGCTTCATCACCGATCGGTTCTCCTCCAAACACCGACCCCCCAACAACACTGACTGGCTTTCACTCGGATTTGTGTCCAAAGTCACCTTTTCACTCAGTCTTTTACACAAAAGCCTCTTTTCCACTCAGATTCTGGAGAGAAGGTGAAATCCGACCCACATTCCCTCTCTTCTATCCGCTGTCCCTTTTCTCTCCATCAACACTCTCTTCTCTACACCGTCCCAAACCAACACCGTCCCATCTACTTTGAACACCGGCTCTATCCACCACACCGTCCAGCAATACTCCTCTCCACACCGTCTAGCAATACTCCTCTCCACACCATCCAGCAAGTCCACTGTCCCTCAAACCACAACACCAGCCCCCTCAACACAACACCGTCCAGATCTCCATCCAAAAGCAAGCCACAAAACTGACCAACACCTTCCAGCAAGCTATCACTCGGTCTTGGGGATAAACAGCAAGATTTCACTCAGTTTTGTGGAAAAACAACACTTTTTCACTCAGAATTTCTCCACCTACACCAATCATCACTAAATCCAAGCACCGAATTATTGGAAATATTAAAATATGCAAATTGGAAACAAGTTGGCACAGCTGGAACTCACATGCACCGAAAGATTCCTCCCACTTGCAATTTTAACGCATTTTCTTAGCTGGATTCATTCATCCATTCGCCTATAAAAGGGAGAGCAACCAGGAGCATCAAAGGCATCACTTGCATCAATTCCATCAGCATTAATTCCTCTTCTTTCTTCTCTCTCTTTTGTTTTCCTTTTCTTTCTTTCTCTTCCGTCCTTCTCTTTCTTTCTTTTCATTTTTTTTACTTCGTTCCTTTTCCTTTCTTTTTTGTTTTAATTTCTCTTTTTATTTTCTTTTTCTTTATTTTATTTTAAGAGTTGTGAATTGTAAAAGTGAGTTGTTTAAATTTGTAATTGGTGGAGAATACTGCAACAAGGAAATATAGTGGTAAATTATTCTGAGCTTTTGGAGAAACCCGTAAGTCTTTATTTTTACCATGTCTTGTATGTTTTATTTTCCATTATTTATATAAATTTGAATTATTTCATGAGTAGCTAAATTAATTATCTTGGGATAAAGGGGGTATGATAATATTTTATTGTTAATATTATTTTGACTTGGAATTAAATAAATTTCTGTTTTCCATTTAGTTCAATTATGCTCAATGCTTTTAGTAATTCCTAACAAGAACCTAAATGATAAAACTGTATACTTGTGGGTATATTAGTAAGTTTAGGTAATAAATAGAATCGAGAGATTTATTTTTACCGGAAACCTTTGAACTAAACCTAAGATTTTTGAGATGCTTTTTGTGACCTCGGTAAAACTGTGAAAGTAATCAAAATTCTTTTGAGGAAATAAAAGGGATTCTCATAAAATGATAATGGGCCTTTCTGAGGATTAAGCAGCGCTTTCCATAGGTTAGGTACATTAATAGGATTCCGAGAGGAACATATTAATTAGCTTTTGGAAAATTCGCCTTGGAAAACTTAATTTGATTCTTATTTATGAAAAGTTAAAATTCATTAACATAAAATAGAGTCTTAATTGTAACATCCTGCTTTAATAATAGTTCAATTATGTAATTTATGAAGCATGGAGGGTTTGTAAGTGTTAATCAATGAATAAAACACTTTATGGATGGTTTATAATACTCCAAAAAATTCCATTTTTGGGTATAATTATAGAAATTACATAGACCTGTATTGATAAGATCCATTTTCCGAGTAAAATATGCCTTAGAAACAAATTTCCGAGTGAAAAAGGGGCTCTGTCCGAGTGAAGAATGAAAATTCTGAGTGAAGAAGGAAAATTCTGAGTGACTAAGAGAAATTCCGAGTGAAGATGTAAAATTCCGAGTGAAGGTTGTGTTTTCCGAGTGGAATATGGCCGAGTGAGTTTATTCCGAGTGAAATTCCTGCACCCGAGACACTTATGTGTGAAGTGGAACAGATAGAACCACTTCTGGGTGAGAGAATCCGAGTGACTCACCTTGGGGTGACTCACTGCCGAGTTAAATTACTTAGAAAGACTCGTTTTCGAGTCAAATGCCATCAAATGACTCATTTCTGAGTCAATTACTCCTGAATGACTCGTTTCCGAGTCAAACACCACAGAAAGACTCATTTTCGAGTCAAGTATCTTCCAAAGGCTCGTTTCCGAGTCGATCTTGATCAGACATTGCAATTCCGAATGAAAGAATCACTGAGTGCCTTCATTTTCGAGTGAATTACATAGGAAAATGCATTTCCGAGTGGCAGAATTCTGACTGGGGACACACGGTTTATTATTACCCAGATGTGTTAGTCTCTCGGATGAAACTCCAAGTGGAAAACCAATAGAGTGATGGGTCGGTTTTAGTGTAATTGCCGAGCGGAAGGCTGAGCAAGAGATGACTCGGAATTGGAATGATATACCCGAGTGAAAGACTAATTGAGATGACTCGGTTTTAGGAGAATATGCCGACTGAGTCACCTCCAAGGAAGAGAAATCAGACCGACTGTTTAATGAGGAATCAATTCCGAGTGAGTAATAAGTGAAGACTCGATTTCAGGATGTTTTACCGAGTGGATTAAGCTGTTGAAGTGAAAACCGAGTGAATGAAGGATCGGTTTTGGCTCAAGCGAGTCGGTATTCGCTTGAGCGAAACGCACACTCGCTCAAGCGAGTCGGTTTTCACTTGAGCGAAACCCCTCTGCCAGTGCATTGTATGGAACTCGTTCAAGCGAGTCGGTGTCCGCTTGAGCGAGAGGGACTCGGATTTCCCTCTCTTCACATTACCGACCACTAAAAGCCCACTAGAAACCCACTCATGGAAAGCTGTCTCCCACCTTGCATTATTAAACACACCACTGATTCTGAAACTCCCAATTACTCTTCTCCATTAACACACCTTCAATCTGAACCAGGACAGCCAGGGGACTTCTTTTCCAGTCAGCTAAAAGTCTTCAAACCAAGTAAGAGGGGACAGGGTTGTGAATATTTGTGAAATGGGTAGAATTGTATGCTGTTCTAGGATTCTAGAATTAACTTTGTAACTTGTTGCTCATTTTTGAAATTGAAAACGTGTGAATTTGACTCTGACTTCTTCATGAAAGTTGTAGATCTTTTTGTTATCTGAATTTTGAGACCTGAATCAATTAATTTGAATAAGTATAGCAAAAGTTATAGCCAAAATACTACAGCATGTTCGTGTGGAAGATTTATCCTATGTTTTGTTTATATATTGATTTACTGGGAATTGTACGTGCATAATCAGCCCTTGATGTCTTCATGAAAGTTATAGGTATTTATGTTTTGGATCTTAAGAAAGTGGTTTCAAATCAAAATAAATTTTGTAGCTCGAGTTATGCCTAAAATACTGAAGTATGTCCAAGCTGTAAATCTGTTAACTTGAAATCCGTATCTTATTTTTAAAACTGGGAATTGTGTGGTAAGAATTAGTAATCAGTGTCTTCATGAAAGTTGTATATCTTTTTGTTATGTGAATTTTGAGACCTGAACCGACTCATTTGAGTATGTGTAGCAAAAGTTATAGCCAAATTACTACAGCATGTCCGAGTGGAATATTCATCCTATGTTTTGTATATATATTAATATGCTGGGACTTGTACGTGCATAATCAGCCTTTAATGTCTTCATGAAAGTTGTAGATATTTATGTTGTGGATCTTTAGAAAGTGGTTTCAAGTCAAAATGATTTTTTAGCTCAAGTTATGCATATAGTACTGAAGTATGTACAAACTATAATCCTGTTAATCTGAAATCCGAATCTTATTTTTAAAACTGGGAATTTTGTGGTGAGAATTAGGGGTTGGTGCCTTCATGAAAGTTGTATATATTTGTGTTAAGAATAATTTAGAACTAGTTTCATGCCAAAATCATTTTTGTAACTCCAGAAACGTTCAAATTAGTAATATGTGTACATTTTGGAAAACTCACCTTGAGGCAGTGTGGTATTTCATGGATAAGTGGTATTTCTGTTTGAAATTTGAAATTGTGTTCTTCATGAAAGTTGTATATATTTGTGTTAAGAATAACTTAGAACTGGTTTCATGCCAAAATCATTTTTGTAGCTCCAGAAACGTTCAAATTACTAATATATGTACGTTTTAGAAAAATTCACCTTGAGGCAGTGTGGTATTTCGTGGATAAGTGATGTTTCTGTTTGGAATTTGAAATTGTGTTCTTCATGAAAGTTGTAGATAATTGTATTATTAAGCTATAGGAAGTGGAATAACAGGAAAATGTTATGATTTACTCATGTTATGACTGTTTTACTAAGAGTATGTTGCTGTTGGAAATGCTGAAAGTTAATTATAATGGTTATTATGAATGAAAATGATATTTTCTCTATGAGTATCAATTTTATTATTAAACTCTTGAGTGATTATGATTTATTATTGATGTTGTTGTGTCTTAATGAGTACCATACAGTTTGTGTATTTTGATGATGAATCATTATGAATGATTAATTTAATATTTATACATGAATGCCTTGCGACTATTGATACATGTGGTTGAAACAGTAAATCCATGATTTTGTAAATTATATATATGAGGTGTTCCTTTGAGGACTTGTGGTTTTCCAAGTGGTTTTGGAAATTGATCTATCATGGTATGTTAAATGATAAAGAGAATTAAAGGCATTCATGCATCATAAGCATTCGGACGCACCATGGAATTTAGGGGTTCCATGATTGCCTACCCTGGTGGAAGGTTACTCTATGATGAGTTAAGCCCTATTTTGTTGTGCGCCATGAAGTGTAGGGATTCATGGTTTATGCAAAGTCCTACTTATGATATTTGTGTACTTCGGTACTTAAGCGCCATGAAGTGTAGGGATTCATGGTATATGCTAAAGCCCTATTTGTGTCTCTATGAGACTTTTACTGCAGTATTCCATTTGGTTTGGTGGAAATACTGCAGTAAAAGTCTCATAGAGACACAAATAGGGCTTTAGCATATACCATGAATCCCTACACTTCATGGCGCTTAAGTACCGAAGTACACAAATATCATAAGTAGGACTTTGCATAAACCATGAATCCCTACACTTCATGGCGCACAACAAAATAGGGCTTAACTCATCATAGAGTAACCTCCCACCAGGGCAGGCAATCATGGAACCCCTAAATTCCATGGTGCGTCCGAATGCTTATGATGCATGAATGCCTTTAATTCTCTTTATCATTTAACATACCATGATATATCAATTTCCAAAACCACTTGGAAAACCACAAGTCCTCAAAGGAACACCTCATATATATAATTTACAAAATCCCCCAAAATCCCAAGATACTCTCAACTCTGATTTTTTTTTTAGTGTCAAGTAAATTTTGTTTCTAAATTTAGATTTTTAAATTGTGTTTTATTTTACAAAAACCTTAAAAATCAATTGTGTGGATAATTAAATTTTAATATGCCGGTACTTTGAACACAGTCCCTGTGGAGAACGATAATCTTTTATATTACGCGACATAACCCGTGCGCTTGCGGGCCCTGTCAGAGCACCAGCGTAATAAAGCGGTAGAAGCTTGGCAGCATGAGATAAATGGCGAGCGGTGACGCATGATAGATATTAAGCAAGACTGTCGTGAGGCTATCCACCTTTTGGAAGCTGAAATGACATAACAAGACTAAGTCATTCATTCATGGATGAACCATTTTGCCCACTTGGCATATTTGGCTAATGGGACTCTGGAAGACCTCCCGTTCCTACTTAAGCAAGCTGAGGGGATGGCTAATCCTCTTACCACCCAAGAAGAAATTGTAACCTTCCTTGATTACTGTAGAGAAAAGATTTGTAAAATGAGGGCCATGATTGCCTGAGCTAGGAATGGCTGATTTACTTTTTCTGCATAAAAAATAGATTGGCAGCAGTAATGTATTTTGGTGGAATTCAGAAAGAAGGAATCTTATGTCTCCACAACTATCTCATGTTAATTTTCACTTATTACATACTTAGTTCTTTTGAACAATGTTCAGAGGATACCTGCCGAGTTCTACGATCGCTTCACGCACCATACTATTTGTTTTCCTTTTACTGCTTTTATTTAATGTTTTCTTTTCAATAATTTCCTGTTTTGACTTCCACCCAGACATTAAGGGTAAGCATCCTTACCAGACCCGACTCCAAACGAGACTCATGGCCGAAGCAGAGATCAGGGATGAAGATTTCAGAAATGAATTCAACCAACTAAAGGAACAGGTAGCCAAGTTAACCAAGCTTCTGGAAAAGAGAATCACAGAAGGAGACTCCTCTGCAGGTATTGAGGATACCCAACAACAGCCTACCATCCCGCTATATCCCCCAGGTTTTGGTCCGACAAGGACTCAATTTCCCAATCCAATGGCTCCTTCTCTCACTACCAATGTTGGAAGGCCTAACCCTGCCGCTGATCCCTAATCACACTACGGCATGTCCTATGCACAACAACATACATTTGTTAGCCCAGATGGTAACCCGATACCTTTTCCGCCTTATGGCTTACCACCGGGATACTTTCCCACACTGCTCACTAACCCACAAGACACCCACGACCACCAAGCAACGAATCCCCACAAATTGCCATAAATACCACCACTTCATGAACCACAAATTGCCCAAGCATAAGCCACTCCCGCTCAAGCCACCCCAGCCCAAGCCACCCAGATAGCCCAGCCAGTCTATACTGCACAACCTACGGGCCAACCCCAGATTCCTCCATTAAACATTGGCCCAACGACTCAGCCTCATACATCTATACCTTTCCACCAGCTTTACGGCTATCGATATGGGTACATGAACCCCTATATTGCCAATCCACAAGGCATGACCCAAATGGTAAACCCAGTAGCCGATTCTAGAACAGTCGATGTCTCCCAAAAAGGAAAGATAGAGATCTTGGAGGAATGACTAAGGGCTGTGGAAGGAGTGGAAGGTTTTGGATTGATTGATGCCTCTGAACTCTGTCTAGTCCCAGATGTCATTATTCCCTCTAAGTTTAAAATGCCAGATTTTGACAAATATCGGGGAATGACTTGCCTAAGAAATTATCTCATAATGTACTGCCGGAAGATGGCGTCTCATTCATCCGATGACAAGCTGTTAATCTACTGTTTCCAGGACAGTCTAGCTGGGGCTGCCCTCACCTGGTATGCCCACTTGGAACAAACCCATATTTGCTATTGGAAGGACTTGGCAGACGATTTCTTGAAATAGTACAAATATAATTTAGACATGGTGCCCGACAGAGTGTAGCTACAGATCATGACAAAAAAGGATAATGAGACATTTAAGGAGTATGCTCAACGGTGGCATGAAACTGCTGCACAGGTTGACCTCCGCTATCCGAGAAAGAAATAGTAGCGATGTTTATCGATACGCTTCAGTCGCCCTTATATGACAGGATGATTGGCAGTGTTTCCGTAAATTTCTCTGATATTGTGACCATCGGGGAGAGAATAGAAAGTGGGGTGCGAACAGGGAAGATTATCCGAGGCCCATCTGAGGCATCCAATGTGAAAAGACCAGCGCCAGGCGATGGCAGGAGAAGAGACGGGGAGACCAACTTTGTCTCTTATGATCAGAAAAGAGATCAACCAAGACCATTCACCCCCACCGTTTTTCAAGCCCTTAATTTTTATGCATCAAATCTACATGTGGCTGCTGCCGTCCGTAACCCAATCTCTTATCCTCCTTATTTACGTCCACCCATTATTAGAACACCTATACCACAACCTATGCCATATCGTCCTCTACACCAAATAGTTCAGCCACCCAATCCTAATCAGAATGCAAGGAAACCTAACAATGACCGCACACCTATGCAATTCGATCCTATCCCAATGACATACATTGAACTTTTACCTCTCCTACTTCACAACGGTTTAGTGGCGCTCTTCCCTTTAAAGCCAGTAGAACCCCCCTTACCCCAAGGGGTATGATCTTAATGCCCGGTGTGATTATCACACCGGAGCACTGGGGCATTCTACTGAAAATTATATGGCATTGAAGTATAAAGTAACGGATCTGATTAAAGCCGATTGGATTAACTTTAAGGAAGGCATCCCAAATGTGTCCATAAATCCCCTACCTAACCATGAAAATTCAGGGGTCAACTCTGTTGAAAATGATGAGGAGTGCGTTAAGAATGTTACCGACATAAGAATGCCGTTAAGGGTAGTTCATTCCCTTTTGTTTGAAAGGGGATTAATTGAAGGGACCTGGAGTGTGGAACATGATTGCGAGCAGACTGCCGAACGCCAAGGCTTCTGTAAGGTCCTTCAAAGCCTTATGGACAACCATATTGTGTAGGTCTGTAAACGCCATAAATGTGAGGTCAACATGGTCGAAGAACAGACAAGGGCACGAGTCCCTAAGCCCTTGACAATTTTTTATAACGGGAACCCTTAAGCAGCTCCTGTTTCTGTACAACCAATCATCACTATTCAAGCACCTACCCTATTTGCGTATAAAGATTCTTGGGCCGTCCCTTGGAAGTACAACGCAGATGTGATCGTTGCAAGCTCGGCAATGAGTGACCCTTCTCCTTCATCCATCACAAATATTGTTGGGGTAGGAGGTGTAACCCGGAGTGGAAGAGTATACGCCCCTCTAGAGCCAAAAAAGGATCAGATTACTGGGAAAGCCAAGGGGGCGGAGAAGGAGCTGATGGTGAAATCAAAAAGGGCCGTGACTGATGAAGAAGCCCATGAATTCTTAAAGTTTATTCGCCAGAGCGAATATCAAGTGCTTGACCAACTGACCCATACTCCTGCAAAAATCTCTCTGTTATCATTGTTGATGAGCTCCGAGCTACATCGGAAGACGTTGATGAAGATCTTGAATGAGGCCCATGTCAGTCATGACATTCCCGTCGATAAGTTTCAGGGAATAGTGGGGCATATTATTGTAGACAACTATCTGACCTTTACTGACGATGAAATACCGACAGAGGGAATGGGGTGTAACATCCCAGATTTTTAAATAAAATAAATTTATTGGATGATGATAATTGATTATTTATGGTCAAATAATTATGGGAGATGTCGCTGGACATTAGAGGTGAATTATCGGTAAATTAAGATTTACTAGAACCGGGTGGATTAACAGATGATATGGGACCCACTTGGTCAAATCAAATAATTGACGGGTCTAGAATGTTTGGAAAATTATTATGGTTGATATGGTGTATTTGGAATAATTTTTAGTATTAAGGGACTAATTAATTGGACTCGATGTATGTTAATAACCGGGGAAAATACGAACCAAATGGGATTAAAAAGAAAATGTGAAATCCTTCCTTCTCTTCTTTTCTTAACTGTGTGAAGTCTTATACACTTTATACCCTCCTTTACACAATGGACAAAATAAATATGGACCAATGGTAAAAGTAGATGGTGGCATTGCTTTATCTTTTGGGTAATGACCAATTTTGGTCACCTTTTTCCTCTCTCTCTTTCTCTTATTTTCGGCAGCCATCTTTCTGCCCATTCACTCTTTATTTTCGTCTTCTTTGTCTTCTCTTCATCCTAAAAACCACCCACCTCTATTCTTCTTCTTTCTCTTGCCAAAAACGAAAGCTAAGTTTGGGAATGTGAGGCATCAATGGAGCTTGGGAGCTTATGGGATCATCTCCTCCCTCTTCCTCACTTCATTTTCGTTTTGGTGGAGCTTAAGCTTGAGGTAAAGATCTTTCACCTCTATCTTGTTTTATTTATGGTTTTGGGGTTGTTGAGTTGAAGATGGTGTTAGAAACCTTGCATGTGGGTGGAAATGGAAACCCTAGGCTTGAATGTTTGGAAAGGAAACCTTAAGTATTAATAATTTGGAGATTTTTGATCCACTTGATGATTTTGATGATTATGGATGTCTATGAATGAAGTATATGAGAGGAATGGATTTTTAGAATCATTAAGATTGATTAATGAGGTTGTTGATATTTGCATGTGAGTAGATATGATGACTTGAGAAATAAATCTTGAGAATAGGAAAATGATAGGCAATGTTGAGTGATGTTATTGGTGATGACAATAATGGTGGATAACCATTAATAATGGATACTTGACTTGATGAAGTCTTAGGCCATGATAAATGCCATAAGGGTTTATTAATTAGTGATGGCTTAAGAAAATCCATGGTGACTTAAGTTGAAATTGGATGCCTTGTGATGGCTTATTAATTTCATGTACATATGTGTGTTGTTGATAGGATTATATTCCAGACGATGATACATAATAATCAAAGCAATTGGAGCGTTGGAATTGCGGTTCTTCTCTCGAGGTAGGAGAGGAGTTTGCATTTCAAATCGCATGAGTGAATTAATTGTTAATTATGTCTATATGGAACTCATACAATGCCTTGCCATGAATTTCTTGTATGATTAATTTGATGAAGTGATGAATGATGGCTTGGCTTATGTTGATTGTTATGAAAAATTGATGTACTTGTATGATGATAAAGATATATGTTTGATGGTCCCTTGGTTGGACACAAATTAGATGAGTATGAAAATCTGTAAATAAATGAACTACATAAAATGTAAAGAATTGTTTGAAGTGGTTATGTGGAAAGGTGAATGAGGGAGTGATGTGGGTTATTGTTGAAACCTTCTCTCGGAAAAATTAAATAAGTAAAGGTGATTGATAAGCTGGAATGAGTATTTCCGACTATGAATGCTTAGAGCGAGTTTTAGATGTCCCATGTGGCGTGTATGAAGTATTGGTTGTGATTAAGTTGGCTTAAAATGAGAATTTCCTGCGTCAGGTTGTGAGAATTGTTAATTCTGTGTAAGACCTGATAGTCTCGCTCAAGCGCGGTGGGATCTCGCCCAGGCGAGAGTCCCCTGCTTCAGTGAATTAGCTACTGGAGTAAATTCGCCCAGGCGAATTAAGCTTCACCCGAGCGAGGGCGAAGGAATTAGCCACTGGTCTGATTTCACTCAAGCGAATGGCCAGTTCGCTCAAGCGAGAATGTTAGTAGATCAGGGATTTAGCTACTGGACGAAATCTGCCCAAGCGAAGAGTCTTGAGGGATGGCATTCGCCCAGGCGAGACAAGTAAATGGTGATTGGGTAAGTTTCTGAACAAACTTTGTCTAAGTGGGAGTTTTGGAAATGAATTAAGAGGTGGTGGAATTTCCGGGTGAATTCTGAGTGACTCATATCTGAGTCATGACCTTCCGAGTGAGGAAGTGGACATAATCCGAGTAGAAGGCTCATGAATGTGATGATCTGGGCAGTGGAGTCCCGAATAGGGAATTTCCGAGTCCAGTGTAACCTGTCCTGAGTGGAGTGCCTTCTAATGTGAAATTCCGAGTGAGGCTATAGCCATTGGGCCTTTTCCGAATGGTGAAGGCTTAAGAGGACTCCGAGAGAAATGTATTCTGAGAGAAATCCATTTTTATACACTTATTCCGAGTGGGATCTTAGCGAGAGAATTCCCCGAGTAATGATAGGTCTAATTATTCCCGAGTGGAAAATCCCGATTGAACCTCTCCTGCGGGGAGGGTGATTGTGATGGTTCTAATTGAGGTATCTTAAGGGTTCTTTTCTAAGTGAATAAAGATATATAATCCGAGTGGACAAGACTTAAATAGGCCCAAGTGTGACAGCTTAGTGAATTCCTCCGAGTGATGAGAGGTCAGAGTAATTCCGAATGGAACTTGATGGTGGAGTCCGAGTGTGAAATTCTAAGTGTGCACCTATGGGAATATACTGTGTCTGTCCAGAGGTATTCTGGAATAGCTTCTCCCGAGTGAAGGCTGAGTGCTAGGAGACCTAGCCCGAGAGAAAGAAAAAGGAGTTATTTTACAGATAATCTCGCCGAGTGAAACTGAGTAGGAGATAAGTCATTTTTGAGATGATTATGCCGAGTGGAAACTGGGTGAAAGATGGGTCAGCTTTGTATTAAGTTTACCGAGTGAAAGACTGATTGAGATGACTCGGTATTGGAATGAAATTGCAGAGTGAAAGATTGATTGAGAGATGACTCGGATTTGAAATTAATTGGCTGAGTGAATAATGGGTCGGTCAGAATTATCTTGCTGAGTGGAAAACCTGAGTGCTTTAAGCCGATTTCAAGGAGATCCTGCTGAGTGAAAACCCGTGTTGGGAGTCGGTTTTGATTGATTTTACCGAGTGGACAACTGAGTGTGATAGGTCGGTTTTAAATTAATTTGCCGAGTGAAGGACCGAACGAGAGGGATCGGTTCTAGAATAGGTTTACCGAGTAAAAACCGAGTGTTGGTAAGAATGACCTCTGGTCGGATTTCGCTTAAGCGAGCTGGTGCTTCGCTCAAGCGAGTGTTAAAGGAATTGGTTACTGGATGTATTTTGCCTACGCGGAGGGGGATCGCCTAAGCGAACCTGACCTGTCTCGCTCAAGCGGAAGTGAATCTCGCTTGAGCGAGTTTCCACCAGTATGGGTTTTACTCGATATTACTAGTGGCAGGCTCATATTTGACCCTTCTTTTTGGCATGACGAGGTAAAGCTGAGACAAATCAGGGGATGTATGAGAGGTAATGTGTTAATGATAAAACATGGTGGTGATTAAGGTTGATTGGGTACATGGGAATTAAATAATTATGTATTTACCACCTGTATTAAAATAATGCATTATGATATATTTGCCACCTGAAATTGAATGATAAGAGGATGATAATGAGATTATGATGGTAGGATTATGAAATATATCCTAGAGCAAATTTGAAATTAAAGGAAGGATAATTAAATGACATTAAACAACGATTGATGATGATGTTGAACACTCTCTTGCACAAAGAGGTGTATATTTATATTGATGAATTGTTGTGTACCATTATGTGTGATACAAGCATGGTCTTGTATGTGTGGTATGAAATATGAAATTCAAAATATGGTGAATGCTGTAACATCCCGATTTAAAAATTAACTACCGAATGAGTTAAGATTAATTGTAGATTAGAGAACTAATGGTTAATTAATTAATGTTAGTGGCCAGCGGTAAGGACGCATGTGCCCCTGGAGTATATAAGAGTTTTGGCTCTTTTCTTCTCCACTCACTTCCTCATTCGCGTCATTCCACTTACCAAAGGTCAAGAGAGAGCTGAGAGCTTTTCTTCAAAGGAAAATAGAGACACTGTCTCATCCTCTTTTCCTACCCACTCCCCTTTTCGTTCTCTTCATCTTCCTTTTCATTTCCTTCTTCCACTCAACACTGAGTAGAACCAAGGGGAACAGCGTAGTGGCAGAGGAAACAACATGGTGTTGTGTCCTGGAGGTTGGATCCTCCTCTGTTCTTCTTATTCTTCTCGTCTTTTTCCATCTGATGGGGCTGCATGAGTCCCGGTGTGGATGTTAGCAGCGTGGGGTGTCTCAGTTTGTGGGAAATGACCCACTGAATTGAAAAGCTAAGGGCATTTCTTCGAAGGATGCAGAGACACTATTATGTTCTCTTCTCCTGTCCTCCTTCTTTTCCTCATTGAGCCAAAGAGGGTAAGAGTGTGCATTCCCTTTGCATGCAACCAGTCTTCTTCCCTACTGTTCCTCGTCTCCTTCCTCGTCGTCTTCTCCTTCACCCAACTCAGCGATGTTGGGATGTCTTAGGACTGGAACCCTCCATTGTTGGCAAGATCAGATTGTTCATGGGTGTGGAAACAGCTTTGGATTCTCCATGCTGAGTGCGGAGTCCAGCGTCTAAACCCAGAGGTCGTGTGAGTTGGAGGGAGTGGTCGAAGGATGATTGGTCGGCACTGTTAGCTCAAGGAGCTCCTGGAATCTCCATTCCAGGTAGGGGGTATCTTATATCTTAAATGCATGGGTTATGGACGGGTTCCGGGTGTTAATGGCTTGCTGATTCTGTGTCTAATTCTATGTTTTATTTGCATGAAGAGTATAGGATACCCGGATGCATGATGATTAGGAATAAAGTGTTGCATGTTTAGTTCCGTCCATGAAATGCATATTGATAGCCTCGAGAATATTGAATGGTTGCATGAAACGAATGTGTTGAAGTGTTGTTGATGATTACCGTGTGACTTATGTGGCATGCTGGTTATTATGAGTTTGAAATTCTGATTGCATATGAGAAAATATGGATTTAGTAAGTCTGATGATGTGTGTGAACACCTATTTCAATCAGATTGATATCCACAAGTGAAAAGAATTCAAAAGAAAATAAAAATAAAAATAAAAATCTCTGACTCGAAAATGATCATTTCCGAGTGAAAGGACTCGGAATGATCATTTCCGAGTAAAGAGTCTCCGAGTGAGACGTAGCAGGGTGTTATTCCAATAGGCTTTAAGAAATTTCTAAAAAGGAAGAAAAGGATTCAAGAAAAGACATAGGGAAGGGCATTCTGAGAGAAGTTTCCAAATTCTGAGTGGAAAGAAGGCCAATTCCGAGTGAAATTCCAAATTCTGAGTGGAAAGAAGGCCAATTCCGAGTCAGATTACCAAATTCCAATTTCTGAGTGGCAAAAAGGCCGGATCCGAGTGAAAATTGCCAAGTTTCCAAGTTCTAAGTGAGAAGCCAGTCGGAGCTGAATGCCAAATTCTGAGTGAGACGCCAGTTGGATTTTTGAGTGAAGAAAGAGTCTACTGAATGACTCCCAAGCAAATCCGAACAAGTTTTTCCGAGTGATTAAATTCCCTTCACGTTGTCGAGTGAAACATTTTAGGAGGTGCCGAGTGAGTACTCTCTTTAGTCAGCACCGAGCCACTCTTTCAGTCAGCACCGAGTGAACCCTCTTCAGTCAGTTCCGAGTCATTTTCTTTTCAGTCAGCACCGACTGGAGAATCTCCAGTCAGCACCGAGTGAAGACCCTTCAGTCAGCACCGAGTGAAGAATCTCCAGTCAGCACCGAATGAAGAATCTTCAGTTGGTACCGAGTAATGCCTCTTCAGTCAGCACCGAGTGAACCCTCTTCAGTCAATTCCGAGTCATTTTCTTTTCAGTCAGCACCGAGTGGAGAATCTTCAGTCAGCACCGAGCCATTCTTTCAGTCAGCACCGAGTGAAGAATCTCCAGTCAGCACCGAATGAAGAGTCTTCAGTCATAACCGAGTGATGCCAAGTTGGCATACATAGCTAATGGAATCTTGAAGGATTTTCCCTCAATGTTGAAGCAGGCCGAAGGCATGGTCAATCCTTTATCCACCCCAAAAGAGATATCATCATTTGAGAATTATTGCCAGGAATGACTTTGTAAAATGAGGCCATGATTGCTCGGGCCAGGGATGGTTAAAATGTTGTAATAAAAACTTTTAAGTAATATTGTACCTCTACAGAAGAATGGAATGATGAATTAATCTGCTTTCATAATTGTTTCATGTTAATTTCCACTTTACTACTTTACCTAGTACTTTTGAACGGGATGTTCTGAGGAACGGTCGGAGAATACGCGCTAAATTCAGAATCGTATCCTGCATAACATCATTTGTTTCTCTTTTCCTTTTTTCTTTATCTGTTTACTTTTATTTTCCTAACAAAATATAGTGGTTTCCAGACATAACGGGTAGGCATCCTTACGCGACTAGGCTCAATACAAAACTCATGGCTGAAATGGAACAAGAAAATGAGAGCTTGAGACCCGAAGTCAATCAGTTGAAAGAACAAATGGCTGAAATGGCCAAGCTTCTTGAAAGGAGAGTCACAGAAGGGGATTCTTCAGCAGGTGTTGAAAATGCCAGACAACGACCATCCACTCCCCAACATACTCAGGGTCTTGCTGGAGGGCCAAGCTCAAACCCTGCTGCGCCTCCCCTAACTATTCACATTAGGAAATCAAACCCTGTAGACACCCAGCAACCTATTTACATAGATGAGGAAGGTAATGCCATACTCTTTCCCCCATATGGATTGCCACCTGGCTATTTCCCACCACTTCAAGAAGAGCCTGATTATCAGGAAACAATCCTTCATACGGCTCAACCAAACGCTCTACCCGTCCTGGATCCTCAAACGATTCCGATCCATACACAAGCCGCGCAACCACAAGCTACCCAAGCAACAACCAAACCCCACATCTCAATGCCTAATGCAAACCCGGCACATGTCAACCAACCAATTAGGGGTACTAGTCATCATGTTGCTGCAGGTCCAAGCGCTGCTGTTGCTACCCAGGAGGGAAGGTTAGAGTTCCTGGAAAGGCGTTTAAAAGAAATGGAAAGAACGAATCGGTTTGGAATGGGCAGTGCTGCATAACTCTGTCTGATTCCGAATGTTGTCATTCCTTCCAAATTCAAAATGCCTGAATTTGATAAGTATCGAGGGCTAACTTGTCCAAAGAACCATTTTACCATGTACTGCCGGAAGATGGCCTCTCATGCTTCCAATGACCCTCTGCTCATTCATTGTTTCCAGGATAGTTTGGCGGGAGCACCTTTGACCTGGTACAATCACCTTGAACGATCTCGTATACGCTGTTGGGAAGATCTGGAAGATGCTTTCATGTAACAGTACAAGTATAATCTGGATATGGCGCCAGAGAGAGTACAATCGCAAAACATGACCAAGAAAGATAACGAGACGTTTAAAGAATACGCCCAACGGTGGCGAGAAGTAGCAGCGCAGGTTGACCCACCTCTATCAGAGAAGGAGGTAATTTCCATATTTATTGATACACTCCAGTCACCTTTCTACGATAAGATGATTGGAAGCATTTCCTCCCATTTCTCCGACATCGTCACCATCAGAGAGAGAATAGAGAATGGCCTGCGAACTGGGAAGATTACTCGAAGCCCACCTGGGGTTGGTGCAGCAAGAAAACCTTCATTTAGAGAAGGTAAGAAAAGAGAGGGAGAGACTAACTTGGTCTCTCACAACCAAAGAAGGAACTAGCTCAGACCACCTACTCCCATCACCTTTCTGTCAACTTATCATAACGCACCACACCCATATGTGGCTGCAATTCCAAATTTGAACCCACCACATTTCCGACCACCTGTCATGCGACCACCTGCACCACCACAAGCACCATATCAACCACCACAAATGAACCCACCGAATCCAAATATGAGGAGGCAGAATAATGACCGCACTCAAGTGCAATTTGATCCAATTCCCATGACCTATACTGAGCTTCTCCCCCATCTTATTGAAAATACACTGGTAGCACCTTGCCCTCTAAAACCACTTCAGCCACCTTATCCTAGAGGGTATAACCCAAATGCTCGGTGCGATTACCACGCCGGTGCACCAGGACATTCCACTGAGAACTGCCTGGCACTGAAATTTAAGGTAAGGGATTTAATCAGAGCTGATTGGATAAGCTTCAAAGAGGGAAGCCCGAATATGACCACCAATCCTCTGCCTAACCATGGGAGGCCAGGTGTTAACGCTGTGGAAAGAGATGAGGAATGTATTTCCAAGGTTGAGGACATCCAAATGCCATTGGAAATGATTCACTCCCATATGCTTAAGATGGGATTGATAGAAGGATCATGGGATGAAGAGTGCAATGACCTCGAGTCCGCAAAGCGAAGAGACTTCCAAAAAACCCTTCAGGGACTTATAGACAGTCATGTCATAGAAGTTTACCGACATTGTGAAGGCAAAATAAATATGATACAAGAGCAAAGCCGAGTTCGAGCCCCAAAGCCTCTAGTCATATTTTACAACAAAAGTGCACCTGTGGCTTCGACTCCTGCTAAGACTGTCATCACGATGAACACACCAACCCTGTTCCCTTACAAGGATTCACGAGCTGTGCCGTGGAAGTATGGCACTGATGTGGTTGTTACTAGTTCTGAGGTAGTTGAGCCTACACCATCATCCCCTGTCATGAATATTGCTGGAATTGGGGGTGTCACCTGAAGTAGAAGAGTATATGCTCCCCCAGAACCAAAACTTGACAAAGCTACAGGGGATGTTAGACCTGGGAAGGGAGAATCCTATGGTGAGGTAAAGAAGGCCGTAACTGAAGAGGAAGCCCAAGAGTTTCTAAGATTCATTCATCATAGTGACTACCAGGTGTTGGACCAACTGAACCACACCCCGAAAAAAATTTCTCTGTTGTCCTTGCTAATGAGTTCCGAACCACACCAGAACACACTGATGAAGGTTTTGAGTGACGCACATGTAAAACATGATTTGCTAGTAGATAAGTTCGAAGGCATGTGGGACACATTGTGGCCAACAACTATCTAACTTTTACGGATGATGAGACACCGGTAGAAGGAAGAGGGCACAATAAAGCCCTTCATATCTCTGTAAAATGCCAAGATCATATCATGGCGAAGGTGCTTGTTGACAATGGGTCATCCCTGAATGTAATGCCAAAATCTACGTTGGCAAAGTTTCCTTTTGATGGGCCCATATGAGACGTAGTTCCATGGTAGTCCAGGCTTTTGACGGAACTCACCGAGAAGTTATGGGAGAAATTGAACTGCCTATACAAGTTGGGCCATGCACCTTTCAAATCCTTTTTTAAGTCATGGATATTACGCCCGCTTACAGTTGTTTGCTGGGACGACTGTGGATCCATTCGGCTGGGGTAGTCCCTTCCACTCTGCACCAGAAGTTGAAATTCATCATTGACAACAAGTTGGTGATTGTCTCTGGAGAAGAGGACTTGTTGGTCAGCAAACCTGCCAACACCCCATATATTGAAGCAACCGAGGAAGCCCTCGAAACCTCGTTTCAAGCTTTAGAGGTGTCCGATGCAACAAGCATTACAAAGACGTCTTTCCCAAACTTGCCTCTGATGGTTACAAAGACAATGTTGAGAGAAGGATACAAGCTGGGAAAAGGGCTAGGACGAGAATTGGAAGGAAGGACCCAACCTATATGCCTTCCAAAGAACAAGGATAGATACGGTCTGGGGTACAAGCCTACAGTAGCTGACAGAAAAAGGATAGGAGAAGAAAGAAGGGAGAGAAGGATTGCTCGCCTTACCGGTCAAGAGTTCGACACTGCTAGAATCCCTATCTGTGACCTCTATCAAAGCTTCAGGAGCACCGGGATTATATATCCGGGTCAGGTGGCTATGGTTGGAGACGAACCCAGCTATGATGTGGAATTGGTGCATTCTTGCTTACCCGGTCAAGAACTGGACAACTGGGAAATCATGGAGTTCCCCATAACTATCAACCCTCAGTCAAAGTAATTGTTGTTGTTTTCAAAACTTGTCCATCCCTTTGCTATGCCTAAGGCTTTGGGATCCATTTTGTAATAAAGACAAAAAACTTGTTTGTTTGTTAAATTAAATGAACGTAATCCAATTTCATACCTTATCTTTGTTCAATCTCTTTCTTTTAAACCTTCCATTTTCTTGTCTTTCTTTGTTTTCATTCATTATAATATAACACCAAATGCAGATCTGAAAGCGATTCTTCTGAGAGTAATGAGAACTCGGTTCTATTTCATGACTCTAATAATCCGAATAATTACGCCTATGAAGAGAATGAGGAGGACTTTGAACCTTCACCCGAATTGACGAGATTAATGGAACAGGAAGATAAGGAAATCCAGCCTTATCAGGAAAAGATTGAGACCATTAACCTGGGAGATGAAGGGAAAATAAAGAAGTCAAGATAGGCACCCTCTTGAGCGAACAACGACAGAGTGAATTGATTGAACTACTCAGGGAATTTCGAGACATTTTTGCCTGGTCATATCAAGATATGCCGGGTCTGGATAATAACATTGTGGAACACAAGTTGCCTTTAAAGCCGGAATATCCACCGATCAAGCAAAAGTTGCGACGAATAAAACCAGAAATGCTTCTTAAGATCAAAGAAAAAGTCAAGAAACAATTCGATGCTGGTTTCTTAGTCGTAGCTAAGTATCCGCAATGGGTAGCCAACATAGTTCATGTTCCAAAGAAAGATGGGAAAGTAAGGATGTATGTGGACTACCGAGTGAAGTTGCATATGTAAGTATGCAAAGTAGTTTTGATGAATGACAAAGTATTCATGATGATGATGGAATGGCAAAGGTTCAGAAACAAGAAGGTTCAAGCACAAAGACAATGGCCAAGAATAAAAAGATGAAGATGCCTCACAAAGAGTTAAAGAAACATGAGCTATGGAAGACAAGGTTGATGACATGAACTAAATCATGAAGAACAAGCTCATAAGTTGAAGAAGAATCAAGGAAACAAGCATGAGGATCAAAGGAATAAGCCATGGGTCAATACATATCAAGAACATATCAAAAACCTTGTAGAATTGTATCAGGTACATGTACTAATCGATTACCACAATGGAATAATCGATTACCATAACTCTGTTTATAGTACAATCGATTACAATAAGAAGGACAATCAATTACATAGGTTCTGGAATGAACATAATCAATTACAGATAAAAGGCTAATCGATTACCAGTTGAAAGTTTGAAGACTGAGCATCAGGTATTCACCATAATCGATTACCAAGTCAAGCATAATCGATTACGTAAGTTCTGTTTTGTCCCTAATCGATTACATGAAGTCCTAATCGATTACCATGCTGCGAGACACAAATTAAGAGCATCAGGTATCAATCATAATTGATTACAAGGCAAGGAATAATCGATTAGAATGGTTCTGTTTCATAGCTAATCGATTACAGTAGAAATGCTAATCGATTATCTGCTGCATAATACTGAAGATTTCAAAAGCTAATCGATTATAGCTCGAAGGCTAATCGATTACCATAGTGTCAGAACGTGGGAAAATGCTTTTAAGTGGAACTCCAGCTCATTTCTTCATTCCCACTTTATGCCCATGCTAAGGTATCTGTTGGAGACAATGTGTAACGGCTGGAAACCCTAAAAATGGCTATAAATGAAGCATGGATTCAAGTAAGAAAAAAGCAACAAGAGGGTAGACCAAGGCACAACACAAGGCAACAAACATTTCTCTTCTTAAGGTCTTCTAACTAAATTTCTCTTGTATATTCTGCAACTCTTGATTCTAAACTTGCATATTGCTTAAGAGTTGTTAGATTGTGAGTTTCAATTTGCATATCCTCTCTTGTAGAGAGTTAGAATTTGTGAGAGCTTTCATTTGTGTATCTACTCTATTGAGAGAGTGTATTGATTGTAAACACAACACCAAACACAAGGTATTCACTCTAGGTTGAGTGGTTGTTCACTCTAGGTTGAGTGGTCACAAAGGTTGGGGTTCAACCTTTGGGTATTGAGAGATTGTGAGATTGGGTGGGTTGCCCTTTGCTTGTGAGGATTAAGTTCTTGAGTGTGGGACACTAGGAAGCTGCAATTGCTCAAAGCTTGTATCTCAAATCTTCAATAGTGGAATCCTTCAAGTGGGTTGCTTGAAGGCGAGACGTACACCAGGTTGGTGGAACTCGTTAAATTTGGTTTGCATTTCTCTCTACCTTGAAATCTTTATACAACTGCGCATATAAACTGTTTGTTGAAATGCATGAGCTGAATGTTTGAATCAAAGTTGTTGTTCAAGTAGAATACTTAACTCTGCATGCCAAGTGTTTGACAATTTGCTTGAATCAATATTTGATGAAGTTCTTGAAGGTTGGAAATTGCTATAACTTGCCAAATATCTAGAACTTTGCTTCCTATCAACTCTTAGGTTATACTTGCTTAATTAATATCATCTATCTTATACTCACAAGCTGTGTGATAGATTGAATGAGTTGAATCTTCATAGGAAACATCATATCATTTCTTAAATAAATCTGTGCACTCTAACTGTTTGATAAATTGTTTAAACCAATAACTTGCTTGTTTATCACACTTTAAGCCTTATATTGTCATTACACATCAAGTGTTTCATAGTGTGATATGTGCATAAAAGTTGTTGTCTCTTCATCATTGCATCATTTGTATATTACTGATAAGTGTTGATTAAGCATTGATTTCATAACTCATTTGAACCAATTTTGTAAAGACTTTAAGCTAAATTAAGGAATTATTGAAGGAAGTGAGCATGAATCTTTTAAGCATTGTATAAAAAGAACTGTTTTGTTAAAGCTCTTGGAAAGTTGCAGGAAAGACAAAGTAAGCAAGCTTGAGCATGAAAGTTGGAGAACATAAGCACCTCTCACGCTTAAGCGTGAATACTAGACGCTTAAGCGAGGATTAAGCATGGCAAGCATGACTTAAAGAAGACAAAGAGGCATCAGGACCCCTCTCACGCTCAAGCGTGGGATGAGCCGCTTGAGCGTGAGCTCGAGAGCGCCCAAGCGAGGATTAAGCGTGAGCGTGAGCGTGACCCTGCACATGAAGCACGCTTGAGCGTGACCAAATGAAGCTTGAGCGTGACCATGCACATGAAGAGCGCTTGAGCGTGTGCTTTACATGCTTGAGCGTAACTAATGGATGACAAAACCTCACTTGAGCGTAGCTGAGAAGAAGTAAGCATGAGCAACGTGAGGAAGGCCATGCTTGAGCGTGGTTAATTTAGCTTGAGCGAGAGACCATCAAACAGCATCAGAACCCTTCACGCTTGAGCGTGACCACCAAGCTCAAGCGTGACTCCTGCAGTATGGGATTTTCCAATTTTATATTCACCAATGATGCGATGCCAACTCACCCAACTTCTTGTGTTTCTGCAAGTCTCTGAAAGATGCTGCATGGGTTCTACGCAAGTGGGAAAGGGAAGCTGAACCTTGACTCCTATAAATCAAGCTGCAAACAACATATCCAGCATCTCATCCCCTGTATTTCAAATCTTTTCCATTATTTTCTGTATGCATTCTTTTGATAGTGAAAATGCAAAGCATGAGTAACTAATCTCTCTTATGGGATTGGCTGTAATCCATTCAACACTGAAGTAATGCTGTTGTAAGTTTTTGTTTAGTAATGAGATTTGATAAGTTTCTGTATTTCCTTCTGCGTTTAATGCCTGAAAGTACTTGATCACTATTTTCTTGTTTTAAGTTTTCTCAAGTATGCTGGGAAGTGACTTTTGAAAGCAGATCTGAAAGAAATACTTGTTGTGAGTAGGTAGCCAGGGATGGCGTCTAACGCAACAAACGTCAAAACAATCGATCGATAATGCTGGGATGATTTCAAAGTGACTGAGGGATCAGCGGTTTGACGTCATTCTTATGAATTTTGTAGTTGAGGGATCAATACAAATGACTTTGATTGTGACGTAGAAATTATCTTTTTGATTTACTTATATAAAAACTTATGCAGCTTACAGAAGGTGAAGATGTGATGAAGCCAATCCCTGTTTTACAAAACTGATTTTTTCAACACCATTTACTGTTATCTTTTGCAATTTTTACTCTCTGTTGTTTACTGTCTCCTTAATCAATATCATTTACAACAAAACAAAAACCAAACCATTCTGCCAAATCAATTCAAGACTAAGATTTTCATTCTCACACCTCCTCATAGGAACGACATCTATACTGTACTACAACCTCTGTGTTTAAACTTGGCACATCCATTCCATTGAGTTCATATTATACAAACTTGATTCTCTTTCAGTGAACTCTTCATTCCAAATATCTCAGAAACATAACCTTATCAAGTTTTGGCGCCGCAGCCGGGGAGGTGATTTAAGTTTGAATATTTTAGCATTGAATTGACAAGACAGTGTAAATAAATTTGTTTGCAATTTGTTTTTTATTTTTTTTTAGTAACCTTGCTACTTTGAGTTCTTGATTTATGATCTTGAGAGGACAGGGTACAAAAGAACAACTTGCATTTGATCCTGAGATAGACAGGTTCCTCAAGAAAATGAAGAAAGCCAAGCAGAACTTCCACGTAGGATAAACTTCCTCTCATACAATGGATGACAACAGCAATAATCAAAACCCACCAAGAAGAACACTTGGAGATTACACATTGCAACAAGGACCTAGACACTACTCAAGCATTGCTATACCAAATACAATCAGGGCTATAGAAATGAAACCAGCTTTCCTTAGTTTAATTAGTTCCCATCAATTCCATGGAATGTCCAGTAAAGATCCTTACACTCACTTGGCCACATTCTATGAATTAGTAGGAACAATGGGCTTTGAACAGGAAGTAATTGAGGCAGCATATCTAAGATTGTTTCCTTTTTCTCTTGCAAGAAAAGCTAAAGAATGGCTCCAGTCCCACCCAAATCAAAGCCTGAACAGCTGGGAGACAGTGGAGGAAAAATTCCTACACAGATTCTTCCCACCATCCAGATTTATCAAGGCTAAATCAGATATCACAACATTTAAACAAAGCCATGATGAACCCTTTTGTGAAGCATGGGAACGCTTTAAATCACTGCTCAGAAAATGCCCAAACCATGGACTTGAAGATATTGCACAACTTAATATTTTTTACAGTGGTTTAAGGGCTGACACTAAAATGATTTTAGATGCAGCAGCAGGAGGAACAATGATGACAGTGGATGCTGACCAAGCCACAAGGATAATAGAAGCTTTATCCTCAACAGACTACCAAGCTCAACACGATCGTCAGCAAGTTCAAGGGAAAGGAATCCTTGACTTAAACACCACAGATGCCATTTTAGCACAGAACAAAATTCTAACCCAACAATTAGAAGCATTGACCAAAAAGATATCCAATCTTCCTCAATAGTTACATGCAGTACAATCATCACAACCAGGGCAACAACAAATGCCTGTAACATGTAACTTTTGTGAAGGAGATCATCTCAATGAGAACTGTGGCTCACAAGAAGCAACTGTATACTTCATGAACAACCAAGGAAGGTCTGGTAATTTCAATTCAAATTTTTCTAACCAACCATTTCAGGGATGGAGAAGTAACCAAAACCAAGGCCAAGGATGGAAGCAAGAGCCCAGCTCTTCTAAACCATATCAAAATAATGGTCCTTCTTTGGTGGAGAGAACTTCTAGATTAGAGGAAACCTTGGAAAAATTTATGCAAACTTCTTTAGCAAGTCAAAAGAACAATGAGGCATCACTTAGGAACTTGGAAACACAATTGGGACAACTAGCCCGACAACTTGCTGAGAAACAGAAGCCTCAGTATGGAGCAAACACTAAAATAAATCCAATAGAGCATTGCAAGGCTGTGACCACACTGACTGAGGAAATAACTGAGGAGGAAGATGGACATGATGCTATCACACCTGAAGCAGTACCTTATAACACCAAAGATCCAGGGAGTTTTTCTATTCCCGTTACTATTGGAAATCTTTCAAAAAGTAAAGCTTTATTAGATCTTGGTGCTAGTGTAAATTTTATGCCATTATCCACACTTAAAAGTATAGGGGATTTTTCAGTAAAGCCAACAAACATGACTTTAAAAATGGCAGATCAATCAATAAAAACCCCTTATGGTATTGCTGAAAATATTGAGGTCAAAGTTGATAAATTTGAATTTCATGAGAACTTTGTTGTCATAGATATGGAGGAAGATTCTGAAGTCCCTCTAATACTGGGGAGACCATTCTTGAAAGCAGCCAAAGTCATCATAAATGTGGATGACAGAAAAGTAAAAATTTGAGTGCAAAAAGAAGAAGCTGATTTTGCTATTGAAGGTGCACTTGAAAAACAGAATGGAAGAAAGCCAAGGCCTGACTTAGGCAAGGAGGTGGAAAAACTCAATACTCTTATCCACCAACTCCATGACCCAACTTGAAAAAAATCAGGCGTCAAGCTAATGACGTTAAACAAGCGCTTATTGGGAGGCAACCCAATCTTTTATGTTTTCTTTTCATCATGTTGATTTTACCTTAAGTATATTTTATCATAAGATTGAATTTTTCTTTTATTTTTCAGGCAGCTCATCAAATTCATCCCACTCATTATCCGAAAGCAAGTTTGCAACCCACATTGTTTAGCCTGGGGACAGGCCTTCTTTCTTAGGAGGGGTGAGACTTCATAGGCTGGACCAGGACCCTCCTCAAAAGGGCCTTCAGTAAGGGAACAGGAGACAGAGGATGACTCTTCTGAGGATGAGTGATGAGTTTACTGCTTTAGTTTTTAATTGCTTTAGTTTACTTTGAGTTGGTTTTCTTACTACAGCATATTTTGAAATTTTTTAAATTTTCATGCTTTTGGTTGATTGTTTTGATGCAAAGTCACATGCTTAACACATAAAAAAAAAAGTTTTGAAAAACCCAACCAGGATTTACAATTTTTGTTTCAAGAAAAGATTCTAAGTTAGCAATTATTTTGAGGCAATAACATTAGTTTTGAGAAGGAAAATTAACTGATTTAAGACCATGAAAATGAAGGAAATGAACCATTAAAATTTGTTTGCATGCTTGAAACCCTTTTTGAATATGGAAGTATGCCTTATAAACCGGTGAGAAGGGAGAAATTTAAACACTGAGAGTCTCATTAGAATTTGCCAAGTTTGCATTGCCTAATTTTCTGATTAATAATTTTTTCATAAGAAATTAAGCAAGGAAAGGATAAAGGCAATTTTGCAAATAAAATATCCCAGAGCCAAAAAGCTACCCTAAAGTATGCCCTATTCCTTGGTAGCCCACTTTTGAGCAAAAATTTTATTCTATAAAAACACCCTAACCCAAGCATGAGAAATAAAAATCCTACCTTATCAGCATGCTTAAATTTGATAAGAGCATAAAATAGGTTTGACCAAAAGAGTCATGAAAGAAACAGAGGCAGAAAAAGAAAATGCTAAAAACAGTAAGTTCTCTAGAGATTCAAACAGAATTAGAGAACTAGAAAAAGAAAAAGAAAGAATTCTGTAGCTCAAAAAGGAAGAAACCTCATAAACTTTGAAAAGTTTCATAATTTATGCTCTTCCTTATGCATGCATTTTGAACTCACAGAAAAACCAAGAATTCTTGTTTAGCCCTGCCTCATTACAACCTTAAAAGACCTTTTTGATCCTTGCTGCTCTTATGATTTTATTTTGATTGGAAATGACTGGCAATGTTAATTAGGCAGTTCTTATGATGAATGTACGACACACCTGGTGAGAAATAATGAGAGTTCCTTATTCTTAATTGGTTACTTGCCTTGTGAAAAATTGAGTGGTGCATTGTAATTCAAAGGATTGGTATTAAGGATGTTATTTGCCTTAAGTTAAATTGAGATTATTGTCTTTCAAAATTTTGTCTGCAACTGAATCTGATCTTATTGAATGCTTGAATTCCCTTTAAAAACTTCTTTTGCTTGAGGGCAAGCAAAAATCTAGGTTGGGGAGAGTTTGATAAGTGTTGATTAAGCATTGATTTCATAACTCATTTGAACCAATTTTGTAAAGACTTTTAGCTAAATTAAGGAATTATTGAAGGAAGTGAGCATGAATCTTTTAAGTATTGTATAAAAAGAACTGTTTTGTTAAAGCTCTTGGAAAGTTGCAGGAAAGACAAAGTAAGCAAGCTTGAGCATGAAAGTTGGAGAACATAAGCACCTCTCACGCTTAAGCGTGAATACTAGACGCTTAAGCGAGGATTAAGCATGGCAAGCATGACTTAAAGAAGACAAAGAGGCATCAGGACCCCTCTCACGCTCAAGCGTGGGATGAGCCGCTTGAGCATGAGCTCGAGAGCGCCCAAGCGAGGATTAAGCGTGAGCGTGAGCGTGACCCTGCACATGAAGCACGCTTGAGCGTGACCAAATGAAGCTTGAGCATGACCATGCACATGAAGAGCGCTTGAGCGTGTGCTTTACACGCTTGAGCGTAACTAATGGATGACAAAACCTCGCTTGAGCGTAGCTGAGAAGAAGTAAGCATGAGCAACATGAGGAAGGCCACGCTTGAGCGTGGTTAATTCAGCTTGAGCGAGAGACCATCAAACAGCATCAGAACCCTTCACGCTTGAGCGTGACCACCAAGCTCAAGCGTGACTCCTGCAGTATGGGATTTTCCAATTTTATATTCACCAATGATGCGATGCCAACTCACCTAACTTCTTGTGTTTCTGCAAGTCTCTGAAAGATGCTGCATGGGTTCTACGCAAGTGGGAAAGGGAAGCTGAACCTTGACTCCTATAAATCAAGCTGCAAACAACATATCCAGCATCTCATCCCCTGTATTTCAAATCTTTTCCATTATTTTCTGTATGCATTCTTTTGATAGTGAAAATGCAAAGCATGAGTAACTAATCTCTCTTATGGGATTGGCTGTAATCCATTCAACACTGAAGTAATGTTGTTGTAAGTTTTTGTTTAGTAATGAGATTTGATAAGTTTCTGTATTTCCTTCTGCGTTTAATGCCTGAAAGTACTTGATCACTATTTTCTTGTTTTAAGTTTTCTCAAGTATGCTGGGAAGTGACTTTTGAAAGCAGATCTGAAAGAAATACTTGTTGTGAGTAGGTAGCCAGGGATGGCATCTAACGCAACAAACGTCAAAACAATCGATCGATAATGCTGGGATGATTTCAAAGTGACTGAGGGATCAGCGGTTTGAAATCATTCTTATGAATTTTGTAGTTGAGGGATCAATACAAATGACTTTGAATGTGACGTAGAAATTATCTTTTTGATTTACTTATATAAAAACTTATGCAGCTTACAGAAGGTGAAGATGTGATGAAGCCAATCCCTGTTTTACAAAACTGATTTTTTCAACACCATTTACTGTTATCTTTTGCAATTTTTACTCTCTGTTGTTTAGTGTCTCCTTAATCAACATCATTTACAACAAAACAAAAACCAAACCATTCTGCCAAATCAATTCAAGACTAAGATTTTCATTCTCACACCTCCTCAGTGGAACGACATCTATACTGTACTACAACCTCTGTGTTTAAACTTGGCACATCCATTCCATTGAGTTCATATTATACAAACTTGATTCTCTTTCAGTGAACTCTTCATTCCAAATATCTCAGAAACATAACCTTATCAATTACTAACCATTTCCAAGGGGATTCTGCGTGAAAATTTGAAACACTCAATTCACCCCCCCTCTTGAGCGTTGAGGCCTTGGCTAACAAGTGGTATCAGAGCTTGACTCTTGCCACAAGGCTTAACAGCTGCAGGAGATCAAGATGGCCTCTACCTCTTATGATACATTGTTGGAAAATGGCACACTAAATAGACCTCCAATCTTTAATGGTAAAGACTATGCTATTTGGAAAGAAAGGATGAAAATCTTTGTCCAATCCTATGACCTCAAGGTATGGAATGCTATTCAATTTGGTCCTTTCATTCCTAAGCATATTGTTAATAATGTAGAGTGCATGAAGCCCATGAACTCATGGACTAGGGAAGAGGAAAGAAAGGTACAATTCAATCTTAAAGCAAAAATCCTTATAACATTAGGACCTAACGAAGTTTCTAGAGTTACTAATTGTGACAATGCTAAAGAAATATGGGGAACTCTTGAAACAATTTATGAGAATGCTAATGATGATAAAGATGCAAGGACTAGTACTCCTTCTAGTCAAAATGATGGCTTTAAAATAGATTCGGAAGAAGAGACCATGGAATCGAAAGTGGAATTTACCAACCTTTGCCTTATAACAAAGCACTCCGAAGATGATGAGGTAAGTTCTCTAAACGAATCTAGTGATGATGAAAGTGAATTTGATAAAGATGAATTGCTAGAAGCTTTTGAAGAATTGCATGAAATATTTGTCTTGTTATTAAGGAAATATGCATGCTCTAAACAAACCATTTTGACTCTTGAAAAAGAATTGCATGATGTTCATATAGAAAAAGAAAATCTTAGAGTTCAAAATGATGAGTTAATAGCTTCAAATGTATTTCCTAGGACTTGTAATAATAATAATGATTGTATGCTTATTGATAAGTGTATGCTTCTTGAAAATGAGAATAAAGAACTAAAAGAAGCACTTAGCAAGCTCACACATAGTCAAATACCTCTAAGTGCACCTATTGAAAATCGAAGGCATACACTTGATAGAAGGAAAATAAGCCATTACAAGAATCCCTTTATGCTCTATAAGGAAAAATCCAAATCCTCTCTAAGATGTACAAATCATGAAAGAAAAGGGAACTCATTGTCAAATTGTTTTAAAAGAAAGCACATAGAACATAATAGGAACCATTACCATCATACCATGACTTATTCATTGGATGCAACATGTTTCTATTGTGGAATATATGGTCATATATCTTCAAATTGCTTTGTAAAGAAATCTCGTCAAAAGAGCATGAGAAAGGTATGGATTCCAAAAATAACTTTGAAATCCCAAACTAACAAGGAAGGACCCAACTCTCAAAGGGTACCTTAAATTTTTTGAAATCTTGTAGGAAAACTTCAAAGCAACAACTTCTCATTGACGAATGACCAAAACTCATGGCCAAAGGAGATACCAAGTATTTCAATCTCCACTCCAAAAGACAAAGAAGAAGAATAGAGCAAGCCAAGATTATGATGACTCATCATACATCTAAAAAGGAACCATTCAAAACAAGGAAATGGACAAGAAGCTTCAATATGACTCACACAAGATGGATTGCACCGACAAAATCCAATGGACAACACTAAAGGTGGTACAACAAAAGGTGCAAGTAATTATCATATAATCAATGTTAACACTCATTCTTTATGAATCTTGATATATGAATATCTAACCTTGATTTGATACGCAAGTTTAAGCATGAAAGGTGTTATGTTTTGAGATGAATGATATGAAATCTTGAGATGGATGAACAAATAATCTTAGGACCCCTTAAACTCATGAAATCCTTAGAATCAATGATGCATATGTATATAGTAATTGATGATTAGCAATGATTGATGATGAGTTTGATGAATGATTGTTTGAATAACATGGAACATGAAAATCTTGAGATTTAAGATGATTATGCACAAACATACATGAATCTTTGATAATGTTTAAACCCTTGATGATACATGAACTATTGATGATATATCATGAATTCTTGGTTATTGCATGAATTCTTAAATGATGCATGAATGATTAAATATGAATTCTTGATGATGTATCATTTATATGTTGTTTAACTAGTGGTATCTAAATAACAAACATCTTCCTGTAACAATGATATGAATTGAATTAGTAAGAGGAAGAGATCATGAGGACATAATCTTGATTATGTGCTTATCACTATGCCTTGATAATAAATATATATATTGCATGTACAAGTGGTGTCTATGCTTTGAAAATCTATGTAAATATGTTCCTAGAGATAAAGCATGTATGTGATTGCCTAGATTTTAACTTCATGATTGTAACATCATAGGCATGAACATGAGAATATGTTAAGTGAAAATGTATGATCATGAGAATATGTTAAGAAACAATGCATGATATGATAAGTAATAATGCATGCTATGATCATATACCATGTATGTGCAAGTGGTATCGATCTCGATCAACATTATAATTCTTACTATGTCGTATGTTTGATGATGCATGATCTTGACTGTGAAAAGAAGTTTGAAAAATATGCATCATTGAGATTGAAAAGAATTTTTGAATAACATTATGAACAATGATGATTGCTAAAAATCTTGTTTTGAATGCTTAAATGTTAGTAATTGATATCAAGAGCTTAAATTAGCAAATCCATCAAGTGGTATCATGCATAACATCTAGATAACAAATGGTATGACATAGATGAGAGTATGACTTGCATTACACACGATGACCATGATATGCTTTTGTGACTTATCTATATGCGTTACTAATTATCTATGCAAAATGCTTTTTCCTACATTTTTGACAAATGCCACATGTGAATGCTTGACTAGACCTATATGTAACATCATAGGCATAAGATAAGAAGAGATTATTTAAGATACAAAAGTCATATGGAAAGGAGTGAATATTTTGGCATATATTATAATACACTTGCATGAGTAAGCCAACAAGTTGTATTAATCATTCCATCTTTGCTTTGATACCTAGACACAAGTGAAATTGCATTAACAAGTGGTATCAACATCTATATTTATCCTTGTTAAATTACATGATTAAGGGGGAATTTTATAACATTTCTTTTTAACAAGTGATATCTATTGATGATATGTTATCTCTTTATCAAGTGGTATGAAAAATTGAGCAAATCTTTTTTAGAAAACTCTCTTTCCAAAACAATACTGCATCAAAGACCCAAAATTGGTACAAACTCTTGTGAACTCAATGCCACTAACAATATGCTTTGCAAAGAGTTTGTTAAGGTTATGTAGGATGACTCAAAATGGCAAATCAAACTACTAAACTGGGCGAACAAAGAATTGATCAAGGAATGCAACATGGATGAAGCAAAATGCCATACAAGGATGTGAAAAGGAGCATAAAACTTGCAAAATACCAAGGTATGATCGAATTGTTACTCTACCATTATGCTTTGTGAATTATACAAATCATATTAACAAATGGTATGAATAACAAATCTCACGAGATGAATATATCACTTCATCCCTGCTCTGATACCTAGATATAAGCATACATTGTTGAAAATCCTTCTATATTACTGCTCTGATACCTAGAAATGCATCAAGCCATATTAATGAAATGATTAACAAGTGGATTGTTATATGCAATGGTATCTAACCTTTGAGTGGTATTTATTCATATTATAGTATCTATTATTTCAACAATGGTATCTATTAAAAAGAGATCACATGCTTTAAAAAGTAAACAAATGGTATCAGACTTGATTAAATTGACCTACAAGTGATATCAAACTTGATCAAATTGGTATAATCAATTTCACATGTTAATAAGTGGTATACTTTTTACAAATGGTATCAATTACAGTAGTAAGGGGGAGCATACACATGAATGATTATCCTTCATTTCACTTCTCTATGATTATGTTTATGGCACTCATGCTCTTACTCAACTATATGCTTACTTGGAAAATTATTCTTGTGCATTTGATGATGCCAAAATAGGAGAAAACTATATGCTTACTTGAAATGATATGTGAAAGAATCATGTGACGTTTTTGAAAATGATACTCACTACATGATTAGAATAAGTTAGCAATCAATCATATGCTTACTTGATGAATAAATTATGTGATTCTTATTGACTCTAGATGCAATAAAATGGTATATATCATTGATCATGCTTTAAGCTTTAATTTGAAATCCATATGAAATACTTGCTCTAAATCTCTCTTATTCAAATAAATGAGCATATATGTTGATGGCATAAATTATGACTAAGATAATGATCTTTTTGATGATGCCAAAGGGGGAGAGATTAATGGAAGGATCAGTAAAAAGAATAGGATGCCATTTATGCTAAAAAGGGGGAGAGATATCATGCTTCCATCATTTTATATGTTTAAAATAGTTGGCATAAGTTATAAGATTAAGGGGGAGAATAACACTTAAACAATGAACTTAACTAGAATTCATCACATCATATAGGGGGAGAATACATATAACCATTGATTGTCATTATTCTGTGAAACTAACACCCCACGAGATGAACATTGGTTGTCATCATCAAAAAGGGGGAGAATGTGTTTAAATGTTGAAACAGGTTTTGATAATGACAAATGTGAAAACTAAGGCAAAGACTCCTAAAGGAAGAAAGGATATTACCATGAAGCCAATATGATGAATTTGCAACACATGAATACAAGCCATATGGAACATTAATTGTCATCATCAAAAAGGGGGAGAATGAAGTTGCATATGTAAGTATGCAAAGTAGTTTTGATGAATGACAAAGTATTCATGATGATGATGGAATGGCAAACGTTTAGAAATAAGAAGGTTCAAGCACAAAGACAATGGCCAAGAATAAAAAGATGAAGATGCCTCACAAAGAGTTAAAGAAACATGAGCTATGGAAGACAAGGTTGATGACATGAACTAAATCATGAAGAACAAGCTCATAAGTTGAAGAAGAATCAAGGAAACAAGCATGAGGATCAAAGGAATAAGCCATGGGTCAATACATATCAAGAACATATCAAAAACCTTGTAGAATTGTATCAGGTACATGTACTAATCGATTACCACAATGGAATAATCGATTACCATAACTATGTTTATGGTACAATCGATTACAATAAGAAGGACAATCGATTACATAGGTTCTGGAATGAACATAATCAATTACAGATAAAAGGCTAATCGATTACCAGTTGAAAGTTTGAAGACTGAGCATCAGGTATTCACCATAATCGATTACCAAGTCAAGCATAATCGATTACGTAAGTTCTGTTTTGTCCCTAATCGATTACATGCAGTCCTAATCGATTACCATGCTGTGAGACACAAATTAAGAGCATCAGGTATCAATCATAATCGATTACAAGGCAAGGAATAATCGATTAGAATGGTTCTGTTTCATAGCTAATCGATTACAGTAGAAATGCTAATCGATTATCTGCTACATAATACTGAAGATTTCAAAAGCTAATCGATTATAGCTCGAAGGCTAATCGATTACCATAGTGTCAGAACATGGGAAAAGGCTTTTAAGTGGAACTCCAGCTCATTTCTTCACTCCCACTTTATGCCCATGCTAAGGTATCCGTTGGAGACAATGTGCAACGGCTGGAAACCCAAAAAATGGTTATAAATGAAGCATGGATTCAAGTAAGAAAAAAGCAACAAGAGGGTAGACCAAGGCACAACACAAGGCAACAAACATTTCTCTTCTTAAGGTCTTCTAACTAAATTTCTCTTGTATATTCTGCAACTCTTGATTCTAAACTTGCATATTGCTTAAGAGTTGTTAGATTGTGAGTTTCAATTTGCATATCCTCTCTTGTTGAGAGTTAGAATTTGTGAGAGCTTTCATTTGTGTATCTACTCTATTGAGAGAGTGTATTGATTGTAAACACAACACCAAACACAAGGTATTCACTCTAGGTTGAGTGGTTGTTCACTCTAGGTTGAGTGGTCACAAAGGTTGGGGTTCAACCTTTGGGTATTGAGAGATTGTGAGATTAGGTAGGTTGCCCTTTGCTTTTGAGGATTGAGTTCTTGAGTGTGGGACACTAGGAAGCTGCAATTGCTCAAAGCTTGTATCTCAAATCTTCAATAGTGGAATCCTTCAAGTGGGTTGCTTGAAGGCGAGACGTACACCGGGTTGGTGGAACTCGTTAAATTTGGTTTGCATTTCTCTCTACCTTGAAATCTTTATACAACTGCGCATATAAACTATTTGTTGAAATGCATGAGCTGAATGTTTGAATCAAAGTTGTTGTTCAAGTAGAATACTTAACTCTGCATGCCAAGTGTTTGACAATTTGCTTGAATCAATATTTGATGAAGTTCTTCAAGGTTGGAAATTGCTATAACTTGCCAAATATCTAGAACTTTGCTTCCTATCAACTCTTAGGTTATACTTGCTTAATTAATATCATCTATCTTATACTCACAAGCTGTGTGATAGATTGAATGAGTTGAATCTTCATAGGAAACATCATATCATTTCTTAAATAAATCTGTGCACTCTAACTGTTTGATAAATTGTTTAAACCAATAACTTGCTTGTTTATCACACTTTAAGCCTTGTATTGTCATTACACATCAAGTGTTTCATAGTGTGATATGTGCATAAAAGTTGTTGTCTCTTCATCATTGCATCATTTGTATATTACTAACCATTTCCAAGGGGATTCCGTGCGAAAATTTGAAACACTCAATTCACCCCCCCCCTCTTGAGCGTTGAGGCCTTGGCTAACACCGAGACTTGAATCGGGCGAGTCCTAAGGATGATTTTCCTTTACCTCAGATTGATGTACTAGTTGATAACACAGCTCAACATTCCATCTTCTTATTCATGGATGGATTTTTGGGATATAACCAGATCAAGATGGCACCAGAAGATATGGAAAAGACCACGTTCATCACTCTGTGGGGCACTTTTTGTTATAAATTAATGTCCTTTGGATTGAAGAATGCAGGAGCCACCTATCAAAGGGCAACGGTGACTCTCTTCCAAGACATAATGCATAAGGAAATAGAAGCCTATGTGGATGACATAATTGCCAAGTCCAGATCTGAAGAAGAACACATTGCTGACCTGAGAAAACTTTTCGAAAGGTTAAGGAAATTCAAGCTTAGATTGAATCCCGCCAAGTGCACTTTTGGCGCAACATCCGGCAAATTGTTAGGATTTATTGTGAATGAGAGAGGGATAGAAGTTGATCTTGACAAGGTCAAGGCAATTCTGGAAATGCCTCCTCCTCGTACTGAAAAAGAAGTCCCAGGATTCTTGGGAAGGTTGAATTACATCGCCCGATTCATTTCCCAAATGACAGCAACCTGTGAGCCGATTTTTAAATTGCTTCGCAAGAACCAGCCTGGACAGTGGAATGATGATTGCCAGATTGCATTTGAAAAGATAAAGCAGTACTTATTGAAGCCACCAATCTTGGTGCCACCCGTCCATGGGAGACCGCTAATTCTATACCTGACCGTGCTGAATGAATCCATGGGGTGCGTGTTAGGTCAACATGATGAGACTGGGAGGAAGGAATGCGCCATCTACTATTTAAGCAAGAGATTTACCGAATGTGAGATGAGGTATTCATTTCTTGAAAGAACATGTTGTGCATTGGCCTGGGCTGCCCGGCGCTTACGGTAATACATGCTTAATCATACTACTTGGCTGGTGTCTAAGATGGATCCCATCAAGTATATCTTTGAAAAACCTGCTTTGACTGGGAGGATTGCCCGTTGGCAAGTGTTACTGACAGAATATGACATAACATATATCACCCAAAAGGTAATGAAAGGGAGTGCGCTAGCAGATTACTTAGCACACCAACCCATTGAGGCTTACCAACCAATGCGGCATGATTTCCCAGATGAGGATATTTTGGCCCTTTTCAAAGAAGAAGATGGTCTGGAAACCAGATGGATCATGAGATTCGATGGGGCTTCCAACGCACTGGGACATGGAATTGGGGTTATCCCGATCTCACCTGATAAGGAATTCATCCCTATTTTCACTCGGTTGTGTTTTGATTGCACCAACAATGTTGCGGAATATGAAGCATGTTCTCTAGGAATGCAAGCAGCTTTGAACATGGGAATAAAAATCCTGGAAGTTTATGGAGATTCTGCTTTGGTTATCCATCAACTAAAGGATGAGTGGGAAACTAGAGACAGTAAACTAGTTCCCTATCAAGCTCACATCAAGGAGATGATCAAAAGATTCGATGAAGTTACCTTCCATCATGTTCCACGGGAAGACAACCAAATGGCAGATGCTTTAGCCACCCTAGCCGCTATGTTCGAAGTCAGCAGTGATTACAAAGTGCCTCTCATTGAGGTAAAGAAACGACAAGAACCTGCCCGTTGCCAGGTCATAGAAGAAGAGCCAGATGGCAAACCTTGGTATCATGACATCAAAAGACACCTCCAATGCCAAGAATACCCTGAGGGCATCACGGATAATGACAAACGAACTTTGAGAAGGCTAGCTATGGGATACCTATTTAGTGGTAACGTGCTATACAAGAGGAACTATAATTCCGTTCTCCTCTGGTATGTTGATACCGTTGAGGCAAACCAGATCATGAAAGATATCCACAAAGGATCTTTCGGAACTCATACGAATGGGCATGCTATGTCAAGAAAAATCCTGAGAGCCGGGTATTATTGGATGACTATGGAAGCAGATTGTTTTGCTTACGTACGGAAGTGTCATAAATGTCAGATTTATACTGATCACATTCATGCACCGCCTTCATCCTTAAATGTCTTGTCAGCACCATGGCCCTTTTCAATGTGGGGTATGGATGTAATTGGGCCCATTGAGCCAAAAGCCTCAAACGGTCATCGTTTCATTCTAGTTGCCATTGATTATTTCACCAAGTGGGTAGAGGCAGCTTCGTACACCAATGTGACAAAAAATGTTGTGGTCAAATTCGTCAAGCGTGAGCTGATATGCCGGTATGGCCTACCAAACCAAATCATCACGGACAATGGTACAAATTTAAAAAACAAAATGATGAAGGAGATTTATAAGAGCTTTAAAATCTCCCACCACAACTTCTCTCCATACCGTCTGAAAATGAATGGAGCAGTTGAGGCAGCCAACAAAAATATCAAGAAGATAGTACAAAACATGGTAGTAACCTACAAAGACTGGCATGAAATGCTCCCTCTCGCGCTGCACGGATACCGAACCTCGGTGCGAACCTCAACTGGGGCAACACCATTTTCTTTGGTCTACGGAATGGAAGCTGTACTGCCATTTGAAGTGGAAATTCCATCCCTTAGGGTGATCATGGAAGCCAAACTGGAAGAAGCTGAATGGGTCCAGGCTAAATATGACCAACTGAATCTGATTGACGGGAAAAGGTTAACCGCCCTTTGCCAGGGACAATTATATCAAAGACGCATGAAGCGGGCATACGAAAAGAAAGTGTGCCCCCGACAGTTCCAAGAAGGGGATTTGGTTCTCAAAAAGATTTTGCCAATTCAAAAAGACGTCCGGAGGAGCTCTCATACTCACCAACATGGATGGAGACGACCTGCCAATGCCTGTCAATACCGATGCAGTGAAGAAATACTTTGCATAATATAAAAAAAGAAGAAAAGCTCGCTAGGTTGAAAACCTGAAAAGGCGACCTAGGCAAAAGTTAGAGCAGCAAGATGAGCCGAAAACCTGAAAAGGCGGTTCCACAAACTCAACTCTGCAACATAAACCCTTCAAGCCAAAGACAAAGGAGGTCAAAACGGGTATTAGGGTCGTTGTCAAATTACTCCCTCAGAAGCAAAATCAGAGGACGAACACAAAGTCGTGATAAAGGGTCAAGTTTCCCATTGCTCTCAGAAGATCACTAGAGGATATATGAGCCTTCCCCTTTCCACTTGCCTTCCATTCTCTATATCTTATCACATCTCTGTGCTTAATACTATTTTCATCTCTACTGTACATACCTGATGTTTATAAATAAAACTCTCCCTTCTTCCTACATGTGTTCATGACTAAATGTTATGAATAAACAAGTTTTTGCCTCAAAGAAATTTTGAAATTAGAAACGACAGAGCGTAACGTTATGGGGAACGAAATGCATCCTAGCGCCAGAATTTGCTTGGTATAAGCATAACTATCTCTGCTAAATATGCTCGCCAAAAGTCGGAGGATGTTTCTATTTCATCCATGAGTTATCTTAAAAAGCCAATCGCCAGGGAAGATTTACCTGTAAGTCTTTTTATACTAACTCACTCTTTTGTCAAAGGGACACCAAATCCATCATCCAAAAGCAGGTATTCGCCAAAGTTTTCTCTCAGCAAGACTTATTGTTCGTACTTCAGTAGAACATAGACTGAAGATCTCTCCCGAGGAAAACCACAAAATGGACTCAGCACCCTCAACCAGGATATTTCTTTGATCAGGCTTAAGAGGACTTATTCTTGCCCAGTGAGTTCACCATTACCAAACTAGCATCCATCTTGCTCCTCTCACTAAAAAGCTCAAACTGGGGCATCTCCCCAGATCTCTCTTCCAAACTGCGGCATCTCCCAGATCACTTTTCCAAAAATAGGGAATCACCCCAAAGCTCTAGATCCCAGTTAATTTGGACAGGACATCCTGTGAACCCCCAGATCACTTTTCCAAAAATGGGGCATCACCCCAAAGCTCTAGATCCTGGTTAATTTAGATGGGATGTCCTGTTAACCCCCAGAACACTTTTCCAAAATTGGGGCATCACCCCAAAGCTCTAGATCCTGGTTAATTTGGACGAGACGTCCTGTTGACCCCCATATCACTTTTTCCAAAACTGGGGCATCACCCCAGGCCTTCTCCTTTCAAACAAAGGGCAATACCCCAAGATTCTTTCAAACCATCTCAAACTGGGGCATCACCCCAAATTTATTCTCTTTCAGTCAAAGGCTTCAGTCATGGCAAGCCGGGGCATCACCCCGAGCTTTTAGGTACAGAGAGTTAATTCGGATGAGACGTCCTGTTAGCTCCCCCAATTTTTACCTTTTACTTTCCAGTCAACCGAGAGGTAACACCCTCACCCCTTACTTTCCAGTCAACCGAGAGGCAACACCCTCACCCTTTACTTTCCAGTCAACCGAGAGGCAACACCCTCACCCTTTACTTTCCAGTCAACCGGGAGGCAACACCCTCACCCTTTACCTTCCTATCGCCGATCAAATGGCACCCCTTTACTTTCCAGTCGCCGATTAAATGGCACCCCTTTACTTTCTAGTCGCCGATCAAATGGCACCCCTTTACTTTCCAGTCGCCGATCAAATGGTACCCCTTTACTTTCTAGTCGCCGATCAAATGACACCCCTTTACCTTCCTGTCGCCGATCAAATGGCACCCCTTTACCTTCCTGTCGCGATCAAATGGCACCCCTTTTTCTTTCTAGTCGCCGAACAAATGGCACCCTTTATCTTCCTGTCGCCGATCAAATAGGCACCCTTTATCTTCCTGTCGCCGATTAAATGGGACCCCTTTACCTTCCTGTCGCTGATCAAATGGCACCCTTTACCCTCCTGTCGCCGATCAAATGGCACCCCTTTACCTTCCTGTTGCTGATCAAATGGCACCCTTTACTTTTCCTGTAAACTGAGAGGCAACACCCTCACCTTTTTCTTTTCCTGTCAACCGAGAGGCAACACCCTCACCTTTACTTTTGTTGTTCACTGAGAGGCAATACCCACGCCATTTACTTTCCAGTCATAAATTTAGAAATCCCCTGCCTAGACAATTTCCAAGCACACCCCAGTTCATTCATTTTTCTTCAAAGCTTTGGATTCCAGGCTGCTCGAGATACTAGGGTAATCCTTAATATCCTAAAAAAAAAGAGAAAGAAAAGAAGGAAAAAAGATTCAAGTGTCAATTCCTAGGTTTACTCCCTCATCTGGTATTCTTGGTTATTTCGACAATGGTGTTCACGTCTTTACTCCCTTTCCATTTCAAAAGCAAGAAGAATCTTCATGCTTTTCTCATGAAAAAGAAGTAAAGAGGGGCATCTATGAACACCTATTTCAGTTCGATTGATATCCACAAGTGAAAAGAATTCAAAAAAAAAAAATCTCTGACTCGGAAATGATCATTTCTGAGTGAAAGGACTCGGAATGATCATTTCCGAGTAAAGAATCTCCGAGTGAGACGTAGCAGGGTGCTATTCCAATAGGCTTCAAGAAATTTCCAAAGAGGAAGAAAAGGCTTCAAGAAAAGACACAGGGAAGGGCATTCCGAGAGAAGTTTCCAAATTCTGAGTGGAAAGAAGGCCAATTCCGAGTCAGATTGCCAAATTCCAATTTCTAAGTGGAAAGAAGGCCGGATCCGAGTGAAAATTGCCAAGTTTCCAAGTTCTGAGTGAGAAGCCAGTCGGAGCTGAATACCAAATTCTGAGTGAGACGCCAGTCGGATTTCCGAGTGAAGAAAAAGTCTACTGAATGACTCCTAAGCAAATCCGAACAAGTTTTTCCGAGTGATTAAATTCCCTTCATGTTGCCGAGTGAAACATTTTAAAAGGTGCTGAGTGAGTACTCTCTTAAGTCAGCACCGAGCCACTCTTTCAGTCAGCACCGAGTGAACCCTCTTCAGTCAGTTGCGAGTCATTTTCTTTTCAGTCAGCACCGACTGGAGAATCTTCAGTCAGCACCGAGTGAAGACCCTTCTGTCAGCACGAGTAAAGAATCTCCAATCAGCACCGAATGAAGAATCTTCAGTCAGTACCGAGTAATGCCTCTTCAGTCAGCACCGAGTGAACCCCCATCAGTCAATTCCGAGTCATTTTCTTTTCAGTCAGCACCGAGTGGAGAATCTTCAGTCAGCACCGAGCCATTCTTTTAGTCACCACGAGTGAAGAATCTCCAGTCAGTACCGAATGAAGAATCTTCAGTCATAACCGAGTGATGCCTCTTCAGTCAGCACCGAGTGAACCCTCTTCAGTCAGTTCCGAGTCATTTTCTTTTCAAGTCAGTACCGATTGAACCACTCTTCATTCAGCACCGAGTGAATCCTTTCACTCAATTTCCGAGTCACCTTTGTTTCACTTCTGAGCTATTCTTTTTGCCAATCATCACCGAGCCCATTTCCACCAGTTCCGAGCCATTTTCACCAATTCCGAGTCCCCTCATTTTCAACCATCACCGAGCCATTTTTTTCACCAATCCTGAGCCCCCTTTTTCAACCATCACCGAGCCCTTCTCATCTATTTCCGAGTGAGTCTTCTCACTCAATTTCCGAGCCCCTTTCCACCTATTCCTGAGCCATTCTTTTAGCCATTTTCAAACCATTTTCACCCAATTCCGAGTCGTCCTTTTAAACCACTTCCGAGCCATCCTTCTCACCCAATTCTGAGTCGTATTCTAATCATTTCCGAGTCATGCTTCACTCGGTTGCGATTGAATATTTTGACCAGAATTGTTTTGCTCGCCCAGTTCCTCACAGCAGCCTCACACCGATCGGATTTCACTCGGTCTAGTATACAAAATCACCTTTGCCACTCGGTCTTGTGCACAAAACAGACCTTTTCCACTCGGATTCAGGAGGCAAAGTGAAGACCGACACCTTTTCCACTCGGATTGTGGAGAGAAGGTAAAATCTGACCCATATTCCCACCGAGTGCCCTTGCTGACTTGGATTTCCACTATCCAAGTGGATCTTTGACTTGTGGGGACGGCTGACAAAGTGACAAAGGAGAGACCCACTAGCTGCCGACCCCTATGGCTGTCTAGGTGCAAGTTGTGCCCTCCAACTCCATCCAGGCTGTATCCAACGCTGATCAAGTGGGGCGACTGACTGTAGGACCAAAGGGGAAGCCCCATTTGCCACTGATGGTGGGTGTCCAGGACCTCTATAAATAGAGAGGATCCTGAAGCCTTAAAAAAAAGGAGCCTTCATTGAGAGAACCCCAACATCATGCAGTCCCCTCTCTTTTCCACCTAACATCATCCCTACTCTTCCTTCCTCTCTTTTCTACCTAACATCGTCCCCACTCTTCCTCCCTTCACTGTCCCTCACAACCATCCTCACTCACTCCTCCCAAACGCTGTCCCTATTTCTCCTCACTGTTTGTCCTTCTTCCCTCTCCTTACAACCGTCTCTCTCTCTTTTCCCACCTGACAGCCCCCCTCAAAAGACCAACACCTTCCTCTTCCTCTCACTGTCTGACCTCCTCTCCCCACACCGTCTTCACTCACCCCTCTCCGAACACCATCCTCCTCCTACCATACAACACAGCCCTTTCTCTCCCTCTAAACACCTTCAAACTCTTGTCAACCCCCCACTGTTTTTCTCCCTCGGGCAGCCCACTTTTTCACTCGGTATTTATCTTTCACTCGGTATTCCACTTTCTCACTCAGCATTCTACTTTTTCACTCTGTTTTTCCATTTTTCACTCGGTTTTTCACCTTTTCACTCGGAATTCCATTTTTTTTCACTAGGTATTCCATTTCCCCACTTAAATAAATTGCTGTTATTTTCTTTTCTTTTCTTTTTTACCCCTTCCTAGGTTTGTAACAAATATATACCAAAAAAAAATAGGTGCTTCTTACATTTTATTTGGACTAGCATATAAGTTGTAATGATTATTATTATTCTCATTATTATTGCAATTTTTATTTTTCTATTTAAAAAAAAAGGAAGAGGAGCGAGTTTAACTTAGACGAGACGTCCCGTTAATCTTATGTAAATATTTCATGTTTATTTTTGTTTATTTTTGTATGTTTTATCATCTCATATACTTTCTTTTCATGAAGAAGTTAAAATAATTATTGGGTTAATTATAATGCGCGCTATCATATTGAGGTAACCGTTTTTATAACGGACAGTTGTGAGGTACTAATACCTTCCTCACCTGTAATTAGACTCCCAAACATGGAATTTCATTTTTATAACCAGTGCTTTAACGAAAGGTTTTCCCGATATTTTATCCTAAAAAATATTGGTGGTGACTCCCTGGTTTTCTTTTCGAACCAAACAAAAAAATCATTTTGAGGGTCGGCCGTGCCGCCGCGATCTCGGTCGTGACAATGTGTTACACCGATTGCATGTGATGCATGTATTGTTGAATGAAAGTTATGTATGAAACTAGTGTTGTGTGATGAATCCGCGTGTGGCGCATGGGATGCATTAATGCTGGGAGCATGTAGTGTGGGACACTACCATCGGTTATTAAAAGCGTGAGACGCTGTGAAATCCTTTTGAGTGAGAATCAAGGTAGCCTTTGAGTGAGACTCAGGCTGCCCGTGAACACCGCCGTTGGCGCTGAGAGCGTTGGTGTCACTTATGAGGGCAAACGGTTTGGTACCAGTAAAACGGCCAAGCAGTTAGGAGCTGAATAGAAGGCTGGGAGCCTACGTTGCAACGAATGAAAACCGATTACACATGAATGCGGATCCGAGTGAATTAATCTGTGTACATGTACAGTTGATGTTGATTGAAATCTGATTGTATGAGTATATGTTAATGTCATTGAAATGATATGTGTATATAGCCAAGAGATAACTGTTGGATTCTGATCGGAACATGTCTTATGTGTGTCCTGATTAATTGGCATTGTGTATGTTATTAATAGTCGCTGTGTATATTTATGTTGTTGCATAACTGAGGAATAATCTGAGTCAGTATCTATCATTTAATATCTAAGATACTCACCCCTACACCATTTTTCAGTATGTGCAGGTCGGTTTGGAAATGATACGAAGGACTCAAGTCCGAGTAATGTGCACTCCGACTGTTGAGTGCATGCATTGTATATTTATATTATGTTTAGGCAGTTGTAGCCTTGGCCGGCTCATATGTCAATGTTGTATAATGAATACGAATATATAAATGTATAGGAATCCGAGTGCATGTTCATATATATATATATATGGATTACATTGTTATCATGTACTTGTATCGGATAATAGGTGTTGGTGAATGAATAATGTTAAGATGATAAGTATTCTGAGTGTATGAATATATATATACATGTAGATGTTTTATGTTGATTTGATGCTTCCTATCGACTGGGATGAGTGGTTGAATGAATAATGATAACATGTATTTGTATTGGCTGAGTGTTGAATGCATAGAATAATGTTAAGTTTATGATTCCGAGTGAGGCTATAGTGTTTGGCTTTCCTTTTCTGAGTGAAGAATACTTAAATGGATTCTGAGAGAAAATCCTTTAGATGAATCCATTCTGTGTAGGCTTTGATAGGAGAATTTCCCGAGTGATCATGGGCCTAAATATTACCGAGTGAAAAATATGAGTAAACCCGAGTGGGGTAGAGTTTGAATATTCCCAAGTGATAAATCCAAGTGAACCTCTTCTGAGGGAAGAATTGTTGTAATGGTTTAGATTGGGATATATTCTAAGTGTATGAGGTATATGTATAATCTGAGTGAATGAGGTTCCATATCCCGAGTGGGTGAGACTTAGAACAAGTCCGAGTGGGACTTAACTTAATGGTTTCCCCGAGTGAATAAGATATCATATGCCGAGTGAATCTGGCTGGAATATTCTGAGTAGAGTATGGTTGTGGAGACCCCTTCTGAGTGAAGGAAGGTCTATGTGTTTTCTGAGTGGGAGACGTAAGTTTATGCCAAGTGATGAATGTGAAGTATATTCCCAATTATGTTGAAGTTAAATACACCGAATGGTGTTTGATTAGGAAACATTCCGAGTGAGGAAGGTTTATGGATTCCGAGTGGAATAGTTATCATTTTCCGAGTGGATTGTATAAGTGACCATTGAGGATAGAATATAAATGACTAAGTATGTATGATGGGTCAATCCCGAGTGAATGGAACTCTGGATTCCGAGTGATGGGAATACCGAGTGGGGCTCCCCGCTTCAGCGAATGAGGTATTCGCTCCAGCGAGTATGAGTTGCTGGAAGGCTTTTGGGTTGGTTTGCTTAAGCGAAGGGATGTTTTGCCAGAGCGAGTTGGCTGTCTCGCTCAAACGTGCTGGATCTCGCTTGAGCGAGTGTATGCTATTTTTGGTCTTCGCTTGAGCGCTTCTGTAACTTCCGCTATATGCCTTATGGTCAGCTTTTAATTCTCTTGCCTTCCTTTCCCTTTTTCTTTTGTGCCCGGTTCTACTTGGTCGGTTTTTAGGAAAAATTTCCCCTGTTTTGGGTTTTATTTATTTATTAAATTAGGGTGTTTCATTTTGGTATCAGAGCAGACCAAAAGGTCCATGGCCAAGGTATGCCTACTGTGTGTGGGCGGTTGAGTGCATTTTGACCGATTGTCATAAGTGTTTATGATCTTCTATTGGATATTATACATGTTTAAGCATGATTTGTATGATATATGTCTATGTGTTGTTGGGGACAGTGGTGAAAGGTACTACTGTTGTGATGTTGATTTGGGGGATAGAAGACTTTATGCTACCCTAGCCCGGTTGTTTATGAGCTGCTTAGGGGTTATTTTAAGCCTGGGTTGGTCAGAAAGAAAATAGAATAATATATGTTGGGACCCTTGTATAGGTAGAGGTCGGATCAATTGGTCAGGACTCTTGGGTGCGCTATGCTAATGGTTCATGGCCAAGTCATGCTTGTTGAATGGATTAGAACTCCTATGTTCGAGTTGGTTAAGTGAATGATATATGACGTGTATGGTTTATGGCATAAGTAATTTATTGCAGTTTCCTAAGTTAGAAATCTGGGTGTGTGATAGATGGTTAAATATAAAGCTTGATGCATGTTGATTCGGGTAGTGTCTCGGTTTCTGATGTGTGAAAACCGAGTGGATGATTGGTTGATGTTGGACCACTAGGTATGGTGACCTAGATTGATTGGACACGATCATGAATGAACAGATACTATTGAGATGGGTACCTGAGAGATTAGAAAACTGGGTGAGAACTTGGTGTAATTAGATACCTGAGAATTTGGATTAGACTCGGGCTTGTGGTTGAAAACCGAGTAAATGCTTAATTGAATTATGACCTTATACTGTCAGACTTGTGGACTAGAACCTATGGTGGTTTTCACTCGGAGATAATTGGATGTGGCGGGAATGCCCACGATGGGTACTTGATGACCTCTAGAAATTCTGATTCTGATAATTTGATTAACCCTATGAATTGTTGAGCCGAGTAAGACAATTGTATGGTAACTCTTGAGGATTGAATAGTCATATGGTGAAGTGCGAATAACGAATGATACCTGATGGATAAAGAAATGGTAGTGTTGAATTCTGGGTGCATTTGGGTGTTGAGTAGGGTAATGATAGAACCCGTGTAATGATGCTGATTGTACATCCAATAGGTGGATTGTACTTATGATTAGTGAAGAGAGTTAACTGAGGCAAAAACTTGTTATTTAATCAGAAAATTATATGGTAACCTTGAGATGTATACTGAAGAGGGTTTAATAAATTGTTTAGGCTTCAATTGATTGATGAGTGATGACATGATGGAATAATGGACTGTCAGATTATAGCTTTATGAGGATGAGATTCAGTGACGAGGTGTGTACCCTGTGTGAATCAGAAATCTATTGCTATTATACAGTTTACAGTAATGGTAATTGATAACTTATGACTGTTGTTGTGTGATGTACCCTAGTCGGTGCATAACAATGATGTTGATATAAATGTGTCGTTTATAAATTTATGTGAATTGTCATTAATTTCATGTGCGTTAGTATTATCTGTGTGAGTACAGTCGGTGTGAGCTATGTTGTTCCAAGATGACTTTGCATACCATAGGTATTGTGGCAGCGTACACTCTTGCAGCAACTCTAAGTAATTGTTGTAACCCTATAGGAGTGAGATGTCATCCTATAAGTCAGATGCAGCAATTCAAAGGTCGGGCAGGTGAGACTATAGCTACTTATGGCGATGGTTGAGTCTATCGGGCTGTCCTGAGTGAAGGTAAGAGTGGGTCGAGTGGATATTAATTGGTAGTGTATTAAAATAAGGATAGAAGGCTTGTTGACATTGATGTGCTTGCCTCCGAGAGAATCAGAGGTTATATGGGGTATGAATTGGTTGTAGAAGTGGTGTTGACTGTCGGAAACAAGAAAGGGATCTTGCCGACATAAGTACTTTATGTTACTGATCGAAAGGTGTGGCGGTGGTGTGTGATCATACCTTGATTGCCACCAATTGAGTAAGTTAACTATAGGGAATAATAACCACTACCAAGTACTAAAGATTTGGAGGATCAATTATGTGCGACTCGGTCTTTCAGAGCCAATTGACAGTTAGAATGCCATTAGAGTGGATTAAGGTTTCTGATACACCTAGAACAGCGTTTAAGAATTCGCTATAGCCATTTTGGAATGTGGTAATGCTGTTGGTATAACGAGTATTCATTGATGGTATCCCGAATCCTGATGGGAGCAATTAGTTGCTGAGTGTATATATCTGTGACCCAAACCTATCACTAGAATTAGAAGTTTATGGGTTTAGCCGAGTAATATTGAGGACTCGGTGAAGGATCATGATTTTCGAGCTGAGATAATTAATGAGGCAAAATTTACTTAGGGAAGGTTAATATAATTTGAGTGTCAGAAGGTAGAGATGATTCTGAGTGAGGAGAAAGAATATGATTCCGAGTGAAAACCTTCTGGGTGAAAGGACTACTGAGTGAAGTTATGGTGTTCCGAGTAGAACCTCATAGAGAGGATCATTACTAAGTTAAGGGAATTGTGTCTGAGTGTGACACTTCTGAGTAGGGTAAGATTCGAGTGATGTGACTCGGAGCGTGACATTTCCGAGTGGAATGGTACCAAGTAGACGATTCATCGTGTGAAATTTCTAAGTTGTAGGGTGTGCCCCTGACTAATCTTTCCCTGAGGAGCTTCTGGTCGGAATGTGGAGCTTTGAATAGGTAAGTTTCCGAGTGAATTACCCCGAGGGGGAGTAGACGCCCGAGCGGTAAAATTATTCATATTTATGATCGGGTTGATGTTTAGAGCTGCTGAGTATGGACTCAGATTTATAATTGATGTAAGCTTGAATACTGGGTGAAAATTTCGTAAGTGGAGAGTTTTCCGGGTGAGGATTATTTCCAAACCACGAACAACCCTTTTGATTGAGTGATCCGAGTGACAGTCTCAAGGTGTAGGCATGGATTTGGCCGAAGGAATGGTTAGAAATCTGAGATCTTAGAACCGAGTGTGATGCCTGTAAGGGATGAATCCAGGCAGTCTGTGCTAATTAGAGCACCTTAAAGCTCTGTTGGGTGTTGGTTTCGGTATTGCCAAGATATATTATGGTTTAGAGAAGAGATTTTATGGTCGGATGTTGAATACTCGAGAGTTTAATCCGAGATTAATCGGACATTGGTGAGTATTTTGTGGGAATCGGTAATGTTGTTTACCAACTAGGTTCTTCCCAACTGGATAATTAGCATCCATAATATGCCTTATGTGACATAAATTTTGAACTTACGCTATGTGTGGGTACTTAAGTGTATTGAATGATTCCTTAGAATTGGGGGAAATGACGATAGATGTACATCGATTGGTGTTGAGAGTGTAGGGCCGAGTGGCCAAAGAACTAGAGGTACCATCAGTTATAGTGAATCAGCAGAGTTGAAGGGGGTAGATTATATGTTTTAAAAAAAATAAAAAATAAAATTGAATCCCTGAGTATATTGAATTCTATGAAAAGGTTGTACTCAGGTAGGACCTGACTCTAGTGATTATGCCGACTGGAATTGTGGAGGAGGTCGGTAAAACGCTTGAGAAGCGAAACTATGCCGATTGGAATTGACTGGTCGGTGAATGCTGGAGAAGCATAGGTATGTAATTGTTTAGAGTGGCATGACAGTAATATGCCGAGTGGTTGATTGGGGCAAGTATATATTGGAATTTCGAGGACGAAATTCTTTGAAGGAGGGGGGAATTGTAACATCCCGATTTAAAAATTAACTACCGAATGAGATTAGTGAATGAGTTAAGATTAATTGTAGATTAGAGAACTAATGGTTAATTAAATAATGTTAGTGGCCAGCGGTAAAGACGCATGTGCCCCTGGAGTATATAAGAGTTTCGGCTCTTCTCTTCTCCACTCACATCCTCATTCGCGTCATTCCACTTACCAAAGGTCGAGAGAGAGCTGAGAGCTTTTCTTGAAAGGAAAACAGAGACACTGTCCGATCCTCTTTTCCTGCCCACTCCCCTCTTCGTTCTCTTCGTCTTCCTCTTCATTTCCTTCTTCCACTCAACACTGAGTAGAACCGAGGGGAACAGCGTAGTGGCAGAGGAAACAACATGAATTACATACTTTTGAAATAAATAACATTCAATCGGTTTCTTACATAAATAACATACTTTTGAAATAAATAACTAAAACATGAATTATTAACAAATTATTAAATAATAATAACGAATTAATCAATAATTACTAAATAATGTTAAATAAAAAGGTGAGATAATTAAGTCTTTTCAAGACTTATCACATCCCCAAACTTAAAACTTTGCTTGTCCTCAAGCAAATATTCAGATTAATTAACAATCAGCAATTGATCAACACAATCAACCTTTCCTTAACTTAATTCATACTATAATTATTGAATACCGATCATGCTTTCTTCTCGCAATTTCTAAAAGTATAAAAACTTACACCTCCTTTGGGAGACAAGCTGCTGATGCTTTCCTCACTGGTCGGTGTTTAACTCTTCTCTCGGTGTATAGGGTAAATAGAATGCACTCATCACCTGCATACTAGTTAGATAAACATAGGCTTGCAACAGTTCTACACGTCATGAAATATGTCAACTCAATCGGATCAGTAAGGGCTTTTTAAGCTTGTAATGGGGCTCGGCTACAGGCTCAATTATTGTTTTTCTGAGTCATAGATAGGTTACAAGATGTGTCCACTGATGCTTTGCCTCAATTCTAACTTAATTGCCTCTACTAACAACTCTCTTTACTTTTCTGACTGAATGCTACTTAATAACTCGTGCTGTTTTGCACTTTCTTTTTCTTTCAGTCCTTCGGACTTTTCCTTTCCTTTTCTTTCTTTTCTTTCCATCTTTTCCGATCGAATTTTTTTTTTGTGGTGCTTTGCACCTCTTTTTCTTTTCTGAACTTTGTTCATTTTTCTCTCGGCTTTGCCTTTCTTCCTTTTATTTTTCAACATATTTATCCATAATCAAGGTCAGAGTGTGTCTTTAATTACTGTTAGGCACACTCTTCATCCCCAAACTTAGAGATTGCTAGTCCCTAGCAATAAGCAAAAACTGAGTAATTCACCAGTGGAACATCCAGGGTAATTCAGTCGGGTTTTTCTTGGATAAATAGGCTTGTAACGTTAGGTGTATAAAACGAATGAAAGGGTCTTAGGCTCAAACATAATTATTGGGTCAAAGGATGATTAATAAAATTAGGATGGCTAATTTTTGGCCCTGGCTAAATAATCAAAGAAGGCCTTCATCATTTCTGATTGGTTGACATACGACAATTAGCAAGCACTGAGGCAAATTCTGTCTCACTAACTAGCATGCAAGTTCACTCGAAAAGATAAAACAGGCTCAAAAGCTCATATGATTATAACATTTAATCAGCCAGTCTTGTCCCCAAACTTAATGTAAGATCATACATCTAGATTTCTAACTAGCATGCCGAGTAAACATTTTAATTAATGATGAATAATAGTTATGGCCAGAGATCATGAGTTAAGCAAAAACCAATTAATTAATATATCTGACTACAGTTTAAGGAATCAGCAAACTTTTAAATTATGAAGATGGATTTGAAATTAAATACAATTAACATATTTTATCAAATAAAGACTCGGAAAATCAAATAAGGAGTCGAGGTACTAGAGTACTTCCCTTTTACCTGAGTGGCAGTGCTGGGAAGCACGTAATCGGATTGTGAGATGCATGGCTTATGAACAGTGGAAAACAATAACAATGAAACAAGAAGATAATAACCACGAACTTAGAAGTGAAAGAAGTGAAAAGGTAATACCTTTCTTAGAAACCAGAAAGTGTCTTTTCGTCTTCAGCTCAAGTTCAACATAGGTACTGAGGGTTGGAAGCTGAAAGGGTTTCTCTTTTATAATGTTGAATTCAATTTTCAAGAAACGCGTAAATGCGGTCAGCTTTAATTATTACTTTATTAAATGTATTACTATTATTATTATTATTATTATGTTTATTATTTATTTATTTGGTATATATATATATTAGATTTTTTATTATTATTATTTTATTATTATTATTATTATTATTATTTTTAGAATACTCAATTACTAGAGGGGTAGAAGATCGAGGAAGAGTGGGATGATACCAATGTGATGCCAAATGGACATAGGAGAATGGAAGATGAATAAATGAACAGACCATAAGACAAAATAGTAATTGAAAAATTTAAATAAATGAAATAGAGCGTATGAGAAACGAGTGCACCATTGAAATATGAGTGAATCAAGAAACGAATAATAAAAGAAACGAATAGAATTATGAACGAATGAAGGAATACCGAGTAAATGAATAATGAGCGAAAAGAGTGAAAAGGGCGAAAGGATGATAGCCGAGTGAGAAAGGAGACAGGTACCGAGTGATAACAATCTGAGAAATGAAGAACGAGTGGCTGAGGGAGGTAGAGATAATAAGAGTCAAACAAATCGAAGTGAATTAAGGAAACAGGTGGTTGGAAAGAAAAAAGGTTCTGAGTCAATGGAATGAGTGAAAGCTATACTGACTGGATGAATGAGACGAGTAAACACACAAGCCAGTGGAAGAATAAATGGAAAAAATGAATAACGAACCACCGAATGAATACCCCCGATGAAGGAATTGGTCGAATAAATGAAAGAATTTGAATACAACTAAAAGGATGAAAAAACCCGAGTGAATGAACACCGGGTGAATGAAAACTCAGAAAACTGGGTACTGAAAATACAAAAGTGAGAGTCACGAATGAAAAATGAAGGAATGAAGAAGAAAACTGCAACATACGAAACCCGAGGAAAGTAAAATAAGTGGAGTGAAACAACAAGTATATGAATACCGAGTAGATAATACCCGTCAGATGATGAGCGAGTGAAAAGTGAATGAATGAATGGATGCCGAGTGGGTACAAATTATACCGAGTGAATGAATAGTTGATCGATGAATGAGGTGAACAAAACGAAAGTCCGAGTAAATGAAAGGGAAAGAATGAATGCATAACTGAAAAGCTGAATGACGGGTGAGGAACGGAAAAGAGAGTGACCGAGTGGAAATGAGTAAAGGGTATCCCGATCAATGAAGGAGATGAGTAAATGAAGGAACTGAGTGAACTAGCGAGAAACCTAGTGAATGAGGAACTGAGTGATGAGTGAGTGAGAAAAAGTGAATAAAACACTGAATGAAAAGGGTACTGAGTGAATGAATACCGAATGGGTCACAGAATGAGTGAAAGAATGAATGAATGAAGATAAGTGTATGAGAACCGAGTGTGACAATGAATGGACGAGTGAACAACCGTCGTGAGATACGAGTGAACAGAGAAGTGCGTGAAAGAAAGAACGAATGGGAGTAAGGCTGAATGAAAGAAAGAACGAGTGGAGGGAACTGAGTGATATAGATATGAGATATGAGGAATGAGTGAATGACAATGAGAGTTCGGGCGAAGAACAAAAATGACAGGAGTGGAAAATGGAATGAACCGAGTAAATGAAAGGCCGAGTAAACGAAACGAATACAGCGAGGGGCCGAGTAAATGGAGAAACTCAGGGAATGAAAAACGAGATGACAGGAAATTGAGTGACTGGAAATACTGAGTGTGACAATCGCGAATAAAACACGAGTAGATGAAAACGAAAAGTACAACGTGAGAAAACCGAGAAAGAAAGTAGGTGGAATGAAACAACGAGTAAATGAATACCGAGTGGATCATACCGGGTAAAAGTGAAAAACGAATGACGAGAGGTCAGAGAATTGGAAAAACAAGTGAAAGAACTCGAAAGAATGACTGACCGACCGGGCGAATAAACATGAGTGAAAGACAGACGAAGAAGGAGATAAGCTGAGTGGATCAAAGAACCACTATATTGGAAACTGAGTGGATGGATATACTGAGTGGCTGAAAAACGAGTGAAAAATAAGGTGAACAACGAAAGTCAGAATGATATGGAACGACTGAGAGAGAAAAATGAGTGAATATAAGAATGACTGCATAGGGGTCCGAGTGAATCGGAATACCGAATGGATGAAGAAGACTATTGAGTGACAAAATGAGTAGACAAAAGAATGAGTGAATGAAAGGCTGGATGAACAACCAACACATGTAGAGAGATCGGGTGATGAAACCGAGGAAGAGCTGAGGTGGATTGAAACATGAATGAATGAATCAACGACTGAGAGGAAGAGTGGACAACAGAATACATGAAAAGAAGGTCGAGTGACACATAAATGAAAGAAAGTGAGTGAGGAGTGGGGAATGAGGGATCCGAGTGATGAAAAGCCGACTGAAATAAGTCACTTTTCACTATCTGACCCGTTCATTATATCAACGATCAGAAATCCTTCAAAGTCTTTTTTTTTCGCAGAAATTTATTAAACAACACCGAGTGAAGTTCAGTCGGGAAGAAGGTTTTAAGAAGAAGTAACAATTATCCGAGTGTACTTATTTTTACTCAAAACTCAATAATTTCTTGCTTAACTGTGAAACAACACCCAGCAGTGTCTCGCCTAAGCTACACGTGCTTCGCCTGAGCGAAAATAGAAGAATCTAGCTCGGATTTCCTTCTTCAACTTCACAACTTTATTCACTAACTTTTTAGTTTTTCTTCTTTTTATTCATTTTGATTCAAAGTTCTAAACAAAACAATCGGAACATAGGGCTGTCTCCCTAGAGCGCTTCTTTAAGGTCACTAGCTTGACCTTATTGTATCTAAGAAGATGGCTTCAGTAACAAGGAGGTTTTCTGCCTGTCAAACTCTCCTCCAAAGTAGAGTTTGAGTCGCTGGCCATTCACCTTGAAAATCCGATCGGTAGTCGGATCTTTCAGTTCGACTGCACCATGAGGAAAAACCTCATTTACAGTAAAAGGCCCGAACCACTTGGATCTAAGTTTTCCAGGGAAGAGTTTCAGTCGGGAATTGAATAATAAAACCTGATCGTCCTTCTGAAACTCTTTCTTATTAATTCGCTTATCATGCCATTTCTTTGTTTTCTCCTTATAAATGGAGGCACTTTGATAAGCGTTGAGTCGGAACTCATCTAATTCATGGAGTTTCAAAACTCTTTCCTCCTGAGACTGGTCACAGTCCATGTTTAATAGCTTTGTGGCCCACCACGCTTTGTGTTCCAACTCCACAGGGAGATGGCAAGCCTTACCGTACACCAATTGATACGGGGACATGCCAATTGGGGTTTTGAAAGCTGTTCGGTAAGCCCGCAATGTATCATCTAATTTTACCGACCAATCTTTTCTGGATTTTCCAACCACTTTTTCTAAAATTCTCTTGATTTCTCTATTGGACAATTCGACTTGTCCACAAGTCTGTGGATGGTAAGGAGTGGATATCTTATGTAAAACCTCATAGTGACGCAGGGCTTTTTCCATTATCTTATTGCAAAAATGTGAACCCCCATCACTAATAATTACTCTCGGAACTCCAAACCTAGAGAAAATATTCTTCTTGATGAACCTAAGCACAACCTGTGCATCATTGGTTCGGGTCGGAATTGCCTCCACCCATTTGGAGACATAGTCCACAGCAACAAGAATGTATTCGTTGGAGAGCGACTTAGGGAAAGGTCCCATGAAGTCGATACCCCAAACGTCAAATAATTCCACAATTAGAATATTTGTCAAAGGCATGCCAACTTTTACGGAGAGACCTCCGCTCCTTTGACATTTATCACACCTTTTTACATATTCTTTGGAATCCTGAAAGATAGTTGGCCAATAAAAGCCACTCTGCAACACCTTTGCTACGGTACGGGAGGCACCATGATGACCTCCATAATAAGAATCGTGGCAGTGCCACAAAAGCCTTTCTTGCTCGGATTCAGGCACACAGCGCCTGATTACTCCATCTATGCCTATTTTAAACAAAAATGGATCATCCCAAAGAAAAGCCTTACTATCATGAAAGAATTTATTTCTCATTTGGGATGTCCAACCATCAGGTACCACTGAGGCACTTTTAAAGTTTGCCATGTCAGCGTACCATGGCCCAGTTATAATGGCCATCAACTTTTCGTCTGGAAATTCCTCTTTTATTAAGACAGAATCCAACTCAACTTCCAGACAAGACAATTGGTCTGCAACTGAGTTCTCTACTCCTTTTTTGTCTCGTATTTCTAAGTCAAACTCTTGGAGTAACAGAACCCATCTAATCAGTCTCGGTTTAGACTCTTTTTTAGCTAGTAAATACTTGATTGCCGAGTGGTCTGTATATACGATGACTTTGGCACCAATCAAGTATGCACGAAATTTATCAAATGCATACACCACAGCAAGCATTTCTTTTTCAGTCGTGGTGTAATGTATTTGATTTTCATTTAACACTTTACTAGCATAATAGATCACATGAGTTAATTTCTCTTTTCTCTGACCCAGCACAGCTCCGATTGCAAAGTCACTTGCATCACACATCAATTCAAACGGTAAAGACCAGTCGGGTGATGCAAGGATCGGAGCTGAAGTCAAACTTAGTTTCAATGTTTCAAATGCCTTGACACAATTTTCATTAAATGCAAACACCTGATCTTTCACAAGCAAGTCGGTCAAAGGCTTAGCTATTTTTGAAAAATCTTTTATGAACCTTCTATAGAACCCAGCACATCCTAGAAAACTCCTTACTCCTTTCACGTTGATCGGAGGAGGAAGTTTTTCAATAATTTCAATTTTTGCTTGGTCCACCTGCATGCCCTCAGCAGAGATCCTATGGCCAAGGACTATCCCTTCCTTAACCATAAAGTGGCATTTCTCCCAGTTAAGAACGAGATTAGTCTCTTGACATCTCATCAGCACCTTAGCTAAGTTGCTGAGGCATGTGTCAAAATTGCTCCCAGATACCGAGAAGTCATCCATGAATACTTCAATAAATTTCTCCACCATATCCCCAAAAATTGCCAGCATGCACCTTTGGAAGGTTGCTGGAGCGTTGCACAAGCCGAACGGTATGCGCCTGTATGCAAAAATTCCATAGGGACATATGAAGGCAGTCTTTTCTTGATCCTTCGGGTCAACCACAATTTGGTTATAACCCGAGTACCCATCAAGAAAACAATAGTACTCATGTCTTGATAACCTCTCAAGCATTTGATCAACAAACAGAAGGGGGAAATGGTCCTTCCGAGTAGAGTTATTCAGCCTTCTGTAATCAATGCACATCCTCCAGCCTGTAGTTGGCCGAGTGGCAATGATTTCACCCTGGTCATTTCTTACAGTCGTCATTCCTCCCTTCTTGGGTACCACTTGGACTGGGCTAATCCAAGTGCTGTCCGAGATCGGGTAAATGATTCCCGCATCAAGGAGCTTGACCACTTCCTTTCTCACTGCTTCCTTCATAATGGGGTTCAGTCTGCGTTGTGGCTGAACAACAGGGGAATAGTCATCCTCCATCAGGATTTTGTGCATACAAAAGGATGGACTGATTCCCTTCAAGTCAGAAATGTTCCAGCCAATGGCAGATTCATGAGCCTTTAATACCCCAACTAGTTTATTCTCATCCTCTTCTTTTAAGTCGGCATTAATAATTACAGGATGAGTGTCATTTCCTCTCAGGAAAACATATTTCAGATGAGAAGGTAAAGGTTTTAAATCACTTTTTTCTTCCGAAAATTCCTTTCCCTTCTCAGCTTCAGTATTTTCCAAATCATTTTTCTTTTCAAAATCACCTACTTCCAAAACTTCCAGTAGGTCCAGTATTTCCGAGTGAGAGTCAATTGACTCGGTCTCAGAGTCAAAGTCATCCTCTAAAAAAGTTCGTAGAGCCTCTTCCTTAGTTTTTAGCAGTAAGGGAGTCTGGTAATTTTCAACCTCTTCAATCATTAGGCAATCCATCCGTTCAGTCGGATGTTTCATGGAATTGAAGACATTAAAAATTACTTGCTCCTCCTGAACTCTCAGCATGAGTTCACCTTTTTCCACATCAATCAATGCTCTGCCAGTAGCTAGGAAGGGTCTACCTAAGATCAAAGGGATCTCTCGGTCAGCTTCCATATCCAACACTATGAAGTCTGCTGGAAAGATAAATTTATCAACTTTTACTAGCAAGTCTTCCAGCATCCCTTGGGGATATTTAATGGACCTGTCAGCCAACTGCAAGGACATGCGAGTCGGTTGCAAGTCATTAATTCCCAGTTTTTTCATCAAAGATAGAGGCATCAGGTTTATACTGGCTCCTAGATCACAGAGAGCACTTCCTACATGAATATCCCTTATTGCACACGGTATTGTGAAAGATCCAGGATCCTCTAGCTTTTGGGGAAGTTTCTTTTGAATGATTGCGCTACACTCTTGAGTGAGAGTAATCATTTCATCCCCCCTAAGCTTCCTCTTCTTAGACAATAGCTCTTTTAAAAATTTTGCATAAGAAGGCATCTCCTGCAATGCCTCAGCAAAAGGGATATTAATGTGAAGTTTCTTGAAGACCTCTAAGAACCTAGCAAACTTCTGCTCCTCTATTTGCTTTTTAAACCTGTGCGGAAACAGAGCATTCCTCAATTTTTCAGGAGTCAGCTTAGAAGCTTCCTCCAGAATCAGATCAACCTTTTTCTTTTTCTTTTGATGGACTTTATTTTCTTTTTCTTTTTCTGATTCATTTTTATTTTCTACTTCATCTTTATTGTCCTGCTCAGTTTCTTGTATTATTTCTTTTTCTTTTTCTGAACTTATTTCTTGACCCGGAGATGGAGAAATAATTTTTCCACTCCTAGTAATTATGGCCTTGCAATGTTCCCTTGGATTTACCTCGGTATCTCCAGGGAAATTGCCTGCTTGCCTTTCAGCTAATTGTTTAGAAAGCTGTCCTACTTGATTTTCTAAATTTCTTATGAATGCTTCCTGATTCGTAAAACTGGCCTGAGTGGCCTGGATAAACTGAGAAAGTACATTCTCGAGTTCGGATTTTTCTTTAACAGGAGGGTGAGAAGGTTGTTGTGGTCTATTTGTGGGTTGACTCGGTGGGATATTCTGATTCAGATGTGGACCTTTCTGCCAGGAAAAATTGGGGTGGCTCCTGTAATTAGGATTGAAGGAATTAGAAGGATAATTCATTTGATACTGTTACTGCCCCATATAATTCACTTGCTCGGAAGGCACAACTGGATCACACATTCCATTTTCATGGTCTCCACCATAAAAATCACAACTGATCATAGAAACTTGGCTCGGCTTTTGGAGTTCTGAAATCTGAATGCTTAATTTTTCCAAAGCCTGAGTCATCAATTTGCTCTGAGCCAGATAAGCATCTTGTGCTTCTAATTCCAATATTCCTCTCCTAGGGACTTGGTTCCTCTCACTAATCAGGCATTCATTAGAAGCCATCACATTAATCAGCTCTATAGCTTCTTCTACAGTTTTAGTTGTTAATGAGCCTCCAGCCAAGGCATCAATCAAGACTCTGGTGGCTGGCCTGACACCATTATAGAAAATAGTCACTTGCTGTACATCAGAAATCTGATGATGAGGACATCTCCTCAGGCTTTCTTTATACCTATCACATGCTTCCATCAAGGACTCACCTTCTTTTTGCTGGAAACATGTGATTTCATTACGCAGCTTTGCATATTTAGAAGGAGGAAAGTATTTAATCAAAAATTTCCTTTGCAAATCCTCCCAGGTAGAAATACTGCCTCTCGGTTGACTCTGCCACCAGGCTTTTGCTCGGTCCCTTATAGAAAATGGAAACAACCTTAGTCGGATTGCTTCCTCAGGGACTCCATTCATTTTTACTGTATCACAAATTTGGAGAAAGGTTGCTAAATGCAAATTTGGATCCTCAACCTCACTTCCTCCGAATTGTTCATTTCTTACCAGCTGCAGTAAAGCTGGTTTTAGTTCAAAATTGTTAGCTGCAATCGGTGGCCTAAGGATGCTAGCTTGCGATCCTTCTTCATTCGGCCTGGAGTAGTCACCTAGTGTAACTCTCCTCTGTTCCATTTCTTTTTCTTCTTTTTGCTTTTTCTCTTTTCTTAATCTACGTTCTAACAAATCGATGTTAGGATCAAAGAAGAAAGGTTCTCCTCTGCTCCTTGACTGCATACAACAATTGTTAACACAACAAAGCAACTCACAGCGACGACTACACAAAACAATAACTACTAAAAAAAATACGTATTGACTGCACACAGAAACAAAAGCAAATGGTTCAGTCTAGTACCGGTCCAAGGATTGTTGATATTACTCAACAATCCCCGGCAACGGCGCCATTAACTTGATGCTGAAATCCCGAGCCATTAATTTGGTGCAAAAATCTTAGTAAAATAAAATGTGACTCTCGGATTTACACTTTGGCAAGCGCACCAGTCGTTAAAATTGTAGTGTATTTGATCGTCCCACAGGGATTGTGGTAAGTACCTCAATCTAGGACTAGTACAAGCTGAACCAACAGAAAATACATGAAGTTCATTCGGTTTTTATGGTTTTTGTGTTTTATAGTTGTTTTTGTATTTTCAGAAACAGAGTTAAAGTGAAATGTTTAAAGTGATTAATAGAAAACAGGTCAGGATTGCTTCAGCTCACAACCTCCTCAAGAAACATGCAATTAAGTATAATCGAACTTCACAATCTAGAGGACAATCCGCTTGTGGTTATTCCCTAATTCCTTAGGTGAAAAACACTAATCCTTAAGCAATGAACCTTAATTCCTTAAGTGCTCGATTAACCTAAGAATCTAATGTGAAATTGGAGGTTGAACTCTAACTATTCACCTAAATTGATTAGGCCTGAACTAGTTAGAAAGCTGGAAGTTACCTAAGCTTCAACCATGATTCCTCACTGGCGAAGTTCTTCATCAGTTCTGGATTTGTCAATCCAACGATTCTGCTCCACTCCTCAGCTTGTTCGCCTCAAGATCTAGAAGTCGATCTACTCGCTTACAGCTTCAAGATTCCATTGCTCACCTTCACAATCCCAACCTTAGGGATTTAGAACTCCATAGACTTCGGTTCCATCGAAGGATTGTGGAATGTCATGGAGGAAAGAGTTTAGAGAGATGAAAATGTAGTGAGAGATTGGAAATGGAAAATGAAGTGTATTATTTTGTACGCTGTTCTGACTCTGTGTCTTCACATACACACCACTACTTTACAGAGTATGTACATGAATATATATATAGGCATCTAACTAAACTAACTAACTTAACTAATATCTGAAAATTGAGTTCTTAATTAAACTAAACTAAGTAATTGAATAATTACAGAATAATTAACTAATCACAGCTCAGCTCGTAGCAGGATCCAGCTTAACCTTAGCTAATTTACAGCTCAACACCAGCTAATTGACAGCTCACTTCTTAAGTTACTTAAGGTTGCAGTAGTAGAGAAGAAGGCTATGGAAGCGGAATAGTACTACACCAAGTGTGTTGTTGGAGGGAAGGAACAATGTTTAAATTACTGCCTTTATGCTTCAGCTGCTGAGTTTTCGCTTGAGCGGATTAAACTTCGCTTGGGCGAGTCCGGATTAACACTGCAGTGTTTCTTTCTCGCTTAGGCGTTATGGCAAAACTTGGGTGAGGACGGTCTCTTAAAGTTATGCTTGAGTGAGTCCGGATTTCACTAGGGCGGATTAAATAATGAATAAGCACATCGGTTTCTTATGTAGCATTTCGATCTTCTTCTCTTTTGGAGCCGGTGTCTTTGAAGTCTCACTCGGTCGGTCTTTGGACTCTTTTTAGTCGGAATTGAGGAAGTCTCACTCGGATTTATCAATTTCTGCTCAGATTTGTAGGATTTCACTCGGAATTTTCTTCTTATCTCGAGTCCGCCCTGTTCCTGCACCAATAAACAGCTACTTGCCTAGCATTTATACGCTGGCTGCTTAGTAAATTTGTAAATACTTCAAAATTCCTTATTTAATTAAAATTTTCAATCGGTTTCTCACATAAATAACATACTTTTGAAATAAATAACTAAAACATGAATTATTAACAAATTATTAAATAATAATAACGAATTAATCAATAATTACTAAATAATGTTAAATAAAAAGGTGAGATAATTAAGTCTTTTCAAGACTTATCAGCGTGACATTTCCGAGTGGAATGGTACCAAGTAGACGATTCATCGTGTGAAATTTCTAAGTTGTAGGGTGTGCCCCTGACTAATCTTTCCCTGAGGAGCTTCTGGTCGGAATGTGGAGCTTTGAATAGGTAAGTTTTTGAGTGAATTACCCTGAGGGGGAGTAGACGCCCGAGCGGTAAAATTATTCATATTTATGATCGGGTTGATGTTTAGAGCTGCTGAGTATGGACTCAGATTTATAATTGATGTAAGCTTGAATACTGGGTGAAAATTTCGTAAGTGAAGAGTTTTCCGGGTGAGGATTATTTCCAAACCCCGAACAACCCTTTTGATTGAGTGATCCGAGTGACAGTCTCAAGGTGTAGGCATGGATTTGGCCGAAGGAATGGTTAGAAATCTGAGATCTTAGAACCGAGTGTGATGCCTGTAAGGGATGAATCCAGGAAGTCTGTGCTAATTAGAGCACCTTGAAGCTCTGTTGGGTGTTGGTTTCGGTATTGCCAAGATATATTATGGTTTAGAGAAGAGATTTTATGGTCGGATGTTGAATACTCGAGAGTTTAATCCGAGATTAATCGGACATTGGTGAGTATTTTGTGGGAATCGGTAATGTTGTTTACCAACTAGGTTCTTCCCAACTGGATAATTAGCATCCATAATATGCCTTATGTGACATAAATTTTGAACTTACGCTATGTGTGGGTACTTAAGTGTATTGAATGATTCCTTAGAATTGGGGGAAATGACGATAGATGTACATCGATTGGTGTTGAGAATGTAGGGCCGAGTGGCCAAAGAACTAGAGGTACCATCAGTTATAGTGAATCAGCAGAGTTGAAGGGGGTAGATTATATGTTTTAAAAAAATAAAAAATAAAATTGAATCCCTGAGTATATTGAATTCTATGAAAAGGTTGTACTCAGGTAGGACCTGACTCTAGTGATTATGCCGACTGGAATTGTGGAGGAGGTCGGTAAAACGCTTGAGAAGCGAAACTATGCCGATTGGAATTGACTGGTCGGTGAATGCTGGAGAAGCATAGGTATGTAATTGTTTAGAGTGGCATGACAGTAATATGCCGAGTGGTTGATTGGGGCAAGTATATATTGGAATTTCGAGGACGAAATTCTTTGAAGGAGGGGGGAATTGTAACATCCCGATTTAAAAATTAACTACCGAATGAGATTAGTGAATGAGTTAAGATTAATTGTAGATTAGAGAACTAATGGTTAATTCAATAATGTTAGTGGCCAGCGGTAAAGACGCATGTGCCCCTGGAGTATATAAGAGTTTCAGCTCTTCTCTTCTCCACTCACATCCTCATTCGCGTCATTCCACTTACCAAAGGTCGAGAGAGAGCTGAGAGCTTTTCTTCAAAGGAAAATAGAGACACTGTCCGATCCTCTTTTCCTGCCCACTCCCCTCTTCGTTCTCTTCGTCTTCCTCTTCATTTCCTTCTTCCACTCAACACTGAGTAGAACCGAGGGGAACAGCGTAGTGGCAGAGGAAACAACATGGTGCTGTGTCCTGGAGGTTGGATCCTCCTCTGTTCTTCTTCTTCTTCTCATTTTTTTCCATCTGATAGGGCTGCATGAGTCCCGGTGTGGATGTTAGCAGCGTGGGGTGTCTCGGTTTATGGGAAATGACCCACTGAGTTAAAGAGCTAAGGGCATTTCTTCAAAGGATGCAGAGACACTGTTCTGTTCTCTTCTCCTGTCCTCCTTCTTTTCCTCGTTGAGCCAAAGAGGGTGAGAGTGTGTATTCCCTCTGCATGCAACCAGTCTTCTTCCCTACTGTTCCTCGTCTCCTTCCTCGTCGTCTTCTCCTTCACCCAACTCACGACGTTGGGATGTCTTGGGACTGGAACCCTCCATTGTTGGCAAGATCAGACTGTTCATGGGTGTGGAAACAGCTTCGGATTCTCCATGCTGAGTGCGGAGTCTAGCGTCTAAACCCAGAGGTCATGTGAGTTGGAGGGAGCGGTCAAAGGATGATTGGTCGGCACTGTTAGCTCGAGGAGCTCCTGGAATCTTCATTCCAGGTAGGGGGTATCTTATATCTTAAATGCATGGGTTATGGATGGGTTTCGGGTGTTAATGGCTTGCTGATTCTGTGTCTGATTCTGTGTTTTATTTGCATGAAGAGTATAGGATACCCGAATGCATGATGATTAGGAATCGAGTGTTGCATGTTTAGTTTCGTCCATGAAATGCATGTTGATAGCCTCGAGAATATTGAATGGTTGCATGAAATGAATGTGTTGAAGTGTTGTTGATGATTAAGGTGTGACTTATGTGGCATGCTGGCTATTATGAGTTTGAAATGTTGACTACATGTGAGAAAATGTGGATTTAGTAAGTCTGATGATGTGTTACACCGATTGCATGTGATGCATGTATTGTTGAATGAAAGTTGTGTATGAAACTTCTGTTGTGTGATGAATCCGCGTGTGGCGTATGGGATACGTTAATGCTAGGAGCATGTAGTGTGGGACACTACCATCGGTTATTAAAAGCGTGAGACGCTGTGAAATCCTTTTGAGTGAGACTCAAGGTAGCCTTTGAGTGAGACTCAGGCTGCCCGTGAACACCACTGTTGGCGCTGAGAGCATTGGTGTCACCTATGAGGGCAAACGGTTTGGTACCAGTAAAACGGCCAAGCAGCTGGGAGCTGAATAGAAGGCTGGGAGCCTACGTTGCAACGAATGAAAACCGATTACACATGTAACACCCTTATTTTTAATAAATAATAAATCCAAAAAAACAGGAAAAAAAATCACAAATCAACCACTGGTCAATCGTCATAGAAAAAGAAGGGAGAAGGCAAGGGAAATAAAAGAGTATTCATACTTATAGCAGTCAGCGGAAGGAACAAGGCTGGGATCGACCCATTCGGTTCAGCGAAACACATCAGCGCCTGGGCGAAATCCATGACAACTCTGACTTGGTCAAGCGAAGTTCAACGCCGCCTGAACGAGAGGTGACAATGCAACAGTGGAAAAGGAGATCCTCAAGCGAAGCTCAACACCAGCCTCTACTCGCTTCAGCGTAATCCCACATCCTTGGGCGAAACAGCTCCATTCGCTCGGGCGAGGCACGATCCGCTTAAGCGATGCCAACACAAGGGCCTCTCCAAACACACACTCGCTGGAGCTAAGTCTAATTCGCTAGGGCGAACACAGGTACAAGGTAATTTCTCAATCGGGTATGGACAAAGGTTCACTCGGCAAATCCTCACGTTCGCACTTCACTCGGGAAATCAGGTAGTTAAGTCCCACTCGGACTTATTCGAAACCCAACCACTCGGGATACCAATCCTCACTCGGACATTACATCTTTCACTCGGATTACCAATACCTTACAATTAGGATCCAATCCACTCTAAACCACTATTCGAACTCCTCTCTCGAAAGGGAATCACTCGAGGTTTTCACTCGGGAAATACAAACTCTTCCTCACTCGGGATTTATTTATGATTTTCGCTCGGAGTCACATAACATGTTCACTCGGAAAAGCCACCCAGAAATCTTCACTCAGAACCACTAACTTAACATAATTTCACTCCTCAACGGCCCTCGAGTCATTTAGTAACACTTCCCAGTCGGAAAACGCATCGAATCAGTACGAAGCACATACATATGAATACATGATCACAGAAACATAAATCTGCTAACAAATCCAGTCTACCGACCCATAGACATGTAACCACCCACTCGGAATACCCATTATCTTGATATTATGCATTTACCAATACTTACGAATACCATACAAGTGACACCATGACTATTCAATCTTTATAAGTGAATATGTTTAATCGTCATTTTACATAAGAGCCGGCCAAGGCTACACGGACAAAACATAATAGTGCAATACAAGTGCTCAACAGTCGGAGTGCACCACACTCGGACTTGAAACCCTATCATCATTTCCGAGTATGACCTGCACACTAAAAAAATGGTGTAGGGGTGAGCATCTTAGATATTAAATGATAGATACCGACTTAGGCTGTCCCACAATCATACAGCAAAATACATATCCACGCAATTAGACATAGCAACGAGTAAGGTCAAGCATTAACCATCAACCAAGACACACATGGAACACTTACCGATCGGAATTCGTCAGTCGCCACTCGGCCAGGTGCACATACACAGCCAATAACATTAGTATAACAGCAATCAACAACATGATATTACCAACGAATCAGAACGCACATATTCTACACTTTCCGGTCAGAATCTAACAGTTCTTACTCGGCTATACACGCATGACATTTCAATGACATTAACACATATTCATGGAGCAGACTTCAATTAGCATTAGTTGCATATACACACAGAGTACTCTCTCGGTTATATCTATTCGTCATCTCCTTAACATCATCACACGCATAGTCAAATTTCAGTCAGCATTAGAAATACATATATACAGAGTATTTCACTTGGATATACACGTTCATCCTTTCATTAACACTATCACATGCATAATCAATTCCAAACAATATCAATCAGTCAATACACATAGAGTATTTTACTCGGTTATAAACATACATCATCTCACTAACACCTTCGCATGCACAACCAATTCCAAACATTATCAACAGTTAATAAGCATATATTATTTCACTCGGTTCCGCATTCGTGTGTATCGGTTTAGACGTTGCAACGTAGGCTCTCAGCCTTTTATACATAGCTCTTAGCTATCAAATCAGCTCCCAGCTGCTTGGCCGTTTTACAGGTACCCAACCGTTTGCCCACAGGTGACACCAGCGCTCTCAGCGCCAACGGAGGTGTTCACAGGCAGCCCGAGTCCCACTCAAGGGCTACCTTGAGTCCCACTCAAGGATTTTGTAGCGTCCCACGCTGAATAACCGATGGTAGTGTCCCACACTACGTGCTCTCAGCACAAACGCATCCCATGTGCCACACGCGGATTCATCACACACACAGAGTTCATATACACAGCCATACATGCATCTCATGCAATCGGCATCATACATCATCAGCATTCAAACGGCACATGCATCTCATGCAATCAATGCTGGACTTTAACAGTACTCAACAACACATACATCTCATGCAGTCGATGTTACACATTCTCAAAACTCAATAGCATATGCATCTCATGTAATCAGTGCTAGGCATTAACAATATTCCACAACATATGTATCTCATACAGTCGGCATTATACATCATCAGCATTCAACAATACACGCATCTCACGTGACTGGTATAACACATCAACAGGACTCAAACAACATACATGCAATCGGCATTAAGCAATGTCAGGACTTAGACAACACATGCAATCGGTATGGTACATTATCAGATTCACTGAGTCATATTCTATCACATGCAATCAGCATTCTAAGCTCATAGCAACTTGCAGGTCATGTAAAACACACGGTAAACGTCAACATCACTACAACACATTCCTTTCATACAATCGTTCAACACTCACAGGCCATCATCATGCAACACTCATCTTTCACTCGTCATGCAACTGGGCAGTACACACTCGCATGCAACACAACACACAATCAGGACACAGAAATAGCAAGCGTCAACACTCGGAACCTGTTCATAACCCATGCATTTAAGATAGAAGATACCCCCCTACCTGGACTGAAGCTTTCAGTCGGTCAACACGAAGTTCAGTTCCAGAGGAACACTGAATCACTCTTAGCATATCTGTATGCAAGAGCAGGGGAGGCCCAAGACGTCCAGCTCTCGGCTCGCTCCCTGGAATGGCTCCATCATAATGCTGTGAACACTCCGACCCCCTTGAAGCTCCTCGCAGTGCAGATCTCTACTGGGACTTGGCAGCTTCGAGCAAGGAGAGAAAGAAGGAGGGAAGCCGATGAAGGAATGAAGGAACAAGGAAGGAGACGTGTTGCATGTAGAGGGAATGCACACCCTCATCCTCACGGGTTCGTCGAGTAAGGGAGGAGGACCCCAATCCTCAGCCATCATTGCTTCACGGAAACAGAGCGCAGAGGAGGAAGAAGAAGATCGAAGAGGAAAAGAAGAAGAAGAAGAAGAAGAAGAAGAGAACGGGGGGAAGAGGAGTCTGCAGGGAAGAATGGATGATAGTGTACCCATATATGCATGTACGAAGAGAAGGAAGAGTGGGGTGGGAAAGCGTGCATAGCAGCAGCCCCCCACACGCGTCACACACACCATCACATCCAATCGGTCATTGACAACCAATCACCATTAATCAACCTTTCATTTCTTAACTTAATTAATTAAACCAATTATAATTAATAAATAATTCTCCCCACACTTATCAATTTATTATTTTAATGATTTATTTTCATTCGGCAATTAATTATTAAATCGGGATGTTACAGTTCTCCCCCTCTCAAAAGAATTTCATCCTCGAAATTCAATCGGTAACTTACCATACATACATAACTCAGAAGATTGCTGACTCAATCACGCACACGACTGTGCTTCCACAAGCATTCACCGATCGGATCACAATATCACTCGGCAGAGATTCACCACTCAAGCGGTTTACTGATCGCACCATAATTCCAGTCAGTAAGACACAAAGGTCAGGTCCCACCTGATTACCACCTCATCGTAGAATCTAATATATTGGGAAATTCAATCTCTAAAACGTACAATTTACCTCATTTTAACTTAGCCCATTCATTAAAGCAGTGGCACTTCCAATCTCTTGGCCGCTCGGCCATATACTCTCAACACCGTTCGACATATTCACACCATCGGTTTTCTTGACTCGGACGAGTTACTCGGCATAATAATGAAATCGTATAAAGCATAGGCTCGACATTGTGTCGTGAGGACACATCCTTAGAGGTTATTCAACTAGTTGGGAAAAATTTAGTCGATAAACAACACCACCGACTCCCAAAATACTCACTCCCGACCGATTCCTCTCGGACCAAACCCTCGGTTTTCAAAACCTGACCACAAAATCTCTCTCTTACACCAAAGGGAACACTCAAGGAATTTCCATGCGTTTCAATTAACGCAATTTACTCAGATTAACTTCGCATATACACTACACTAAATTCTGAAATCTTAGATTTCCTACCCATGCTTCCGGCTAATTCCATGCTTTCGCCCTGAGAGTTCACTCGGTCCTCTTACACCGACATTACTCGGGGTGGAGGGTAATTCTTACCCGGAACTTCTTCCACTTACCAGAAATTCACTCGCAACCCGAGTCTACCTTGAAACCAAACCTGAGTTCAAGCTCAATAGTCCCAATTACTGACCTGAGTACGCCTTCAATTAAATTCTTCACTCGGATATCTACTTCCTCTCGGAGCCCTCTTCACTCGGAAACTTGCACACTCTAAGTTCTATTTTCCGACCAGAAGGACTTTTCTCCTGGAAGATCACTCGGTTGGACATCCCAAGGGTATTAGGAATTCTACACTCGCTATCTTACTATTCAGAATCGTTCCACACGGTGCCATTCCACTCGGAAGTGATACACTCCGAGTCACGTCACTCGAATTCCTGCTCTACTCAGAATGTTACGCTCGGACACTGTTCCCTTAACTTGATACTTATCCACCCTAAGAGGTTCTACTCGGAACACCATAAATTTTCACTCAGCAGATCTTTCTCACAAGGACTTCACCTGGAATCGTCTCCACCGTTACACACTCGGAATATACTAATCCCTTCCCAAGCAAGTCTTCACCTTGCAATTTAGTTTGGTCCAATCCTGGTTTCTCATTAGGCTTACAGTATCACTCGGTTAACTTTTCAAAGCTCCAATTTCAGTGACAGTTTGATCACCCTTCTTATTCCAATACCAATCGTCCCTTTAGTAGCCAATCCGTACCCAGTAACCTCTAATCCTCTCGGAAGCAGACATGCCAAGGTCAAATAAACCCTCTTTCTTCATTTTGATAAACAATCGCAAAACACTCATTTAATATAACTCTCATTATCACTCGGAAATGTCTGAAAGACTCACCATCACCATAAGTAGTTACAGCTTCACCTGCCTGACTCATGAATTACTGCATCCAACTTATAGGATGACGTCTTATTCCTATAGGGTTACAGCAATTACATGGTCACTGCAACGTGTACGCTGCCACGTTACCCATGGCAGGAAGAGTCATCTCAGAGCAGCGTGCCTCATACGGACCAGACTTCACCCAACTAATACAAATTCAGACGGTAGTTAATGGCAGTTCACACACATAAGTAATACACGCACATCAACATCACGCATCACATAGGGTACATCACGTATCAATAATCATGAAAATTATTCATCACTTCTGTAAAACAGAATCAAGGCAATATTTCCTCTAAACCTTATTCCTCACAAAACCATGGGTCGGATTAAATTCTTAACTCTCAGTTATATAATAACGTCACTCACTCGGGTTCATACAATTCACTCAGGATTAAGCAATTCACAATCACATATGCTATTATAACACACCACGAACTTCAGCAACAGCACTAGTGTACACACAGACACTCAGTCGGATTTCATACCAATTATTCATGGCTATAATATTGTCTACTACATCATGCACCATAACCGCAACGTCACATTGCACTTGGTAATAGCATCGACATATACATACGCCCATCCAATCAGATTTACCCAAATCAATTCCAACTACATTAAGGGTTTCATTCACAATATCATATTCACACATTCACATAGTTCACACTGAGCTCATTTATCCTCATAAGTGTACACACAGTCATTCAATTAGAAATTGTACTATAACATACATTCTCAATTATAACATTGCATCACACTTGGCAACAGCATCAATACATGTACATTCATTCAGTCAGACCTCATTCATACAACATCATCAAGTCGGAAACTACTCAAATCATTCAAATCCATGCAAATCATGTCAGCCTCAATAATAATACTCTTATACACATGTATTCATGCAGTCGGCGAATTAGATGCATACGATTATTCACCAGGAGTCCCACTCCAATGCACTCGGCATTTGCCTTGAGTCCAACCCAAGGACTTTCATTAAGCATCCAATGCTCATGCTCCAAGCATGGCCTCGAGTCCCACTCGGAGGTCTTTTAGGATTAATCTCAGAATCCTCAACACCTCACGCATTCATCTGATTGCCCACTCTGAAAAACGTTCAATGCTGTTGCATTTCATTATAGATCACACACAGCTCTTATTTGCTGACTCACAACATAAGCCGCTCGACATTCTCATTAGCATATATATATATATACACACCTTTCAGACGAGGTATCATCACAACGATTCACAATTATTATCTATCACAATGTCCAGGTGTTGCTTGCATCTATAATTAATCACACACAGATCACGTATTTCAATCATCAAACAACGGTCATGTTTCAATTATAGAGAAATACATAAAAGCAGTTCACCCTTAATCACCTATATTATATATATATATATTACGCAGGGTTCATGTGCTAGGTTACAAAACATCCATCACAAATAGCACTCGGCAGTAATGGTAACACTCCTATTTATAAGTATTCAGTCAGTATTCGCAGAATTATTAACTTGCATTCATGGACGGAGTCATACAATCACTAAACAGTTTACAATACCACAATTCAGGAGTCGCATGCACCATTACGCAATCATAGTACAGTTACCAACACATCTCACACATAACACATCACATGATAATCATTCAAGCCTCAATGAGCTACTACGCAATTGTTCTACTCGGCTCAACAACTCGTAAGGTTAATAAACTATCAGATTTAGAATCCCTAAGGGGTCATTATTTATCTAGTATCCCACGATGGGTACCTCACAATATTCAAATATTGTTATAAGGTCTAGTACCATTCACTCATCACACATTCAACTTCCTCAACAAGGCACAGGCATACAACCACACCATTCATAGTCAACATATACCAAATCCGATAGAAGTTCATAAACACTTATCATCACCCGAGTCATAATTGAACAGGTATCAACATACAATAGAATATCATAAGCAACTAGGACAAGCTGGCATAATGTACTCAACCGCCCACAAACAGTAGGCAAACCTTGGCCATGGACCTTTTGGTCTGCTCTGATACCAAAATGTAACACCCTTATTTTTAATAAATAATAAATCCAAAAAAACAGGAAAAAAATATCACAAATCAACCACTGGTCAATCGTCATAGAAAAAGAAGGGAGAAGGCAAGGGAAATAAAAGAGTATTCACACTTATAGCAGTCAGTGGAAGGAACAAGGTTGGGACCGACCCATTCGGTTCAGCGAAACACATCAGCGCCTGGGCGAAATCCATGACAACTCTGACTTGGTCAAGCGAAGTTCAACGCCGCCTGAATGAGAGGTGACAATGCAACAGTGGAAAAGGAGATCCTCAAGCGAAGCTCAACACCAGCCTCTACTCGCTTCAGCGTAATCCCACATGCTTAGGCGAAACAGCTCCATTCGCTCGGGCGAGGCACGATCCGCTTAAGCAATGCCAACACAAGGGCCTCTCCAAACACACACGCGCTGGAGCTAAGTCTAATTCGCTGGGGCGAACACAGGTACAAGGTAATTTCTCAATCGGGTATGGACAAAGGTTCACTCGGTAAATCCTCACATTCGCACTTCACTCGGGAAATCAGGTAGTTAAGTCCCACTCGGACTTATTCGAAACCCAACCACTCGGGATACCAACCCTCACTCGGACATTACATCTTTCACTCGGATTACCAATACCTTACAATTAGGATCCAATCCACTCTAAACCACTATTCGAACTCCTCTCTCGGAAGGGAATCACTCGAGGTTTTCACTCGGGAAATACAAACTCTTCCTCACTCGGGATTTATTTATGATTTTCACTCGGAGTCACATAACATGTTCACTCAGAAAAGCCACCCAGAAATCTTCACTCAGAACCACTAACTTAACATAATTTCACTCCTCAACGGCCCTCGAGTCATTTAGTAACACTTCCCAGTCAGAAAACGCATCGAATTAGTACGAAGCACATACATATGAATACATGATCACAGAAACATAAATCTGCTAACAAATCCAGTCTACCGACCCATAGACATGTAACCACCCACTCGGAATACCCATTATCTTGATATTATGCATTTACCAATACTTACGAATACCATACAAGTGACACCATGACTATTCAATCTTTATAAGTGAATATGTTTAATCGTCATTTTACATAAGAGCCGGCCAAGGCTACACGGACAAAACATAATAGTGCAATACAAGTGCTCAACAGTCGGAGTGCACCACACTCGAACTTGAAACCCTATCATCATTTCCGAGTATGACCTGCACACTAAAAAAATGGTGTAGGGGTGAGCATCTTAGATATTAAATGATAGATACCGACTCAGGTTGTCCCACAATCATACAGCAAAATACATATCCACGCAATTAGACATAGCAACGAGTAAGGTCAAGCATTAACCATCAACCAAGACACACATGGAACACTTACCGATCGGAATTCGTCAGTCGCCACTCGGCCAGGTGCACATACACAGCCAATAACATTAGTATAACAGCAATCAACAACATGATATTACCAACGAATCAGAACGCACGTATTCTACACTTTCTGGTCGGAATCTAACAGTTCTTACTCGGCTATACACGCATGACATTTCAATGACATTAACACATATTCATGGAGCAGACTTCAATTAGCATCAGTTGCGTATACACACAAAGTACTCTCTCGGTTATATCCATTTGTCATCTCCTTAACATCATCACACGCATAGTCAAATTTCAGTCAGCATCAGCAATACATATATACAGAGTATTTCACTTGGATGTACACGTTCATCCTTTCATTAACACTATCACATGCATAATCAATTCCAAACAATATCAATCAGTCAATACACATAGAGTATTTCACTCGGTTATAAACATACATCATCTCACTAACACCTTCGCATGCACAACCAATTCCAAACATTATCAACAGTTAATAAGCACATATTATTTCACTCGGTTCCGTATTCGTGTGTATCGATTTAGACGTTGCAACGTAGGCTCTCAGCCTTTTATACATAGCTCTCAGCTATCAAATCAGCTCCCAGTTACTTGGCCATTTTACAGGTACCCAACCGTTTGCCCACAGGTGACACCAGCGCTCTCAGTGCCAACGGAGGTGTTCATAGGCAGCCCGAGTCCCACTCAAGGGCTACCTTGAGTCCCACTCAAGGATTTTGCAGCGTCCCACGCTGAATAACTGATGGTAGTGTCCCACATTACGTGCTCTCAGCACAAACGCATCCCATGCGCCACACGCGGATTCATCACACACACAGAGTTCATATACACAGCCATACATGCATCTTATGCAATCGGCATCATACATCATCAGCATTCAAACGGCACATGCATCTCATGCAATCAATGCTGGACATTAACAGTACTCAACAACACATGCATCTCATGCAGTTGGTGTTACACATTCTCAGAACTCAATAGCATATGCATCTCATGTAATCAGTGCTAGGCATTAACAATATTCCATAACACATGTATCTTATACAGTCGGCATTATACATCATCATCATTCAACAATACACGCATCTCACGTGACTGGTATAACACATCAACAGGACTCAAACAACATACATGCAATCGGCATTAAGCAATGTCAGGACTCAGACAACACATGCAATCGGTATGGTACATTATCAGATTCACTGAGTCATATTCTATCACATGCAATCAGCATTCTAAGCTCATAGCAACTTGCAGGTCATGTAAAACACACGGTAAACGTCAACATCACTACAACACATTCCTTTCATACAATCGTTCAACACTCACAGGCCATCATCATGCAACACTCATCTTTCACTCGTCATGCAACTGGGCAGTACACACTCGCATGCAACACAACACACAATCAGGACACGGAAATAGCAAGCGTCAACACTCGGAACATGTTCATAACCCATGCATTTAAGATAGAAGATACCCCCCTACCTGGACTGAAGCTTTCAGTCGGTCAACACGAAGTTCAGTTCCAGAGGAACACTGAATCACTCTTAGCATATCTGTATGCAAGAGCAGGGGAGGCCCAAGACGTCCAGCTCTCGGCTCGCTCCCTGGAATGGCTCCATCACAATGCTGTGAACACTCTGACCCCCTTGAAGCTCCTTGCAGTATAGATCTCCACTGGGACTTGGCAGCTTCGAGCAAGGAGAGGAAGAAGGAGGGAAGCCGATGAAGGAATGAAGGAACAAGGAAGGAGACGTGTTACATGCAGAGGGAATTCACACCCTCATCCTCACGGGTTCGTCGAGTAAGGGAGGAGGACCCCAATCCTCAGCCACCATTGCTTCACGGAAACAGAGCGCAGAGGAGGAAGAAGAAGATCAAAGAGGAAAAGAAGAAGAAGAAGAAGAAGAAGAAGAGAACGGGGGGAAGAGGAATCTGCAGGGAAGAATGGATGATAGTGTACCCATATATGCATGTACGAAGAGAAGGAAGAGTGGGGTGGGAAAACGTGCACAACAGCAGCCCCCCACACGCGTCACACACACCATCACATCCAATCAGTCATTGACAACCAATCACCATTAATCAACCTTTCATTTCTTAACTTAATTAATTAAACCAATTATAATTAATAAATAATTCTCCCCACACTTATCAATTTATTATTTTAATGATTTATTTTCATTCAGCAATTAATTATTAAATCGGGATGTTACAACACACGAATGCGGATCCAAGTAAATTAATCTGTGTACATGTACAGTTGATGTTGATTGAAATCTGATTGTATGAGTATATGTTAATGTCATTGAAATGATATGTGTATATAGCCGAGAGATAACTGTTGGATTCTGATCGGAACATGTCTTATGTGTGTCCTGATTAATTGGCATTGTGTATGTTATTAATGGTCGCTATGTATATTTATGTTGTTGCATAACTAAGGAATAATCTGAGTCAGTATCTATCATTTAATATCTAAGATACTCACCCTACACCATTTTTCAATATGTGCAGGTCAGTCTGGAAATGATACGAAGGACTCAAGTCCGAGTAATGTGCACTCCGACTGTTGAGTGCATGCATTGTATATTTATATTATGTTTAGGCAGTTGTAGCCTTGGTCGGCTCATATGTCAATGTTGTATAATGAATACGAATATATAAATGTATAGGAATCCGAGTGCATGTTCATATATATATATATGGATTACATTGTTATCATGTACTTGTATCGGATAATAGGTGTTCGTGAATGAATAATGTTAAGATGATAAGTATTCCGAGTGTATGAATATATATATATACATGTAGATGTTTTATGTTGATTTGATGCTTCCTATCGACTAGGATGAGTGGTTGAATGAATAATGATAACATGTATTTGTATTGGCTGAGTGTTGAATGCATAGAATAATGTTAAGTTAATGATTCCGAGTGAGGCTATAGTGTTTGGCTTTCCTTTTCCGAGTGAAGAATACGTAAATGGATTCTGAGAGAAAATCCTTTAGATGAATCCATTCTATGTAGGCTTTGATAGGAGAATTTCTCGAGTGATCATGGGCCAAAATATTATCGAGTGAAAAATATGAGTAAACCCAAGTGGGGTAGAGTTTGAATATTCCCGAGTGGTAAATCCGAGTGAACCTCTTCCGAGGGAAGAATTGTTGTAATGGTTTAGATTGGGATATATTCTATGTGTATGAGGTATATGTATAATCCGAGTGAATGAGGTTCCATATCGCGAGTGGGTGAGACTTAGAACAAGTCCGAGTGGGACTTAACTTAATGTTTCCCCGAGTGAATAAGATATCATATGCCGAGTGAATCTGGCTGGAATATTCCGAGTGGAGTATGGTTGTGGAGACTCCTTCTGAGTGAAGGAAGGTCTATGTGTTTTCCGAGTGGGAGACGTAAGTTTATGCCGAGTGATGAATGTGAAGTACATTCCCGATTGTGTTGAAGTTAAATACACCGAGTGGTGTTTGATTAGGAAACATTCCGAGTGAGGAAGGTTTATGGATTCTGAGTGGAATAGTTATCATTTTCCAAGTGGATTGTATAAGTGACCCTTGAGGATAGAATATAAATGACTAAGTATGTATGATGGGTCAATCCCGAGTGAATGGAACTCTAGATTCCGAGTGGTGGGAATACCGAGTGGGGCTCCCCGCTTCAGCGAATGAGGTATTCGCTCCAGCGAGTGTGAGTTGCTGGAAGGCTTTTGGGTTGGTTCGCTTAAGCGAAGGGATGTTTCGCGAGAGCGAGTTAGCTGTCTCGCTCAAGCGTGCTGGATCTCGCTTGAGCGAGTATACGCTGTTTTTGGCCTTTGCTTGAGCGCTTCTGTAACTTCCGCTGTATGCCTTATGGTCGGCTTTTAATTCTCTTGCCTTCCCTTCCCTTTTTCTTTTGTGCCCAGTTCTACTTGGTCGGTTTTTAGGAAAAATTTCCCCTGTCTTGGGTTTTATTTATTTATTAAATTAGGGTGTTTCAAATGCCACACAAATATATATACAAATAAAAGTATACTTGAGCAATGGTAATGAATAATGAGATGAAAATCCACTAAATAAAGTGTGATAATATTGATGAATAATATGTGATGTTGAAATGCCATAGTGGCTGTTTGTAAGTATTGACTTGCTTGTATGATGTGAAATATATGTGAAATATGTTGAGATGGAAATGCCACATCAAAACTTGAAAATAATAATTATGAAACCAACAATGATAAAATCCACTAAGGTGTATAGTGGTGTTGGTGATTATGATGATGATGATGATGTTTGATGAGTGGCATTTAGGATGCACAGAGTAAGAATACATTTGATTTGCATTGCATTGCATCCATGGCATATCATAGCTGTCGGTGTTGGAATATTACGGGATTCCCCCGGTTGGCCCAGTGGGAGGGCGGCTCAGTGCATGAGGATTTATGTTGTTCCCCTGTGACTCGGTGTGTAAGTCACGAAGCTGCCCATGCTGAGCTACGGGGAGCTGCATGTGGTTGACCCTTATGGGGGGTGGCTCTTGAAGAGCAGGTGTCCCCGATGGTCCTTTGGATCACAGCTACCATGTTGAGAATCATGGTTGGCCCGCAACACCATATGTTGAATATGTTGTATACCGCGGTCATGGTGAAAATGACCAGGTGTTGCAAAATGGGTGATGCGGTTTGGTACCAGTAAAAATATGATGAATATGTATGCATTATGATATATGTGTACACATTTTACTACTGCAGTAGGGGCATGGTATGTGATCATGCTTGAACCCACACTTGATGTTTATTTTCCCACAGTCGGATCCGCATTTGTTGTTGTCTATTCCATTGTGCATATGCATTAGCCATAAGAGCATTTGCATATAGCTTGGAGATATGCCAGAATATGATGATGATTGATGATGATTGAGATGATGGTATTGGTGTTGATGAGATGAGAAGTTAATATAATGAAAGACCACATAAAAGTAATAAATGATATGAATATATGTAATGATGTTGAATATGACGATATGTATGATATGGCCCAATGTAATGAAGGGCGTATTTGTTTATGATTGATAATGATGATGTTAGCCCATGGTGGCATGATAAAAGACCAGAATGGTCTATGTTGATGATGTTGGCCCATTGTGGCAATGTGATAGATATGTGTTGGCCCATTGTGGCGGTGTAATGAATGTGTATATGCTTGCTTTGCTATGATTTGACGTATAAGTATATATTGATGAGTTAATGATATATGATGATTGTTGATGTGTTTAGCAAAGCATACATGATGTTGATATGCATATGTACATAATTTTAATTGTATTCATATCGTCATTTAAAATGTATAACTCATTCTCCCATGTGGTCTACTTTTTAGTATTGATGCAGGAATGCCATGGGAAGAGGATGTTTTTAAAAGTAAAGCTTTTAGGAAGGTAAATAGTGGTAGAGGAATGCCTTGGCCGACAACATTGTATTTTAATGAGTTATGTATAAAATGAATATCATGATGTTGTTAATTATTGTTGTTGATAAAGGAACTATGAATATATATGTATACTTGGATAATGTACTAATAGTGGATATATGAATCTGAGGCTGAACTAGTTATGATCTATTATAAATATGAATGTTGGAGATGTATGACGCATGACCATATAGATAAGTATATACTTATATCGTAGGCATTGCATGCTTATGTGATTATGTAAAATGATGATGGTTGTATATTAGGCTTACCATATGCCATTGCATGCTTGCCGAGCCTTTTCTCATATCTTCATATATGGGACTAGGCGTGTGCCTGGTATATGTAACATCCCAATTTCTAACTTAATTACTGATTGAAGTTAAGCTATTAATTAAAGGTTAATCACAGAATTAGGATTAATGGTTAATTAGAGTAATTGCTAATTTGGGTAGAAATAATTGAATAAATAATAATAATAGTGCCAGGCGAAAGGACGCATGTGTCCCTAGGAGTATAAGACAACTTCAGCTCTCTCTTTCTCTCATTATTCATGCTGGCAACTCTCCTTGTGCGTGCATATGGTCTCTTCTTCCCTGTTTCTCTTCTTCTTCACTCTCATTCACGTCGCCACTCGAACAGTGAGAGAGTCGAGAGCTCCTGGAGGAACATCAACACAGCTCTGACTCCACTCCCTGTCCTCTCCTTCCTCCCTATTGCCTTCTTCCTCTCCTTCTTCTTCTACCTGGAGCTGTGGTATTCCAGTTGGAAGGCTGTGCTGGAAGTGCTTTGGAGCTGTGGAGGAGACGGACCCGTTGGAGGAAAGGAGCAACTCTGGCCCAGGATCAACGCTGAGCTCGAAGGCTGTTAGAGGAGTAACAGAGGAACAATCGGTCAGCACTGCAACTTGAAGAGTCTCTGAACCCCGACAGCAGGTAGAGGGCGCCTGCATGTCAAATGCATGGTCCATGAACGGTACCAGATGACTATACTGCTTGAGTGTGTGCATGTGTTTATGACGACTGGATCTTATGCATGATTGATGATTTTGAATTCTGTGTGTATTACAGTGGTTATACAGCAATTGCATGTAAACAAGATGGTGGTAATGTAGTCTGTTAGCCTTGATAATGACGAATGAAATACATGGTTCTATTTTGTTAACACTATAAGAATGTGAATGTGTGCTCGTTAGTTGATTGTCAGATGCTATTACTTTGAATGTCCGATTATTGTACATATTGGTGTGACTGATAAAGCAAATATAAAGACTGTGCTGAATCTGTTCCTACTTGATGGTCACGAAGGGGTATCAGTTGTGTGATGACTGGTGAGTGTTTTGGTTCTATTGAGTTTGGTGAAAGAGAATCAAGTTTGTATAATATGAACTCAATGAAATGGATGTGCCAAGTTTAAACACAGAAGTTGTAATATAGTATAGTTGTCGTTCCACTGAGGAGGTGCTAGAATGAAGATCTTAGCTTGAATTGATTAGGCAGAAAGTTTCAGTTTTGATTTGTTGTGAATGTTGCTGAATGAAAAACAGTAAGTAACAAAATAACAGATGATAGCACTTTGCAAAATGTAACAGTAAATGATGTTGGAAAAATCAGTTTTGTAAAACAGGGATTGGCTTCATCACATCTTCGCCTCTGTAAGCTGCATAAGTTTCCATATAAGTAAATCGAAAAGATAAGTTCTACGTCACAATCAAAGTCATTTGCATCGATCCCTCGACTACAAAATTCATAAGAATGATTTCCAAACCGCTGATCCCTCAGTCACTTTGGAAACCATTCCAGCATTATCGATCGATTGTTTTGACGTTTGTTGCGTTAGACGCCATCCCTGGCTACCTACTCACAACAAGCATTTCTTTCAGGGTCTGCTTTCAAAAGTCACTTTCCAGCATACTCAAGAAAACTTAGAACAAGAAAATAGTGATCAAGTACTTTCAGGCATTAAACGCAGAAGGAAATACAGAAACTTTATCAAATCTCATTACTCAATGAAAACTTACGACAGCATTACTTCAGTGTTGAATGGATTACAGCCAATCCCATAAGGGAGATTAGTTACTCATGCCTTGCATTTTCACCATCAAAGAAATGAATACAGAAAATGGAAAGTGTGAAATGAAAAATACAGAGGATGAAATGATGTATGATGTTAGGAGATTGATCGATGATGATGATGTTGTTTGCAGCTTGATTTATAGGAGTTTAGGTTCAGCTTCTCTTGCCCACTTGCGTAGAACCCATGCAGCATCTTTCAGAGACTGGTGGAAACAGAAGAAAGTGGATGAGTTTGCATCGCATTGTTGGTGAATAAAGAATTAAGAAATCCCATACTGTCTGAGTCACGCTTGAGCTTGATGGTCACGCTCAAGCGTGAAGAGTTCTGATGCTTATTGATGATCTCACGCTCAAGCTGAAGTAATTCACGCTCAAGCGTGGCTTCCTTGCCTTCTCACGCTTGCTCCTCGCTTAGCCTCACTCAGTTACGCTCAGGCGAGGCCTTAATATCCATTCCTCACGCTCAAGCGGCTTATTCCCACGCTTGAGCGTGAGAGGGGTCCTGATGCCTCTGTTTCCTTTAATTCATGCTGGCCATGCTTAATCCATGCTTAGGCTTCCATTTTTATCATTCCACGCTTAAGCTCCTAGTGTTCACGCTCAAGCGTGAGAGGTCCTGATGCTTTCCAACTTGTTCAAGCTTAAGCTTGCTTGCTCAAGCTTAAGCTTGGTTGTTCAAGCTTGAGCTTGCTGTCTTCAAATGCCCCCGATCACGCTTGAGCTTGCTCTTTCACGCTTGAGCTTGATGTTTTCACGCTTGAGCTTGCTACTTTCACGCTTAAGCTTGCCTGCTTCAAGCTTGAGCTTGATCTTTCACGCTTGAGCTTGATGCTTTCACGCTTGAGCTTGATGCTTTTACGCTTGAGCTTGCTACTTTCACGCTTAAGCTTGCCTGCTTCAAGCTTAAGCTTGATTTTTCTCGCTTGAGCTTGATGCTTTCACGCTTGAGCTTGCCACTTTCACGCTTAAGCTTGCCTTGCTTTCCTGTTGAATTTCCTGCAACTTTCCAAGAGTTTTAACACAATATTTCTTTTATACACCTATCCATCACTACTTAAAAGATTCATGCTCACTTCCTTTAATAATTCATCAATTTAGCTCAAGTTCTTTACAAAATTAATTCGAATGAGTCATGAAATCAATGCTTAATCAACACTTATCAAACTCTCCCCAACCTAGATTTTTTGCTTGTCCTCAAGTAAAAAGAAGTTTAGGAAAGGGAATCAAGCGTTCAAAAATGTAAGTTTCTGTGGCAGACAAAAAGTTTAAAAGACAATAATCTGAGTTGATGTCTAGGCAAATGATTTTCTTAATACCAATTCCTTGAAATGTAATGCACCATTACCTTGTTCATAAAGCATGTAACCCATTGCTGTAAGAATATAGAACTCTCATTATTTCTTACCATGTGTCTGTTTCACTCATCCATCATTAGAACTGCTCCGTTAACATTGGCCGTCATTTCTAGTAAAACCAAAATTCAAATGAATAGCAAGGATCAAAAGGTCTTTTAAGGATGTAATGAGGCTGGGCTAACAAGAATCTTTAGTTTTTCTTGGTTTCAAAATGCATGTTTAAAGAAGAGCATAAGTGTTTTTGGTTAATTTATTTAACAAATTAGAAGGCTCCTTCTTTGCATTGAAACTTCAGAGTTTTCTTTTGTTTTCCTCCAGCTCTTTTATACATTTTTGGAGAGCTTACTATTCTTCTTGCATTTTCTTCTACTGCCTCCATTTGTTTCATCTCCTTTTGAGAAAAATATTTTATGCTCTTTTTCAAGATGAACATGCAGGTAAGATAGAATTTTTGCTTTTATGCTTAGCTCAGGGCAGAGAAAAATTTTCATGCTTTTATGGCTCAAAGATGGGCTGCCAAAAAATCAGATATTTTTATCAGGGTAGCTTTTTGGCTCTTGGCTGACTATGTTTCCAAAATTGCCTTATCATATCCTTGCTTGTTTCTTAAGAAAAGGTTTAATTAGAAAATCAGTCAATGCCAATTTAACAAATTCAAATGAGGCTCTCAAGTGTTTAGATTTCTCACTTCATAACAAGATACAAGGCTTATTTTCTTCCTTATTCTAACAGAAAAGGGTTCAAGTCATGTAAACCAGCAAAAGTACATGCATTCCAGTTCCTTGGTTCTTAATTAAGTCATTTTGCCTAAAAAAAAATCAGTGTTATTGCCTAAAAACATTCTGTTGCTTAGAAACTTTTCTTGTTCAAAAAGTAAAATCTTTGGTTGGGGTTTTCAAAATTGGTACAACTGCAAGCATGTAATGGTATATCCAAACAATCAACCGAAAGCATAAAAAAAATTTTCAAAGTATGCTGCAGTAATGTTAGACAAAACTAACTCAAAGTAAACTAAAGCAATAAAAACTAAAGCAGTAAACTCATCACTCATCCTTAGAAGAGTCATCCTCTCTCTCATGTTTCCTTGCTGGAGGCCCTTGTGAGGAGGGTCCTGGTCTAGCCTATGAAGTCTCACCCCTCCTAAGAAAGAAGGCCTGTCCCCAGGCTAAACAATGTGGGATGCAAACTTACTTTGGATAATGAGTGGGATGAATTTGATGAGCTGCCTGCAAAATAAAAGGAAAATTCAATCTTAGGATAAAATTTACTTAAAATAAAATCAACAGGATGAAAAGAAAACATAAAAGATTGGGTTGCCTCCCAATAAGCGCTTGTTTAACGTCATTAGCTTGACGCCTGATAGATTTTTCAATATGGATCATGGAGTTGGTGGATGAGAGTGTTGAGTTTTTCCACCTCCTTGCCTAAGTCAGGCCTTGGCTTTCTTCCTTTCTGTTTTTCAAGTGCACCTTCAATAGCAAAATCAGCTTGTTCTTTTTGCACTCGAATTTTTACTTTTCTGTCATCCACATCTATGATGACTTTGGCTGCTTTCAAGAATGGTCTCCCTAGTATTAGGGGGACTTCAGGATCTTCCTCCATATCTATGACAACAAAGTTCTCATGAAATTCAAATTTATCAACTTTGACCTCAATATTTTCAGCAATACCATAAGGGGTTTTTATTGATTGATCTGCCATTTTTAAAGTCATGTTTGTTGGCTTTACTGAAAAATCCCCTATACTTTTCAGTGTGGATAATGGCATCAAATTTACACTAGCACCAAGATCTAACAAAGCTTTTCTTTTTGAAAGTTTTCCAACAGTAACGGGAATAGAAAAATTCCCTGGATCTTTGGTGTTATGCGGTACTGCTTCAGAGATGATAGTGTCATATCCATCTTCTTCCTCAGTTATTTCCTCAGTCAGTGTGGTCACAGCCTTGCAATGCTCTATTGGGTTTGTTTCAGTGTTTGCTCCATACTGAGGCTTCTGTTTCTCAGCAAGTTGTTGGGCTAGTTGTCCCAATTGTGTTTCTAAGTTCCTGAGTGATGCCTCATTGTTCTTTTGACTTGCTAAAGAAGTTTGCATAAATTTTTCCAAGGTGTCCTCCAATTTAGAAGTTCTCTCCACCAAAGAAGGACCATTATTTTGATATGGTTTATTTGAAGAGCTGGGCTCTTGCTTCCATCCTTGGCCTTGGTTTTGGTTACTTCTCCATCCCTAAAATGGTTGGTTAGAAAAATTTGAATTGAAATTACCAGACCTTCCTTGGTTGTTCATGAAGTATACAGTTGCTTCTTGTGATCCACAGTTCTCATTGAGATGATCTCCTCCACAAAAGTTACATCTGGCAGGCATTTGTTGTTGCCCTGGTTGTGATGATTGTACAGCATGTAATTGTTGTGGAAGATTGGCTATCTTTTTGGTCAATGCTTCTAGTTGTTGGGTCAGAATTTTGTTCTGTGCTAAAATGGCATCTGTGGTGTTTAAGTCAAGGACTCCTTTCCTTTGAACTTGCTGCCGATCATGTTGAGCTTGGTAGTCTGTTGAGGATAAAGCTTCTATTATCCTTGTGGCTTGGTCAGCATCCACTGTCATCATTGTTCCTCCTGCTGCTGCATCTAAAATATTTTTAGTGTCAGCCCTTAAACCACCGTAAAAAATATTAAGTTGTGCAATATCTTCAAGTCCATGGTTTGGGCATTTTCTGAGCAGTGTTTTAAAGCGTTCCCATGCCTCACAAAAAGGTTCATCTTGGCCTTGTCTAAATGTTGTAATATCTGATTTGGCCTTGATGAATCTAGATGGAGGAAAGAACCTTTGTAGAAATTTTTCTTCAACTGTCTCCCAGCTGTTCAAGCTTTGATTTGGATGAGACTGTAGCCACTCCTTTGCTTTTCCTGCTAAAGAGAAAGGAAATAGTCTTAAGTATGCAACATCAATAACATCTTGGTCAAATCCCATGGTTCCAACCAATTCATAGAATGTGGCCAAGTGAGTGTACGGATCTTCACTAGACATTCCATGGAATTGATGTGAACTAATCAAACTCAAAGATGCTGGTTTCATTTCTAGTGCTCTGACAGTGTTTGGAATTGCAATGCTTGAGAAATGTCTTGGCCCTTGCTGTAAAGCATAGTCTCCAAGTGTTCTCCTTGGTGGGTTTTGATTATTGTTGTTGTTCTCCATTGTAATAGAGGGAGTTTGTCCTACGTGGAAGTTCTGCTTGGCTTTCTTGATTTTTTTGAGGAACCTGTCTATCTCAGGATCAAATGCAAGTTGTTCTTTTGTACCCTGTCCTCTCAAGATCATAAATCAAGAATTCAAAGTAGCAAGGTAAAAAAAAATAAAATAAAAAAATAAAAAATAAAATAAAAAAACAAATTACAAACAAGTTTATTTACACTGTCTTGTCAATTCAATGCTAAAATATTCAAACTTAAATCACCTCCCCGGCAGCGGCGCCAAAACTTGATGAGTGTTTTGGTTCTATTGAGTTTGGTGAAAGAGAATCAAGTTTGTATAATATGAACTCAATGAAATGGATGTGCCAAGTTTAAACACAGAAGTTGTAATATAGTATAGTTGTCGTTCCACTGAGGAGGTGCTAGAATGAAGATCTTAGCTTGAATTGATTAGGCAGAAAGTTTCAGTTTTGATTTGTTGTGAATGTTGCTGAATGAAAAACAGTAAGTAACAAAATAACAGATGATAGCACTTTGCAAAATGTAACAGTAAATGATGTTGGAAAAATCAGTTTTGTAAAACAGGGATTGGCTTCATCACATCTTCGCCTCTGTAAGCTGCATAAGTTTCCATATAAGTAAATCGAAAAGATAAGTTCTACGTCACAATCAAAGTCATTTGCATCGATCCCTCGACTACAAAATTCATAAGAATGATTTCCAAACCGCTGATCCCTCAGTCACTTTGGAAACCATTCCAGCATTATCGATCGATTGTTTTGACGTTTGTTGCGTTAGACGCCATCCCTGGCTACCTACTCACAACAAGCATTTCTTTCAGGGTCTGCTTTCAAAAGTCACTTTCCAGCATACTCAAGAAAACTTAGAACAAGAAAATAGTGATCAAGTACTTTCAGGCATTAAACGCAGAAGGAAATACAGAAACTTTATCAAATCTCATTACTCAATGAAAACTTACGACAGCATTACTTCAGTGTTGAATGGATTACAGCCAATCCCATAAGGGAGATTAGTTACTCATGCCTTGCATTTTCACCATCAAAGAAATGAATACAGAAAATGGAAAGTGTGAAATGAAAAATACAGAGGATGAAATGATGTATGATGTTAGGAGATTGATCGATGATGATGATGTTGTTTGCAGCTTGATTTATAGGAGTTTAGGTTCAGCTTCTCTTGCCCACTTGCGTAGAACCCATGCAGCATCTTTCAGAGACTGGTGGAAACAGAAGAAAGTGGATGAGTTTGCATCGCATTGTTGGTGAATAAAGAATTAAGAAATCCCATACTGTCTGAGTCACGCTTGAGCTTGATGGTCACGCTCAAGCGTGAAGAGTTCTGATGCTTATTGATGATCTCACGCTCAAGCTGAAGTAATTCACGCTCAAGCGTGGCTTCCTTGCCTTCTCACGCTTGCTCCTCGCTTAGCCTCACTCAGTTACGCTCAGGCGAGGCCTTAATATCCATTCCTCACGCTCAAGCGGCTTATTCCCACGCTTGAGCGTGAGAGGGGTCCTGATGCCTCTGTTTCCTTTAATTCATGCTGGCCATGCTTAATCCATGCTTAGGCTTCCATTTTTATCATTCCACGCTTAAGCTCCTAGTGTTCACGCTCAAGCGTGAGAGGTCCTGATGCTTTCCAACTTGTTCAAGCTTAAGCTTGCTTGCTCAAGCTTAAGCTTGGTTGTTCAAGCTTGAGCTTGCTGTCTTCAAATGCCCCCGATCACGCTTGAGCTTGCTCTTTCACGCTTGAGCTTGATGTTTTCACGCTTGAGCTTGCTACTTTCACGCTTAAGCTTGCCTGCTTCAAGCTTGAGCTTGATCTTTCACGCTTGAGCTTGATGCTTTCACGCTTGAGCTTGATGCTTTTACGCTTGAGCTTGCTACTTTCACGCTTAAGCTTGCCTGCTTCAAGCTTAAGCTTGATTTTTCTCGCTTGAGCTTGATGCTTTCACGCTTGAGCTTGCCACTTTCACGCTTAAGCTTGCCTTGCTTTCCTGTTGAATTTCCTGCAACTTTCCAAGAGTTTTAACACAATATTTCTTTTATACACCTATCCATCACTACTTAAAAGATTCATGCTCACTTCCTTTAATAATTCATCAATTTAGCTCAAGTTCTTTACAAAATTAATTCGAATGAGTCATGAAATCAATGCTTAATCAACACTTATCAATGACTCTCACTAGTAAACGCATTAGCTGCATATGTAAAAGTGGGGTGACCCGTGGAAAGTCATGAGCCCTGAGAGAATGACTTCCAGCTACAGACCCTGGCTAGATCCTGAGAGAGCTCGTGGTAGCCGTAGGAGCTAGAGAGGAGTCTCGAGACGCCAATGAGAGGCCGGTACCACACGAGAAGAGCTAATGGACGAGAGGCCAGAAAAAGGGGGAACTGTAACTGAAAGTCATCACTCGAGTCGGATCCGCAAGCATGCATGTAGACATGAGGTTGATTAGGGTAGTGTGCATAGTATGTGTTGAGTGTTATGAATGATTTCCTAATGTGTGGATGCATGTGTACGTGTGAATGAAGATAAACTTATGTAGTATGTATGTTATAGACATTATTCCGATTGCATGATCTTAGTTCATCCTGAACATAGCTGAGTGAAAGTAAGTGTGCGTACTGACACTGATACCGAGTCCTTGGTTGTCATTTTACATGTAAAAGCTCACCCCTGCAGTGGCTACCTTTTTCAGTGAATATCCCTCGGAATGAAGGATGAAGAAAAGACCGGGTGCAGAGTAGAGGAACCGAGCGCTATGGAATACATGTGTATATGTAAATGTTGTGTGTAAGGTCTTGTCAAGCCTTGGCCGGCTCGTATTTTGATTTTATCCCCTATCTCAGAACTTGAATACTTTCGGGTAGTAAAAACATTCTAATGCGTTGTAATATCTAAACACTTTCCTATATATATATGTGTTGTGCATTGTTCTATGCTGTAGGTGACGTTGAGTGGTAGATATGGGTGTATAAGCGTACCTTCCGAGCGTAGGAGATCAGTGTGACTATGGGTAGAAGTGGGGCTAAGTTATCGTTAAAAGGAAGCGAGATAATGAGTCCTTCCGAGTGATGAGAGATTGAAATTATCCGATCAATTAAAGTCGCATAGCTTGGAGTAGGAGTTGGTTCGAACCCCGTGAGTAACAATTGTGAAAATTCATGAGTAGAGGATAATCAACGATTTCCGAGTGAGAATTCGCCGAGTGAGCAGTTCACCAACCAGGGGACGACACCTAAGACTCTAAGTGGACCCATTGGGATAGATCAGCAAGTAGCTAAAGAACCCGAGCGAGTCCTGGCTTAGTAGGAGAATTAGAGCAGGAGATAATATGGTTACCGAGTGAAAAGTAAGTAGAATACCCCGAGCGGCGTAATGGACGTGGGAGTTATCCCGTGTAAGGAGTCTTCATAGATTCCGAGTGAGTGACTTGAGAATCATCTTGTGTTGCCAATGTATATGTATATGTAATCCGAGCGGGTTAAGAAGTGGGCTTTCCCGAGTGAACCGTACGCTAGAAACCGAGTGGAACGACAGGATGTCGAGTGAACTCCTCGCTCCAGCGAACACGGTATTCGCTCCAACGAGTGTGTTTCTGGAAGACTCTTGTGTGGGTATGGCTTAGGCGAATCACCCTTCGCCCGAGCGACCTGAGCTATTTCGCCCAAGCGGGTGAACATTGTTTGTAGGATTCGCCCAGGCGATGAAGTGTTCGCTTAATTGAATGGATCAGTCTAGCCTTGTTCCTTCCACCGAATGCTATGCGTATGAATATTCTTTCATTTTCCCTTTCCTTCCTTTTCTTCCTATATCGATTGACCAGTGGTTGATTTGTGAAAAATCCTCCTTTGTTTTTGGGCTTAATTATTTATTTAATTTAAAATTAGGGTGTTACATTTTGGTATCAGAGCAGACCAAAAGGTCCATGGCCAAGGTTTGCCTACAGTTAGTGGGCGGTTGAGTGTATTATGCCAGCTTATCCTAGTTGCTTATGATATTCTATTGTAGGTTGATGCCTGTTCAATTATGACTCGGGTGATGATATGTGTAACACCCTAACTAATTGCAACTAAAAAAAAATTTCCAAACAAAATATCAGAAAATTTTTCACGAAACAGTCCCGAATTATTCGATATATGAGGGAGCAGGCAAGGGAAGAACGAAACGCCTTCACACGCACATAGCGACCTACAGGGAAAACTAAAACTGGGGCCGGCTCGATGGGTTTATCGTAACGTACTAACACTAGGGCGGATTGCACAACACCGTTTATTCGCTCAGACGGGGTCTTACACCGTCCAGGCGGAGTATGGTAATACAGCAGCGGATAGAGGAGATTTCGCACTGAGGCTTCCCTTCGAGAAATACTGGTCACTCAGCAGGATGAATAGATAAGGGAAATATGTTAATACATTCACACGCGTAGCATTTGGTGGAAAGGCGAAGTTGGAATCATCCTACTTGGCTAGGCGGGGTATATCTATCTTAGGCGGGCTGTCCTAGTTACTTGGGCGAGGTATGACGCCGCCTAAACGAAATCTACATAACGCCTCTTTTAACACAACTACAAGGTAATTTCCTCCATCGGGTATGGATAAGGGTTCACTAAGTAAATCCTCACACTCGCCTTTCACTCAGAAAAATGAGAAGTTACAGGGTACACATACGTTAGTAGGTTGCGGAGAAAGGAGGGATCTGAACCTATTCCACCCAGTTCAACTGAGTATGACAACGCCTGGGCGGACTTGGCCATAACGACCAATTCGGGGTCAACATCGGGTCCGGATTGCGTTAGTATCACAACGGATAGGAAAGGATAATGGTCGATATCTCGCTCTGGTAATTACTCGCTTCAGCGTGAGTCCTTGCGCTTGGGCGAATAGCTCCACACTTCGGACGGGGTACGACTCCGCCCAGCGTATCCGACATAAATTTTCCTAAGACAATTCTCGGTTCATTCGGACTTAGCTATATCCTGCTCAATCAGACTGACCCTGCGTATCTAATAGAGCATAATTATAAAACAAGGCAGCACATAGCATCACACACACCAAAACCATACATCCATATATGTACATAAAAGTGCACGTCAATATTTACAATACAAAATCGGACTTCTCCTTGCCCGTAAAATTCTATTCATCCCCAAAAACATTAACATCCGGTATAAGCCAGTCCGGGCTTCATCTAACAACGCCTTAATTAAACCTTCGAAATGCATCAGCACTCCGCCCAGCATTCCAGCTCTGCTTCTGATTCTCCTCACGAGAGACATTCACTGAAAATGGCCACTGCAGGGGTGAGCTTTTACATGTAAAATGATACTCACAGACTCGGTATCAGCGTCAGTACACGCTCCTGCTATCATTCAACCTTTCTCAAGTAACCAAATTCATACAATTCAAACAACATTCATGACACTCATAATTCACAGAATTTATTCCACATCTAAATATATATTCATGCATTCAAAATCATACACAAGCACATATATAGATTTATACATCACCACAATCAGCCTTAATTCTATATGCATGCCTGCGAATCCGACTCGGGAAAAGACTCTCAGTTACGGCCCCCTTTTCTTTTGGCCCCTCGTCCCTCAGCTCTTACCAGGTGGCACCGGCCCCCCACGGCGTCTCGAGACTCACTTCTCTAGCTCCAACGGCTACCACGAGCTCTATTGGGATCTAGCCAGGGTTGGTAACTGGAAGTCATTTCCCTTGGGGTTCTTGACCTTCCATGGGTCACCCCACTCTTACTCATGCAACTAACACATTCATTATTACACATCATCGCGCCATGAACACATTACCGTAGTCATTAAGTAAGAATGAATATCCCACACTACTCATCATCATTCAGTCAATCACACCAGCGCATGTTACAATCGGTCATCAGACTAACAACATTGAGCAATCCAATTAAGAACATGCACATACATACTTTTCATAGTGACAACAAGATAGATCCATCATTATCATCCACGAGCAGACTACGCCATCGCCACGAAGATCACTATCAGAATCTCAAATCATGCATCAGTTTTAGTAATTGTGAATACATGCACACATGCACAGCATCAGTTCTAATGATTATAAAAACATGCACACACACACACCCGCACTCAGCGATACATTCATCCGGTACCGTTCTTAGACCATGCATTCGACATGCAAGCGCCCCCTACCTTTAGAAGAATCCTCAGAAACCTTTTCCGTTCTTGTTGTTGGGTCCGATGTCCTTCTCCTGGTTCGTCCGGTCTTCCTTGGCTTTGTCGTATTCTGCGCCTGATTCTGGGATGAAGTGTGGTTCGTTCTTCAGTACTGGAATCAAGATCTCCAGGAGCGAAGAGTAAGATGGAAGAAGAAGAAAAATGGAGACGAAGAGAGGAAGTAGAGGATGAAGTGACGGAGGAGAGAGTCTGAAGAAAGAGTAAGTGCGTTCCTCACTAAAGGCTCACGATATATATATATATGTATATATGTGCATGCGCACAGTAAAAGAAGAGTGGGATGGGAGAGTGCGTGCCCAGCAGCCACGTGCACTCCACTCCATCCCCTGACTATCACCATTTTCATATTTTAGTGGCTTAAATCTACTTAGTTAAATACAATTAACAGTTATTTCCTGGTTGGAATCAAGTCTTAATGGTTTATTCTTCATTCAACATTTAATTTTAAAACGGGGATGTTACAGTTCTCCCCCACTGAAAAAGAATTTCGTCCCCGAAATTCAGTCGTACTTACCTAGGTAAACAACTCGGGGTACTGCTGTCGCATGGCGTCTTCGCGTTCCCACGTGTAGGAGGTGATCTTGCCTTGCTGCCACTCCACCTTAACCAGCCTTACGTTCTTGTTTCTTAAGCGTTTTACCGATTGATCCACGATTTCAACCGGTGTAGTCACAGTGGTTAGGTCTTCCTTAATTTCTACCTCGTCGTCAGGCATCGTGTGGCTGGGGTCATGCAAATACTTCCTTAGCTGAGACACATGAAAAACGTTGTGTAATCGGGACAAGCGAGTTGGTAACGCGAGGCGGTATGCCACGGAGCCAATCCGTTCCACTACCTCATAAGGTCCGATGTAGCGAGGGCTTAACTTCCTACTTTTTAAGGCTCGTCCAACTCCTTTACTCGGAGAGGTTCTCAGAAACACTCGATCTCCGACTTGAAATTCCACTGGCTTGATGCGTTTGTCATGGTAGCTCTTCTGCCTGTCTTGTGATGCTTTCATCTTCTCCCTTATTACTCGGATCTGTTCTGTGGTTTGCTTTACGATGTCTGGTCCCAGTAATAGACTTTCACCCGCTTCCGACCAACAGAGTGGGGTACGGCATCTACGCCCATATAATGCCTCGTAAGGTGCCATGCCAATGCTGTGATGATGGCTGTTGTTGTACGTAAACTCGATCAAGGGAAGGTACTGCTCCCAGTCCCCACCGTACTCTAACACACACGCTCTCAATAAGTCTTCTAGACTCTGAATCGTTCGCTCGGATTGTCCATCCGATTGGGGGTGGTAGGCAGAACTAAGCCAAAGCTTCGTCCCCAGTTCTTGATGCATGCTGGTCCAAAACCTGGACGTAAATCTAGGGTCCCTATCTGAGACGATGGAAGTAGGTATGCCATGTAGTCGAATAACTTCTTGAATGTAGATTCGAGCCAATTTATGCAATGGGTACTTCATATTTACAGGTAAGAAGTGTGCACTCTTCGTCAATCTGTCAACAATGACCCAAATGGCATCATGGCCCGCTCGGTTTTTGGGTAATCCCATGATAAAATCCATCGCAATTGAGTCCCATTTCCACACGGGGATTTCTAGAGGCTGCATTGCACCGTACGGTTTTTGGTGCTCTACCTTCGATTTCTGACAAGTGATACACCGGGCCACGTACTCCGCCACATCCTTCTTTAGTCCGGGCCACCAAAACTGTCTCCTCAAGTCGTGGTACATCTTCGTGGTTCCTGGGTGAATGCTGAGTAGGCTTTTGTGGGCTTCATCAAGCACCATTCTTCTCAATCTTCCTTCACTTGGTATGTATATTCTGTTCCTCACCCGGAAGATCCCATCTGACCCTTCTGCCAAGGATAAATCCTTTCCTCTAGCCTGAATTTTCTTCATTTCAGTTAGGTAAGAGTCCGCCTGTTGCTGTTCGTACACGGATTTCAGGAATTCGTTGGCAATCCTCAACGTACCGATTGTCATCTTCTGAGAGGAAGGGGCGTCAACATGCAAGTTCATGTCTCGGAACCGCTCCAACAACTCAACTTCTTTTGCCATCATGGCTGCTATGTGGAGGGATTTTCGACTCAATGCGTCTGCTACGACGTTTGCCTTACCTGGGTGGTATTTCAACTCGAAATCATAGTCCTTTAAAAACTCAATCCATCTTCTCTGCCTCATGTTCAGCTCCTTTTGGTCGAATAGGTATTTAAGGCTCTTATGATCGCTGTACACTTCAAATTTGGATCCGTACAAGTAATGCCTCCAGATTTTCAATGCAAAAACTACTGCTGCCAACTCCAAGTCATGGGTCGGATAATGCTGTTCGTGGGGTCTCAATTGTCGAGAGGCATATGCTATCACTCGATCCTTCTGCATGAGTACACATCCTAATCCGAGTCCAGACGCGTCACAATAGACCACGAAACTTTCTCGTAACTCAGGTAATGCTAACACCGGAGCAGTTGTCAACTTATTCTTCAGCTCTTGGAAGCTGCTCTCACACTCCGGACTCCACACAAAAGGAACGTTCTTCCGAGTCAATTTAGTCAGAGGTAATGCCAACTTAGAAAAACCTTCGATGAACCTTCTATAATAACCTGCCAAGCCCATAAAACTCCTTATTTCCGAGATCGATCTGGGCCTCTCCCACGCCATTACAGTAGCTACCTTCGCAGGATCCACCGAGACGCCTCGCTTGGAGATCACATGCCCGAGGAAGTGGATCTCATCCATCCAAAATTCGCACTTTGAAAGCTTTGCAAACAATTGCTTCTCCTTCAACACTTGGAGTACCGCCCTGAGATGTCCTTCATGCTCCTCAGATGACTTAGAATAAACTAGAATATCATCGATGAAGACAACAACAAACCGATCTAAGAAGGAATGGAATATGCTGTTCATGTAATTCATGAAAATAGCAGGGGCGTTTGTCACACCGAACGGCATCACTACATACTCATAGTGACCATACCTAGTCCTAAAGGCAGTTTTAGGAATGTCCGAGTCCTTCACTCGGATTTGGTGATATCCCGATCGTAAGTCGATTTTTGAGAAGACTGAGGCTCCACGCAGCTGGTCAATTAAATCATCAATTCTAGGCAGTGGGTATCGATTCTTGATTGTGAGTTTGTTAAGCTGTCGATAATCTATACAAAGTCTCATGCTGCCATCCTTCTTCTTAACAAGTAGCACAGGTGCGCCCCATGGTGACACGCTTGGTCTAATGAACTGCTTCTCAAGTAACTCATCCACTTGTTTCTTCAACTCTACCAATTCAGTTGTGGACATTCTGTAGGGTGCACTGGAGATCGGTTCGGCTCCAGGGATCAAGTCTATAGAGAATTCAACTTCTCTATTGGGAGGCACACTCGGGACGTCCTCTGGGAACACTTCTGGGAATTCACAGGCAACCGGAATTTCATTCACTAGGGTCTCACTCTCATCTTTGGTTAGACAAAGCATCATAAATAGTTGGGTCATACCTAGTGCCGTGCTATCTTCAGTGGGTTGTTTTGGAAAAACTATCCCTCGGTTTCTACAATCTACTAATACCTTATTGGCTGAAAGCCAATCTATTCCAAGCACAATATCAAGACCCTTTAAGGGCATGCAAATCAGATCGAAGGTGAAACTCCGATCATACAACTCAAATGCTACATTTTTACATATTGACGATGTGAACACACTAGGGCCAGTGGGGCTGGCCACTTCTAAAGTCCGGTTCATAGACACAGTTGGTAGCTTCAACCGTTTCACGCACTCATCAGCTATAAAAGAATGGGTTGCCCCTGAATCGAAAACAACATTAAGCGTATTCATTCCAAGTGAGCACTTACATTGTACTAGATCGTTTGCTGGTGCAACATCCTCTGCATTGATGGTGTAGATCCTTCCTGTCGCTGTTGGGCCGGTGTTCCTCTCTCGACTGTTCGGGGCATGCATCCTATTTCCTCTGGTTCCGTCGCCTCTGCCACCAGGTCGTTGGTTATCATTCACTCTGGTTCGATCTTGAAATCCTCCTTGACGCACATTGGTGTTTGCCTGGCGGAGTTGGGGGCAGTCCGGGCGAACGTGTCCCTTCTCTCCGCAGTGGTAGCATTTAACATTTGTATCATTGCATTCCTTAGCAAAATGATCACCGCCGCATTTAAAGCATCCGCCATACCTTGGTCGCCCACTCATCTGTCTCCCTCGGTCATTATGGTTCTGATATCTGGTGAAGGGCTCATTCCTCCTCACGTTCCCTGGCCTCTTGAAACGTGATTGCTGAGGCCTCAGGTGTTGGTTGGCTCTGCTGCACTGGCCCGAATGGGCCCTGTCATCCTCTTCGAATATTCTACACTTGTTCACTAAGGCAGGGAAACTCCGGATTTCATGGTATCTGCAGGCCCTCTTGATATCCGATCTCAGTCCGTTCTCAAACTTAAGACACTTGGAGTGCTCCGTTCCCGGCTGCTGGAAGGGCGGATAGAATAGGCACAATTCTTCAAATCTGGTCGCGTATTCTTCCACAGTCATGGAGCCCTGTTTTAACTCCATAAACTCCAGCTCTTTCCGACTCCTCACTGTGTCGGGAAAGTATTTGTCTAGGAAGCAGGCCTTGAAATCGTTCCACGTCAGGTGATTGTCATCTTCGGGGAATTGGCTCCTAGCTATCTTCCACCAATTCTCCGCTTCATCTCGCAGCATATACACTGCGCATTCCACCTTCTGGGCTTCGGTACAGCGAAGACCCCTAAAAATTCTCTCTAATTCCTGAGTCCACTTGAACGCCGCCTCAGGGTTCCGTCCTCCTAAGAATTCACTCGGCTTCCTCTTCAGGAAGCGGTCCAGCACATGGCCATCCTCAGGTTGAGTTTGGCCTTGCCTTTCAAACACATCAGCAAAGCGTTGGAATGCTGTGGCTATAGCCTCCATACTTTGACGATGCGCCATTCCTTATCCTGAAATTGACATTTAAGGATAAGTATACGGAGCCACTTACTACCGATCTAATTATTAGTCCAACAATTAATAACTTAGCACATTATGTCATTCGCCTAAGTCATACACACAATCGGACCAGGGGAAAACAACCCCTTGTCATCAAGTCAATCATCAATCAGGTTCAACTATCATCAGAACAATTTTCAACCATTCAAGCAGAAGACACACACACCACGGCTTACACTTGGTAAGCATACTTTGGCCTTGGACTTTTCGGTCCGCTCTGATACCAAAATGTAACACCCTAACTAATTGCAACTAAAAAAAAATTTCCAAACAAAATATCAGAAAATTTTTCACGAAACAGTCCCGAATTATTCGATATATGAGGGAGCAGGCAAGGGAAGAACGAAACGCCTTCACACGCACATAGCGACCTACAGGGAAAACTAAAACTGGGGCCGGCTCGATGGGTTTATCGTAACGTACTAACACTAGGGCGGATTGCACAACACCGTTTATTCGCTCAGACGGGGTCTTACACCGTCCAGGCGGAGTATGGTAATACAGCAGCGGATAGAGGAGATTTCGCACTGAGGCTTCCCTTCGAGAAATACTGGTCACTCAGCAGGATGAATAGATAAGGGAAATATGTTAATACATTCACACGCGTAGCATTTGGTGGAAAGGCGAAGTTGGAATCATCCTACTTGGCTAGGCGGGGTATATCTATCTTAGGCGGGCTGTCCTAGTTACTTGGGCGAGGTATGACGCCGCCTAAACGAAATCTACATAACGCCTCTTTTAACACAACTACAAGGTAATTTCCTCCATCGGGTATGGATAAGGGTTCACTAAGTAAATCCTCACACTCGCCTTTCACTCAGAAAAATGAGAAGTTACAGGGTACACATACGTTAGTAGGTTGCGGAGAAAGGAGGGATCTGAACCTATTCCACCCAGTTCAACTGAGTATGACAACGCCTGGGCGGACTTGGCCATAACGACCAATTCGGGGTCAACATCGGGTCCGGATTGCGTTAGTATCACAACGGATAGGAAAGGATAATGGTCGATATCTCGCTCTGGTAATTACTCGCTTCAGCGTGAGTCCTTGCGCTTGGGCGAATAGCTCCACACTTCGGACGGGGTACGACTCCGCCCAGCGTATCCGACATAAATTTTCCTAAGACAATTCTCGGTTCATTCGGACTTAGCTATATCCTGCTCAATCAGACTGACCCTGCGTATCTAATAGAGCATAATTATAAAACAAGGCAGCACATAGCATCACACACACCAAAACCATACATCCATATATGTACATAAAAGTGCACGTCAATATTTACAATACAAAATCGGACTTCTCCTTGCCCGTAAAATTCTATTCATCCCCAAAAACATTAACATCCGGTATAAGCCAGTCCGGGCTTCATCTAACAACGCCTTAATTAAACCTTCGAAATGCATCAGCACTCCGCCCAGCATTCCAGCTCTGCTTCTGATTCTCCTCACGAGAGACATTCACTGAAAATGGCCACTGCAGGGGTGAGCTTTTACATGTAAAATGATACTCACAGACTCGGTATCAGCGTCAGTACACGCTCCTGCTATCATTCAACCTTTCTCAAGTAACCAAATTCATACAATTCAAACAACATTCATGACACTCATAATTCACAGAATTTATTCCACATCTAAATATATATTCATGCATTCAAAATCATACACAAGCACATATATAGATTTATACATCACCACAATCAGCCTTAATTCTATATGCATGCCTGCGAATCCGACTCGGGAAAAGACTCTCAGTTACGGCCCCCTTTTCTTTTGGCCCCTCGTCCCTCAGCTCTTACCAGGTGGCACCGGCCCCCCACGGCGTCTCGAGACTCACTTCTCTAGCTCCAACGGCTACCACGAGCTCTATTGGGATCTAGCCAGGGTTGGTAACTGGAAGTCATTTCCCTTGGGGTTCTTGACCTTCCATGGGTCACCCCACTCTTACTCATGCAACTAACACATTCATTATTACACATCATCGCGCCATGAACACATTACCGTAGTCATTAAGTAAGAATGAATATCCCACACTACTCATCATCATTCAGTCAATCACACCAGCGCATGTTACAATCGGTCATCAGACTAACAACATTGAGCAATCCAATTAAGAACATGCACATACATACTTTTCATAGTGACAACAAGATAGATCCATCATTATCATCCACGAGCAGACTACGCCATCGCCACGAAGATCACTATCAGAATCTCAAATCATGCATCAGTTTTAGTAATTGTGAATACATGCACACATGCACAGCATCAGTTCTAATGATTATAAAAACATGCACACACACACACCCGCACTCAGCGATACATTCATCCGGTACCGTTCTTAGACCATGCATTCGACATGCAAGCGCCCCCTACCTTTAGAAGAATCCTCAGAAACCTTTTCCGTTCTTGTTGTTGGGTCCGATGTCCTTCTCCTGGTTCGTCCGGTCTTCCTTGGCTTTGTCGTATTCTGCGCCTGATTCTGGGATGAAGTGTGGTTCGTTCTTCAGTACTGGAATCAAGATCTCCAGGAGCGAAGAGTAAGATGGAAGAAGAAGAAAAATGGAGACGAAGAGAGGAAGTAGAGGATGAAGTGACGGAGGAGAGAGTCTGAAGAAAGAGTAAGTGCGTTCCTCACTAAAGGCTCACGATATATATATATATATGTATATATGTGCATGCGCACAGTAAAAGAAGAGTGGGATGGGAGAGTGCGTGCCCAGCAGCCACGTGCACTCCACTCCATCCCCTGACCATCACCATTTTCATATTTTAGTGGCTTAAATCTACTTAGTTAAATACAATTAACAGTTATTTCCTGGTTGGAATCAAGTCTTAATGGTTTATTCTTCATTCAACATTTAATTTTAAAACGGGGATGTTACAATATGTGCTTATGAACTTCTATTGGATTTGGTGTATGTTGACTATGAATGGTGTGGTTGTATGTTTGTGCCTTGTTGAGGAATTTGAATGCGTGATGAATGAATGGCACATGATGTATGTGATTTGTAGTATAAGGGATGGGTGGTAGTTCCTAAATTGAAAATCTGGGTGTGTAATAAGTGAGTAAAGGTGAGGTCGGATATATGTTAAAATTGGGGTTCGGTCTCGATGGCGATTGAGGAAACCAAGTGAGTGATGCACTAGATGCTGGATCAATAGGAGTAGTGACCCAGTTGATTAGGCATGACCATGAACGAATGAATGTGAAAATAGAACATCTGTTTGACTTAGATACTGTCTTGGTTTGGTGTGTGAAAAACCGAGAGAATGGTACTAGACCTTATAACAATATTTGAATATTGTGAAGTACCCATCATGGGATACTGGGTAAATAGTGACCCCTTAGGGATTCTAAGTCTAATAATTTATTAACTTTGTGAGTTGTTGAGCCAAGTAGGACAATTGTGTAGTAACTCATTGAGGCTTGGATGATTATCATGTGATGTGTTATGTGTGAGATGTGTTGGTAGCTGTACTAAGATGGAGTAGTTATGCATGCAACTCCTGGATTGAGGTATTTGTGAACTGTTTAGTGATGGTGTGACTCTGTCCGTGAATGCATGTTAATAATTCTACGAACATTGACTGAATACTTGTAAATATGAGTGTTACCATTACTGCCGAGTGCTATTTGTGATGGATGTTTTGTAACCTAGCCCATGAACTCTGCGTAGTATATATATATGATATAGGTGATTGAGGGAGAACTGCTTTTATGTATTGCTCTATAATTGAAACGTGACAATTATTTGATAATTGATATACGTGATCTATGTGTGATTAATTATTGATGCATGCAACACCCGGATATTGTGATAGATATTAATAGTGAATCGTTGTGATGAATACCCCGTCTGAAAGATGTGTATATATATATATATATATGTTAATGAGAAGGTCGAGTGGCTTATGCTGTGAGTCAGCAAATAAGAGCTGTGTGTGATTTGTAGTGAAGTGCATCAGCATTGAACGTTTTTCAGAGTGGGCAATCAGATGAATGCGTGGGGTATTGAGGATTCTGAGATTAATCCTAAAAGACCTCCGAGTTGGACTCGAGGCCATGCTTGGAGCATGAGCATTGGATGCTTAACGAAAGTCCTTGGGTTGGACTCAAGGCAATTGCCGAGCGCATTGGAGTTGGACTCCTGGTGAGTAAATCGTATGCATCTGATTCGCCGACTGCATGAATACATGTGTATAAGAGCATTATTATTGAGGCTGACATGATCTGCATGGATTTGAATGATTGAGTAGTTTCCGACTTAATGATGTTGTATGAATAAGGTCTGACTAAGTGAATGTACATGTATTGATGTTATTGCCAAGTGTGATGCAATGTTATAATTGCGAATATATGTTATGGTACAATTTCTGATTGAATGATTGTGTGTACACTTATGAGGATAAATGAGCTCAGTGTGAACTATGTGAATGTGTGAATATGATATTGTGAGTGAAACCCTTAATGTAGTTGGAATTGATTTGGGTAACTCTGATTGGATGGGCATATGTATATGTCGATGCTATTACCAAGTGCAATGTGATGTTGTGGTTATGGTGCATGATGTAGTGGACTATAATATAGCCATAAATAATTGGTATGAAATCCGACTGAGTGTCTGTATGTACATTAGTGTCGTTGCTGAGTTCGTAGTGTGTTATAATAGCATATGTGATTGTGAATTGCTTAATCCTGAGTGAATTGCATGAACCCGAGTGAGTGATGTTATTATATAGCTAAGAGTTAAGAATTTAATTCGAGCCATGGTTTGTGAGGAATAAGATTTAGAGGAAATATTTACTCGGTGTTGGCTAGAAGCCGATTATTGTATTGCCTTAATTCTGTTTTACAGAGGTGATAAATGATTTTCATGATTATTGATGCGTGATGTACCCTATGTGCTGCATGATGTTGATGTAGGTGTATTATTTATGTGTGTGAACTGCCATTAACCACCATGTGAATTAGTATTAGTTGGGTAAAGTCTGGTCCGTGTGAGGCATGCTGCTCTGAGATGACTCTTCCTGCCATAGGTAATGTGGCAGCATACACGTTGCAGTGACCATGTGATTGTTGTAACCCTATAGGAATGAGACGTCATCCTATAAGTTGGATGCAGCAATTCTTGAGTCGGGCAGGTGAAGCTGTAACTGCTTATGGTGATGGTGAGTCTTTCAGACGATTCCGAGTGATGATGAGAGTTATCTTAAATGAGTGTTATGTGATTGTGTACCAAAATGAAGGTAGAGGGTTTGTTGACTTTGACGTGTCTGCTTCCGAGAGGATTAGAGGTTGCTGGGTATGGATTGGCTACTAAAAGGATGATTGGTAATGGAATATGAAGGGTGATCAACTGTCACTGAAGTTGGAGTTTTTGAAAAGTTAACCGAGTGATACTGTAAGCCTAATGAGGAAACCAGGATTGGAGCCAAACTAAATTGTAAGGTTAGGAATTGCTCGGGAAAGGTTAGTAAATTCCGAGTGTGTAAGGGTGGAGACAATTCCGGGTGAAGTCCTTGTGGGAAAGAACTGTTGAGTGAAAATTTTGGGGGTTCCGAGTAGAACCTTATTGAGAGGATCATTACTAAGTTAAGGGAATGGTGTCTAAGCGTAATCTTCTAGGTAAGGCAAGATTCGAGTGACGTGACTCGGAGTGTATCACTTCCGAGTGGAATGGCACCGTGTGGAACGATTCCGAATAGTAAGATAGCGAGTGTAGAATTCCTAATACCCTTGGGATGTCCAACCGAGTGATCTTCCAAGAGAAAAGTACTTCTCGTCAGAAAATGGAACTTCGAGTGTGCAAGTTTTCGAGTGAATTACCCAAGGGAGAGAAAATACCGAGCGGTAAACTTATTCATAGCTGTGTTCGGGTGATGTGAAGCTGCTGAATTGAACTCAGATTTATATTTGGAGTAAGCCTGGATTCTGAGTGGAAATTTGGTAAATAGGAAGTCTCCGAGTGAAGGACCTCCAAGAGGAGTAGATATCCAAGAGAAGGATTTATTTGAAATCGTACTCAGGTCAGCGTTTGGGACTGTTGGGCTTGGACTCGGGTTAGTTTCGCGGAAGGCTTGAATTATGAGTAAATTCTGCAAGTGGAAGGATTCCCGGATAAGAACTATCCTTAAAACCCCGATTGAAATTTTTGAGTGAGAGGGCCGAGTGACATTCGTGGGTTATAGGCATGCAGTTAGCCAAAGGAATGGTTAAGAAGCTGAGATGTATGGACCGAGTGTGGTACCTGTACGAGGCAAATCCAGACAAGTGTGCTAATTGAAGCTTACGGGAACTCGTTGAGTGTTCATTTTGGTTAAGAAAGGAATCTCGTGGCCGAAAATTTGAAAATCCGAGAGCTAAATCCAAAATGAATCGGTCAGTAGTGGGTATCCTAGGGAATCGGTAATGTTGTTTACCGGCTGGATTCTTCCCAAATGGTCGAATAACGTCTAGAATGTGTCCCATGTGACCCAATGTCAAGCCTATGCTTTGTGTGAGCGCATGGTCGTGCCGAGTGACACATTGAGTCGGCAGACCCGATGGTGTGAATACGCCGATCGGTGTTGAGAATGTAAGGCCGAGCGGCCAAAGAACTGGAAAGTGCCAATGGCTAGGGTGAACTGGCAGAGCTGAATGGGGGTAACTACGTGGGAAATGGAGTCCCGAATGTAATGAAGGCTATGAAGAGTTGTTTTATGCTGATTAGAAATTACAAAGCAGTCGAAAACGTGGATGGGCGAAGAGTTGCAGTCGGAACATGGCTGTGGTATTCCGATCTATTTGTTGAGGTAAGTCTGAGTGAAAGAAAGGAATGTTATTCCGAGTCAATGGCGCCACTTCCGAGTGGAAATGTGTTAAGCATAATGTCCCGGTTTTTCGGGTGGAGCGATCGGTGAATTGCTTTGGAGGCCAATTGTGCCGACTGGGATTTAAGCAATGGATGAATACTTAAGGAACATAGATGTGTAACTGCTTATTGTTGTATGTCAGTGATTTCCGAGTGGTTTATTAAGGCTAAGCATGTGTTTGAATTTCGAGGACGAAATTCTTTTGAGAGGGGGAGAACTGTAACATCCCGATTTCTAACTTAATTACCGATTGAAGTTAAGCTATTAATTAAAGGTTAATCACAGAATTAGGATTAATGGTTAATTAGAGTAATTGCTGATTTGGGTAGAAATAATTGAATAAATAATAATAATAGTGCCAGGCAAAAGGACGCATGTGTCCCTAGGAGTATAAGACAACTTCAGCTCTCTCTTTCTCTCATTATTCATGCTGGCAGCTCTCCTTGTGCGTGCATATGGTCTCTCCTTCCCTGTTTCCCTTCTTCTTCATTCTCATTCACGTCGTCACTCGAACAGTGAGAGAGTCGAGAGCTCCTGGAGGAACATCAACACAGCTCTGACTCCACTCCCTGTCCTCTCCTTCCTCCCTATTGCCTTCTTCCTCTCCTTTTTCTTCTACCTAGAGCTGTGGTATTCCAGTTGGAAGGCTGTGCTGGAAGTGCTTTGGAGCTGTGGAGGAGACAGACCCATTGGAGGAAAGGAGCAACTCTGGCCCAGGATCAACACTGAGCTCGAAGGCTGTTGGAGGAGTAACGGAGGGACGATCGGTCAGCACTGCAACTTGAAGAGTCTCTGAACCCCGACAGCAGGTAGGGGGCGCTTGCATGTCAAATGCATGGTCCACGAACGGTACCGGATGACTGTACTGCTTGAGTGTGTGCATGTGTTTATGACGACTGGATCTTATGCATGATTGATGATTCTGAATTCTGTGTGTATTACAGTGGTTATACAGCAATTGCATGTAAACAAGATGGTGGTAATGTAGTCTGTTAGCCTTGATAATGATGAATGAAATGCATGGTTCTATTTTGTTAACACTATGAGAATATGAATGTGTGCTCGTTAGTTGATTGTCAGATGCTATTACTTTGAATGTCCGATTGTTGTACATGTTGGTGTGACTGATAAAGCAAATATAAAGACTGTGCTGAATCTGTTCCTATTTGATGGTCGCGAAGGGGTATCAGTTGTGTGATGACGCTCGCTAGTAAACGCATTAGCTGCATATGTAAAAGTGGGGTGACCCGTGGAAAGTCATGAGCCCTGAGAGAATGACTTCCAGCTACAGACCCTGGCTAGATCCTGAGAGAGCTCGTGGTAGCCGTAGGAGCTAGAGAGGAGTCTCGAGACGCCAATGAGAGGCCGGTACCACACGAGAAGAGCTAATGGACGAGAGGCCAGAAAAAGGGGGAACTGTAACTGAAAGTCATCACTCGAGTCGGATCCGCAAGCATGCATGTAGACATGAGGTTGATTAGGGTAGTGTGCATAGTATGTGTTGAGTGTTATGAATGATTTCCTAATGTGTGGATGCATGTTTATGTGTGAATGAAGATAAACTTATGTAGTATGTATGTTATAGACATTATTCCGATTGCATGATCTTAGTTCATCCTGAACATAGCTGAGTGAAAGTAAGTGTGCGTACTGACACTGATACCGAGTCCTTGGTTGTCATTTTACATGTAAAAGCTCACCCCTGCAGTGGCTACCTTTTTCAGTGAATATCCCTCGGAATGAAGGATGAAGAAAAGACCGGGTGCAGAGTAGAGGAACCGAGCTCTATGGAATACATGTGTATATGTAAATGTTGTGTGTAAGGTCTTGTCAAGCCTTGGCCGGCTCGTATTTTGATTTTAGCCCCTATCTCAGAACTTGAATACTTTCGGGTAGTAAAAACATTCTAATGCGTTGTAATATCTAAACACTTTCCTATATATATATGTTGTGCATTGTTCTATGTTGTAGGTGACGTTGAGTGGTAGATATGGGTGTATAAGCGTACCTTCCGAGCGTAGGAGATCAGTGTGACTATGGGTAGAAGTGGGGCTAAGTTATCGTTAAAAGGAAGCGAGATAATGAGTCCTTCCGAGTGATGAGAGATTGAAATTATCCGATCGATTAAAGTCGCATAGCTTGGAGTAGGAGTTGGTTCGAACCCCGTGAGTAACAATTGTGAAAATTCATGAGTAGAGGATAATCAACGATTTCCGAGTGAGAATTCGTCGAGTGAGCAGTTCACCAACCAAGGGACGACACCTAAGACTCTAAGTGGACCCATTGGGATAGATCAGCAAGTAGCTAAAGAACCCGAGCGAGTCCTGGCTTAGTAGGAGAATTAGAGCAGGAGATAATATGGTTACCGAGTGAAAAGTAAGTAGAATACCCCGAGCGGCGTAATGGACGTGGGAGTTATCCCGTGTAAGGAGTCTTCATAGATTCCGAGTGAGTGACTTGAGAATCATCTTGGGTTGCCAATGTATATGTATATGTAATCCGAGCGGGTTAAGAAATGGGCTTTCCCGAGTGAACCGTACGCTAGAAACCGAGTGGAACGGCAGGATGCCGAGTGAACTCCTCGCTCCAGCGAACACGGTATTCGCTCCAACGAGTGTGTTTCAGGAAGACTCTTGTGTGGGTATCGCTTAGGCAATCACCCTTCGCCCGAGCGACCTGAGCTATTTCGCCCAAGCGGGTGAACGTTGTTTGTAGGATTCGCCCAGGCGATGAAGTGTTCGCTTAATTGAATGGATCAGTCTAGCCTTGTTCCTTCCACCGAATGCTATACGTATGAATATTCTTTCATTTTCCCTTGCCTTCCTCTTCTTCCTATACTGATTGACCAGTGGTTGATTTGTGAAAAATCCTCCCTTGTTTTTGGGCTTAATTATTTATTTTATTCAAAATTAGGGTGTTACAGTATACATATTCTTCTTCTGCTGTAAACTCTGTTATTTTTGTATACCAAATGGGCAAACTATTTATCGATCCAGTTATAGGTTACTTAATCTCACTTTTTGGTTTTCTGTGATTTGGGTCTTGATGTGATCATGGTGATGTCTTGGAAATGTTTTTCAAACGCGAAAAATTTATTCGCAATTTAATTAATTATGACGCTTACATCGGGATTCGAATTCAGAAAATTAGGGGTGTTATATGGGGCACAACAAAGCTCTCCATATCTCTGTGAAGTGCCGAGATTACATCTTACCAAAAGTACTTATTGACAATGGGTCGTCCCTCAACGTCATGCCAAAATCTACATTGGCCAAGTTACCATTCGATGGGATTTATATGAAGCCGAGTGCCACAGTAGTACGAGCTTTCAATGGAACTCGGAGGGAGGTTATGGGCAAGATTGAGCTGCCCATACAGGTTGGGCCGTACACGTTCCAGGTCCTTTTTCAAGTCATGGACATCTCGCCTGCCTACGGCTATTTATTAGGCAGGCCATGGATTCATTCTGCTGGAGTGGTACCCTTTACCCTGCACCAAAAATTAAAGTTCATAATTGACAACAAGCTGATAATTGTTTCTGGTGAGGAGGACCTTCTGGTTAGCAAACCTCTGACAACCCCTTACATCGAGGCAGCAGAAGAGGCCCTTGAAACCTCTTTCCAAGCATTGGAGATAGCAAACGCCACCTATGTGGAGGAAGGAGCCACAATGGTAAAGGCTTACATATCAAGTGCATCTTTAGTGATGGCAAAGATAATGCTGCGTGAGGGGTATAAACCTGGAAGAGGGCTAGGACATGCTTTGAATGCAGAAGTGGAACCTATACGTCTGCTTGAGAACAGAAATGGTTTTGGATTGGGATATCGAACCACAGCCACCGATAGAAAAAGGGTGGAGGAAGAAAAGAAAGAAAGAAGGGTTGCCCGTCTTGCTAGCAGAGAACCTCGTACTGCAAGGGTTCCCATCTGTGATCTCTACCAGAGCTTTCGTAGCGCGCGGACTGATGCCTCCAGACCAAGTGGCCGTCATTGAAGAAAGTCTCTATGATAGTGCTGATTTTGTGATTGCTTGTCCACCGGGCCAAGAACTTCATAACTGGGAGGCCATCGAGCTCCCCACGACTTTGAATGTTTCACCAAAGTAATTTATTTATGCTTTAAGTACTTGTTCGTCCCTCTGCTCTGCCTAAGGCTCTGGGACTCTTCCATGTAATAAGGGCGAAAAAACTTGTTTTTATCATTTTCATCAATAAACGTGTATCAAAATCCAAAAAAAAACTCTTCTTGTTTCCTTTGTCCTTGTTTTGAATCCTTCTCTTTACTCGCCTGTTCCTTTTTTTTTCATTTACCATAACACACTAAATTGCAGATCTGAAAATGACTCTCTTGAGAATAGTGAGGTCGCAATCCCGCTTCACGACTTCGATCACCCAGTTGATTACACCGATGAGGAAGGTGGGGAAGATTGTGAGCCACTGCCTGAGCTGACAAGGTTGTTAAAGCAAGAGGATGAAGGGATTCAACCTTACCTAGACATAGTTGAGGTCATCAATTTGGGAAATAAAGAGAATAGGAAGGAAGTTAAGATCGGTACTGCTCTAAGCAGAGAACAAAGAGAAGATTTAATCAAGGTGTTAATAGAATTTTGTGATGTCTTTGCCTGGTCTTATCAAGATATGCCTAGACTCGATGCTAGCATTGTCGAGCATAAACTACCTTTAAAACCTGAGTGCCCTCCAATAAAGCAGAAGCTACGCCGAATAAAGCCAGAAATGCTCCTAAAGATCAAAGAGGAGGTTAAGAAGCAGTTCGATGCTGGGTTCCTAGCTGTGGCAAAATACCCTCAGTGGGTAGCCAACATTGTCCCTGTTCCAAAGAAGGATGGAAAGGTACGGATGTCTATGGACTACCGAGATTTGAATAGGGCTAGTCCCAAGGATGATTTCCCCTACCACAAATCGATGTTTTGGTTGATAATACAGCTCAGCATTCTATTTTCTCATTCATGGATGGTTTCTCGGGGTATAACCAAATTAAAATGGCACCTGAAGATATGGAGAAGACCACGTTTATCACTCTGTGGGGCACATTTTGTTACAAGGTGATGTCCTTTGGGTTGAAAAATGCTGGGGCAACCTATCAAAGAGCGATGGTGACTCTTTTCCATGATATGATACATAAGGAGATAGAAGTCTATGTTGATAACATCATTGCCAAATCTAGGACAGATGAAGGGCATATTAGCGATCTAAGGAAGCTTTTTGAACGGTTGAAAAAGTTTAGGCTCAGATTGAACCCTGCCAAGTGTACTTTTGGCATGAGGTCAGGCAAGTTGCTGGGGTTTATAATAAGCGAAAGAGGGATAGAGGTTGATCCCAACAAAGTCAAGGCGATTCTCGAGATGGCTCCTCCCTGAACAGAAAAAGAAGTCCAAGGATTCTTGGGAAGGCTTAATTATATTGCCCGATTTATTTCACAATTGACAGCGACTTGTGAACCGATCTTCAAGTTACTCCACAAGAATCAACCGGGGCAATGGGATGAGAACTGTCAAGCAGCTTTTGAAAAGATTAAACAGTACCTGCAAGAACCACCAATTTTGGTGCCACCAACCCCAGGAAGGCCACTTATCTTGTATCTGACTGTATTGAATGAATCCATGGGTTGTGTGTTGGGACAGCACGATGAAACTGGAAAGAAGGAACATGCTATCTACTACTTAAGCAAGAAATTCACTGATTGTGAAATGAGGTACTCCGCTTTAGAGCGAACTTGTTGTGCGTTAGCATGGACCGCTAAGCGCCTAAGGCAATACATGTTAAGTCACACCACTTGGCTAGTTTCTAAGATGGACCCCGTCAAGTACATTTTTGAAAAACCTGCTTTGACCGGAAGGATCGCTCGTTGGCAAGTGCTATTAACTGAGTACGACATAATATATATCACTCAAAAGGCCATAAGAGGAAGTGCTCTGGTAGATTACTTGGCACACCAACCTATCAATGATTATCAGCCGATGTAGTTTAACTTCCCAGATGAAGATATCCTGGCACTATTCAATGAGGAAGGTGGTCAGAAAGATAAATGGACCCTGAGATTTGACGGAGCTTCTAATGCACTGGGGCACAGAATTGGGGCCATCCTGATCTTACCCGATAAGGAGTTTATCCCTATCTGCGCCAGATTGTGTTTCGACTGTACCAATAACATTGCTGAATATGAGGCATGCTTATTAGGGATCCAAGTAGTGTTGGATGCAAAAGTAAAATTGTTGGAAGTTTATGGGGACTCTACTTTGGTCATCCACCAATTGAAAGGCGAGTGGGAGACTAGGGATAACAAGTTGATTCCTTATCATGATCATATCAAGGAAATGATCAAAGAGTTTGACGAGATCTCTTTTCATCATGTTCTCCGGGATGACAATCAAATAGCTGATGCCTTGGCTACCCTTGCCTCAATGTTCGAAGTAAGTAGTGACTACGATATACCTCTCATCGAAGTAAAGAAGCATTGTGAGCCTGCATACTGTCAAATGATGGAAAATGAGTCCAATGGGAAACCTTGGTACCATGATATTAAGAGATATATCCAGAGTCAAGAATACCCTGAGGGTGCTATAGAGAATGATAAGAAGACCTTAAGACGACTCGCCATGGGTTTCTTCTTAAATGGGGATGTGCTTTACAAAAGAAACTATGACTCTATCCTCCTTCGGTGTGTTGATGCTGTTGAAGCAAATGAAATCATGAGGGATGTTCATGAAGGATCTTTTAGGACTCACGCTAATGGACACGCCATGTCAAGAAAGATCTTGAAGGCCAGTTATTACTGGATGACCATGGAAGCGGATTACTTTGCTTATGTTCGGAAGTGTCACAAATGTCAAATATACGCTGACCATATTCATGCACCCCCGTCATCCCTAAATGTCTTGTCGGCACCATGGCCCTTCTCAATGTGGGGCATGGATGTCATTGGGCCCATTGAGCCAAAAGCCTCAAATGGTCATCGTTTTATCTTGGTCCCCATTGATTATTTCACCAAATGGGTAGAAGCAGCTTCATATGCCAATGTAACAAGGAATGTTGTGGTCAAATTTGTGAAGCGAGAACTGATATGTCCATACGGCCTACCAAGTCAGATCATTACTAATAATGGTACGAATTTGAACAACAAAATGATGAAGGAACTCTGTGAAAGCTTTAAAATTCACCATCATAATTCCTCTCCTTATCGGCCTAAGATGAATGGGGCAGTGGAGGCGGCCAATAAGAACATCAAGAAGATAGTACAGAAGATGGTAGTCACCTATAGAGATTGGAGCGAGATGCTTCCTTTTGCTCTACATGGGTATCGCACCTCGGTCCGAACCTCGACAGGGGCAACCCCGTTCTCTCTAGTCTATAGCATGGAAGTCGTCTTGCCTTTTGAAGTAGAAATTCCATCCCTTTGGGTGTTCATGGAAGTAAAATTGGAAGAAGCTGAATGGGTCCGGGCTCGGCATGACCAACTAAATCCGATCGATAGTAAAAGACTAAAAGCCCTCTGTCATGGTCAGTTGTATCAGAGGCGTATAAAATGAGCATTTAAAAGGAAGGTGCGACCTCGACAGTTCCATGAAGGAGACTTGGTTCTCAAAAAGATTATGCCAGTTCAGAAAGACAACTGAGGCAAATGGACTCCTAACTATGAAGGGCCATATGTCGTAAAGAGAGCTTTCTCTGGAGGAACCCTAATTCTAACTAGCATGGACAGTGAGGACTTGCCAATTCCTATAAATGCAGACGCGGTGAAGAAGTACTACGCTTAAAAGGGGCATGTGAGGAACAAAAAAAAAGAGGAAAAGAAAAAGAAGTAAAAATCATGCTCGATAGGCTGAAAACCTAAAAGGGCGGCCAAGGCAAAAGTTAGAGCGACCCGGTGAGTCGAAAACCTGAAAGGGCGGCTCAGGCAAAAGTTAGGGTCAAATTTATGTAATACGAATAAGACCTCTGACTCAAGAAGTGTAAATCCAAGTTGGGGCACGCGAATCATCGTCGAACTTACCTTCTCAAAAGCAAGGTCAAAGGGTAAACATGAAATCGTGTTGGGGATTAAGATTCTCACTAGTCTCAAAGATTCACTGGAGGATCTATGAACCCTCCATGTTTCATCTGACCTTGACCTGTTCTATATGACCTCGTTCATTTTATTTATTTTCCTTGTTCTCCTTTCTCTGTGCTTGTTTAACATGCATGAATAAAATTCACCCTCTTCGATACGTGTTATGAATTTTGTTGATCTGACAGAAACATGTGTTATAATAAAATAAATGGAAGAATGGTAAACATTTAAAGTCGTGAGGAACATGGTGCTCCTACTACTCGACCTCATCTTGGGCGATTATCATAGAGACTCGGCCAGGCACGCGCTCCAAGGCTATAGTTGCCTCCTTCCTTCTGCTTTGTCCATGAGTCATCTTGAGGATCACGGTCTCAAAGGGATCTACCAGAATTTTAATTCATTCTCTACATTACTTACCCCTTTCTCATAAAGGTTGATAAAAAAGGACAATCATGTCAATTCTTGCCACTTCTCAAGTTTCTATTCCCCAGTGAAACTGCAATCGCCTAAGCAGGCACCTTCAAAGTCTCCTCCTCAACTGCTAAAGCTGGCGCTTTTCAAGTTTCTCCTCCCCATTGAAACTGCAATCGCCTAAGCAGGCACCTTCAAAGTCTCGTCCTCACCTGCTAAAGCTGGCACTTTTCAAGTTTCTCTTCCCCATTAAAACTGCAATTGCCTAAGCAGGAGCCTTCAAAGTCTCCTCTTCAACTGCTAAAGCTGGCGCTTTTCCAGTTTCTCCTCCCCATTGAAACTACAATCACCTAAGCAGGCACCTTCAAAGTCTCCTCCTCAACTGCTAAAGCTGGCGCTTTTCAAGTTTCTCCTCCCTATTGAAACTGCAATCGCCTAAGCAGGCACCTTCAAAGTCTCCTCCTCACCTGCTAAAGCTGGCAATTTTCAATTTTGTCCTCCCCATTGAAACTGCAATCGCCTAAGCAGGCACCTATAAAATCTCTTCCTCAACTACTAAAGCTGGCACTTTTTAAGTTTCTCCTCCCCATTGAAACTGCAATCGCCTAAGCAGGCACCTTCAAAGACTCCTCCTCAACTGCTAAAGCTGGCACTTTTCAAGTTTCTCCTCCCCATTGAAACTACCATCGCCTAAGCAGACACCTTCAAAGTCTCCTCCTCAACTGCTAAAGCTGGCACTTTTCAAGTTTCTCCTCCCCATTGAAACTACAATCGCCTAAGCAGGCACCTTCAAAGTCTCCTCCTCAACTGCTAAAGCTGGCACTTTTCAAGTTTCTCCTCCCCATTGAAACTGCCATCGCCTAAGCAGACACCTTCAAAGTCTCCTCCTCAACTGCTAAAGCTGGCACTTTTCAAGTTTCTCCTCCCCATTGAAACTGCAATCGCCTAAGCAGGCACCATCAAAGTCTCCTCCTCAACTGCTAAAGCTGGTACTTTTCAAGTTTCTCTTCCCGATTGCCACTACAATCGCCTAAGCAGGCACCTTCAAAGTCTCCTCCTCAACTGCTAAAGCTGGCACTTTTCAAGTTTCTCCTCCCCATTGAAACTGCCATCGCCTAAGCAGACACCTTCAAAGTCTCCTCCTCAACTGCTAAAGCTGGCACTTTTCAAGTTTTTCCTCCCCGTTGAAACTGCAATCGCCTAAGCAGGCACCTTCAAAGTCTCCTCCTCAACTACTAAAGCTGGCGCTTTTCAAGTTTCTCCTCCCCATTGAAACTGGAATCGCCTAAGCAGGCACCTTCATAGTCTCCTTCTCAACTACTAAAGCTGGCACTTTTCAAGTTTCCCACCCCATTGAAACTGCAATCGCCTAAGCTGGCACCTTCAAAGTGTCCTTCTCAACTGCTAAAGCTGGCACTTTCCAAGTTTCTCCTCCCAATTGAAACTGCCATCGCCTAAGCAGGCACCTTCAAAGTCTCCTCCTCAACTGCTAAAGCTGGCGCTTTTCAAGTTTCTCCTCCCCATTGAAACTGCAATCGCCTAAGCAGGCACCTTCAAAGTCTCCTCCTCACCTGCTAAAGCTGGCACTTTTCAAGTTTTTCCTCCCCATTGAAACTGCAATCGCCTAAGCAGGCACCATCAAAGTCTCTTCCTCACCTGCTAAAGCTGGCAATTTTCAATTTTGTCCTTCCCATTGAAACTACAATCGCCTAAGCAGGCACCTTCAAAGTCTCATCCTCAACTGCTACAGCTGGCACTTTTTAAGTTTCTCCTCCCCATTGAAACTACAATCGCCTAAGCAGGCACGTTCAAAGTCTCATCCTTAACTGCTAAAGCTGGCACTTTCCAAGTTTCTCCTCCCCATTGAAACTGCAATCGCCTAAGTAGGCACCTTCAAAGTCTCCTCCTCAACTACTAAAGCTGGCGCTTTTCAAGTTTCTCCTCCCCATTGAAACTGGAATCGCCTAAGCAGGCACCTTCATAGTCTCCTTCTCAACTACTAAAGCTGGCACTTTTCAAGTTTCCCCACCCCATTGAAACTGCAATCGCCTAAGAAGGTACCTTCAAAGTGTCCTTCTCAACTGCTAAAGCTGGCACTTTCCAAGTTTCTCCTCCCAATTAAAACTGCCATCGCCTAAGCAGGCACCTTCAAAGTCTCCTCCTCACCTGCTAAAGCTGGCACTTTTCAAGTTTCTCTTCCCCATTGAAACTACGATCGCCTAAGCAGGCACCATCAAAGTCTCCTCCTCAACTGCTAAAGCTGGCGCTTTTCAAGTTTCTCCTCCCTATTGAAACTGCAATCGCCTAAACAGGCACCTTCAAAGTCTCCTCCTCAACTGATAAAGCTGGCATTTTTCAAGTTTCTCTTCCCGATTGACACTGCAATCGCCTAAGCAGGCACCTTCAAAGTCTCCTCCTCAACTGCTAAAGCTGGCACTTTTCAAGTTTCTCCTCCCCATTGAAACTGGAATCGCCTAAGCAGGCACCTTCAAAGTCTCCTCCTCAACTGCTAAAGCTGGCGCTTTTCAAGTTTCTCCTCCCTATTGAAACTGCAATCGCCTAAGCAGGCACCTTCAAAGTCTCATCCTCAACTGCTAAAGCTGGCGCTTTTCAAGTTTCTCCTCCCTATTGAAACTGCAATCGCCTAAGCAGGCACCTTCAAAGTCTCCTCCTCACCTGCTAAAGCTGGCAATTTTCAATTTTGTCCTCCCCATTGAAACTGCAATCGCCTAAGCAGGCACCTATAAAATCTCTTCCTCAACTACTAAAGCTGGCACTTTTTAAGTTTCTCCTCCCCATTGAAACTGCAATCGCCTAAGCAGGCACCATCAAAGTCTCCGCCTCAACTGCTAAAGCTGGCACTTTTCAAGTTTCTCCTCCCTATTGAAACTACAATCGCCTAAGTAGGCACCTTCAAAGTCTCCTCCTCAACTGCTAAAGCTGGCACTTTTCAAGTTTCTCCTCCCCATTGAAACTGCCATCGCCTAAGCAGACACCTTCAAAGTCTCCTCCTCAACTGCTAAAGCTGGCACTTTTCAAGTTTCTCCTCCCCGTTGAAACTGCAATCGCCTAAGCAGGCACCTTCAAAGTCTCCTTCTTAACTGCTAAAGCTGGCACTTTTCAAGTTTCTCCTCCCCATTGAAACTGCCATCGGCTAAGCAGGCACCTTCAAAGTCTCTTCCTCAACTGCTAAAGCTGGCGCTTTTCAAGTTTCTCCTCCCCATTAAAACTACAATCGCCTAAGCAGGCACCTTCAAAGTCTCAATCTCAACTGCTAAAGCTGGTACTTTTCAAGTTTCTCCTCCCCATTGAAACTGCAATCGCCTAAGCAGGCACCTTCAAAGTCTCCTCCTCAATTGCTAAAGCTGGCGCTTTTCAAGTTTCTCCTCCCCATTGAAACTGTAATCGCCTAAGCAGGCACCATCAAAGTCTCCTCCTCAACTGCTAAAGCTGGCACTTTTCAAGTTTCTCCTCCCTATTGAAACTACAATCGCCTAAGTAGGCACCTTCAAAGTCTCCTCCTCAACTGCTAAAGCTGGCACTTTTCAAGTTTCTCCTCCCCATTGAAACTGCCATCGCCTAAGCAGACACCTTCAAAGTCTCCTCCTCAACTGCTAAAGCTGGCACTTTTCAAGTTTCTCCTCCTCGTTGAAACTGCAATCGCCTAAGCAGGCACCTTCAAAGTCTCCTTCTTAACTGCTAAAGCTGGCACTTTTCAAGTTTCTCCTCCCCATTGAAACTGCCATCGGCTAAGCAGGCACCTTCAAAGTCTCTTCCTCAACTGCTAAAGCTGGCGCTTTTCAAGTTTCTCCTCCCCATTGAAACTGCAATCGCCTAAGCAGGCACCTTCAAAGTCTCCTCCTCACCTGCTAAAGCTGGCGCTTTTCAAGTTTCTCTTCCGCATTGAAACTGCAATCGCCTAAGCAGGCACCATCAAAGTCTCCTCCTCAACTGCTAAAGCTGGCGCTTTTCAAGTTTCTCCTCCCTATTGAAACTGCAATCGCCTAAACAGGCACCTTCAAAGTCTCCTCCTCAACTGATAAAGCTGGCATTTTTCAAGTTTCTCCTCCCGATTGACACTGCAATCGCCTAAGCAGGCACCTTCAAAGTCTCCTCCTCAACTACTAAAGCTGGCACTTTTCAAGTTTCTCCTCCCCATGAAACTGGAATCGCCTAAGCAGGCACCTTCAAAGTCTCCTCCTCAACTGCTAAAGCTGGCGCTTTTCAAGTTTCTCCTCCCTATTGAAACTGCAATCGCCTAAGCAGGCACCTTCAAAGTCTCCTCCTCACCTGCTAAAGCTGGCAATCTTCAATTTTGTCCTCCCCATTGAAACTGCAATCGCCTAAGCAGGCACCTATAAAATCTCTTCCTCAACTGCTAAAGCTGGCACTTTTTAAGTTTCTCCTCCCCATTGAAACTGCAATCGCCTAAGCAGGCACCTTCAAAGACTCCTCTTTAACTGCTAAAGCTGGCACTTTTCAAGTTTCTAGTCCCCATTAAAACTACAATCGCCTAAGCAGGCACCTTCAAAGTCTCAATCTCAACTGCTAAAGCTGGTACTTTTCAAGTTTCTCCTCCCCATTGAAACTGCAATCGCCTAAGCAGGCACCTTCAAAGTCTCCTCCTCAATTGCTAAAGCTGGCGCTTTTCAAGTTTCTCCTCCCCATTGAAACTGCAATCGCCTAAGCAGGCACCATCAAAGTCTCCTCCTCAACTGCTAAAGCTGGCACTTTTCAAGTTTCTCCTCCCAATTGAAACTACAATCGCCTAAGTAGGCACCTTCAAAGTCTCCTCCTCAACTGCTAAAGCTGGCACTTTTCAAGTTTCTCCTCCCCATTGAAGCTGCAATCGCCTAAGCAGGCACCATCAAAGTCTCCTCCTCAACTGCTAAAGCTGGCACTTTTCAAGTTTCTCCTCCCTATTGAAACTACAATCGCCTAAGTAGGCACCTTCAAAGTCTCCTCCTCAACTGCTAAAGCTGGCACTTTTCAAGTTTCTCCTCCCCATTGAAACTGCAATCGCCTAAGCAGGCACCTTCAAAGTCTCCTCCTCAACTGCTAAAGCTGGCACTTTTCAAGTTTCTCCTCCCCATTGAAACTACCATCGCCTAAGCAGACACCTTCAAAGTCTCCTCCTCAACTGCTAAAGCTGGCGCTTTCCAAGTTTCTCCTCCCCATTGAAACTGCAATCGCCTAAGCAGGCACCTTCAAAGTCTCCTCCTCACCTGCTAAAGCTGGCAATTTTCAATTTTGTCCTCCCCATTAAAACTCCAATCGCCTAAGCAGGCACCTTCAAAGTCTCATCCTCAACTGCTACAGCTGGCACTTTTAAAGTTTCTCCTCCCCATTGAATCTACAATCGCCTAAGCAGGCACGTTCAAAGTCTCATCCTTAACTGCTAAAGCTGGCACTTTCCAAGTTTCTCCTCCCCATTGAAACTGTAATCGCCTAAGCAGGCACCTTCAAAGTCTCCTCTTCAACTACTAAAGCTGGCGCTTTTCAAGTTTCTCCTCCCCATTGAAACTGGAATCGCCTAAGCAGGCACCTTCATAGCCTCCTTCTCAACTACTAAAGCTGGCACTTTTCAAGTTTCCCCACCCCATTGAAACTGCAATCGCCTAAGCAGGCACCTTCAAAGTGTCCTTCTCAACTGCTAAAGCTGGCACTTTCCAAGTTTCTCCTCCCCATTGAAACTGCCATCGCCTAAGCAGGCACCTTCAAAGTCTCCTCCTCAACTGCTAAAGCTGGCGCTTTTCAAGTTTCTCCTCCCCATTGAAACTGCAATCGCCTAAGCAGGCACCTTCAAAGTCTCCTCCTCACCTGCTAAAGCTGGCACTTTTCAAGTTTCTCCTCCCCATTGAAACTGCAATCGCCTAAGCAGGCACCTTCAAAGTCTCTTCCTCACCTGCTAAAGCTGGCAATTTTCAATTTTGTCCTCCCCATTGAAACTACAATCGCCTAAGCAGGCACCTTCAAAGTCTCATCCTCAACTGCTACAGCTGGCACTTTTTAAGTTTCTCCTCCCCATTGAAACTACAATCGCCTAAGCAGGCACGTTCAAACTCTCATCCTCAACTGCTAAAGCTGGCACTTTCCAAGTTTCTCCTCCCCATTGAAACTGCAATCGCCTAAGTAGCCACCTTCAAAGTCTCCTCCTCAACTACTAAAGCTGGCGCTTTTCAAGTTTCTCCTCCCCATTGAAACTGGAATCGCCTAAGCAGGCACCTTCATAGTCTCCTTCTCAACTACTAAAGCTGGCACTTTTCAAGTTTCCCCACCCCATTGAAACTGCAATCGCCTAAGCAGGCACCTTCAAAGTCTCCTTCTTAACTGCTAAAGCTGGCACTTTTCAAGTTTTTCCTCCCCATTGAAACTGCCATCGGCTAAGCAGGCACCTTCAAAGTCTCTTCCTCAACTGCTAAAGCTGGCGCTTTTCAAGTTTCTCCTCCCCATTGAAACTGCAATCGCCTAAGCAGGCACCTTCAAAGTCTCCTCCTCACCTACTAAAGCTGGCGCTTTTCAAGTTTCTCTTCCCCATTGAAACTGTAATCGCCTAAGCAGGCACCATCAAAGTCTCCTCCTCAACTGCTAAAGCTGGCGCTTTTCAAGTTTCTCCTTCCTATTGAAACTGCAATCGCCTAAACAGGCACCTTCAAAGTCTCCTCCTCACCTGATAAAGCTGGCATTTTTCAAGTTTCTCCTCCCGATTGACACTGCAATCGCCTAAGCAGGCACCTTCAAAGTCTCCTCCTCAACTGCTAAAGCTGGCACTTTTCAAGTTTCTCCTCCCCATTGAAACTGGAATCGCCTAAGCAGGCACCTTCAAAGTCTCCTCCTCAACTGCTAAAGCTGGCGCTTTTCAAGTTTCTCCTCCCTATTGAAACTGCAATCGCCTAAGCAGGCACCTTCAAAGTCTCCTCCTCACCAGCTAAAGCTGGCAATATTCAATTTTGTCCTCCCCATTGAAACTGCAATCGCCTAAGCAGGCACCTATAAAATCTCTTCCTCAACTACTAAAGCTGGCACTTTTTAAGTTTCTCCTCCCCATTGAAACTACAATCGCCTAAGCAGGCACCTTCAAAGACTTCTCCTCAACTGCTAAAGCTTGGACTTTTTAAGTTTCTCCTCCCCATTGAAACTACAATCGCCTAAGCAGGCACCTTCAAAGTCTCAATCTCAACTGCTAAAGCTGGTACTTTTCAAGTTTCTCCTCCCCATTGAAACTGCAATCGCCTAAGCAGGCACCTTCAAAGTCTCCTCCTCAATTGCTAAAGCTGGCGCTTTTCAAGTTTCTCCTCCCCATTGAAACTGCAATCGCCTAAGCAGGCACCATCAAAGTCTCCTCCTCAACTGCTAAGCTGGCACTTTTCAAGTTTCTCCTCCCTATTGAAACTACAATCGCCTAAGTAGGCACCTTCAAAGTCTCCTCCTCAACTGCTAAAGCTGGCACTTTTCAAGTTTCTCCTCCCCATTGAAACTGCAATCGCCTAAGCAGGCACCTTCAAAGTCTCCTCCTCAACTGCTAAAGCTGGCGCTTTTCAAGTTTCTCCTCCCCATTGAAACTGCCATCGCCTAAGCAGACACCTTCAAAGTCTCCTCCTCAACTGCTAAAGCTGGCGCTTTTCAAGTTTCTCCTCCCCATTGAAACTGCAATCGCCTAAGCAGGCACCTTCAAAGTCTCCTCCTCACCTGCTAAAGCTGGCAATTTTCAATTTTGTCCTCCCCATTGAAACTGCAATCGCCTAAGCAGGCACCTTCAAAGTCTCATCCTCAACTGATACAGCTGGCACTTTTTAAGTTTCTCCTCCCCATTGAAACTACAATCGCCTAAGCAGGCACCTTCAAAGTCTCATCCTCAACTGCTAAAGCTGGCACTTTCCAAGTTTCTCCTCCCCATTGAAACTGCAATCGCCTAAGCAGGCACCTTCAAAGTCTCCTCCTCAACTACTAAAGCTGGCGCTTTTAGAGTTTCTCCTCCCCATTGAAACTGGAATCGCCTAAGCAGGCACCTCCAAAGTCTCTTTCTCAACTACTAAAGCTGGCACTTTTCAAGTTTCCCCTCCCCATTGAAACTGCAATCGCCTATGCAGGCACCTTCAAAGTCTCCTCCTCAACTGCTAAAGCTGGCACTTTTTAAGTTTCTCCTCACCAATGAAACTGCAATCGCCTAAGCAGTCACCTTCAAAGTCTCCTCCTCAACTGCTAAAGCTGGCACTTTTCAAGTTTCTCCTCCCTAGTGAAACTGCAATCGCCTAAGTAGGCACCTTCAAAGTCTCCTCCTCAACTGCTAAAGCTGGCGCTTTTCAAGTTTCTCCTCCCTATTGAAACTGCAATCGCCTAAGCAGACACCTTCAAAGTCTCCTTCTCAACTGCTAAAGCTGGCGCTTTTCAAGTTTCTCCTCCCCATTGAAACTGCAATCGCCTAAGCAGGCACCTTCAAAGTCTCCTCCTCAACTGCTAAAGCTGGCACTTTTCAAGTTTCCCCACCCCATTGAAACTGCAATCGCCTAAGCAGGCACCTTCAAAGTCTCCTTCTTAACTGCTAAAGCTGGCACTTTTCAAGTTTTTCCTCCCCATTGAAACTGCCATCGGCTAAGCAGGCACCTTCAAAGTCTCTTCCTCAACTGCTAAAGCTGGCACTTTTCAAGTTTCTCCTCCCCATTGAAACTGCAATCGCCTAAGCACGCACCTTCAAAGTCTCCTCCTCACCTGCTAAAGCTGGCGCTTTTCAAGTTTCTCTTCCCCATTGAAACTGTAATCGCCTAAGCAGGCACCATCAAAGTCTCCTCCTCAACTGCTAAAGCTGGCGCTTTTCAAGTTTCTCCTCCCTATTGAAACTACAATCGCCTAAACAGGCACCTTCAAAGTCTCCTCCTCACCTGATAAAGCTGGCATTTTTCAAGTTTCTCCTCCCGATTGACACTGCAATCGCCTAAGCAGGCACCTTCAAAGTCTCCTCCTCAACTGCTAAAGCTGGCACTTTTCAAGTTTCTCCTCCCCATTGAAACTGGAATCGCCTAAGCAGGCACGTTCAAAGTCTCCTCCTCAACTGCTAAAGCTGGCGCTTTTCAAGTTTCTCCTCCCTATTGAAACTGCAATCGCCTAAGCAGGCACCTTCAAAGTCTCCTCCTCACCTGCTAAAGCTGGCAATATTCAATTTTGTCCTCCCCATTGAAACTGCAATCGCCTAAGCAGGCACCTATAAAATCTCTTCCTCAACTACTAAAGCTGGCACTTTTTACGTTTCTCCTCCCCATTGAAACTGCAATCGCCTAAGCAGGCACCTTCAAAGACTCCTCCTCAACTGCTAAAGCTGGCACTTTTCAAGTTTCTCCTCCCCATTGAAACTACAATCGCCTAAGCAGGCACCTTCAAAGTCTCAATCTCAACTGCTAAAGCTGGTACTTTTCAAGTTTCTCCTCCCCATTGAAACTGCAATCGCCTAAGCAGGCACCTTCAAAGTCTCCTCCTCAATTGCTAAAGCTGGCGCTTTTCAAGTTTCTCCTCCCCATTGAAACTGCAATCGCCTAAGCAGGCACCATCAAAGTCTCCTCCTCAACTGCTAAAGCTGGCACTTTTCAAGTTTCTCCTCCCTATTGAAACTACAATCGCCTAAGTAGGCACCTTCAAAGTCTCCTCCTCAACTGCTAAAGCTGGCACTTTTCAAGTTTCTCCTCCCCATTGAAACTGCAATCGCCTAAGCAGGCACCTTCAAAGTCTCCTCCTCAACTGCTAAAGCTGGCGCTTTTCAAGTTTCTCCTCCCCATTGAAACTGCCATCGCCTAAGCAGACACCTTCAAAGTCTCCTCCTCAACTGCTAAAGCTGGCGCTTTTCAAGTTTCTCCTCCCCATTGAAACTGCAATCGCCTAAGTAGGCACCTTCAAAGTCTCCTCCTCACCTGCTAAAGCTGGCAATTTTCAATTTTGTCCTCCCCATTGAAACTGCAATCGCCTATGCAGGCACCTTCAAAGTCTCATCCTCAACTGATACAGCTGGCACTTTTTAAGTTTCTCCTCCCCATTGAAACTACAATCGCCTAAGCAGGCACCTTCAAAGTCTCATCCTCAACTGCTAAAGTTGGCAGTTTCCAAGTTTCTCCTCCCCATTGAAACTGCAATCGCCTAAGCAGGCACCTTCAAAGTCTTCTCCTCAACTACTAAAGCTGGCGCTTTTAGAGTTTCTCCTCCCCATTGAAACTGGAATCGCCTAAGCAGGCACCTTCAAAGTCTCCTTCTCAACTACTAAAGCTGGCACTTTTCAAGTTTCCCCTCCCCATTGAAACTGCAATCGCCTATGCAGGCACCTTCAAAGTCTCCTCCTCAACTGCTAAAGCTGGCACTTTTTAAGTTTCTCCTCACCAATGAAACTGCAATCGCCTAAGCAGTCACCTTCAAAGTCTCCTCCTCAACTGCTAAAGCTGGCACTTATCAAGTTTCTCCTCCCTAGTGAAACTGCAATCGCCTAAGCAGGCACCTTCAAAGTCTCCTCCTCAACTGCTAAAGCTGGCGCTTTTCAAGTTTCTCCTCCCCATTGAAACTGCAATCGCCTAAACAGGCACCTTCAAAGTCTCCTCCTCAACTAATAAAGCTGGCATTTTTCAAGTTTCTCCTCCCGATTGAAACTGTAATCGCCTAAGCAGGCACCTTCAAAGTCTCCTTCTCAACTGCTAAAGCTGGCGCTTTTCAAGTTTCTCCTCCCCATTGAAACTGCAATCGCCTAAGCAGGCACCTTCAAAGTCTCCTCCTCAACTGCTAAAGCTGGCACTTTTCAAGTTTCTCCTCCCCATTGAAACTGTAATCGCCTAAGCAGGCACCTTCAAAGTGTCCTCCTCAACTGCTAAAGCTGGCACTTTTCAAGTTTCTCCTCCCCATTGAAACTGCCATCGCCTAAGCAGGCACCTTCAAAGTCTCCTCCTCAACTGCAAAAGCTGGCACTTTTCAACTTTCTCTTCCCCATTAAAACTGTAATTGCCTAAGCAGGCACCTTCAAAGTCTCCTCCTCAACTACTAAAGCTGGCACTTTTCAAGTTTCCCCTCCCCATTGAAACTGCAATCGCCTATGCAGGCACCTTCAAAGTCTCCTCCTCAACTACTAAAGCTGGCACTTTTTAAGTTTCTCCTCACCATTGAAACTGTAATCGCCTAAGCAGTCATCTTCAAAGTCTCCTCCTCAACTGATAAAGCTGGCACTTTTCAAGTTTCTCCTCCCTATTGAAACTGCAATCGTCTAAGCAGGCACCTTCAAAGTCTCCTCCTCAACTGCTAAAGCTGGCGCTTTTCAAGTTTCTCCTCCCCATTGAAACTCCAATCGCCTAAGCAGGCACCTTCAAAGTCTCCTTCTCAACTGCTAAAGCTGGCGCTTTTCAAGTTTCTCCTCCCCATTGAAACTGCAATCGCCTAAGCAGGCACCTTCAAAGTCTCCTCCTCAACTGCTAAAGCTGGCACTTTTCAAGTTTCTCCTCCCCATTGAAACTGTAATCGCCTAAGCAGGCACCTTCAAAGTGTCCTCCTCAACTGCTAAAGCTGGCACTTTTCAAGTTTCTCCTCCCCACTGAAACTACAGTCGCCTAAGCAGGCACCTTCAAAGTCTCCTCCTCAACTGCAAAAGCTGGCACTTTTCAACTTTCTCTTCCCCATTAAAACTGTAATTGCCTAAGCAGGCACCTTCAAAGTCTCCTCCTCAACTACTAAAGCTGGCGCTTTTCAAGTTTCTCCTACCCTTTGAAACTGCAATCGCCTAAGCAGGCACCTTCAAAGTCTCCTTCTTGACTGCTAAAGCTGGCACTTTTCAAGTTTCTCCTCCCCATTGAAACTGCCATCGGCTAAGCAGGCACCTTCAAAGTCTCTTCCTCAACTGCTAAAGCTGGCGCTTTTCAAGTTTCTCCTCCCCATTGAAACTGCAATCGCCTAAGCAGGCACCTTCAAAGTCTCCTCCTCACCTGCTAAAGCTGGCGCTTTTCAAGTTTCTCTTCCCCATTGAAACTGTAATCGCCTAAGCAGGCACCATCAAAGTCTCCTCCTCAACTGCTAAAGCTGGCGCTTTTCAAGTTTCTCCTCCCTATTGAAACTGCAATCGCCTAAACAGGCACCTTTAAAGTCTCCTCCTCACCTGATAAAGCTGGCATTTTTCAAGTTTCTCCTCCCGATTGACACTGCAATCGCCTAAGCAGGCACCTTCAAAGTCTCCTCCTCAACTGCTAAAGCTGGCACTTTTCAAGTTTCTCCTCCCCATTGAAACTGGAATCGCCTAAGCAGGCACCTTCAAAGTCTCTTCCTCAACTGCTAAAGCTGGCGCTTTTCAAGTTTCTCCTCCCTATTGAAACTGCAATCGCCTAAGCAGGCACCTTCAAAGTCTCCTCCTCACCTGCTAATGCTGGCAATTTTCAATTTTGTCCTCCCTATTGAAACTGCAATCGCCTAAGCAGGCACCTATAAAATCTCTTCCTCAACTACTAAAGCTGGCACTTTTTAAGTTTCTCCTCCCCATTGAAACTGCAATCGCCTAAGCAGGCACCTTCAAAGACTCCTCTTCAACTGCTAAAGCTGGCACTTTTCAAGTTTCTCCTCCCCATTGAAACTACAATCGCCTAAGCAAGCACCTTCAAAGTCTCAATCTCAACTGCTAAAGCTGGTACTTTTCAAGTTTCTCCTCCCCATTGAAATTGCAATCGCCTAAGCAGGCACCTTCAAAGTCTCCTCCTCAATTGCTAAAGCTGGCGCTTTTCAAGTTTCTCCTCCCCATTGAAACTGCAATCGCCTAAGCAGGCACCATCAAAGTCTCCTCCTCAACTGCTAAAGCTGGCACTTTTCAAGTTTCTCCTCCCTATTGAAACTACAATCGCCTAAGTAGGCACCTTTAAAGTCTCCTCCTCAACTGCTAAAGCTGGCACTTTTCAAGTTTCTCCTCCCCATTGAAACTGCAATCGCCTAAGCAGGCACCTTCAAAGTCTCCTCCTCAACTGCTAAAGCTGGCACTTTTCAAGTTTCTCCTCCCCATTGAAACTACCATCGCCTAAGCAGACACCTTCAAAGTCTCCTCCTCAACTGCTAAAGCTGGCGCTTTCCAAGTTTCTCCTCCCCATTGAAACTGCAATCGCCTAAGCAGGCACCTTCAAAGTCTCCTCCTCACCTGCTAAAGCTGGCAATTTTCAATTTTGTCCTCCCCATTAAAACTGCAATCGCCTAAGCAGGTACCTTCAAAGTCTCATCCTCAACTGATACAGCTGGCACTTTTTAAGTTTCTCCTCCCCATTGAAACTACAATCGCCTAAGCAGGCACCTTCAAAGTCTCATCCTCAACTGCTAAAGCTGGCACTTTCCAAGTTTCTCCTCCCCATTGAAACTGCAATCGCCTAAGCAGGCACATTCAAAGTCTCCTCCTCAACTACTAAAGCTGGCGCTTTTAGAGTTTCTCCTCCCCATTGAAACTGGAATCGCCTAAGCAGGCACCTTCAAAGTCTCCTTCTCAACTACTAAAGCTGGCACTTTTCAAGTTTCCCCTCCCCATTGAAACTGCAATCGCCTATGCAGGCACCTTCAAAGTCTCCTCCTCAACTGCTAAAGCTGGCACTTTTTAAGTTTCTCCTCACCAATGAAACTGCAATCGCCTAAGCAGTCACCTTCAAAGTCTCCTCCTCAACTGCTAAAGCTGGCACTTTTCAAGTTTCTCCTCCCTAGTGAAACTGCAATCGCCTAAGCAGGCACCTTCAAAGTCTCCTCCTCAACTGCTAAAGCTGGCGCTTTTCAAGTTTCTCCTCCCCATTGAAACTGCAATCGCCTAAGCAGGCACCTTCAAAGTCTCCTTCTCAACTGCTAAAGCTGGCGCTTTTCAAGTTTCTCTCCCTATTGAAACTGCAATCGCCTAAGCAGGCACCTTCAAAGTCTCCTCCTCAACTGCTAAAGCTGGGACTTTTCAAGTTTCTCCTCCCCATTGAAACTGTAATCGCCTAAGCAGGCACCTTCAAAGTGTCCTCCTCAACTGCTAAAGCTGGCACTTTTCAAGTTTCTCCTCCCCATTGAAACTGCAGTCGCCTAAGCAGGCACCTTCAAAGTCTCCTCCTCAACTGCAAAAGCTGGCACTTTTCAACTTTCTCTTCCCCATTAAAACTGTAATTGCCTAAGCAGGCACCTTCAAAGTCTCCTCCTCAACTACTAAAGCTGGCACTTTTCAAGTTTCCCCTCCCCATTGAAACTGCAATCGCCTATGCAGGCACCTTCAAAGTCTCCTCCTCAACTACTAAAGCTGGCACTTTTTAAGTTTCTCCTCACCATTGAAACTGCAATCGCCTAAGCAGTCACCTTCAAAGTCTCCTCCTCAACTGATAAAGCTGGCACTTTTCAAGTTTCTCCTCCCTATTGAAACTGCAATCGTCTAAGCAGGCACCTTCAAAGTCTCCTCCTCAACTGCTAAAGCTGGTGCTTTTCAAGTTTCTCCTCCCCATTGAAACTGCAATCGCCTAAGCAGGCACCTTCAAAGTCTCCTTCTCAACTGCTAAAGCTGGCGCTTTTCAAGTTTCTCCTCCCCATTGAAACTGCAATCGCCTAAGCAGGCACCTTCAAAGTGTCCTCCTCAACTGCTAAAGCTGGCACTTTTCAAGTTTCTCCTCCCCATTGAAACTGCAGTCGCCTAAGCAGGCACCTTCAAAGTCTCCTCCTCAACTGCAAAAGCTGGCACTTTTCAACTTTCTCTTCCCCATTAAAACTGTAATTGCCTAAGCAGGCACCTTCAAAGTCTCCTCCTCAACTACTAAAGCTGGCGCTTTTCAAGTTTCTCCTACCCTTTGAAACTGCAATCGCCTAAGCAGGCACCTTCAAAGTCTCCTCCTCAACTGCTAAAGCTGGCACTTTTCAAGTTTCTCCTCCCCATTGAAACTGCATTCGCCTAAGCAGGCACCATCAAAGTCTCCTCCTCAACTGCTAAAGCTGGCACGTTTCAAGATTCTCCTCCCCATTGAAACTACAATCGCCTAAGCAGGCACCTTCAAAGTCTCCTCCTCAACTGCTAAAACTGGCACTTTTCAAGTTTCTCCTCCCCATTGAACCTTTAATCGCCTAAGCAGGCAACGTTAAAGTCTCCTCCTCAACTGCTAAAGCTGGCACTTTTCAAGTTTCTCCTCCCTATTGAAACTGTAATCGCCTAAGCAGGCACCTTTAAAGTCTCCTCCTCAACTGCAAAAGCTGGTGTAATATCCCAATTTTGAAGTTAAATATCGAATGAAATAAACCATTAAGACCTTGATTTCAAGGTAGGAAGATAATTGTTAATTATAATCAATTTAATTTAAGGAATAATGACAAATTAATTTAGTTGGTAAAAGATGGCTGCTTGTGATTGGTGAGTCACGTGAGTGGACTGCGATTCACGTTTTCCCATCCCACTTCCTACTCTTCGCATGCATATACATATACCTTGTATCACCGTGGTATTCATTCTTCCTTATTGCTTCATCCTCTCTTTTCTTCTTCTTCGTCTTCGTCCTCTTTTCTTCCCCTGTTTTTATTCTTCATCTCTGGGGATCACGACGATGGTACTGGAGAAAGGTCATAGCCCCTCCGACTGGTGAAGGACGATCACTAAGGTAGAGGAAGAACAACTCCCCATCCCCGAGCCGATTGCAGGGTACGATGGTGCGAAGGGGGGTTGGACGAGTCAGAAAGGGTGTCAGACCAAACGTCAGAGAGTAGAAGAGCTTCTTGAGTTCCTTCAGTAGGTAGAGGGCGCTTGCATGTCAAATGCATGGTCCATGAAAGGTACCGGATGAATGTACTACTTTAAGTGTGTGCATGTGTCTGTGACGACTGTATGTTATGCATGATTGATAATCTTGGATTCCATGTGTATGATAGTAGTGTCTTGTTAGTAATTATACAATAACTGCATGCAATCAAGATGGTGGTAATGTAGTCTGTCAACCTTTCTGATATAGACGAGTCAGATGCATGGTTCTATCTCTGTTAATACCATGAGACATGAATGTGTGGCTGTTAGTTGATTCGTCCGATGTTATTACTCTGAACTGTTGATTGTTGTGCTAGTGTGATTGACAAAGTAAATATAGGGACTATATTGAATCGGTTTCTACCTTGGTGGTTACGAAGGAGGTATCGGTTGAGTAACGATGCTTGCTGGTAAAACGCATAAGTTGCATGTGTAGGAATGGGGTGACCCGTGGAAGGTCAAGAGCCCTGAAGGAATGGCTTCCAGCTACAGACCTTGGCGAGATCCTGTGAGAGCTCGTGGTAGCCGTAGAGATGAGTCTCGAGACGTCAATGGGAGGCCGGTACCACACGGGAAGAGCTGATGGACGAGCGGCCAGTAAGGGGAAAACTGTAACTGAAAGTCATTACTTAAGTCGGATCCGCAGGCATGCATGTAGATATGATGTTGATTAGGATAGTCTACGTGGCAAGTGTTGGGTGTTATGAATGAATTCCGAGTGTGTGGATGCATGTGTATGTGTGAATAAGGATGAAATTTATGTAGTATGTATGTGAGAGTGTGTTATTGATATTATTCTAATTTGCATGGCCTTTGTTTAATCTTAATACGACCGGGTGAACGTAAGTGTGCGTACTGACATTGATACCGAGTCATTGACTGTCCTTTTATATGTAAAAGCTCACCCCTACTGTGGCTACATTTTCAGTGAATATCTCTCGGAATGAAGGATGAAGAAGGAGCCAAGTACAGAGCGGAGCATCCGAGCGCTGTTGAATATATGTGTATACGTATATACTGTGTATAAGGGCTTGTTAAGCCTCGGCCGGCTCGTATTTTGGTTTTAGTCTTTATATCAGAACTTGAACACTTCCGGGTGAAAAGAACGTGATGATGCGTTTGTAATTATTATATATTGTGTGTTTATCCTACGCTATGAGTGATGTCCGAGTGATAAATATGGGTCTACAAGTATACTTCCGAGCGTATGAGGTCGGTGTGACTATGGGTAGAAGCGGAGCTAAGTTATTGTTGGGGAAAGCGAGATAGCGAGATTCTCCGAGTGATGAGGAGTCGGGTAGTACCGAGTGAGTGAGGTCATATAGCCTGGAGCGGGAATTGGTTTGAATTCTTTAAGTGATATTTGTGAGATTCTCCGAGTGAAGATTAATCAACGATTTCCGATTGAGAATCCGCCGAGTGAGAGTTCACCGACTAGGGAACGACACCTAAGACTTTAAGTGGGCCCATAGTAATAAATTAGTAAGTAGCTAGAGAATCCGAGCGCGCCTTGAGTTAGTGGGAAAATCATGGACACCGAGTGAAAAGTGAGTGAAATTTCCCGAGTGGCGTGATGGGCATGAAAGTTATTCCGAGTGAGAAGTCTCCATGGATTCTGAGTGAGCGGCTTTGGGGATCATTTTTGGGTTGCTAATATATATATATATACATAATCCGATCGGGTGAAGCCGCGGAGTGTGATAGGCTGTCTGGATGAAACTAGTATGTATTAGGGTCAATCCGAGTAAATTAAGAAGTGGACCTTCCCGAGTGAACCATACGTATGAAATCCAAGTGGGAAAAATACCGAGTGGAGTGACTGGATACCGGGTGTAGTTTCACTTAAGCGCTTCCCCTTTTCGCTGTGCATTGCCCATTTCCCTTGTCTTCTTCCCCTTTTTTTTTCCTTGTTGCGCCCGGTTTTGTTATTCGAGCAGATTATGTATGGTTTATTAACTTTAGAATTTGGAAAAAATTCCCTGTTGGTTTAATTTATTTAATTAAAAATTAGGGTGTTACAGCTGGCACTTTTCAAGTTTCTCTTCCCCATTGAAACTGCAATTGCCTAAGCAGGCACCTTCAAAGTCTCCTCCTCAACTGCTAAAGCTGGCGCTTTTCAAGTTTCTCCTACCCATTGAAACTGCAATCGCCTAAGCAGGCACCTTCAAAGTCTCCTCCTTAACTGCTAAAGCTGGCGCTTTTCAAGTTTCTCCTCCCCATTGAAACTGCAATCACCTAAGCAGGCACCATCAAAGTCTCCTCCTCAACTGCTAAAGCTAGCACTTTTCAAGTTTCTCCTCCCCATCAAAACTACAATCGCCTAAGCAGGCACCTTCAAAGTCTCCTCCTCAACTGCTAAAGCTGGCACTTTTCAAGTTTCTCCTCCCCATTGAAACTGCATCGTTGATAAGTCTTGAAAAGACTTAATTATTCTGTCTTTTATTGGAATTAATTTGTTGTGTAAGTGATTAGTTTAGCCTTATTATTCAATTAATTGATAATAATTTATAAATTATGTAAATAATGCAAAAGTGTTTTATTTATAGAAGAAAATGGTTAAAAAATTAATAAATTAAGAGTTTATTAATATTTATTAATTTAATAAGCAACCAGCATACAAATACTAGGCAATTAGTTGATTTTTGGTGCAGGAACAGGGCGTACTCGAGAGAAAAGGACAAATCTGAGTGAAAATTCACAAATCCGATTCACCTTCCAGACGAGACAGTTGGTCGGCAACTGAATTCTCTACTCCCTTTTTATCTCGTATTTCTAAGTCAAACTCCTGGAGTAACAGAACCCACCTGATCAATCTCGGCTTAGACTCTTTCTTAGCTAGTAAATACTTGATTGCCGAGTGGTCTGTATATATAATAACCTTGGCCCCAATCAAGTAAGCACGAAATTTATCAAATGCATACACCACAGCAAGCATTTCTTTTTCAATAGTGGTGTAATGTATTTGATTTTCGTTCAACACTTTACTAGCATAATAAATTACATGAGTCAATTTTCCTACTTTCTGACCCAGTACAGCTCTGACTGCAAAGTCACTTGCATCACACATTAATTCAAAGGGTAAAGACTAATCAGGTGCTGCAAGGATCGGAGCTGAAATCAGACTTTGTTTTAATTTTTCAAAAGCCTTGACACAGTTTTCATTAAACACAAACACATGATCTTTTACAAGCAAGTCGGTCAAAGGCTTAGCTATTTTTGAAAAATCTTTAATGAACCTTCTATAAAAGCCAGCACATCCTAGAAAACTTCTCACTCCTTTCACGTTGATTGGAGGAGGAAGTTTTTCAATAATTTCTATCTTGGCTCGGTCCACTTGAATGCCCTCAGCAGAGATTCTGTGGCCAAGGACTATCCCTCCCTTAACCATAAAATGGCATTTTTCCCAGTTAAGGACGAGGTTAGTTTCTTGGCATCTCACCAGCACCTTAGATAGGTTACTGAGGCATGTATTGAAATTACTCCCAAATACTGAGAAATCATCCATGAACACTTCAATGAATTTCTCCACCATATCCCCAAAAATTGCCAGCATACACCTTTGAAAGGTTGCTGGAGCGTTGCACAACCTGAACGGCATGCGCCTATATGCAAAAATTCTATAAGGACAGGTGAATGCAGTCTTTTCTTGGTCTTTTGGGTCAACGACAATTTAGTTATAACCCGAGTAACCATCAAGGAAACAGTAGTACTCATGAGCCGATAATCTCTCAAGCATCTGGTCAACGAATGGCAAGGGAAAATGGTCTTTTCGAGTAAAGTCATTCAACCTTCTATAATCTATACACATTCTCCATCCTGTAGTCGGTCTAGTAGCAATGACTTCACCTTTTTCATTTTTGACAGTTGTCATTCCTCCTTTCTTAGGCACCACTTGGACCGGACTGATCCAAGCGCTGTCTGAAATAGGATAAATGATTCTTGCATCAAGAAGCTTGACCACCTCTTTCCTGACTGCCTCTTTCATTATGGGGTTCAATCTGCGTTGTGGCTGTACTACAGGGGAATAATCATCCTCCATCAGAATTTTATGCATACAAAATGATGGACCGATTCCCTTCAAGTCAGAAATATTCCAGCCAATCGCAGATTCATGTGCCTTTAATACCCCAATTAGTTTATCCATATCCTCATCGTTTAAGTCGGCATTAATAATGACAGGATGTGTGTCGTCTTCTCTCAGGAAAACATATTTTAGATGAGAAGGTAAAGGTTTTAAATCACATTTTTCTTCAGAAAATTCCTTTTCTTTCTCAACTTCAGTAATTTTCAAATTATTTTTCTTTTCTTTTTCAAAATCACCTACTTCTAATACTTCCAGTAGGCTCAATATTTTCAAGTGAGAGTCATTTAACTCCTCAGTCTCAGAGTCAAAGTCATCCTCTAAAAAAGTTTGTAAGGCCTCTTCCTCAGTTTTTAAAAGCATTGGAGTGTGGTAGCTTTTAATCTCTTCAACCATTAAACAATCCATCCTTTTAGTCGGATGTTTCATGGAATTGAAGACATTGAAGGTTACCTGTTCCTCCTGAACTCTCAGCATGAGTTCACCCTTTTCTACATCAATTAATGCTCTGCCAGTAGCTAGGAAGGTCTTCTTAAGATTAAAGGGATCTCTCGGTCAGCCTCCATATCCAACACTATGAAATCTGCTAGGAAGATAAACTTATCTACTTTAACTAACAAGTCTTCCAGCATCCCTTGGGGATATTTAATGGACCTGTCAGCCAACTGCAAGGACATGTGAGTCGGTTGCAAGTCATTAATTCCCAGTTTTTTAATCAAAGATAGAGGCATCAGATTTATACTAGCTCCTAGGTCACAAAGAGAACTTCCTACATGAATATCCCCAATTGCACACGGTATTGTAAAAGATCCAGGATCCTCTAGCTTTTGGGGAAGTTTCTTTTGAATGATTGCACTACACTCTTGAGTGAGAGTAATCATTTCATCCCCCTTAAACTTCCTCTTCTTAGATAATAATTCTTTCAAAAATTTTGCATAGGAAGGCATCTCCTGCAATGCCTCGGCAAAAGGGATATTGATGTGAAGTTTCTTGAAAACCTCTAAGAACCTAGCAAACTTCTGCTCCTCTATTTGCTTTTCAAACCTGTGTGGAAATGGAGCATTCCTCAGTTTTTCAGGAGTCAGCTTAGAAGCTTCCTCCAGAATCAGATCAACCTTTTTCTTTTTCTTTTGATGGACTTTATTTTCTTTTTCTATTTCATTTTTATTTTCTACTTCATTATTAACCTGCTCGGTTTCTTGTATTATTTCTTTTTCTTTTTCTTTTTCTGAACTTATTTCCTGACTCAGAGATGAAGAAATAATTTTTCCACTCCTAGTAATTATAGCCTTGCAATGTTCCCTTGGATTTACCTCGGTATCTCCAGGGAAATTACCTACTTGCCTCTCAGTTAATTGTTTAGAAAGCTGTCCGACTTGATTTTCTAGATTTCTTATGGACGCTTCCTGATTCTTAAAACTGGCCTGAGTGGCCTGAATAAACTGAGAAAGTACATTTTCAAGTTTGGATTTTTCTTTAACAGGGGGGTGAGAAGGTTGTTATGGTCTATTTGTGGGTTGATTTGGTGGGATGTTCTGATTCAGATGTGGGGTAATTCCTGTAATTAGGATTAAAGGAATTAGAAGGATAATTCCTTTGATATTGTTGTTGCCCCATATAATTCACTTGCTCGGAAGGCACATTTGGATCACACAATCCATTCTCATGGTCTCCACCACAAAAGTCACAACTGATCATTGAAACTTGACTCGGCTTTTGGAGTTCTGAAATCTGTATGCTTAGTTTCTCCAAAGCCTGAGTCATCAGTTTACTTTGAGCCAGATAAGCATCTTGTGCTTCTAATTCTAATATCCCTCTCTTAGGGACTTGGCTCCTCTCACTAATCAAACATTCATTAGAAGCCATAACGTCAATCAGCTCTATGGCTTCTTCTACAGTTTTTGTTGTTAATGAACCTCCAGCTGAGGCATCAATCAGGACCCTGGTAGCTGGCCTGACACCATTACAGAAAATAGTTACCTGTTTCACATCAGAAATCTGATGATGAGGACATCTCCTCAAGCTCTCTTTATACCGATCCCATGCTTCCATCAAAGACTCACCTTCTCTTTGTTGGAAACATGTGATTTCATTGCGCAACTTTGCATATTTAGAGGGAGGAAAATATTTAATCAAGAATTTTCATTGCAAGTCCTCCCAAGTTGAAATACTGCCTCTCGGTTGACTCTACAACCAGGCTTTTGCTCGGTCCCTCATAGAAAATGGAAACAATCTCAGTCGGATTACCTCGTCAGGGACTCCATTCATTTTTACTGTGTCACAGATTTGGAGGAAGGTTGCTAGATGCAAATTTGGATCCTCAACCTCACTTCCTCTGAACTGTTCATTTCTTACCAATTGCAGTAAAGCTGGTTTTAGTTCGAAATTATTTGCTGAAATTGGTGGCCTAAGGATGCTAGATTGCGATCCTTCTTCAGTCGGCCTGGAGTAGTCACCTAATGTAACTCTCCTTTGTTCCATTTCTTTTTCTTCTTTTTACTTTTTCTTTTTTCTTAGTCTACGTTCTAACAAGTCTATGTCAGGATCAAAGAAGAAAGGCTCTCCTCTGCTCCTTGACTGCATACAACAAATGTCACACAAAAGAACAATTCACAGCTACGACTAAATCTATACGAAAATAACAAACTACTACTACTAAAAACAAAAGTGAAACTACGTATTAAATGCAAACAAAAGTAAAACGGTTCAGTCTAGTACCGGTCCAAGGATTGTTGATATTACTCAACAATCCCCGGAAACGGCGCCATTAACTTGGTGCTAAAATCCCGAGCTATTAACTTGGTGCTGAAAATCTTAGTAAAACAAAATATGACTCTCGGATTTACACTTATGGCAAGCGCACCAGTCGTTAAAATTGTAATATATTTGATCGTCTCACAGGGATTGTGTGGTAAATACCACAATCTTAGACGAGTACAAGCTGAACCAATACGAAATACTGGTAGTTCATTCGGTTTTTATGATTTTAATGTTTTCTAGTTGTTTTTGGTATTTTCAGAAACAGAGTTAAGATGAATGTGAAAAGTGATTAAAAGAAAGCAGGTCAAGATTGCTTCGGCTCACAATTTAATCCGCTTGTGGTTATTCCCTAATTCCTTAGGTGAAAAACACTAATCTTTAAGCAATGAACCTTAATCCCTTAAGTGCTCGATTAACCTAAGAATCTAATGCGAAATTGGAGGTTGAACTCTAACTATTCACCTAAATTGATTAGGCCTGAACTAGTTAGAAAGCTGGAAGTTACCTAAGCTTCAACCATGATTCCTCACTAGCGAAGTTCTTCATCAGTTCTGGATTTGTCAATCCAGCGATTCTGCTCCACTCCTCAGCTTGTTTGCCTCAGGATCTAGAAGTCGATCTACTTGCTCACAGCTTCAAGACTCCATTGCTAACCTTCGCAATCCCAACCTCAGGGATTTAGAACTCCATTGACTTCGGTTCCATCGAAGGATTGTGCAACGTCATGGAGGAGAGAATTTAGAGAGAGAAAAATGTGTAGTGAGATGTTCGAAGTGTTTAATGAATGTTGTTCTCTGTTCTGTTATGCCGTGTCCGTGTATGCGTGTGTGTCTCTCTATCTTACAGAATATGTACAACCTATATATATGTTTCTACCTAACTAACTAACTTAACTGATAACTTAGAAAACTTAAGTTATCGTCTAAACTAACTAATTACATAGCTTACAGAGTAACTAACTAATTACAGATCAGCTCTTAACAGGATCCAGCTCAACCTTAGCTAATTTACAGCACAGCACCAGCTAAGTAACAGCTCACTACTTAAATTACTAAGGGTGCATCAGTAGAGGAGAAGGCAATAGAAGTGGAAACAGTACTGCGCCGAGTATGTTGTTGGAGGAAAGGAATAGTGTTTTCTCTACGCTTCAGCAACTGGGTTCTCGCTTGAACGAGTTAAACTCTCGCTTGAGCGAGCTCGGGATTGCACTACAGTGTTGCTTTCTCGCTTAAGCGTTATGGCGAAGCTTGGGCGAATGAATGATGTTTTGAGGTCACGCTTGAGCGTAGGCTTGCTTTGCTTGAGTGAACTTTGACCCTCGCCCGAGCGAATTTGACTATCGCTTAAGCGAATTATCTTTTCAATCAGCATTTCTGAAATGGACGCTCGGGTTCTTCCTTTTTATTTTCAATCGGTTCCTTGTTCTCTTTTGGAGTCGGTATCTTGGAAGTCTTTGCAGTCAGCTTTTCGTTAATTCTTTTCGGTCAACCCTTTGAAGTCTTTCCCAGTCGGTCTTGTGGACTCCTTTCAATCGGATTTGTGAATTTTCACTCGGATTTGTCCTCTTCTCTCGAGTACGCCCTGTTCGCTCTTCTCCAAGTTGGTTCGGCCGTTTTACTGGTACCAAACCGTTTGCCCTCACATGTAACACAATCGCTCCAAGCGACCACGGCAGTGTTACGGGCAGCCCCGAGTCCAACCCGGTGGCTTGCTTGAGTCTAACTCAAGACTTTAAGCGTCCAACGCTAGTGCACTCGGCACTGCCTCAAGTCCAACTCAAGGTCTTTTAATTACATTCTTTTGTGTGTGTATCTACCAATACAATATTACCTCTCCTTTCATTTATCATAACCACACTCTGCATGCAATTCAGTCGTCATCTCATAACAACACAGACTCATTTTCAACACTCACATGCAAGGAAACATAGGATAGCAATCAGGATCTACTCATCATTCCATGAACAGAGCACTCAGAAGTCACACAATACGTCTCCACTTCATGCATGCATATGTAAATATTTAACTAGACTCAGTATGGCAGTTTGAAAAGTATGCACTACATTCACACACGGTCTCATAACACACGCATGCATCCACATCCCAACAGTGTATCTCATAAACACATATATCAATTATAAGCTAACTACCATCGGATTCAGTCATAGCATGCCTCGGTATACAAAGCTATCTATCAAATATACATTTCATCACAAATACCCTTAAGCACATATGCATGCATAATAAACCACTCAGAACCCATTCATAAGCTATGCATTTGAAATGCAAAGCGCCCCCTACCTACTGAAGGAAGTTCGAGGGGTTCCTCTGTTTCTCGACGCTGGTCTGATTGCCTCGCCCAGGCTCACACTCATTCTGGCTTCCTTGGTCGAAGTCGCACCGTGAAACAGGGGCTGTTCATCTTTTTGCCGAACGAACTCCAAGTCTTTTGCAGTATCGTCGTCGCGTGTTCTCAGGAACAGAACACTAAACAGGGGGAGGAAGACGAAGAACAAAAGGGAAGGAAGAGTGTACGAGGAAAGAAAAGAAGAGAAGAGAAGAAGTCTAACGAAGATGCATAACTCCAGTGATCAAGGCACATATATAAGCATATGCGTGCACGAGGAAGGGAAGGAGAGTGGGATGGGAAAACGTGAATTGCAGTCCCACTCACGTGACTCCCAATCGGAAGCAGCCACCTCTTACCAACTAAGCTTAATTAATTTATCACTACTTCTTAGATTAAGTTAACAATCAATTTTTCCTGCTTTGAAATCAAAATCTTAATGGTTATTTTCATTCGGTATTCAACTTCAAAACTGGGATGTTACAGTTCTCCCCCTCTCAAAAGAATTTCGTCCCCGAAATTCACTTGGTGACTCACCTTGGTAAACAACTCGGGGTACTGCTGCCTCATGGCGTCTTCGCGTTCCTAGGTACAAGAGGTAGTCCCGCCTTCCCGCCACTCCACTTCAACCAGTGGTACGTCCCTATTTCGCAAACGCTTTACTGATCGGTCCACGATTCTAACTGGTATAGTTACAGTGGTCAGGTCCTCTTTAATCTCCACTTCATCATCTGGCATCGAATGGGTGGGATCATGTAGACATTTTCTTAGTTGTGACACATGAAACACGTTATGCAATCGGGATAAGTGAGTCGGTAGTGCTATCCGGTACGCCATGGAGCTGACTCGTTCCAACACCTCATAAGGCCCAATGTATCGGGGGCTCAACTTTCCACTCTTCAAGGCTCGCCCGACTCCTTTACTCGGTGAAGTCTTCAAAAACACTCTGTCTCCGACTGAAAACTCTAATGGGTTGGTTCGTTTGTCATGGTAGCTCTTCTGCCTATCCTGAGACGCCTTCATCTTGTCTCTTATCATTGGGATCTGTTCTGATGTTTGCCTCATAATTTCTGGTCCTTGCAGTAAATTTTCACCCGTTTTCGACCAGCAGAGTGGGGTTCGGTATCTTCGACCATATAGTGCTTCGTAGGGTGCCATACCGATACTGTTGTGGTGGCTATTGTTGTACGTAAACTCGATCAGGGGAAGGTACCGCTTCCAATCTCCACCGTGCTCCAACACACACGCCCTTAGCAAGTCCTCCAGGCTTTGAATCGTTCGCTTGGATTACCCATCTGATTGGGGGTGGTAGGCAGAACTTAGCCAAAGCTTCGTACCCAATTCTTGGTGCAGACTGGTCCAAAATCGGGACGTGAATCTAGGATCCCTATCTGATACGATAGAAGTCGGTATACCATGCAGTCGACAACTTCGTGAATGTAAATCCGAGCTAACTTATGCAACGGGTACTTCATATTCACAGGTAGGAAGTGTGCACTCTTCGTCAGCCGGTCAACAATGACCCAAATCGCATCATGGCCCGTACGGTTTTTTGGCAATCCCATGACAAAGTCCATGGCAATTGAGTCCTATTTCTACACGGGAATCTCCAGGGGTTACAATGCTCCATACGGCTTCTGGTGCTCCACTTTCGATTTCTGACAGGTAATACATCGGGCCACGTATTCTGCCACATTCCTCTTTAATCTGGGCCACCAGAATTGTGTTCTTAGATCGTGGTACATCTTCGTGGTACCTGGGTGGATACTAAGCAGACTCTTGTGAGCCTCATCAAGTACCATTCTTCTCAATTCTCCTCTACCCGGTATGTATATTCTGTTTTTCACTCGGAAAATTCCGTTGCGATCCCTCGGTCAAGGACAAGTCCTTCCCTTTGGCCTGAGTTTCCTTCATCTCAGCCAAGTAGGAGTCTGACTGCTGTTGATCATATACAGATTTTAGGAATTCACTAGCAATCCTTAGTGTACCGATTGTTATTTTCTGAGAAGAGAGGATGTCAACATGCAAGTTCATGTCTCGGAACTGTTCCAATAACTCCACCTCCTTCAGCATCATCACTGCTATATGAAGGGATTTCCGACTCAACGCGTCAGCAACAACATTTGCCTTACCCGGATGGTACTTTAGCTTGAAGTCATAATCTTTTAAAAATTCCATCCATCTTCTCTGCCTCATGTTCAGCTCCTTCTGGTCAAATAAATATTTGAGGCTCTTGTGGTCGCTGTAAACTTCAAATTTAGAACCATACAGGTAATGCCTCCATATTTTTAATGCGAAAACCACAGCTGCCAGCTCTAAATCATGGGTCGGGTAATGCCGTTCGTGAGGTCTCAATTGCCGAGAGGCATAAGCTATCACTCGGTCATTCTGCATTAGCACACATCCCAATCCGAGTCCTGACGCGTCACAATAAACCACGAAGCTCTCTTGCAAATTAGGTAATGCCAACACTGGAGCAGTCGTCAACTTGTCCTTCAGCTCTCGGAAACTGCTCTCGCACTCGGTACTCCATACGAAGGGAATATTTTTCCGAGTCAATTTAGTCAGTGGCAAGGCCATCTTAGAAAAACCCTCAATGAACCTTCTATAATAACCGGCCAGGCCCATAAAGCTTCTTACCTCCGAGACCGACTTGGGTCTCTCCCATGCCATTATAGCTACCACCTTCGAAGGGTCCACCGAGACACCTTCCTCTGAAATCACATGTCCGAGGAAGTGGATCTTATCCATCTAGAAATCGCATTTCGAAAGCTTTGCAAACAACTGTTTCTCCTTCAACACTTGAAGTACCGCTCGGAGGTGTTCTTCATGCTCCTCAGGGGTCTTGGAATAGATTAGAATATCGTCAATGAAAACTACTATGAATCGGTCAAGATATGGGTGAAATATGTTGTTCATGTAATTCATGAAAACAGCAGGGGCGTTTGTCACACCAAACGGCATCACTACATACTCGTAGTGACCATACCGAGTCCTAAAGGCAGTCTTTAGAATATCCGAGTCCTTCACCCGGATTTGGTGGTATCCCGATCGTAGGTTGATTTTCGAGAAAACTAAGGCTCCACGCAGTTGGTCAATCAAGTCATCAATCCTGGGCAACGGGTACCGATTCTTAATCGTGAGTTTGTTTAGCTGTCGGTAATCTATACAAAGTCTCATGCTGCCGTCCTTCTTCTTAACAAGCAACACCGGTGCACCCCGAGGTGACACACTCGGCCTAATGAATTATTTTCTGAGCAACTCATCTACCTACTTCTTTAACTCGGCCAATTCGGTTGGGGACATTCTATAAGGTGCACTGGAGACTGGCTCAGCTCCAGGGATCAGGTCCATGGAGAATTCGACTTCTCTACTCGGAGGGGCGCCCGACATATCCTCCGGAAACACCTCTGGGAATTCACAGACAGTCGGAATCTCGTTCACTCGGACTCTACTCTCGCCCTCAGTTAAACAAAGCATCATAAATAGTTGACCTGTACCTTGTGCCGTGTAATCTTCATTGTTCTGCCTCGGGAAGATTATCCTTTGGTTCCTGCAATCCACTAGCACCTTGTTGGCTGAAAGCCAGTCTATGCCGAGTACAATGTCGAGGTCCTTTAGAGGCACGCACACCAGGTCGAAGGTAAAACTCCGATCGCACAACACAAACGTTACATCTTTGCACATTGATGATGTCAACACCTTAGTGCCAGTCGAATTGGCCACTTCCAAGGTCCAATCCATACACACAGTCGGCAACTTTAAATGTCTCACACACTCATCAGCTATAAAAGAATGGGTGGCTCCTAAATCGAAAACTACATTAAGTGTATATTTACCGAGTGAACACTTACATTGTACCAAATCATTCGCTTGCATAGCATCCTCCGCGTTGATGGCGTAGACTCTTCCCACTGCTGGTTGGTCGGTATTTCTCCCTCGGTTACTTGTAGTAGCCATCATGTTGCTCCTTGCTCCGTTGCCTCTACCACCATTTCCTCCACTGGTGGTTCCGCGTCCCCCTACATGGAAACCACCACGACGTGCATGGCCACCCTCTGGTTGTAGTTGCGGATAGTCGGGGCGAACATGCCCCCTTTCGTTACAGTGAAAACATACAACATCGTTTCCAGTATCACATTCCCGAGCAAAGTGGTTACCTTCGCATCTGAAACATCTACCAGTTCTGGAGCGACTCCCGGACCGACCCCCACGGTTTCCTCGTCCTCTAAAATTAGAGGGAGGTCCAGTACTCCTAGCGTTGCCTGACCTCTTGAAGTGTGATTGTTGAGGCCTCAAGGAGGGGTTTGCCCTGCTGCTCTGGCCCGAGTGGGCCTTGTCATCTTCTTCAAATATCCTACACTTATTCACCAACGCAGGAAAACTCCTAATCTCTTGGTATCTACAAGCTCTCTTAATATCTGACCTCAATCCATTTTCAAATTTTAGGCACTTCGAATTCTCCGTCCCCGGTTATTTAAAGGGTGGGTAGAATAGGCACAATTCCTCAAATCTTGTCGCGTATTCTTCCACAGTCATGGACCCCTGCTTCAATTCCATGAACTCCAGTTCCTTTCGACTCCTGATTGTGTCGGGGAAGTACTTTTCTAGGAAGCATGTCTTGAAATCGTTCCAGGTCAGCTGAGTATCATCGTCAGGAAACTGGTTTCTGGCTATCTTCCACCAGTTTTCCGCCTCTTCTCGCAGCATGTACACTGCACACTCTACCTTCTAGGCCTCGGTATAGTGAAGACCCCCAAAAATCCTTTCCATCTCCTGAGTCCATTTATAAGCTGCCTCGGGGTTACGTCCTCCCAGAAATTCTCTCGGTTTCCTCTTCAGGAAGCGGTCCAGTACTTGACCATCCTCAGTTTGAGGCTGGCCCTGCCTTTCAAACACGTCTGCGAAGCGTTGAAAGGCTGTGGCTATGGCCTCCATGCTTTGGCGACTCATCATCTCTTATCCTGAAATTCACAACCCTTTCAAGGATAAGTTTACAAAGCTACTTACTACCGATCGGATCTCAGCCTAAGATTCAGTAACTTTGACACATTATACCATTTCTATATGCCATACAATCAGTCAGACCAGGAGGGAGACAACCTCCTATCCACAATTCAATACTACAATATCAATCATGTTTCATAAATATCACAATAATGATGACCACTCGGTCATAATGCACGCAACCGCTTACACTCGGTAAGCATACCTTGGCCTTGGACCTTTCGGTCTGCTCTGATACCAAAATGTAACACCCTAAATTCTAATTAAATAAATAAAACCAACAGGGAAATTTTTCTGAATTTTCAAGTTAGTAAAGTCTGTATAATCCGCCCCAAATCAAATAACCTGATACAACAAGAAGGAGGAGGGAACGGGAAGCAAGGAAAGACAAGAGCCAAACAAAAGCCCTCCAGCGAAGCCCAGCAACGCTCGAGCAAGCCCAAAGGAAATAACGTACACTCGCTCGGTATCAAGACAATCATTCACTCGGTCAAGGCCTATTTCACTCGGAATTCCTTCCTAAGTCTACTCGGGTTTCAGTCCTAAATCCACTCGGTAAAGGGAACTCCCTCCACTCGACCCCAAACTCGCACCCCCATAACTTAGTTCTCTATTTTGTCCATCATGCCACACAATAATTCACTCGGGAAACGAAGGCTGTCCCACTTGGAAACCAGGGGTATCTTTACTCGGATAACTTCTCAATTATCTACACCTCGGTATTTCACTCATCTCTCGCTCGGCAAGTATAGTCCTTCCTACCCCAGTGCTCATGCTAACTTAACCTCCCTTCAAGGGCTCCATAGCTTTCTACCATTTCTCTATACGGTTTACACTCGGAATCGGATGGATTGCCCTCTAGTCAGAAAACACTCTCTCGGCTAGTCCTTATTCAAAAGCATGATTAGGCTATTCTACTCTGAATCGTAATAGCTTATCAATTGGGAATCTACTGCGTCAATCCCCATTCAGAGTGGTACGCCCTCATCCCTTCGGGACACCTAAAGCTTTCCTCACTTGGCAACAGGACCACGAATTCACTCTTCTAGATCATTGATAAGTGCTTTTTAATACAATAAATTAGATCTAGTTTGCTTAGAATTTTAGTCATTATCCACTGTATTTCCTTTATTTATTACTATTTTTGCTTTCTTTCCACTCTATTCTACTTGGGTATGTTATTTTGTAGGAATTAAGGTAATAAAGGGTCAAAAACAAGAGAAAAATGACCATAAAATGATAAAGAAACAAGAAGAACAAGCCCAAAGTGGAAAGAATTCTCTTTTTAAAGTTGAAATTCGACTCAGAAAGCAAAAATCCGACTCAGAGCACTGAAATCCGACTCAAAATGGCCAAATCCGAGTGGGATAACTCAGAAATGACCAAATCCGAGTGGAAAGACTTAGAATAGAGCATTGCCGAGTGGAATACTGCACTGCTGGAGGAAAATCCGAGTGAAATGTTCCCTGTCAAAGCCATTCCGAGTGATAAATAGCTGACTGGAGTGAAGAACCAATGCTGAAATGGAATAAGTCTCGGTTGAAGGTGATTCCGAGTGGAAACTCCCTGACTGCATCCATTCCGAGTGAAAAAAAGAGACTGACCTCCAATAAATATGTCCAAAGCTATTATCCGAGTGAAAGGTTTGCTGATCACAACTAATCCGAGTGAAACCTGTTCCGAGTGAATGGATTCCGAGTAGAAGAGGCCACTGAAATGAATAAATGCTGACTAAGGAGGAATCCGAGTGGTCTCACTCAGAGAAAATGACATTCTCAAGCAGAACAAAGCATTTCCGAGTAATTCTTAGTAAGGAAGGAAAAATCCGACCGGAAATGAATCACACTTGGGCAGACTCTCAAGTTTTACACTGAGCCCGAGTGAGAAGTCTCCAAGGAAAGGAATTCTGAGTAAGTTGGGTCAGAAAGATGCATTTCTGAGCAAAGCAAGGCTCGGACATGGAAGAATTCTATCAGCCAGATTCCAGTCCTTCAAAGTCCAAGTTTCTGAGTGAAAGTGAAGTCAAATCCGAGTGGAAATTAACTCGGACTTCCGAGTGAAGATGTGATTTTATCATTTGAATGAGTAAATAAATTTGTCCGAGTGAATTCCAATGCAAAATCCGAGCAAAGCTTTAACCGAGTGGTCCAAATTCAGAGACAGCCGAGTGAATGTTTCAGACGGTTCCAAGTCTTTCTGCAGTCTATTCCGACTGAATGAAAGATGCTCTTCAGTAAGTCTTCACCCGTCCTTTCATTCAGCTTCATCACCAATCGGTTCTCCTCCAAACACCGACCCAATTCTTCACAAATGCAACACCGGATCACTACCTCCATCAACACCGCCTCCTTCTACTTTCCTTCAAGTCACTCTCTACACCATCCTCAATCCAGAAATCTGACCCACATTCCTCTCTTCTATCCGCTGTCCCCTTCTAATCCATACTACACACCGTCCCACTTCACCTTTCCTTTCCATCAATACCGCCCAGACTTCTCTCAAACCAACACCGCCCAGTAATCCATCAACCAACACCGCCCAGTAATCCATCAAACCAACACCGCCCAGTAATCCATCAACCAACACCGCCTAGTAATCCATCAACCAACACCGCCCAGGCTCCTAATCCATAACTCCGCCCAGACTCTTTTCCTTTCCATCCATAACCGTCCTCACCTCAACACACCGCCCAACCGTCCTCACCTCAACACACCGCCCAACCGTCCTCACCTCAACACACCGCCCAACTTCCCAACTGTTAGGGAATCCCTAGTGTATGAGCAGCGGAAAAATTAAAGGGATTCCATAGGATTTGCAAGGTTCCGTGTTTCAAAGCACAAAAACCAATTTCAAAATTATTTAGGTTACCTCTTGAAGAACTCCAAAGCAGTCGTAGCCTCGTCCTTTAGGAGTCCACACGAGCACTCCCACCAGAATCGTAACACTTGCCAACTGCTAGGTTGACGGCGTGTAGCTCTTGCAACTTTTTGCGAATTTTGTGTCTCACTTGAGTAAACCGCCTATGAGCATCTTATGCTCTATTTATAGGCTTAGGTTTGACCTAATTTGTTCTCTCTAAAAGTGGGCTCCTTACTCATTCCAAATGTGTTAGGCCCAATAGCTTTATTTTAGTCCAACTAAAATAAGACAACATTTTCTGATGGGCTTACTCTATGTGTGTGACCCTATAGGTAAAATACCCGGTCATATTAATAATAAACTATTTTATTATTAATATAAAATAAGAGCAGCATCTAGCAATGCATCATTATGTCTGAATATTATCAACATAACCTATAAGTGATAATTATTTAATACGTTTATTCCTTTTGTCACGATATCCTAATTGGGCCCAAGGCATGGTCGCGTCATCCTTGTACGGCCCAATTTATTTTACTTGATACCGGAGTAGACTGGATCCGAATAAATATCTAATATTTATTCTTTCTAGCATGGCCATGCGTTTTCTTAGTCTTACTCCATCAAGTGGCCTATGGATATCACTCCTGTCACATAGGAGAGACAAATCCCATCTACATCACTCACATCCCTCTGCATAATTTGTTCATTGCCTAATCACAACCTTTATAGTCCTCTTGTTACAGAAGACGTTTAATTGTATTAAAACAATAAACTCCTCATGTAGGAATCGTAGTGACTTCAGGTCGAAGGACTACATATACCATTATCACATTGAGAATCGTTTATGACAATCATGTAACGATCCATGCAACGTTCTCATGGTGGGTCTGTCCAGTACATCATTACTCTTAATGTGTACCCGTGTGAAGACTCGATATCATCTATATCTATGATCTGTGAGATCAGGTCATCAGTACACTCACACACTAGTCTCAGTGTATTTACATGTCCCCATGTAAATACTTAACTAGGGACATTTTAGAAATAATTTTTATATGACCTATTACTCTAAGGATAAATATGTTTAAAACAACTTTAAACTGAAATATTTATTCAATTGATAAGTAGAAAAATGATACAAAAGAAAAAGCATAAAGGCTCATAGTGCATACACCAACAATCTCCCACTTGCACTAGAGCCAATCAGACATTTGCCTAATGCCTAATGATCTAGTGTGCCCCTCATGTTTTTGTTGTGTAAGAGGTTTTGTGAGTGGGTCAGCAATATTCTCATAAGTATGCACCTTACATATCTTTACATCTCCTCGGTCAAGGATCTCTCGAATGAGATGAAATCGCCTAAGTATATGCTTGGATCGTTGATGTGATCTAGGTTCCTTAGCTTGTGCGATTGCTCCACTATTATCACAGTAGAGACTTATAGGGTCCACAATGCTAGGAACAATCCCAAGTTCTGTTATGAACTTCTTGATCCATACTGCCACTTTTGCAGCATTTGAGGCAGCAATATACTCAGACTCTGTAGTAGAATCAGCAACTGTCTCTTGCTTTGAACTCTTCCAGCTTACAGCGCCACCATTTAGACAAAACACGTACCCAGATTGCGATCTTGAGTCATCCTTATCAGTTTGGAAGCTAGCATCAGTGTAACCTTTTACAATGAGCTCTTCTTCCCCTCCATATATCAAGAATGAATCCTTAGTTTTTCTTAAGTACTTCAGGATATTCTTGACAGCAGTCCAGTGACTTTCACCGGGATCAGACTGGTATCTGCTCGTCATGCTTAAAGCGTACGAGACATCTGGTCGTGTACATATCATGGCATACATGATTGATCCAATAGCAGATGCATATGGAATCTTATTCATCCGTTCTCTTTCTTCTTTAGTGGAAGGAGATTGAGCTTTTGATAAGCTTATGCCATGAGCCATAGGCAAAGTTCCTTTCTTGGAATCTTGCATGTTAAACCTTTTTAACACTTTGTCTATGTATGTATTCTGACTTAGGCCAAGAAGTTTTCTTGATCTATCTCTATAGATCTTAATTCCCAACACGTAGGTTGCTTCACCTAAGTCTTTCATAGAAAAACAGCTTCCCAACCAACTCTTCACAGACTGAAGAGTAGGAACGTCATTTCCAATAAGTAGTATGTCATCAACATACAGGACCAGAAAAACAATTGTGCAGTCACTAACCTTCTTGTAGACACAAGGTTCATCCTCATTTTTAGTAAAGCCAAATTGTTTAACAGCTTCATCAAAACGAAGATTCCAGCTTCTAGAAGCTTGCTTAAGTCCATATATAGAACGTTGTAGCTTGCACACCTTCCTGGATGCTTCAGGCTTAACAAAGCCTTCAGGTTGTGTCATGTACACTTCCTCAAGAAGATTTCCATTAAGGAAAGCAGTCTTGACATCCATTTGCCATATCTCATAATCATGGTATACAACAATAGCAAGCAGAATCCGAACAGACTTTAGCATAGCAACTGGGGAAAAAGTTTCATCATAGTCTATACCATGTATTTGCTTGAAACCTTTAGCCACTAACCTTGCTTTAAAGGTACTTATATTACCATCCATGTCAGTTTTCTTTTTGAAAACCCACTTGCATCCTATAGGTTTTACCCCTTCAGGTGCATCAACCAAGTTCCAAACTTGATTAGTGTACATGGAGTCCATTTCAGATTCCATGGCTTCTAGCCATTTCTTAGATTCTGAACTTGCAATGGCCTCTTCATAAGATGTTGGCTCATTTTGATCCATTAGGAATACATCTCCTTCCTGAGTTACAAGAAATCCATATCTTTTAGGTTGTTGACGTATTCTACCTGATCTACGCAAGTCTTGTGCTACTGGAGCTGGTGTTATCACAACATTTTGTGGGTCCTGCTCCACTTCCACCATTTGCTCTTCAATGCCTTGTGAGTCTTGAATTTCTTCAAGTTCTACTTTCCTCCCACTGATTCTTGTAGAGATGAATTCCCTTTCTAAGAATACAGCATTCCGAGCAACAAACACTTTGCCCTCAGTAGGATTGTAAAAATAATAACCCTTAGTTTCTTTTGGGTATCCCACAAAAAGACATTTATCTGACTTGGGCCCAAGTTTATCAGAACTTTGGCGTTTAACATAAGCTTCACAGCCGCAAATCTTAAGAAAAGACATACTAGGTCGTTTCCCAGTCCATATCTCATATGGTGTCTTTATGACAGCCTTTGATGGAACACGGTTAAGTGTGAAAGTTGCTGTCAACAAAGCATGTCCCCAGAATGAGTTAGGGAGGTCAGTTTGACTCATCATTGATCGAACCATGTCCAACAAGGTTCTATTTCTCCGCTCAGAAACCCCATTCCATTCTGGTGTTCCAGGGGAAGTAAGTTGAGATATAATCCCATACTCTTTAAGATATTCATCAAACTCTAGGCTCAAATATTCACCACCTCGATCGGATCGAAGTGCTTTAATTGTCTTGCCAAGTTGGTTCTCTACTTCATGTTTAAACTCCTTGAACTTTTCAAAGGATTCTGATTTATGTTTCATGAGAAACACAAATCCATATCTACTGAAATCATCAGTAAAAGTGATGAAGTAACTAAAACCTCCCCTAGCCATTGTCCCTATGGGCCCACATACATCACTATGTATCAAGCCAAGAAGATCACTCGCCCTTTCACCTTTTCCGGTAAAAGGGGTCTTGGTCATCTTCCCTAATAAACAAGATTCACATGTATCTATTGATTCAAAATCAAAAGATTCTAAATATCCATCTTGATGGAGTTTAGAAATGCGTTTCTCATTTATATGTCCTAGGCGACAATGCCAAAGATAAGTTGGGTTTAAATCATTTGTTTTAACCCTTTTAGTATTAATGTTATAGATAGGGGTTTCGAGATCTAGAACATAAAGTCCATTACTCAAATTTGCACAACAATAAAACATGTCTTTTAAATAAACAGAACAACTATTGTTCTTTATTGTAAAGGAAAATCCTTTCTTATCAAGACAAGAAACAGAAATAATGTTTCTTCTTATTGCCGGAACAAAATAACAATTGTCCAATTCAAGGACTAGCCCTGAGGGCAAGGATAAAAAATAAGTCCCTACAGCTAATGCAGCAACTCTTGCTCCATTTCCAACGCGTAGGTCTACCTCGCCCTTCATCAACTGCCTACTCCTTCTTAGATCCTGCACATTAAGACAAATGTGAGATCCACATCCAGTATCTAATACCCATGATGTTGAAGTTGACATGTTAATTTCTATAACAAAAATACCTGAAGTGGAAGTCTCACTTCCCTTCTTCTTAAGCTCTTCTAGGTACTTTGGACAGTTTCTCTTCCAGTGTCCCTTTTGTCCACAATGGTGACATTTACCTTCCTTAGCCACCCCGCCCACAGGTTTTAAGGCTGATGTACTTGGCTTATCCTTGCCTTTCCAAATCTTCTTGCCATTTCCTACAATAGCCTTTCCTTTGCCTTTATACATGCCCTTTCCTTTACCTTTGCCAGAATTGACCATCATTATGGCCTTGCCCTTTCCTTTAGAAATGTTGGGCTCAGCAGTCCTCAACATATTGAGTAGCTCTGGCAATGTTTTGTCCAATGCATTCATGTTGTAATTCATGATGACTGGCTTAAAACTGTCAGGTAATGATTTCAAAATGAGATCGGTAGCCAACTTCTGAGGGAAGGGGAATCCTAGCCTAGCTAGATTCTCCAAGTACCCAATCATTTTGAGCACATGAGGTCCTACAGAACCTCCCTCTTCAAGTCTGCAGCTAAATAGGGCTCAAGAAACTTCATATCTTTCTTGGTCAGCTTGACCTTGATATAGTTTCCTTAGGTTTTCGATCATATCGAAAGCCTCCATATGCTCATGTTGCTTCTGAAGCTCAGGAGACATGGTTGCCAGCATAAGGCATTGGACATCTAAAGCGTCATCCTGATGCTTCTTGTAAGCATCCTTGTCAGCTTTAGAGGCATTGTTCGCGGGTGGTTCCGGAATCGGACCTTCCAGGACATACTGCTTTTTCTCTTGTTTGAGGACAATCCTCAAATTTCTATACCAGTCAAGGAAGTTAGAACCAGACAATTTTTCTTTGTCTAGGATTGATCGCAACGAAAGGTTTGAAGGTGTGTTTGACGTCATGGTTATCTAAAACAGAAAATATGTAGTAAGTATCATTTTCAAAACATATTTAAATTATGGTCATTTAAATTAAATATGTCTCCCACTATTTCGATTCAAAACAAAAATACCCTCCACGAATCAGAAAATCCCGTTGGAAGATTTTCTAGTGGGCTAAGATCCATATTTTGCCAAGCGTTAAGTCAGCTTTGGCTGATCACCTAATACTTGGTTATTTAGGTAGGAAACTTTTTCCAATTGTATCTTTATACAACTCTTAGTCATTGGGTTAAGTAACCATTACTAATTATTCATCTTATGAATATTTAGCCCAATGTTTACGCCTCTAGGTTATATTCAATCCAATTGAAAACTTAGTTAAGTTAAAGCCCAATAAAACAGTTTGGATATTACCATTATCCCATCGCGTCTTACTAATATAAATAATAGTGCCCTGCTTTGGCAGACCCACTATTTATTGACATTAGTGTTGACGAGTGTACTTATTGGAAGGCGTTTATAACTTAATATTATTTTGAGGGATTTTAATTTATTTTAAAATTACCGTCTTTGTTAAACGCTTTAACGTAATAAAATTATCCCCAAAACATGCAAACGAAATTGTGAGATGGTTATGGTCTTCCTAGAAGAAAAATAAATAAATAAATAAACCTAAAGGAACTATATGCCAAGGCTTCATGAAGTCCTACTTCTTGAACCCACCATCCTCTTGGAGTCACCACTCCTTGGTTCCTTTCAAAGACAAAAGCGCTTAGAGTCACCACTCTAGTTTTCTTCTAGATCTCTACTTTGTTGCCTCGATCAAGATTACAAGATTTTTAAAGAAACTCGCTTTACATACGAGTGAAGGGTTGAGAAAAGAAATACAACAGAATGAAGAGAGGCACAGCACGCAGGCTGTATTTAAATAAAATAACTAAGACCATAACCATTCACCATGCAACGTGTTAATTAATTAATTATAACCCATTTGAAATAATTTTTAAAAAAATAAATTTTTAAACGGGCCATTAAACACGTGGGTCGGTAATAAGGCGCTACGCAGAGAATGTACGCAGAGAATGTAATAAATTTTTAGTACTGTAGTCAGGTTGGTTCCCAGGAAAGAGAGGTGGGTCCGGTGTGACCGCTTAAGTACCAAATCTTTCCTAGCCAGAACGTCCCACTGACCATTAACAGCTCTAAAATTTCGGCTAGGGTTTCAACCACTTTGAAACCCTAATTCCTTATTGCGAACACTTCACAATGCAGCCGTCAAGGCACATGGAGGCAGCACCATCTAGGGTTTCAAAACCTAGAATTCAATTTGCGCTAATGCCAACATGCAATGCCTTTCCATGACGGCCGTCTAGTTTTCAACTCTTGAACCCTAGATTAAGGAACGGCCATGGTTTAACACTTAAACCTTATCACTTAACGCCCCATAACATGAACCATTCATGTTCGAAGATCAACTCAATTGATTCAAAGTTTGTACGATGACAATCATATGAGTAAAACACATATCAAAATTGCATAAACTCATACATCATACAAATTTAAACGGCAACAACATACATACTAAAATTAAGAAACTTTATAACATGCATCATATACAATTTATAAAGAATAACTCAAAATTATATGTATCATGCCAAAACAGAGGTCATACCATATACATGATTAATCATTGTAATAATATGCATCATATGCGATAACTCAAAATAGCAACATAATCATGCATGTTTATTTTCGAATCCTAGTTTCACAAAACATTTTTTTCGCAAAACAAAATTGCAAAGCTTTAAACAACGAAACGATTTCACAAATCATATTTTCCAAAAGCTCTTGCAAATGAAAACATATCATCATAAAATATAAACAAATGCCCAAAACACGGTTTTGCAACCTAGGCTCTGATACCACTGTTAGGGAATCCCTAGTGTATGAGCAGCGGAAAAATTAAAGGGATTCCATAGGATTTGCAAGGTTCCGTGTTTCAAAGCACAAAAACCAATTTCGAAATTATTTAGGTTACCTCTTGAAGAACTCCAAAGCAGTCGTAGCCTCGTCCTTTAGGAGTCCACACGAGCACTCCCACCAGAATCGCAACACTTGCCAACTGCTAGGTTGACGGCGTGTAGCTCTTGCAACTTTTTGCGAATTTTGTGTCTCACTTGAGTAAACCGCCTATGAGCATCTTATGCTCTATTTATAGGCTTAGGTTTGACCTAATTTGTTCTCTCTAAAAGTGGGCTCCTTACTCATTCCAAATGTGTTAGGCCCAATAGCTTTATTTTAGTCCAACTAAAATAAGACAACATTTTCTGATGGGCTTACTCTATGTGTGTGACCCTATAGGTAAAATACCCGGTCATATTAATAATAAACTATTTTATTATTAATATAAAATAAGAGCGGCATCTAGCAATGCATCATTATGTCCGAATATTATCAACATAACCTATAAGTGATAATTATTTAATACGTTTATTCCTTTTGTCACGATATCCTAATTGGGCCCAAGGCATGGTCGCGTCATCCTTGTACGGCCCAATTTATTTTACTTGATACCGGAGTAGACTGGATCCGAATAAATATCTAATATTTATTCTTTCTAGCATGGCCATGCGTTTTCTTAGTCTTACTCCATCAAGTGGCCTATGGATATCACTCCTGTCACATAGGAGAGACAAATCCCATCTACATCACTCACATCCCTCTGCATAATTTGTTCATTGCCTAATCACAACCTTTATCTTGTTACAGAAGACGTTTAATTGTATTAAAACAATAAACTCCTCATGTAGGAATCGTAGTGACTTCAGGTCGAAGGACTACATATACCATTATCACATTGAGAATCGTTTATGACAATCATGTAACGATCCATGCAACGTTCTCATGGTGGGTCTGTCCAGTACATCATTACTCTTAATGTGTACCCGTGTGAAGACTCGATATCATCTATATCTATGATCTGTGAGATCAGGTCATCAGTACACTCACACACTAGTCTCAGTGTATTTACATGTCCCCATGTAAATACTTAACTAGGGACATTTTAGAAATAATTTTTATATGACCTATTACTCCAAGGATAAATATGTTTAAAACAACTTTAAACTGAAATATTTATTCAATTGATAAGTAAAAAAATGATACAAAAGAAAAAGCATAAAGGCTCATAGTGCATACACCAACACCAACACCGTCTCCCTTTCTTCTTCTAATACATATCACCGCCCAGTAACCCTCTCAAGACCGCCCAGACTTTTCATCAATTCAACACCGTCCAGCCCACAACGTCCAGATCTCCATCTAACAGCAACTCCTCTCCACGCTGTCCAGTTCACTCACCAACACCGTCCAGCAAGCTTTCACTCGGATTTATGGGAAAATAACATTTTTTCACTATGAATTTCATCATTCTGCACCAATCTTCACTAAAATCCAAGCACCGAATTATTGGAAATATTAAATATGCAAATTGGAAACAAGTTGGCACAGCTGGAATTCACATGCACCGAAAGTTTCTCCCACTTGCAAATTTTAACGCGTTTCCTTAGCTGGATTCATTCATCCATTCGCCTATAAAAAGGAGAGCAACCAGGAGCAATCAGTCATCACTTCCATCAATTACCATCAGATTTCTTTTCTTTTCTTCGTTACTTTCTTCCTTTTCTCTTTAGTTTTCTTCTTTTCCATTTTTCTTTCTCTGTTCGTTTTTCTTCTCTTTCTTTCTATTTTCTTTTCTTTCTTTTATTTTGTAAGAGTGTGAGGGCTGTAAAAGTGAGAATTTAAATTTGTAATTGGTGGAGAATATTGCAACAAGGAAATACAAGTGGTAAATTATTTTGAGCTTTTGGAGAAACCCGTAAGTCTTTATTTTTACCATGTCTTGTATGTTTTATTTTTTCATTATTTACATGAATTTAAATTATTTCATGAGTAGCTAAATTAATTATCTTGGGATAAAGGGGGTATGATAATATTTTATTTTAATGTTATTTTGACTTGAAATTAAATAAATTTCTGTTTTCCATTTAGTTCAATTATGCTTAATGCTTTTAGTAATTCCTAACAAGAACCTAAATGTTAAAACTGTATACTTACGGGTATATTAGTAAGTTTAGGTAATAAATAGAATCGAGAGATTTATTTTTACCAGAAAGCTTTGAACTAAACCTAAGATTTTTGAAATGCTTTTTGTGACCTCGGTAAAACCGTGAAAGTAATCAAAATTCTTTTGAGGAAATAAAAGGGATTTTCATAAAACGATAATGGGCCTTTCTGAGGATTAAGCAGCGCTTTCCATAGGTTAGGTACATTAATAGGATTCTGAGAGGAACATATTAATTAGCTTTTGGAAAATTCGCCTTGGAAAACTTAATTCGATTCTTATTTATGAAAAGTTAAAATTCATTAAACATAAAATAGAGTCTTAATCCCCCAAAATCCCAAGATATTCTCAACTCTGATTTTTTTAGTGTCAAGTAAATTTTATTTTTATATTTATTCATATTCTGTGCAACTTTAATTTGTGCTTTATTTTATAAAAATCTTAAAAATTAATTGTGTGGATAATTAAATTTCAATATGCTGGTACTTTGAACACAGTCCCTGTGGAGAACGATAATCTTTTATATTACGCGACATAACCCGTGCGCTTGCGGGCCCTGTCAAGTTTTTGGCGCCGTTGCCGGGGACTGTTGTCCCTCGAATATCGGCAATATTGAAATTCGATTAGATCATACTTGTTAATATTTTTATTGTTATTTTTATTTTTATTTTTATTTTGTTTGTAATTTTGTATTTTGTTCTATATTCTGTGTATCTGTTGTGGTTTTATTTTTGTAATTGTTTGTTTTATTTGTCATTTACTTTCTTTTTATGCGACGAAGCCGTAGTGTCGATCTAAACTTAGGATTTGACCCTGAGATAGAACGTACCCTTAGAGCTTTGAGAAAACAACAAAAACAACAAAAAGAACAAAAAGAAAAACAAATGGCAGACCAACACAGACCTTTAAGAGATTTTGCCACTCCAAGCACTAATGGGAGAGGATCTAGCATCCTTAGACCCACAGTGGAGGCTAACAATTTTGAATTAAAGCCTTCACTACTCTCAATGGTTCAACAGAACCAATTCGGAGGTTTACCCTCTAAAGATCCAAATCTTCATCTTCAAATCTTTCTTGAATACTGTGACACCCTGAAGATGAACGGAGCCACCAATGATGCCATTCGCTTAAGACTTTTCCCTTTCTCCTTAAGAGATAAAGCAAGAGCGTGGTTATACTCTCTTCCTGAAGGATCCATCACGACTTGGGAACAATTGTCCAGTGCTTTTATCAATAAATGGTACCCAAGGAACAAGACTGATGTGCTGAGAAAACAAATCATCAATTTTTCACAAAAAGATGATGAATCCTTGTATGAAGCCTGGGAGAGATACAGAGAGTTACTAAGAGAATGTCCTCACCATGGGATAGAAAGGTGGTTGACAATCCATATTTTCTATAATGGACTAACTTCCACACAAAAGATCTCTTTAGATGCTGCAGCTGGAGGAGCCTTCATGAGTAAAAATGTTGATGAAGCTGAGAACCTGATTGAGGAAATAGCTCAAAACACTCACCAGTGGAACTCTGAGAGAGGATTACCTTCTAAAACACCAGGTAAGTACTCTGTTGATGCTCTTTCCCTACTTTCTGCCAAAGTTGAAGCATTAACATTAAAACTTGATAAAATAGGGTCAACAGGTGCTACTAATATTGTTTGTGAAGTTTGTGGTGTTTCAGGACATGGAGCTACAAACTGCCATTTAGCAATGACCCCTAATCAAGAACAAGAAATGCATCAGGTGGACGCTATTGGAAACTATGGTGGAAACTATCAAGGTAACTACAGACCTCCACAAGGTCCACCTGGCTTCCAAAATAGGCCACCTCAATTCCAAAGTAACTACAAACCTCAACAAGGAACCTATATTCCACAAAAATCAAAGCTAGAATCCTTGATGGAGACATTTGTAGCTACTCAACTTAAACAAAATGATGAATTCTCTGATGCAATAAAAAACTTGGCTTCAAAAGTGGACTCTCTTGCCACTCACAACAAAATACTGGAAAATCAAATTGCCCAACAAGCCTCATATTCTCAAAGAGCACCGGGAACATTTCCTGGGAAACCAGAGGCTGGACCATCTAACCAAACCATGGTTGTGACTCTTAGGAGTGGTACTCAATACGATGGGCCAGTTGACAAGACAGCAAAGGAGGAAAAGAAAGTCGATGAATCTTCATCTCATCCAGTAATTGAAGAAGAGAAACCACAAGAAAAGAAGGAGGAAGTTAAGCCATATCAACCTCCCATTCCATTTCCTCAGCGCTTAGCTAAAGCAAAGTTGGACAAACAATTTGGTAAGTTCCTTGATGTTTTAAAGAAATTGTATATTAATATTCCTTTTACAGATGCTTTGCAGCAAATGCCTACATATGCAAAGTTCTTGAAGGACATTTTGTCCAACAAAAAAAGACTGGAGGAAGATGGAACAGTTGCACTTACTGAAGAGTGCAGTGCTCTAATTCAAAAGAAACTTCCACCCAAGCTCCAAGATCCAGGTAGTTTCTCTATTCCTTGCATGATTGGTGACATGAATATAGATAAAGCATTGTGTGATTTAGGAGCGAGTGTGAGTTTAATGCCATTATCTGTTGCTGAAAAGTTAGGATTGGGTGAACTAAAACCTACTAGGATGTCTTTACAATTGGCTGATAGATCTGTAAAATATCCTGTAGGAATTTTAGAGGATGTTCCTATTAAGATAGGAAAATTTTTTATACCTGCTGACTTTGTTGTGCTTGAAATGGACAAAGATTCTTTGATTCCTATTATTTTAGGCAGACCATTTTTAGCAACTGCAGGTGCTGTGATCGATGTCAAGAATGGTAAGTTGTCTCTAACTGTTGGAGACCAAAAGGTTGATTTCAACTTGAAAAATGTTTTAGAAAAACCTTATAATGATGTTTGCTGTACTGTGGATTTTGTCGAACAAGTGGTAAAGGAATCAACCCTTCCTAATGACCCACTTGAAACTATTTTCATGATTGAGCCGACAGAAACATCTGATTGCTCTGAGGCCCCACATGATACTGAGGTCATGTGTGACAAAGTGGTAAGCCCCAATGTGGAATTAAAACCTTTACCAGCTTCATTAAGGTATGAGTTTCTTGGCCCTAATTCCACATATCCTGTGATTATTAATGCTGAATTGAATCCATGTGAAACTAAAAAACTTTTGAAACAACTTAGGTTGTATAGAAAGGTAATAGGTTATACAATGGATGATATCAAAGGGATTAGCCCTTCTCTTTGTATGCACAGGATTACTATAGAAGATGAAAGTAGGCCCACAGTAGAACCACTTAGGAGATTAAATCCTAAAATGCAAGAAGTGGTTAAAAAGGAAATTTTGAAATTGCTTGATGCTGGAGTCATATATCCTGTTGATAGTAGTAAATGGGTAAGTCCTGTCCATGTGGTGCCTAAAAAGGGGGGAATAACTATGATTGAAAATGATAAACATAACTTGATTCCTACTAGGATTGTCTCTGGTTGGCGCATGTGCATTGATTATAGGAAGTTAAATAGCGCCACGAAAAAAGATCATTTTCCCCTCCCTTTTATTGATCAGATGCTTGAAAGACTTGCAAAACACTCTTATTTCTGTTATTTGGATGGGTATTCAGGTTTTCATCAAATTCCCATTCATCCATCTGATCAAGAAAAGACTACCTTCACTTGCCCTTATGGGACTTATGCTTACAGACGTATGCCTTTTGGTTTATGTAATGCACCTGCGACTTTTCAAAGGTGTATGCAAGCAATTTTTTCTGATCTTATTAAAAATGTGATGGAAGTCTTTATGGATGATTTTTCAGTGCATGGTTTGGATTTTGATAATTGTTTAACAAATTTGTGCCAAGTCTTGCAGCGTTGTGAAGAAACCAATTTGGTTCTAAATTGGGAAAAATGCCATTTTATGGTAAGAGAAGGCATAGTTCTTGGACACCTGGTGTCTGAGAGAGGTATAGAAGTTGATAAGGCTAAAGTGGAAGTAATTGAAAAATTACCTCCACCCACAAATATGAAAGGTATTCGGAGTTTTCTTGGACATGCAGGGTTTTACCGTAGGTTCATTAAAGATTTCTCCAAGATCACAAAGCCTCTTACAACTCTTCTGGGTAAGGATGTGCCTTTCAATTTTGATTCATCTTGTATGGAAGCTTTTTGCAGGATTAAGCAAGCTCTAATCTCTGCCCCCATCGTACAACCACCTGATTGGAAACTCCCATTTGAGCTGATGTGCGATGCAAGTGATTACGCAGTGGGAGCTGTGTTGGGGCAAAGAAAGGATAAAAAGCTCCATGTAATTCATTATGCCAGTCGGACGCTAGATGATGCTCAGGTAAATTATGCCACAACTGAAAAAGAACTGTTAGCTATTGTCTTTGCTTTTGATAAATTTAGGTCTTATTTGGTAGGTTCACATGTTACTGTTTACACTGACCACTCTGCCATTAAGTATCTATTGAATAAAAAGGAAGCAAAGCCTAGATTAATTAGGTGGATTCTAATATTGCAAGAATTTGACTTGGAAATTAAGGACAAGAAGGGTACCGAGAACTTGGTCACTGACCACCTATCTAGGTTGACATCTGAAAAAGAAGAAACAGATAATATTCCCATCAATGAATCTTTTCCAGATGAACAACTCTTGAATCTTAGTATCCAACGTGTTCCTTGGTATGCTGATTTTGTAAATTTTCTTGCATGTGGTATCTTACCTCCTGATCTTAGCTTTCAGCAAAGGAAAAAGTTTTATGCAGATGTCAAGCATTATTATTGGGATGAACCATTCCTTTTCAAGCAATGTGCAGATGGTATGATTCGGAGATGTGTTTCACAAGATGATGTCCATGCTATCCTGGATCATTGCCATTCTCTTTCCTGTGGAGGGCACATGAGCACCTCCAAGACAGCTGCTAAAATATTGCAAGCTGGGTTCTATTGGCCAAATATTTTTAAGGATGTACGTAAGTATGTTCTAACTTGTGATGCTTGCCAAAGAACAGGTAACATTGGTAAGAGACAAGAAATGCCATTGAATACCATTTTAGAAGTTGAATTGTTTGATGTATGGGGTGTTGATTTTATGGGTCCTTTCCCTCTTCTTTTGGAAATCAGTTCATATTGGTGGCAGTTGACTATGTGTCAAAATGGGTGGAAGCCATTGCTTCACCCCATTCTGATGCTAAAACTGTTATTAAACTTTTCAAGAAAATAATATTTCCAAGGTTTGGAGTCCCAAAATGTGTTATAAGTGATGGAGGGTCTCATTTTATTGAGAGAACTTTTCAGACCCTTCTAAAGAAATATTGAGTTAAGCATAAGGTTGCTACACCTTATCACCCACAAACTAGTGGACAAGTTGAGGTATCCAATCGGGAAATTAAAAATATTCTTCAAAAAGTAGTGAATACATCACGTAAGGATTGGTCTATTAAGTTAGATGATTCCTTATGGGCGTATCGGACAGCATACAAAACTCCCATTGAAACCACACCTTTTAAGCTAGTATATGGGAAGCCCTGTCATTTACCTGTTGAGCTAGAATATAAATCTTTTTGGGCTGTTAAAACTCTTAACTTTGATCATAAGGCTGCAGGTGAACAAAGATTGTTGGAATTAAATGAGCTTGAAGAACTCCGTCTAGATGCATACGAAAATGCCAGAATTTATAAACAAAAAACCAAACAATGGCATGATCGTCACATCCAACGGAGAACATTTAATCCAGGTGATATGGTTTTACTGTTTAATTCCAGACTGATGTTTTTTCCAGGTAAACTGAGATCCCGATGGTCGGGACCATTCAAGGTGACAAAAGTCTTTCCCTTTGGAGCTGTCGAACTATGGAGCGAGAAATCTGGTACATTTAGAGTAAATGGACAGAGAGTAAAGCATTACTTCACAGGTCAACCAATACAACAAGCAAGTGACTTGGACTTGTTTGATGCTCCTGATGAGTAAATCCAAACGGTGAGAAGTCTGGCTGAAGACTTAAAACTTAGCATTGATAGGGAGGTAACCCTATAAAAAGTTGTTGTTTTATTTTAAGCTTTTATTCTTTTTAAAAAAAAAAACAAAAACCAACTATGTCAGATGCTAGTTTGGGGTTATTACAGGTAAGTTTTCTTATCCTTTTATCATCCATTTTAACATTGAGGACAATGTCAAATTCTGGTTTGGGGTAGTAGGTAAGAAAACTTAACTGTTTTGTTTACGTTGTGTGATTGTTATTTTATTTTGCATGTGTTTTCCTTGCTTTATTTGTAATCTTGTAATTTACCATGATTGCATGATAAATTTACTTTGAACACAAGGCTAAAGTATCTAAGGATCCCAAAATTTTGAGTAAAATTTTCAAAATTTGATTGTTTAAATGCCAAATAAATGCTTAAATGAACCTTATGTGATTAAAATTTTCTTTGAAAAGACTTTCCATGGTTAGACTTGAGCCAAAATGGGTTATCTATCAAACAAATTTTCAAAACCCATATTTTCTTGATTGAGTGAATCTCATAGTCATTAATATTCTAGAACTTGTTTTTCAACCAATTCAAAATGGTTTTTGATTATATGTCTTAGGATGATAAAGGCACAATTAGGTCTTATTCTTAAGCCTCAGAATTTTGTATAATTTGACCCCTAGTTGCCCCTTTTGAGCCTAAAAGTGAAAATTTTTCTTTGAAACCTTTCATTGACTAATATTCTCTTAATAGTGAAAAAGTTGGAAATTTAGTGGAGCAAAGAAATAAAAAAAAAAGACTTAAGAAAAATATGTATTGAATGCAAAGAAAAGCAAGAAAAAGAAAAGAAAATCAAAAGGATGATATTGAATGAATGAAAAAGTCCATAAAAGTTCAACAATTTGCTCTGTTAAATTTATAATGGTGATTTGAATCATTCATGACTGTTAAAGCCCTTTTGTATTCCATTTTTCTTGAAATTCCTACCAATACAACCCAAGGCCACGTTACAACCTTTGAAAGACCTTTAGACTTTGACATATTTTCTATCTAAACTGTGGAGTTTCTGGTTTATTAACAAGTTTATGGTAATATTTTTTTTTTTTGACTATGATGATTTGAGAGATACACAAACCTTTAAACACTTGAGTGAAAATTATGATAAGAGTATCTCAAGTCTTGACATTGAAAATTGATTCACATAAGAAAAATAAAACTGGCATTTGAATAAATCTGTTTCTCTGTTTTGGATTCCTTAGTTTATTAAGTTTAGTGTTTTCTGTATTTTATCTTGTGAATATGGTGATTGCTTGAGGACAAGCAATGTTTTGGTTTGGGGTATTTTGATAAGTGCTTTTTAATACAATAAATTAGATCTAGTTTGCTTAGAATTTTAGTCATTATCCACTGTATTTCCTTTATTTATTGCTATTTTTGCTTTCTTTCCACTCTATTCTACTTGGGTATGTTATTTTGTAGGAATTAAGATAATAAAGGGTCAAAAACAAGAGAAAAACGACCATAAAATGATAAAGAAACAAGAAGAACAAGCCCAAAGTGGAAAGAATTCTCTTTTTAAAGTTGAAATTCGACTCAGAAAGCAAAAATCCGACTCAGAGCACTGAAATCCGACTCAAAATGGCCAAATCCGAGTGGGATAACTCAGAAATGACCAAATCCGAGTGGAAGGACTCAGAATAGAGCATTGTCGAGTGGAATACTGCACTGCTGGAGGAAAATCCGAGTGAAATGTTCCCTGTCAAAGCCATTCCGAGTGATAAATAGCTGACTGGAGTGAAGGACCAATGCTGAAATGGAATAAGTCTCGGTTGAAGGTGATTCCGAGTGGAAACTCCCCGACTGCATCCATTCCGAGTGAAAAAAGGAGACTGACCTCCAATAAATATGTCCAAAGCTATTATCCGAGTGAAAGGTTTGTTGATCGCAACTAATCCGAGTGAAACCTGTTCCGAGTGAATGGATTCCGAGTAGAAGAGGCCACTGAAATGAATAAATGCTGACTAAGGAGGAATCCGAGTGGTCTCACTCAGAGAAAATGACATTCTCAAGCAGAACAAAGCATTTCCGAGTAATTCTTAGCAAGGAAGGAAAAATCCGACCGGAAATGAATCACACTCGGGCAGACTCTCAAGTTTCACACTGAGCCCGAGTGAGAAGTCTCCAAGGAAAGGAATTCCGAGTAAGTTGGGTCAGAAAGATGCATTTCCGAGCAAAGCAAGGCTCAGACATGGAAGAATTCTATCAGCCAGATTCCAGTCCTTTAAAGTCCAAGTTTCTGAGTGAAAGTGAAGTCAAATCCGAGTGGAAATTAACTCGGACTTCCGAGTGAAGATGTGATTTTATCATTTGAATGAGTAAATAAATTTGTCCGAGTGAATTCCAATGCAAAATCCGAGCAGAGCTTTAACCGAGTGGTCCAAATTCAGAGACAGCCGAGTGAATGTTTCAGACGGTTCCGAGTCTTTCTGCAGTCAATTCCGACTGAATGAAAGATGCTCTTCAGTAAGTCTTCACCCGTCCTTTCATTCAGCTTCATCACCAATCGGTTCTCCTCCAAACACCGACCCAATTCTTCACAAATGCAACACCGGATCACTACCTCCATCAACACCGCCTCCTTCTACTTTCCTTCAAGTCACTCTCTACACCGTCCTCAATCCAGAAATCCGACCCACATTCCTCTCTTCTATCCGCTGTCCCCTTCTAATCCATACTACACACCGTCCCACTTCACCTTTCCTTTCCATCAATACCGCCCAGACTTCTCTCAAACCAACACCGCCCAGTAATCCATCAACCAACACCGCCCAGTAATCCATCAAACCAACACCGCCCAGTAATCCATCAACCAACACCGCCTAGTAATCCATCAACCAACACCGCCCAGGCTCCTAATCCACAACTCCACCCAGACTCTTTTCCTTTCCATCCACAACCGTCCTCACCTCAACACACCGCCCAACCGTCCTCACCTCAACACACCGCCCAACTTCCCAACACCGTCTCCCTTTCTTCTTCTAATACATAACACCGCCCAGTAACCCTCTCAAGACCGCCCAGACTTTTCATCAATTCAACACCGTCCAGCCCACAACGTCCAGATCTCTATCTAACAGCAACTCCTCTCCACGCTGTCCAGTTCACTCACCAACACCGTCCAGCAAGCTTTCACTCGGATTTGTGGGAAAATAACATTTTTTCACTATGAATTTCATCATTCTGCACTAATCTTCACTAAAATCCAAGCACCGAATTATTGGAAATATTAAATATGCAAATTGGAAACAAGTTGGCACAGCTGGAATTCACATGCACCGAAAGTTTCTCCCACTTGCAAATTTTAACGCGTTTCCTTAGCTGGATTCATTCATCCATTCGCCTATAAAAAGGAGAGCAACCAGGAGCAATCAGTCATCACTTCCATCAATTACCATCAGATTTCTTTTCTTTTCTTCGTTACTTTCTCTCCCTTTCTCTTTAGTTTTCTTCTTTTCCATTTTTCTTTCTCTGTTCGTTTTTCTTCTCTTTCTTTCTATTTTCTTTTCTTTCTTTTATTTTGTAAGAGTGTGAGGGCTGTAAAAGTGAGAATTTAAATTTGTAATTGGTGGAGAATATTGCAACAAGGAAATACAAGTGGTAAATTATTTTGAGCTTTTGGAGAAACCCGTAAGTCTTTATTTTTACCATGTCTTGTATGTTTTATTTTTTCATTATTTACATGAATTTAAATTATTTCATGAGTAGCTAAATTAATTATCTTGGGATAAAGGGGGTATGATAATATTTTATTTTAATGTTATTTTGACTTGAAATTAAATAAATTTCTGTTTTCCATTTAGTTCAATTATGCTTAATGCTTTTAGTAATTCCTAACAAGAACCTAAATGTTAAAACTGTATACTTACGGGTATATTAGTAAGTTTAGGTAATAAATAGAATCGAGAGATTTATTTTTACCAGAAAGCTTTGAACTAAACCTAAGATTTTTGAAATGCTTTTTGTGACCTCGGTAAAACCGTGAAAGTAATCAAAATTCTTTTGAGGAAATAAAAGGGATTTTCATAAAACGATAATGGGCCTTTCTGAGGATTAAGCAGCGCTTTCCATAGGTTAGGTACATTAATAGGATTCCGAGAGGAACATATTAATTAGCTTTTGGAAAATTCACCTTGGAAAACTTAATTCGATTCTTATTTATGAAAAGTTAAAATTCATTAAACATAAAATAGAGTCTTAATCCCCCAAAATCCCAAGATATTCTCAACTCTGATTTTTTTAGTGTCAAGTAAATTTTATTTTTATATTTATTCATATTCTGTGCAACTTTAATTTGTGCTTTATTTTATAAAAATCTTAAAAATTAATTGTGTGGATAATTAAATTTTAATATGCTGGTACTTTGAACACAGTCCCTGTGGAGAACGATAATCTTTTATATTACGCGACATAACCCGTGTGCTTGCGGGCCCTGTCAATCATATCTTGACTCCCTTCATACTAAGTCTTTCCATTCCTACACACTCGGATGAACATGAACATATATACAATTCAAACGTCATGCACAGGATGGTATAACATACAGCACGACATAAACATAACCATATACATATGAGAGTGTATATCAATATTTACAAACACATTGCCATGTTTCCCAGCCCCAAGGGATTCTGTTCTATTCTAAAAGATTAACATCAGACACGAGCCGGCCAAGGCATAATCAAAACATTATACACAGTATTTACATATATATATATATATAGTTCCTTGGTGCACAGCTGATCCGCTCGGTAAGTAGCTCCACTTTACTCGTAGTTTCGAGGAATGTTCACTGTAAATATTGCCACAACAGGGGTGAGCTTTTACGTTTAAAATGACAGTTAGTGACTTGGGAACCCGTACGCTCTCCATCACACCACATCACATTTCAAGCAATCATAACGTTAACTATCCTCTAGTTTATCTACTCGTAACAGTGCCATGCAATCGGAATTCATTCATGCAATATTCCATTATACAGATTATATCATTTTCGACTTACACTATACACATGCAACACAATAAATTCATCATAGCACAAGAGTATACATATATATACATATCCATTTAGTACACACCAGTCTACTACAGTCGGATCCGACCCCCACTTGATTAATTTTATGTTGCAACATAGGCTCCAAGCCTTTTTCCTCCAGCTCCAAGCTGGTTCGGCCGTTTTACTGGTACCAAACCGTTTGCCCTCACATGTAACACAATCGCTCTAAGCGACCACGGCAGTGTTACGGGTAGCCCTGAGTCCAACCCGGTGGCTTGCTTGAGTCCAACTCAAGACTTTAAGCGTCCAACGCTAGTGCACTCGGCACCGCCTCAAGTCCAACTCAAGGTCTTTTAATTACATTCTTTTGTGTGTGTGTCTGCCAATACAATATTACCTCTCCTTTCATTTATCATAACCACACTCTGCATGCAATTCAGTCGTCATCTCATAACAACACAGACTCATTTTCAACACTCGCATGTAAGGCAACATAGGATAGCAATCAGGATCTACTCATCATTCCATGAACAGAGCACTCAGAAGTCACACAATACGTCTCCACTTCATGCATGCACATGTAAATACTTAACTAGACTCAGTATGGCAGTTTGAAAAGTATGCACTACATTCACACATGGTCTCATAACACACGCATGCATCCAGATCCCAACAGTGTATCTCATAAACACATATATCAATTATAAGCTAACTACCATCGGATTCAGTCATAGCATGCCTCGGTATACAAAGCTATCTATCAAATATACATTTGATCACAAATACCCTTAAGCATATATGCATGCATAATAAACCACTCGGAACCTATTCACAAGCTATGCATTTGAAATGCAAAGTGCCCCCTACCTACTGAAGGAAGTTCAAGGGGTTCCTCTGTTTCCCGACGCTGGTCTGATTGCCTCGCCTAGGCTCACACTCGTTCTGGCTTCCTTGGTCGAAGTCGCACCGTGAAACAGGGGCTGTTCGTCTTTTGGCCAAACGAACTCCAAGTCTTTTGTAGTATCGTCGTCGCGTGTTCTCAGGAACAGAACAGTAAACAGGGGGGAGGAAGACGAAGAACAAAAGGGAAGGGAGAGTGTACGAGGAAAGAAAAGAAGAGAAGAGAAGAAGTCTAACGAAGATGCATAACTCCAGTGATCAAGGCACATATATAAGCATATGCGTGCATGAGGAAGGGAAGGAGAGTGGGATGGGAAAACGTGAATTGCAGTCCCACTCACGTGACTCCCAATCGGAAGCAGCCACTTCTTACCAACTAAGCTTAATTAATTTGTCACTACTTCTTAGATTAAAGTTAATAGTCAATTTTTCCTGCTTTGAAATCAAAATCTTAATGGTTATTTTTATTCGGTATTCAACTTCAAAACTGGGATGTTACAATACTAGCCTAAAAAGGGTTTCAACCATGATTGAGGTTGAAGGCAAGAGAAAACAGGACGGTATCCAAGAATGGTGTCATAGCCTCTACGTCGAAATCTGATGCACTTGGTTCAGTCTGAACTTTGGCCGTCATAAGGGACGATGTATCATTCCTTACACCGGTTGTAACTCAATTTGAGGTCTACATTGGTTAGAACCAGATGCACTAGGTTCGATTTGGTGATAAGGAAAGATATTGGCTCAATTTAGTTGGCCGTTATTAAAGGACGATGTGGGCTTTATTGATTCGAAATTCAAGTACAATTGATAAGATTAGACGATGTTATTTCAAGTTATTATTTATTATACGTCGGTCACAGGTCAATCATGGCATTCTTGGAAATTAAAAAAAATAATAGAGGCAGAGGTTCATGGGGAATATCTCATTTGATTAAGAGGTCCCACCTGACCCCTACATCGGTGTTCATATCTTTACTTCCTTTTTCACTTCAAAAACACGGAAGCTTCGTGTTTCTTTTGTGAAAAAAAAGTAAAGAGGGGCATCTGTGAACACCTATTTTGGTCCGGTCAATTTTCACCAAGAATGGGGAGTTCTGTCGCTTGGAACCCCTTCTTTCTATTCATGCTTGGGTGTGCCTTAAGAATTACAGAGAGCTTGTTCTCGGGTGTGCCTTAAGAATTACCGAGAGCTTGTTCTCGGGTGTGCCTTAAAGATCGCCCAGAATTTGTGCTCGGCCCCATTTTTAAAATTGTCGAGGGCTTGTGCTCGGGTTCCTCTTCAAGATTGTCTCCGACTCCGAGTGATATTCCCAGGTGAAAGGATTTCCGAGAGAGGACTGAACTTTGATTCTGAATGATCCTTTCGGTTGTAAGATTTCCGAGTGATACATTTCTGAGTGGGATGCTTCTGAGGGAAGTGCCTCCGAGTGAAAAATGGCTCTGACTTTGAATGAGTAGCTCTCGGGCAGAGATACATTCAAGTGAAGAATTCCCGATTGAAGAAATTCTGAACGAAAAGTGAGTCTGACTTCGGATGAGTGCTTTTCTAGGCGTTGATACATCCTGTGAACACCTATTTCAGCCCATCCGCAAATGAAAAGAATTTTTTTAAAAAAAAAAAGAAGGGTTGACTCAGAAATGATCATTTCTGAGTGGAAGGACTCGGAACAGATCAAATCCGAGTGGAATATGCCACTGTTGAAGGGAAATCCGAGTAGAACTACTCAGAAATGATCAAAACTGAGTAAAACTACTCAGAAATGATCAAAACCGAGTAGAACTACTCAGAAATGATCGAAAACTGAGTAACAATGAAGCATTTCCGAATAGAATAGGCTCCTGTTGGAGAATCCGAGCGGAATGACACATACATGCTCAAATCCCAGTAGAATTACTCAGAATGAATCAATTCCGAGTGGAAAGCTTCCCTGTCAGAGCCATTCCGAGTGAAGAAATTCAAATTTCTAATTCTGAGTGTGAAGAATTTATTTCCGAGCGAAAAATGGCCAAAATTCGAACTTCCGAGCCATTCCAATCGGTTCCCAACCAATCCTCACTCATCCGAGTCCTCCTTTACCCACTTCCGAGCCATTTGAATCGGTTCCGAGTCATTTTATACTCGGATTATGGAGAGGAAGTGAAGGCCGACCCCTTTTCCACTCGGATTTGACTCCTAATGTGGTGGAAGGCTGACTGAGAGGGTGATCCGAGTGAGAATCACTCAGATTCCCATCATTTTTGCTCGGATTACTCCATTTTCACTGCCAGTGTGGATGAATACTGATTGGAAGGTAGATCCGAGCCATTCTCACTCGGATTCCCTATTTTTTACTCGGATTCCATCATTTGCACTCGGATTCACTCCATCCTCACTCGGATTCCATCATTTTTGCTCAGATCACTCCATTTTCACTCGGATTTACACATTTTCACTCGAATTTGACTGCCAGTGTGGATGAATACTGATTGGAAGGTGGATCCGAGCCATTCTCACTCGGATTCCCCTTTTTTTACTCGGATTACAGCATTTTAACTTGGATTTCCACTCTCCTCACTCGGATTACACCATTATCTCTCGGATTTCAACTCTCCTCACTCGGATTCACATGCTGACCTGGATTCCACCCCCAAAGTGGATCCAGGAATCCCGGAGGTGGCTGGCAGACAGGGGCGGAGGTGGAGGAATTAAAAATTCCCACCAGCCGTTGTCCCCCACTACCCAAACCGAGTGGAGGCCTGAGCTGGCATTCCACTCGGAAGTGGAGGCCTGAGCTGGCATTCCACTCGGAAGTGGAAGCCTGAGGTGGCATTCCACTCGGGCCAGCCTATAAATGGGATGGGCAGAGGGCAGCTGAGGGGGGCATTTTTCAGACGAGGAAACTCTGCCAAACCTCTGTTCTCTCTCTCTCTCACGCCAAGTCTTCTCTCCCTCTCATTTCACTCACCCCTCACCTTTCAAACTCTCTTTACCCCAACATCCTCTACACTCTCACTCAACAGCACTCCTTCCAGCTCCCTTTTCCCTCTCGGACTTGCAATTCTTGTCCCAATCGTTCTTCTCTGCTTAAATTTCACCCGGTAAGCCTCTTTCCACTCGGATTCTCACTGTTTCACTCGGTTTCCTTTATTTCCACTCGGATTTTTACTATTCCACTCAGATTCTCACTGTTTCACTAGGATTTACTATTTTGCACTCGGTTTCTCTTATTTTCACTCAGATTTTCACTGTTTCACTCAGATTTTCATTGTTTCACTCGGATTTTCACTGTTTCACTCAGATTTTCACTGTGTCACTCATATTGTCACTGTTTCACTCGGTTTTCCCTGTTTTCACTCGGATTTTTCATTTTTCCACTCAGATTTTCACTGCTCCACTCGGATTTTCACTGTTTCACTCAGATTTTTCACTGTTTCACTCGGTTTTCCCTGTTTTCACTCGGATTTTCCATTTTTTCACTCGGTTTTCTCATTTTTCACTCGGTTTTCTTATTCTTCACTCATTTTTTTCATTTTTTGCACTCGTTCTCCTCTCCCATTCAGTTTTTTTATATATTCATTTTTCTTAATCAGTGTCGTACGGAAAATAGTTCCGTCTACACAGTCTCTATAAGATCCGTGCACGTGCGAAGCACTTCGCCTTGTATGGATTCTTCATTAAAATGATGCCTATCAATATCTTCCTAATCTTTTCCTAAAAAAAAACATTTAAAGAACTACGTGACCCTGATTTCTCGAAAGCTCGAGAATACGTAGGAGCGGGAAACAGTTCCTGTCGGGCCCACCTTTCTTTATTTAATTTTTAGAGTTTTCTTTTTGTCTTGCTATCAAAAGGAGGAGCGAGATTAATTTGGACGAGACGTCCTGTTAATCTCATATTTTTAAATATCTCTTTAAAGAAAAAAGGAGGAGCGAGATTAAATTGGACGAGACGTCCTGTTAATCTCATATTTTTAAATATCTCTTTAAAGAAAAAAGGAGGAGCGAGATTAATTTGGACGAGACGTCCTGTTAATCTCATATTTTTAAATATCTCTTTAAAGAAAAAAGGAGGAGCGAGATTAATTTGGACGAGACGTCCTGTTAATCTCATATTTTTAAATATCTCTTTAAAGAAAAAGAAGGAGCGAGATTAATTTGGATGAGACGTCCTGTTAATCTCATGTAAATATTTTGTGTTGATTTTTATTTATTTTGTTTATTTTGTCATTCCGTACGTTTTCCTTTTTATGAAGAAGTTAAAATAATTATCGGGTTAACTATAATGCGCGCTATCAGATTGAGGTAACCGTTTTTTATAACGGACAGTTGTGAGGTGCTAATACCTTCCTCAACTGTAATCAGACTCCCGAATCATGGAATCTCATTTTTATAACTAGTGCTTTAATAAAAGGTTTTTCCACTATTTTATCCTAAAAAATATTGGTGGCGACTCCCTGTTTATTTTTTAAAACCGTTTCGAGGGTCGGCCGCGCCGCCGCGATCCCGGTCGCGACAGATGGCGACTCCGCTCGGGACTTAGAGAGTCAAGCCAGTCAATTTGATAGCGCATGTTTTAATTAGCATATTAATTAGTTAACTTCTTCTTTTATTTTATTTCCTTGTCAATGTTTAGTTCCTGTTTTGTTTATATTCTATCATTTATGTTCTGTAAATATCTGTATGATCATTGAACCCTAGGGTAGTCGACTTTATTTTGTTGCTCTATGTTTGTTCTATGTGCAGGATGAGTAAGGTACAGGTATTGAATGCCTCTTTCACACACTACACTCACAATTTGCACACACTTTTGAGTGGGACCCTATACCCGGGCCTAAATAAGCTTAAGATTAGGAGAGGTTGATAGCGGAGCCATTTGGGATGTACTTCCTGTCTGGTTACTGTGAGAACCTCAGCTAGAGTTCGACTTATTCATGGTGCTCACACTTAGTATACTTCTTACTATTTGTGATCAACATCATGAATAGGATCTTGGCTCTAGTGACCTTTAGAAGTTTTAGAACAAGCCACCTAATGCGAGGTATCACTGATAGATGAACTTTAGAACCATTAGGAGACCTCCAGAAAAAAAAACCACCTTAAGGCACAAAGGGGCAAACTTTACTTCTACCTTTTCTCATTCTCACTTTTCCTTCTAATCCAAAATAGAGGATTACTTTCCCGTTTAGTGAATTACTTTTTTCAAAAAAATGACATACTTTTAACTAGTGATTCTTTAATGGGCAAATAGTTCTTTCTCTTGGTGCACAAGTCTTTGGGATTTGAGTTACGGATGTTTTGAATCAAAAAAGGGGTATAAAAAAAATATAAAAAAAAATCAAATTTTTTATTGACAATGATCAGAAAATCCGTAGCTCACATGACCTTTGATTTGTCATAAGTTTTGTCAAATCGAAACTTCCCTGAATACAAAAATATTTTCAAAGTTACTAGGGGAGTATCGATTCGCAAAACATGTCAGTACTAGTGACTGATTTTCTCATTTCTCATGTTCTCGCAGGAAGCTATCAAGAGCTTAGCCAGCAACCTCTGAGTGAAAGTATGGAAATTAACATGAGATCGGATAGTTGTGGTACAAATATACCTGAGTTGAAAAAATTACTGCATGTCAAGGCTAGGAAGGTCGATACAACCAGTCTGCAAGCATTAGGCAAGAAATTGGATATGAATCAGAAAATGTTTTTTTCAAGGAGATATGGGAGGATCCTAAAGTTGTAGAAGTGGAAGTACAAGTCGAAGCAATTACTGCTTTGATTCAGTTTTATGACCCACCTCTCCGTTGTTTCACTTTCCAAGACTTTCAATTAGCTCCGTCTGTTGAGGAGTTTGAACAGATTCTGGGTATGCCACTAGAGGGACAAATGCCTTACCGCCACCTTGGACGCCATGCGAATGTTCTTACCATTGCTGATATCCTAAGGATTAATCCGGAAGTCTTAAGAAGTAAGCAGCTAAATAGAAATCAAGTCCTAGGTTTTGATCGGGAATATTTTGAGAGGGACATGCACTTGCTGGCTGAGAAGGGAGATTGGGAAGCCTTCATGGATACTTTGGCTTTAACCATTTATGGTGTTTTCTTGTTCCCCAACATTGACAATTACATAGACTATGATGCCATTGGCATTTTCCTTGCCCGTAAATTCAAGTCTGAAAATCCTGTCACTGCTATCTTGGCAAATATATATTACACCATGGACTTCTGTTCTACACAAGGTGGAAAAAGAATCATTTGTTGTCTACCTGCTCTGTATGTGTGGCTCACGTCTCATGTTTTCCACCAAGTCGGCAAAGTTGAATGTCCTATTTCTGATCTGAAATTATGCCAGTTAGTAACAAAAAATGGGCGTGAATGGGCCAATCACCTGATGGGGCTCACAGCTGATAAAGTAAGGTGGTATCCACAATGGTTGAAGGTTGACGCCATTATTCATCATTGTGGAAGCTACCCGAATGTTCCTCTTATGGGCACACAAGGATGCATTAACTACAACCCTGTCATAGCCAAACGGCAGTTAGCTTATCCATTGCTTGGGCCACCTGATGAAGAATCACTTATTCCTTTTGTCCTTCGCTACTCAAAAGGAGATTGTACCTCTGCTATTCGGGATATAGCAAATGCGTGGAAGATGGTCCACAGGCAAGGAAAAGAACTAGGAGCTCGAAGCCATGCCGTGAAGGACGAATACTACCGATGGATCCTGAATAGAGTTTCCATTGTCAAGCTGCCTTTCAAAAGTCCCTCCCATCTCCCGACAAGAATACCTGTTCCCTCACCTACTCTTGAAGAGGAAGCCTTGAAAGCTAAGATAGAGGAGTTAATTGTAAAAAATAAGAAGCTAGAGGAAGACCTGCTAAAATCTCAACAAGAATGTGCCCTTCAAAAAAGGGAGAACTCAGAAAGTAAGCAAACCATCAAGGAGATTGGAAAAAAGCGGAAAGTTGAAAGAGATTACTTGAGGAAGCAAAGTCAATGCCTTCGAACAGCTAATACTCAACTGAGGATGAAGAGCAAGCAAAGGGATACTATGTTGGCTGACAAGCAACTCTTGAGAGATATGTTGGAAAAAGCCAAAGAGAATGAGCAAATTGCCTTGGTACAAAAAGAGCTCCTACAATTACAAGTTGGTCAATTAGAGCATCAGCTTAATGAGGTGGTAGAAGCTTGCCAGCGAGAGATAAACGGCGAGCGACAGCACGCGATGGATACTGAGCAAGAATGTCGTGAGGCTATCCGTGTTTTGAAAGCTGAAATGACACAACAAGATGAAGTTATTCATTCATGGATGAATCGCTTCGCCCACTTGGCACATTTGGCTAATGGAGTCCTGGAAGACCTCCCACTCCTGCTTAAGCAAGCTGAGGGGATGGTTAACCCTCTTAGTACCCCAAAAGAAATTGTAAACTTCATTGATTACTGTAGAGAAAGGATTTGTAAAATGAGGGCCATGATTGCCCGAGCTAGGAATGGCTGATTTACTTTTCTTGCATAAAAAAATTGGCAGCAGTAATGTACTTTGAAATTCAGAAAGAAGGATTCTTTTGTCTCCACAACCGTCTCATGTTAATTTCCATTTATCACATACTTATTACTCTTGAATGTGACGTTCTGAGGAATGGTTGGAGGGTACTGGCCGAGTTCCGCGATAACTTTGTGCACCATACTGTTTATTTTTCATTTACCATTTTTATTTAATGCTTTCTTTTTTTTAACAATTTCGTGTTTTCACTTACAATAGACATTACGGGTAAACATCCTTATTCGACCCGACTCCAAACGAGACTCATGGCCGAAGCAGAAATCAGGGATGAAGATTTCAGAAACGAGTTCAATCAGCTGAAAGAACAAGTAGCCGAGTTGACCAAGCTTCTGGAAAAGAGAATCACTGAAGGGGGTTCCTCTGCGGGTATTGAGAACAACCAACAGCAGCCTGCCACTGTACCACTCCCCCTTGGTTCCGACCTAGCAAGAACCCAAGTACCAAACACAATGACACCCCCTGTCACCATTCATGTTGGAAGACCTAACCCTGTCATTGAGACCCAGTCACCTTACGGCCAGTCTTATGCACAGCATACATTTGTCGGCCCTGACGGCAACCCAGTACCTTTTCCACTTTATGGCCTTCCACCAGGATACTATCCCCCGCTCGCTAACCAAGACGCCCATAACCAGCAAGCGATGAATCCTCACACTTCATACCCTACCCAGCCAAATATACCATCACTCCACCAAACCCAAAACACACAAGCTCATGACCCACAAATTTACCAAACCCAAAACACGCAAGCCCATGACCCACAAACTCACCAAAGTCAAAATATACAAGCCCCGATGACCCAGCCGACCTACAACACACAAGCCCAAAATACACGAGCCCAGGTGACCCAACCGAATTATGTTGCACAGACTATGGCCCAACCCCAAGGTCCTTCACCAAATACAGGCCTAACAAACCAGTCCCATGCATTGCCTCCGTTCAACCAGCCACTCAGTTATCCATATGGATACGGAACCCCCTATGGGACCAATCTCCAAGATGCAACCCGCATGGTCGCAGCTCCTCGAAAGGAAAAGATAGAAATCTTAGAAGAACGTTTGAGGATGATGGAAGGCTCTGGAGGTTTTGGACTAATAGATGCTTCGGAGCTATCTTTAGTCACAGATGTTGTCCTCCCACCCAAATTCAAGATGCCAGACTTTGATAAGTATCGGGGAATGACTTGTCCAAAGAACCATCTCACGATGTACTGTCGAAAGATGGCATTTTACTCTTCTAATGACCAACTCTTGATCCACTACTTCCAGGATAGTCTAGCAGGGGCCGCTCTTACATGGTATGCTCACCTTGATCGGAACCATATCCGTTGTTGGAAGGACTTGGCAGATGCCTTCCTTAGACAATACAAGTATAACATGGATATGGCACCCAACAGGGTTCATTTACAAAACATGATGAAAAAGGACAGTGAAACATTCAAGGAATATGCCCAACGATGGAGAGAGACAGCGGCACAAGTGGATCCCCTATTATCGGAAAAAGAAATAGTCGCGATGTTTATTGATACGCTCCCATCACCTTTCTACAGCAAGATGATTGGTAGTGTTTCATCCAACTTCTCTGACATTGTGACTATCGGGGAAAGAGTGGAAAGCGGAATACGAACAGGAAAGATCATTCAGGGCTCATCTGGGGCAAGCATGACAAGAAGGCCGGCGCCTGGGAAAAGGGATGGAGAAACTAATTCCATCTCTTCTAATCAAAAGACGCTTTCACCAAGACCATTTTTTCCTACTATGATTCAAGCTCCCAATCCTTATGTGGCCGCTACCACTCAGAGCCCGACAGCTTATACTCCCCACTTCCGTCCACCCATGGTAAGAGCGTCAGTACCGCAACCCGTGCCATACCATCACCCGCAACAAGTGACTCGACCACCCAATCATAATCAAAACACAAGAAATTCCAACAATGAACGCTCCCCTGTGCAGTTCGATCCAATTCCTATAACATACACCGAACTTTTTCCAATCCTCATTCAGAAAGGTCTGGTAGCTCCATCCCCTATGAGGCCGTTGCAACCTCCTTACGCAAGGGGATATGACCCAAACGCTCATTGTGATTACCATGCTGGGGCACCAGGGCATTCCACAGAAAATTGCCTGGCTTTGAAGTATAAAGTAAGGGATTTGATCAAAGCCGACTGGATTAACTTGAAGGAAGGTAGCCCAAATGTTGCCACAAATCCCCTGCCCAACCATGGAAATTCAGAGGTCAACGCCTTGGAAAATGATGAGGAGTGCGTTAAGAATGTTGCTGACATAAGAATGCCATTGAGGGTAGTTCATTCCCTTTTGCTTGAAAGGGGATTAATTGAAGGAACCTGGAGTGTGAAACATGATTGCGAACAGACTGCCGAACATCAAGGTTTCTGTGAGGTCCTTCAAAGCCTTATTGACAGCTATATTGTGCAGGTCTGTAAACGCCGTGGAGATGAGGTCGACATGATCGAGGAACAAACAGGGGCATGGATCCCTAAGCCCTTGACAATTTTTTACACCAGGAACCCCCAAGCAGCTCCTGTTTCTGTACAACCAACCATCACTATTCAAGCACCCACCCCGTTTGCGTTCAAAGATTCTCGGGCTGTCCCTTGGAAGTACAACGCAGATGTGATCGTTGCAAGCCCGGCAACAGGTGACCCGTCTCCTTCGTCCGTCACAAATATTGTAGGGGTAGGAGGTATAACCCGAAGTGGAAGAGTATACACCCCTCCAGAGCCGAAGAGGGATCAGGTTACCGGAAATGCCAAGGTGGACAAAGAAGGGGCCAATGGCGAGATCAAAAGGGCCGTGACTGATGAAGAAGCCCATGAATTCTTAAGGTTTATTCGCCAGAGCGAATATCAAGTGCTTGACCAACTGACCCATACTCCTGCAAAAATCTCCTTGTTATCATTGCTAATAAACTCTGAGCCACATCAGAAGATGTTGATGAAGGTCCTGAATGAGGCTCATGTCAGTCATGACATTCCCGTTGATAAGTTTCAAGGAATAGTGGGGCACATTGTTGCAGATAACTATTTGACCTTCACTGACGACGAAATACCAACAGAGGGGGTTGGGCACAACAAGGCTCTCCATATCTCCGTAAAATACCGAGATTACATCTTAGCAAAAGTACTTATTGACAATGGGTCGTCCCTCAATGTCATGCCAAAGTCTACATTGGCCAAATTACCATTTGATGGGACTTTTATGAAGCCAAGTGCCACGATAGTACGAGCTTTTGATGGAAATCGGAGGGAGGTTATGGGTGAGATTGAGCTGCCCATACAGGTTGGGCCGTGCACGTTCCAGGTCCTTTTTCAAGTCATGGATATCTCGCCTGCCTATAGTTGTTTATTAGGCAGGCCGTGGATCCATTCTGCTGGAGTGGTGCCCTCTACCCTGCACCAAAAATTAAAATTCATAATTGACAACAAGCTGATAATTGTTTCTGGTGAGGAAGACCTTCTGGTCAGCAAACCTCTGTCAACCCCTTACATCGAGGCAGCAGAAGAGGCCCTTGAAACTTCTTTCCAAGCATTAGAGATAGCAAACGCTACCTATGTGGGGGAAGGAGCCACAATGGCAAAAGCTTGCATGCCAAGTGCATCTTTAATGATGGCAAAGATTATGCTGCGTGGAGGGTATAAACCTGGAAGAGGGCTAGGACGTGCTTTGAATGGAGAAATAGAACCAATACGCCTGCTTGATAACAGAAATGGTTTTGGGTTAGGATACCGGCCCACGGCTGCCGACAGAAAAAGGGTAGAGGAAGTGAAGAGAGAAAAAAGGGCTGCTCGTCTTACTGGCAGAGATCCTCATACCGCAAGAGTCCCCATCTGTGATCTCTACCAGAGCTTTCGGAGCGCCGGACTGATGCCTCCAGACCAAGTCGCTGTCATTGAAGAAAACCCTTGTGATAGTGTTGATTTTGTGATTGCTTGTCCACCAGGCCAAGAACTTCATAACTGGGAGGCCATCGAGTTCCCCACGACTTTGAATGTTTTGCCAAAGTAATTTGTTTATGCTTTAAGTACTTATTCGTCCCTCTGCTCTGCCTAAAGCTTTGGGACCCTTCTATGTAATAAAGGCGAAAAAACTTGTTTATATCATTTTCATCAATAAACGCGTATCGTAATTCAAAAAAAAAAACTCTTTGTGTATCCCTTATCCTTGTTTTAAACCCTTCTTTTTACTCGCTTGTTCTTTCTTTTTATTTGCCATATCACACTAAATTGCAGATCCGAAAGTGACTCCCTTGAGGAGAGTGAGGTCGCAATCCCGTTTCTCGACTTCGATCACCCAGTTGATTACGCTGATGAGGAAGGTGGGGAAGATTATGAACCACCGCCTGAAATGACAAGGTTGTTAGAGCAAGAGGATGAAGGGATTCAACCCTACCTAGACATAGTTGAGGTCATTAATTTGGGGAATGAAGAAAATAAGAGGGAAGTCAAGATCGGTACTACCCTAAGCAGAGAACAAAGAGAAGATTTAATCAAGTTGTTAATGGAATTTTGTGATGTCTTTGCCTGGTCTTATCAAGATATGCCTGGGCTCGATGCTAGCATTGTCGAGCATAGACTACCCTTGAAACCTGAATGCCCACTAATAAAGCAGAAATTACGCCGAATGAAGCCAGAAATGCTTTTAAAGATCAAAGAAGAGGTTAAGAAGCAATTTGATGCTGGGTTCCTAGCAGTGGCAAAATACCCTCAGTGGGTAGCCAACATTGTCCCTGTCCCTAAAAAGGATGGAAAGGTACGGATGTGTGTGGATTACCGAGATTTAAATAGGGCTAGTCCCAAGGATGATTTTCCCCTACCACAGATCGATGTTTTGGTTGATAATACAGCTCAGCATTCCATTTTCTCCTTCATGGATGGTTTCTCGGGGTATAATCAAATTAAGATGGCACCTGAAGACATGGAGAAGACCACGTTTATTACTCTATGGGGTACATTTTGTTATAAGGTGATGTCCTTTGGGTTGAAAAATGCTGGGGCAACTTATCAGAGAGCAATGGTGACTCTTTTCCATGATATGATGCACAAGGAAATAGAAGTCTACGTGGATGACATCATTGCCAAGTCTAGAACAGATGAAGAGCACATTAGCGATCTAAGGAAGCTTTTTGAACGATTGAGAAAGTTCAAGCTAAGATTGAACCCCGCCAAGTGCACTTTCGGTGCAAGGTCGGGCAAGCTGCTAGGATTTATAGTAAGTGAAAGGGGAATAGAGGTTGATCCCGACAAAGTTAAGGCGATTCTTGAGATGCCTCCTCCCCATACAGAAAGAGAAGTCCGAGGATTTTTAGGAAGGCTCAATTATATCGCCAGATTTATTTCACAATTGATGGCAACTTGTGAACCCATCTTCAAGTTACTCCGCAAGAATCAACCAGGGCGATGGGATGAGAATTGTCAAGCAGCTTTCGAAAAGATTAAGCAGTACCTACAAGAACCACCAATTTTGGTGCCCCCAGCCCCAGGAAGGCCACTTATATTGTATCTGACTGTATTGAACGAATCCATGGGCTGCGTGTTGGGACAACACGATGAAACTGGAAAGAAGGAACATGCTATCTACTACTTGAGCAAGAAGTTCACTGATTGTGAAATGAGGTACTCCGCTTTAGAGCGGACTTGTTGTGCATTAGCATGGGCCGCTAAGCGCCTAAGGCAGTACATGTTGAGTCACACCACTTGGCTAATTTCTAAGATGGACCCCGTCAAGTACATTTTTGAAAAACCTGCTCTGACTGGAAGGATCGCTCGCTGGCAAGTGTTGTTAACTGAGTACGACATAATATATGTCACTCAAAAAGCTATAAGAGGAAGTGCCCTGGCTGATTACTTGGCACACCAACCCATCAATGATTATCAGCCGATGCAATTTAACTTTCCGGATGAAGATATCATGACATTATTCAATGAAGAAGGTAGTCAAAAGGAGAAATGGACCCTGAGATTTGACGGAGCTTCTAATGTATTGGGGCACGGAATTGGGGCTATCTTGATTTCACCCGATAAGGAATTTATCCCTATCTGCGCCAGATTATGTTTTGACTCTACCAATAATATTGCTGAATATGAGGCATGCTCATTAGGAATCCAAGCGGCGTTGGATGTAAAAGTAAAGTTGTTAGAAGTTTATGGGGACTCTGCTTTGGTTATTCATCAATTAAAAGGCGAGTGGGAGACTAGGGACAGTAAATTAATTCCTTATTATGATCACATCAAGGAAATGATCAAGGAGTTTGACGAGATCTCTTTTCATCACGTTCTCCGAGATGACAATCAAATGGCTGATGCTTTAGCTACCCTTGCCTCAATGTTCAAAGTAAGTAGTGACTACGATATGCCTCTCATCGAAGTAAAGAAGCACTGTGTGCCTGCATACTGTCAAATGATGGAAAAGGAGTCTGATGGGAAACCTTGGTACCATGATGTTAAGAGATATATCCAGAGTCAAGAATACCCCGAGGGTGCTACAGAAAATGATAAGAAGACCCTAAGGCGACTCGCCATGGGTTTCTTCTTAAATAGGGATGTGCTTTACAAAAGAAACTATGACTCTGTCCTTCTTCGTTGTGTTGATGCTGATGAGGCAAACGAAATCATGAAGGATGTTCATGAAGGATCTTTTGGGACTCACGCTAATGGACATGCCATGTCTAGAAAGATTTTGAGGGCTGGTTATTACTGGATGACCATGGAAGCGGATTGCTTCAAGTATGTCCGAAAATGTCACAAATGTCAGATATACGCTGACCATATTCATGCACCCCCGTTATCCCTAAATGTCTTGACGGCACCATGGCCCTTCTCAATGTGGGGCATGGATGTCATTGGACCCATCGAGCCAAAAGCTTCAAACGGTCATCGTTTCATCATGGTCGCCATCGACTATTTCACCAAATGGGTAGAAGCAGCTTCATATACCAGTGTAACAAGGAGTATTGTGGTCAAATTCATCAAGCGAGAACTGATATGCCGATATGGCCTACTAAGTCAGATCATTACTGACAATGGTACGAATTTGAACAACAAAATGATGAAGGAACTCTGCGAAAGCTTCAAGATTCACCATTACAATTCCTCTCCTTATCGACCTAAAATGAACGGGGCGGTTGAGGCGGCCAATAAGAACATCAAGAAGATAGTGCAGAAAATGGTAGTCACCTACAGAGATTGGAGCGAGATGCTCCCTTTCGCTCTGCATGGGTATCGCACCTCGGTTCGAACCTCGACAGGGGCAACCCCGTTCTCCCTCGTATATAGAATGGAAGCAGTTTTGCCTTTTGAAGTAGAAATCCCGTCCCTTCGGGTAATGATGGAAGCAAAATTAGAAGAGGCTGAGTGGGTTCAAGCTCGACATGACCAATTAAACTTGATTGATGGAAAAAGATTGACTGCCCTCTGTCATGGTCAGTTGTATCAGAGGCGTATGAAACGAGCATTCGAGAAGAAAGTACGGCCTCGACAGTTTCAAGAAGGAGACCTGGTACTCAAGAAAATTTTACCAATTCAAAAGGACAATCGAGGCAAATGGACTCCTAATTATGAAGGACCATATGTTGTGAAGAAGGCTTTTTCTGGAGGAGCCTTAATACTCACTAATATGGATGGCCAGGATTTGTCAATGCCTGTAAACACAGATGCAGTGAAAAAATACTATGCTTAGGGAAGAGATGTCGGAGCAAATCAAAACAAAAAAACAAAACAAAAAACAAAAAAAAAACAAAAAAAAACAAAAAAAAAACAAAAAAAAGGAGAGAGGAAGAAAAGAAAATTAATGCTCGCTAAGCTAAAAACCTGAAAAGGCGACTTAGGCAAAAGTTAGAGTGACCCGGTGAGTCGAAAACCCGAAAAGGGCGGCTCAGGCAAAAGTTAGGGTCAAATTTCTGGCAATGCGAATGATCCTCTGGCTCAAAGAAGTACGAGTCCAAGCTCGTGTATGTGAATCACTGTCGAACTTACCTTTCCAAAAGCAAGGTCGAAGGGTGAACATGAAGTCGTGTTAGGGGTTAAGGCTCTCATCAGTCTCAGAGATTCACTGGAGGATCCATGAATCTTCCCAGTTTTCATTTGTTCTGGACCTATGTGACCTCATTCATTTCATTTACCTTCTTTATTTTTCTTTCTCTGTACTTGTTTAACGTGCATGAATAAAGTTCACCCTCTTCGATACGTGTTATGAATTTGGTTGATCTGATAAAAACATGTATTTTAACAAAGTAAAATGGAAGATTGGTAAACATTTAAAGTCGCAAGGGACAAGATGCTCCTGTTACTCGACCTCATCATAGGTGATCATCGCAGGGACTTGGCCAAACACACGCTCCGAAGCTATGGTTGCCTCATTCATTCTACTTCGTCCATGAGTTCTCGTAAGAGTCGCGGTTTCACAGGACTTACCCGATTTTGAAACTTATCCTTGCGTTACTTACCATTTTTCTGCAGGTTATCTCACAGATAGTCATGCCAGGCACTAACACCTCAATCAAGCCCTTCAAATCCCTTCCTTGAATCGCCCGAGTTGGCATTTCTCAAAATTCCTTCCTTAAAACACCAAGGTTGGCACCTTTCAATGTTTTACTCTTTCATCAGGCACCTTCAAACTCTCATCCTCAATTACTAAAGTCCGTGCCTCTTGAAATATCCTCCCCAGTGGAATCATTCGCCAAAGATGGCACTTCTCAGGATCTCTCTCCCCAATGAATCCTAAACTTTCCATCAAGAGGCAGTATCTGAACCACCAAATTCTTCCCCAGTGATACTACGCTTCCCAAATAAACTCAACTGGGACATCTTCCCGAATTCCTTTTGTTATAACCATTCTCCAAGAATCCTTCAATCATGTCAAACTGGGGCATCTCCCCAGATTTCTTCCTTTCCAGTCATGAGGCATTTCTCCAAACTTTTTTCCAACTTGTCAAACTGAGGCATCTCTCTAGATTCCCCCAAAGCTCTTTTAGGTCATGTCAAACTGGGGCATCTTCCCCAGGTGGTTATCTTTTGTCAACCCAAGGGCGGTACCCCATGCTCCTGGGAAGTTTGAACTGGGACATTACCTCGGGTCTCACTCCGTCAAAAGGAAATGCACCCCCAAGCCTCTTCAACCGCCCTAACTGGGACATCACCCCAGATTCTTCTCATGGCCTTGAGGTAGTACCCCTAAATCTTCTAATCTTTCCAAAAATTGGAGTATTCGTCCCAGACCTTTCCCCCATTTCTTCTCTTTCCCAATCAAAAAGCAGTTCCCCGAATCATCCAAGATAGCTTGAACTGAATCATTCCCAGATTTCTTTAGTAAGCCCATCATGCATCCCCAGTGGACCCTAGACTTTTCTTTCAGTCAAGAAGCTGTTTCCCGAGATCCCTTCAATCCTCCTAAATGGGGGCACCTTCTTTAGGTTTCTTCTATTTCAGTCAAGGGGCATTACCCCGAGCCTTTAGGACCAGTAAGTTAATTCGGACGAGACGTCCTGTTAGCTTCCCCCCAATCTTTGTGTTTTCTGTCAATTAAGGGTTAACCCCATCCTTTTACTTTCCAGCCGCCTATCAAGGCATCCTTTATTTTCCAGTCGCCTATCAAGGCGTCCTTTATCTTTCCAGCCGCCTATCAAGGCATCCTTTATCTTTCCAGCCGCCTATCAAGGCATCCTTTATCTTTTCAGCCGCCTATCAAGGCATCCTTTATTTTCCAGTCGCCTATCAAGGCATCCTTCATCTTTCCAGCCGCCTATCAAGGCATCCTTTATTTTCCAGCCGCCTATCAAGGCATCCTTTTACTTTCCAGCCGCCTATCAAGGCATCCTTTATTTTCCAGTCGCCTATCAAGGCATCCTTTATCTTCCAACCACCCATTTAGGCACCACTTACTTTTTTGCCCGCCTATTCAAGCATCCTTCACTTTCCTTCCGTTTGTTCAGACATCCTTTACTTCCTGTCCGCCTATTCAGGCACATCCTTTACTTCCTGTTCGCCTATTCAAGCACCCTTTACTTTCCTTTCTACCGGGAGTCAACCCCGGTCTTCTCACCTCTTGCTAAATGAAAGGTTCAAGTGTCAATTCCTGGTTTTTTCCCCTTCATCTAATACTTTGACAAAGGTGTTCACGTCTTTACTCCCTTTCCATTTCAAAAGCAAGAAGAAACTTCATGCTTTTCTCAAGGAAAGGAAGTAAAGAGGGGCATCTATGAACACCTATTTCAGCCCATCCGTAAATGAAAAGAATTTTCAAAAAAAAAAAGAAGAAGGGTTGACTCGGAAATGATCATTTCCGAGTGGAAGGACTCAGAACAGATCAAATCCGAGTGGAATATGCCACTGTTGAAGGGAAATCCGAGTAGAACTACTCAGAAATGATCAAAACCGAGTAGAACTACTCAGAAATGATCAAAACCGAGTAGAACTACTCAAAAATGATTGAAATCCGAGTAGAACTACTCAGAAATGATCAAAACCGAGTAGAACTACTCAGAAATGATCGAAAACCGAGTAATAATGAAGCATTTCCGAATGGAATAGGCTCCTGTTGGAGAATCCGAGCGGAATGACACATACATGCTCAAATCCCAGTAGAATTACTCAGAATGAATCAATTCCGAGTGGAAAGCTTCCCTGTCAGAGCCATTCCGAGGGAAGAAATTCAAATTTCTAATTCTGAGTGTGAAGAAGTTTATTTCCGAGTGAAAAATGGCCAAAATTCGAACTTCCGAGCCATTCCAATCGGTTCCCAACCAATCCTCACTCATCCGAGTCCTCCTTTACCCACTTTCGAGCCATTTGAATCGGTTCCGAGTCATTTTATACTCGGATTGTGGAGAGGAAGTGAAGGCCGACCCCTTTTCCACTCGGATTTGACTCCTAATGTCGTGGAAGGCTGACTGAGAGGGTGATCCGAGTGAGAATCATTCAGATTCCCATCATTTTTGCTCGGATTACTCCATTTTCACTACCAGTGTGGATGAATACTCATTGAAAGGTGGATCCGAGCCATTCTCACTCGGATTCCCCATTTTTTTACTCGGATTACAGCATTTTAACTCGGATTTCCACTCTCCTCACTCGGATTACACCATTATCTCTCGGATTTCAACTCTCCTCACTCGGATTCACATGCTGACCTGGATTCCACCCCCAAAGTGGATCCAGGAACCCCGGAGGTGGCTGGCAGACAGGGGCGGAGGTGGAGGAATTAAAAATTCCCACCAGCCGTTGCCCCCCACTACCCAAACCGAGTGGAGGCCTGAGCTGGCATTCCACTCGGAAGTGGAGGCCTGAGCTGGCATTCCACTCGGAAGTGGAAGCCTGAGGTGGCATTCCACTCGGGCCAGCCTATAAATGGGATGGGCAGAGGGCAGCTGAGGGGGGCATTTTTCAGACGAGGAAACTCTGCCAAACCTCTGTTCTCTCTCTCTCTCACGCCAAGTCTTCTCTCCCTCTTATTTCACTCACCCCTCACCTTTCAAACTCTCTTTACCCCAACATCCTCTACACTCTCACTCAACAGCACTCCTTCCAGCTCCCTTTTCCCTCTCGAACTTGCAATTCTTGTCCCAATCGTTCTTCTCTGCTCAAATTTCACCCGGTAAGCCTCTTTCCACTCGGATTCTCACTGTTTCACTCGGTTTCCTTTATTTCCACTCGGATTTTTACTCTTCCACTCAGATTCTCACTGTTTCACTAGGATTTACTATTTTGCACTCGGTTTCTCTTATTTTCACTCAGATTTTCACTGTTTCACTCAGATTTTCATTGTTTCACTCGGATTTTCACTGTTTCACTCAGATTTTCACTGTGTCACTCATATTGTCACTGTTTCACTCGGTTTTCCCTGTTTTCACTCGGATTTTTCATTTTTCCACTCAGATTTTCACTGCTCCACTCGGATTTTCACTGTTTCACTCAGATTTTTCACTGTTTCACTCGGTTTTCCCTGTTTTCACTCGGATTTTCCATTTTTTCACTCGGTTTTCTCATTTTTCACTCGGTTTTCTTATTCTTCACTCATTTTTTTCATTTTTTGCACTCGTTCTCCTCTTCCATTCAGTTTTTTTTATATATTCATTTTTCTTAATCAGTGTCGTACGGAAAATACTTCCGTCTACACAGTCTCTATAAGATCCGTGCACGTGCGAAGCACTTCGCCTTGCATGGATTCTTCACTAAAATGATGCCTATCAATATCTTCCTAATCTTTTCCTAAAAAAAACATTTAAAGAACTACGTGACCCTGATTTCTCGAAAGCTCGAGAATACGTAGGAGCGGGAAACAGTTCCTGTCGGGCCCACCTTTCTTTATTTAATTTTTAGAGTTTTCTTTTTGTCTTGCTATCAAAAGGAGGAGCGAGATTAATTTGGACGAGACGTCCTATTAATCTCATATTTTTAAATATCTCTTTAAAGAAAAAAGAAGGAGCGAGATTAAATTGGACGAGACGTCCTGTTAATCTCATATTTTTAAATATCTCTTTAAAGAAAAAAGGAGGAGCGAGATTAATTTGGACGAGACGTCCTGTTAATCTCATATTTTTAAATATCTCTTTAAAGAAAAAAGGAGGAGCGAGATTAATTTGGAGGAGACGTCCTGTTAATCTCATATTTTTAAATATCTCTTTAAAGAAAAAGAAGGAGCGAGATTAATTTGGACGATACGTCCTGTTAATCTCATGTAAATATTTTGTGTTGATTTTTATTTATTTTGTTTATTTTGTCATTCCGTACGTTTTCCTTTTTATGAAGAAGTTAAAATAATTATCGGGTTAACTATAATGCGCACTATCAGATTGAGGTAACCGTTTTTTATAACGGACAGTTGTGAGGTGCTAATACCTTCCTCACCTGTAATCAGACTCCCGAATCATGGAATCTCATTTTTATAACCAGTGCTTTAACAAAAGGTTTTTCCACTATTTTATCCTAAAAAATATTGGTGGCGACTCCCTGTTTATTTTTTAAAACCGTTTCGAGGGTCGGCCGCGCCGCCGCGATCCCGGTCGCGACACATCCGAGTGAAGAATTCCCAATTGAAGCCATTCTCAACGAAAAGCGAGTCTGACTTCAGATGAGTGCTTTTTCTAGGCGGAGATACATCCGAGTGAAGAATTCCCGATTGAAGCCATTCTGAACGAAAAGCGAGTCTGACTTCGGATGAGTGCTTTTTCTAGGCAGAGATGTTTCCAGGTGGAGAATTCCCAAGTGAATTGACTCTGAACGAAAAGGGATCTGAACTTTGAAGGAGCACTTTTCGGGCAGAGACACTTCCAAGTTCCATGCTTTCGAGTGAGATATTTATGAGTGGGTCATTTTCAAGGGAATTACTTCTGAGCAAAGAAAGGCTCTGACTATACTTTTCGGGCAAGACACTTCCAAGTTCCATGCTTTTGAGTGAGATATTTACGAGTGGGTCATTTTCAAGGGAATTACTTCCGAGCAAAGAAAAGATCTGACTATGAATGAGTACTTTTTAGGCATATATATCCGAGTAGGATGTCTCCGAGTGAGATATTTCTGAGTGGGTCATTTTCAAGGGAATTACTTCCGAGCAAAGAAAGGCTCTGATTATGAATAAGTACTTTTCGGGCAGATATATCCAAGTTCCATGCTTTCGAGTGAGATATTTCTGAGCGGGTCATTTTTCAAGGGAATTACTTCCGAGCAAAGAAAGGCTCTGAACTTCGAAGGAGCACTTTTCAGGCAGAGACACTTCCAAGTTATATAATTCCAAGTAGGGTGTCTCCGAGTGAGGCATTTCTGAGTGGGTCACTTCCGAGAGATTTGCTTCCGAGCGAAGAAAGAATTTGATTTTGAAGGAGTGCCTCTCGGGCAGAGACACATAAAGAATTCCTGAGTGAATCAATGGTTCTGACTTCAAAGGAGCTTTTCGACCAGAGATATATCCGAGAGAGATATTTCTGAGTAAGGTGTCTCCGAGTAAGACAATTCTGAGTAGGTCATATTGGAGGGAAGAAAGGTTGACTTTGTTAACCAAGTGGCCTCAATTACTCAAGAGGGGGGTGAATTGAGTATTAAATATTTTTGTTGAAATGCTTGTGAAATTAGTTCTTTGACAAATATATATAGAGAAGATGATAAACTTAATCTTCAATGAGAATAATAAAGAAGTTTGAATAACAAAGTTATTAAGCGTAACACATTAAGCAAGCAATTTAAATGCATAAATTTAAATAGATTAGGGAAGAGAAGATTTGCAAACTGATATATACGAGTTCCACCACACTGGTGTACGTCTCGCCTCCAAGTAACCTACTTAGAGGATTTTCACTATTGAGAATTTGAGATACACGCCTTGAGCAATTACAGTCTCTTAGTGTCCCACACTCAAGAACTTAATCCTCACAAGCTAAAGGGCAACCCACCCAATCTCACAATCTCTCAATTACAAGGTTGAATCCCAACCCAACAAGTATCTCAGATTTTGTGTATGTGATTTTACAAGTGTAACTCTCAATAGAGTGGATATACAAATTTAAGGACTTGAGAAATATTTTCTTTTTAAAAGAATATACAAATTTTAACACTCAAGAAAATATTTTTCTCACAATATAACTCTCAAAAAATAATTTCAAAGAGAAGAACAAGTGAGAGAGTTAATAGACAAGGAATTTAGAGAGAACAAGGGAGAAAGTAAGGAATGCATTTGCTGTCTGTGTGGTGTGTTCTACCTCTTCAGTTTCCTTTCTATTTATAGGCAGAGGAAGGTATATGCTGCCAAAAACATAATTGCAACCGGTTCCTTAATCAATGCATTGGAAGACTTAATTTGCCAGCGATCCATGTTTCCTGACTTGAGAAGTGTAATTGTCTGCCTCAATAAATGCAACGCCGTTTCAATTAGAGAGTCTCGAGAGAGGAATCAGCGGAGTTGAGTTTCTGAAAACGCGTACTGATAATTTTCATGATTCAGCGCATGATTCCAGCTATGAATCGATTCTTCCAGGTCATTTTTCACTAGAATCATCACATGAATCGATTCCTGGCAAGGGGAATCGATTCCCAATAGCATGAATCGATTCCTGCAGTCCTTGAATCGATTCCTGGAGGCCTTTTTGAGCATGAATCGATTCCTAAAGTCCTTGAATCGATTCCTTGAGGTATTTATGTGCATGAATCGATTCCTACAGGAGGGGAATCGATTCCCAGCCCCTTGAATCGATTCCTTGAGTGCTTGAATCGATTCCTCTTTGCAATTTTCAACGTGAATGGATTCCTATAGTTTCTGAATCGATTCCTTGCTTTGCTGGACCTGTTTCTTTGCATTTTTTGATATATTTACATGCGTTTTGGATGGTTTTTGGTTCCTTGGTACTTAAATAATTATTTCTTGTCCCGAATCATTCTTGAAGATTTTTGATTAATTGCTTGTACAACATCCTTTAGATTTCTTGATCCTTCAATTGTTTTTCATTCATCAAAACCTGTTTCAACATACAAATACATTCTCCCCCTTTTTGATGATGACAACAATTGTTCATCTCTGGGGTGTTAGTTTCATAGCAGTTATATTTTTAAGGTATGGAACTCCCCCTATCACATGTAATTATAATTTTCATGCATAGAGATGTCATATCATATTGGCTCCCCCTTAATCCATATCATATTGACTCCCCCTTAATCATGAAATTTAATAGAGATGTTTTATTCTCCCCCTTTGGCATCATCAAAAATCAAAGAGAATTTAAATAAAACAACGAAATTTTATTGAACAGGATTCAAGTAAAGATGAATACAACAAAGACTATCTTCAAGGATTAAAAATCGGAACTCAGAAAATTGTTGAGAGAGTTCATTGTAGTGGGTAGTCATGTTGTCTTCTGTTTGGTCAAAACGGGCATTCATATTATTCTCCATTCCATCAATGCGAGAAGTCATCCCATTGACAGGTCCCGCAAGCGCACGGGTTATATCGCGTAATATAAAAGATTATCGTTCTCCACAGGGACTGTGTTTAAAGTACCAGCATATTGAAATTTAATTATCCACACAATTGATTTTTAAGGTTTTTGTAAAATAAAACATAATTTAAAAATCTAAATTTAGAAACAAAATTTACTTGACACTTAAAAAAAATTAGAGTTGAGAGTATCTTGGGATTTCGGGGGATTAAGACTCTATTTTATGTTAATGAATTTTAACTTTTCATAAATAAGAATTGAATTAAGTTTTCCAAGGCGAATTTTCCAAAAGCTAATTAATATGTTCCTCTCGGAATCCTATTAATGTACCTAACCTATGGAAAGCGCTGCTTAATCCTCAGAAAGGCCCATTATCGTTTTATGAAAATCCCTTTTATTTCCTCAAAAGAATTTTGATTACTTTCACGGTTTTACCAAGGTCACAAAAAGCATCTCAAAAATCTTAGGTTTAGTTCAAAGCTTTCCGGTAAAAATAAATCTCTCGATTCTATTTATTACCTAAACTTACTAATATACCCGCAAGTATACAGTTTTATCATTTAGGTTCTTGTTAGGAATCACTAAAAGCATTGAACATAATTGAACTAAATGGAAAACAGAAATTTATTTAATTTAAAGTCAAAATAATATTAACAATAAAATATTATCATACCCCTTTCATCCCAAGATAATTAATTTAGCTACTCATGAAATAATTCAAATTCATATAAATAATGGAAAAATAAAACATACAAGACATGGTAAAAATAAAGACTTACGGGTTTCTCCAAAAGCTCAGAATATTTTACCACTATAATTCCTTGTTGCAATATTCCTCCACCAATTACAAATTTAAATATTCACTTTTACAATTCACAACTCTTAAAATAAAGTAAAGAAAAAGAAAATAAAAAGAGAAAAAAAGAAAGAAAAAGAACGAAGAAAGAAATAAAGAAAAAAGAAAGAAAGAAAAGAAAAGGACGAAGGAAGAAAAGAGAAAACGAAAGAGAAAAAAGAGAAAAGAAAAGGAATTGAAGCTTATGCTATTTGATGTTGTGGTGCTCTCCCTTTTATAGGCAAATGGATGAATGAATCCAGCTAAGAAAACGCGTTAAAATTGCAAGTGGAAGAAACTTTCGGTGCATGTGAGTTCCAGCTGTGCCAACTTGTTTCCAATTTGCATATTTTAATATTTCCAATAATTCGGTGCTTGGATTTAGTGATGATTGGTGCAGGTGGAGAAATTCCGAGTGAAAAAGTGTTGTTTTTCCAAAAAACCGAGTGAAAACTTGCTGTTTATCCCCAAGACCGAGTGACAGCTTGCTGGAAGGTGTTGGTTGGTTTTGTGGCTTGCTGTTGGATGGAGATCTGGACAGTGTTGTGTTGAGTGGGTTGCTGGGCGGTGTTGATTTGAGGGGGCTGGTGTTGTGGTTTGAGGGATAGTGGAGTTACTGGACGGTGTGGTGGATGGAGCCGGTGTTTAAAGTAGATGGGACGGTGTTGGTTTGGGACGGTGTGGAGAAGAGAGTGTTGATGGAGAGAAAAGGGACAACAGATAGAAGAGAGGGAATGTGGGTCGGATTTCACCTTCTCTCCATAATCCGAGTGGAAAAATGCCTTTTGTGCACAAAACCGACTAGAAAAATGTGTATTTTGTACAGAAGACCGAGTGAAATCTTTGCTCGGTGTCGAGTTGAGGGGTCGGTGTTTGGAAGAAAACCGGTCGGTGTTGAGTTGCTGTGAAGTTGGACAGTGTTAGTTGCTGTGAGGAGACGAGCAAAGTAACTCCGATTGCTTTATTTCTTTGGAACCGATTGAAGAGTGAATCGGAACCGAGTGAAAAGTGATTCACTCGAAACTGATTAAAAGGTGGCTCAGAATCGACTAGAAAGTGGCTCACTCAGGATTGGGAAGTCTTCTTTCACTGTTTCATTCGGCTATGTCTCTGGAATTGAACCACTCAGAGAGATCTTGCTCGGATTTCTCAGGAATTCACTCGGACACCTTCCTTTACTCATTCAAATGATAAAATTACACCTTCACTCGGAAGTCCAAGTTGATTTCCACTCGGAATTGACTTTAGTCGTCAATCAAATCACTCGGAATGGCCTTCACTTTCACTCAGAAACTTTGGAATCTGGCTGATTGAATTTCTTTTATGTTCGAGCCTTGCTATGCTCGGAAATGTAGCTTTCTGCCCCAACTCACCCGGATGTGCTTTCTTTGGAGACTTCTCACTCGGTCTCAGTGTGAAACTTGAGAGTCTGCCCGAGTCTGTTTTATTTTCGGTCAGATTTTTCGTTGCTTGCTAAGACACTACTCGGAAATGCTTTGCTCCGCTTGAGAATGCCATTTTCTCCGAATGAAACCACTCGGATTCCTCCTTATTCAGCACTTATTCATTCAGTGGCTTCTATCTGCTCAGAATCAACTCACTCGAGATAGATTTGCCCAGAAAAACAGTTCAGACTTGTTTCAATCAGCTTTTCTTCACTCGGATTATTTGCAATCAGAAAACTCCCACTCGGATTCACTTCAATCAGCAATCCTTTCACTCGGAGAATAGCTTTGGACAGCATCTATTCAACATCAATCCCTTTTTTTCACTCGGAATGGACGCAGTCGGGGAAGCTTCCACTCGGAATCACCTCCAACCGAGACTTATTCCATTTGAGCATTGAACCTCCAACAGTCAGCCATTTATCACTCGGAATGGCTTTGACAGGGAACTTTCCACTCGGATTTGGTCATTTCTGAGTCAGATTTCAACATTCTGAGTCGGAATTCAGCATTCTGAGTCAGAATTCAACATTCTGAGTCAGAATTCAGCATAAAAAAAGAGTTCTTTCCATTTTGGGCTTGTTCTTCTTGTTTCTTTATCATTTTATGGTCGTTTTTCTCTTGTTTTTGACCCTTTATTACCTTAATTCCTGCAAAATAACATACCCAAGTAGAATAGAGTGGAAAGAAAGTAAAAATCATAATAAATAAAGGAAATACAGTGGATAATGATAAAAATCCTAAGTAAACTGGATCTAATTTATTATACTATAAAGCACTTATCAACCATCAAAGCGAGCATTTATTGCATCAAAGCGGCTATCGAAATGAGAGGTCAACCTATTAAAGAAGTCATCATTTGGATTTGGAGGAGGTGGAGGAAATGCTTGTTGATGGGGTTAATCATCATTGTCATCACTGCTTTGTGCATTTGGAGGAGAGTATTGCCAAGCACCATCGTGGTTGTGCCAACCCATTTTTGCGAGATGAGTGCTTCCTATTTTACCTTTACGCCCAACTACTTCTTTTACTTCATTTGAAAGATCCAAATTAAAGTGTTTGAGAATCTTTGTGATTAAAACCGTATAAGGAAGTTTTGTGAATCTTTTAGAGTCAAGCATGTGAGTCTGAATAAGTTTGGTCCAATTTATCTCTTTTTCATGGAGCATAGCCCAAAGAATAAGAGTTTGGTTTTCACTTACTCTAGCATTGTTTGACCCTTTTGGAAGAATGATTTTGACCAAAAAGTAGTGTAGAAGGCGATGATCAATGTTTAGCTCCCCAACGGTGCTTTTGGAAGTAGAAGATAGATTTAGAAAAGCACGAGCATCAATAGAATTGTATTCCCAATCGGGAGATGGTTCAGAGCCAAAGAAATCAACATTATTTAGTGGAAGCTTCCAGACTTGATGAAGAACATTATCATCAATGGTAATGGTTACCCCTTTAATTTTGGCTATGTAGCGTCCATTAGAGATCCTCAATGTTGAGTAGAAGGCTCTAATAACTCAGGATAAATGTGATTTTCTTCGAGTGCGACGAACTCTAAGAGATTTTGTTGCCTAAGGATGTTGAGTACTGGAAAATCATGTTTGTCGAAGAGCGGAACATCAAGCCAATGAGCATGTATGAGGAGTCGTTCTGAAAATTTTTCGAGGTACCTGTCAAGTTGGAGTTTATTCTCAAAGAGTCTTGAAAGATCATTGGTGTTTGAGGAAGAGGAACCAGCATCTCCTCTTCTTTTCTTCTTGCTTGTGGAGGCCATGTTTTTAAAAGAGATAGACAAAGTAGAGAGGACTTGAGATGATAGAAATAAAGACTGGAAGTGGCAAGGAGTATTGTGAGAAAAAAGAACGTAGGAATCATGTCAATTTATAGAGGAAATAATGTGAAACAACATGATTTTAAGGCGTGAATCGATTCATCCTAGAGGGGAATCGATTCATTTTCTATAAGGCATGACACGTGAATTGATTCAGTGTAGGGGAATCGATTCATCTTTGGCATTTTTGAGCATGGGAATCGATTCATGTGAGGGGGAATCGATTCCTCCATGTATTTTTCTGCCAATTTTCACGTGATTGCTTCTTTGGGAATGACAAATGCATTGGAAAGGGGATTTTGTCTTTATTGATCACGAGATAAGCTTTGCAATTTGTGTATGGATTTTTTTAATGAAGTCAGGAGGAAAGTTGGAGTTTTCGTGATGTGCAAGAGGATTTCAAGGTACCATTTGTTCACGTGAAGGAGTTTGTGTATAGGAGTTTGTTTCTTGTCTTATTGCTCACGTGAAGGACACAGGTTTTTGCAAAGAGAAGTTTTGACTAAGAAATAATTTTGTCAATAGGATTTGAAGGCAAAATTAAAAAAAAAATGTAGAGAGTCTTCAAGAAAGCTTTTAAGAGTGGTGATATATATCACATAACTTTGCTTCCTAATGGTATCACGGTGTAGAGTTTAAAATTTTGCAATTTTACCAGTGATTTTGTTTTATAAATTTATCATGAAAATCAAAGGTTAATTTGCATTTATTTTTGAGATCATATGATTTATAAGAGATTAATTTGTTTCACAAATATGTTTAATGAAGATTTTAAACAATAAATGGGGTTATGATAAATATGAATATTTCAAAAATAGTGTATATTAATATTTCTCAAAAATAGAATTTGTATGAAAGAAGATAAATCTTTAAGTTAAAGATTTGTGAAAATATTTAAGAGAATGAAATTTGTGATTTAAACAATTTCTAAAATTCCTAATTCCCTTCTAATATATATAAATTGTTCCTTTGGAAGAGGTTTAGTGAAAATATCCGCCAATTGTTTAGAAGTTTCAACATATTCAAGAATACAATCTCCTTTTAAAACATGATCTCGAATGAAATAGTGACGGATTTCTATGTGTTTTGTTCGTGAATGCATAACCGGATTCTTGGAGATGTTAATGGCGCTGGTGTTGTCGCATTTAATGGGTATTTGATTTAAAACAACACCGAAATCAAGAAGTTGTTGTCTCATCCATAGGATTTGAGCACAGCAACTTCCAGCTGCAACATATTCTGCTTCAGCTGTGGATAACGTGACTCTTACTTGCTTCTTGTTATGCCAAGAAACAAGAGAGCTTCCAAGCATATGACAAGTACCACTAGTACTTTTTCTATCTAATTTACACCCAGCAAAATCAGAATCAGAATATCCTACAAGAATACATTCAGCACCTTTGGGATACCATAAACCAACATTTTGAGTACCCACAAGATATTTTAAAATTCTTTTTACGGCTGTGAGATGTGATTCTTTAGGACATGCTTGATATCTAGCGCACATACATACCGCAAACATAATATCAGGTCTACTAGCTGTTAAATAAAGTAAGGATCCAATCATACCTTGGTATTTAGTTATTTCAACGTCCTTACCCTTCTCATCCTTGTTTAGGTAGCAAGAAGTACTCATTGGTGTGGCTATTTCATTTGCTTTATCCATTTCAAACCTTTTGAGTAGTTCTTTGCAGTATTTTGTTTGACTGATAAATGTTCCTTCTTTTGTTTGCTTAATTTGTAGCCCAAGAAAGAATATGAGTTCTCCCATCATGGACATTTCGAATTCATCTTGCATAATCTTAGCAAACTCTTGACAACGGATTTCTTTAGCAGCACCAAATATTATGTCATCAACATAAACTTGTACCAAAAGGATGTCATGGTTTTTACGTTTTATAAATAGTGTTGTATCAACCTTTCCTCTTTCAAAATTATTTTCAAGAAGAAACTTACTGATTCGTTCATACCAAGCTCTTGGAGCTTGTTTTAAACCATATAAAGCTTTTCTTAATTTAAAAACATGGTTTGGAAATTTGTGATTTTCGAAACCGGGAGGTTGATTAACATAAACTTCTTGAATATAATCGTTTAGAAAAGCGCTTTTGACATCCATTTGATAAAGTTTAAAATCTATACAACAAGCAAAAGCTAACAATAATCTTATGGCTTCTAATCTAGCTATGGGAGCATATGTTTCTTCATAGTCTATTCCCTCTTCTTGATTATATCCTTTAGCAACTAATCTAGCTTTATTTCTTGTTATTATTCCATTTTCATCTAGCTTGTTTCTAAAAACCCATTTCATGCCTATTATTTGATGATTATTGGGTTTTGGCACAAGTTCCCAAACTTCATTTCTTTCAAACTGATTTAATTCTTCTTGCATTGCCAATATCCAATGTTCATCAATAATAGCTTCATCAATATTTTTGGGTTCTATTTGTGATACAAAAGCTAAGTGATTGCATGCATTTCTAATAGTGTTTCGAGTACTTACACCTTTTGTTATCTCGCCTATGATATTGTCCAATGGGTGATTCTTTATGGTGATCTACTCCTTTTGTTAAGGTTCGCCATTTTGTGATGTATTTCCTTCATTTTTGTTTTCTTCTTTGTCTTCAAAGTTTATTTCTTGGAAGGTACCTACAAGATCATCAATTTCCTCTCTCGGAAGATTTTGGTTAAGTTCATCGAATTTAACATGTATAGACTCTTCAATTGTACGAGTTCGTTTGTTAAAGAGTCTATATGCTTTGCTTGTAGATGAGTAACCTAAAAATATTGCTTCATCAGATTTTGCATCGAATTTGCCAAGATTATCCTTTCCATTGTTTAAAACAAAACATTTGCATCCAAATACATGGAAATAAGAAATGTTAGGTTTTCTTCCTTTATAAAGCTCATAAGGGGTTTTCTTTAATATAGGCCTTATCAAACATCGATTCATAACATGGCAAGCAGTATTTACTGCATCGGCCCAAAAATGTTTCGCAATATTACTTTCATTCAACATAGTTCTTGCGAGCTCCGCTAAAGATCTATTTTTCCTTTCAACTACTCTATTTTGTTGTGGAGTTCTTAGGGCCGAAAAATTATGTTCAATGCCAAATTTTTCATAAAATTTTTCAAAGGATTGGTTTTCAAATTCTCCCCCATGGTCAGTTCGAATGGATGCTATTTTAGAATTTTGTTCATTTTGAATGATCTTGGCAAGTTTCTTAAATGCTTGATATGCTTCGTTTTTATGAGTAAGAAATAATGTCCATGTATATCTAGAGTAATCATCCACAATCACAAGACCATAATAATTTCCACTAAAACTTTTGATTTTCGAAGGTCCAAATAAATTCATATGTAAAAGTTGTAAAGGTCTACTTGTTGAAACAATATTTTTTGCTTGAAAAGAAGCCTTTACTTGTTTTCCCTTTTGACAAGTGTCACAAAATTTATTTTCAAATTTTAATTTTGGTAAACCGATAACTAAATCTTTTGAAACAAGTTTGTTTAAATGGTCTATATGAATGTGAGCAATTCTTCTATGCCATAGCCATGATTCATCCTTTTTAGTTATGAAGCATTGCACATCATTTAAAGCAAGACAATCTAGATTAATCATATAAATGTTATCTACTCTTTGACCAACGAATTTTATTTCCTTGTTTAGCTTATTTTCAATTATGCAACCATTTGATTCAAAAACAATTTTGTAGCCTTTATCACACAATTGACTAATGCTAAGCAAGTTATGTTTAAGTCCTTCAACATATAGGACATCATTTATAGAGGTGGAAGAATTTTTACCAACATTTCCAATTCCTAGTATTCTTCCCTTCATGTTATCTCCATAAGTGACAAGTCCTTTATTTCGTGGAGTAAATGATGTAAACTTACTTTTGTCTCCCGTCATGCATTTTGAACACCCACTATCCAAATACCAATGGGTGCTATTTGCTTTAAAGCATACCCACAAAACATGTCAAGTTAGAGAACTTGGTACCCATTTTATGTTGGGTCCTTGTAGGTTAGTTTGAGGTAATGTTCCTTTAGGAACCCTACTTTTCTCACAACCTTTGGTCCTAGTTTTCTAACATTACAATTAGATGCATTATGTCCTTTAAAACCACAATGATTACATATCATGAAAGGTGATGAAGTTTTACTAGGTGGTACAAAGAAACTTTTGTAATGTTTTTCCTTTTTGTAATCATGTGATCCTTGATTATATCCTAATCCGGTTTTATTAAACATGCAACGTTGTTTTCCAAGAAGTGCATCTAAATTATCCTTACCATTAGTGAATCTCTCTAAGGTTTTGTTTAAGTCTAGGACCTTCTTTTCTAGATCAATGCATTTCTTAGCAAATTCACAAGGTTTACTCTTAGAGCATGCTTGGACATTTTCTAACTCTTCTTTTAAACATTCATTTTCTTTGCAAACTTCCATGAGATGCATTTCTAGAGTATCACTTGTTTTTCTAGACAATTTAAGCCTATTAGAGACTTTTGTAAATTTATCATACAAATCTTCAAGGGCATCAAGTAATTCTTCCTTATCTAATTCATGAAAGTTTACCTCATCTTCTTCATCTTGGTGATTGGCCATGAGACAAAGGTTTGCTTCTTCATTCTCCGATTCATCCAAGCTACTCACCTCGTTGTCATCCCATGCTATGTATGCTCTTCTTTTTCCTTTCTGATCCTTATTTTTCTTTTTGAGATTTGGACAGTCCGCCTTGAAATGTCCTTCCTTTCCACATTCAAAACAAGTTGGTAAGGAATTATTATCTTTGGGAACGAATTTCTTACCTTTAGAGGTGAAGCCCTTTTGGAATCTTTTGTTTCTTACGAGCCTTCCAAACCGCCTCATAAATAGGCCTAACTCATCATCATCATCTTCTTGATCACTTTCAAATTTGTCTTCTTCAATAGAGGTGGCCTTAAGAGCTAGCCCCTTCTTCTTTGAAGACTTTTCTTCTTCTTCCGCCATTTTTAAGTCTTTTAATTCTTGTTCTTGTTCTTGAAGCTTACCAAATAATATGGCAAGAGACATATCATTTACGTTTGGCGATTGTTTGATAGCGGTGACAAGAGGTTGCCATTCCCTGGTAAGACTTTTTAGAACTTTATGGATAAGCTCTTTGTTAGTGTAAGATTTTCCAAGAGTAATAAGATGATTAATAATCAAGGTAAACCTTTTTTGAAGTTCTAAGATGGTTTCACCGGAATTCATTCTAAAGCTTTCATATTGGCTAGTTAAAGTATTAATTTTAGAATCCTTAACATCACTAGTTCCTTCATGAGTAATTTGAAGAGTATCCCACATTTCTTTGGCAGATTTACAGGTTACTACTCTAAAAAATTCATCGGAACCTAAGGCTAGAATAATTAGATTCTTGGCTTTATAATTATATTGTACTTTCTTTACTTCATCACTAGTCCAATTATCCATGGGTTTTTCTATTTGTTTATCATCAACAATATGCATAGGTATGAAAGGACCATTTTCAATAGCATTCCAAACTCTTAGATCAACTGATTGAACAAAAATTTTCATTCTTTCTTTCCAAAAAGCATATCCTTCCCCATTAAAAGTAGGAGGTCGGTTTGTAGCACCACCCTCAGGAAAAAAGTTTAAAGAATTTGAGGCCATTCGTTCTCTTGAAGCTGTTAAGCTTAATTTACCAAGAGTCAAGCTTTGATACCACTTGTTAACCAAGTGGCCTCAATTACTTAAGAAGGGGGGTGAATTGAGTATTAAAAACTTTTTGTTGAAATGCTTATGAAATTGGTTCTTTGATAAATATATATAGAGAAGATGATAAACTTAATCTTCAATGAGAATAATAAAGAAGTTTGAATAACAAAGTTATTAAGCATAACAAATTAAGCAAGCAATTTAAATGCACAAATTTAAATAGATTAGGGAAGAGAAGATTTGCAAACCGATATATACGAGTTCCACAACACTGGTGTATGTCTCGCCTCCAAGTAACCCACTTAGAGGATTCCCACTATTGAGAATTTAAGATACACGCCTTGAGCAATTACAGTCTCTTAGTGTCCCACACTCAAGAACTTAATCCTCACAAGCTAAAGGGCAACCCACCCAATCTCACAATCTCTCAATTACAAGGTTGAATCCCAACCCAACAAGTATCTCAGATTTTGTGTATGTGATTTTACAAGTGTGACTCTCTCAATAGAGTGGATATACAAATTTAAGCACTTGAGAAATATTTTCTTTTTAAAAGAATATACAAATTTTAACACTCAAGAAAATATTTTTCTCACAATATAACTCTCAAAAAATAATTTCAAAGAGAAGAACAAGTGAGAGAGTTAATAGAAAAGGAATTTAGAGAGAACAAGGGAGAAAGTAAGGAATGCGTTTGCTGTCTGTGTGGTGTGTTCTGCCTCTTCAGTTTCCTTTCTATTTATAGGCAGAGGAAGGTATATGCTGCCAAAAGCATAATTGCAACCGGTTCCTTAATCAATGCATTGGAAGACTTAATTTGCCAGCGATCCATGTTTCCTGACTTGAGAAGTGTAATTGTCTGCCTCAATAAATGCAACGCCCTTTCAATTAGAGAGTCTCGAGAGAGGAATCAGCGGAGTTGAATTTCTGAAAACGCGTACTGATAATTGTCATGATTCAGCGCATGATTCCAGCTATAAATCGATTCTTCCAGGTCATTTTTCACTAGAATCATCACATGAATCGATTCCTGGCAAGGGGAATTGATTCCCAATAGCATGAATCGATTCCTGCAGTCCTTGAATCGATTCCTGGAGGCCTTTTTGAGCATGAATCGATTCCTAAAGTCCTTGAATCGATTCCTTGAGGTATTTATGTGCATGAATCGATTCCTACAGGGGGAATCGATTCCCAGCCCCTTGAATCGATTCCTTGAGTGCTTGAATCGATTCCTCTTTGCAATTTTCAACATGAATCGATTCCTATAGTTTCTGAATCGATTCCTTGCTTTGTTGGACCTATTTCTTTGCATTTTTGATATATTTACATGTGTTTTGGATGGTTTTTGGTTCCTTGGTACTTAAATAATTATTTCTTGTCCCAAATCATTCTTGATGATTTTTGATTAATTGCTTGTACAACATCCTTTAGATTTCTTGATCCTTCAATTGTTTGTCATTCATCAAAACCTGTTTCAACATACAAGTACAAACTTTAAATGAGTGCTTCAAGCAGAAACACTTCCGAGCAAAACACCTCTGAGTGAAGCAATCCTGGCTGAAAAAGGGATCCGGTGTCACTTGAATGAATTTAAGCCTTCACACCGAGTGCCGAAGGATTGATTTTTACACTCGGATTTTTCGTATCTGTAAACATCTGTTTCGATCGGACCAATTTCCACCAAGAATGGATACTGACTGAGACAGCGATCCGGGCCATAAGAAGAACACCAGCCCAGGTCTGAAGAATACCGATCTGAGCCAACAGAAGAGACATCATTCCTGAGACCATCCAAGTGAGACCGGTGTCCTCTCTTATTTGACGTGGAAGGCGCTTTCATGAACTTGATAATGGACCCATGGACACCATTCGAGGAGTCCGATTGTAACAGCCCGGTTTTCCAGACTCAGATCCCGATGTAACCAAGATAATAATTAATAAAAGTGCGGGTAAATTTTTCGCGTTTGAAAACCCTCAACGATTACATCAAGCCCCGAATCACAAAAAACTGAAGTGTACGATTTAATAAACTAAAACTGGATCGATAGCTAACTTGCCCATAACGGTATACAAAAATAATAGAGTTTACAGCAGAAGAAGAATATGTATACCGGGTGTTAGTCCTCAAATTTACAATAAATCTTTTAATAAAAATTTCACAAAAATTATAAAAATTAGTTTAATTTGTTAGAAAATTAGGCTTTGAATTTAATAAATGGATGTTGTTGGAAATAATCTGCCCTTGATCAATTTTCTCTAGTTTTGCAGTGAAAAAGTTAAGAAATCAAGAGAAAATTACACTGGAGGAGCTGACGCGTAGCCTCATCCCACGCGTAGCATCAATAGCTATTTTTGATGCTGACGCTACATGTCACAACCACGCGTAGCGTCAGTGCTGCATGGTCTCCACCTCCACTTTGGCAAACCACTCCACTTAAACCCAATAATGGGCACTCCACTCAGCACCAAGGGCCACCCCACTCAGCATGAAAGGCCAAAACTCGGTGGAAACATGTTTATGTGGCCAGGCATGATCAAATTTAATAATTTGAAGTGGCCATTATCAAGTGTTTAATGGAGGCTGAGTCAGGGGTCTGACGCGTAGCGTCACACTGACGCGTAGCGTCAGTACCCTTGCTCAGCCTTATAAATAGGGCCATCCAACACCATTCCAAGGAATCCCATTCTCATTCACTTCTCCTCGTGCTCGACTTTGAGTACTTCTTTTGTGAGTTGTAGTTCTAGAATAGTTTTCTAGATACTTGAGTGTGTTTTGGTGTATTGTGATCGTTGTATCATGAAGTTTCCATCGTCTTCGTAATGTCAAACTTTGTAAGTGTTGTTTTTACTTTCACCATGTGTAACTAATCTGTTTATGTTGGAATTAGTGAACTAATCTATTGAGTATAATGTTGTGAATTCGACCTCTGCATGTTTATGATTCAAGTCCATGTTCGTATTTCAATCTTTTATTAATATAAACGTCAAACGGGAGAATTATTTTCATGTGTATTGAAACTTGTTTTATTAGTATGACTGTCAAATGGGAGAATGATTATTCATGCCGTATTGAAACTTGTTTTGACAAAAGTAAAAGTTGGAATACCCTTGGTATCTCAATTCTATAGGGGTTGTTAACCATTGTTGCCATAAGGCCAGGTCTTAATGCAAGTTTTTACTGAGAAAGCTCACGAGGGATCGGACTTTATGGTGAATTCTTAGATTTTATATCATGAGGGATCGGTTATAATGATTTTAAGCTGCAATGACATGAAACTTGATGATTAAATATGCATGTCTTGAGTTCCTCATTGTTATTCTAGATTAGGGATCCAATTTCCAACATAATTTGTTTATCTGTGTTTATCTCAAGTATCTTACCTATTCTAGATTGCAACTCAACTTTTTAGATAGATTTTCATTTTCTTTTTATCTCATGAACAACTCAACCATGCTATCTTATGAATATTGTATAAATTGTATATAAATCATTCTTTTGTCCATAACTTTCTTCATATTTACTATAGTAAATAGAAAATTACTATTGTTATTGGACTTTCAATCCCAGTGGAACGATATCTAAATTTTGAAAACTATAAACGATTGGTGCGCTTGCCAATTAACAACCCGATGGTGGAAATGAACGGATCTGACGCTATCGCCGGGTTAACAAGTTTTCTGGCGCCGTCGCCAGGGATTGAATTGTTTTAGTAAAACAGTAAATTTTTAATTATCGTGGTAAATATTTTTTACCTTAGTTAAAATTTATTTATTTATTTTTACTTATTGTTACACTAACTTTCTTTGTGTAGTTTGTGTATGCAAACTCGATCTACCGCAGGTAAAATTTATTTTGATCCTGAGATAGAAAAGTTTGTAAAGAAAATCAAGTCTTTGAAATCTAAAACACAAACTAAATCTTCTTCTACTTCTAAAAATTTTGAAAATTCAAATATGGCTGCTGAAAGGAAAACATTGGGACAGTTTGCTGCTATTCACCCCGAGTTTTGGGAATGTTTTAAGGACCTGTTGTACCAGTGGAGATTAAACCTGCTACTTTAAATATTATTCAAAACAATCAATTTGCTGGTTTAAATCATGAAGAACCATATAAACATTTAACTGTTTTTTATGAGTTATGCAGCACAATTGGTTTTGAACCCAATCAAGAAGAGTCTGTTTACATGAGACTTTTTCCTTTTTCATTGATTGGTGTCGCGACCGGGATCGCGGCGGCGCAGCCGACCCTCAAAAAATGATTTTCAGTTTGGTTCGGAAAAAAAAAACAGGGAGTCGCCACCAATATTTTTTTAGGATAAAATACCGGGAAAACCTTTTATTAAAGCATTGGTCAAAAAAAAATGAGATTCCAGATTCAGGAGTCTGATTACAGGTGAGGAAGGTATTAGCACCTCACAACTGTCCGTTATAAAAAACGGTTACCTCAATATGATAGCGCACGTAATATAATTAACTCAGAAATTATTTTAACTTCTTCATAAAAACATACAAAATGATGAAATATACAAAAATAAACAATAAAAAACATGAAATTTTTACATGAGATTAACAGGACGTCTCATCCAAATTAAACTCGCTCCATCTTTTTTAAGAAAAAATAAATAAATGAGATTAACAGGACATTTTGTCCAAATTAAACTCGCTCCACCATTTTTTTTAAAAAATATAATAAAAATTGCAATAATAATAATGACAATAATAATAATAATTACAACTTTTATGCCAGTCTCAAATAGAAGGTGTGAAACACTCATTTGTATTAATATTTATCGATTAACAGAAATTAATTAGTGATTAAAAAGGAAACATAGTCACCAAACAACAATTAATTTAACAGAAAATAAACAAATACAAATATTAAAAATAAGGAGCAGAATGGGACCGGTGCAGTGAAAGAGCTGGTCGGTGTAACGAGAGAGACTGGACGGTGTTGGACAAGGAGGCTGAATGGTGCGTTTAAAAGGGACGGTGTTGGGTGAGAATTTGAGGGGGACGGTGTTGAATGAGAGGAAATGGGACGGTGTTGGGATAAGGAGTGAGGACGGTTTGAATAAGAGGAAATGGGACGGTGTTGGGGTGAGGACAGTTTGGAGTGAGGGAGTTGAGGATGGATTGGAGTGAGAGTGAGCTGGGTGAGGTCGGTTTGGTAAGGGTGAAGATGGATTGGAGTGAGAGAGAGGACGGATGGGTGAAAGGGAGCTGGGTGAGGTCGGTTTCAGTGAGGATGAGGACGGTTTGGAGTGAATTGAGGACGGATTGGAGAGGGACGGTGTTGTAGGGGCTGTGAGGTGTGTGTGTGGTTCGGTTTTAGAGGAAAAGAGGAAAGGGAGAGTACGATGAGAGAGAGGGTGAGCGTGGAGTGAGAAGGAATGGGATGGTGTTTAGGTGAAGGGGCTGTATGGGAGAGGAGAAGGACGAGTGAGGCGGACAGTAGTGAGGAGTGAGTGAGGACGGTTGAAAGGTAGGGGCTGTATGGTGAAGAGAAAGGATAGTATGGAGTTGGGGGGTATTGAGAGGACGGAGTGGTGAGAGGGAGAATGAGGACGGTGTGGAGAAGGGCTGTATGGTTGGTGTGGGTATAAAGGAGAAGGACGGTTGGGAGTATTTGAAGGAAGTTGGGATGGTTGAGAGAGGAAAAGGGACAGTGTTGAGGGAGGGGCTGTATGGTGAGGACGGTGTGGAAGAGAGGGAGACAGTGTTTTAGGGGGCTGTATGGTGAGGACGGTGTGGAGGAGAGGAAGAGGGACAGTGTTTGTACGGTGAGGTGGAGAGGGAATGACCGTGTTTTTTGGGGAGAAGTAAAAGCTTCTGAGTTCTCTTCTCTTTTATGCTTCTCTATGCTTTTTTTTCAAGTGAAAGCTTCCAGGATCCCTCCGTCATGCTTCGTTTGTAGTATTTATAGAACACTTGAGGAGCATGTTGATTGCCTGAACAGACCCGAGACAGCCTGGCTACCAATTGGTGAGGATTTTTTATTATTTCCTCATTGTCTTGTTACCAGCCGCCCCTTGAAATTAGCAAATCAACTTGGACAGTGTAGTGGAAACAGCCTGGACCTTTGACAATCAGGGAGAATGGAGGCTGGTGGAAATTCTTTATCATTTTCTTTTTGTCTTGTTATGAGCCGCCCCTCCCTTAATTAAAGGATCCACTTGGATAGTGAAAATCCATGTCAGCTTGCGTAATTGATGGAATCTGACTCGGATTTCACTTTCTCTGCTGAATCTGAGTGGAAAAGGTCCCTTTTGTGCAAAAGACCGAGTGGAAAAGGTGATTTTGTACACTAGACCGAGTGAAAGTTTTGGTCGGTGTGAGGCTGCTGTGAAACATTCAATCAGAACCGAGTGACAAGTGACTCGGAACCGACTGAAATGGTTGAATAATGACTCGGAATTGGGTAGAAATGACTCCGAATTGGCTAAAAATAGCTCGGAAATTGAGTCAAAGGACTCACTTGGTGCTGACTGAAAGAGTAACTCACTCGGTGCTGACTGGAGAAGCTTCACTCGGTTCTAACTTGAGATTTTCCACTCGGTTCTAACTGGAGATTTTCCACTCGGTTTTGACTGGAGATTCTTCACTCGGTTCTGACTGAAGAAGTATTACTTGGTGCTGTCTCTGGAAATGGACTACTCGGAGAAACCTTGCTCGGACCTGCTTGAATCGGAGTTGCTTCAATTGGAGGAGTTTTGCTCGGCAGTGCTTTTGCTTGAAGCATTCATTTGGCCCCTTTGCTTGATTCAGTCGGTATGTCAGGATATTTTACTCGGCATCTCAGCCCCATTCTTTGATTTAACATTCAATCATGAGGTAAATTTCACTCGGACATCACTTGGATTGAATCACTTGGAGAAATTTTTATTCGGACACATGGCTCGGGAGTAATTTAATCACTTTCATTCATCAAGCTTGTGCATCAACTCACTCAGATGCATTTGCTCAGGAGTCTCCAATCGGATATGCTCACTCGGGATTGTTCATTCAGGAGTCAGAACCTTTCTTGCTTGATCATTCAATGGCTTCTGCTCAAAACCAACTCACTCGAGAGTCGGCCTTGTTTTCACTCGGTTTCAATCATCAATCATCAATCAATCACAATTCGTTTTTATTCACTCAGTTACCGACAGGTCAGAACCACTCTTTCTTTGACTTCACATTGACAGTCGTGAAGTAAGCTTCACTCGGAAGCTCATCACTCGGATTTTCTTCAAAAGTGACAGAACTTCACTGCTTGAAGGACTTACTCGGAACTGACCTTGGGAGTCGGTCTCATCTTCCAATCAGAATGGAACTTGGACATTTGCACTCGGAATTGGTCTTATTCCTCACTCAGAATTTGGAACTTGGATAACCACTCGGAAACCGCCTTCTTATCACTTAGAACTTGGAAACTTTGACATATCCACTCGGAAACTGCCTTCTTATCAGTTAAAAATTGGAATTTAGCAATCTTACTCGGAATTGGCCTTCTTTCCACTTAGAACTTGGGACTTTTGACATATCTACTCGAAAACCGCCTTCTTATCAGTCAGAAATTGGAATTTGGCAATCTGACTCAGAATTGGCCTTCTTTCCACTCAGAACTTGAAATTCCACTCGGAATTGGCCTTCTTTCCACTCAAAACTTGAAATTCCACTCGGAATTGGCCTTCTTTCCACTCAGAATTTGGAATTTCACTCGGCAAAATCCTTCTCCTCACTCAGAACTCGGGATCTTGGGAATTTGCACTCAGATAGTCTCATTTTGCTCGGAATTTCTTTCCCTGGGTCCTTTCTTGAAGCTTTTTCTTCATTTTTTGAAATTTTCTTGAAGCCCACTCAGAATATCACCTTGCCACGTTTCACTCGGAGCCTCTTTACTCGGAAATGATCATTCCGAGTCATCTTACTCGGAAAAGATCATTTCCGAGTCAGTTTTTTTTTACTTGTATTCTTTTCTTTTTTCTTTTCTTTTTTCTTCTTCTTCTTTTTTTTTCTTTTGTTTTTTTTTCTTCTTTTTTTTCTTTTTTTCTTTTTTTTCTTCTTCTTTTTTTTTCACTTGTATTCTTTTCACTTGTGGATATCAATCGGACTGAAATAGGTGTTCACAGATGCCCCTCTTTACTTCTTTTTCATGAGAAAAGCATGAAGTTTCTTCTTGCTTTTGAAATGGAAAAGGAGTAAAGACGTGAACACCGTTGTTGAAATAACCAAGAATACCAGATGAGGGGAAAACCCAGGAACTGACAGGAAAAGTAAAAGGTGAGGGCGTTGCCTCTCGGTTGATTGGAAAAGTGAAAGGTGAGGGTGTTGCCTCTCGGTTGACTGAAAATGTAAAAGGTGAGGGTGTTGCCTCTCGGTTGACAGGAAAAGTAAAAGGTGAGGGTGTTGCCTCTCGGTTGACTGAAAAAGTAAAAGGTGAGGGTGTTGCCTCTCGGTTGACAAGAAAAGTAAAAGGTGAGGGTGTTGCCTCTCGGTTGACAGGAAAAGTAAAAGGTGGGGGTGTTGCCTCTCGGTTGACTAAAAAAGTAAAAGGTGAGGGTGTTACCTCTCAGTTGACAAGAAAAGTAAAAGGTGAGGGTGTTGCCTCTCGGTGACAAGAAGGTAAAGGGGTGCCATTTGATCGGTGACTGAAAGGTAAAGGGTGAGGGTGTTGCCTCCCGGTTGACTGAAAAAGTAAAAGGTGAGGGTGTTGCCTCTCGGTTGACAGGAAAAGAAAAAGAGTGCCATTTGATCGGCGACAGGAAAGTAAAAGGGGTGCCATTTGATCAGCGACAGGAAAGTAAAGGGGTGCCATTTGATTGGCGACAGGAAGGTAAAGGGGTGCCATTTGATCGGTGACTGGAAAGTAAAGGGTGCCATTTGATCGACGGCAAGAAGGTAAAGGGTGAGGGTGTTGCCTCTCGGTTGACTGAAAAAGGTAAAAATTGGGGGGAGCTAACAGGACGTCTCGTCCGAATTAACTCTATGTACCTAAAAGCTCGGGGTGATGCCCTGGCTTGCCATGACCGAAGCCTTTGACTGAAAGAGAATAAATCTGGGGTGATGCCCCAGTTCGAAATGGTTTGAAAGAATCTTGGGGTATTGCCCTTTGTTTGAAAGGAGGAGGCCTGGGGTGATGCCCCAGTTTTGGAAAAAGTGATTTGGGGATCAACAGGACGTCTCGTCCAAATTACCCAGGATCTAAAGCTTTGGGGTGATGCCCCAATTTTGGAAAAGTGATCTGGGGGTTAACAGGACGTCCCGTCCAAATTAACCAGGATCTAAAGCTTTGGGGTGATGCCCCAATTTTGGAAAAGTGGTCTGGGGGTTAACAGGACGTCCCGTCCAAATTAACCGGGATCTAGAGCTTTAGGGTGATGCCCCATTTTTGGAAGAATGATCTGGGGGTTAACAGGACGTCTCGTCCAAATTAACTGGGATCTAGAGCTTTAAGGTGATGCCCCATTTTTAGAAGAATGATCTGGGGGTTAACAGGACATCTTGTCCAAATTAACCGGGATCTAGATCTTTGGGGTGATGCCCCATTTTTAGAAGAATGATCTGGGGGTTAAAAGGACGTCTCGTCCAAATTAACCGGGATCTAGAGCTTTGGGGTGATGCCCCATTTTTGGAAGAGTAATCTAGGGAGATGCTCCTGTTTGGAAGGGAGATCTAGGGAGATGCCCCTGTATGGAAGGGAGATCTGGGGAGATGCCCCAGTTTAGAAGAGAGATCTGGGGAGATGCCCCAGTTTGGAAGGGAAATCTGGGGAGATGCCCCAGTTTGAGCTTTTTATTGAGAGGAGCATGATAGGTATTAGTTTGGTACTGGTGAATTCACTGGGGAAGGATAAGTCCTCTTAAGCCTGATCAAAGAAATATCCTGGTTGAGGGAGCTGAGTCTATTTTGCGGTTTTCCTCAGGAGAGATCTTCAGTCTATGTTCTACTGAAGTACGAACAATAGGTCTTGCTGAGAGAAAACTTTGGCGAATACCTGCTTTTGGATGATGGATTTGGTGTCCCTTTCACAAAAGAGTGAGTTAGTAAAGAACTTACAGGTAAATCTTCCCTGGCGACTGGCTTTTTAAGATAACTCATGGATGAAATAGAAACATCCTCTGACTTTTGGCGAGCGTATTTAGCAGAGATAGTTATGCTTATACCCAGCGAATTCTGGCGCTAGGATGCATTTTGTTCCCCATAACTTTACGCTCTGTCGTTCCCAATTTCAAAATTTCTTTTAGGCAAAAACTTGTTTATTCATAAAATTTAGTCATGAACACATGTAGGAAGAAGGGAGACTTTTATTTATAAACATCAGGTATGTATAGTAGAGATGAAAATAACATTAAGCATAGAGATATGATAAGAAATAGAGAATGGAAGGCAAGTGGAAAGGGGAAGGCTCATATATCCTCTAGTGATCTTCTGAGAGCAATGAGAAACTTGACCCTTTATCACGACTTTGTGTTCGTCCTCTGATTTTGCTTCTGAGGGAGTAATTTGACAACGACCCTAATACCCGTTTTGACCACCTTTGTCTTTGGCTTGAAGGGTTTACGTTGTGGAATCGAGTTAGTGATTTAGACTGAACTGCCCTTTCAGGTTTTCGGCTCATCTTGTTGCTCTAACTTTTGCCTAGGCCGCCTTTTCAGGTTTTCAACCTAGCGAGCTTTTTCTTTTTTTCTTTTTCTTTATTATACAAAGTATTTCTTCACTGCATCGGCATTGACAGGCATTGGCAGGTCGTCTCCATCCATGTTGGTGAGTATGAGAGCTCCTCCGGAAAAAGCCTTCTTTATAACATATGGTCCTTCATAATTAGGTGTCCATTTCCCTCGGATGTCTTTTTGAATTGGCAAAACCATTTTGAGAACCAAATCCCCTTCTTGGAACTGTCGGGGGCGCACTTTCTTTTCGTATGCCCGCTTCATACGTCTTTGATACAATTGTCCCTGGCAAAGGGCGGTCAACCTCTTCCCGTCAACCAGATTCAATTGGTCATATTTGGCCTGGACCCATTCAGCTTCTCCCAGTTTGGCTTCCATGATCACCCTAAGGGATGGAATTTCCACTTCAAATGGCAGTACAGCTTCCATTCCGTAGACCAAAGAAAATGGTGTTGCCCCAGTTGAAGTTCGCACCGAGGTTCGGTATCCGTGCAACGCGAAAGGGAGCATTTCATGCCAGTCTTTGTAGGTTACTACCATCTTTTGTACTATCTTCTTGATATTTTTGTTGGCTGCCTCAACTGCTCCATTCATTTTCAGACGGTATGGAGAGGAGTTGTGGTGGGAGATTTTAAAGCTCTCGCAAAGCTCCTTCATCATTTTGTTATTCAAATTTGTACCATTGTCCGTGATGATTTGGTTTGGTAGGCCGTACCGGCATATTAGCTCACGCTTGATGAATTTGACCACAAAATTTTTTGTCACATTAGTGTATAAAGCTACCTCCACCCACTTGGTGAAATAATCGATGGCAACCAGAATGAAACGATGACCGTTTGAGGCTTTTGGCTCAATGGGCCCAATTACATCCATACCCCACATTGAAAAAGGCCATGGTGCTAACAAGACATTTAGGGATGAAGGCGGTGCATAAATGTGGTCAGCATAAATCTAACATTTATGACACTTCCGTACGTAAGCAAAACAATCTGCTTCTATAGTCATCCAATAATACCCGACTCTCAGGATTTTCCTTCACATAGCATGCCTATTTGTATGAGTTCCGAAAGATCCTTCGTGGATATCTTTCATGATCTGATTTGCCTCGACGGTATCAACACACCGGAGGAGAATGGAATCATAATTCTTCTTGTATAGCACGTTACCACTCAACAGGTATCCCATAGCTAGCCTTCTCAAAGTTTGTTTATCATTATCCATAATGCCTTCAAGGTATTCTTGGCATTGGAGGTATCTTTTGATGTCGTGATACCAAGGTTTACCATCTGGCTCTTCTTCTATGACCTGGCAATGGGCAGGTTCTTGTCGTTTCTTTACCTCAAGGAGAGGCACTTCGTAGTCACTGCTGACTTCGAACATAGCGGCTAGGGTGGCTAAAGCATCCGCCATTTGGTTGTCTTCCCGTGGAACATGATGGAAGGTAACTTCATCGAATCTTTTGATTATCTCCTTGATGTGAGCATGATAGGGAACTAGTTTACTGTCTCTAGTTTCCCACTCATCCTTTAGTTGATGGATAACCAAAGCAGAATCTCCATAAACTTCCAGGATCTTTATTCCCATGTTTAGAGCCGCTTGCATTCCTAGAGAACATGCTTCATATTCTGTAACATTGTTGGTGCAGTCAAAACATAACCGGGCGCAAATAGGGATGAATTCTTTATCAGGCGAGATCAGGATAACCCCAATTCCATGTCCCAGCGCGTTGGAAGCCCCGTCGAATCTCATGATCCATCTGGTTTCCCGACCATCCTCTTCTTTGGAAAGTGCCAAAATATCCTCATTTGAGAAATCATGCCGCATTGGTTGGTAAGCCTCAATGGGTTGGTGTGCCAAGTAATCTGCTAGCGCACTCCCTTCGATTGCCTTTTGGGTGACATATGTTATGTCATATTCTGTTAGTAACACTTGCCAACGGGCAATCCTCCCAGTCAAAGCAGGTTTTTCAAAGATATACTTGATGGGATCCATCTTAGACACCAGCCAAGTAGTATGATTAAGCATGTATTGCCGTAAGCGCCGGGCAGCCTAGGCCAATGCACAACATGTTCTTTCAAGAGATGAATACCTCATCTCGCATTCAGTAAGTCTCTTGCTCAAGTAGTAGATGGCGTATTCTTTCCTCCCAGTCTCATCATGTTGACCTAATACGCATCCCATGGATTCATTCAGCACGGTCAGGTATAGAATTAGCGGTCTCCTATGAACAGGTGGTACCAAGACTGGTGGCTCCAATAAGTACTGCTTTATTTTCTCAAATGCAATCTGGCAATCATCATTCCACTGCCCAGGCTGGTTCTTGCGAAGCAATTTGAAAATCGGCTCACAGGTTGCTGTCATTTGGGAAATGAATCGGGCGATGTAATTCAATCTTCCCAGGAATCCTCGGACTTCTTTTTTAGTACGAGGAGGAGGCATTTCTAGAATTGCCTTGACCTTGTCAGGATCAACTTCTATCCCCCTCTCATTCACAATGAATCCTAACAATTTGCCGGATCTCACGCCAAACGTGCACTTGGCGGGATTCAATCTAAGCTTGAATTTCCTTAACCTTTCAAAAAGTTTTCTCAGGTCAGCAATGTGTTCTTCTTCAGATCTAGACTTGGCAATTATGTCATCCACATAGACTTCTATTTCCTTGTGCATCATGTCGTGGAAGAGAGTCACCATTGCCCTTTGATAGGTGGCTCCTGTGTTCTTCAACCCAAAGGACATTACTTTATAACAAAAGGTGCCCCACAGAGTGATGAACGTGGTCTTTTCCATATCTTTTGGTGCCATCTTGATCTGGTTATATCCCGAAAATCCATCCATGAATAAGGATTGATAGTTATGGGGAACTCCACGACTTCCCAGTTGTCCAGTTCTTGACCAGGTGAGCAAGCATGCACCAATTCCACATCACAGCTGGGCCCGTCTCCAATCATGGCCACCTGACCTGGATATATAATCCCGGTACTCCTGAAGCTTTGATAGAGGTCACAGATAGGGATTCTAGCAGTGTCAAACTCTTGACCGATAAGACGAGCAATCCTTCTCTCCCTTCTTTCTTCTCCTACCCTTTTTCTATCAGCTGCTGTAGGCTTGTATCCCAGACCGTATCTGTCCTTGTTTTCTGGAAGGCATATAGGTTGGGTTCTTCCTTCCAATTATTGTCCTAACCCTTTTCCCAGCTTATATCCTTCTCTCAACATTGTCTTTGCAACCATCATAGGCACGTTTAGGAAGGATGTCTTTGTAATGCTTGTTGCATTGGCTACCTCTAAAGCCTGAAATGAGGTTTCGAGGGCTTCCTCGATCGCTTCAATGTATGGGGTGTTGGCAGGTTTGCTGACCAACAAGTCCTCTTCTCTAGAGACAATCAGAAACTTGTTGTCGATGATGAATTTCAACTTCTAGTGCAGAGTGGAAGGAACTATGTAACATCCCCATTTTAATTAAAACAACCAAGTTAAATAAAAAGTCAACAAGTCAACACCTCCTTTAACTTAATTAATTAAGATGTAACAGAATAATTAGCGTGGAAGCATGGTGGCATGGGCAGGATTATCGTGTTTCCCCCCATCCCACCATGCTGCACTCCGCGTGAGTATATATATATATATTCGGGTGATGGTGATGCTCTTCACGCAGAGGACCCAGCGAGCTTCCTTCTTCGTTCTTCTTTTCTCTTGTTTCTTCTCTTGCCTTCTCCGCTCTCCAGTCCATCCCCTGCTTCGAGAACCAAAGTGACGGTGCTACAGTGGAGTGGAACTCCCCACACTTGAGAGGACGATCGTCGAGTGAAGCAGCAGAGAGGAGAACCACCACCCAAACAGGAAGAAATCCCTCGGAGTTTCGTAATTGGTAGGGGGAGTATCTTCTATCTTAAATGCATGGCTTATGAACAGGTTTTGAGTGCGGATGCTTGCTATATCCGTGCTCTGATGGTGTATTGCGTTGCATGTGAGTGTGTATAGTTCGGTTGCATGACGAGTGAGAAATGAGTGATTGCATGTTAATACCTTTCTCACAGATGCATGTGTTGCAGGATCTCAGTTTGCATGTTGAGTTGTGTTGATATGAATGTCGGACTGGAGCTACCCAGGTTATAGAAATGCATATGTTGATACGTCTGCTATAATAAATTGTTTGCATGTAGGAAATGCCTTCTTTAAATGGATTTTGACACTGTCTTACATCGATTGCATGATAGGTTGTGATAACTTGAAATGCCTGACTGGACTTGTGATTTTTAGAATGATGCATACGTTGAATGAAGCTGTAAACTGTTTGCATGTCTGGATCGAACGAAATGTTGTGGATATCTGAATATGGAATGATAACTGATTGCATGACAGCTATATATATTGAGTCTGGATAATGTGTACTACTGGTTGCATGGTGTGTGTATGTGCTTGAATGCGAGATTGCATGCATGAAATAAATGTTGTGCGTTGAATCCGCGTGTGGCGCATGGGATGCGTTGTGCTGGGAGCACGTAGTGTGAGACACTACCTTCGGTCATCCAGCGTGGGACGCTGTAAAATCCTCGGGTGGGACTCGGGGTAGCCCTTGAGTGGGACTCGGGCTGTCTGTGAACACCGCCGTTGGCGCTGAGAGCGTTGGTGTCACCTGTGGACAAACGGTTGGGTACCTGTAAAACGGCCAAGCAGCTGGGAGCTGATCTGATAGCTGAGAGCTATGTATAAAAAAGGCTGTGATGCCTACGTTGCAACGTCGGACCGATACACACGATGCGGAACCAAGTGAAATTTCTGTGCTTATCATTGTTGACATTACTACTACTGTTAATGTTGTTGAAATTGGTTAAGCTTGCTGTGTGGGAAGTGAATGGGTGAAATGCGTAGGACTAAGTGGATGCTCTGTGCATATGTTATTGATTGAAAATCTATTATGCATTTGATATCGTGTATGAGTATGCTGAACGTGTATGCCAAGTAATCCATTCCGTGTGTACGTACCCTAGATGCTGAGTGAAAACTGTTTTCGTGACTATACGTGTATATGTATATGCATGCAAGTGTATCCGTGTCATTGAAAATGCTATGACTACAACCGAGTGACGATCGGTAAACAGAGAACGGTAAGAGTTACTTATATATGTCTTGATTGATGGATGTGGCCCTGATCTTAATTGTGTTGTACGTATGTGTATTGTTGTGTAATTGGCAGATAACCTGAGTCGGTATCTATCATTTAAAATTTTAGATGCTCACCCCTGCAGTGGCCATTTTTCAGTGAATGTCTCTAGAGATGAGGACCAGAAGCAGAGCCGGAACGCTGGGCGAAGTGCTGATGCATTTGGAAGGCTTAATTAATGCGTTGTTAGATTAAGTCCTGACTGGTTCATACCGGATGTTAATGTTTTGGGATAAATGAAACTTTATGGACAAGGAGAATCCGATTCTGTGTTTATAAATACTGACATGTACTCTTAATATATATATCTGGATGTATGGTTTCGTGTGTGACATGCTATGTGTTACCTTGTTTCATGTTTGTGCTTTAGTGGATACGCAGGGACGGTATGATTGAGCAGGCTATAGCCAAGTCAGAGCGGATTAAGAATTGTCTTAGGAAAACTTATGTCGGATACGTTGGGCGGAGTCGTACCCCGCCCGAAGTATGGGGATATTTCGCCCAAGCGAGAGGACTCGCGCTGAAGTGAGTAATTATCAGAGTGAGATACCGCCCATTATCCTTTCCTATCCGTTGTGATGTTAATGCAATTCCTGACCCCGGTGTTGACCCCTGTTTTGGGCGTTGTGGTTGAGTCCGCCCAGGCGTTGTCATAATTAGTTGAGTTGGGCGGAATAGGTTTAGACTCTTCCTTCTTCCACCACCTACTACCACATATGTACATTGTAACTTCCCGTTTTCTGAGCGAAGTGCGAGCGTGAGGATTTACCTAGTGAACCCTTATCCATATTCGATTGAGGCATTACCTTGTGTTTGTGTTGAAGAGGCGTTGTGCTGACCTCGTTTAGGCGGTGTGAGTCAAAGGTTGAGCGGGTCATCTTCGCCATGGAGTTCGCCCAGGATAAACATACCCCGCCTAGCCAAGTAGGATGATTCGAACTCCGCCCTTCCATCGAGTGCTACGCGTGTGAGTGTATTAACATCTTCCCCTTATCTATTTCCTCCCGTTGAGTGACCAGTGTTACTCGAAGGGAAGCCTCCTTGTGAAATATCCTCTATCCGCTGCTGCATTACCATACTCTGCCTGGACGGTGTCAGACCCCGTCTAAGCGAACAAACGGTGTTGTGTAATCCGCCCAGGAGTTGGTGCGTTACGACAACCCATTGAGCCGATCCCAGTTTAGCTTCCCTGTAGGTTGCTATATGCGTGTGAATGCTCTTCATTCTTCCCTTGCCTGCTCCCTTCTATATCAAATGTTACGTGACCGTTTTGTGAAAAATTTTCTCATGTTTTTGGAATTGTTAGTTGCAAATAATAAGGTGTTACATTTTGGTATCAGAGCGGACCGAAAGGTCCAAGGCCAAGGTAAGCCTACCAAGTGTAAGTGGTTGTGTGTATGATCATGATTGTTGTGGTGTGAATTTAACTTGACTGGTACTCTGTTACTGACTCATGGGTGGGAGGAGTTGTTCCTCCTGACCCGACTAATTGTGTGACATACGAGAACACATAATGGGCTAAGTTACTGAATGTTAGACTAAATTCCGATTGGAATTAAGTAACTAGGAATACTTATCCTTGAATGTTGATTTCAGGATAAGGGATGGCACATCGCCAAAGCATGGAGACTATAGCTACGGCATTCCAGCGCTTTGCAGATGTGTTTGAAAGGCAGGGCCAGCCTCAAGCTGAGGAGGGCCAAGTAATGGACCGCTTCTTAAAGAGGAAGCCGAGTGAATTCTTAGGAGGACGGAACCCTGAGGCGGCGTTTAAGTGGACTCAGGAATTAGAAAGGATTTTTGGGGGTCTTCGCTGTGCCGAAGCCCAGAAGGTGGAATGTGCAGTGTACATGCTGCGAGACGAAGCGGAGAACTGGTGGAAAATAGCCAGAAGCCGATTCCCTGAAGATGATAATCAACTGACGTGGAACGATTTCAAGGCCTGCTTCTTAGACAAATACTTTCCCGACACAGTGAGGAGTCGGAAAGAGCTGGAGTTTATGGAGTTAAGACAGGGCTCCATGACTGTGGAAGAATACGCGGCCAGATTCGAGGAATTGTGCCTGTTCTATCCGCCCTTCCAGCAGCCAGGAACGAAGAACTCTAAGTGCCTTAAGTTTGAGAACGGATTGAGATCGGATATTAAGAGGGCCTGCAGATACCACGAGATACGGAGTTTCCCTGCACTAGTGAACAAATGTAGAATATTTGAGGAGGATGACAAGGCCCATTCGAGCCAGAGCAGCAGGAACCACTATTCCCTGAGGCCCCAACGACCTCATTTCAAAAAGCCAAGCAATGCCAATAGGAACAAGCCTTTTTCCAGATATGAAGGACGGAATCAACCTGGAAGACGACCAATGGTAGGAGACAGAAGGTGTTTCAAGTGTGGAGGAAATCACTTTGCCAGAGACTGCAAGGATGATGGTGATGTAGTGTGCTTTCACTGCAACAAGAGGGGACACATCCGCCCCGACTGCCCCCAACTACGCCAAGCAGACGTTAATGTGCGTCAAGGAAGATTTCAAGAAAGGAACCGAGTGAATGATGACCAACGTCCTGGTGGCAGAGGCAACGGAGCCAGAGGAGATGGGATGCGAGGGAGGAACACCGGCCCAACAGTGACAGGAAGGATCTACACCATCAATGCAGAGGATGTTGCACCAGCAAACGATCTAGTACAATGTAAGTGCTCACTTGGAATGAATACACTTAATGTTGTTTTCGATTCGGGAGCTACCCATTCTTTTATAGCTGATGAGTGCGTAAAACGGTTGAAGTTACCAACTGTGTCTATGGATCGGACTTTGGAAGTGGCCAGCCCTACTGGCGCTAGTGTGTTCACATCGTCAATATGTAAAAATGTAGCATTTGAGTTGTATGGTCGGAGTTTCACCTTCGATCTGATTTGCATGCCTTTAAAGGGTCTTGATATCGTGCTTGGGATAGATTGGCTTTCAGCCAATAAGGTATTAGTAGATTGTAGAAACCGAGAGATAGTTTTCCCAAAACAGCCCACTGAGGACGGCACGGCACTAGGTATAACCCGACTATTTATGATGCTTTGTCTAACCAAAGATGAGAGTGAGACCCTAGTGAATGAAATTCCGGTTGTCTGCGAATTCCCAGAAGTGTTCCCAGAAGACGTTCCGAGTGTGCCTCCCAATAGAGAAGTTGAATTCTCTATAGACTTGATCCCTGGAGCCGAACCGGTCTCCAGTGCACCCTACAGAATGTCCTCAACTGAATTGGCAGAGTTGAAGAAACAAGTGGATGAGTTACTCGAGAAGCAGTTCATTAGACCAAGCGTGTCACCATGGGGCGCACCTGTGCTACTTGTTAAGAAGAAGGATGGCAGCATGAGACTTTGTATAGATTATCGACAGCTTAACAAGCTCATAATCAAGAATCGATACCCACTGCCTAGAATTGATGATTTAATTGACCAGCTGCGTGAAGCTTCAGTCTTCTCGAAAATCGATCTACGATCGGGGTATCACCAAATCCGAGTGAAAGACTCGGACATTCCTAAGACTGCCTTTAGGACTCGATATGGTCACTACGAGTATGTAGTGATGCCGTTCGGTGTGACAAACGCCCCTGCTGTTTTCATGAATTACATGAACAGCATATTCCACTCCTTCTTAGATCGGTTTGTTGTTGTCTTCATCGATGATATTCTAGTTTATTCTAAGACCTCTGAGGAGCATGAAGGACATCTCAGAACGGTACTCCAAGTGTTGAAGGAGAAACAATTGTTTGTAAAACTCTCGAAGTGCGAATTCTGGATGGATGAGATCCACTTCCTCGGGCATGTGATCTCCGAGCGAGGCGTCTCGGTGGATCCTGCGAAGGTAGCTACTGTAATAGCATGGGAGAGGCCCAGATCGGTCTCGGAAATAAGAAGTTTTATGGGCTTGGCAGGTTATTATAGGAGGTTCATAGAAGGTTTTTCTAAATTGGCATTACCCCTGACTAGATTGACTCGGAAGAACGTTCCTCTTGTGTGGAGTCCGGAGTGTGAGAACAGCTTCCAAGAGCTGAAGAATAAGTTGACAACTGCTCCGGTGTTGGCATTACCTGAGTTACGAGAAAGCTTCGTGGTTTATTGTGACGCGTCCGGACTCAGATTAGGGTGTGTACTCATGCAGAAAGATCGAGTGATAGCATATTCCTCTCGACAATTGAGACCCCACGAGCAGCATTATCCGACCCATGACTTGGAGCTGGCAGCAGTAGTTTTTGCATTAAAAATCTGGAGGCATTACTTGTACGGGTCCAAATTTGAGGTGTACAGCGATCATAAGAGCCTCAAATACCTATTCGACCAAAAGGAGCTAAACATGAGGCAGAGGAGATGGATTGAGTTTTTAAAGGACTACGATTTCGAATTAAAATACCACCCAGGCAAGGCAAATGTCGTGGCTGACGCACTGAGTCGGAAATCCCTCCACATGGCAGCCATGATGGCAAAAGAAGTAGAGTTGTTGGAGCGGTTCCGAGACATGAACTTGCATGTTGACACCCCTTCCCCTCAGAAAATGACAATCGGTACGTTGAGGATTGCCAACGAATTCTTAAAATCCGTGTACGAACAGCAACAGGCAGACTCTTACCTAGCTGAAATGAAGGAAATTCAAGCCAAAGGAAAGGACTTATCATTGGCAGAGGGACCAGATGGGATCTTCCGGGTGAGAGACAGAATATACATACCAAGTGGAGGAAGATTGAGAAGAATGGTGCTTGATGAAGCCCACAAAAGCCTACTCAGCATTCACCCAGGAACCACGAAAATGTACCACGACTTGAGGAGACAGTTCTGGTGGCCTGGACTAAAGAAGGATGTGGCGGAGTACGTGGCCCGGTGTATCACTTGTCAAAAATCGAAGGTAGAGCACCAAAAACCGTACGGTGCAATGCAGCCTCTAGAGATCCCCGTGTGGAAATGGGACTCAATTGCGATGGATTTTGTCATGGGATTACCCAAAAACCGAGCGGGCCATGATGCCATTTGGGTCATTGTTGACCGATTGACGAAGAGTGCACACTTCTTACCTGTGAATATGAAGTACCCATTGCATAAGTTGGCTCGGATCTACATTCAAGAAGTTATCCGACTGCATGGCATACCTACTTCCATCGTATCAGATAGGGACCCTAGGTTTACGTCCAGGTTTTGGACCACCATGCATCAAGAATTGGGGACGAAGCTTTGGCTTAGTTCTGCCTACCACCCCCAATCGGATGGATAATCCGAGCGAACAATTCAGAATCTAGAAGATTTATTGAGAGCGTGTGTGTTAGAGCACGGTGGGGACTGGGAGCAGTACCTTCCCTTGATCGAGTTTACGTACAACAACAGCCATCATCACAACATTGGCATGGCACCTTACGAGGCATTATATGGACGCAGATGCCGAACCCCACTCTGTTGGTCAGAAACAGGTGAAAGTCTACTATTGGGACCAGACATCGTGAAGCAAACCACAGAGCAGATCCGAGTGATAGGGGAGAAGATGAAAGCATCACAAGACAGGAAAAAGAGCTACCATGACAAGCGCATCAAGCCATTGGAATTTTCAGTCGGAGATTGAGTGTTTCTGAGAACCTCTCCGAGTAAAGGAGTTGGACGAGCCTTAAAAAGTGGGAAGTTAAGTCCTCGATACATTGGACCTTATGAGGTGTTAGAACGGATCGGCCCCGTAGCATACCGCCTCGCATTACCAACCCACTTGTCCCGATTGCACAACGTATTTCATGTGTCTCAACTAAGAAAGTATTTACATGACCCCAGCCACACGATGCCTGACGATGAAGTAGAGATCAAAGAAGACCTGACCACTGTGACTACACCGATTAGAATTATGGACCGATCGGTAAAACGCTTAAGAAACAAGAACGTAAGGCTAGTTAAGGTGGAGTGGCAGCAAGGCAAGACCACCTCCTGCACGTGGGAACGCGAAGATGCCATAAAACCGCAGTACCCCGAGTTGTTCATTTAGGTGAGTTACCAACTAAAGCTTCACATGAATTACCAACTGAATTTCGGGGACGAAATTCTTTTTAAGTGGGGGAGAACTGTAACATCCCCATTTTAATTAAAACAACCAAGTTAAATAAAAAGTCAACAAGTCAACACCTCCTTTAACTTAATTAATTAAGATGTAACAGAATAATTAGCGTGGAAGCATGGTGGCATGGGCAGGATTATCGCGTTTCCCCCCATCCCACCATGTTGCACTCCGCGTGAGTATATATATATATATTCAGGTGATGGTGATGCTCTTCACGCAGAGGACCCAGCGAGCTTCCTTCTTCGTTCTTCTTTTCTCTTGTTTCTTCTCTTGCCTTCTCCGCTCTCCAGTCTATCCCCTGCTTCGAGAACCAAAGTGACGGTGCTACAGTGGAGTGGAACTCCCCACACTTGAGAGGACGATCGTCGAGTGAAGCAGCAGAGAGGAGAACCACCACCCAAACAGGAAGAAATCCCTCGGAGTTTCATAATTGGTAGGGGGAGTATCTTCTATCTTAAATGCATGGCTTATAAACAGGTTTCGAGTGCGGATGCTTGCTATATCCGTGCTCTGATGGTGTATTGCGTTGCATGTGAGTGTGTATAGTTCGGTTGCATGACGAGTGAGAAATGAGTGATTGCATGTTAATACCTTTCTCACAGATGCATGTGTTGCAGGATCTCAGTTTGCATGTTGAGTTGTGTTGATATGAATGTCGGACTGGAGCTACCCAGGTTATAGAAATGCATATGTTGATACGTCTGCTATAATAAATTGTTTGCATGTAGGAAATGCCTTCTTTAAATGGATTTTGACACTGTCTTACATCGATTGCATGATAGGTTGTGATAACTTGAAATGCCTGACTGGACTTGTGATTTTTAGAATGATGCATGCGTTGAATGAAGCTGTAAACTATTTGCATGTCTGGATCGAACGAAATGTTGTGGATATCTGAATATGGAATGATAACTGATTGCATGATAACTATATATATTGAGTCCGGATAATGTGTACTACTGGTTGCATGGTGTGTGTATGTGCTTGAATGCGAGATTGCATGCATGAAATAAATGTTGTGCGTTGAATCCGCGTGTGGCGCATGGGATGCGTTGTGCTGGGAGCACGTAGTGTGAGACACTACCTTCGGTCATCCAGCGTGGGACGCTGTAAAATCCTCGGGTGGGACTCGGGGTAGCCCTTGAGTGGGACTCGGGCTGTCTGTGAACACCGCCGTTGGCGCTGAGAGCGTTGGTGTCACCTGTGGACAAACGGTTGGGTACCTGTAAAACGGCCAAGCAGCTGGGAGCTGATCTGATAGCTGAGAGCTATGTATAAAAAAGGCTGTGATGCCTACGTTGCAACGTCGGACCGATACACACGATGCGGAACCAAGTGAAATTTCTGTGCTTATCATTGTTGACATTACTACTACTGTTAATGTTGTTGAAATTGGTTAAGCTTGCTGTGTGGGAAGTGAATGGGTGAAATACGTAGGACTAAGTGGATGCTCTGTGCATATGTTATTGATTGAAAATCTATTATGCATTTGATATCGTGTATGAGTATGCTGAACGTGTATGCCAAGTAATCCATTCCGTGTGTACGTACCCTAGATGCTGAGTGAAAACTGTTTTCGTGACTATACGTGTATATGTATATGCATGCAAGTGTATCCGTGTCATTGAAAATGCTATGACTACAACCGAGTGACGATCGGTAAACAGAGAACGGTAAGAGTTACTTATATATGTCTTGATTGATGGATGTGGCCCTGATCTTAATTGTGTTGTACGTATGTGTATTGTTGTGTAATTGGCAGATAACCTGAGTCGGTATCTATCATTTAAAATTTTAGATGCTCACCCCTGCAGTGGCCATTTTTCAGTGAATGTCTCTAGAGATGAGGACCAGAAGCAGAGCCGGAACGCTGGGCGAAGTGCTGATGCATTTGGAAGGCTTAATTAATGCGTTGTTAGATTAAGTCCTGACTGGTTCATACCGGATGTTAATGTTTTGGGATAAATGAAACTTTATGGACAAGGAGAATCCGATTCTGTGTTTATAAATACTGATATGTACTCTTAATATATATATCTGGATGTATGGTTTCGTGTGTGACATGCTATGTGTTACCTTGTTTCATGTTTGTGCTTTAGTGGATACGCAGGGACGGTATGATTGAGCAGGCTATAGCCAAGTCAGAGCGGATTAAGAATTGTCTTAGGAAAACTTATGTCGGATACGTTGGGCGGAGTCGTACCCCGCCCGAAGTATGGGGATATTTCGCCCAAGCGAGAGGACTCGCGCTGAAGTGAGTAATTATCAGAGTGAGATACCGCCCATTATCCTTTCCTATCCGTTGTGATGTTAATGCAATTCCTGACCCCGGTGTTGACCCCTGTTTTGGGCGTTGTGGTTGAGTCCGCCCAGGCGTTGTCATAATTAGTTGAGTTGGGCGGAATAGGTTTAGACTCTTCCTTCTTCCACCACCTACTACCACATATGTACATTGTAACTTCCCGTTTTCTGAGCGAAGTGCGAGCGTGAGGATTTACCTAGTGAACCCTTATCCATATTCGATTGAGGCATTACCTTGTGTTTGTGTTGAAGAGGCGTTGTGCTGACCTCGTTTAGGCGGTGTGAGTCAAAGGTTGAGCGGGTCATCTTCGCCATGGAGTCCGCCCCGGATAAACATACCCCGCCTAGCCAAGTAGGATGATTCGAACTCCGCCCTTCCATCGAGTGCTACGCGTGTGAGTGTATTAACATCTTCCCCTTATCTATTTCCTCCCGTTGAGTGACCAGTGTTACTCGAAGGGAAGCCTCCTTGTGAAATATCCTCTATCCGCTGCTGCATTACCATACTCCGCCTGGACGGTGTCAGACCCCGTCTAAGCGAACAAACGGTGTTGTGTAATCCGCCCAGGAGTTGGTGCGTTACGACAACCCATTGAGCTGATCCCAGTTTAGCTTCCCTGTAGGTTGCTATATGCGTGTGAATGCTCTTCATTCTTCCCTTGCCTGCTCCCTTCTATATCAAATGTTACGTGACCATTTTGTGAAAAATTTTCTCATGTTTTTAGAATTGTTAGTTGCAAATAATAAGGTGTTACAAACTACCCCAGCCGAATGGATCCACAACCGTCCCAGCAAACAACTGTAAGCGGGCGTAATATCCATGACTTGAAAAAGGATTTGAAAGGTGCATGGCCCAACCTGTATAGGCAGTTCAATTTCTCCCATAACTTCTCGGCGAGTTCCGTCAAAAGCCCGGACTACCATGGAACTGGGTCTCATATGGGTCCTATCAAAAGGTAACTTTGCCAACGTAGATTTTGGCATTACATTCAGGGATGACCCATTGTCAACAAGCACCTTCGCCATGATATGATCTTGGCATTTTACGGAGATATGAAGGGCTTTATTGTGCCCTCTTCCTTCCACCGGTGTCTCGTCGTCTGTAAAAGTTAGATAGTTGTTGGCCACAATGTGTCCTACTATGCCTTCAAACTTATCTACCGGCAAATCATGTTTCACATGTGCCTCATTCAAAACCTTCATCAGTGTGTTCCGATGTGGTTCGGAACTCATTAGCAAGGACAACAGAGAAATTTTTGCCGGGGTGTGGTTCAGTTGGTCCAACACCTAGTAGTCACTATGACGAATAAATCTTAGAAACTCTTGGGCTTCCTCTTCAGTTACGGCCTTCTTTGCCTCATCAGAGGATTCTCCCTTCCCAGGTCTAACATCCCCTGCAGCTTTGTCAAGTTTTGGTTCTGGGGGAGCATATACTCTTCCACTTCGGGTGACACCCCCAATTCCAGCAATATTCGTGACAAGGGATGATGGTGTAGGCTCAACTACCTCAGAACTAGTAACAACCACATCAGTGCCATACTTCCACGGTACAGCTCGTGAATCCTTGTAAGGGAACGGGGTTGGTGCGTTCACCATGATGACAGTTTTAGCAGGAGTCGAAGCTACAAGAGCGTTTTTGTTGTAAAATATGACTAGAGGCTTTGGGGCTCGAACTCGGCTTTGCTCTTGTATCATATTTATTCTACCTTCACGATGCCGACAAACTTCTATGACATGATTGTCCATAAGTCCCTAACGGGTTTTTTGGAAGTCCCTTCGCTTTGCAGACTGGAGGTCATTGCACTCTTCATCCCATGATCCTTTTATCAATCCCATCTTAAGCATATGGGAGTGAATCATTTCCAATGGCATTTGGATGTCCTCAACCTTGGAAATACATTCCTCATCTCTTTCCACAACGTTAACACCTGGCCTTCCATGGTTAGGCAGAGGATTGGTGGTTACATTCGGGCTTCCCTCTTTGAAGCTTATCTAATCAGCTCTGATTAAATCCCTTACCTTAAATTTTAATGCCAGGCAGTTCTCGGTGGAATGTCCTGGTGCACCGGCGTGGTAATCACACCGCGTATTTGGGTCATACCCTCTGGGATAAGGTGGTTGAAGCAGTTTTAGAGGGCAAGGTACCACCAGTGTGTTTTCAATAAGATGGGGGAGAAGCTCGGTGTAGGTCATGGGAATTGGATCAAATTGCACTTGAGTGTGGTCATTGTTCTGCACTTGAGTGCGGTCATTATTTTGTCTCCTCAGGTTTGGATTCGGTGGGTTCATTTGTGGTGGTTGATATGGTGCTTACGGTGGTGCAGGTGGTTGCATGACAGGTGGTCGGAAATGTGGTGGGTTTGAATTTGGAATTGCAGCCACATATGGGTGTGGCGCATTATGGTAAGTTGACGGAAAGGTGATGGGGGTAGGTGGTCTAAGCTGGTTCCCTCTTTGATTGTGAGAGACCATGTTAGTCTCTCCCTCTCTTCTTTTACCTTCTCCAAGTGAAGGTTTTCTTGCTGCTCCAACCCCAGGTGGGCCACGAGTAATCTTCCTAGTCCTCAGGCCATTCTCTATTCTTTCTCCGATAGTAACGATGTCGGAGAAATAGGAGGAAATGCTTCCAATCATCTTATCGTAGAAGGGTGACTGGAGTGTATCAATAAATGTAGAAATTACCTCCTTCTCTGATAGAGGTGGGTCAACCTGCGCTGCTACTTCTCGCCATCGTTGGGCATATTCTTTAAACGTCTCGTTATCTTTCTTGGTCATGTTTTGCAACTGTACTCTATCTGGCGCCATATCCAGATTATACTTCTACTGTTGCATGAAAGCATCTGCCAGATCTTCCCAACAACATATACGAGATCGTTCAAGGTGATTGTACCAGGTCAGAGGTGCTCCCGCCAAACTATCCTGGAAACAATGAATGAGCAGAGGGTCATTGGAAGCATGAGAAGCCATCTTCCGACAGTACATGGTAAGATGGTTCTTCGAACAAGTTAGCCCCCGATATTTGTCAAATTCTGGCATTTTGAATTTGGGGGGAATGACAACATCAGGAATCAGACAGAGTTGTGCGGCACTACCCATTCCAAACCTGTTCGTTCTTTCTATTTCTCTGAATCGCCTTTCCAGGAATTCTAACCTTCCCTCCTGGGTAGCAGCAGCAGCGCTTGGACCTGCAGCGACATGATGACTAGTACCCCTAACTGGTTGGTCGACATGTACCGGGTTTGCGTTAGGCATTGAGATGTGGGGTCTGGCTGTTGCTTGAGCAGCTTGTGGTTGCGTGGCTTGTGTATGGATTGGAATCGTTTGAGGATCCCGGACGGGCGGAGCGTTTGGTTGAGCCGTATGAAGGATTGTTTCCTAATAATTAGGCTCTTCTTGGAGTGGTGGGAAATAGCCAGGTGGCAATCCATATGGGGGAAAGGGTATGGCATTACCTTCCTCATCTATGTAGATAGGTTGCTGGGTGTCTGCAGGGTTTGATTTCCTAACGTGAATGGTTAGGGGAGGCGCAGCAGGATTTGAGCTTGGCCCTCTAACAGGACCCTGAGTGGATGGTTGTTGTCTAGCGTCTTCAACGCCTGCTGAAGAATCCCCTTCTGTGACCCTCCTTTCAAGAAGCTTGGCCATTTCAGCCATCTGCTCTTTTAGCTGATTGACTTCGGCTCTCAAGTTCTCATTTTCTTGTTCCATTTCAGCCATGAGTCTTGTATTAAGCCTAGTCGCGTAAGGATGTCTACCCGTTATGTCTGAGAAGTCAACAAGAAATTGTTAAAAAGAAAGCACTAAATAAAAGCAGTAAAAGAAAAACAAATGGTATGTGAAGCGATCGCGGAACTCGGCCAGTATCCTCTGACCTTTTCAGAGTGATAAGTGGAAATTAACATGAGATAGTTATGGAAATAAGAGAATCCCTCTTTCTAAATTCTAATAATACATTACTGCTGCTAGTCTATTCTTTATGCAGAAAAAGTATATCAGCCATTCCTAGCTCGGGCAATCATGGCCCTCATTTTACAAATCCTTTCTCTACAGTAATCAAGGAAGGTTACAATTTCTTTTGGGGTGTTAAAAGGATTAACCATTCCCTCAGCTTGCTTGAGTAGGAGTGGGAGGTCTTCCAGAGCTCCATTAGCCAAATATGCCAAGTGGGCGAAGCGATTCATCCATGAATGAATATCTTCATTTTGCTGTGTTAGTTCATCTTTCAGAACACGAATAGCTTCACCACATTCTCGTTCAGCATCCATCGTGCGCCATCGCTCACCATTTATCTCGTGTTGGCAAGCTTCTACCACCTCATCAAGCTGATACTCCAATCGACTCACTTGCAATTGCAGGAGCTCTTTTTGCACCAAGGCATTTTGCTCGCGCTCTTTAGCTTTTGCCAACATGTCCCTTAAGAGCTGCTTATCAGTCAACATGGTATCCCTTTGCTTGTTCTTTGCTTTCAGTTGAGTATTAGCCGTTCGAAGGCATTGACTTTGTTTCCTCAAGTAATCCCTTTCGATTTTTCTCTTTTTTCCAATCTCCTTGATGGTTTGCTTGCTTTCTAAATTCTCCCTTTTCTGAAGGGCACATTCTTGTTGAGATATCAGCAAGTCTTTTTCTAACTCCTTGTTTTTGGCGGTTAACTCTTTTATCTTGGCTCTCATTGCCTCCTCTTCAAGGGTAGGAGGGGTAACATGTGTGCTTGTTGGGGGATAGGAGGGATTCCTGAATGGCAGCTTTACAATGGAAACTCTATTTAGGACCCATTGGTAATACTCTTCCTTCACGGCGTGACTTCGAGTTCCCAGTTCTTTCCCTTATCTGTGGACTTTCTTCCATGCATTTGCTACATCCCAAATGACAGAGGTACAATCTCCTTCTAAGTAGTAAACGATGAAAGAAGTAAGAGATTCTTCATCGGGTGACCGAAGTAAGGGATAGGCTAGCTGACGTTTAGCTACGACAGGATTGTAATTAATGCATCCCTGAGTACCCATGAGAGGAACGTTCGGGTAGTTTCCATAATGGTGAATTATGGTGTCAACCTTCAGCCATTGCGGATACCACCTTACTTTATCAGCCGTGAGCCCTACCAGGTGATTGGCCCATTCACGCCCATTCTTTACTACTAACTGACATAACTTCAGATCTGAGACAGGACATTCAACTTTGCTGACTTGGTGGAAGACATGCGACGTAAGCCACACATATAGAGCAGGTAAACAGCAAATGATTCTCTTTCCACCTTGTGTATAGCAGAAGTCCATGGTGCAATACATATTTGCCAAGATAGCAGTGACAGGATTTTCAGACTTGAACTTACAGGCAAGGAAAACGCCAATAGCATCATAGTCCACGTAATTATCAATATTAGGGAACAAGATAACACCATAAATGGTGAGAGCCAAGGTATCCATGAAGATTTCCCAATCTCCTTTCTCAGCCAACAGGTGCATGTGCTTCTCAAAATATTCCCGATTAAACCCCAGGATCTGATTTCTATTCAGTTGTGCACTTCTTAACACTTCTGGGTGAATTTTTAGGACATTGGCGATGGTAGCAATATTCGCTTGACGTCCAAGGTGACGATAAGGCATTTGTCCTTCTAATGGCATTCCCAGAATTTGTTCAAACTCCTCAACAGACGGAGCTAATTGAAAGTCTCGGAAGGTGAAACAACGGAGAGATGGGTCATAAAACTGAATCAAAGCAGTAATTGCCTCGACTTGTACCTCCACTTCTAGCAACTTTAGGATCCTCCCATATTTCCTTGAGAAAACCATTTTCTGATTCATGTCCAATTTCTTCCCTAAGGCTTGCAAACTGGTTGTATCGACTTTCCTAGCCTTAACATGCAGTAATTTTTTCAATTCGGGTATATTTTTACCACAACTATCTGATCTCATGTTAATTTTCATATTTCACTCAGAGGTACTGGCTAAGCTCTTGATAGCTTCCTGTAAGAATACAAAGAAAAGAAAAATCAATCATTGGGAACTGACATGTTTTGCAAATTGATACTCCCCTAGAATCTTTCTTGAAAACAATTTTGTATTTAGGGAAGTTGCGATTTGACAAAAAATATGCAATAAATCAAGGATCATATGATTTATGGATTTTCTGATCATTGTTAATAAAAAATGATTTTCTATTTTTTATATATATTTTTTTGTAGCTTTTTTTTTTGTTTTTTTTTGCTTTTTTTTTTGGTGATTCAGAAAAATTCATAACTCAAGACCCTAAGACTTAAGCAAATATAAAAGGGAAGAACCACTTGCCCATTAAAGGATCACTGGTTAAAAGTAGGTCTTTTTTGAAAAAGTAATCCACTAAACAAGCAAGTGGTCCTTTAATTTGGATCAGAAGAGAAAATGAGAATGAGAAAAGGTATAAGTAAAGTTTGCCCCTTTGTGCCTTAAGTTAGGTTTTTCTGGAGGTCTCTTAACGGTTCTAAGGTTAGTCTATCAGTGACATCTCGCATTAGGCGGCTTATTCTAAATTTTCTAAAGGTCACTAGAGCCAAGATCCTACTCATGATGTTGACCACAAATAGTAGGAAGTCTACTAGGTGTGGGCACCATGAATAAGTCAAACTCTAGCTGAGATTCTCACGGTAACCAGACAGGAAGTACATCCCAAATGGCTCCGCTACCAACCTCCCTTAATCTTAAGTTTCATTTGGGCCCGGGTATAGGGTCCCACTTAAAAATATGTGCAAATTGTGAGTGTAGTGTGTGAAGGAGGCATTCAATACCTGTACCTTACTCATCCTGCACATAGAACAAACATAAAACAGCAAATAAAGTTGTCTACCCTAGGGTTCAATAATCACACAAATATTTATAGAACGTAAATGATAAAATACAAGTAAAACAAAAAAAAAGAAAAATAAAACAAAGGAAGAAATCAAATAATTAATATGCTAATTAAAACATGCGCTATCAAATTGACTGGCTTGACTCTTTAAGTCCCCAGCGGAGTCGCCATCTGTCACGACCGGGATCGCGGCGGCACAGCCGACCCTCAAAAAATAATTTTCAGTTTGGTTCGGAAAAAAAAACAGGGAGTCGCCACCAATATTTTTTTAGGATAAAATACCGGGAAAACCTTTTATTAAAGCATTGGTAAAAAAAAAAATGAGATTCCAGATTCGGGAGTCTGATTACAAGTGAGGAAGGTATTAGCACCTCACAACTGTCCGTTATAAAAAACGGTTACCTCAATATGATAGCGCACGTATTATAATTAACTCAAAAATTATTTTAACTTCTTCATAAAAACATACAAAATGATAAAATATACAAAAAAAAACAATAAAAAAACATGAAATTTTTACATGAGATTAACAGGACGTCTCGTCCAAATTAAACTCGCTCCATCTTTTTTAAGAAAAAATAAATAAATGAGATTAACAGGACGTCTCGTCCAAATTAAACTCGCTCCACCATTTTTTTAAAAAAATATAATAAAAATTGCAATAATAATAATGACAATAATAATAATAATTACAACTTTTATGCCAGTCTCAAATAGAAGGTGTGAAACACTCATGTCTATTAATATTTATCGATTAACGAAAATTAATTAGTGATTAAAAAGGAAACATAGTCACCAAACAGCAATTAATTTAACAGAAAATAAACAAATGCAAATATTAAAAATGAGGAGCAGAATGGGACCGGTGCAGTGAAAGAGCTGGTTGGTGTAACGAGAGAGACTGGATGGTGTTGGATAAGCAGGCTGAACGGTGCGTTTAAAAGGGACGGTGTTGGGTGAGGATTTAAGGGGGACGGTGTTGAATGAGAGGAAATAGGACGGTGTTGGGATGAGGAGTGAGGACGGTTTGAATAAGAGGAAATGGGACGGTGTTGGGGTGAGGACAGTTTAGAGTGAGGGAGTTAAGGACGGATTAGAGTGAGAGTGAGCTGGGTGAGGTCGGTTTGGTGAGGGTGAAGACGGATTGGAGTGAGAGAGAGGACGGATGGGTGAAAGGGAGCTGGGTGAGGTCGGTTTCAGTGAGGATAAGGACGGTTTGGAGTGAATTGAGGACGGATTGGAGAGGGACGGTGTTGTAGGGGCTGTGAGGTGTGTGTGTGGTTCGGTTTTAGAGGAAAAGAGGAAAGGGAGAGTACGGTGAGAGAGAGGGTGAGCGTGGAGTGAGAAGGAATGGGACAGTGTTTAGGTGAAGGGGCTGTGTGGGAGAGGAGAGGGACGAGTAAGGGGGACAGTAGTGAGGAGTGAGTGAGGACGGTTGAAAGGTGGGGGCTGTATGGTGAAGAGAAAGGATAGTATGGAGTTGGGGGTGTTGAGAGGACGGAGTGGTGAGAGGGAGAATGAGGACGGTGTGGAGAAGGGCTGTATGGTTGGTGTGGGTATAAAGGAGAAGGACGGTTGGGAGTATTTGAAGGAAGTTGGGACGGTTGAGAGAGGAAAAGGGACAGTGTTGAGGGAGGGGCTGTATAGTGAGGACGGTGTGGAGGAGAGGAAGAGGGACAGTGTTTGTACGGTGAGGTGGAGAGGGAATGACCGTGTTTTTTGGGGAGAAGTGAAAGCTTCTGAGTTCTCTTCTCTTTTATGCTTCTCTGTGCTTTTTTTTTTCAAGTGAAAGCTTCCAGGATCCCTCCCTCCTGCTTCGTTTGTAGTATTTATAGAACACTTGAGGAGCATGTTGATTGCCTGAATAGACCCGAGACAGCCTGGCTACCAATTGGTGAGGATTTTTTATTATTTCCTCATTGTCTTGTTACCAGCCGCCCCTTGAAATTAGCAAATCAACTTGGACAGTGTGGTGGAAACAGCCTGGACCTTTGACAATCAAGGAGAATGGAGGCTGGTGGAAATTCTTTATCATTTTCTTTCTGTCTTGTTGTGAGCCGCCCCTCCCTTAATTCAAGGATCCACTTGGATAGTGGAAATCCATGTCACCATGCGTAATTGATGGAATCTGACTTGGATTTCACTTTCTCTGCTGAATCCGAGTGGAAAAGGTCCCTTTTGTGCAAAAGACCGAGTGGAAAAGGTGATTTTGTACACTAGACCGAGTGAAAGTTTTGGTCGGTGTGAGGCTGCTGTGAAACATTCAATCGGAACCAAGTGACAAGTGACTCGGAACTGACTGAAATGGTTGAATAATGACTCGGAATTGGGTGGAAATGACTCGGAATTGGCTAAAAATAGCTCAGAAATTGAGTCAAAGGACTCACTTGGTGCTGACCGAAAGAGTAACTCACTCAGTGCTGACTGGAGAAGCTTCACTCGGTTCTAACTGGAGATTTTCCACTCGGTTCTGACTGGAGATTCCTCACTCAGTTCTGACTGAAGAAGTATTACTTGGTGCTGTCTCTGGAAATGGACTACTCAGAGAAACCTTGCTCGGACCTGCTTGAATCGGAGTTGCTTCAATTGGAGGAGTTTTGCTCGGCAGTGCTTCTGCTTGAAGCATTCATTCAGCCCCTTTGCTTGATTCAGTCGGTATCTCAGGATATTTTACTCGGCATCTCAGCCCCATTCTTTGATTTAACATTCAATCATGAGGTAAATTTCACTTGGACATCACTTGGATTGAATCACTAGGAGAAATTTTTATTCGGACACATGGCTCGGGAGTAATTTAATCACTTTCATTCATCAAGCTTGTGCATCAACTCACTCGGATGCATTTGCTCAGGAGTCTCCAATCGGATATGTTCACTCGGGATTGTTCATTCAGGAGTCGGAACCTTTCTTGCTTGATCATTCAATGGCTTCTGCTCGGAACCAACTCACTCGAGAGTCGGCCTTGTTTTCACTCGGTTTCAATCATCAATCATCAATCAATCACAATTCGTTTTTATTCACTCGGTTACCGACAGGTTAGAACCACTCTTTCTTCGACTTCACATTGATAGTCATGAAGTAAGCTTCACTCGGAAGCTCATCACTCGGATTTTCTTCAAAAGTGACAGAACTTCGCTGCTTGAAGGACTTACTCGGAACTAACCTTGGGAGTCAGTCTCATCTTCCAATCAGAATGGAACTTGGACATTTGCACTCGGAATTGGTCTTATTCCTCACTCAGAATTTAGAACTTGGATAACCACTCGGAAACCGCCTTCTTATCACTCAGAACTTGGAAACTTTGACATATCCATTAGGAAACCGCCTTCTTATCAGTCAAAAATTGGAATTTGGCAATCTTACTCGGAATTGGCCTTCTTTCCACTCAGAACTTGGGATTTTTGACATATCCACTCGGAAACCGCCTTCTTATCAGTCAGAAATTGGAATTTGGCAATCTGACTCGGAATTGGCCTTCTTTCCACTCAGAACTTGAAATTCCACTCGGAATTGGCCTTCTTTCCACTCAAAACTTGAAATTCCACTCGAAATTGGCCTTCTTTCCACTCAGAATTTGGAATTTCACTCGGCAAAATCCTTCTCCTCACTCAGAACTCGGGATCTTAGGAATTTGCACTCGGATAGCCTCATTTTACTCGGAATTTCTTTCCCTGGGTCCTTTCTTGAAGCTTTTTCTTCATTTTTTGAAATTTTCTTGAAGCCCACTCAGAATATCACCTTGCCACGTTTCACTCGGAGCCTCTTTACTCGGAAATGATCATTCTGAGTCATCTTACTCGGAAAAGATCATTTCCGAGTCAGTTTTTTTTTACTTGTATTCTTTTCTTCTTTTTTTTCTTTTTTTTTCTTTTTTTTTCTTTTGTTTTTTTTTCTTCTTTCTTTTCTTTTTTTCTTTTTTTTCTTCTTTTTTTTTCACTTGTATTCTTTTCACTTGTGGATATCAATCGGACTGAAATAGGTGTTCATAATTGGTAAAGCAAAAGAATGGTTTAAATCTTGCCCACTAGGTAGTTTTGCAAACTGGTCCGATGTTGAAAGAAAATTTTTGGAAAGATTTTATTCTCCTTCAAAATACTTTGAAGCCATGACAGCCATACATTTTTTTTCTCAAAATAATGATGAATCATTAGGGGAGACATGGGAACGATTCAAGGCACTATTGAGAAAGTGTCCAAACCACAACCTGGATGATGCCGAAAAGGTAAGGATCGTTTACCATGGTTTATTGCCTCAGTTCAAGATGATGTTAGATGCTTGTGCAGGTGGTTCTTTAATGAACAAGAATTTGGAGGAAGCCATAGAAATATTGGAATCAATGGCTATTAGTGACCGCCAAGCAAAGCATGAAAGAGGTAATGTACAAAGGAAGCCAGGAATGCTCGAATTGGGAGTAAATGATGCGGTGTTGGCTCAGCAAAAATTACTGACCCAACAAATTGAAGTTATGAGCAAGCAATTGGAAAAACTCCAAATTGCTCAAGTAGCATCACCACCCCCTGCTCAACTTAAACAATGTATGCACTGCATAGGAGAACAACCATGTGGTTACTGTGGAAATGAGCAAGAGCAAGTCAATTTCATGAACCATCAAAGAGCACCCTTAGGTAATTTTCCTTTCAATCATGGAAATTCTTTTCCTAACAATTACCTGCAGGGTTGGCAAAATCAGAATATTGGCTGGAGACAGGACACTGGACCTTCCAACCGACCTCCTAACAATCAGTTTAAGCAACAACAAACTGACAATGCAAGATTGACAAGGATAGAGGAATCTATTCAACAGTTATTGCAGTTTGTGGAAACAAATGAAGCTACCCGGAAAGCATCAGACATACAAATGGGCCAACTTGCAAAAGAAATAGCCGAATTAAAGAGTTTTGGGTTTACTGCTAACACTCAAAACCCAAGGGAACAATGTAATGTTGTTTCTTCTGATGTTGTAAAAATTGATTGTAAAGAAAAGAGTGAGAAAAAGAAAGAAGAAAAAGAGAAAGAAAGTGAAAAAATAGAAAAAATGAAAAAAATGGAAAAGAAAAAAATGTGCAAGTAAATACAGAGTAAGAAACAAACTGTATAACCCCGAAAAAATGTAAAGATCCGGGGAGTTTCACCATTCCTGTAACAATTGGAAATATCAACATCAGGAATGCGTTATTAGATTTAGGGGCTAACATCAATTTGATGCCCTTAGATTTAATAAAGCGCATTGGTGAATATGAGCTAAAAGAAGCAAAAACAGAATTACAGTTTGCAGATCGCTCTGTCAAGAAGCCTTTTGGGATTATGGAAGATGTACTGGTAAAGGTTGATAAGTACCACTTCAGGGTTGACTTTGTGGTACGGGATATGAAGGAGGATACTGAGATCCCCCTGATCCTAGGAAGACCTTTCATGAAGACTGCAAGGATCAGAGTAGATGTTGATCAAAGTATGGTTGCAGTCAAGGTTTATGAAGAAGAGGTAAGCTTCAGTGCTTATGAATAGCTCAGGACAAGTAATGAAGAAAAAGTTTACCCCTCAACCGAACCAGGTATACCTCTTCCTAATCAATTGAATTGTTTTAAATTAACCGATGCCTTGAATGATGAAAGACAGGTAATCAAGCATCGGAGAAGAAGAAAGAGGAAGAAAAAGACAGGTGATTCCTCAACGAATATTGGGAGACCACCTGATTAGTCAGAGGTAATGTCTGGCTGGAGACATTAAATCTAGTGCTCAATGGGAGGCAACCCATTCTTTTCTTGTTATTTTCAATTATTTAAAAAAAACAACAAAACAAAACAAAACAAAAATTTTTAGAATTATGTTTTTAAAAGAAAATGGGTTTAAAACTCAAAAGAAAAGGTTTTTAAAAATCAAAAACAGAAGCCCACGCGTAGCGCCACTGTGATGTGTAGCGTAGACCCTGAATTTTGGACCTGACACGTAGCGTCCCATCCACGCGTAGCGTCAGAGCCCACGTTCAGTTTTTAAAACTGAACCAGAGAGGCCCATCTTAGGTTTTAAAACCTAAGATCTCCTCTCTGCCTCACTTAATTTTCAAAACCTAAATTTTCAAAACCCCCTTTTCTCTCTTCCAAACCTTCTCAATCCTATTTGCTCAAGGAATCACAAGTAAGTGTTCTAATCCTTTCTCTTTAGTTTTGGTTTTAAATTTTCGATTTTTAGAAATAAATGTGGTTAGGATTAGGATTAGAAGACCATTGGAATTGATTGCTGTTAGAATTAGGAAATTATATAATGTGGTTTGGAAAGGGGTTGCTGCTGTGCAACCCCTGTTTTTCTCTGTTCTGTGCAGTTCACGCGTAGCGTCCTATTGACGCGTAGTGTGAGGATGAACTGCAAGCCCTCACGTAGCGTCCCGCTGACGTGTAGCGTGGGCAGAACAGGCTTACGCGTAGCGTCCCACCACGTGTAGCGTCAGCCTCTGTTTTTAGTTTTTGAGTAATGTGTACTGTTTTATATATATATTTTTTGTTTTTAATAAATCTTTCCAGAATACCTATTTGTGTGATGTTTTGTGTTTTCTTTTAATTTAATAAATTTTCTTATGTAGTATTCGTTATACTTTCGTGCATTGATAAAAATTAAAAATATAAAAATTGTTGATGCATATTATTTTGTGTGAATTTTTGTTTTATTGTTAAAAATCCAAAAATATGCATATTAACTTTCTTTATAAATCACAAAAATACAAAAATATGTTGTTTTGAATTTTGTGAATTACATGTCTATTTAGTGTTTAGAAAAACCAAAAATATTTGTGTTTTAAATTTTGTGTAAATATTTGGTTGATGTGTGACTTACTTTTTAATGTATGTTTAATTTTAAATTTTTTACTTTTTGCAGATGGCACCAAGGAAATCCATTCCCACTACTGGTCCCTCTAAAAGACAGAGGAAGGCCACAGATACTGATACCACCTCTGAGGATCCTGATCTTCAGGGACAGGAGGTGTTAGGACCGAGGGATCCTACGAGATTTCGCACTGATGCGAAATGGGCCCGTTTTCATCAGATTAAGGGCCAAAAGCTGATGTGGGAGAGAGTATTGGATCTTAGTGCTGGAGATTATCCTGAGCTGCAGGATGAAATCCAGAGGAGGAGATAGGGACCCCTGTTTTCTCTACCGACTGAGGGGGATCCCATCTTAGTGATGGAGTTTTATGTGAACGCCTTCAGGACTCGCCAGGACGCACCAAGTATAGGACAGCAGCGGACGAGTTGGGTGAGGGGCCGGCATATTTCATATGACCGGGACACTATCAGTACCCTATTGGGTAATCCTTGGGAGCCTACTCTCGAGGATGATACTTGTTTCTAGAAGGAAAACAGAAACAAGATTGCTGCTCAGGGAGAGTTAGGATACTCCCTCGAGGAGGTTGCTCATTTTTTGAGCAAAGATGGAATCTTTTTCAACCTAAGTAAGGTTGGAAGGAGTCCATGTAACCTCCTAAAGACCCAGCTGACCTCTCTAGCCCAGGCGTGGTCCTACCTCATGCTTCATAACATCACTCCTGTCACCCACCTTTCATCTCTTCCAGTTGAGCGTTATTGCCTTCTCTTTTCTATCCTCCAGGGCCATACCATCGACATCGCCGAGCTTATTTCTGAACAGATTCACTTATATGCCCTTGGGTATAAAGTGAACTGCCCCATTCCATTTCCTCTCATCATATCTGCCTTACTGAGGAGGCAGGGAGTCATTGTACCTTCACCTGAGTTCACTAGTTCTTCGGGGAGAGTCCCCAAAGTTCTAGTGAATAGAGATTATTTTGTCCAGCAGTGCGAGCTTCCACCTCTGGAGCAGGAGGCTCAGCCCAGACCTAGGAGGAGGAGACCACCAGTTCAGCCTTTATCTACTAATGCTGTTACACAGGGATTTGCCTGGATTTCACTTGAGCATCAGCATATGATGCAGATGATGGCTGCCACTCACAGAGCTTATATTCATCTTCACGATGAATTTATCCAGTACAGGTTACAGGGAGAGAGAGCACCTTATGTTACCCCGGCTGAGTTTGCAGCACATGTAGCTTGGCCCGGTGATTTACCTACCTACCCTGAGACTGTGGATCTTCTGGCGCACAGGCTGATTCTGATGAGGATGATGAGGAGGAGGAGGATGATGATCAGATGGAGGATTGATGATGCCATCTTCGTATTTCTTTCATTTACTTTGAGTACAGTTATTTTTAGTTTATATTTACATTTACATTTACACTTTATATTATGGTAATTTATTACGTGTGGTGTGTTTTTACGTAATTATTTGTTTTTGCATATTCTATTCGAAAAATAATCCAAAAATAAATTTTATCTTTTAATAAATAATCAATTTTTTGTTAGAAAATTAATTTATTCACTTAATATTTTTTACACAATAAAACCAATTTTGTAAAATCAATTATTGATTCTTTTATAACTTAGGGATTTTGATAAATTTAATTACAATAAGTTTATTAACTATCAAGCAAATTTCAAAAACCCGGTGAGTTGAGAGATCTTATTAAAGACTTGAGGGTTTAATCGACATAACTTCATTCGAATTGATTTTGCTTTAATCTTTGATTTGTGTTGTTGTACAGAAAATTCAGGAAAATGATCAAGGCACAATTATTGGTGAAAAAAAACCTTGGGCCAAACAAGCTTACCTTGGTAAAAATTATTTTATCCTTTAAAAGCCAATTTGAGCCTAAAATAAATTCTTTGGTACCCTTAAAACCTAAATTTGTTATAACTGTTCCCTATACTTGATTGATCAAAAGAGCACTTGAAATAAATGAAAAATATTTCGAATGTTCTCACAAAAATGGGGAGTGAAAATAAGCAACTTGATTCTTTTCAGAAAAAATAAAAGAAAAGTCAAAAATAGTGAAAAGAATCAAGTTGGGGGTATTTATTTTTCATTAACAAAGGAAATGAGAGTTTGGGTCAAGAGAAAGCCTAAAAAAAATTATAAAATGCTCTTTTATGATTTCAGGTTTTTGAATTCTAAGAAAAACCATTGATTCTTGTAAACCAAGCCTCATTACAACCCATGTGAAAAGACCTTGTGATTTCTGAATTAATTCTATATGAATAACCATTGATTAGATAACAAACAAAATTAAATTCGTTTGATCTTATGATTGATTGAGTGAAACAGGTTACCTATTACATAGAGATAATCACCTGTGAGGAAGCCTGAAATTCTGCTTGATTGTTAATAAAATATTGTAAATAAATTTTATCATTAAACCTTTGTTATACTTGATACCAATTTTTGATTATTACAAATTAGTTAAATTGTGAAAATTACTTTTTGTGGTAAATTCTCGGACTAACTCAAAAATTTGATTTCAAATTTATATTTTTTATTTTTCTCTCTTGCTCGAGGACAAGCAATGTCTCAAGTTGGGGGTATTTGTTAGTCCTCAAATTTACAATAAATCTTTTAATAAAAATTTCACAAAAATTATAAAAATTAGTTTAATTTGTTAGAAAATTAGGCTTTGAATTTAATAAATGGATGTTGTTGGAAATAATCTACCCTTGATCAATTTTCTCTAGTTTTACAGTGAAAAAGTTAAGAAATCAAGAGAAAATTACACTGGAGGAGCTGACGCGTAGCCTCATCCCACGCGTAGCATCAATAGCTATTTTTGATGCTGACGCTACGCATCACAACCACGCGTAGCGTCAGTGCTGCGTGGTCTCCACCTCCACTTTGGCCAACCACTCCACTGAGACCCAATAATGGGCACTCCACTCAGCACCAAGGGCCACCCCACTCAGCATGAAAGGCCAAAACTCAGTGGAAACATGTTCATGTGGCCAGGCATGATCAAATTTAATAATTTGAAGTGGCCATTATCAAGTGTTTAATGGAGGCTGAGTCAGGGGTCTGACGCATAGCGTCAGTACCCTTGCTCAGCCCTATAAATAGGGCCATCCAACACCATTCCAAGGCATCCCATTCTCATTCACTTCTCTTCGTGCTCGACTTTGAGTACTTCTTTTGTGAGTTGTAGTTCTAGAATAGTTTTCTAGATACTTGAGTGTGTTTTGGTGTATTGTGATCGTTGTATTGTGAAGTTTCCATCGTCTTCGTAATGTCAAACTTTGTAAGTGTTGTTTTTACTTTCACCATGTGTAACTAATTTGTTTATGTTGGAATTGGTGAACTAATCTATTAAGTATAATGTTGTGAATTCGACCTCTGCATGTTTATGATTCAAGTCCATGCTAGTATTTCAATCTTTTATTAATATAAACGTCAAACGGGAGAATGATTTTCATGTGTATTGAAACTTGTTTTATTAGTATGAATGTCAAACGGGAGAATGATTATTCATGCCGAATTGAAACTTGTTTTGACGAAAGTAAAAGTTGGAATACCCTTGGTATCTCAATTCTATAGGGGTTGTTAACCATTGTTGCCATAAGGCCAGGTCTTAATGCAAGTTTTTACTGAGAAAGCTCACGAGGGATCAGACTTTACGGTGAATTCTTAGAATTTATATCACGAGGGATCAGTTATAATGATTTTAAGCTGCAATGACATGAAACTTGATGATTAAATATGCATGTCTTGAGTTCCTCATTGTTATTCTAGATTAGGGATCCAATTTCCAACATAATTTGTTTATCTGTGTTTATCTTAAGTATCTTACCTATTCTAGATTGCAACTCAACTTTTTAGATAGATTTTTATTTTCTTTTTATCTCATGAACAACTCAACCATGCTATCTTGTGAATATTGTATAAATTGTATATAAATCATTCTTTTGTCCCTAACTTTCTTCATATTTACCATAGTAAATAGAAAATTACTATTGTTATTGGACTTTCAATCCCAGTGGAACGATATCTAAATTTTGAAAACTACAAACGATTGGTTCGCTTGCCAATTAACAACCCGGTGGTGGAAACGAACGGATCTGACGCTATTGCCAGGTTAACACCGGGCAAACGCCTAGTCCCATATATGACGATATGAGAAAAGGCTCGGCAAAGCATGCAAATACCCGACATAAACCTAATAGAACAAGCCCGTCTAATTCACTCACAACATACGCATGCATTGCCTAAGACACAATTATAAATATATATACTTATACATCCGGGGATCTTCTCCCAACTATCACAATCATCAACGTTCATCATTCAATTTCAATCCTTCTAGTACACATTGAATCATCTCTTACATACTACATCTATATTCACCATTCCTAAATATGAAGGATTATTTTATACATGACTAAATTCACAAAATCATCTATATCATCATAAACAACCTATTTATTACATAAGAACTCATAAATGATGTCGGCCAAGGCAATTCCATTACCACTATTTACCTTCGCCAAAACTTCAATTCAAAGTCTCATCTCAGCCCATGATGACCCTGCGTCACAATGCTAAAAAGGAGACCACATGGGAGAGTGAGTTATACATTCAAAATGACGAATATAAATATATTGTGATTAAGTGTACATGTATTCATTCGTCATGTGTGCTTTGCTATAAAACCATGAATTCATCATTCAATCATCATCACATTAATATAATAGGTATACTACCCTCATGAATTCATAATAAAAGCAAGCACAAGCACATACACAAACACATTGCCAATTATCAATAAGGGCATTCATAATTTATCATCATCAATTTATTAGATCTTTACTCATTTCCTCCTCGCAAGGGGTTTCTCCTATCTCGTGGTCATCCCATCTCAAATGCCATGCTCTTATGGCTAATGCATATGTCAACTGTTTAATGCATATACAATGGATCCATTTCATCCAATTAGGTGATTGTATCTACCATACCATTCATTTCACAATAAATATCATAATACCATCATCACTCAGGGATTCACCCTTCGTGGCACCCCGTAAGGTGATTTATTTCACAATAATTATCACAATACCATCATCACTCATGGATACACCCTTCGTGGCACCCCGCAAGGTGATATATTCAATAATATGATAACATCATCTTCACTCCAAGATTTACCCTTTGTGGCACCCCGCAAGGTGATACATTCAATAATATGATAACATCATCTTCACTCCGGGATATACCCTTCGTGGCACCCTGCAAGGTGATATATTCAATAATATGATAACATCATCTTCATTCCAGGATATACCCTTCATGGCACCTCGCAAGGTGATATATTCAATAATATGATAACATCATCTTCACCTCGGGATATACCCTTCGTGGCACCCCGCAAGGTGATATATTCAATAATAACAAACTTTATCAATGCCATGCTATGCCATGAATGCAACAATGCAATAATGCATGTGCCCAACAACCTCGCAAGGATATCTTACCGTCTCAATTAAGGATATATCGTATATTTAATCTTATTATCATTGGCATATAAGAAATCATAAGGCCCCTCAAGGCACAACATTCATATAATTAGCATTTCAATGGCCACACCATCATTTCATATCATTCCACACATGGAGATCAAAAGCCATAGACATCATAATATTAATCCACACTTAGAATCATTCAAGGCATATTCATCACCCCACATACATGGTAATTACACTTAGGCGCAACACAATCATGTCCTTGACATTACATCTCAACATCATATATATGTATATTTCATATCATATGGCAAGTCAATACTTGCATTCAACCATAATGGCATTACAACATTATCTCATTTATTAACGTTGTTTAGTAACTAGTGTGGCGATACCACAACTCATCACTTCAATTCTGAGCCACTCATGTAATATTGGACTTATTATAAAATGCAAGGACATTTCATAATTTAATAATAACATATGTCCTCTTGCACAAGGAATAATCATTACATTATTTATTGTCACACGATACCGATATTATTTTGACACTTCGGTTTATAACAACCACCTCACCGTTCGATCATTCTCACAGCGGGCTTGTGTCACCCAAGGGTACCTCTCATAGCTTATCGTCAAACCCTTACCATCGCTCTCATATATCTCATTCTTAGTGGTTAACATTCATGTTTCACATTATATGTTATGGGCATAGACAAGTTATCCCAATAACTTAATCATTATCCAACACTACCATGTTAGGTCATAATTATATATCCCTGTACATCCTCTCAAGCATCTTACAATATAAGGGAAAAAGGCCTAACACCATCAAAACCAAGAAAATGAAACAACATTCAGTTCTGGGCAACTCGCTTTGTTAACCAAGTGGTCTCAAGTACTCAAGAGGGGGGTGAATTGAGTATTAAAAATTTTACTTTGAATGATTTTGAAGTTGATTCTTTAGTTACTATGTTTATTGAAGATGATAAAATTAATGGCAAGAAGTAACAATTTATACACAAGACAAAATAATAAGCACTTAAAAGGTCTAAGTAATATTCAAGAAATGGAATCAAATTAATCACAACACTATTTATGGTTCTCAAATTAATTCAAGAATATTACTTAAAGCTAATTTCAACAATGTTAATCGAAATAATTTACAACTTATAACAAGCACTTAGTCCAAATTAATTGGCAATAATACAATAAATCAAGCAAGCAAGTTAAGTGCACAAATTAAATGAGTTTAGGGAAGAGAGATTTGCAAACCGATATATACGAATTCCACCACACCGGTGTACGTCTCGCCTCTAAGCAACCCACTTATAGGATTTCCACTATTAGAGATTAGAGATACAACTTTGAGCAATCGTGACTTCCTAGTGTTCCATACTCAAGAACCCAATTCTCACAAGTACAAGGGCACCCCACCCAATCTCTCAATCTCACAATTATAAGGTTGAAACCCAACCCACAACTCTAGAAATTTTGATGTTTAGAATACAAGAGTAACTCTCCAATAGAGTGGATATACAAATTAAAGCTCTAACAAAATGGTAACTCTCAAAGAGAGGATATGTAAATTTTAGCACTTCAAAAATATTTTCTCTCTTAAGAAATAATTTACAAGTTTAGAAAATAATTTTGCTCACCAAGTTTACTCTCAAATAATAAGCCAAAATGGAAACAGAGAGTAATTAAGAGAAAAGAAGAAGAGGAGCAGCGTGAGGGAAGGAGAAAGCAAAGGAACTGCTTCAATGCTTGGTGTGTTGAATGCTTCTTCACTTCTCCTATTTATAGCCTTCAATAAGCATGATTTTTGCATTTAAAAATTCTCCAGCATGATGCCATTTTCATATTTTATTCCAACGTGAGATGGTGTAGCATGGAATGTCTAATTGATTTAATCCTTTGAAGTAGTGCAGCATGGAATATGGAACTTGTGTCTGCGTAGTGTGTTTCATAATTTACGTAGTGCGATCTGTAGCTGTCTCCATTTGAATTTAAACTGAATGAATCGGTTCATGTTTGAAGTTCCTGGGCAAAACACTCGTGTGAATCGATTCCTATAAGGTGTGAATCGATTCATGTCATCTAAAATAAGTTCCTAGGCAAGTCAACACGCGTGAATCGATTCCTTGTTGCTCTGAATCGATTCATGTAATTAAAATTGAAATCCTGGATCATGTAACCCGTGTGAATTGATTCCTCATTGTCTTCATTGTATCATGAATTGATTCATGCTTTGAGAAATGCAATCCTGGGCTTTTAACTTCAAGTGAATCGATTCATATGGTTGTTCATTGCTGTGTGAATCGATTCAAGTACCTGATACTTGAATTTTGGCACTTTGTTTCACCCTTTTTGATGTTTGTTCAACCATGGCTTCAATCCTTTGATCCTTAGGCACTTTAATGATTGTATTTCACTTGTTTTAGACCTCTATAAATGCTTTGACTCAAGTACTTGATTTTTCATCAAATTTAATAGCTTGACAACATCCTTAATATTTCTTCATTTGTTGTGTCATTATCAAAACCTACATCAACATCTAAATACACGCTCGGGCGAGCCCCTCACTCGCTTGAGCGAGCTTAACATAGCTCGCTTGGGCAAGCCCCTTTGCGCAAGCGAAAATTGCCCAGCAACGTTTCCACGCTCGTTCGCTTGAGCGAGACACCCACTCGCTTAAGCGAGATTCAGCCAGAGGCCATCCCCTTATTCCACACACGTCTCGCTTGGGCGAGGCGCACCAGTTCCAGCCACTCGCTTAAGCGAGTATCGTCCAGTATCAGACTCCCCATACTCGCTCAAGCATCTCACGCTCACTTGAGTGAAAAACATCAAGTATCAATTTCCTCTCTCGCTCGCTCAAGCGCGGCCACGCCCGCTTGAGCGAGATTCGTCCAGTGTCCCCTTGCTCACTTTACATTCGTCTCGCTTGAGCGAATAGCTCACTCGCCTGAGCGAGATTAGGCCAGAGACCATAATAATGGTATAGGGGATTCTCGCTTGGGCAAGAATCCATCTCGCTTAAGCGAGATTATCAGATCATGCGCAGAAAACATGAACATGAGAATTCATAACTCAACATACTAAAATCTATTCAAAACCAAATTGACCAAATTCCATACTTCATATACCTCATAATAGACATTTAAAACTTGTCTCAAATGTTCATACTTAGAAATTCTCATTCCAACTCATCAATCACACTTATCATCATCACACATTTATATATATACTTCCATAATAACATCACATACTCTCACACAGCATTCTCAATAATCATCAAATTGCCATTCATATTATCTCAATAACTACAAAGCAAGGCAAGCATGAGTATTCATCACATACAACAATCACTATTGTTCTACTCATGCAATTTGAATATAAACTCCTTTCCTACCTCGAGGGAAGAGTCGCAACCAATGTACGCTCCGAAAGCCCCGCCACATAATCCGGGATGCAATCTACATACCATATACATGTGCATTCACACAATCAATAACCATCATAATTTTAAACATTTGCTAGCTTATCATAAAGCTTAACATCAAGTCCTAAACTTGCTAAACACCAATTTATGCAATTGTGTTAGGCTTTGGGAATTCCTTTCCCAAAGCCAAGATCCTCTAGATCTTAAAGACTAACTAAACCCAACATCATTATCATCTCATCCATTACATAATGTAATCCCAAATCACCTCAATCCTTCAAACATCATCATTATCACTCATTATGTAACTTAGCTCTCATATCCTTCAATAACCATAATTAATTAATCAAATTTAAATGGCACACCACAAATGATCTAGAACCTCATCAAGTCATAATTTTATCATACCAATCCCTCACATTCCACATTCATAACAACACTTATCTATAGATTTCACCATAAATGGTCCTCTACCATTTCAAGTAACCTTCAACCTTAAATATCACCTATCCACATTCAACTAACTTCCTAAATTACAATATATTCATTTTCCCCAAATTCTTAGGGCTAGGGTTTTCATCAAAACCCAACAACTATTACCAATACTCATTAATCACCATCAATGGCCATCTTTCATCATTAATATCATTCTCCATTATCATTAAACCTATATTCTACTCATATTTCACACTTTCCCCAATTTATTAAAGTTAGGGTTTCACTAGAACCCATCACCCATTATCAATATTCATCAATCATTTCCAATGACCATTCTCCCTCATCAAAATCACTCTCATTTGACATTTTCCCCCAATATATTAAAGTTAGGGTTCCATTAAACCCAACAACACTCATTAATACCCATTTATTCCTCATCACCTTCCAACTATGCATTCATCCTCTTCATTTATTACCACCAAGGCTAACATTTATGACAACCCACTCTAGGGTTCTATATTTAAAGCTTTCATTAAATACCCCATTCACCTACATTACTCCCCCAAGCCTTAAAACCCATAAACATGATATTAACTTCATCAAAGATGGTGAGAAAAGCTTACCTCACTTTGAAAATGAAAATAGAACCAAGGAAGGGAGATAGACCAAACAAAATTGGAGGAGAAGAGGGGGAGAGTTCCAGTTACAAGCTTCTCCTCCAAGCTTCCAAGAGACAAAAATGGTGAAGGAGGAGAAGGCCACCATGAGCTTAGGGTTTTTGGAGGAGGAAGGAGGAGATGGGTGGAAGGGAAATAAAGAGAAAAGAATAGGGAGGAGAAAAAGAAAAGTGGCGTGAAAATGAGAGGAGGAGAAAGAGTTTTATTTTTAAAATTTAACCCCCTCATTAGTAAGTTCATCGATTTAGGACAAATAGGCTCATAGTTCGGGCTTAATACTAAATCCAAAAATTATTCCGAAAGTATATTCGGATTCCCATTAATACTCTTAACAACCCTGACCAATGGCATCTCAATCGGAGATACTTGGTCCGACACCCATATTTTAACTGGGTGAAATTTTATCTCATTTAGTCTCAATAAATTATAATTTTTCATAATAAATCCCAATTTAATTATTCTAATATTTTTGGGACACTCATTAACTCATTCATAATTATTTAATATTTATTTATCATATTTAATCATTTTTATAAAATTTGGGATGTTACAATCTACCCCACCTAAAAAGAATTTCATCCTCGAAATTTAATAGCGGCATGTACCATAAGGCCACACTTTGGGCCGCACATCGGCAAGGTTTAATAACACCATAAAATAACGTTGGACTTTCCAAAGTCCATCAAGACATATTCATCATCACTTCATCATTCTTAACATAAAATTTCTACATCTAAGCGTGTCATATGTCATCGATCACACTTATCCAACAGAGCTCACATGTTCATACTCAGTACGACCAGATAGGCTCAGTACATTCACCATAAGTAGTTACAATCCCTACAACTACCCTGCCTACGTGTTGCTGCATCCGACATACAGGAAGGAGTCCCAATCCTGTAGTGGTTACCACAAACACAGGAAGTCGGCACATAAGTGTATGTTGCCACAATGCCTATGGCATGTAAGACCATATCGGGACCAGTACTTCGTATTCCCATTGCTCACATCGGTCATACATTTCCTAATAATCATCAATTCACATGAAACTTAGTGACAATTTTCACAAGTCTCTAATCAACATATTCATACTTCCTTGTCATTGTATAACTAATTTAGCATCCATCAAGCCATACCGATCTTCAAATTTTAATTAAATTCACCTTAAATTGGTGTACCAATCGTATATTTTCAATCATTACAGGGTAAATACCATATCATCAGGCCTCATTCATCCCAAAGTCATGGTCAAATTGTCTAATAATCCTTTGTCTCATTCATACATCGTTGGCTATAAATCGATTCAAGCCTAAACGAGTTACTAAACTCACAGGAAGTACGCAACTTCGAGGTCAAATAGGGCTCCAAATCATATGACAAGCTCTCATATTAGGGATTCTCCTCACAATTCACAATCAAAGTTCATAAATTGGGCATACATCACATGTCGTATTGATAAATCAATTTTAATACACTTCTTATAGTTTTACACTTGGGGTTTATTATATAATTAATATGTTTAATAATAGTATTTTAATTAAGTTTTATGTTGTTTAGTTAAATTGAAGTATTATGTATATATGTTTCAATTTTCATTTTTTGTATGTATCTTGAGTATCTTGCCTTATTTTGGTCATAACTTGGGCTTTTGTGATCCAAATGGGCTAATCTTGGAGCCCATGGAAAGCTAAGACAGAGGGCTACATCATGATGATCAGATTTGGTTATTTTGCATCTGAAAAAAATAAAGAAATGGAGCTTGAATCAATCAGCCCTCATGTGTCCCACCAGCATTGACATAGTTCACCAAAATACACATATCTGGAGCTTTAGATGTCCAAATGACCTCATTCTTACGCCAAATTGTCAATAAGACAGAGATCTACAACTTTCATGTTCAAGGTTTTGCAAAATTCAGCCATCTAGAAGGTCATATTGGACACGCAAGGTGGAGAAGATAAAGAGAAGAATGAATTTCAACACCTACCATTATCTTCTTTTGAATTATTGTAATTTCAAGCCCACCAATGTTGAAAAAATGCATTAATAATCAAAAAATGAATGTATAGTATCATCATATCTTGCCTATAAATAGATGCTTGAAGTTGTAAGGAAGATACACAAGAAATACATAAGAAATACATGCTTTAGTTTTCATTACATTTCTATATCTTTGCTTTAGTTTCTTAAGTTTTAGTTCTTTCTCTTGCTTTCTTTCCTTGTTCTATATTCAATCCCTCAAGTTATGGTTTACATTTCTCTTCCTCAATATCAAGTAAGTTAATTTTATTATTTGTTATTTACTTTTATAATCAAAGTTATAGTTAATTTAATATTAGCTTTCATTGTTAAAACTTATCATGGAAGCTTAATCTTTTAAAATCAACTCAAGGAATTTAATTTTTCTTTATATTAACTTTGAGTTCTTGCTCTTAATATTTTGATTGAAGATAATTATTATTCTTTGTTTCTCAAATATTTATGATGGTAGATTATTTAAGTATATAACCGATTGGTATATAATTAAATAATCTATAATCTAAACTGATGTTGGTTGGTTAATCAATAATCAATTTGAGAACAAAGATTAAGTCACTAAATAAGAGATTTCTATTTAGTTTCTTAACTTAATCAAACTATGGTTTTAAAGTTATTTTAGTAATTAATAAGAATATATCGATTGATTATTCTTATTAATTCATTAATTTGATTTTAGAAGATTTTCTAGAATATAATCATTTAGGGATTTCAAATGATTCAAGATTGAGAAATTAATTATATTTAATCATATTTGTGATCAATGATTAGTTAAGTAAAGATTTATTAATTCCTTGGGTTGGTTCTTTCTAAATTTGATTATTTTCACTCATAAATTTACTTTTTACACTAGTATATAATTACTTAATTCTCCTTTCAATCTCAACACAAATCCACCCTTTATTATAACTAAATTGAGTGTAACTAATTGAACTAAGGTCCTCGAGAGACGACTAAGGTTGTTCACCTTATACTATATTAATTTAACTTTTTATTTGACCCGACAACGACAGCGTGTCAGGTATCATTTCATTATCTGATTTCTATCATCACTATGTCATCTTTCAAATTAAATGGGAAGTAATGACTCAATCAAATTTTCCATCTACTAGCCCGCAATCACACATGTCATCCTTATGTCATATCATAATCCATAGCTAGTTTCATGATCACAACGTTGACTACATAGAATTTAGCCTAAAGTCATACCATAAAATCATGTACACCATAGCGAATACCAATCATACCCCAATTTTAACATTATTATTCATCAATCATCAGAGATTACATTCATTATTCGTATTCCATCATATACCAGCTCTAGCTTCAACAATGTATTTCACAATTAATTTCGTTATGGCTCAACTATTCATAAGATTCGATCAATCACTAGACTTAGAAATTCTAAGGGTTACCTAGTACCCATTGTGGAATTCTCACATACCACACAACATCATTAGATATGGCTCATAAAAACAACATAGAGTCTAGACCACCAAAGGGTCAATTAAATTAATCATCCATAAGGTTTGATCATGCAAGATCGTATCAAGTCAAGCGGGGGTCACCACACCTAGTGGGTCACAATTAATTAATCATTCCCTCGGTGCTCACATACACAAAATCAAATCATAACCCCAATCTAACACGTACATAATTTCACATCTAATCACGTATCACATATTCAAGTTCCCAATCTAGGGAGGTACAACAAACCATTTGTATCGTATAACATATAAGATTCTTGTGCCAAAGGATATAAAATCCATCCTTCAAAACTTAGTACAACTAAGCATTTCAATTTATAGACATCCACACTAGGGAATTCTTTCACTATCATTCATTTAATCAATTCAAGTGTGAGAAGTGTTTATATTCAACAAGCATACTTTGGCCACAAGCCACAAGCATGAATCATGTAAGAGACCTAACCAAGAATTCGATTTTAAGGTGTATATGCACGTCAAGGTCTCAACATATATGGTCTACTACCATATCAACTCATCTTTCATATCTCACATTCATCAATTCATTATTTCATTTCCATGATTAACATTCAACATGAATCCATCATCAAATTAATTTATATTCAATATATCAACATCATTGCACAATAACAATGTATTCGTCATTTGAAGGAAATAGGGTAAGGAACTCGGCCGGTCTTACACAAAAAGAAACAAATTAATCCTATCGAGGAATTCATGCACTTGTATTCAATCTCATGAGTCATTCATGATTTTCAACAAGTAACTAGGCTCTACCAATGCTTCACACATCCTTAACAATAAATTGGGCACATTTCCATAAACATTAATCATAACCCATTATCAATAATCCACAAAGAATCCAAAATAGGTAAGCAATGCCTCAATAGTCAATTTATAACTCCTAGTCAATTAATCATTCACAAATCCTTTTAGGGCAACCAATATTTTGGTATGATATCATTCACTAGGCAACGACCCCTTTAAATCCATGCTAAGGAACCAAATTCGAACAATGAGCATCTAGCTCTAATCATCAGTAAAACCCTTCAATATTGAGCAACCATGTTCTAGTAGACCATAATGTCAACTCAATATAGAGCAACCATGCTCAGACAATAATCAATAGCTTTAATACTAAGCAAACATGCTCTAGCAAAATCAACACCTATGCAGAGCAAAACATGCTCTGATACCACCTTGTAACATCCCGGTTTTCCAGACTCAGATCCCGATGTAACCAAGATAATAATTAATAAAAGTGCGGGTAAATTTTTCATGTTTGAAAACCCTCAACGATTACATCAAGACCCGAATCATAGAAAACTGAAGCGTACGATTTAATAAACTAAAACTGGATCGATAGCTAACTTGCCCATAATGGTATACAAAAATAATAGAGTTTACAGCAGAAAAAGAATATGTATACCGGGCAAACGCCTAGTCCCATATATGACGATATGAGAAAAGGCTTGGCAAAGCATGCAAATACCTAACATAAACCTAATAGAACAAGCCCGTCTAATTCACTCACAACATACGCATGCATTACCTAAGACACAATTATAAATATATATACTTATACATCCGGGGATCTTCTCCCAACTATCACAATCATCAACGTTCATCATTCAATTTCAATCCTTCTAGTACACATTGAATCATCTCTTACATACTACATCTATATTCACCATTCCTAAATATGAAGGATTATTTTATACATGACTAAATTCAAAAAATCATCTATATCATTATAAACAACCTATTTATTACATAAGAACTCATAAATGATGCCGGCCAAGGCAATTCTATTACCACTATTTACCTTCGCCAAAACTTCAATTCAAAGTCTCATCTCAACCCATGATGACCCTGCGTCACAATGCTAAAAAGGAGACCACATGGGAGAGTGAGTTATACATTCAAAATGACGAATATAAATATATTGTGATTAAGTGTACATGCATTCATTCGTCATGTGTGCTTTGCTATAAAACCATTAATTCATCATTCAATCATCATCACATTAATATAATAGGTATACTACCCTCATGAATTCACAATAAAAGCAAGCACAAGCACATACACAATCACATTGCCACTTATCAATAAGGGCATTCACAATTTATCATCATCAATTTATTAGATCTTTACTCATTTCCTCCTCGCAAGGGGTCTCTCCTATCTCGTGGTCATCCCATCTCAAATGCCATGCTCTTATGGCTAATGCATATGTCAACTGTTTAATGCATATACAATGGATCCATTTCATCGAATTAGGTGATTGTGTCTACCATACCATTCATTTCACAATAAATATCACAATACCATCATCACTCAGGGATACACCCTTCGTGGCACCCCGCAAGGTAATTCATTTCACAATAATTATCACAATACCATCATCACTCATGGATACACCCTTCGTGGCACCCCGCAAGGTGATATATTCAATAATATGATAACATCATCTTCACTCCGGAATTTACCCTTCGTGGCACCCCGCAAGGTGATATATTCAATAATATGATAACATCATCTTCACTCCGGGATATACCCTTCGTGGCACCCCGTAAGGTGATATATTCAATAATATGATAACATCATCTTCACTCCCGGATATACCCTTCGTGGCACCCCGCAAGGTGATATATTCAATGATAACAAACTTTATCAATGCCATGCTATGCCATGAATGCAACAATGCAATAATGCATGTGCCCAACAACCTTGCAAGGATATCTCACCGTCTCAATTAAGGATATATCGTATATTTAATCTTATTATCATTGGCATATAAGAAATCATAAGGCCCCTCAAGGCACAACATTCATATAATTAGCATTTCAATGGCCACAACATCATTTTATATCATTCCACACATAGAGATCAAAAGGCATAGCAGACATCATAATATTAATCCACACTTAGAATCATTCGAGGCATATTCATCACCCCACATACATGGTAATTACACTTATGCCCAACACAATCATGTCCTTGACATTACATCTCAACATCACATATACGTATATTTCATATCATATGGCAAGTCAATACTTGCATTCAACCATAGTGGCATTATAACATTATCTCATTTATCAACGTTGTTTAGTAACTAGTGTGGCGATACCACAACTTATCACTTCAATTCTGAGCCACTCATGTAATATTGCACTTATTATAAAATGCAAGGACATTTCACAATTTAATAATAACATATGTCCTCTTGTACAAGGAATAATTATTACATTATTTATTGTCACACGATACCGATATTATTTCGACACTTCGGTTTATAACAACCACCTCACCGTTCGATCATTCTCACAGCGGGTTTGTGTCACCCAAGGGTACCTCTCATAGCTCATCATCAAACCCTTACCATCGCTCTCACATATCTTATTCTTGGTGGTTAACATTCATGTTTTATATTATATGTTATGGGCATAGACAAGTTATCCCAATAACTTAATCATTATCCAACACTACCAGTGTCAGTCTGACACTGACTCAGCCTCTCCTGTGCCAGCCGCTCCTCCAACCTACGGTAACCCCCACGTGACAGTGTGTGTGGGCAGTCATTTAGCTTCCTAGTCTCCTTGGCTTTCTTTCTGGTCTCCTACAACAAGAAAATAAATATTCACAGTTAGCCGTATAAATTATACATAATTTAATCATCTAAAAACCAATGTACCTGAAACTCGGCAGAATGTCTAGATGCAACAAAAGCATCCCAGATCTCCTGATCGATGAATAGATATCTCTCCAGGGAACTTTCCTTGGTCGTCCCCGAATACATACCAACAATGAAAGGTACATTAAAACTAAGGATTGGTACAATTTGGTGAAGCGTTGATTAAGAATTTAAAGTTCAATATACCTCATGGTGAGTATGGATTTGAACGACCTCCATCGCTCAGCCATGATACCAAGGACCTTCCTCCTCGCTATGTCGGAAGATGGTATGTCAAAAGAATCCTACATGAAAGGAGTTAGTCCATAAAGGAGTCCTTATTAAGAGTTACATGAAATAATACACTAAAATAAAACTTAAATAATATCTAAGTTACCAGAACATCACTCCATAGCTGGTTCTTCACCACCTCCTCGACACTATCCCAGTCGGGGATAATGATGGACACCTTCGACCGTACCACAACCCCCAGATAACTACTAAACTTCGTGGCATGCGGTCCACTGAATCTACCGGTGTTGACATCCATCTCAACAACTACCCTCTCTCCCCGGTGACGCCTACGTGCGACGTCTGGCATCCGGGTAACACCTCTACTCTTCCGAGCAGAGGAACCACTGGCCTGTGAGTCGGACCTGGATCGTCCATCCTGGTCAGCCATGAGTATCTGTCCAAACAAGAAAAAAAACTGTCAAATATTTAATATAACATTTAAAACAATGAATAACTAATATAACATGTAATTCAATGAATCACCAACAAGATTAATACCCTATTAAGATGAAATATTTTCCCACAAGCCCTCATGGTGGTCATGACGACTGGCAACAACATTATCTATGTCATGTTCCACGATAGATGTTGGAATACGTGTTGTACTTGATGGAATGTCCACAATATCAAGATTGGGGTCTCCAATGTGTCTACCTTGGATAACAATTGACCACCGTTTGTCAGCTGGGTCAGCCACATAAAAAACTTGCTTCACCTGCGTTGCCATTATGAATGGTTCGTCCTTATGCCCTATCTTGTTGAGGTCCACCAACGTAACTCCTAAATCATCAGTTGTGACACCGTTCTTATTGTCAACCCATTTGCATTTAAACACAGGAACGGTGAAGGGACCGTAATCAACTTCCCATATATCTTCAATCACACCAAAGTAGCATGACTCAGCCATCACAGGGTTATTGTCCTTTGCAGTTGAGAAATGCATTGCCTGAGCCACAACCATCACTCCACTGTTTTGATTTGTACTCTTTTCATCTTGTGTCCTTGTATAAAATGAATAGTTGTTTATGTCATACCCACAAAAGGTGAAGACATCAAAGTTCAGGCCCTGTGCTAGTCGATGTAATGTTGAGGATGCAGATGCATCTTTCAGGACGGTCTTTTGGAACCACTGCATGAAACTCTTGTTGTGTTCATTCAACAACCACTTTTCAGTCATTTTAGGGTTGGTTTTCTTGACTAGCTCCTTGTGTGTGGCTAGATACGGTTGCGCGTCGTCCGTGTTGTTTAAAATATACAAGTGTGCCTGAAGGACATCAGCACGTGGCATGCTCTTCACTTTTTTTACAATCATTCCTTTCCCATCCAATCTCCCTTCATGATGAGTCGTTGGAATACCAATGCTTGCAGCATGTGACATGTATTCAGTGCAAAACTCAATTGCTTCCTCTGCAATATATCTTTCCACAATTGAAGCTTCGGGACGACGTTGGTTCTTCATATACCCTTTCAATATCTTCATATATCGCTCAACGGGATACATCCACCGTAAGAACACTGGACCACACCAACGGACCTCTCTCACCAAATGGATGATTAAGTGGACCATTATGTCAAAAAAAGAGGGCGGGAAATACATTTCAAGCTGACATAATATAAGTGATGCTTCCTGTTCCAACACATCCAATTCGCCGGGCACGATTACCTTGCAACATATGGAATTGAAAAACATACACAACCTTGTTATGACATTTCTCACATTTTTAGGAAGAATGTCACGAATGGCGATAGGCAGAAACTGTTGCATCAACATGTGACAATCGTGAGACTTCAACCCAACTAACTTCAAATCTTTCATGGAAACACAAGACTTAATGTTAGAGCCATAACCAGACGGAACTTTCACACTTCGTAACGATTCACACAGACTTTGCTTTTCTTTTCTGGATAACGTATGACATGCTGGAGGCAAATATGTTCTTTTGCCCTTTGATTGTGGATGCAAATCCTGACGTATACCCATCAACTCTAAGTCCATACGCGAGTTTAGGCCATCCTTAGTCTTCCCGGGTATGTTTAAGAGTGTACCAACTAAACTGTCACACACATTTTTCTCCACATGCATTACATCAATGCAGTGTCTTACATCAAGCTCCCTCCAATATGGCAGGTCAAAAAACACTGACCTTTTCTTCCAGTTGTTTTGTGTCGGGTGCTGTTTTTCACACTTACCAAATTGCACGTTGACGTCCTTCACCTTTTCATATGCCTGGCGACCAGATAGTGGTGGAGGAGCCATTTCAAAATCTTGGGCACCGTTAAACGACTTCTTCAACCTTTGAAACGGATGATTCGCTTTAAGAAACCTTCGATGTCGAAGATAAACATTTTTCCTGCCATGATGCAACCGCACAGAACTAGTCCCCTCCTCACATACTGGACAAGCTTTATGACCCTTCACACTTTACCCAAATAAGTTACCATACGCTGGAAAGTCATTGATTGTGCAAAATAACATGGTACGCAATTTGAATGATCGCCCGGTAAACCCATCAAACACTTCAACCCCGTCTTCCCACAACCTTTTAAGGTCTTCAACCAATGGAGTTAAATATACATCAATGTCGTTCCCCGGTTGTCGTGGACCAGAAATCATCATTGATAACATCACATATTTTCGCTTCATGCACAACCATGGCGGCAAGTTGTAAACAAACAACAAAACAAGCCACGAACTATGGTTTGTGCTCAGGTTCCCAAACGGGTTCATGTCGTCTGTGGCTAGTGCAAGCCTAATATTTCTTGGTTCATTGGCAAATTCTAGAAAAATCCTGTCCATTTTCTTCCATTGCGACCCATCGGCCGGATGCCTAAGTAGTCCATCAACAACCCTCTCATCAGCATGCCATCTCATAAGTTTTGCATCATCTGCATTGGCAAACAGACGCTTTAGTCTTGGAACTATAGGTAGATACTACAACACCTTTGTAGGAGACCCTTTAGTACATACCTCATCAGAATCTGCCTCTTTCTTCTTATACCGTGACACCCCACATCTAGGACATTGATGCAGTATTTCTAACTCACCCCGGAATAATACACAATCATTTGGGCATGCATGTATTTTCTCATACTCCAAACCCATAGGACACAACACCTTTTTGGCCTCATAGTTACTTTTCGGCAAAGTGTTTCCAGCTGGGAGCATTTCTTTCAACAACTTCAGTAAGTCAGTGAAACTTTTATCCGTCCACCCGTTTATGGTCTTCAAATTAAACAATCGCAAAACTGCTGATAACCTTGTGAAATTGAGGCAGTTTGGATACAACGGCTGCTCAGAGTCCTCACACAGAGTTGTATATACATGAGCTTTCTTAAAACCTTCTACCCCTACATCACGGATCATATCCTCGAGCCGGTCATCCATGTCGACATCGTTGTCATGCATCGAGCTTCGATTTTTAGTCTGAGAGCTGTTACTTGGCACCACCACATCTTCACCATGCCATATCCAACGCGTATAACTACGTAGAAAACCGTCACACAGTAGATGTTCTCGCACCTCTTCCAAGTCTACCCGACGCAGGTTGAAGCATTTAACACAAGGGCAAAAATACTTTCCATTCACCCCCACTGCATTCCTCGCTACGAATTCTATAAATGATTCAACTCCCCCCTCGTACTCCAGACTTAGACGTGATGCAGTTATCCAACTCCGATCCATACCAACTGTTTACAAGGTGATCAACCTCACTTTTTATACAAAGGTGGTGGTCCTATACCCATTCAGCATGACAATTGTTTTTATACATCATTCATATATACAGGTTAGGACTTATTTTAAAATTTGATGAAATTTCGGCAGCATTTCGCATTGGTCTCTAAGTACACAAAATGAGAGTGGTCAAATCAAATTCAACCACAACCAAATATGCACCCAGAGAACAACACAAAATACAAGTTACCGAAAGTTTATCAAATTTTAAAATAACTCCTAACTCCTACGGTTCACTCATGCACATCCTCATACTAGTTAGCTAGTATGAGCCTACGAGTTCGCAACATTGACAACCATATACATACAAACGTAAACAAATAACATTATATAAGAGAAAAAATAGCAACAGAAATAACATTATATAATTGTGGTATTTTCAAGTAGAACTATGGTGTTGGATGATGGATTATGGAATTTGAGACATGAGGGTTGAACTTTTATTTTATGAATTATGGATATGGTGTTGGATTATGACATTTTTCAAGTTTTGTTTGGTATTGGATTTTTATTTTTTAAACATGGTGGCCCGGGTTGGGTTGGTCAAAAATCCATATTGATTCATTTTATTTTTGGGTCACTTTTTTTTGGGTCACTTTTAGTTAAGAAGAATTTTAGAGCATCTAAACTACTTCCATGAAAGAGTAACTATTATATTTTGTGATAATGCTTCTACCATTACATTGTCTAAAAATCTAGTTCTACATGGAAGGAGTAAACACATTGATGTAAGATTTTATTTTTTGTGGGATTTATGCAACGATGGTGTTATTGAGCTAAATTATTGTAACACGGAAGACCAATTGGCAGACATAATGAAATATTTCCTTAATTTAATATCCATAAAGATTCTATAAACAACTCTCTTTTTAGATCAAACAATTACCACTAAAGTTGCTATTACGAGATTAATTTAAAATTCCTACCTACCGTAAGTAGGATAAGTACATACTTCTCCTAATACAAACTTTCTATAATTTTTTTATGTATGTATGGGTATATGCTATATGTGATAGAAAACTCTTATAACAAATTCCATGTTTCCTCAATTTAATTTCTTAAAACACCAGCTATGATGTATATCTAAGTAATTTCCCTTTAAAATATTTTTTCTTAAAATGATTCTAATTTTGTAGATATTGCAACCTCAAAAACAGTATGATCATTACAGCTACTGTTTTTATTTCAGTACTTTTTTTTTGGTAATTGATTTCAATACATATTTTGTTCTGAAGGATATCAATTCTTTCGTTTTTTTGGTGCACAAACAATAAAATTCTCGTCAGCCATTTCAGCAGAGACAGAGACAGAGTTCAGAGGCAATGTCAAAATAGCAACAATGTCAAAATAGCAACAATGAAAAAGATATCAATTCTCATCAGCCATTTCTCGTCTCCACAACAATGAAAATGTCACAGGCAATGTCAAAATAGCAGAGACAGAGTTCAGCTTCAACAATAAACACACATACTTAGAGACAACGAAGCAAACCCATTACGATTATACAGCATAACAACGAAGCAGAGGTTAAAAAGTGAACGAAAGAAGAAGGGCAACGAAGCACTTACCTGACAATGGTGAACGAAGAAGAAGAAGGGCACGCGAAGAAGAAGGAAGTGAACCCAGAAGCCTACGACCAACAAAGAGCAGGACGAGGAAGAAGACGATAACCAGCGAAAGTAAGGAGAAACTGAAAAAAGAGTGAAAGGCGCGGCTTTTGAAGTTTCAGAAAGGATATGTATTCACGGTTCCCCCTCACAACCGTGAATATATTAAACATATATTAACGGTTTAACAAACAACCGTGGATAAATGTTAACTATATATCCACGGTTATGATACGAACCGTGGATAAATATTAAATCTATATTCACAGTTATAGAAACAACCGTGGACATAGAGTACCCAGTGATTAAACCCTAAAACCTGAACTATATATCCACGGTTGGAAATACAACCGTGAATATTGACATCTATATATATCCACGGTTCACATCATAACCGTGAACGTACCCATCAATATATATTCACGGTTGTGATCACAACCGTCGATATATATTTTAGGTACTATATATCCACGGTTGACTCCTCAACCGTGAATATATATTGATGGGTACGTTCACGGTTATGATGTTAACCGTGGATATATAGTTTTCTCTGATTAAAACGTTCACCTTATAATTTCAAAAATGCCACCACGCATGTTTTTATCACTGATCCTCTTCTACCCGTGAATAATATCCCGTTATTATATCCATTTTTTCCACTAGTGTTCGAATTGTTTTTTGACCTCTTCCTTGATCTTGAGAAGCATTTCTAGTTTCATTCTTCGTAGCTTTTGCTTAACTATTGGACACTCTGGTTTCAGAGGTAATCTATGTTCCACTATGCTGTTATCCAACCCTGGCATATCTTGATATGACCAAGCGAACACATCTCGAAATTCCCGGAGCAGTTCAATCAATTCATCTTGATGGTTTTTACTCAGGCAGGTGCTTATCTTGATCATTTTATCTTCTCCTTCACCTCCAAGGTTGATGATTTTAATTTCCTCCTGATGTGGGCAGATCTCCTTATCCTCTTGTTCCAACAATCTCGTCAATTCAGATGAGGGTCCAAAGTCTTCCTCACTTTCCTCGTAGACGCAATCATTTGGATAAACAGGGTCATGAAATAAATCCAGGTTTTCGTCGTTCTCAGGGAAATCATTTTTGGATCTGCATTCGGGTTATATTATAAAGTGAAAAGAGAACAAACAAGTGAAAGGTTTGAGAAAAATAGAGTGCACAAAGATGAGGTGATGGGAAATAAAATGTGTTCATTGGTTTTCAAAAATAAAATAAACAAGTTCTGCCCTTGTTACAAAATGGGTCCCGGAGCCTTGGGCATGGCAAGGGGACCACCAAATTATGAAATATAGTGATTACTCTGATAGAACGTTAATGGTTGTAGGGAACTCCATGACTTCCTAATTGCTCAGCTCTTGATCTGGATGGCAAGCATATACCAGCTCCACATTGAGGTCAGGCTCGTTCTCAACCATGGCAACTTGATCCGGATATATCACTCCGGCGCTCTTAAAGCTCTGATGGAGATCGCAGATAGGGATTCTCGCAGTGTTGATCTCTTGACCAGTAAGGCGAGCAACTCTCCTCCCCTTCTTTTCCTCTTCAAACCTTTTCTTATCCATCACAGTGGGCTTATATCCCAAACCATATCTGTTTTTATTTTCCGGGAGACTCACCGGTTGGGTTCTGCCTTCCAAATCCCGCCCTAATCCTTTTCTGGGTTGGTACCCTTTCCGCAACATGTTCAGCGTCACCATTAGAGGTACGTTGGGGAAAGACATCTTTACAACGCTTGTTGCATTGGCAATTTCCAAGGCTTGGAAGGATGTTTCGAGGGCTTCCTTGGCGGCCTTGATGTACGGAGTGGATATGGGTTTGCTGACCAAAAGGTCCTCCTCCCCAGAAACAGTCACCAACTTGTTATTGATGATGAATTTTAGTCTTTGATGCAGCATGGAGGGACCACCCCCGCCGAATGGATCCATGGTCGCCCTAATAAACAGCTGTAGGCGGGCACGATATCCATCACTTGGAAGAGTACTTGGAAAGTACAGGGTCCGACTTGTATAGGCAATTCGATTTCTCCAATGACTTCCCTACGTGTCCCATCAAAAGCCCGCACAACCATAGAGCTAGGTCTCATGAATGTTCCATTGAAAGGCAGTTTTGCCAACGTGGATTTTGGCATGACGTTTAGAGAAGATCCATTATCCACAAGTACTTTTGCCAAGATATAATCCTGACATTTCACAGAAATATGGAGGGCTTTGTTGTGCCCTCTTCCTTCAATAAGTACTTCCTCATCTGTGAAGGTTAAGTAATTGTTGGCAACGATATGCCCCACTATGCCTCTGAATTGTTCGACGGGTAAATCATGCTTCACGTGCGCCTCACTCAACACCTTCATCAACGTGTTCCGATGTGGTTCAGAATTCATTAGCAAAGACAACAGGGAAATTTTTGCAGGGGTGTGGTTCAATTGATCCAACACCTGGTAGTCACTATGGCAAATAAACTTCAGAAATTCCTGGGCTTCCTCTTTAGTCACAGCCCCCTTTATTTCTCCAGAGGCTACTTCTTTCCCAATTTTTCCTTCTCCGGTAGTCTTGCCTTGTTTGGGTTCAGGTGGCGTATATATCCTTCCACTCCGTGTTATTCTTCCCACTCCGGTTATATTTGTAATAGAGGAGGATGGTATGGAGTTGATCGCTTCGGGATTGGTGACAACCACATCTGTATTGTACCTCCATGGCACAGCGTGAGAACTCTGGAAGGGGAAAGGGGTTGGTGCCCTAACTGTAAAGACAGTCTTGGCAGGAGCCGAAGCTGCTGGCGTATCCTTATTATAGTATACGACCAGGGGTTTCGGAACTCGTGCCTTACCCTGTCCTTGTACCATATTTATTCGTCCTTCATGGCATTTACAGACCTCTATGACTCGAGCATTCATGAGTCTTTGAAGGGTTTCCTGGAAACCCCTTCGCTTTGCGGACTGGAGGTCATTATACTCTTCATCCCATGACCCTTCTATTAATCCCACCTTCAGCATATGGGAGTGTATGATTTCCAAAGGCATTTGGATGTCCTCTACTTTGGAAATGCAATCTTTATCCCCCTCTATAGCATTGACATCCGGTCCTTTATGGTTTGGAAGGGGATTGGTTGTCACACTTGGGCTCCCTTCTTTAAAGCTTATCCAGTCGGCCCGGATGAGGTCCCTTACCTTAAACTTTAGTGCCAGGCAGTTCTCAGTAGAATGTCCCGGTGCACCAGCGTGGTAATCACACCGTGCATTTGGGTCATACCCTCTAGGATATGGCGGCTGAAGTGGCTTTAGAGGGCACGACACTACCATCATGTTTTCGATGAGGTAAGGGAGAAGCTCTGTGTAAGAGATGGGAATCGGATCAAATTATGGTGGGGCACGGTCATTGTTTTGCCTTCTCTGATTTGGATTTGGTGGGTTCATTTGTGGCTGTTGGTACGGCGCTTGTGGTGGTTGATATGGTGCCTGTAGTGGTGCAAGCGGTCGCATGACAGGTGGGCGGAAATGTGCTGTATGTGGTGTTTGAATGGCAGCCACATATGGATGTGGTGTATTCTGATAGGTTGATGGAAAGGCGACCGGGGTAGGTGGCCTCGGCTGGTTTCTTCTCTGATTATGGGAAATTAGATTAGTCTCTCCCTCTCTTCTCTTTCCTTCCCCATGGGAGGGTCTTTTTGCTGCATTAACCCCAGCTGGACCTCGGGTGATCTTCCCTGTCCGGAGGCCATTCTCTATTCTTTCTCCGATAGTGACGATATCGGAGAAGTGGGATGAAATACTTCCAATTATCTTGTCATAGAATGGCGATTGGAGTGTGTCAATAAATGTCAAGATCACCTCTTTCTCAGACAGAGGTGGGTCAACTTACGCTGCTACTTCACGCCACCGTTGGGCGTATTCTTTGAACGTCTCATTGTCTTTCTTGGACATGTTCTGCAATTGTACTCTATCTGGCACCATGTCCAAATTGTACTTATACTATTGCATGAAAGCATCTGCCAGATCCTCCCAACAGCGTATACGAGATCGTTCAAGATGGTTATACCAGGTCAGAGGCGCTCCAACCAAACTATCTTGAAAACAATGGATGAGCAGAGAGTCGTTAGAGGCATGCGAAGCCATCTTCCGACAGTACATGGTAAGATGGTTTTTCAGACATGTCAGCCCCCGATACTTATCAAATTCAGGCGTTTTAAATTTGGGAGGAATAACAACGTCGGGAATTAGACAGAGTTGTGCAGCACTGCCTAATCCAAATCGATTCATTCCATCCATCTCCCTTAAACGCCTTTCCAAGAACTCTAATCTTCCTTCCTGGGTAGCAGCAGTGGCAGTACTTGGACCTGTGACGACATAGTGACTAGCACTCTAGGCTGGTTGGTCAACATGTGCCGGGCTCTCATTCGGAATTGAGGCTTGGTGTCCAGTTGTGGCTTGGGCAGCTTGTGGTTGTTCAGCCTGTGTATGGACCAGAATCGTTTGAGGATTTCGGACAGGTGGGATGTTTGGTTGAGCCGCGTGAAGGATTGTTTCCTGATAATCTGGCTCCTCTTGGAGTGGTGGGAAATAGCCTGGGGGTAACCCATACTGTGGGAAGGGTACGACATTCCCTTCTTTATCAACAAAAGTGTGTTGTTGAACATGAGCAGGGTTCGGCTTACTAAGGCAAATAGTAATGGTAGGCCCTGCAGGGTTTGAGCTCGGTCCCCCAGCATGACCTTGAGCATGTTGGGGAATGGGAGATTGCTGCCTAGCATTTTCAACTTCCGCTAAAGAATCCCTTTCTACGATTCTCCTTTCGAACATCTTGGCCATTTTAGCCATTTGTTCTTTCAACTGATTAACCTCAGCTCGAAAATTCTCATTTTCTTGTTCTATATCGGCCATGAGTTTCTTTTTGAGCCTGGTCGCGTAGGGATGCTTACCCGTAGTGTCTAAAGAATCACGACAAACGGTTAGAAAAATAAAGGGAACAGTTAAAGAAGATAAAAGAAAAATAAATGGGCACACGCGGGATACGATTCCGAATTTGACACGTATTCCTCAACCTTTCCCCAGAACGTCGCGTTCAAAAGTACTCGGTATAACAGTATATTGGAAATTAACATGAGACAACTTGTGGAGATGAAAAGAGCTTTATTATTTTATTCTTCTAAACGATACAATGTTGCTAGAAAGATTCAGATTACAAAACTTTAGCCACTCCTGACTCAGGCAATCATGGCCCTCATTTTACAAAGTCTTTCCTGGCAATAGCACAGAAATGATGATATCTCTTTGGGAGTGGACAGGGGATTGACCATGCCTTCGGCTTGCTCCAACATTGAGGGAAAATCTTCCAGGACTCCATTGGCTAGGTAAGCCAATTTAGCGAAACGATCCATCCATGAATGAATGATTTCGTCACTTTGGGCCAACTCTGCCCTCAGAGCCTGTGTAGTCTCCTGGCAACATCGTTCAGCATCAAGGGCTTTTTTATGCTCTGCGTTTATCTCTTGTTCGCAGGCATTTATTACTTCCTCTAGCTGTAGTTCCAATTTACGGACCTGGGTTTGTAACATCTCTTTCTGCACCAAAGCCTCATTTTCCTTCTCCTTGGATCGTATCAGCATGTCTTTCAAAATTTGTTTTTCGGCCAATACAGCATCGCTCTGCTGACCTTTCATCTTTAACTATGAATTGGCCGCCCGAAGGCATTGATCTTGTTTTATTCTGTAATCTTCATCAATCTTTCTCTTTTTCCGCATCTCTTCCATAGCATGCCTTCCTTCAGAATTCTTTTTCCTATGAAGGGCGCACTCTTGTTGGCACTTCAGGAGATCTTCTTCCAGTTTTTGATTCCTTGCCTTTAGCTCTTCTACTTGGGCTTTTAACGATATGGTAACCTTGTCCTCCAATGCACGGCGGAGGAACTGTGTCCACAGGTTGGTATGAAGGGCCCTTGAAAGGCAATTTCACGATGGAGACTCTATTCACCACCCAATCTAAGTATTCAACTTTCACAGCATGGCTTCGTGCTCGTAGTTCTTTGCCTATCCTATGGACCTTCTTCCAGGCATTGGCTATGTCCCGAATAGTGGAGGAGTAATTCCCATTCGCATAGTGCAAAACAAAAGGAATAAGCAGTGCTTCGTCCGGCGGCCCAAGTAGAGGATAAGCCAACTGCCGCTTAGCAATAACAGGATTATAATTAATGCAACCTTGTGTCCCCATTAGAGGAACATTTGGATATCCTCCACAGCTATAAATGATAGACTCAACTTCTAGCCATTGAGGACACCATCTCACCTTTTCTGCTGTAAGGCCCACAAGGTGATTAGCCCACTCACGCCCATTCTTCGTTGCCAACTGACACAACTTCAAATCAGAAATGGGACACTCAGCTTTGCATAGTTGATGAAAAGCGTGGGATGTGAGCCACACATACAGAACAGGCAAACAACAAATAATCCTCTTTCCTCCTTGGGTATGACAGAAATCCAAGGTGCAATAGACATTGGCCAATACTGCTGTGACGGGATTTTCTAGTCTATGCTTGCGAGCGGTGAAAACACCTATAGCATCATAATCCACGTAGTTGTCTAAGTTAGGGAATAAGACAACTCCGTAGATAGTGAGAGCCAAGGTATCGATGAAAGCTTCCCATTCTTCCCTCTCTGCCAAGACATGCATGTGTTTCTCCAGAAATTCCCTAGTAAATCCAGGAATCTGGTTTCTGTTCATCTGTACACTTTTTAACATTTCAGGATGGACCTTCAAAATGCGAGCGACAGAAGTGACTGATGTATGACAGTCTAGATGACGATAAGGTATCTGTCCTTCCATTGGCATCCCCAATATTTGTTCAAACTCTTCTATGGAGGGTGCCAGTTGAAAGTCTTGAAAAGTGAAACAGTGGAGAGGTGGGTCATAGAATTGTGCCAGAGCTGTGATGGCTTCTGTTTGGACGTCTACCTCCAAGAGTTTCAGGATCTTCCCATACTTCCTCGTGAAAGTCATCTTTTGTGTCAAGCTCAGTTTTTTCCCTAATGCTTGCAAACTGTTAGTATTGACCTTTCTAGCCTTGAGGTGCAATAACTTCTTCAATTCAGTCACCCCTATATCACAATTACTGTGTCCCATGTTAATTTCCATACTGTCTTAGAAATACTAACAAATTCGGAATCGTTCCCTGCGAACATCAAGACAAAGAATGGAATCAGTTATTATCAAGTCCTAAAGATCAATGTTCCTCCCAGGGATTTGATACAAGTTAAAAAATGGGGGAACATGGATTTCTAAAACTCATGCGAGCTCAAAAGTCGTAGATTTTCCCAATCGTCATTGCCACTTCAACCCGAGGGAAATGAGGTATAATTTTTTTTGTGGATTTTTCCTTTGACGATTAGGAGAACCTATGACTTCAGACTCAGAGATACATGACAAAAAAGAGAGGATCATCCATTCACCCGAAGAATACTTGTGTGTTCCAAAGATTTTCCAAGACTAAGCAAATCTTTGGATGATAGATAATCCCTTTTTGATAACAGGAAAGTGAAAATAACATAAGGTAAAGTAAAGTTTGCCCTTTCGTGGCCTAAATCAGGTTTTGTTGAAGGTTTTCTCTGGACCCTAGGGCTTATCTAAAAGTGACTCTCCATACCGGGTGGCTTATACTAGACTTCTAGAAGGTCACTAGAGCCAAGATCCTACCCATGACAGGGACGCAACAGTGGGGAACCACTAGGTGCGTATGTCACAAGAGGTCGAACTCTTGTTGGGGTTCTCACGATCACCGGATAGGAAGTACATCCTATACGATTCTGTATACCAACCCCTCCTAACTTAAGTTTCATTTGGGGCCCGGGTATAGGGCGCCACTCATAAGTGTGTGCGAGTAATTTGTGAGTGTAGTGTGTGAAAGGGCATTCAATACCTTTTACCTTACCTCATTCTGCACAAAGAACAGACACAGAACAAATATACAAAGTCATCTACCCTAGGGTTCAATGATTGCAGAAAAGTAATATGGTCCTCTACCCTAGGGTTCAACAAACATGTAAAACATAGACAGCGAAACAAATAACAAGATACAATCAAAACAAGAACAAACATTCACAACAATCAACAGAAAATAAAACAAGGGGAAGAAATCCGAGGCAAACAAAGGCTATAAAAAAAATGCGCTTTCAACCAAACTGGCCTGACTCTCTTAAGTGTCCCCAGCGGAGTCGCCATCTGTCGCAACCTGGATCGCGACGGCGCGGCGAGAAAGAGAGAAGGTGTAGAATGAAACAAGGAGTCGCCACCAACGTTTTTATCCATAGGAAAAACATTGGAAAAAAACTAAGTTCAGTAAAGCACTGGTTAAAAATTGAGATTCAAGTTCGGGAGTCGGTTACGAGTAGGGAAGGTATTAGCACCCTACATCGCCTGTCAAAAATAGTACCAAGATTGAAAATGCGCAACATAAATAGCCTTACAAAAGATGGTTTATTTCTTCCCTTTTATTGTTGTATTTTTTATTTAAAAAACGACAGAATGGAGTGAGAGAATTGTACAAACTGAGAATGTCGAAGCAAGGTCAATGGGATGTTTCATCCGAATTAAACTCGACTTTGATATGAGACAGAGAGGGGAAGAGAATGCTAATAAGGCGTCACGCCTAAATTGGACATTCTCGAATAAAAAACAGGGATAGGAAAGAGATAAGCAGGACGTCTCGTCCTAAGTATCCCTTCCCTATGAATTATGGCGAGGCTTAAGCAAAAAACTAGGGGGAAATCAACAAGACGTCACGTCTAAATTGATTTTCACGGAAGCGACCAAAAAGAAAACATTTATGAAAGAAACATGAAAGTGAGGAAATAAATCAATAAAAAGAAATAAGAAAGATGGGCCCGACAGGAGTTGAGGTCCTGCTCCTACGTATTCTTGAATTATCAAGAAATCAGGGTTACGTAGTTCTGAGTGTTGTTCTTTTAGGAAAAGACTTGGGAAATGATGATGGATGTCATTGAGACGGGGAACTCATACAAGGCGAAGTTCTTCGCACGTGTACGAATCCTAAAGAGGTTGTGTAGACGGGAGTGCTCCCGTACGACACTGTTTAAAAATGATTTGTTTCCCTTTTTTTTGATTTTTATTTAGATTTGAAAGAAAACATAGTAAGCATTTATTTCCCTTTATTATATTTTACTATGAAGCGAAAGGGGAAGGTAGCAGAAGCTACAAAAGAGGAAGGGAAATAGTAAGTTCAGAAAACAGAAGGAAAAATGAGTGAAAACCGAGTGGGAGAAGGGAAAACCGAGTAAAAAAGAGGGAAAAACCGAGTGAAAATAGAAAAACCGAGTGGAAATGGAGGAAACCGAGTAAAAATGGTAAAACCGAGTGATAAAAGCATAAATCCGAGTGAAAAATGGCGAAAACCGAGTGAGAAAGAGGAAAACCGAGTAAAAAATGGTAAAACCAAATGAAATGGGAAAATACCGAGTGAAAGTAGTAGCTTACCGTGTGAGAAGTGAGATACCGAGTGAGACTGAGTGAGAAGAGGGACAGTGTTGGAGTTGAGAGGAGTGAGGAGGTCGGATTTGGTGGACTTGAGGGGGATGCGTGGGGGCTGTTGGAAAGGGTGAGAGGAGGGTGCTGGGAGGTATTTGGTGGCTGAAAGGGGCTGGACGTGTGAGAGAGGAGCTGGGTTTAGGTGAAAAGAAGGATGAGTGGGGGTTGTTGGAAAGGGTGAGAGGAGGGTGCTGGGAGATATTTGGTGGCTGAAAGGGGCTGGACGTGTGAGAGAGAGAGAGGATGAGGATGTTGGGTGCTGTGAGGGGCTGTGCAGTGTGTGTGGGAGAGAGAATCAAGGCTTAGGTAGAGTTTTTCCTCTAAGAATGCCCCCTCAACGCTTCAACCCCTTGCCTATTTATAGGCTGGTTTGAGTGGAAGGCCAGCTCAGGCTTCCACTTCCGAGTGGAATGCCAGCTCAGGCTTCCACTCAGAGTGAAGTGGGGGACAACGGCTGGGTGGGAATTTTTAATTCCCCCCACTTCCACCCCTTGTCTGCCAGCCACCCCAGGATTCCTGGATCCACTTGGGTGGTGGAATCCAGGTCAGCATGTGCAATCCGAGAGAGGATGATTGAGATCTGAGTGAAAATAGTGTCAATCCGAGTGAGGATGGCTGAAATCCGAGTGAGGATGGCTCGGATCAGCCTCCCAGTCAGTATTCATGCATATTGGAGTCAATTCCGAGTGGAATGAAGCATTTCCTATAGAAGGCCGAGTGAAAAATACACCTTTCTGAGTGAGAATTCTTTTGGGAAGAGTCCTCCTATGAAAGGCCGAGTACATGTTTTACTCGGTGTGAGGCTGCTGTGAAACATTCAATCGGAACCGAGTGACAAGTAACTCGGAACTGACTAAAATAGGTAAAAAGTGACTTGGAGGTTGAGTGGAAATGGTTAAAAGAGTGACTCAGAATCTGGGTGAGTTTTGGGTGTAAATGGAAACTCAGAAATTAGTAGAAGTGGGCTTGGTAATTGGCTTGAGGAGGGATGACAAGGGAATGGGTGTTACTCAAAAACTGATCGAAGATTGAAAATCGATTCGGTAAAGGATGACTCAGAGCCGATTGAAAATCGAAGAGAAAGACTCGGAAATGGGTAAAGGATGACTCAGAATTGGGTGAACTTCACTCGGGAATGGGGGAAAGTCACTCGGAAATCGAGTGAGTGGATGGCTCACTCGGTGCTGACTGAAATGGCTCGGAAATTGTGTGAAATGTGACTCGGAATTGGTTCGAAGAGTAATGGTTCGGGTTTGATTTGAAGGGATTGACTCAGAATTGGGTGAAAAGTGGGTCACTCGGAGATGGAGGAAAGATGACTGGGGAACGGGCGAAGAGTGTTACTCGGAATTGGTAAAAAAGTGAGTCGGAACTAACCAAGAATTGACTCGGAAATGTGAAGTATGGCTCGGAAATTGGTGGAAATGGGGGCTCGGAATTGATTGGCCAAAATGCTCGGGAAAGGTTTAAGTATGGCTCGGAAGTGGTACAAATGGTGGCTCGGAAGTCATTTAAGGAGGGCTGACACGGAATTGGTTTGAAGAGGGTTGACTGAGTGAAGTGTCACTCGGTTCCGACTGACTGAAGAGGGACTCTTGGTTCTGATTGAAGAGGAAACACTCGGAATTCCTTCAGTCGGATGCATTTTGCTCGGATCTCATCTCTGTGTGAAGCATCCACTCGGAATTTCTTCAAAAGTGATATAGAACTTCACTGCTTGAAGGATCAACTCGGAACTGACCTTGTGAGCTCTTAATCCGAATGGAACTTGGTCATTTTCACTCGGAATTTGCCTATTTTCCACTCAGAAATTGGAAGTTTGGCCATTTGCACTCGGACATGGCCTTCTTTCCACTCAGGAATTGAAATCTCACTCGGAACTGACTCATTCTGAGTAATTCTACTCGGATTTGATCCTCCTGAGTCATTTCACTCGGATTTCTCTTCAACATGGGCATAATCCACTCGGACTGGCTTGGCAGGGACGCTATCCACTCGGATTCAACTTCAACAGAGGAGCATTTCACTCGAAAATGACTCATTCTGAGTGATTCCACTCGGATTTCATCATTTTTGAGTCATTCCATTCGGACTTCTCTTCAACATGGGCATAATCCACTCGGATTCAACTTCAACAGGGGAGCATTTCACTCGAAAATGACTCATTCTGAGTCGGATTTGATCATTTTTGAGTTTTTCCACTCGAATTTATCTCCACCAGGGCTGTATTTCACTCAGAAATGCTTTAATCTGAGTCATCCTGCTCAGATGTGATCATTTTTGAGTCATTCCAATCGGATTTTCCTCTAACAGGGCTGTATTTCTCTTGGAAAAGCTTCATTCTGAGTTATTTCGCTCGGTTCTGATTATTTTGGAGCCATTCTACTCAAATTTGACCATTCTGAATTAGAATTCAGTATAAAAAAGATTCATTCCACTTGGACCGGACCAAAAGAGGTGTTCACAGATGCCCCTCTTTACTTGTTTTTCATAAAAGAAACACGAAGCTTCTGTGTTTTTGAAGTGAAAAGGAAGTAAAGATATGAACACCGATGTAGGGGCCAAGTCGGACTTTTTGATGGCGTCTGATAGTGTCGGCAATCACGAGTCAGTATGACCTTTCTCTTTTAAAGACGAGCATTTTCTTCTTCCATTTCGCTTTTCTTTTCTTCTTCTTTCTCTATATTTTTTTTTGTTTTGTTTTGTTTTTTTTTTGTTTTTTTTTGTTTGTTTTTTTTAATCCTAAATCTGGGAAAAAAGAAGTGAGGCAGTGCTCCAATTTTTTAGCAAGAAGTGGTTAACTGGGAATTATCCTTTGAATGACATGAAGCAGAAGGGTACCTCATTCGGGAGAAAAAGGATGCCTTCTTTGGTGACTGAAAGGTAAAAGGATGCCTATTTGTTCGACGACAGGAAAGTAAAGTGGTGCCATTTGATCGGTGATAGGAAAGTAAAGGTGCCATTTGATCGGCGATAGGAAAGATAAAGGGGTGCCAGTTGATCGGCGACAGGAAAGTAAAGGGGTGCCATTTGATCGGCGACAGGAAAGTAAAGGGGTGCCATTTGATCAGTGACAGGAAAGTAAAGGTGCCATTTGATCGGCGACAGGAAGATAAAGGGGTGCCATTTGATCGGCGACAGGAAATTAAAGGGGTGCCATTTGATCGGCGACAGGAAAGTAAAGGGGTGCCATTTGATCGGCGACAGGAAAGTAAAGGGGTGCCATTTGATCGGCGACAGGAAGATAAAGGGGTGCCATTTGATCGGCGACAGGAAAGTAAAGGTTGGGGGAACTAACAGGACATCTTGTCCGAATTAGCTCACTGTTGACAGGAAATGTAAAGGTTGGGGGAGCTAACAGGACGTCTCGTCCGAATTAACTCACTGTTGGTAGGAAATATAAAGGTTGGGATTGACCCTTGGTTGTCATGACTGCGGGTTCTTGGGGAACTGCCCCTTGAACGCAAGAGAATGAATCTGGGGGGGATGCCCCAGCTTGACATGACTGTGGGTGGTTGGGGAACTACCCCTTGATTGAGAGGATATACCCGGGGAGATGCCCCAATTTTACATGATTGGATGAAATCTTGGGGAACTGCCCCTTGAATAAGAGAATAAACCCGGGGAGATGCCCCAGTTTGACATGATTGGATGAAATCTTGGGGAACTGCCCCTTGAATAAGAGAATAAACCCAGGGAGATGCCCCAGTTTGACATGATTGGATGAAATCTTGGGGAACTGCCCCTTGAATGAAAGAATAAACCCGGGGAGATGCCCTAGTTTGACATGATTGGATGAAATCTTGGGGAATTTCCCCTTGAATAAGAGAATAAACCCAGGGAGATGCCCCAGTTTGACATGATTGGATGAAATCTTGGGGAACTGCCCCTTGAATGAAAGAATAAACCCAGGGAGATGCCCTAGTTTGACATGATTGGATGAAATCTTAGGGAACTGCCCCTTGAATAAGAGAATAAACCCGGGGAGATGCCCCAGTTTGACATGATTGGATGAAATCTTGGGGAACTGCCCCTTGAATGAATGAGAATAAACCCAGGGAGATGCCCCAGTTTGACATGATTGGATGAAATCTTGGGGAACTGCCCCTTGAATAAGAGAATAAACCCGGGGAGATGCCCCAGTTTGAGATGATTGGATGAAGCTTGAAGGGTGCTCCTTTTCGACGAAAAGAGGCCCTGGCGATGTCCTAGTTCGGACATTCTAGGAGCGTGGGGTACTGTCCTGGGGCGACAAGAGACGACGACCTAGGGAAGATGCCCCGGTTTGACATGATCGAAAGAGTCTTTGGGGAAAACTGTCCCTTGACCGAAAGAAGAATCTGGGGAGATGCCCCAATTTTGGGTTGACTGGGAAGTGTAGTCCCACTGGGGAAGGATTTGGGAAGTGTAGTTTTTGGCGATTATGGTTCCACTGGGGGAGAAAATTTAGTGAAAGAGAATGGACTTGTGGTTTACTGCGGATATGTCGAAGGTCTACTAAGGAGAGAGTTGGGCAACTACACATCTTGGGGATCATGGTTCCTGGCCATCCTTTAACAGAGAAACGTGAAACTAATTAAAAACTTACAGGCGGACTCCCTTGGTGACAGGCGTTGAAGTAACTCATGGCCAAAATAATTATTACTTCTGACTTCATTGAGGTTGTTTCGCAGAGCTGGTTGAGCTTGCTTGAGGTAAGATCTAGCAACGGTGTCCACTTCGTTCCCCATAACTTTGTGTTTTCGTTCTTCTCAAAACTCATTTTTTTAAGAAATTCTTTTTAGGCAAAACTTGTTTATTCATTCTAGTCATGAACACATGTGAGAAGAAAGGAAACTTTTTATTTATGAACAACAGATATGTACAGGTGACAATAATAATGCAAAAATATGACAAGGTGTGAGGAATTGATGGTAAGGATGGAAGGGAAGGCCTTTTAGATCCTCCATCGATTTCCTGAGAGCGACAAGATTCCTGGTCTTTTCCATGATTTCCTGTTTATCTTCTGATTTTGCTTTCGAGGGCGTGACTTGACAATTGCTTCGATGTTCTAGACCCATCCCCTTGTCTGTGACTTGGAAAATTGGCATTGCAGTGTTGAATCTATAGGGTGTGAATTTGTTGGGGTCGCTTTCTTAGGATTTTTGACCCCACCAATTGCTCTAACTTTTGCCTAGGTCGCCTTTTCAGGTTTTCAACCTAGCGAGCCCATTTTTTTTTTACGTATAGTATCTTCTCACTGCGTCCGCGTTTATAGGCATCGGTAGATCTTCCCCATCCATGTTGGCGAGTATGAGAGCACCTCCGGAAAAAGCCTTCTTCACGACATAAGGCCCTTCATAGCTGGGAGTCCATTTGCCCCGGTGATCTTTATGCATCGACAAAACCTTCTTGAGCACCAAGTCTCCTTCTTGGAATTGTCGGGGTCATACTTTCTTTTCAAACGCTCGCTTCATACGCCTTTGATATAACTGACCATGGTAGAGGGCAGTCAATCTCTTACTATCAATCAGATTTAATTGGTCATGTCGAGTCTGGATCCATTCAGCTTCAACCAGTTTGGCTTCCATGATTACTCGGAGGGAAGGAATCTCCACTTCAAAAGGCAGGACTGCTTCCATGCCATAAACTAAAGAGAATGGAGTTGCCCCAGTCGAGGTCCAGACTGAGGTACAATAACCGTGTAGAGCAAAAGGAAGTATTTCGTTCCAGTCTTTATAGGTTACCACCATTTTCTGTATTATCTTCTTGATATTCTTGTTCGCCGCCTCGACTGTCCCATTCATTTTGGGGCGGTACGGAGAGGAATTATGGTGGGAGATCTTAAAGCTCTCACAAAGCTCCTTCATCATTTTGTTGTTCAGGTTTGTACCATTGTCTGTGATGATTTGACTCGGTAGGCCGTACCGACATATCAACTCACGCTTGACGAATTTAACAACAACACCTTTGGTTACATTAGTGTATGAAGCTGCTTCCACCCATTTTGTGAAGTAATCAATGGCGACCAAAATGAAACGATGGCCGTTTGAAGCCTTTGGTTCAATGGGACCAATGACATCCATGCCCCACATCGAGAAGGGCCATGGTGCTGACAAAACATTTAGAGATGACGGGGGTGCGTGAATATGATCAGCATATGTTTGGCACTTATGACATCTCTGAGCATAGGCGAAGTAGTCTGCTTCCATGGTCATCCAAAAATAACCAGCCCTTAAGATTTTCCTTGACATGGCGTGCCCATTGATGTGGGTTCCGAAAGATCCCTCGTGGATATCCTTTATGATTCTATTTGCTTCAGCGGTATCAACACAGCGAAGAAGGATAGAATCATGGTTTCTTTTGTAAAGCACGTCTCCATTTAAGAAAAACCCCATGGCGAGCCGTCGCAGGGTTCTCTTGTCATTTTCTGTGGCATTGTCGGGGTACTCTTGCCTCTGGATATATCTCTTGATATCGTGATACCAAGGTTTTCCATCCGATTGTTCTTCGACTATTTGGCAGTATGCGGGCTCATGACGCCTTTCTACCTCGATGAGGGGCACGTCATAGTCATTGTTTACTTTGAACATTGAAGCGAGAGTGGCCAAAGCGTCAACCATCTAATTATCTTCCCGAGGAACATGATGGAAAGAAATCTCTTTGAAATCTCTGATCATTTCCATAATGTGGGCGTGATAGGGGAGAAGCTTGCTATATCTGGTTTCCCACTCACCTTTCAACTGGTGGATGACTAAAGCAGAGTCTCCGTAGACTTCCAGTGTTCTTACTTTCATATCCAATGCCGCTTGGATCCCTAAGGAGCACGCCTCATATTCAGCGACATTGTTGGTACAATCGAAACATAGCCTAGCGCAGACAGGGATGAATTCTTTTTTTGGCGAAATCAAAATGGCCCCAATTCCGTGCCCTAAAGCATTAGAAGCTCCATCGAATCTTAAAATCCATTTGTCTTTGTTACCGCCTTCTTCTTCGTCAGACAATGCCAAAATATCCTCGTCTGGGAAGTCGAATGGTATTGGTTGGTAATCACTTACGGGTTGATGGGCTAGGTAGTCAGCCAAAGCGCTCCCTTTTATGGATTTCTGAGTGACATATGTTATGTCGTACTCAGTTAGCAGCACTTTCCATTGAGCAATCCTTCCGGTTAGGGCTGGCTTCTCAAAGATGTACTTGATAGGATCCATCTTAGAGACTAGCCAGGTAGTGTGACTCAACATGTATTGCCTTAAACACTTCGCAGCCCATGCTAACGCGCAACAAGTTCGTTCTAATGCGGAGTATCGCATTTCGCAATCAGTGAACTTTTTGCTTAGCTAATATATGGCATGTTCTTTCTTTCCCGTTTCATCGTGCTGACCCAATACGCGGCCCATGGACTCATCCAGTACCGTCATGTATAAAATCAGTGGTCTCCCAGGGGTTGGTGGCACCAATATTGGTGGTTCTTTCAAGTATTGCTTAATCTTCTCAAAAGCTATTTGGCAGTCCTCATTCCATTGCCCCGGTTGGTTCTTGCGGAGTAACTTGAAGATCGGCTCGCAGGTCGATGTCAATTGTGAGATAAATCGAGCGATGTAGTTTAATCTTCCCAAGAACCCTCTGACTTCTTTTTCTGTGCAAGGAGGTGGCATTTCTAGGATTGCCCTGACCTTGTCGGGATCCACTTCAATTCCTTTCTTGCTTACAATGAAACCTAACAGTTTGCCTGACCTTGCGCCAAACGTGCACTTAGCAGGATTCAATCTAAGCTTAAACCTTCTCAACCGCTCAAACAATTTTCTTAAGTCGCGGACATGATCTTCCGCGGTTCTGGATTTTGCAATGATATCATCCACATAGACCTCTATTTCCTTGTGCATCATATCGTGGAATAAAGTGACCATTGCTCTCTGATAAGTCGCCCCTGCGTTCTTCAAACCAAAGGACATTACTTTGTAACAGAAAGTACCCCACAATATGACGAACGTGGTTTTTTCCATGTCTTCGGGCGCCATTTTAATCTGATTGTACCCGGAGAAACCATCCATGAAAGAGAAGATGGAGTGTTGGGCTGTGTTATCGACCAACATGTCAATATGTGGAAGAGGAAAATCGTCTTTAGGGCTGGCCCTGTTTAGATCTCGATAATCCACACACATTCGCACTTTTCCATCCTTCTTCGGGACCGGGACTATGTTGGCTACCCATTGTGGATATTTGGCTACGGCCAAGAAACCGGCTTCCACTAGTGGAAAAAATGGATATAATCACGGTTAAAAAAGGCCTTTATTCACGGTTAAAGAACCGTGGTTGTTGCATCCGTGGTAGTAGATGATGGTCTTTAACCACGGTTAACAACCGTGGTAATAAATCACATCTAACCACGGTTAAGAACAACTGTGAATATAACTTACTATTTATATTCACGGTTATGCTTGATAACCGTGAATATAATAACTGAAAGGTGTCAGTTATATCCACCTATATTCACGGTTGTTCATCATAACCGTGAATATAAGTGTTAAAAGGTTTCAGTTACAAACTACCTATATTCACGGTTATGAAGAACAACCGTGAATAAAATGTATCTATATCCACGGTTGTCCATCATAACCATGAATATAAGTAGTTTGTACTGAAACCTTTTAATACTTATATTCACGGTTATGATGGACAACCGTGGATAAAATATATCTATATCCACGGTTATGGTAGTAACCGTGGATAAATATAGTCTATATTCACGGTTGTTGCCATAACCGTGAATAAATACTGAGGTTTTTTTTTTAATATGGATTCTGTTTTATCGTTTCCCAACCCTGCATTCAGACAACCAGTACAGTATACAGTATGCCACAGCAACAGTATATCAAAAGAATGGTATGTATATATATAACAATTTATTTTCTATATCAATTCATAACAACCTAAAAAATGAAAGTATATACAATTAAGTTGAATGTAATCTAATAAAAGTAAACCCTAAATCCTACTAGATACATATATAAAAGAATAAAGATCCTATATCTAGCTTTGCCTAACTTCAATGAAGTGTGAGGCCCATTGCCTTCTAACATCATCTACAAGTTCCTTTGGGAAAAATGACCGGTCATTAAGTACTGCAAACAATGCACAAAACAATTAGAACAAAAGCTTTATTTATTACATGAAATTGATGAAATTGGTAGAAAAGTAGTCCAAATGATGAGACTTACATCTGTCCATCCATCTACTAAATGATGTTGGACAATGGTCAGTATAGTGTGCATGACGAAATAGCCACACTCGTAGGTACCCTTCTGCCTGTAAGACTACAATGGACATATAGTATAGAATAAGTGAATTCGCAACTTAAAAAATATGTACTGAAGATTTGAATGAATACGATTGACTTACTTTTGGGTACACCCATACAACTATTTTTCCTTTGGGCTTGTTTCCAATCAGTAGTTTGTATCCAACCACCGCCCTACGTCAAACAAAACACAATATAAGTTAGAATTGTATAGTTCTAAAAATGATGTAATCGAATTTGTGGTTATTTTTTAGGGATGAACTTACCGGTCTACTATATCTTTCAGGTCTTGTGGAGCTGTCCGATGCAAACTATCAAAGTACAGAGCAAGATAGTCCTTCGGATAGATCACCAGAAGCGTCCAGTGAGCCCTGCAGTTACCAGTGATAAGCGAGACTTCAAAATGCAAAAATTCATGACAATAATTATGGAATAGAATATTACCCTTTATGATAGGGGCCCATGTATATAGGCTTCCCAGACTCAAACATCCAATTCTGGATGTATGTCTGGGTGTTTTGTGAGGTGTTTCCTTGCCTCTGTATGAGAGAGGGCTCTAAGAAACCGTAAGTTCCTTGGAACCCAAGTCCACACAGAGTTTTGCCAGAAACCTAAACAAGTTAAGACATGGTTAGCGACAAATAACTTGTACAATGAAAAAATTGGACAAAACAAGGATATACTTACAGCTCCCACAACTGAAGGATGGAGCCATTCAGCATCGACGTCCCCGAAATAATGTCACACATGTCAGAATTTGTAACGTAAACTGGAAAATCACTGGGACGGCCAAACACTAGTGGCTGCCATGGGACCTGAACAGTGTCGTCTGCTTGCTCATACCCGATGCGCCATAGCATCCGGATGGGATCCTTGGCCGGGTCTGGCTTCTTCAATGTCTGTTCCTGTTGAACAATTGACAACCATCACATTTTGTACCATAATTGACAAGGAAATAAAGCTAGTTAGTGTTTAGGGTTTTTACCTGTCCAGGGGCAATCACCAGAAGTCTGTTGGGCCACATCAGAAAGTGGCCCACCGCCTGACCGACGATCTTCACCTCCTGAGTTGCCACTGGCACAGCAGCATCCTCCTCGAGGATGAGCACAACCGAGACCCTGGACATACCATCAGGTAATGTCTGATGGTGAACCACAGGGCCTAAGTTGTACACCATACCAGTGGCAACTGGCTCCTCTGACCCGTCAATGAACAGGTCACATTGACGGGTGTCTGGTGGCTCGACCCCGTCATCGTCAGGGTCAGCCGCAGCGCACGACCCCTTAGTGCTAACCTTCCGTACCTACATATTTACACATCAAGCAGAAGTTATTCAACAATGAAATAAAGTGATTACAAACAATAAAATTGAGGAAATTAAATAAAGAATCTAACCTGTGGGTCGCTAGCTGGTGCAGTAGTCTCCTGGTGGTGGCTGAGTGAGGCCTTCATCTCCTCCCTGAATCGGGCCATCTCCTGGTGGAGCCTAGATATCTCCTCCTGGTACTCAGCCTTCACAACAGCCACATTCTGCTCCACCATTTGCTCAAGGGATGGGGCAGGGTCGGGAGCACCATAATAGGCGCGGAGGCCTGTGAAATGTGAATGATTAGCCCATAATTGTTTAACAGATAACAAAATGAAAGCATAGAGTTATTTAGCACTTACCTACACCTCGAACAATAGCACGCACTCTTCCTGGGTGCTCTGGCCTGCCGATGGCGGTAGTCAAAATATCCTCCCGTCCGTGGGCTACGAAAGACCCTTGGGTTGATTGCTCAACCAAGGAATCCTGAAACCAAACAAGTTAGTATTCACTTCCTTCACGTAAACTGAAAAACAGACACTGATATAAAGGGGAATACTTACTATCCGTGAGGCAACCTCCTGAGCCTGTGAAGAAGTGTATTCCCCACTCTTCTTGATCCTAGCCCGCTTCCATTTGTCGTGGCGTGCAGGTGGGGAAGGGGGATCCACAATACCAGTGTCAGTCTGACACTGACTCAGCCTCTCCTGTGCCAGCCGCTCCTCCAACCTATGGTAACCCCCACGTGACAGTGTGTGTGGGCAGTCACTTAGCTTCCTAGTCTCCTTGGCTTTCTTTCTGGTCTCCTACAACAAGAAAATAAATATTCACAGTTAGCCGTATAAATTATACATAATTTAATCATCTAAAAACCAATGTACCTGAAACTTGGCAGAATGTCTAGATGCAACAAAAGCATCCCAGGTCTCCTGATCGATGAATGGATATTTCTCTCCAGGGAACTTTCCTTGGTCGTCCCCGAATACATACCTACAATGAAAGGTACATTAAAACTAAGGATTGGTACAATTTGGTGAAGCGTTGATTAAGAATTTAAAGTTCAATATACCTCGTGGGGAGTATGGATTTGAACGACCTCCATCGCTCAGCCATGATACCGAGGACCTTCCTCCTCGCTATGTCAGAAGATGGTATGTCAAAAGAATCCTACATGAAAGGAGTTAGTCCATAAAGGAGTCCTTATTAAGAGTTACATGAAATAATACACTAAAATAAAACTTAAATAATATCTAAGTTACCAGAACATCACTCCATAGCTGGTTCTTCACCACCTCCTCGACACTATCCCAGTTGGGGATAATGATGGACACCTTCGACCGTACCACAACCCCCAGATAACTGCTAAACTTCGTGGCATGCGGTCCACTGAATCTACCGGTGTTGACATCCATCTCAACAACTACCCTCTCTCCCCGGTGACACCTACGTGTGACGTCTGGCATCCGGGTAACACCTCTACTCTTCCGAGCAGAGGAACCACTGGCCTGTGAGTCAGACCTGGATCGTCCATCCTGGTCAGCCATGAGTATTTGTCCAAACAAGGAAAAAAACTGTCAAATATTTAATATAACATTTAAAACAATGAATAACTAATATAACGTGTAATTCAATGAATCACCAACAAGATTAATACCCTATTAAGATGAAATATTTTCCCACAAGCCCTCATGGTGGTCATGACGACTGGCAACAACATCATCTATGTCATGTTCCACGATAGATGTTGGAATACGTGTTGTACTTGATAGAATGTCCACAATATCAAGATTGGGGTCTCCAATGTGTCTACCTTGGATAACAATTGACCACCGTTTGTCAGCTGGGTCAGCCACATAAAAAACTTGCTTCACCTGCGTTGCCATTATGAATGGTTCGTCCTTATGCCCTATCTTGTTGAGGTCCACCAACGTAACTCCTAAATCATCAGTTGTGACACCGTTCTTATTGTCAACCCATTTGCATTTAAACACAGGAACAGTGAAGGGACCGTAATCAACTTCCCATATATCTTCAATCATACCAAAGTAGCATGACTCGGCCATCACAGGGTTGTTGTCCTTTGCAGTTGAGAAATGCATTGCCTGAGCCACAACCATCACTCCACTATTTTGATTTGTACTCTTTTCATCCTGTGTCCTTGTATAAAACGAATAGTTGTTTATGTCATACCCACAAAAGGTGAAGACATCAAAGTTCGGGCCCTGTGCTAGTCGATGTAATGTCGAGGATGCAGATGCATCTTTCAGGACGGTCTTTTGGAACCACTGCATGAAACTCTTGTTGTGTTCATTCAACAACCACTTTTCAGTCATTTTAGGGTTGGTTTTCTTGACTAGCTCCTTGTGTGTGGCTAGATACGGTTGCATGTCGTCCGTGTTGTTTAAAATATACAAGTGTGCCTGAAGGACATCAGCACGTGGCATGCTCTTCACTTTTTTCCAATCATTCCTTTCCCATCCAATCTCCCTTCATAACGAGTCGTTGGAATACCAATGCTTGCAGCATGTGACATGTATTCAGTGCAAAACTCAATTGCTTCCTCTGCAATATATCTTTCCACGATTGAAGCTTCGGGACGACGTTGGTTCTTCATATACCCTTTCAATATCTTCATATATCGCTCAACGGGATATATCCACCGTAAGAACACTGGACCACACCAACGGACCTCTCTCACCAAATGGATGATTAAGTGGACCATTATGTCAAAAAAAGAGGGCGGGAAATACATTTCAAGCTGACATAATATAAGTGATGCTTCCTGTTCCAACACATCTAATTCGCCGGGCACGATTACCTTGCAACATATGGAATTGAAAAACATACACAACCTTGTTATGACATTTCTCACATTTTTAGGAAGAATGTCACGAATGGCGATAGGCAGAAACTGCTGCATCAACATGTGACAATCGTGAGACTTCAACCCAACTAACTTCAAATCTTTCATGGAAACACAAGACTTGATGTTGGAGCCATAACCAGACGGAACTTTCACACTTCGTAACGATTCACACAGACTTTGCTTTTCTTTTCTGGATAACGTATGACATGCTGGAGGCAAATATGTTCTTTTGCCCTTTGATTGTGGATGCAAATCCTGACGTATACCCATCAACTCTAAGTCCATACGCGAGTTTAGGCCATCCTTAGTCTTCCCGGGTATGTTTAAGAGTGTACCAACTAAACTGTCGCACACATTCTTCTCCACATGCATTACATCAATGCAGTGTCTTACATCAAGCTCCCTCCAATATGGCAGGTCAAAAAACACTGACCTTTTATTCCAGTTGTTTTGTGTCGGGTGCTATTTTTCACACTTACCAAATTGCACGTTGACGTCCTTCACCTTTTCATATGCCTGGCGACCAGATAGTGGTGGAGGAGCCATTTCAAAATCTTGGGCACCGTTAAACGACTTCTTCAACCTTCGAAACGGATGATTCGCTTTAATAAACCTTCGATGTCGAAGATAAACATTTTTCCTGCCATGATGCAACCGCACAGAACTAGTCCCCTCCTCACATACTAGACAAGCTTTATGACCCTTCACACTTTACCCAGATAAGTTACCATACGCTGGAAAGTCATTGATTGTGCAAAATAACATGGCACGTAATTTGAATGATCGCCCGGTAAACCCATCAAACACTTCAACCCCGTCTTCCCACAACCTTTTGAGGTCTTCAACCAATGGAGTTAAATATACATCAATGTCGTTCCCCGGTTGTCGTGGACCAGAAATCATCATTGATAACATCACATATTTTCGCTTCATGCACAACCATGGCGGCAAGTTGTAAACAAACAACAAAACAGGCCACAAACTATGGTTTGTGCTCAGGTTCCCAAACGGGTTCATGCCATCTGTGGCTAGTGCAAGCCTAACATTTCTTGGTTCATTGGCAAATTCTGGAAAAATCCTGTCCATTTTCTTCCATTGCGACCCATCGGCCGGATGCCTAAGTAGTCCATCAACAACCCTCTCATCAGCATGCCATCTCATAAGTTTTGCATCATCTGCATTGGCAAATAGACGCTTTAGTCTTGGAACTATAGGTAGATACCACAACACCTTTGCAGGAGACCCTTTAGTGCATACCTCATCAGAATCTGCCTCTTTCTTCTTATACCGTGACACCCCACATCTAGGACATTGATGCAGCATTTCTAACTCACCCTGGAATAATACACAATCATTTGGGCATGCATGTATTTTCTCATACTCCAAACCTATAGGACACAACACCTTTTTGGCCTCATAGTTACTTTTCGGCAAAGTGTTTCCAGCTGGGAGCATTTCTTTCAACAACTTCAGTAAGTCAGTGAAACTTTTATCCATCCACCTGTTTATGGCCTTCAAATTAAACAATCGCAAAACTGCTGATAACCTCGTGAAATTGAGGCAGTTTGGATTCAACGGCTGCTCAGAGTCCTCACACAGAGTTGTATATACATGAGCTTTCTTAAAACCTTCTACCCCTACATCACGGATCATATCCTCGAGCCGGTCATCCATGTCGACATCGTTGTCATGCATCGAGCTTCGATTTTTAGTCTGAGAGCTGTTACTTGGCACCACCACATCTTCACCATGCCATATCCAACGCGTATAACTACGTAGAAAACCGTCACATAGTAGATGTTCTCGCACCTCTTCCAAGTCTACCCGACGCAGGTTGAAGCATTTAACACAAGGGCAAAAATACTTTCCATTCACCCCCACTGAATTCCTCGCTACGAATTCTATAAATGATTCAACTCCCCCCTCGTACTCCAGACTTAGGCGTGATGCAGTTATCCAACTCCGATCCATACCAACTGTTTACAAGGTGCTATGATCAACCTCACTTTTTATACAAAGGTGGTAGTCCTATACCCATTCAGCATGACAATTATTTTTATACGTCATTCATATATACAGGTTAGGACTTATTTTAAAATTTGATGAAATTTCGGCAGCATTTCGCATTGGTCTCTAAGTACACAAAATGAGAGTGGTCAAATCAAATTCAACCACAACCAAATATGCACCCAGAGAACAACACAAAATACAAGTTACCGAAAGTTTATCAAATTTTAAAATAACTCCTAACTCCTACGGTTCACTCATGCACATCCTCATACCAGTTAGCTAGTATGAGCCTACGAGTTCGCAACATTGACAACCATATACATACAAACGTAAACAAATAACATTATATGAGAGAAAAAATAGCAACAGAAATAACATTATATAATTGTGGTATTTTCAAGTAGAACTATGGTGTTGGATGATGGATTATGGAATTTGAGACATGAGGGTTGAACTTTTATTTTATGAATTATGGATATGGTGTTAGATTATGACATTTTTCAAGTTTTGTTTGGTATTGGATTTTTATTTTTTAAACATGGTGGCCCGGGTTGGGTTGGTCAAAAATCCATATTGATTCATTTTATTTTTGGGTCACTTTTTTTTGGGTCACTTTTAGTTAAGAAGAATTTTAGAGCATCTAAACTACTTCCATGAAAGAGTAACTATTATATTTTGTGATAATGCTTCTACCATTACATTGTCTAAAAATCTAGTTCTACATGGAAGGAGTAAACACATTGATGTAAGATTTTATTTTTTGTGGGATTTATGCAACGATGGTGTTATTGAGCTAAATTATTGTAACACGGAAGACCAATTGGCAGACATAATGAAATATTTCCTTAATTTAATATCCATAAAGATTCTATAAACAACTCTCTTTTTAGATCAAACAATTACCACTAAAGTTGCTATTACGAGATTAATTTAAAATTCCTACCTACCGTAAGTAGGATAAGTACATACTTCTCCTAATACAAACTTTCTATAATTTTTTTTATGTATGTATGGGTATATGCTATATGTGATAGAAAACTCTTATAACAAATTCCATGTTTCCTCAATTTAATTTCTTAAAACACCAGCTATGATGTATATCTAAGTAATTTCCCTTTAAAATATTTTTTCTTAAAATGATTCTAATTTTGTAGATATTGCAACCTCAAAAACAGTATGATCATTACAGCTACTGTTTTTATTTCAGTACTTTTTTTTTGGTAATTGATTTCAATACATATTTTGTTCTGAAGGATATCAATTCTTTCGTTTTTTTGGTGCACAAACAATAAAATTCTCGTCAGCCATTTCAGCAGAGACAGAGACAGAGTTCAGAGGCAATGTCAAAATAGCAACAATGTCAAAATAGCAACAATGAAAAAGATATCAATTCTCGTCAGCCATTTCTCATCTCCACAACAATGAAAATGTCACAGGCAATGTCAAAATAGCAGAGACAGAGTTCAGCTTCAACAATAAACACACAAACTTAGAGACAACGAAGCAAACCCATTACGATTATACAGTATAACAATGAAGCAGAGGTTAAAAAGTGAACGAAAGAAGAAGGGCAACGAAGCACTTACCTGACAATGGTGAACGAAGAAGAAGAAGGGTACGCGAAGAAGAAGGAAGTGAACCCAGAAGCCTACGACCAACAAAGAGTAGGACGAGGAAGAAGACGATAACCAGCGAAAGTAAGGAGAAACTGAAAAAAGAGTGAAAGGCGCGGCTTTTGAAGTTTCAGAAAGGATATATATTCACGGTTCCCCCTCACAACCGTGAATATATTAAACATATATTAACGGTTTAACAAACAACCGTGGATAAATGTTAACTATATATCCACGGTTATGATACCAACTGTGGATAAATATTAAATCTATATTCATAGTTATAGAAACAACCGTGGACATAGAGTACCCAGTGATTAAACCCTAAAACCTGAACTATATATCCACGGTTGGAAATACAACCGTGAATATTGACATCTATATATATCCACGGTTCACATCATAACCGTGAACGTACCCATCAATATATATTCACGGTTGTGATCACAACCGTCGATATATATTTCAGGTACTATATATCCACGATTGACTCCTCAACCGTGAATATATATTGATGGGTACGTTCACGGTTATGATGTTAACCGTGGATATATAGTTTTCTCTGATTAAAAAGTTCACCTTATAATTTCAAAAATGCCACCGCGCATGTTTTTATCACTGATCCTCTTCTACCCGTGAATAATATCCCGTTGTTATATCCATTTTTTCCACTAGTGTTCGAATTGTTTTTTGACCTCTTCCTTGATCTTGAGAAGCATTTCCAGTTTCATTCTTCGTAGCTTTTGCTTAACTGTTGGACACTCTGGTTTCAGAGGCAATCTATGTTCCACTATGCTGTTATCCAACCCTGGCATATCTTGATATGACCAAGCGAACACATCTCGAAATTCCCAGAGCAGTTCAATCAATTCATCTTGATGGTTTTTACTCAGGCAGGTGCTTATCTTGATCATTTTATCTTCTCCTTCACCTCCAAGGTTGATGATTTTAATTTCCTCCTGATGTGGGCAGATCTCCTTATCCTCTTGTTCCAACAATCTCGTCAATTCAGATGAGGGTCCAAAGTCTTCCTCACTTTCCTCGTAGACGTAATTATTTGGATAAACAGGGTCATGAAATAAATCCAGGTTTTCATCGTTCTCAGGGAAATCACTTTTGGATCTGCATTCGGGTTATATTATAAAGTGAAAAGAGAACAAACAAGTGAAAGGTTTGAGAAAAATAGAGTGCACAAAGATGAGGTGATGGGAAATAAAATGTGTTCATTGGTTTTCAAAAATAAAATAAACAAGTTCTGCCCTTGTTACAAAATGGGTCCCGGAGCCTTAGGCATGGCAAGGGGACCACCAAATTATGAAATACAATTATTACTCTGATAGAACGTTAATGGTTGTAGGGAACTCCATGACTTCCCAATTGCTCAGCTCTTGATCTGGATGGCAAGCATATACCAGCTCCACATTGAGGTCAGGCTCGTTCTCAACCATGGAAACTTGATCCGGATATATCACTCCGGCGCTCTTAAAGCTCTGATAGAGATCGCAGATAGGGATTCTCGCAGTGTTGATCTCTTGACCAGTAAGGCGAGCAACTCTCCTCCCCTTCTTTTCCTCTTCAAACCTTTTCTTATCCATCACAGTGGGCGATCTATTTTTATTTTCCGGGAGACTCACCGGTTGGGTTCTGCCTTCCAAATCCCACCCTAATCCTTTTCCGGGTTGGTACCCTTTCCGCAACATGTTCAGCGTCACCATTAGAGGTACGTTGGGGAAAGACATCTTTACAATGCTTGTTGCATTGGCAATTTCCAAGGCTTGGAAGGATGTTTCGAGGGCTTCCTCGGCGGCCTCGATGTACAGAGTGGATATGGGTTTGCTGACCAAAAGGTCCTCCTCCCCAGAAACAGCCACCAACTTGTTATTGATGATGAATTTTAGTCTTTGATGCAGCGTGGAGGGGACCACCCCCGCCGAATGGATCCATGGTCGCCCTAATAAACAGCTGTAGGCGGGCACGATATCCATCACTTGGAAGAGTACTTGGAAAGTACAGGGTCCAACTTGTATAGGCAATTTGATTTCTCCAATGACTTCCCTACGTGTCCTATCAAAAGCCCGTACAACCATAGAGCTAGGTCTCATGAATGTTCCATCGAAAGGCAGTTTTGCCAACGTGGGTTTTGGCATGACGTTTAGAGAAGATCCATTATCCACAAGTACTTTTGCCAAGATATAATCCTGACATTTCACAGAAATATGGAGGGCTTTGTTGTGCCCTCTTCCTTCAATAGGTACTTCCTCATCTGTGAAGGTTAAGTAATTGTTGGCAACAATATGCCCCACTATGCCTCCGAATTGTTCGACGGGTAAATCATGCTTCACGTGCGCCTCACTCAACACCTTCATCAACGTGTTCCGATGTGGTTCAGAATTCATTAGCAAAGACAACAGGGAAATTTTTGCAGGGGTGTGGTTCAATTGATCCAACACCTGGTAGTCACTATGGCGAATAAACTTCAGAAATTCCTGGGCATCCTCTTCAGTCACAGCCCCCTTTGTTTCTCCAGAGGCTACTTCTTTCCCAATTTTTCCTTCTCCGGTAGTCTTGCCTTGTTTGGGTTCAGGTGGCGTATATATCCTTCCACTCTGTGTCATTCTTCCCACTCCAGTTATATTTGTAATAGAGGAGGATGGTATAGAGTTGATCGCTTCGGGATTGGTGACAACCACATCTGTATTGTACCTCCATGGCACAGCCTGAGAACTCTAGAAGGGGAAAGGGGTTGGTGCCCTAACTGTGAAGACAGTCTTGGCAGGAGCCGAAGCTGCTGGCGTATCCTTATTATAGTATACGACCAGGGGTTTCGGAACTCGTGCCTTACCCTGTCCTTGTACCATATTTATTCGTCCTTCATGGCATTTACAGACCTCTATGACTCGAGCATTCATGAGTCTTTGAAGGGTTTCCTGGAAACCCCTTCGCTTTACGGACTGGAGGTCATTATACTCTTCATCCCATGACCCTTCTATTAATCCCACCTTCAGCATATGGGAGTGTATGATTTCCAAAGGCATTTGGATATCCTCTACTTTGGAAATGCAATCTTCATCCCCCTCTATAGCATTGACATCCGGTCCTTTATGGTTTGGAAGGGGATTGGTTGTCACACTTGGGCTCCCTTCTTTAAAGCTTATCCAGTCGGCCCGGATGAGGTCCCTTACCTTAAACTTCAGTGCCAGGCAGTTCTCAGTAGAATGTCCCGGTGCACCAGCGTGGTAATCACACCGTGCATTTGGGTCATACCCTCTAGGATATGGCGGCTGAAGTGGCTTTAGAGGGCACGACACTACCATCGTGTTTTCGATGAGGTAAGGGAGAAGCTCTGTGTAAGAGATGGGAATCAGATTAAATTGCGGTGGGGCACGGTCATTGTTTTGCCTTCTCTGATTTGGATTTGGCGGGTTCATTTGTGGCTGTTGGTACGGCGCTTGTGGTGGTTGATATGGCGCCTGTAGTGGTGCAAGCGGTTGCATGACAGGTGGGCGGAAATGTGGTGTATGTGGTGTTTGAATGGCAGCCACATATGGATGTGGTGTATTCTGATAGGTTGATGGAAAGGCGACCGGGGTAGGTGGCCTCGACTGGTTTCTTCTCTGATTATGGGAGATTAGATTAGTCTCTCCCTCTCTTCTCTTTCCTTCCCCATGGGAGGGTCTTTTTGCTGCATTAACCCCAGCTGGACCTCAGGCGATCTTCCCTGTCCGGAGGCCATTCTCTATTCTTTCTCCGATAGTGACAATATCGGAGAAGTGGGATGAAATACTTCCAATCATCTTGTCATAGAATGGCGATTGGAGTGTGTCAATAAATGTTGAGATCACCTCTTTCTCAGACAGAGGTGGGTCAACTTGCGCTGCTACTTCACGCCACCACTGGGCGTATTCTTTGAACGTCTCGTTGTCTTTCTTGGACATGTTCTGCAATTGTACTCTATCTGGTACCATGTCCAAATTGTACTTATACTATTGCATGAAAGCATCTGCCAGATCCTCCCAACAGCATATACGAGATCGTTCAAGATGGTTATACCAGGTCAGAGGCGCTCCAGCCAAACTATCTTGAAAACAATGGATGAGCAGAGAGTCGTTGGAGGCATGCAAAGCCATCTTCCGACAGTACATGGTAAGATGGTTTTTCGGACATGTCAGCCCCCGATACTTATCAAATTCAGGCGTTTTAAATTTGGGAGGAATAACAACGTCGGGAATTAGACAGAGTTGTGCAGCACTGCCTAATCCAAATCGATTCATTCTATCCATCTCCCTTAAACGCCTTTCCAAGAACTCTAATCTTCCTTCCTGGGTAGCAGCAGTGGCAGTACTTGGACCTGTGACGACATAGTGACTAGCACTCTTAGCTGGTCGGTCAACATGTATCGGGCTCTCATTCGGAATTGAGGCTTGGTGTCCAGTTGTGGCTTGGGTAGCTTGTGGTTGTTCAGCCTGTGTATGGACCAGAATCGTTTGAGGATTCCGGACAGGTGGGATGTTTGGTTGAGCCGCGTGAAGGATTGTTTCCTGATAATCTGGCTCCTCTTGGAGTGGTGGGAAATAGCCTGGGGGTAACCCATACTATGGAAAGGGTATGACATTCCCTTCTTTATCAACAAAAGTGTGTTGTTGAACATGAGCAGGGTTCGGCTTACTAAGGCAAACAGTAACGGTAGGCCCTGCAGGGTTTGAGCTCGGTCCCCCAGCATGACCTTGAGTGTGTTGCTGCCTAGCATTTTCAACTTCCGCTAAAGAATCCCTTTCTGCGATTCTCCTTTCGAACATCTTGGCCATTTCAGCCATTTATTTTTTCAACTGATTAACCTCAGCTCACAAATTCTCATTTTCTTGTTCTATATCGGCCATGAGTTTCTTTTTGAGCCTGGTCGCGTAGGGATGCTTACCCGTAGTGTCTAAAGAATCACGACAAACGGTTAGAAAAATAAAGGGAACAGTTAAAGAAGATAAAAGAAAAATAAATGGGCACACGCGGGATACGATTCCGAATTTGACACGTATTCCTCAACCTTTCCCCAGAACGTCGCGTTCAAAAGTACTCGGTATAACAGTATATTGGAAATTAACATGAGACAACTTGTGGAGATGAAAAGAGCTTCATTATTTTATTCTTCTAAACGATACAATGTTGCTAGAAAGATTCAGATTACAAAACTTTAGCCACTCCTGACTCGGACAATCATGGCCCTCATTTTACAAAGTCTTTCCTGGCAATAGCACAGAAATGATGATATCTCTTTGGGAGTGGACAGGGGATTGACCATGCCTTCGGCTTGCTCCAACATTGAGGGAAAATCTTCCAGGACTCCATTGGCTAGGTAAGCTAATTTAGCGAAACGATCCATCCATGAATGAATGATTTCGTCACTTTGGGCCAACTCTGCCCTCAGAGCCTGTGTAGTCTCCTGGCAACGTCGTTCAGCATCAAGGGCTTTTTTATGCTCTGTGTTTATCTCTTGTTCGCAGGCATTTATTACTTCCTCTAGCTGTAGTTCCAATTTACGGACCTGGGTTTGTAACATCTCTTTCTGCACCAAAGCCTCATTTTCCTTCTCCTTGGATCGTATCAACATGTCTTTCAAAATTTGTTTTTCGGCCAATACAGCATCGCTCTGCTGACCTTTCATCTTTAACTGTGAATTGGCCGCCCGAAGGCATTGATCTTGTTTTATTCTGTAATCTTCATCAATCTTTCTCTTTTTCCGCATCTCTTCCATAGCATGCCTTCCTTCAGAATTCTTTTTCCTATGAAGGGCGCACTCTTGTTGGCACTTCAGGAGATCTTCTTCCAGTTTTTGATTCCTTGCCTTTAGCTCTTCTACTTGGGCTTTTAGCGATATGGTAACCTTGTCCTCCATAATGCACGGCGGAGGAACTGTATCCACAGGTTGGTATGAAGGGCCCTTGAAAGGCAATTTCACGATGGAGACTCTATTCACCACCCAATCTAAGTAATCAACTTTCACAACATGGCTTCGTGCTCCCAGTTCTTTGCCCATCCTATGGACCTTCTTCCAGGCATTGGCTATGTCCCGAATAGTGGAGGTGTAATTCCCATTCGCATAGTGCAAAACGAAAGGAATAAGCAGTGCTTCGTCCGGCGACCCAAGTAGAGGATAAGCCAACTGCCGCTTAGCAATAACAGGATTATAATTGATGCAACCTTGTGTCCCCATTAGAGGAACATTTGGATATCCTCCACAACTATAAATGATAGACTCAACTTTTAGCCATTGAGGACACCATCTCACCTTTTCTGTTGTAAGGCCCACAAGGTGATTAGCCCACTCACGCCCATTCTTCGTTGCCAACTGACACAACTTCAAATCAGAAATGGGACACTCGGCTTTGCATAGTTGATGAAAAGCGTGGGATGTGAGCCACACATACAGAACAGGCAAACAACAAATAATCCTCTTTCCTCCTTGGGTATGACAGAAATCCAAGGTGCAATAGACATTGGCCAATACTGCTGTGACGGGATTTTCCAGTCTATGCTTGCGAGCGGTGAAAACACCTATAGCATCATAATCCACGTAGTTGTCTAAGTTAGGGAATAAGACAACTCCGTAGATAGTGAGAGCCAAGGTATCGATGAAAGCTTCCCATTCTTCCCTCTCTGCCAAGACATGCATGTGTTTCTCCAAAAATTCCCTAGTAAATCCGGGAATCTGGTTTCTGTTCATCTGTACACTTTTTAACATTTCAGGATGGACCTTCAAAATGCGAGCGACAGAAGTGACTGATGTATGACAGTCTAGATGACGATAAGGTATCTGTCCTTCCACTGGCATCCCCAATATTTGTTCAAACTCTTCTATGGAGGGTGCCAGTTGAAAGTCTTGAAAAGTGAAACAGCGGAGAGGTGGGTCATAGAATTGTGCCAGAGCTGTGATGGCTTCTGTTTGGACGTCTACCTCCAAGAGTTTCAGGATCTTCCCATACTTCCTCGCGAAAGTCATCTTTTGTGTCAAGCTCAGTTTTTTCCCTAATGCTTGTAAACTGTTAGTATTGACCTTTCTAGCCTTGAGGTGCAATAACTTCTTCAATTCAGTCACCCCTATATCACAATTACTGTGTCCCATGTTAATTTCCATACTGTCTTAGAAATACTAACAAATTTGGAATCGTTCCCTGCGAACATCAAGACAAAGAATGGAATCAGTTATTATCAAGTCTTAAAGATCAATGTTCCTCCCAGGGATTTGATACAAGTTAAAAAATGGGGGAACATGGATTTCTAAAACTCATGCGAGCTCAAAAGTCGTAGATTTTCCCAATCGTCATTGCCACTTCAACCCGAGGGAAATGAAGTATAATTTTTTTTGTGGATTTTTCCTTTGATGATTAGGAGAACCTATGACTTCAGACTCAGAGATACATGACAAAAAAGAGAGGATCATCCATTCACCCAAAGAATACTTGTGTGTTCCAAAGATTTTCCAAGACTAAGCGAATCTTTGGATGATAGATAATCCCTTTTTGATAACAGGAAAGTGAAAATGACATAAGGTAAAGTAAAGTTTGCCCTTTCGTGGCCTAAATCAGGTTTTGTTGAAGGTTTTCTTTGGACCCTAGGGCTTATCTAAAAGTGACTCTCCACACCGGGTGGCTTATACTAGACTTCTAGAAGGTCACTAGAGCCAAGATCCTACCCATGATAGGGACGCAACAGTGGGGAACCACTAGGTGCGTATGTCACAAGAGGTCAAACTCTAGTTGGGGTTCTCACGATCACCGGATAGGAAGTACATCCTATACGATTCTGTATACCAACCCCTCCTAACTTAAGTTTCATTTGGGGCCCGGGTATAGGGCGACACTCATAAGTGTGTGCGAGTAATTTGTGAGTGTAGTGTGTGAAAGGGCATTCAATACCTTTTACCTTACCTCATTCTGCACAAAGAACAGACACAGAACAAATATACAAAGTCATCTACCCTAGGGTTCAATGATTGCAGAAAAGTAACATGGTCCTCTACCCTAGGGTTCAACAAACATGTAAAACATAGCAACGAAACAAATAACAAGATACAATCAAAACAAGAACAAACATTCACAACAATCGACAGAAAATAAAACAAGGGGAAGAAATCCGAGATAAACAAAGGCTATAAAAATAATGCGCTTTCAACCAAACTGGCCTGACTCTCTTAAGTGTCCCCAGCGGAGTCGCCATCTGTCGCAACCTGGATCGCGACGGCGCGGCGAGAAAGAGAGAAGGTGTAGAATGAAACAGGGAGTCGCCACCAACGTTTTTATCCATAGGAAAAACATTGGAAAAAAACTAAGTTCAGTAAAGCACTGGTTAAAAATTGAGATTCAAGTTCGGGAGTCGGTTACGAGTAGGGAAGGTATTAGCACCCTACATCGCCTGTCAAAAACAGTACCAAGATTGAAAATGCGCAACATAAATAGCCTTACAAAAGATGGTTTATTTTTTCCCTTTTATTATTGTATTTTTTATTTAAAAAACGACAGAATGGAGTGAGAGAATTGTACAAACTGAGAATGTCGAAGCGAGGTCAATAGGATGTTTCATCCGAATTAAACTCGACTTCGATATGAGACAGAGAGGGGAAGAGAATGCTAATAAGGCGTCACGCCTAAATTGGACATTCTCGAATAAAAAACAGGGATAGGAAAGAGATAAGCGGGACGTCTCGTCCTAAGTATCCCTTCCCTATGAATTATGGCGAGGCTTGAGCAAAACACTAGGGGGAAATCAACAAGACGTCACGTCTAAATTGATTTTCACGGAAGCGACCAAAAAGAAAACATTTATGAAAGAAACATGAAAGTGAGGAAATAAATCAATAAAAAGAAATAAGAAAGATGGGCCCGACAGGAGTTGAGGTCCTGCTCCTACGTATTCTTGAATTATCAAGAAATCAGGGTTACGTAGTTCTGAGTGTTGTTCTTTTAGGAAAAGACTTGGGAAATGATGATGGATGTCATTGAGACGGGGAACTCATACAAGGTGAAGTTCTTCGCATGTGTACGAATCCTAAAGAGGTTGTGTAGACGGGAGTGCTCCCGTACGACACTGTTTAAAAATGATTTGTTTCCCTTTTTTTTGATTTTTATTTAGATTTGAAAGAAAACATAGTAAGCATTTATTTCCCTTTATTATATTTTACTATGAAGCGAAAGGGGAAGGTAGCAGAAGCTACAAAAGAGGAAGGGAAATAGTAAGTTCAGAAAATAGAAGGAAAAATGAGTGAAAACCGAGTGGGAGAAGGGAAAACCGAGTAAAAAAGAGGGAAAAACCGAGTGAAAATGGAAAAACCGAGTGGAAATGGAGGAAACCGAGTAAAAATGGTAAAACCGAGTGATAAAAGCATAAACCCGAGTGAAAAATGGCGAAAACCGAGTGAGAAAGAGGAAAACCGAGTAAAAAATGGTAAAACCGAATGAAATGGGAAAATACCGAGTAAAAGTAGTAGCTTACCGTGTGAGAAGTGAGATACCGAGCGAGACTGAGTGAGAAGAGGGACAGTGTTGGAGTTGAGAGGAGTGAGGAGGTCGGATTTGGTGGACTTGAGGGGGATGCGTGGGGGCTGTTGGAAAGGGTGAGAGGAGGGTGCTGGGAGGTATTTGGTGGCTGAAAGGGGCTGGACGTGTGAGAGAGGAGCTGGGTTTAGGTGAGAAGAAGGATGAGTGGGGGTTGTTGGAAAGGGTGAGAGGAGGGTGCTGGGACATATTTGGTGGCTGAAAGGGGTTGGACGTGTGAGAGAGAGAGAGGATGAGGATGTTGGGTGCTGTGAGGGGCTGCGCAGTGTGTGTGGGAGAGAGAATCAAGGCTTAGGCAGAGTTTTTCCTCTAAGAATGCCCCCTCAACGCTTCAACCCCTTGCCTATTTATAGGCTGGTTTGAGTGGAAGGCCAGCTCAGGCTTCCACTTCCGAGTGGAATGCCAGCTCAGGCTTCTACTCAGAGTGAAGTGGGGGACAACGGCTGGGTGGGAATTTTTAATTCCCCCCACTTCCACCCCTTGTCTGCCAGCCACCCCAGGATTCCTGGATCCACTTGGGTGGTGGAATCCAGGTCAGCATGTGCAATCCGAGAGAGGATGATTAAGATCCGAGTGAAAATAGTGTCAATCCGAGTGAGGATGGCTGAAATCCGAGTGAGGATGGCTCGGATCAGCCTCCCAGTCAGTATTCGTGCATATTAGAGTCAATTCCGAGTGGAATGAAGCATTTCCCATAGAAGGCCGAGTGAAAAATACACCTTTCCGAGTGAGAATTCTTTTGGGAAGAGTCCTCCTATGAAAGGCCGAGTACATGTTTTACTCGGTGTGAGGCTGCTGTGAAACATTCAATCGGAACCGAGTGACAAGTAACTCAGAACCGACTAAAATAGGTAAAAAGTGACTTGGAGGTTGAGTGGAAATGGTTAAAAGAGTGACTCGGAATCTGGGTGAGTTTTGGGTGTAAATGGAAACTCAGAAATTAGTGGAAGTGGGCTTGGTAATTGGCTTGAGGAGGGATGACAAGGGAATGGGTGTTACTCAAAAACCGATCGAAGATTGAAAATCGATTCGGTAAAGGATGATTCGGAGCCGATTGAAAATCGAAGAGAAAGACTCGGAAATGGGTAAAGGATGACTGAGAATTGGGTGAACTTCACTCGGGAATGGGGGAAAGACACTCGGAAATCGAGTGAGTGGATGGCTCACTCGGTGCTGACTGAAATGGCTCGGAAATTGTGTGAAATGTGACTCGGAATTGGTTCGAAGAGTAATGGTTCGGGTTTGATTTGAAGGGATTGACTAGGAATTGGGTGAAAAGTGGGTCACTCGGAGATGGAGGAAAGATGACCGGGGAACGGGCGAAGAGTGTTACTCGGAATTGGTAAAAAAGTGAGTCGGAACTAACCAAGAATTGACTCGGAAATGTGAAGTATGGCTCGGAAATTGGTGGAAATGGGGGCTCGGAATTGATTGGCCAAAATGGCTTGAGAAAGGTTTAAGTATGGCTCGGAAGTGGTACAAATGGTGGCTCGGAAGTGATTTAAGGAGGGCTGACACGGAATTGGTTTAAAGAGGGCTGACTGAGTGAAGTGTCACTCGGTTCCGACTGACTGAAGAGGGACTCTTGGTTCTGATTGAAGAGGAAACACTCGGAATTCCTTCAGTCGGATGCATTTTGCTCGGATCTCATCTCTGTGTGAAGCATCCACTCGGAATTTCTTCAAAAGTGATATAGAACTTCACTGCTTGAAGGATCAACTCGGAACTGACCTTGTGAGCTCTTAATCCAAATGGAACTTGGTCATTTTCACTCGGAATTTGCCTATTTTCCACTCAGAAATTGGAAGTTTGGCCATTTGCACTCGGACATGGCCTTCTTTCCACTCAAGAATTGAAATCTCACTCGGAACTGACTCATTCTGAGTAATTCTACTCAGATTTGATCCTCCTGAGTCATTTCACTCGGATTTCTCTTCAACATGGGCATAATCCACTCGGACTGGCTTGGCAGGGACGCTATCCACTCGGATTCAACTTCAACAGGGGAGCATTTCACTCGGAAATGACTCATTCTGAGTGATTCCACTCGGATTTCATCATTTTTGAGTCATTCCATTCGGACTTCTCTTCAACATGTGCATAATCCACTCGGATTCAACTTCAACAGGGGAGCATTTCACTCAGAAATGACTCATTCTGAGTCGGATTTGATCATTTTTGAGTTTTTCCACTCGGATTTATCTCCACCAGGGCTGTATTTCACTCGGAAATGCTTTAATCTGAGTCATCCTGCTCAGATGTGATCATTTTTGAGTCATTCCAATCGGATTTGCCTCCAACAGGGCTGTATTTCTCTTGGAAAAGCTTCATTCTGAGTTATTTCGCTCGGTTCTAATTATTTTGGAGCCATTCTACTCGAATTTGACCATTCTGAATTAGAATTCAGTATAAAAAAGATTCATTCCACTTGGACCGGACCAAAAGAGGTGTTCACACCATTGCTTCACCCCATTCTGATGCTAAGACTGTTATTAAACTTTTTAAGAAAATAATATTTCCAAGGTTTGGGGTCCCAAAATGTGTTATAAGTGATGGAGGATCTCATTTTATTCAGAAAACTTTTCAGACCCTTCTAAAGAAATATGGAGTTAGGCATAAGGTTGCTACACCTTATCACCCACAAACTAGTGGACAAGTTGAGGTATCCAATCGGGAAATCAAAAACATTCTTCAAAAAGTGGTGAATACATCACGTAAGGATTGATCTATTAAGTTAGATGATTCCTTATGGGCGTATCGAACCGCATACAAAACTCCCATTGGAACCACACCTTTTAAGCTAGTATATGGGAAGCCCTGTCATTTACCTGTTGAGCTAGAATATAAATCTTTTTGGGCTGTTAAAAATCTTAACTTTGATCATAAGGATGCAGGTGAACAAAGATTGTTGGAATTAAACGAGCTTGAAGAACTCTGTTTAGATGCATACGAAAATGCCAGAATTTATAAAGAAAAAACCAAACAATGGCATGATCATCACATCCAACGGAGAACATTTAATCCAGGTGATATGGTTTTATTGTTTAATTCCAGACTGAAGCTTTTTCCAGGTAAACTGAGATCCCGATGGTCGGGACCATTCAAGGTAACAAAGGTCTTTCCCTTTGGAGCTGTCGAACTATGGAGCGAGAAATCTGGTACATTTAGGGTAAATGGATAGAGAGTAAAGCACTACTTAACAGGTCAACCAATACAACAAGCAAGTGACTTGGACTTGTTTAATGCTCCTGATGAGTAAATCCAAATGGTGAAAAGTCTGGCTGAAGACTTAAAACTTAGCACTGATAGGGAGGTAACCCTATAAAAAGTTGTTGTTTCATTTTGAGCTTTGAAAAAAATAAAATAAAATAAAATAAAATAAAAAAATCAACTATCTCAGATGTTGGTTTGGGGTGACTACAGGTAAGCTTTCTTATCATTTTATCATCCATTTTAACATTGAGGACAATGTCAAATTCTGGTTTGGGGTGGTAGATAAGAAAACTTAACTGTTTTGTTTGCATTATGTGATTGTTATTTTATTTTGCATGTGTGTTTTCCTTGTTTTGTTTGTAATCTTGTAATTTACCATGATTGCATGATAAATTTACTTTGAACACAAGGCTAAAGTATCTAAGGACCCTAAAATTTTGAGTAAAATTTTTCAAAATCTGATTATTTAAATGCCAAATCAATGTCTAAATGAACCTTATGTGATTAAAATTTTCTTTGAAAAGACTTTCCATGGTAAGACTTGAGCCAAAATGGGTTATTTATCAAACAAATTTTCAAAACCCATATTTTCTTGATTGAGTGAATCTCATAGTCATTAATATTCTAGAACTTGTTTTTCAACTGATTCAAAATGGTTTTTGATTGTATGTCTTAGGATGATAAAGGCACAATTAGGACTCATTCTTAAGCCTCAGAATTTTTACACAATTTGACCCCTAGTTGCCCCTTTTGAGCCTGAAAGTGAAAAAATTTTCTTTGAAGCCTTTCATTGACTGATCTTCTCTTAATGGTAAAAAAAGTTAGAAATCTAGTGGAGCAAAGAAATAAAAAAGGACTTAAGAAAAATATGGTATTGAATGCAAAGAAAAGCAAGAAAAAGAAAAGAAAATCAAAAGGATGATATTGAATGAATTCCAAAAAGTCCATAAAAGTTCAAAAATTTGCTCAGTTAAAATTATGATGGTAATTTGAATCATTCATGACTGTTAAAGCTCTTTTGTATTCCATTTTTCTTTAAATTCCTACCTTGACAATACAACCCAAGGCCACGTACAACCTTTGAAAGACCTTTAGACTTTGATATATTTTCTATCTAAACTGTGGAGTTTCTGGTTTATTAACAAGCTTATGGAAATATTTTTTGACTATGATGATCTGAGTGATACACAAACCATGAAACATTTTAAGTGAAAATTGAGAGAAGAGTATCCTCTGTCTTGATAATGAAAATTGATTCACATAAGAAAATTAATATTGGCATTTGAATAAATCTTTTTCTCTATTTTGGATTCCTTAGTTTGCTGAGCTTAGTGTTTTCTGTATTTTATCTTGTGAATATGGTGATTGCTTGAGGACAATTAATGTTTTGGTTTGAGGTATTTTGATAAGTGTTTTATAACACAATAAATTAGATTTAGTTTGCTTAGGATTTTAATCATTATGCACTGTATTTCCTTAATTTTTGTGATTTTCGCTTTCTTTCTACTATATTCTACTTGGGTATTTTATTTTGCAGGAATTAATAAAATTAAGGAACAAGTACAAAGATAATCCAAGGGTCAATAACAAGAGAAAAATGACCATCAAATGATAAAGAAACAAGAAGAACAAGCCCCAGTGAAAAAAGAGCAACAAAAGCATGAAAATAGGCTATTAGTGCGCTATCTATTAGTGCGGTTGTAACAGGAACCGCACTAATAGGGTGTGAATCAATTCACACGTTATAAAAGTGCCAGGGAATGAATTTTTGAAGCATGAATCGATTCCCCCCTTGCATGAATTGATTCACATGTGAAAAATGGCCCAAAATTGCAAAAAAAATGCATGAGGAATCGATTCCTCACTACATGAATCGATTCCTACATGTATGAATCGATTCCCCCCTTTCATGAATCGATTCCCAGGCTATCTTTTATGCCATGAATCAATTCCTCATGCCATGAATCGATTCATGATGCTGGGAATTGATTCCCACCTTTATGAATCGGTTCACATGCTGTTTTTTATAGAAAAATACCCTGGAGGAATCGATTCATCACTGAAATCATGCGCTAAAAATCATTGGAAACAACAAATAAGCAAATTGCAGACAGCTGGAACAGCCAGAAATCACATGCACCAAAAGTTTCCAACTTGCAACGCGTTTTCTTAGCTGGCTTCCTCCCTTCCTTCGCCTATAAAAGGAGAACCAATCCAAGCAGAGAAGGCATCCAGTTCTCATTTATTCACTTCATTCCTTTCTTTTCTTTTCCTTCATTTTTCTCTATGTTAGTTTTATTTTCATTTCTTTCTCTTTTCTTTCTTTATTTCTTGTATAAGAGTTATGAGGTTTATGAAATTGAGTGTTCTAAATTTATGTACTGTGGGAGGATATTGCAAATACAACAAAGAATTACAGTGGTGAATTTATTGTGCTTTTTGGAGAAACCCCTAAGTCTTTATTTTTACCATGAATTGTATGTTTTATTTTCCTTCCATTATGTGTATAAATTTTAATCACATCATGAGTAACTAAATTAATTATCTTGGGATGATGGGGTATGATAATATTTTATATTAATATTATTTTGACTTTGAATTAAATAAATTTCTGTTTTCCATTTAGTTCAATTAATGTTCAATGCTCTTAGTGATTCCTAACAAGAACCTAAGTGATAAAACTTTATACTTGTGGGTATATTAGTAAGTTTAAGTAACTAATAGAATCGAGAGATTTATTGTTACTGGAAAGTTTTTGAACTAAGCCTAAGGTTTTGAAATACTTTTTGTGACCTCGGTAAAACCGTGAAAGTAATCAAAATCTTTTGGGGAATAAATAAGGGATTTTCATAAAACAATAATGGGCCTTTCTTAAGGATTGAACGTTGTTCTCCATACGTTAGGTACATTAATAGAATTTCGAGAGGAACATATTAATTAGCTTAAGGAAAATCCGCCTTGGAAAACTTAATTTGATTCTTATTTATGAAAAGTTAAAATTCATTAACATAAAATAGAGTCTTGATCCCCCGAAATCCCAAGATACTCTCAACTCTGATTTTTAAGTGTCAAGTAAATTTTGTTTCTGAATTTATTTTTAATGTGTGTTGTATTTTACAAAAACATTAAAAATCAATTGTGTGGATAATTAAATTTCAATATGCTGGTACTTTGAACACAGTCCCTGTGGAGACGATAATCTTTTATATAACGCGACATAACCTGTGCGCTTACGGGCCCTTCTGCTTGGCTTCCTTGATTTTCTTGAGGAACCTATCTATATCTGGATCAAATGCTAGTTGTTCTTTTGCACCCTGTCCTCTCAAGATCATAAATCAAGTACTCAAAATAGCCAAGTTACCACACAATAAAAAAAATTGAAAACAAATTTATTTACATTGTCTTTGTCAATTCAATGCTAAAATATTCAAACTTAAATCACCTCCCCGGCTGCGGCGCCAAAACTTGGTATAATATTTTTTTGTGTATCATACAAAGGAATGAAGAGTTCAAGGAAAGAGAATCAAGTTAGTATAATATGAACTCAATGGAATGGTTGTGCCAAGTTTAAACACAGTGATTGTAGTATAGTAAAGATGTCGTTCCACTGAGGAGGTGTTGGTTTGAAGATCTTAGTTCTTGAATTGAGTTTTGACAAAAGGTTTGGATTGCTTTTGTTATGCAAAAGATTGAATATAAAGTAAGTAGCAAGTATTGAATAATAATGACAGTAAAGTGTTTAGGTGAAAATCAGATTTGGAAAACTGGGATTGGTTTCATCGCATCGCACCCTTCGTAAGCTAAGTAAATTTGCATGTATGTAAATTGAAATAATAATTTCTACGTAACAATCAAATTCATTTGTATCGATCCCTCGACTACAAAATTCATAAGAATGATTTCAAACCGCTGATCCCTCAGTCACTTTGAAAATCATTCCCGCATTACCGATCGATTATTTTAAAGTTCATTGCGTTAGATGCCATCCCTGGTCAGCTACTCACAACGAGTATTTCATTCAGATCTGCTCTCAAAAGTTACTTCCTAGTATACTTAAGAAAACTTAAAACAAGAAAACAGTGATCAAGTATCTTCAGGCATTAATGGCAGAATGAAATATAGAAACTATCAAATCTCATTAACATAAATGAAAACTTACAGCAGCATTACTTCAGGTTTGATTTGATTACAACCAATCCCAATAAGGAAAATTAGTTACTCATGCTATGCATTTTCACTTAAGAAAATTTGGAAATGAATACAGAGTGAAAAATACAGGAAATGTGTTTGATGATATGAAGGAGATAAAGTGATGATCCTTGATGTCCTGTTTTCTGCTTGATTTATAGGGGTTATGCTTCAGCTTCCCTTGCCACTTGCATAGAGCCCATGAAGGATTATTCGGAGACATGCAGAAACACAAGACAACGGTTGAGTTGGCATCGCACCATTGGTGAATATTAAATTAAAAAATCCCATACTGCATGAGTCACGCTGAGCTCACTGGTTACGGTCAAGCGTGGAGGGTCATGATGCTCACTGGTTGTCTCGCGCTCAAACCATCTGAACCACGCTCAAGCGTGGCCTTCCTATCCAGCATATCTGCTTCACGCTTGATCCATGCTCAGGCGAGCTCGAGCTCACGCTTGAGTGGCCCTTTCTCATGCTTGAGCGTGGAAGGGTCCTGATGCTCTCTTTTAATCACGCTCGAGCTGCATAAATCCACGCTCAAGCTTACCATTGATGTCCAAGGTCACGCTCGAGCGAGCTTGAGCTCACGCTCAAGCATGAGAAGGGGATGTTACTATTTGTTGATCACGCTTAAGCGTGTTGTGTGCCCCGCTCAAGCATCCTTGGCTTGATGCTGATTCTTCTTGGTTTCTTCAAGGCTTTTTGGTACCCTCTTCAAATATTTTGACAAATCAAGCTTGTTTTACACAAAGTGTTATTTACAACAAAAATCATGCTTAATTAATTACTAATCTTGTTAAATTCTGTCAAAAAATAAGTTCAATTGAAGTATTAAATTACTGTGAAATGACACTTATCACCTCCAAATTTTAACACCAACTTAAATATATTATTTGTGATGTGTGACCACCGGCCGCACTCAAAAATTCCAAAAAATGAGGGGCTTATGCGCATAGATGTGTTTTACCCATTTTAAGGCACTTTTGTGCAACTCAAGGACTTATTCTCATTGGAATTGGCCCATTCCAATTCCTACAAGTCATAAACTATGCATAGAAGCTATTGGGACTATCACAAGCCATTAAATTCTCATAAAACTCTATTTGGCTCTATTAGTTCCCCAATTATACATTAATATCAAGGCATAGCTTCACACTTTAAACAATTTCTCTACCAACATAAATATCACTCCCATTAAAGGGACACTAAACATTCATCATCAATTCATATATACACATATTTATATATCATTCCCAAAAATCCACCATTGCCAAGCATAATATTGATCATATTATCAATTATCTCATCATTCAACATAATCATGGCAAGGCAAGCATGAGTGCAATCATACGCATCAATCATCAATTATTCACTCATGCAATTGAAATGTAAACTCCTCTCCTACCTCGAGAGAAGAATCGCAATCCAAGTGCTCCGATCATTCCGCGTCATCGTTCGGAACGCAATCCTACCAACAAACACATTTTTGTATATAAAATTAATAAGCCATCATAAGGCATCATTTTCATAAATCTCATAATCAAATCTTAGACTTGTCTAAACTCCAATCCATACATTTATGTTAGGCTTCGGGAATTCCTTTCCCATAGCCAAGATTCTCTAAATCTTAAAGGGCTAAACAAATCCAACAACAACCATACCATGGCCCTTATCCATGAGACTTCCAAATCATCATGTGGATTATTCAACCATTGTCAAAATTTTTTCAAACTCATTATAAGCCTCTTGGCTCTATGATAGGCCCACAAGTGCATGAGGTATCGCGTAATAAAAAGTTATCGCCCCATAGAGATTGTTCCCAAGTACAAGTTTTCACAGTGGTTCAATTATCTAGAAAATTATGAAATTAGGTTTGTAATTCAGAAGATTAAGAAAAGCAAAAGTTAAGAAGGAATGCTATCTGAAAGAACTAAATTAATTCTGAGATTGAAATAGAACAAATGATGGTGAAACTCTTGGGATTTGGTATATGATCATGCCATGTATTTAATTTTCCTAAGACCTTTCTATTTATTAATTCACGCTCTAAGGTTGGATTTCCGAATTTAATTAAGACCTCTTCTCAGAGTAACATTAATGTGCCCAAATAATAAAGAACCACGTTCGATTTATTATGTGAACTTGTTAAGAATGGTGAAATCCTATTAAACCTTGAATCGTCATACCCATTTTCGTGACCTATGGTTCTAAGTTCAATTTCATGCGTTCAAACAACTAATTAATCTTTCAATTCTCTTAGAGTTTAATTTCAATTGATCCTATCTCTAGGTGTTCAAAAGCATTACGTGTTCATGGAAATTGAATAGAAGCAATGAATTAATAAACAGAAACATTCAAAAGAAGTTCAATACATAAGAATTGTCACACCCTAATCCCAAGATAACGTTTAGCTACACATGCTCAATTCACTACAGCCCATTGATGGAATCATATTCAGAAATTACAAAGAAAGAGAAAACCTAAAAAGAAAGCAAAGAACACAAAGCAAAAGCTCTCCCTTGTGCTTACGAATCCTTCCGAAATCTGCCCAAGGATGTTCTTCAACGCCTATGGTCTTGATTTCTTCAATAATCCCCAAGTGAAACTCTCTATTTTTCTCTCTAAAACTCCCAAAATGTCTGTGTGTTTAATTCTTTAAAAACTGTCCCCCCAAAACCCCAAAAACTGCTCCCTAAAATAAAGAAACTGCTGTGAGTGCAAAAACCCACTGGCAGTGGAAAAAACCCACGGCCAGTGGATCGTACTGGGGGCCCAATTTTGGCATTTTTGAACATTCAAACAGAGGAACCCACGGCTAGTGGAAAAAACCCATGGCCAGTGGGTTTCTCTGGACCCCAATTTGTGCATGTTTTTGTCACAGGGCAGCAAGATCCACTGGCAGTGGGAAAAACCCACGGCCAGTGGGTTTCTCTGGACTTTACATTGCTGCTTTTTGATGGCTTGAAACCTTTCCATTTATCCAATGCTTCCTCGAATGCTTCTCGTTTGGACTGTATGTACCTGTAAACAAGCTATTCCTGCAAAAACTTGAAACACCCGAGTAACAAATGCGGAATGAAAGAAAAAAATACTTGGAATTAGGGATAAGATAAGACAAGTGACCTAGAAAAACTAAATAAAAAGCCACTAAAATCATGCAAACAAAACACCTATCACTCTACTTAAGACCATCACCAATTCAACAATTTCAAAATGGCATACATCAAGGCCTAAGACTCCACCAAATCAAATATCCATCTCCCTAATCCACTATCAATGGTTTACACCCATTATTAACATCATCATAAATATCAACAATCAAAAATCAATTTCCTCTAAACACATACATACTCATATGTACTCATCTCCCAAACCTTAATAATCAACACCAATGCTTTAAACATTCATCTCTTCATACAAAATCATTCTAAGGCATTAAAAATCATCAAAATTACCAATTTAGCCAAAACCCATAATTTATCGTACTTAGGGTTTTATCAAAACTCTATAACTATTTCTAATAACCATCAATCTCTATCATTAACAACACCCACACACATTATCATGGGTTTTCACTAAAATCATCTTTCATGGTATTATTACTCATTCATATATATATAAAACCACTCCAACATCAATAACTCATGATTTTCTTAAGAATTTCCTCAAAGCCCCAAAATCTCAATCCCTAGGGTTTTCACCAATAATTAACAATCATCAATTTCACCCATTTATATACATCATTTCAAGCACCTATAGGCTATTAACATAGGATTCTAACCATCATCAATAACAACACTAAATCCCCAAGAGATTTCTAAGCTAGGGTTTGGTTCCTTAAGCCATTTTCCATCAAAACAACACCCAATCTCCCATCACAATACTTAAATAGGCTCAAAACCATAAACTAAAGCCATGGGTGTTAAAAATCATACCATTTTCTCCAATATCAAGCCCCAAAACAAAATGAGAAGGAAAGAAGAGGAGATGAGCCAAGCTTTGCTCTAAAGTCCCATTTGTGCTCCATGAATCCAAGCTTACATTTAATTTTGGCAAGAAAATAGAAGGAGAAGAAGGTGGTTCGATTTTGGTGGAGAATAGGAGAAGAAGAAGAGAAAAATGAGAGTGTATGAAGAAGAAGGAAAAACCATCCGTGATGAGGAGAGAAGGAAAGAAAAATGACCAAAATTCGTCATTAACCATTGGACAAAAAGATGCATCATCATGCCTTTTCAATTGGTCAATAATCCCTTTACCCATTGTGTAAAAAAAGAAGTAGTAAAAGAGAGTGGATAGCTTCACAGTTGAGAGGAGAGGAGAAAAGGAAATTTTTATTTTCTTTTAATTCCATTTTGGCTTGTATTTTCTTCGTCTAATAACATACCTTGTGTCCAATTAATTATTTCCTCACAGTAAAAATTATTCTAACTACACCACCTTAACCATAATAATATTCTAATCATTCTAGACCCATCAAATATTTAATTTGACCAAGTAGGTCCCACATCATCAGTTAAATTACCCAGTTTTGGTAAATCTTAATTTACCGATAATTCATCTCTAATGTCAAATTAATTCTCCCATACTTATTTGACCATAAATAATTAATTATCCTCATCCAACAAATTTATTTTCTTTAAAATCTGGGATGTTACAAATGTGATCCCGAAAAGCCCAACAAGCTTTTAATCTTCTGTATCTTTTGGACTCACTAGCTAAGAAGGAGTCAACAGGGTGGTTGTTCACTCATTTCACCTTTGGTTTAGAGAGTAGTAGGGCTTGCGATGTTATTTTGCATTGGTTCTCGTTCACCTTGTGTTTTTGCAACTTTTGTTTTGAAACTTCAAAAACTCATCAGGAGTATGAACTGGTATAGAATGATGATGCATCGTGGGAACTCTTACCTAAAAATCTAGATGGAATTACTCCTTGGATAGTCCTAAACATCAAGGTTAGTGAATTTCTCTTCTAGAATCACATGAAGGATATATGATCTCGAAAGCCACAACAAGCTTTTAATCTTCTCTATGTTTTGGACTCACAAGCTATGAAGGAGTCAAAAGGATAATTTTTCACTCATTTCACCTTTGTTTTAGAGAATAGTTAGGCTCAAGACGTTGTTTTGGATTGGTTTTTGTTCACCTTGTGTTTTTGCAACTTGCATTTTAAACTTTGAAAAATTATCAAGATTATGAACCGGTCTAGAATGACAATGTATCGTGGGAGTTCTTAGCTGAGGATCTAGATGAATTACTCATTCGATGGTCCTAAACATCAAGGTTCATGAAGATTTCTTCAAGATGTGATTCTGAAAAGCCCAACAAGCTTTTAATCTTCTCTATCTTTTAGACTCACTAGCTAAGAAGAAATCAAAATGATGGTTGTTCACTCGTTTTACCTTTAGTTTAGAGAATAGTAAGACTCGTGACATTGTTTTGGATTTTTTTCTTGTTCATTTTGTGTTTTTGCAACTTTCGTTTTAAACTTTGAAAACTCATCAAGATTATGAACTGGTCTAGAATGATTATGTATCGTGGAAACTCTTAGCTGAAGATCTAGATGAATGACTCTTTGGATGGTCCAAAACATTAAGGTTTGTGAAGTTCTCTTCAAGAATCACATGAAGGATGATGTGGTCTCGAAAAGCCTAACAAGGTTTTAATCTTATTTATCTTTTGGACTCACTAGCAAAGAAGGAGTCAAAAGGATTGTTTTTCACTCCTTTCCTCTTTAGTTTAGATAATAGGATAGGCTGGCAACGTTGTTTTGGATTAGTTCTTGTTCACCTTCTTTTTTTTACAAGTTTAGTTTTAAAACTTTAAAAACTCATCAGGATTATGAACTGGTGTAGAATGATGATACATTGTGGGAACCCTTAGCTAAAGATCTAGATGAATGACTTCTTTGATGGTCCAAAACATGAACTTTGGTGATGATTCCTTCATGAATCACATCAGGGATAATGTGATCCCGGAAAGCCCAACAAGCTTTTAATCTTCTGTATCTTTTGGACTCACTAGCTAAGAAGGAGTCAACAGGGTGGTTATTCACTCATTTCACCTTTAGTTTAGAGAGTAGTATGGCTTGCGACGTTATTTTGCATTGTTTCTTGTTTACCTTGTGTTTTTGCAACTTTTGTTTCGAAACTTCAAAATCTCATCAGGAGTATGAATCCATCTAGAATGATGATGCATTGTGGGAACTCCTAGCTAAAAATCTAGATGAATTACTCCTTGGATAGTCCTAAACATCAAGGTTATTGAAGTTCTCTTCTAGAATCACATGAAGGATGATGTGATCTCGAAAACCCCAACAAGCTTTTAATCTTTTATCTTTTGGACTCACTAGCTAAGAAGGAGTCCAAAGGATAATTTTTCACTTATTTCACCTTTGTTTTAAAGAATAGTTAGGCTCACGACGTTGTTTTGGATTGGTTCTTGTTCACCTTGTGTTTTTGCAACTTACGTTTTAAACTTTTAAAACTTATCAAGATTATGAACCAGTCTAGAATGACAATGCATGGTGGGAACCCTTAGCTGAGGATCTAGATGAATTACTCATTTGATGGTCCTAAACATCAAGGTTCGTGAAGATTTCTTCAAGAATCACATCAAGTGTGATGTGATCCCAAAAAGCGCAACAAGCTTTTAATCTTCTCTATCTTTTAGACTCATTAGCTAAGAAGAAATCAAAAGGATGGTTGTTCACTCGTTTCACCTTTAGTTTAGAGAATAGTAACACTCGTGACATTGTTTTGGATTTTTTCTTGTTCATTTTGTGTTTTTACAACTTGCATTTTAAACTTTGAAAACTCATCAAGATTATAAACCGTCTAGAATGATTATGTATCGAGGAAACTCTTAGCTGAAGATCTAGATGAATGACTCCTTGGATGGTCCAAAACATCAAGGTGTGTGAAGTTCTCTTCAAGAATCACAGAAAGGGTTATGTGATCTCGAAAAGCCCAACAAGCTTTTAATCTTCTTTTTCTTCTGGACTCACTAGCTAAGAAGGAGTCAAAAGGATTATTTTTCACTCCTTTCACCTTTAATTTAGACAATAGATAGGCTTGCAACATTATTTTGGATTGGTTCTTATTTACCTTCTATTTTTACGAGTTACGTTTTAAAACTTCAAAAACTCATCAGGATTATGAACTGGTGTAGAATTATGATCCATTGTGGGAACTCTTAGCTAAAGATCTAGATGAATGACTTCTTGGATGGTCCAAAAAATCAACTTTGGTGATGATTTCTTCATGAATCACATCAGGGATAATGTGATCCTGAAAAACCCAACAAGCTTTTAATCTTCCGTACTTTTTGACCCACTAACTAAGAAGGAGTCAAAAGGATTGTTTTTCATTCCTTTCACCTTTAGTTTAGATAATAGATTGGCTGGCGACGTTGTTTTAGATTGGTTCTTGTTCACCTTCTGTTTTTACGAGTTACGTTTCAAAACTTCAAAAACTCATCAGGATTATGAACTGGTGTAGAATGATAATGCATTCTGGGAACTCTTAGTTAAAGATATAGATGAATGACTTCTTGGATGGTCCAAAACATTAACTTTGGTGATGATTTCTTCATCAATCACATCAGGGACAATGTGACCCCGAAAAGCCCAACAAGCTTTTAATCTTCTGTATCTTTTGGACTCACTTACTAAGAAGGAGTCAAAAGGATTGTTTTTCACTCATTTCACCTTTAGTTTAGACAATAGATAGGCTGTCGACGTTGTTTTGCATTGGTTCTTGTTCACCTTCTGTTTTTACGAGTTACATTTCAAAACTTCAAAAACTCATCAGGATTATGAACCGGTGTAGAATGATGATGCATTGTGGGAACTCTTAGCTAAAGATCTAGATGAATGACTTCTTGGATGGTCCAAAACATCAACTTTGGTGATGATTTCTTCATGAATCACATCAGGGATAATGCGATCCTGAAAGGCCTAAGAAGCATTTAATCTTCTGTATCTTTTGGACTTACTAGCTAAGAAGGAGTCAACAGGATGGTTGTTCACTCATTTCACCTTTAGTTTAAAGAGTAGTAGGGCTTGCGATTTTATTTTGTATTAGTTCTTGTTCACCTTGTGTTTTTGCAACTTGTGTTTCGAAACTTTAAAAACTCATCAAGAGTATGAACCGGTCTAGAATGATGATGCATCGTGGGAACTCTTAGCTAAGAATCTAGATGAATTACTCATTCGATGGTCCTAAACATTAAGGTTCATGAAGATTTCTTCAAGAATCACATCAAGAATGATGTGATCCCGAAAAGCCCAAGAAGCTTTTAATCTTCTCTATCTTTTAGACTTACTAGCTAAGAAGAAATCAAAAGGATGGTTATTCACTCGTTTCACCTTTAGTTTAGAGAATAGTAAGACTCGTGACGTTGTTTTAGATTTTTTCTTATTCATTTTATGTTTTTGTAACTTGCGTTTTAAACTTTGAAAACTCATCAAGATTATGAACTGGTCCATAATGATTATGTATCGAGGAAACTCTTAGCTGAAGATCTAGATGATGACTCCTTGGATGGTCCAAAACATTAAGGTTTGTGAAGTTCTCTTCAAGAATCACATGAAGGATGATGTGATCTCGAAAAGCCCAACAAGCTTTTAATCTTCTTTATATTTTGGACTCACTAGCTAAGAAGGAGTCAAAAGGATTATTTTTCATTCCTTTCACCTTTAGTTTAGAAAATAGATAGGCTGGCGATGTTGTTTTGGATTGGTTCTTGTTCACCTTCTATTTTAACGAGTTGCGTTTCAAAACTTAAAAAACTCATTAGGATTATGAACTGGTGTAGAATGATGATGCATTGTCGGAACTCTTAGCTAAAAATCTAGATGAATGATCTTTTGGATGGTCCAAGACATCAATTTTGGTGATGATTTCTTCATGAATCACATTAGGGATAATGTGATCCTGAAAAGCCCAACAAGCTTTTAATCTTCTATATCTTTTGGACTCCTTAGCTAAGAAGGAGTCAACAGGATGGTTGTTCACTCATTTCACCTTTAGTTTCGAGAGTAGTAGGGCTTGCGACGTTATTTTGCATTGGTTCTTGTTCACCTTGTGTTTTTGTAACTTGTATTTTGAAACTTTAAAAACTCATCAAGAGTATGGACCGGTCGTGAATGATGATGCATCGTGGGAACTCTTAGCTAAAAATCTAGATGAATTACTCTTTAGTTTAGAGAATAGTAAGACTCACGATGTGGTTTTGGATTTTTTCTAGTTCATTTTTTGTTTTTCCAACTTGCGTTTTAAACTTTGAAAACTCATCAAGATTATGAACTGGTCTAGAATGATTTATATATCGAGGAAACTCTTAGCTGAAGTTCTAGATGAATGACTCGTTGGATGGTCCAAAACATTAAGGTTTTTGAAGTTCTCTTCAAGAATCACATGAAGGATGATGTGATCTCGAAAAGCCCAACAAGCTTTTAATCTTCTTTATCTTTTGGACTCACTAGCTAAGAAGGAGTCAAAAGGATTGTTTTTTACTTCTTTCACCTTTATTGTTCACCTTTTGTTTTTACGAGTTACGTTTCAAAAATTCAAAAACTCATCAGGATTATGAACCAGTTAATAAGGACATAATAAGGGAGGACCCTCACACCATTCTAAAAAAGGGACTTGAAGCATACAAAGGTCCTCTCACAAGGGCCAAGACCAAAAAGGCCAAAGAAAGCATACAGTGGGCCTTATCTTCATTCCTAGCTTTAAGTGGGCCCAAGCCCAATGAAGAACCCTTGAGGATCTATTCATACTTTACTTGTAATATACTTCTTATTTAGATTCTCTAGGCTTATAGGGTTTATTTGGACATTGCAAGGTCAATAAGGCCACTTTTGGGCCATGTACACTCACTTTGGGCCATGTATAGGCCATACTCTTTTCCTTTTGCATTATTGGGCCTAGGCATCATAGAGAGGCCCATGAGGGAGTTCCTTGGCCAAATTCCTTGTGGCACTATATAAGGTGCTCTCCGTTTGTAATTTGACACACTTGAATGCCATTTTGAGAATTACATACTTCTAAGTGAGTTTTTAGTGAGAGAAGCTCTCCCTTCTCTCTAGGTTAGAGTGACCTCTAGCAAGCTCTTATCCAAGGGGATTTCCTCCCTCTTGGTGGCAAGTTCTAAGGGAGTTATCTCCCCTTGGAGTGGCCTCCCCTTCCTTTCCTCCTTTCCATCCTCCTCCTTTCTTCCTTCCATCTACACCTTCTCCTTCTTTTTTCCTTTTCCAATTCTGAATAGGTTGAGTCTTTTCCCCTTTGTTCCCTTTCAGTTTTCTCTCAAGCAAGAAGATTGTTCAAGGTTGAAGAGGCTAGAAGAGGAAAAGTGTCCTAGATCTACCCTTCTTCAAGAGGATAGAAGAAGTTCCTATATCATTTGGTATCACTTGAGCTTGGGAGGTTCTTTTATACTTTTTTTCCTCTTTTTAGTTTCGGTTTTAGCTTTGTTTTGCCGGCTGGAATTTTATGTTCATATCACTTGCTTGCTTTGTTAATGCCATGTTAAAGTAGAAAAGTCATAAAAAGTTAATTTTCTTTTGAGTTTTTGTGTTAGTTGTTTCCATTTCTTCAATTTCTTGCATATTGTTGTTTGAGTTTTGGTTTCTTGTTGTTTTGTGTTGTTAAAATTCAGAACTGGCACTTAGGTATTTTGGTTATAGGTTATTGCTTAGTTGTTAGAAGTTTGTTCAATTGTTAGTTGGTAGTTAGAGCCAAATAGGAGTTAGTTATTGTGTGCCATGTGGAACCTTGTCGAGTGTTCTAGGTTTTGTGTTGTTTTCTACTTAATAGCAAGTGCATAACTGTATGATTAGGAGTTAGTTCAAGCATCTTGACTAATCTCCCAAGGTTCCATTCTTGTCTTGTTAGGAGGTCTCACTTTAAGACCCTCCAAAAGTCATCTCATTGTTAGGATTGTTAGTTTCCATTCTTAGTTTCTTTCTAGGTTAATTTTTGTTTGTGAATGCACCTTAGGAACTCATCACATATTCGGTTTTCATATTGTTGCATCAAAGAAAATTTTGTCAAAAAGAATTGAACAAAGTCCTTCCACTTCTTTTACAAGAAGGTTGCAAGTGTTTTACCTTAAGCAAGAAGATATATTTGAACTTGTTTTGGCATTGTTCATTTCGATTTTTAGGGATTTTCTTTAAGTGGTGTTGTGCTTTGAAAAATACAAGAGGCATTAAAAAGAAAAGAAAGTCTACAAAAGAGAAAAAGAAAAACAAAAGCCCTATACCCCTAAAACTGAAAAGGGTGTTGAAAAAGAAAAAGAAGCCTCATTAAGAAAAAGTGTGAAGTAAGACACCAAGATTCAAAAGAAATTTCAAAATTCCTTTGTACTTGAAATGAATTGTTTGCCTAAGTCTCAATATAGTTTCATTTGAACCTTACTTACTTAATTGTAATTGCAACTTTAGAATCTCTAGGATTAGGTTGTACTTTCCTTTTGTTGTTGCATTTTTAGTTTCTTGTTTGCCTAGTTTTGTCTTGAATTTTGAAATTCTTATTCATAGTGTAGCCTTTATTCTTTGAACATTTATTACTTTAGTGTCTTGTCATTCAAAAATCCGAAAACATCTTCCACTTTGAGTAGCCTTTCTTCTTAAGCATTTTTAGTTTGTCATTTTTCCTTCTCAAGTTTTGTCTTTGAAGTTGTCTTTCTTTCAAACTCTTGATAATTCCCTTCTCAAAACCTTGAGGGTAGCATATTGGAACACTTGAGGTGAGAGTGTAAATTGCTTGGGTGAACTTGACACCAAAAGAAAGGGTAAGAGTTGTGAGGAGACAAGTGAGAGATACACTTGTGAGGTTTTATTTTTGTTGAATTCATTAACACATTTTCGTTTGGAGTATTTGTTTGTCTTGTTTTGCTAGGTGAGGTGGAGCTTACACATCAAGGAAGAGCTTGAAGAAAGTTGTAAAGGAAACAAAGCCTTGTAACTAGTAGAACTTAGGCAAATTTTCAAATTCTTAGGTCTTGTGTATTATCTAGAATGGGAAATGAGAGTAGAACACATCTTTAACTCATATCAAATAAAAGATGAAAAGAAGGTTAGGATAGCCACCCTCTCATTCCAAAACTATGCCTTAGTGTGGTGGTCTCAAGTGTGTAAGGAGAGAAAGAAAGATAATTTTCCACCAATAGATGATTGGTTGGATTTAAAAGCTCTTTTAAGAAAACGTTATGTTCCTAGTTACTATAGAGGGGAGCTATTAGTAAAGATAAATAGACTCACCCAAGGGTCAAAGAATGTAGAAGACTATTACAAATCTTTAGAGATAGCTATGATTAGGGCAAACCTAGAAGAAGATGAGGAAACCCTAATGCATAGGTTCTTGCATGGCCTTAGTAGGAACATTAAGAATAGAGTAGAACTCCTTCCACATGTAACATCCCAATTCCGAAGATAGATACCGAATAAAAATTTAAACGATAAGAATTTGAATGCAAAGTACAGAATTAATTGTTAATCATAACTAATATAGCTTGAGAGTTAATGACAAGCTAATTGGGCATAGTTGGTGGGATGTGGCTGTTTGTAATTGGCGGAAGGTGTGAGTGGACTGCGACTCACGCTTTCCCATCCCACTCCTTCTCTTCGCATACGTATATATGTACATATCTTGTATTACCGTGTGTGCAAAAACTTCTCCCACTACTTCATTCTCCCTTTCTTCTTCGTCTCTATCTTTTTTTCCTTTCCCTGTTTTTGTTCTTCACGACGCCAGTGCGGGAAGAAGGTCAGAGCCCTCCAACTGGGGAAGGACGATCGTTGAGGTAGAGGAAGAACAACACTCCATTCCCGAACCGAGTGCAAAGTACGACGGAGCAAAGGAAGGCTGAACGAATCATAGGAAGGGCGTCAGATCCAACGTCGAGAGCAGAAAAGCTTCTTGAAGTTCCTTCCGTAGGTAGGGGGCGCTTGCATGTCAAATGCATGGTCCACGAATGGTGCCGGATGAATGTACTGCTTTAAGTGTGTGCATGTGTGTATGACGACTGGATCCTATGCATGATTGATGGTTTTGGATTCTGTGTGTTTTACAGTGGTTATATAGTAGTTGCATGCAATCAAGATGGTGGTAATGTAGACTGTTAGCCTTTAATAATGACGAATAAAATGCATGGTTTCATCTTTGTTAACACTATGAAACTATGAATGTGTGCTCGTTAGTTGACCTGTCAAATGCTATTACTTGATTGCCCGATTGTTGTACATATTGGTGTAACTGATAAAATAGATATGAAGGTTGTGTTGAATCTATTCTACTTATGGTCACGAAGGAGGTATCGGTTGTGTGATGGTGCTTGCGGGTAAATGTGTTAGCTGCATGTGTAAGAGTGGGGTGACCCGTGGAAGGTCATGAGCCGAGGGAATGACTTCCAGCTACAGACCTTGGCTAGATCCCGAGAGAGCTCGTGGTAGTCGTAGGAGCTAGAGAGGAGTCTTGAGACGCCCATGGGAGGCCGGTACCACACGGGAAGAGTTGAGGGACGAGGGGCCAGTAAGAAGGAAACTGTAACTGAAAGTCATCACTCGAGTCGGATCCGTAGGCATGCATGTAGATATGAGGTTGATTAGAACAGTACGCATAGCATGTGTAGAGTGTTATGAATGATTTCCGAGTGTGTGGATACTTGTGTGTGTTGTATGTATACCATAGATATTATTCTGCTTGCCTAACCTTAGTTAACTTGAAAACGATTGAATGAAAATGAGTGTGCGTACTGACACTGATACCGAATCCTTGATTGTCATTTTACATGTGAAAGCTCACCCCTGCAGTGGCTACATTTCAGTGAACATCTCTCGGAATGAAGGATGAAGGAGAAGCTGAGTGCAGAACAACACAGCCGAGTGCTTATGAATATATGTGTATATGAATATACTATATGTAAGGTCCTGTTAAGCCTTGGCCGGCTCATGTTTTGGTTTTAGTCCTTACGTTAGAACTTAAACACCTTCGGGTAACAGAAGTCATGATGAAACTCTTGTAATCATTTGAATGCTTTCCTTTATATATATATATATATATATATATGTATGTTGTGTGTTCTTCTATACTGTAAGTGATGTCCGAGTGGTAAATATGAATGCACGAGTATGCCTTGCGAGCGTAGGAGGTTAGTTTGTTATGGGTAGTTATGAAGCTGAGTGGTTCCGAGTGAAAGATTATATGTAAGCCGAGTGAGGAAGAGCCTGTACTCCCAAGTAAAAAGATCCTAGGTGATCCCCCGTCTGAAGGAAGAGTTAATGGAGTGGTTTGGAATGGAACGTACTCTAAGCGTAGGATAATTACAATCCGAGCGATTAAATTATAGTGTGCCGAGTGAGTTAGCTGCTACTCCCGAATGAATATAAGCCTGAGGATTTCCGAGTAAATGTAAGTATGAAATTCGAGTGAGATTCATTCACATGAGTTCACCGAGAGAGAAGCACTTAGACGAATTCTTAGGGAAGTTCCTCCAATGACATCTTGGTGAGTAATTTAGTGGAAAGATTCCCGAGTGCACAGGCTTAACTGATTCCGAGTGAAAATGTGTATAAGCTCCGAGCGGGAAATATTCCGAGTGAGAGTCTATAGAATCCGAGTGGAAAGTCCCTCACTTACCGGGTGAATCTAGTATGTACCTTGGTGGATAAATATAAGAGATTGTGTTATGGAAGGTAGGCGTGGGAGTCGTTTCCGAGTGTTGGAACCCCTCATACCGAGTTGCCTTAGGAGTGAATCCCGAGTGGACTTAGTCGTCTACCAAGTGTGGGGATGTTTCGATGCCGAGTGAGGGTTCAGCCGAGAGAGACGCCTCGCTTCAGCGAATGGAGGATTCGCTCCAGCGAATGTGGGTCGCGGGAAGGCGTTGTCGTGTTTCGCTTGAGCGAGTGTACGCTGTGTGGTGGTTCGCTCAGGCGCTGTTAGTGCTTTCGTGTGAATGGTTTTGAATTCCCTTGCCTTCTCTTCCTCTTTCTTCTTGGCCATGGGACCAGCTCTCATATCTTCATATATGGGAGTGTTTTATTAGGGATCCAGGTTATTCCCCAATTAATTCGCGAAAATTTTTTTCTCCCTAAAATTTAGGATGTTACACCACATGTAGACATTGAGGAACTACTTCACCAATACACTAAGGTAGATAGCCAATTCAAAGAGAGAGAAACCTTTAGTGGGGAAAATAGAGCCAATAAATCTAAATGAGTAGGATAAGATAATAAGGATAAGTTTGATAGAAACCCTAGGGAGAGGGAAGTGGGCACTTCATCTTCCAAACCTCAAAATAAGTTGCATAAAAATGGAAAAGTTTTTAGGAATCAAAGAGAAAAGCATGAATCCACATCTAAACCTCAATCCTCTAGATCATCTACCATTAAATGTTTTAAATGCCTTGGTAGAGGTCATATTGCTTCTGACTGTCTTACAAAAAGAACCATGGTTTTGAAAAATAATGGAACCTACTCACGTCAATCAGAGTCTAATTCTGATTCTCACTATTCAAGGGATGACTCAAGTAGTGATTCATATGACAGTGAGCATATTTTAGGGGATGATGGTGAGCTTTACATGATTAAAAGATTACTTGGTAGTCATGTTAAGCTAGATGATACTACACAAAGAGAGAACATCTTTTATACAAGATGTCACGTAAATGACAAATTATGTTCTCTCATTATGGATAGTGGGTGTGACGATAGGGGTTAATTTTTCATGATTTTAAAATCATTAATTAATGTAAATGACATGCAGCAAAGCTTAGGTCAACACCCTGGATCTATGAAGGACCTGTCTCATATATGAAGATATGAGAAGGTAGGCTAAGGAAAACGATTAATGGAGAATTCTCAATGGAAGGCAGCGGAAGATTTATTTAAATTATTGCTATATATAATTGGTTTCAAGAGGTTAAACACCATAAGGGTTAATAACTTCAAAATATGTCCTAAGGGGTTCATAAGTTAGTATAGGATGAAGGTCATATGTAAGGAAAATGAAAAGTAATCATGGTAATGCAATTTGGAGAACCAGGACATCCCTCGCTCAAGCGAGGACCTCACTCGCTTGAGCGAGTCCCAATGGAACGCTTGAGCGAGTCACAGAGCTGACTTAGCGAAAAGAGGGAAAGGAGCTTCAGTGGTCGTTTCGCTTGAGCGAGCCCCAATGGAATGGTTGAGCGAGTCACAGAGTTGATTGAGCGAAAAGAGGGAAAGGAGCTTCAGTGGTCGTCTCGCTTGAGCGAGCCCCATCTCACTTAAGCGAGATCCACAAGATCCGCTTGGGAGAGGCAGGCGAGCGTGGGTATAATTCGTCCAGAATCTATCCAAAGCTCACTTGCTTGAGCGAATGCCATCTCCAAAAGCCTGTCGCTCAAGCGAAAATGGGCCAGTAACTAAATACTCCACTCTTGCTCGGGCGAGACCCTAGTCGCCTAAGCGATTTTCTTCCAGTGGCAAAACCCATCGCTCTCGCTTGGGTGAGACCCTACTTGCCTAAGCGATGATTCTCCAGTAGCTAACCCCTGATGCCAGGGCAGTCTCGCTTGAGCGAGACCCACTCTCGCCTAAGCGAGATTTGGCCAGTGGCCATACATCATCACAGGGGCATTCTCGCTTGAGCGAGAATCCCTCTCGCTTAAGCGAGATTATCAGTAAAACACTGCAAAACATGAAAATTGAACAACAAACATGCCAAAACTCAACTAAAGCCAATTTACCTAAATTCATCACATCACATCCATCATATTACACATTTAAAACTTGTTCTAAACCTTCATACCCATAGATTCTTATTCCAACTCACAATCACATTCTAATCTAACTTATTACTTGGCATAGTCTATGAAGTGTAGTTTTTCATATAAATCATCATCCATTCATAAGTTTTACTTACATCATGCTTCTTTTTCAAAATCTAATTAAAGCTAAGCTCACTAACGAAAATGAAGCATAAACTCTAGAATCTTATTTTCCTACATGACCCTCCAAAATCTTCATCATACATACATTATCCATATCAATTCACGGCTATTCAAAATATTCATTATAACTATATACATTACAAAAATCCACTTAAAAATCGCAACTCAAAACAATCGCCGGCCAAGGTATTCTTTACCCAAATAGGCTTCCTTCACACCACTCCTCCACACAAGAGCTCCATAGGCAACCCTACAACACAGGAGCTAAAAAGATATACCATATGGAGAGTGAGTATACTTTCTCAATGATGAAAATCTAGCAATTGTGATAATATATACATAATGCAATAATAACATCTTCTTCCTAAGAGGAGTTCAACCAGCACAGAATCAATTATTCATCAATTCATTGAATATACATATCCATTAAAATTCACAAAGTCGTACCAACCATTAATACAATTACAGTTAATGATCAAAAAGAGTCCAACCTGCTCTTCATATAATTTCCTCAATAGGATATCACACTATGCCATGCTTCTATAGCTAATGCACATGCTAGTGTTTTAAAGATGCATATGCATGGATCTGATTTTTAATCCAATAGTGATCTCAACCACTTAGATTAAGTATCATCACGTCGGTTTCCCACCTCGCAAGGGGTACTCCCTTCATGGGACCCCGCAAGGTCGTTTATTACAATTTCATATCGTCATCACGTCGGGTACTCCCTACGTGGAACCTCGCAAGGTTAAACATCCATCAACATCGTAACATCATCATCACTCAAGGATACACCCTTCATGGCACCCTGCAAGGTGATTCATTTCACAAATATCATAACATTTTCATCACTCCGGGATACACCCTTCATGGAATCCCGCAGGATTTTTTATATCACCTATATCATAACATCATCACGTAGGGTACTCCCTTCGTGGAACCCCGTAAGGTCATTCATATCATAAATGTACTTATGCATGCCATGCTGTATATATATGCATAAATGCTCATGCATACCATAATCTCATAAGGATTTTCTCACCCTCTCATCTAGGGTATAACTCATAGTTAATCACAAAGTTAATTCCACATAATCAAATATATATATATATTCCAATCATCATATACAGGAATCGTCCTAGTCAAGGATTTCAAATATCCAACAACCACATATGGAATCGATAACATGTCATTAAACATTATACCACTCATAACCCCATCAAGGTCTCATTCCACAATCAATCATTACAAAAGCCTTACTTAATTTCACATCATATACATATGATACTACATCCATTCAAGAAAACATGCCACATTACATTAACACATACATTATCATCATACAAGTTCTCATGCATTTAGAAAATACACCCCTCTCCTACCTCAAGAGAAGTAAACTTCCAGGTTTGATGTTCCTGCCTCACAAGTATTATCAAGTCCTTCACCAATCAATTATAGGACCGCATCAATCATTCATTCAAACACCATTTCAACATACATATAAATATGTGTACTCATGATTCTTATCATGTAGAGGCTATTTATAGATTTTATTCATTTGTCTATTTAGGCTTTAGGAATTCCTTCCCTTAAACCACCATTCATTTTCATCAACATAACAACCTAGTTAATTAGGTTACCCTATTCACCAACCTTACATTTAACTTATTCTAAGTGGGTTTTCATTTATGGTTTCCAACCACCATCTCTAATTATCATTTATGATTATACTCTAACATTAATGACATTCTCACCATTTATTAATGTCTTTCCCACTCACATTACCCATTTCCCCCAATTTCATAAGTTAGGGTTTTGTAAAAGCCCAACCATATAATAAATGAACTTCTATACTCATCATCTTTCAACCCCATTTCCATGCACCTCATTTATTTCTCATAAATGTCCATATTTATTTCTCTTCTCCTTAGGGTTCATGCATTTAATGTTTTTTTTCACCATCCATATGCATTTAATACTCCCACAAACTATAACCATCTATTCCTTAGGTTTTAAACACAAGAAAAATGGCAAGAGGCTTACCTTACTCCAAAACGAAAATGGTAGTCAAGAGGAAGAAAAATGGTGATGAAAATGGAGAGAAGAGAGGGAGAAGCTTCAAACGTCCATTGTATTCTCCTTACCCCTTGAAGAACGAAAATGAGAGGGAAGAAGGGGCATCAAGTTTTTCCTTAGGTGTGTAAAGGAGAAGAGAGTGGAGAAGATGAGTGGGAAATAAGAGAAAGAAGAGAAAGTGTGTTTGCATAAGGGAAAAAGAGAGGGTCACGAGAATGAGAGTGAAAGAGTAAGGATTTTTGTTTTAATTTTTTGATCTTTCATTAAAGTCTTCCATTTTTAAACAAACAGGCTCTCTGTTCGGGCTTAATACTTTATCTAAAAATTATTCCGAATACATATTCGGATTCCCAATAATATTATCTACAGCCCTAACCAATGGCATTTCAATCAGAGATACTTGGTCTGACACCCATATTTTATCTGGGTTAGCTTTCTACTTATCCGGTCTCAATAATTTACTAACAGTCTCCAAAAGTATTAATCAAATTATTTCTAATATTTCGAGACATTAAATAGTTCACATTCAATTATTCAATATTTATTCCCTCGATTTATTCTCTATTTTAAAATTTTGGGATGTTACAATCCACCCCACCTAAAAGAAATTTCATCCTTGAAATTTGACATACCGAATTCGAATACGTGATGGTACCCCTCACGGATATCATCTTCGCATTCCCACATGAGTGTCTACATGTTCCCATGCTTCCATGCTACTTTCACCAAGGGTGCCATTTTATTCTGCAATCTCTTCACAGAGTACTCGACGATACGGACCGAAACGGGAGAAACAGACAAGTCATCCCGCACATCAACATCATCAATAGAGATCACGTGCAAAGTATCGTGGATATACTTCCTTAATTGCGATACATGGAACACGTCATGTAGGTTTGCAAGATATGGAGGGAGCGCAATCCGATAAGCAACATCTCCAATCCGCTCCAAGATCTCATAAGGTCCGATGAATTTAGGGCTTAATTTTCTGCTCTTTAAAGGTCTACCAATACCCTTGTCACGCGAGACTCGTAAGAACATATGATCGCCAAGTTGAAATTCAAGTGGCTTCCTCCTTTTGTCATAATAGCTCTTCTGTCGGTCTTGAGTGATTTTCATCTTCTCTCGGATTATCTTAATCTGTTCAGTGGTTTCCTTAACAATCTGAGGCCCTAAGGCTAAGTTCTCTCCGACTTCTAGCCAACATAAAGGGGTTCAACACCTTCTTCCGTATAACACCTCATATGGTGCCACACCGATACTAGAGTGGAAACTGTTGTTATAGGTGAATTCAATCAGAGGCAAATATTTCTCCCACGAACCGCCATGGATAAACACGTAATAGGTCCTCAAAACTTAGCTTCAATTTAGAACCCATCGCTTCATGCAAGCTTCCCTAAAATTGGGAAGTAAATCGGGGATCTTGATCAGAGACAATACTTGATGGTACACCATGTAACCTCATAATCTCCTGAATGTATAACTGTGCCAAATCCTGCAAGGAACTCTTTATACTGATCGGTAGAAAATATGCACTCTTTGTCAAACGATCCACAATCACCCAGATTCCATCACATTTGGACCTCATTCTTGGCAAACCGGACACAAAGTCGATAGCAATCGCGTCCCACTTCCAAACGTGGATATCAAGTTGTCTCAAGGTACCTGAAGGTCTCTGATGCTCTACCTTCGCCTTCTAACAAGTAAGGCACAAAGCTACAAAGTTGGCAATCACGTTTTAATTCAGGCCACCAAAAATTCTTCTTTACATCTTGGTCGCACCAGGGTGAATTCTAAAAGCGCTCTTGTGTCTTCCTCAAGCACCGTGCATCTCAAATCTCTAAATGAAGGCACATACACACGACCTTTTACTCGCCATAAGCCATCGATACCTCCCATAAGGAATAGATTTTTGCTATCGCTTGAGATCTCGTCATCTCCTGTAAGTATTCATCATCTCTTTGTTTCTCCTTTACAAGTTCTAAGAACTCATTGCATATCCTTAAGGTAGCAAAGCATAGCTTCTTGGGAGATTGCACTTCGGTCCCAACATTTAAATTCCAAAATTCTTCAATCAATTCTAATTCTTTGACGATCATGGCCGACACATGTAATGACTTTCGACTAAGAGCATCGGCAACTACATTTGCTTTTCCCGGATGATACCTTAATTCAAAATCATAGTCCTTCAGGAATTCCATCCATCTCCTTTGGCGCATATTCAATTCCTTTTGATCAAAGAGGTATTTCAAGCTTTTGGGGTCACTAAAGACCACGAACCTTGAATCATAGAGATAATGACACCAAATCTTCAAGGCGAACACAACCGCCGCCAACTCCAAGTCGTGACTCGGGTAATTAACTTCATGAGGTCTCAACTGGCGTGAAGCATAAGCTATAACACGTTCCTTCTGCATCAAAACACATCCAAGTCCATGCTTGGAAGCATCACAGTACACCACAAAATCCTCCTGTAAATCAGGCAATGCCAAGATAGGTGCAAAAGTCAGCCTCATCTTTAACTCTTCAAAGCATCTCTCACATTCAACCGTACATACAAAAGGTTGGTTCTTCCTTGTCAAGTTTGTCAAAGGTTTAGCAAGACGAGAAAAACCTTCGATAAACTTCTGATAATATCTGGCAAGTCCAAGGAAACTTCGGATTTCCATAACCAATGTAGGTCTAGGCCATGCCATAACGACCTCAACCTTAGAATGATCTACAGAAACACCTTCTATGGATATCACATGACCAAGAAACTGGACGCTCGTCAACCAGAATTCACATTTAGAGAGCTTAGCATACAACTGGTTCTCTCTAAGGATGTTCAACATAAGCTTCAAATGTTCCTCGTGTTCCTCACGGCTCTTGGAATACACCAGGATATCATCGATGAATACCACAACGAAGCGATCCAAGTATTCCTGAAAGATGCGGTTCATGTAACTCATGAACACCGCTGGAGCATTAGTCACTCCGAATGGCATTACAACATACTTATAATGGCCATATCGCGTCTTAAAGGCAGTCTTTGGAATGTCTTCGGTTCTCACCCGAATTTGATGGTAACCAGAGCGTAGATCAATCTTTGAAAACACCACAGCACCTCTCAATTGATCCAACAGATCATCAATACAAGGTAAAGGATATCTATTCTTTATTGTCAGCTTGTTCAATTGGTGGTAGTCAACACACAACTGCATGGTTCCATCCTTCTTCTTGACCAGTAAAATAGGAACCCCCTAGGGTAACACACTGGGTCGAACAAACTCTTTCTCAAGTAGCTCCTCAACTTGCTCCTCAACTTGCTTCTTAAGTTCAGCCAACTCCATAGGAGACATCCTATAAGAAGCGATAGACACCGGTTCCGTGCCAGCTACAAGATCGATAGTAAATTCAACCTTCTGTAGAGGTGGTAAACCGGGTATCTCCTCGAGAAACACATCCAAAAATTTTGACACCACAGGGATATTAAGGGGATCGAGATTATTTGTCCCATCAACAAGAGATAGTAATATGCAAAGTTGAGCTATACCTTGCACATCGAATTTCCTCACATCAGAAGAAGGGAAAATGATAGTCCGCTGTTGACAGTCAACCAAAACCTTATTGGCGGAGAGCCAATCCACGCCGAGTATGATCCCCAATCCCTTCATAGGCAAGCAAATGAACGACATAATAAATCTTCTCCCTCCCAGGAACATGTCTATATTATCACACTGGTTAACTGATCTGAGACAAGTACTGGGTAGGGTGGTAACCACTAGGGCATTTTTCATTAAACACACCAGCAACCTCAATCGTCGAACACAACCCTCAAATATAAAAGAGTGGGTTGCACCCAAATCATAAATAACATGAACTGAATGTCTGAGTGTTTCACACTTACTTTCAACTAAGTTATCTACTTGCGCTGCTTCCTCATCGGTCACAGCGAACACCCTTCCGGCATTTGGTTGAAGATTTCCACCATTCCTATTTTCATCACAAACACCATTGCCGTTACCTCGACCGTTGCCATTCCTCCCACCATTATAGCCACCTCGGCCACCATTTCGGCCCCCATTTTTTCTGTTACCATGGCCCCGACCACCATTGTGGCCTCCGCGGTTCACATGAGCAGGTGCATTAGCACGGTTGGGAGTGTTAGCTTGCATATGAGCCCACCTTGTAAGTAAAGGACATCCAAGATGAATATGTCCTACTGGATCACAATTAAAACAAACCACATCATCCCGTTGAGTACACTCGTGAACATGGTGAGGTCCTCCACACCTATAACATCTCAGCCCATTGGCATTTGCATTGCCCCGACCAAAGGTTTTACCATGTCCACCGCCTCTAGCTTGGATATTAGAATGAGCACCCCTCTAAAAACGTCCCCTTCTGAAATTCCCTTGCCTCTTGAAACTGGAAGATTGACCCTTCAACTTAGAGTCAAATTTAGAGTGATGAGGTAGAGCGTGTTCCTCATAAATGTGGCACTTATTCACAAGTACCATGAAACTTCGAATTTCTTGATGACAAATGGCCTTTTGAATATCAAGGCGTAGACCGTTCTCAAACTTTATACACTTAGAGGCTTCAGTTCCCTCTTGTTGATAAGGAGGGTAGAATTTGTTATTCAAGTGGCCTCAATACTCAAGAGGGGGGGTGAATCGAGTTTTTAAAACTTTTAGTTGGAATACCTTTGAACTTGATTCTTATATGCAAATTTACAAGATTATACAAGTGAAATCAAGTTTAGTGAAATACGCAATGCAAAACAAAGGTAAATATTGTAACACCCTAATTTTTAATTAAATAAATTAAACCAACAGGGAAATTTTTCCAAATTCTAAAGTTAATAAACCATACATAATCTGCTCGGATAACAAAACCGAGAACAACAAGGAAAAAAAGGAGGGGAAGAAGACAAGGGAAATGGGCAATGCACAGTGAAAAGGGGAAGCGCTTAAGCGAAACTACACCCGACATCCAGTCACTCCACTCGGTATTTTCCCCACTTGGATTTCATACGTATGGTTCACTCGGGAAGGTCCACTTCTTAATTTACTCGGATTGACCCTAATACATACTAGTTTCATCCAGACGGCCTATCACACTCCATGGCTTCACTCGATCGGATTATGTATATATATATATATTGGCAACCCGAAATTGATCCCCAAGCCGCTCACTCGGAATCCACGGAGACTTCTCACTCGGAATAACTTTCATGCCCATCACACCACTCGGGACATTTCACTCATATTTCACTCGGTGTCCATAATATTTCCTACTCTGATTTTCCTACTAAGTCAAGGCGCACTCGGGTTCTTTAGCTACTTACTAATTTATTACGATGGGCCCACTTAAAGTCTTAGGTGTCGTTCCCTAGTCGGTGAACTCTCACTCGGCGGATTCTCAATCGGAAATCGTTGATTAATCTCCACTCGGAAAATCTCACAGATATCACTCAAAGAATTCAAACCAATTCCCGCTCCAGGCTATATGACCTCACTCACTCGGTGCTACCCGACTCCTCATCACTCAGAGAATCTCCCTATCTCGCTTTCCCCAACAACAACTTAGCTCTGCTTCTACCCATAGTCACACCGACCTCATACGCTCGGAAGTATACCTGTACACCCATATTTATCACTCGGACATCACTCATAGCGTAGGATAAACACACAATATATATATATAGATGTATTTAAATAATTACAAACGCATCATCACGTTCTTTTCACCCGAAAGTGTTCAAGTTCTGATATAAAGACTAAAACCAAAATACGAGCCGGCCAAGGCTTAACAAGACCTTATACACAGTATATACGTATACACATATATTCAACGGCGCTCGGATGCTCCGCTTTATACTCGGCTCCTTCTTCATCCTTCATTCCGAGAGATATTCACTGAGAAAAAAAATGTAGCCATAGTAGGGGTGAGCTTTTACATATAAAATGACAGTCAATGACTCGGTATCAATGTCAGTACATACACTTACGCTCACCCGGTCGCATTTAGATTAAACAAAGGCCATGCAATTTAGAATAATATCTATACCACACTCTCACATACATACTACATAAAGTTCATCCTTATTCACACATACACATGCATCCGCACACTCGAAATTCATTCATAACACTCAACACATGCCACGCATACTATCCTAATCAACATCATATCTACATGCATGCCTGCGGATACGACTTAAGTAATGACTTTCAGTTACAGTTTTCCCCTTACTGGTCGCTCGTCCATCAGCTCTTCCCGCATGGTACCGGCCTCCCATTGACGTCTCGAGACTCATCTCTAGCTTCCACGGCTACCACGAGCTCTCACAGGATCTAGCCAAGGTCTTTAGCTGGAAGCCATTCCTTTGGGGCTCTTCACCTTCCACGGGTCACCCTATTCCTACACATGCAGCTTATGCGTTTTACCAGCAAGCATCGTTACTCAACCAATACCTCCTTCGTAACCACCAAGGTAGAAACCGATTCAATATAGTCCCTATATTTACTTTGTCAATCACACCAGCATGCACAACAATCAACAGTTTAGAGTAATAACATCGGACGAATCAACTAACAGCCACACATTCATGTCTCACGGTATTAACAGAGATAGAACCATGCATCTCACTCGTCTATATCAGAAAGGTTGACAGACTACATTACCACCATCTTGATTGCATGCAGTTATTGTATAATTACTAACAAGACACTACTATCATACATATGGAATCCAAGATTATCAATCATGCATAACATATAGTCGTCACAGACACATGCACACACTTAAAGCAATACATTCATCCGGTACAATTCGTGGACCATGCATTTGACATGCAAGCACCCCCTACCTACTGAAGGAACTTAAGAAGCTCTTCTGCTCTCCGACGTTTGGTCTGACGCCCTTTCTGACTCGTCCAACCCCCCTTCGCACCGTCGTACCCTACAATCGGCTCAGGGATGGGGAGTTGTTCTTTCTCTGCTTTAGTGATCGTCCTTCACCAGTCGGAGGGGCTATGACCTTTCTCCAGTACCATCGTCGTGATCCCCAGAGATGAAGAATAAAAACAAGGGAAGAAAAGAGGACGATGATGAAGAAGAAGAAAAGAGAGGATGAAGCAGTAAGGAAGAATGAATACCACGGTGATACAGGGTATATGTATATGCATGCGAAGAGAAGGGAGTGGGATAGGAAAACGTGAATCGCAGTCCACTCACGTGACTCACCAATCACAAGCAGCCATCTTTTACCAACTAAATTAATTTGTCATTATTCCTTAAATTAAATTGATTATAATTAACAATTATCTTCCCACCTTGAAATCAAGGTCTTAATGGTTTATTTCATTCGATATTTAACTTCAAAATTGGGATGTTACAGTTCTCCCCCTCTCAAAAGAATTTCATCCTCAAAATTCAGTTGGTAACTCACCTTGGTTAAACAACTCGGGGTACTGCTGTCTCAGGGCATCTTCGCGTTCCCAGGTACAAGAGGTAGTCTCGTTCTGTTGCCATTCCACTTCAACTAGTTGTACGTCCTTGCTCCTCAAACGCTTTACCGATCGGTCCACAATTCTAATCGGTATAGCTACAGTGGACAGGTCTTCCTTGATTTCCACTTCCTTATCAGGCATTGTGTGATTGGGATCAGGTAGATATTTCCTTAGTTGGGACACGTGAAACACGTTATGCAATTGAAATAAGTGAGTCGGTAATGCTATTTGGTATGCCATGGAGCTGACTCATTCCAACACCTCATCAGGCCCAATGTATCGGGGGCTCAACTTCCCACCTTTCAAGGCTCGTCCTACTCCTTTACTCGGTGAAGTCTTCAAAAACACTCTGTCTCCGACTGAAAACTCTAATGGTTTGGTTTGTTTGTCATGGTAGCTCTTCTGCCTATCCTGAGACGCCTTCATCCTTTCCCTTATCACTCGGATCTGTTCTGATGTTTGCTTTACAATTTCTGGCCCCAATAGCAGACTCTCACCCGTTTCTGACCAGCAGAGTGGGGTTCGGCATCTTCTACCATAAAGTGCTTCGTAGGGTGCCATACCGATGCTGTTGTGGTGGCTATTGTTGTATGTAAACTCGATCAGGGGAAGGTACTGCTCCCAATTTCCAACGTGCTCCAATACACACGCCCTTAGCAAGTCCTCCAGGCTTTGAATCGTTCGCTCGGATTGTCCATCCGACTGGGGGTGGTAAGCGGAACTTAGCCAAAGCTTCGTACCCAATTCCTGGTGTAGGCTGGTCCAAAACCGGGACGTAAACCTAGGATCCCTATCCGATACGATAGAAGTTGGCACTCCATGCAGTCGAACAATTTCACGTATGTAAATCTGGGCCAACTTATGCAGTGGGTATCTCATATTCACAGATAGGAAGTGTACACTCTTCGTCAGTCGGTCAACAATGACCCAGATCGCATCATGGCCCGCACGGTTTTTTGGCAATCCCATGACAAAGTCCATGGCAATTGAGTCCCATTTCCACACGGGAATCTCTAGGGGTTGCAACGCACCATATGGCTTCTGGTGCTTGACTTTCGATTTCTGACAGGTAATACACCGAGCCACGTATTCTGCCACATTCCTCTTTAACCCGGGCCACCAAAATTGTGCTCTTAGATCATGGTACATCTTCGTGGTACCCGGGTGGATACTTAGCAAGCTCTTGTGAGCTTCATCAAGCACCATACTTCTCAATTCTCCTTCACCCGGTACATATATTCTGTTTCTCACTCGGAAGATTCCATCCGATCCCTCGGTCAGGGACAAGTCCTTTCCTTTGGCCTGAGTCTCCTTCATCTCAACCAAGTAGGAATCTGACTGCTGCTGCTCGAACACGGATTTCAGGAATTCATTGGCGATTCTCAACGTACCGATTGTTATTTTCCGAGATGAGGGGAGGTCAACATGTAAGTTCATGTCTCAGAACTGTTCTAATAACTCCACTTCCCTTACCATCATCACTGCTATATGGAGAGATTTCTGACTCAACGCGTCGGCAACAACGTTCGCCTTACCCGGATGGTACTTTAGCTCGAAATCATAATCTTTTAAAAATTCCATCCATCTCCTCTGCCTCATGTTCAGCTCCTTTTGGTCGAATAAGTATTTGAGGCTCTTGTGATCACTGTATACTTCAAATCTGGACCCGAACAAATAATGCCTCCAGATCTTCAATGCGAAGACTACGACTGCCATCTCTAAGTCATGGGTCGGGTAATGTTGTTTGTGAGGTCTCAATTGCCGAGAGGCATACGCTATTACTCGGTCTTTCTGCATTAACACGCATCCCAATCCGAGTCCTGACGCATCACAGTAAACCACGAAGCTCTCTTGCAAGTTAGGTAATGCCAGCACTGGAGCAGACGTCAACTTGTCTTTCAGCTCTCGGAAACTGCTCTCGCACTCAGAACTCCATACGAAGGGAATGTTTTTCCGAGTCAATTTAGTCAGTGGCAAGGCCAACTTAGAGAAACCCTCAATGAATCTTCTATAATAACCAGCCAGGCCCATAAAGCTCCTTATCTCCAAGACCGACTTGGGTCTCTCCCATGCCATTATAGCTGCTACTTTCGAAGGGTCTACCGAGATGAGACGCCCCAAAAATAGGGGTAAATTTTTTGCGATTTAAAACAATTAAAGGATAGAAGAGATTGCGAGATGAAAACTTTGGCAAGTAATCCCCGGACCTAATTTAATAACCTATTGTCGCGACCGGGATCGCGGCGGCGCGGCCGACCCTCAAAACGGTTTTAAATAATAAACAGGGAGTCGCCACCAATATTTTTTTAGGATAAAATAGTGGAAAAACCTTTTGTTAAAGCACTGGTTATAAAAATGAGATTCCATGATTCGGGAGTCTGATTACAGGTGAGGAAGGTATTAGCACCTCACAACTGTCCGTTATAAAAAACGGTTACCTCAAATTGATAGCGCGTATTATAGTTAACCCGATAATTATTTTAACTTCTTCATAAAAAGAAAAACGTACGGAATGACAAAATAAACAAAATAAATAAAAATCAACGCAAAATATTTACATGAGATTAACAGGACGTCTCGTCCAAATTAATCTCGCTCCTTCTTTTTCTTTAAAGAGATATTTAAAAAAATGAGATTAACAGGACGTCTCGTCCAAATTAATCTCGCTCCTCCTTTTTTCTTTAAAGAGATATTTAAAAAATGAGATTAACAGGACGTCTCGTCCAAATTAATCTCGCTCCTCCTTTTTTCTTTAAAGAGATATTTAAAAATATGAGATTAACAGGACGTCTCGTCCAAATTAATCTCGCTCCTTCTTTTGATAGCAAGACAAAAAGGAAACTCTAAAAATTAAATAAAGAAAGGTGGGCCCGACAGGAACTGTTTCCCGCTCCTACGTATTCTCGAGCTTTCGAGAAATCAGGGTTACATAGTTCTTTAAAATGTTTTTTTTAGGAAAAGATTAGGAAGATATTGATAGGCATCATTTTAGTGAAGAATCCATACAAGGCGAAGTGCTTCGTACGTGCAAGGATCTTATAGAGACTGTGTAGACGGAAGTATTTTCCGTACGACACTGATTAAAAAAAATGAATATATATAAAAAAAACTGAGCGGGAGAGGAAAACCGAGTGCAAAAATGAAAAAAACGAATGAAGAATAAGAAAACCGAGTGAAAAAATAAGAAAACCGAGCGAAAAAATAAGGAAACCGAGTGAAACTATGAAAAATCCGAGTGAAAACAGGGAAAACCGAGTGAAACAGTAAAAATCCAAGTGAAACAGTGAAAATCTGAGTGAAACAGTGAGAATCTGAGTGAAATAGTGAGAATCTAAGTGAAATAGTGAAAATCCGAGTGAAACAGTAAGGATCTGAGTGAAAATAAGAGAAACCGAGTGCAAAAATAGTAAATCCTAGTGAAACAGTGAGAATCTGAGTGGAATAGTAAAAATCCGAGTGGAAATAAAGGAAACCGAGTGAAACAGTGAGAATCCGAGTGGAAAGAGGCTTACCGGGTGAAATTTGAGCAGAGAAGAACGATTGGGACAAGAATTGCAAGTCCGAGAGGGAAAAAGGAGCTGGAAGGAGTGCTGTTGAGTGAAAGTGTAGAGGATGTTGGGGTAAAGAGAGTTTGAAAGGTGAGGGGTGAGTGAAGTGAGAGGGAGAGAAGACTTGGCGTGAGAGAGAGAGAGAACAGAGGTATGTTTGGGCAGAGTTTTCCCTTCCTCTGAATGCCTCCTCCTCAGCTGCCCTCTGCCCATCCCATTTATAGGCTGGCCCGAGTGGAATGCCAGCTCAGGCTTCCACTTCCGAGTGGAATGCCAGCTCAGGCCTCCACTTCCGAGTGGAATGCCAGCTCAGGCCTCCACTCGGTTTGGGTAGTGGGGGACAACGGCTGGTGGGAATTTTTAATTCCTCCACCTCCGCCCCTGTCTGCCAGCCACCTCCGGGATTCCTGGATCCACTTTGGGGGTGGAATCCAGGTCAGCATGTGAATCCGAGTGAGGAGAGTTGAAATCCGAGAGATAATGGTGTAATCCGAGTGAGGAGAGTGGAAATCCGAGTTAAAATGCTGTAATCCGAGTGAGAAGAGTGGAAAATCTCTGTAATCCGAGTGAGAATGGCTCGGATCCACCTTCCAATCAGTATTCATCCACACTGGCAGTCAAATCCGAGTGAAAATGTGTAAATCCGAGTGAAAATGGAGTAATCTGAGCAAAAATGATGGAATCCGAGTGAGGATGGTGTGAATCCGAGTGCAAATGATGGAATCCGAGTAAAAAATGGGGAATTCGAGTGAGAATGGCTCGGATCCACCTTCCAATCAGTATTCATCCACACTGGCAGTGAAAATGGAGTAATCCAAGCAAAAATGATGGGAATCCGAGTGATTCTCACTCGGATCACCCTCTCAGTCAGCCTTCCACCACATTAGGAGTCAAATCCGAGTAGAAAAGGGGTCGGCCTTCACTTCCTCTCCACAATCCGAGTATAAAATGACTCGGAACCGATTGAAATGGCTCGGAAGTGGGTAAAGGAGGACTCAGATGAGTGAGGATTGGTTGGGAACCGATTGGAATGGCTCGGAAGTTCGAATTTTGGCCATTTTTCACTCGGAAATAAACTTCTTCACACTCAGAATTAGAAATTTGAATTTCTTCACTCGGAATGGCTCTGACAGGGAAGCTTTCCACTCGGAATTGATTCATTCTGAGTAATTCTACTCAGATTTGAGCATGTATGTGTCATTCCGCTCGGATTCTCCAACAGGAGCCTATTCCATTCGGAAATGCTTCATTGTTACTCAGTTTTCGATCATTTCTGAGTAGTTCTACTCGGTTTTGATCATTTCTGAGTAGTTCTACTCGGTTTTAATCATTTCTGAGTAGTTCTACTCGGTTTTAATCATTTCTGAGTAGTTCTACTCGGTTTTGATCATTTCTGAGTAGTTCTACTCGGTTTTGATCATTTCTGAGTAGTTCTACTCGGTTTTGATCATTTCTGAGTAGTTCTACTCGGTTTTGATCATTTCTGAGTAGTTCTACTCGGATTTCAATCATTTCTGAGTAGTTCTACTCGGTTTTGATCATTTCTGAGTAGTTCTACTCGGTTTTGATCATTTCTGAGTAGTTCTACTCGGATTTCCCTTCAACAGTGGCATATTCCACTCGGATTTGATCTGTTCTGAGTCCTTCCACTCGGAAATGATCATTTCCGAGTCAACCCTTTTTTTTTAAAAAAAAAAAATTCTTTTTATTTGCGGATGGGCTGAAATAGGTGTTCACAGATGCCCCTCTTTACTTCCTTTCCTTGAGAAAAGCATGAAGTTTCTTCTTGCTTTTGAAATAGAAAGGGAGTAAAGACGTGAACACCTTTGTCAAAGTATTAGATGAAGGGGAAAAAACCAGGAATTGACACTTGAACCTTTCAGTTAGCAGGAGGTAAGAAGACCGGGGTTGACTCCCGGTAGAAAGGAAAGTAAAGGGTGCCTGAATAGGCGAACAGGAAGTAAAGGATGTGCCTGAATAGGCGGACAGGAGGTAAAGGATGTCTGAACAGACGGAAGGAAAGTGAAGGATGCTTGAATAGGCGGGCAAAAAAGTAAGTGGTGCCTGAATGGGTGGCTGGAAGATAAAGGATGCCTTGATAGGCGGCTGGAAAATAAAGGATGCCTTAATAGGCGGATAAGAAAGTAAATGGTGCCTGAATAGGCGGCTGGAAAATAAAGGATGCCTTGATAGGCAGCTGGAAAAATAAAGGATGCCTTGATAGGCGACTGGAAAATAAAGGATGCCTTGATAGGCGGCTGGAAAGTAAAAGGATGCCTTGATAGGCGGCTGGAAAGATAAAGGATGCCTTGATAGGCGGCTGGAAAGATAAAGGATGCCTTGATAGGCGGCTGGAAAGATAAAGGATGCCTTGATAGGCGGCTGGAAAGATAAAGGATGCCTTGATAGGCGACTGGAAAATAAAGGATGCTTTGATAGGCGGATAAGAAAGATAAAGGATGCCTTGATAGGCGACTGGAAAATAAAGGATGCCTTGATAGGCGGCTGGAAAGTAAAAGGATGCCTTGATAGGCGGCTGGAAAGATAAAGGATGCCTTGATAGGCGGCTGGAAAGATAAAGGATGCCTTGATAGGCGGCTGGAAAGATAAAGGATGCCTTGATAGGTGACTGGAAAGATAAAGGATGCCTTGATAGGTGGCTGGAAGATAAAGGATGCCTTGATAGGCGGCTGGAAAAGTAAAGGATGCCTTGATAGGCGGCTGGAAAGTAAAAGGATGCCTTGATAGGCAGCTGGAAAGATAAAGGATGCCTTGATAGGCGGCTGGAAAGATAAAGGATGCCTTGATAGGCGGCTGGAAAGATAAAGGATGCCTTGATAGGCGACTGGAAAGATAAAGGATGCCTTGATAGGCGGCTGGAAGATAAAGGATGCCTTGATAGGCGGCTGGAAAAGTAAAGGATGCCTTGATAGGCGAATGAAAAAAGTAAAGGATGCCTTGATAGGCGAATGAAAAAGTAACTGAATAGGAGGACAGAAAGTAAAAGGTGGGGTCAACTGGGGATGCATGATGGGCTTACTAAAGGAAAGAAATCTGGGGATGATTCAGTTCAAGCTATCTTGGATGATTCGGGGAACTGCTTTTTGATTGGGAGAGAGAAGAAATAGGGGAAAGGTCTGGGACGAATACTCCAATTTTTGGAAAGATTAGAAGATTTAGGGGTACTACCTCAAAGCCGGGAGAAGAATCTGGGGTGATGTCCCAGTTAGGGCGGTTGAAGAGGCTTGGGGGTACATTTCCTTTTGACGGAGTGAGACCCAAGGTGATGTCCCAGTTCAAACTTCCCAGGAGCATGGGGTACCGCCCTTGGGTTGACAAAAGATAACAACCTGGGGAAGATGCCCCAGTTTGACATGATCTAAAGAGCTTTGGGGGAATCTAGGGAGATGCCTCAGTTTGACAAGTTAGAAAAAGTTTGGAGAAACGCCTCATGACTGGAAAGGAAGAAATCTGGGGAGATGCCCCAGTTTGACATGATTGAAGGATTCTTGGAGAATGGTTATAACAAAAGGAATTTGGGGAGATGTCCCAGTTGAGTTTATTTGGGAAGCGTAGTATCACTGGGGAAGAATTTGGTGGTTCAGGTACTGCCTCTTGATGGAAAGTTTAGGATTCATTGGGGAGAGAAATCCTGAGGAGTGCCATCTTTGGCGAATGATTCCACTGGGGAGGATATTTCAAGAGGCACGGACTTTAGTAATTGAGGATGAGAGTTTGAAGGTGCCTGCTTAGGCGATGAAAGAGTAAAACATTGAAAGGTGCCAACCTTGGCGTTTTAAGGAGGGAATTTTGAGAAGTGCCAACTCGGGCGATTCAAGGAAGGGATTTGAAGGGCTTGATTGGGGTGTTAGTGCCTGGCATGACTATCTGTGAGATAACCTGCAGAAAAATGGTAAGTAACGCAAGGATAAGTTTCAAAATCGGGTAAGTCCTGTGAAACCGCGACTCTTACGAGAACTCATGGACGAAGTAGAACGAATGAGGCAACCATAGCTTCGGAGCGCGTGTCTGGCCAAGTCCCTGCGATGATCACCTATGATGAGGTCGAGTAGCAGGAGCATCTTGTCCCTTACGACTTTAAATGTTTACCAATCTTCCATTTTACTTTGTTAAAATACATGTTTTTATCAGATCAACCAAATTCATAACACGTATCGAAGAGGGTGAACTTTATTCATGCACGTTAAACAAGTACAGAGAAAGAAAAATAAAGAAGGTAATGAAATGAATGAGGTCACATAGGTCCAGAACAAATGAAAACTGGGAAGATTCATGGATCCTCCAGTGAATCTCTGAGACTGATGAGAGCCTTAACCCCCAACACGACTTCATGTTCACCCTTCGACCTTGCTTTTGGAAAGGTAAGTTCGACAGTGATTCACGTACATGAGCTTGGACTCGTACTTCTTTGAGCCAGAGGATCATTCGCATTGCCAGAAATTTGACCCTAACTTTTGCCTAAGCCGCCCTTTTCGGGTTTTTGACTCACCGGGTCACTCTAACTTTTGCCTAAGCCGCCTTTTCAGGTTTTTAGCTTAGCGAGCATTAATTTTCTTTTCTTCCTCTCTCTTTTTTTTTGTTTTTTTTTGTTTTTTTTATTTTATTTTTTTTGTTATTATTATTTTTTTTTGTTTTTTGTTTTGATTTGCTCCGACATCTCTTCCATAAGCATAGTATTTTTTCACTGCATCTGTGTTTACAGGCATTGACAAATCCTGGCCATCCATATTAGTGAGTATTAAGGCTCCTCCAGAAAAAGCCTTCTTCACAACATATGGTCCTTCATAATTAGGAGTCCATTTGCCTCGATTGTCCTTTTGAATTGGTAAAATTTTCTTGAGTACCAGGTCTCCTTCTTGAAACTGTCGAGGCCGTACTTTCTTCTCGAATGCTCGTTTCATACGCCTCTGATACAACTGACCATGACAGAGGGCAGTCAATCTTTTTCCATCAATCAAGTTTAATTGGTCATGTCGAGCTTGAACCCACTCAGCCACTTCTAATTTTGCTTCCATCATTACCCGAAGGGACGGGATTTCTACTTCAAAAGGCAAAACTGCTTCCATTCCATATACGAGGGAGAACGGGGTTGCCCCTGTCGAGGTTCGAACCGAGGTGCGATACCCATGCAGAGCGAAAGGGAGCATCTCGCTCCAATCTCTGTAGGTGACTACCATTTTCTGCACTATCTTCTTGATGTTCTTATTGGCCGCCTCAACCGCCCCGTTCATTTTAGGTCGATAAGGAGAGGAATTGTAATGGTGAATCTTGAAGCTTTCGCAGAGTTCCTTCATCATTTTGTTGTTCAAATTCGTACCATTGTCAGTAATGATCTGACTTGGTAGGCCATATCGGCATATCAGTTCTCGCTTGATGAATTTGACCATAATACTCCTTGTTACACTGGTATATGAAGCTGCTTCTACCCATTTGGTGAAATAGTCGATGGCGACCAAGATGAAACGATGACCATTTGAAGCTTTTGGCTCGATGGGTCCAATGACATCCATGCCCCACATTGAGAAGGGCCATGGTGCCGTCAAGACATTTAGGGATAACGGGGGTGCATGAATATGGTCAGCGTATATCTGACATTTATGACATTTTCGGACATACGTGAAGCAATCCGCTTCCATGGTCATCCAGTAATAACCAGCCCTCAAAATCTTTCTAGACATGGCATGTCCATTAGCGTGAGTCCCAAAGGATCCTTCATGAACATCCTTCATGATTTCATTTGCCTCATCAGCATCAACACAGCGAAGAAGGACAGAGTCATAGTTTCTTTTGTAAAGCACATCCCTATTTAAGAAGAAACCCATGGCGAGTCGCCTTAGGGTCTTCTTATCATTTTCTGTAGCACCCTCGGGGTATTCTTGACTCTGGATATATCTCTTAACATCATGGTACCAAGGTTTCCCATCAGACTCCTTTTCCATTATTTGACAGTATGCAGGCTCACAGTGCTTCTTTATTTCGATGAGAGGCATATCGTAGTCACTACTTACTTTGAACATTGAGGCGAGGGTAGCTAAAGCATCAGCCATTTGATTGTCATCCCGGAGAACGTGATGAAAAGAGATCTCGTCAAACTCCTTGATCATTTCCTTGATGTGATCATAATAAGGAATCAATTTAATGTCCCTAGTCTCCCACTCGCCTTTCAATTGGTGAATAACCAAAGCTGAGTCCCCATATACTTCTAACAACTTTACTTTTGCATCCAACGCTGCTTGGATTCCTAATGAGCACGCCTCATATTCAGCAATATTATTGGTACAGTCAAAACACAATCTGGCGCAGATAGGGATAAATTCCTTATCGGGTGAAATCAAGATAGCCCCAATTCCGTAACCCAATGCATTAGAAGCTCCGTCAAATCTCAAGGTCCATTTCTCCTTTTGACCACCTTCTTCATTGAATAATGTCATGATATCTTCATCCGGAAAGTTAAATTGCATCGGCTGATAATCATTGATGGGTTGGTGTGCCAAGTAATCAGCCAGGGCACTTCCTCTTATAGCTTTTTGAGTGACATATATTATGTCGTACTCAGTTAACAGCACTTGCCAGCGAGCGATCCTTCCAGTCAGAGCAGGTTTTTCAAAAATGTACTTGACGGGGTCCATTTTAGAAATTAGCCAAGTGGTGTGACTCAACATGTACTGCCTTAGGCGCTTAGCGGCCCATGCTAACGCACAACAAGTCCGCTCTAAAGCGGAGTACCTCATTTCACAATCAGTGAACTTCTTGCTTAAGTAGTAAATAGCATGTTCCTTCTTTCCAGTTTCATCGTGTTGTCCCAACACGCAGCCCATGGATTCGTTCAATACAGTCAGATACAATATAAGTGGCCTTCCTGGGGTTGGGGGCACCAAAATTGGTGGTTCTTGTAGGTACTGCTTAATCTTTTCGAAAGCTGCTTGACAATTCTCATCCCATCGCCCTGGTTGATTCTTGCGGAGTAACTTGAAGATGGGTTCACAAGTTGCCGTCAATTGTGAAATAAATCTGGCGATATAATTGAGCCTTCCCAAAAATCCTCGGACCTCTCTTTCTGTACGGGGAGGAGGCATCTCAAGAATCGCTTTAACTTTGTCGGGATCAACCTCTATCCCCCTTTCACTTACTATAAATCTTAGCAGCTTGCCCGACCTTGCACTGAAAGTGCACTTGGCGGGGTTCAATCTTAGCTTGAACTTTCTCAATCGTTCAAAAAGCTTCCTTAGATCGCTAATGTGCTCTTCATCTGTTCTAGACTTGGCAATGATGTCATCCACGTAGACTTCTATTTCCTTGTGCATCATATCATGGAAAAGAGTCACCATTGCTCTCTGATAAGTTGCCCCAGCATTTTTCAACCCAAAGGACATCACCTTATAACAATATGTACCCCATAGAGTAATAAACGTGGTCTTCTCCATGTCTTCAGGTGCCATCTTAATTTGATTATACCCCGAGAAACCATCCATGAAGGAGAAAATGGAATGCTGAGTTGTATTATCAACCAAAACATCGATCTGTGGTAGGGGAAAATCATCCTTGGGACTAGCCCTATTCAAATCTCAGTAATCCACACACATCCGTACCTTTCCATCCTTTTTAGGGACAGGGACAATGTTGGCTACCCACTGAGGGTATTTTGCCACAGCTAGGAACCCAGCATCAAATTGCTTCTTAACCTCCTCTTTGATCTTTAAAAGCATTTCTGGCTTCATTCGGCGTAATTTCTGCTTTATTGGTGGGCATTCAGGTTTCAAGGGTAGTCTATGCTCGACAATGCTAGCATCGAGCCCAGGCATATCTTGATAAGACCAGGCAAAGACATCACAAAATTCCATTAACAACTTGATTAAATCTTCTCTTTGTTCTCTGCTTAGGGTAGTGCCGATCTTGACTTCCTTCTTATTTTCTTCATTCCCCAAATTAATGACCTCAACTATGTCTAGGTAGGGTTGAATCCCTTCATCCTCTTGCTCTAACAACCTTGTCATTTCAGGCGGTGGTTCACAATCTTCCCCACCTTCCTCATCAGCGTAGTCAACTGGGTGATCGAAGTCGGGAAACGGGATTGCGACCTCACTCTCCTCAAGGGAGTCATTTTTGGATCTGCAATTTAGTGTAATATGGCAAATAAAAAGAAAGAACAAGCGAGCAAAAAGAAGGGTTTAAAACAAGGATAAGGGATACACGAAGGGTTTTTTTTTGAATTACGATACGCGTTTATTGATGAAAATGATAAAAATAAGTTTTTTCCGCCTTTATTACATGGAAGGGTCCCAAAGCTTTAGGCAGAGCAGAGGGACGAATAAGTACTTAAAGCATAAACAAATTACTTTGGCAAAACATTCAAAGTCGTGGGGAGCTCGATGGCCTCCCAGTTATGAAGTTCTTGGCCTGGTGGACAAGCAATTACAAAATCAACACTATCACAAGGGTTTTCTTCAATGACAGCGACTTGGTCTGGAGGCATCAGTCTGGCACTCCGAAAGCTCTGGTAGAGATCACAGATGGGGACTCTTGCAGTATGAGGATCTCTGCCGGTAAGACGAGCAGCCCTTTTTTCTCTCTTCGCTTCCTCTACCCTTTTTCTGTCGGCAGCCGTGGGCCGGTATCCTAATCCAAAACCATTTCTGTTATCAAGCAGGTGTATTGGTTCTATTTCTCCATTCAAAGTACGTCCTAGCCCTCTTCCAGGTTTATACCCTCCACGCAGCATAATCTTTGCCATCATTAAAGATGCACTTGGCATGCAAGCTTTTGCCACTGTGGCTCCTTCCCCCACATAGGTAGCGTTTGCTATCTCTAATGCTTGGAAAGAAGTTTCAAGGGCCTCTTCTGCTGCCTTGATGTAAGGGGTTGACAGAGGTTTGCTGACCAGAAGGTCTTCCTCACCAGAAACAATTATCAGCTTGTTGTCAATTATGAATTTTAATTTTTGGGGCAGGGTACAGGGCACCACTCCAGCAGAATGGATCCACGGCCTGCCTAATAAACAACTATAGGCAGGCGAGATATCCATGACTTGAAAAAGGACCTGGAACGTGCACGGCCCAACCTGTATGGGCAGCTCAATCTCACCCATAACCTTCCTCTGAGTTCCATCAAAAGCTCGTACTATCATGGCACTTGGCTTCATAAAAGTCCCATCAAATGGTAATTTGGCCAATGTAGACTTTGGCATGACATTGAGGGACGACCCATTGTCAATAAATACTTTTGCTAAGATGTAATCTCGGCATTTTACGGAGATATGGAGAGCCTTGTTGTGCCCAATCCCCTCTGTTGGTATTTCATCGTCAGTGAAGGTCAGATAGTTATCTGCAACAATGTGCCCTACTATTCCTTGAAACTTATCAACGGGAATGTCATGACTGATATGAGCCTCATTCAGGACCTTTATCAACATCTTCCGATGTGGCTCAGAGTTCATCAGCAATGATAACAAGGAGATTTTTGCAGGAGTATGGGTCAGTTGGTCAAGCACTTGATATTCGCTCTGGCGAATAAACCTTAAGAATTCATGGGCTTCTTCATCAGTCACGGCCCTTTTGATTTCGCCATTGGCCCCTTCTTTGTCCACCTTGGCATTTCCGGTAACCTGATCCCTCTTCGGCTCTGGAGGGGTGTATACTCTTCCACTTCGGTTATACCTCCTACCCCAACAATATTTGTGACGGACGAAGGAGACGGGTCACCTGTTGCCGGGCTTGCAACGATCACATCTGCGTTGTACTTCCAAGGGACAGCCCGAGAATCTTTGAACGCAAACGGGGTGGGTGCTTGAATAGTGACGGTTGGTTGTACAGAAACAGGAGCTACTTGGGGGTTCCTGGTGTAAAAAATTGTCAAGGGCTTAGGGATCCGTGCCCCTGTTTGTTCCTCGATCATGTCGACCTCATCTCTACGGCGTTTACAGACCTGCACAATATAGCTGTCCATAAGGCTTTGAAGGACCTTACAGAAACTTTGATGTTCGGCAGTCTGTTCGCAATCATGTTTCACACTCCAGGTTCCTTCAATTAATCCCCTTTCAAGCAAAAGGGAATGAACTACCCTTAATGGCATTCTTATGTCAGCAATATTCTTAACGCACTCCTCATCATTTTCCAAGGCGTTGACCTCTGAATTTCCATGGTTGGGCAGGGGATTTGTGGCAACATTTGGGCTACCTTCCTTAAAGTTAATCCAGTCGGCTTTGATCAAATCCCTTACTTTATACTTCAAAGCCAGGCAATTTTCTGTGGAATGCCCTGGTGCCCCAGCATGGTAATCACAATGAGCGTTTGGGTCATATCCCCTTGGGTAAGGAGGTTGCAACGGCCTCATAGGGGATGGAGCTACCAGACCTTTCTGAACGAGGATTGGAAAAAGTTCGGTATATGTTATAGGAATTGGATCGAACTGCACAGGGGAGCGTTCATTGTTAGAATTTCTTGTGTTTTGATTATGATTGGGTGGTCGAGTCACTTGTTGCGGGTGATGGTATGGCACGGGTTGCGGTACTGGCGCTCTTACCATGGGTGGACGGAAGTGGGGAGTATAAGCTGTCGGGCTCTGAGTGGTAGCGGCCACATAAGGATTGGGAGCTTGAATCATAGTAGGAAAGAATGGTCTTGGCGAAGACGTCTTTTGATTAGAAGAGATGGAATTAGTTTCTCCATCCCTTTTCCCAGGCGCCGGCCTTCTTGTCATGCTTGCCCCAGATGAGCCCTGAATGATCTTTCCTGTTCGTATTCCGCTTTCCACTCTTTCCCCGATAGTCACAATGTCGGAGAAGTTGGATGAAACACTACCAATCATCTTGCCGTAGAAAGGTGATGGGAGCGTATCAATAAACATCGTGACTATTTCTTTTTCCGACAATGGGGGATCCACTTGTGCCGCTGTCTCTCTCCATCGTTGGGCATATTCCTTGAATGTTTCACTGTCCTTTTTCATCATGTTTTGTAAATGAACCCTGTTGGGTGCCATATCCATGTTATACTTGTATTGTCTAAGGAAGGCATCTGCCAGGTCCTTCCAACAACGGATATGGTTCCGATCAAGGTGAGCATACCATGTAAGAGCGGCCCCTGCTAGACTATCTTGGAAGCAGTGGATCAAGAGTTGGTCATTAGAAGAGTAAGATGCCATCTTTCGACAGTACATCGTGAGATGGTTCTTTGGACAAGTCATTCCCCGATACTTATCAAAGTCTGGCATCTTGAATTTGGGTAGGAGGACAACATCTGTGACTAAACATAGCTCCGAAGCATCTATTAGTCCAAAACCTCCAGAGCCTTCCATCATCCTCAAACGCTCTTCTAAGATTTCTATCTTTTCCTTTCGAGGAGCTGCGACCATGCGGGTTGCATCTTGGAGATTGGTCCCATAGGGGGTTCCGTATCCATACGGATAACCGAGTGGCTGGTTGAACGGAGGCAAAGCATGGGACTAGTTTGTTAGGCCTGTATTTGGTGAAGGACCTTGGGGTTGGGCCATAGTCTGTACAACATAATTCGGTTGAGTCACCTGGGCTCGTGTATTTTGGGCTTGTGTGTTGTAGGTCGGCTGGGTTATCGGGGCTTGTATATTTTGAGTTTGGTGAGTTTGTGGGTCATGGGCTTGCATGTTCTGGGTTTGGTAAATTTGTGGGTCATGAGCTTGCGTGTTTTGGGTTTGGTGGAGTGATGGTATATTTGGCTGGGTAGGGTATGAAGTGTGAGGATTCATCGCTTGCTGGTCATGGGCGTCTTGGTTAGCGAGCGGGGGATAGTATCCTGGTGGAAGGCCATAAAGTGGAAAAGGTACTGGGTTGCCATTAGGGCCGACAAATGTATGCTGTGCATAAGACTGGCCGTAAGGTAACTGGGTCTCAATGACAGGGTTAGGTCTTCCAACATGAATGGTGACAGGGGGTGTCATTGTGTTTGGTACTTGGGTTCTTGCTGGGTCGGAACCAAGGGGGAGTGGTACAGGGGCAGGCTGCTGTTGGTTGTTCTCAATACCCGCAGAGGAATCCCCTTCTGTGATTCTCTTTTCCAGAAGCTTGGTCAACTCGGCTACTTGTTCTTTCAACTGATTGAACTCGTTTCTGAAATCTTCATCCCTAATTTCTGCTTCGGCCATGAGTCTCGTTTGGAGTCGGGTTGGATAAGGATGTTTACCCGTAGTGTCTATTGTAAGTGAAAACACGAAATTGTTAAAAAAAGAAAGCATTAAATAAAAATGGTAAACGAAAAATAAACAGTATGGTGCACAAAGTTATCGCGTAACTCGGCCAGTACCCTCCAACCATTCCTCAGAACGTCACATTCAAGAGTAATAAGTATGTGATAAATGGAAATTAACATGAGACGGTTGTGGAGACAAAAGAATCCTTCTTTCTGAATTTCAAAGTACATTACTGCTGCCAATTTTTTTATGCAAGAAAAGTAAATCAGCCATTCCTAGCTCAGGCAATCATGGCCCTCATTTTACAAATCCTTTCTCTACAGTAATCAAGGAAGTTTACAATTTCTTTTGGGGTACTAAGAGGGTTAACCATCCCCTCAGTTTACTTAAGCAGGAGCGGGAGGTCTTCCAGAACTCCATTAGCCAAATGCGCCAAGTGGGCGAAGCGATTCATCCATGAATGAATAACTTCATCTTGTTGTGTCATTTCAGCTTTCAAAATACGAATAGCCTCACGACATTCTTGCTCAGTATCCAACGCGCGCTGTCGCTCGCCGTTTATCTCTTGCTGGCAAGCTTCTACCACCTCTTTTCCTTGCCTGTGGACCATCTTCCACGCATTTGCTATATCCCGAATAGCGGAGGTACAATCTCCTTTTGAGTAGCGAAGGACAAAAGGAATAAGTGATTCTTCATCAGGTGGCCCAAGCAATGGATAAGCTAACTGCCATTTGGCTATGACAGGGTTGTAGTTAATGCATCCTTGTGTGCCCATAAGAGGAACATTCGGGTAGCTTCCACAATGATGAATAATGGCGTCAACCTTCAACCATTGTGGGTACCACCTTACTTTGTCAGTTGTGAGCCCCATCAGGTGATTGGCCCATTCACGCCCGTTTTTTGTTACTAACTGGCGTAATTTCATATCAGAAATAGGACATTCAACTTTGCCGACTTGGTGGAAAGCATGTGACGTGAGCCATACATACAGAGCAGGTAGACAACAAATGATTCTTTTTCCACCTTGTGTACAGCAGAAGTCCATGGTGCAATATATATTTGCCAAGATAGCAGTGACAGGATTTTCAGACTTGAATTTACGGGCAAGGAAAATGCCAATGGCATCATAGTCTATGTAATTGTCAATGTTGGGGAACAAGATAACACCATAAATGGTTAAAGCCAAAGTATCCATGAAGGCTTCCCAATCTCCCTTCTCAGCCAGCAAGTGCATGTGCCTCTCAAAATATTCCCGATCAAACCCCAGGACTTGATTTCTATTTAGCTGCTTACTTCTTAAGACTTCCGGATTAATCCTTAGGATATCAGCGATGGTAAGAACATTCGCATGGCGTCCAAGGTGGCGGTAAGGCATTTGTCCCTCTAGTGGCATACCCAGAATCTGTTCGAACTCCTCAACAGATGGAGCTAATTGAAAGTCTTGGAAAGTGAAACAACGGAGAGGTGGGTCATAAAACTGAATCAAAGCAGTAATTGCTTCGACTTGTACTTCCACTTCTAGCAACTTTAGGATCCTCCCATATTTCCTTGAAAAAAACATTTTCTGATTCATATCCAATTTCTTGCCTAATGCTTGTAGACTGGTTGTATCGACCTTCCTAGCCTTAACATGCAGTAATTTTTTTAACTCAGGTATATTTGTACCACAACTATCCGATCTCATGTTAATTTCCATACTTTCACTCAGAGGTGCTGGCTAAGCTCTTGATAGCTTCCTGCGAGAACATGAGAAATGAGAAAATCAGTCACTAGAACTGACGTGTTTTGCAAATCGATACTCCCCTAGTAACTTTGAAAATATTTTTGTATTCAGGGAAGTTTCGATTTGACAAAACTTATGACAAATCAAAGGTCATGTGAGCTACGGATTTTCTGATCATTGTCAATAAAAAATTTGATTTTTTTTTGATTTTTTTTATACCCTTCTTTTATTCAAAACATCCGTAACTCAAATCCCAAAGACTTGTGCATAAAAGGAAAGGACTACTTGCCCATTAAAGGATCACGGGTTAAAAATATGTTATTTTTGGAAGAAGTAATCCACTAAATGGGTAAGCGGTCCTCTCTAATTTGGATCATAAAAGAAAGCGAGAATGAGGAAAGGTATAAGTAAAGTTTGCCCCTTTGTGTCTTAATTCAGGTTTTTCTGGAGGTCTCCTAATGGTTCTAAAGTTCATCTATCAATGATACCTCGCATTAGGTGGCTTGTTCTAAAACTTCTAAAGGTCACTAGAGCCAAGATCCTATTCATGATGTTGATCACAAATAGTAAGAAGTATACTAAGTGTGAGCACCATGAATAAGTCAAACTCTAGCTGAGGTTCTCACAGTAACCAGACAGGAAGTACATCCCAAATGGCTCCGCTATCAACCTCTCCTAATCTTAAGCTTATTTAGGCCCGGGTATAGGGTCCCACTCAAAAGTCTGTGTAAATTGTGAGTGTAGTGTGTGAAAGAGGCATTCAATACCTGTACCTTACTCATCCTGCACATAGAACAAACACAGAGCAACAAAATAAAGTCGACTACCCTAGGGTTCAATGATCATACAGATATTTACAGAACATAAATGATAGAATATAAACAAAACAGGAACTAAACATTGACAAGGAAATAAAATAAAAGAAGAAGTTAAATAATTAATATGCTAATTAAAACATGCGCTATCAAATTGACTGGCTTAACTCTCTTATCCTCCCCAGTGGAGTCGCCATCTGTCGCGACCGGGATCGCGGCGGCGCGGCCGACCCTCAAAACGGTTTTAAATAATAAACAGGGAGTCGCCACCAATATTTTTTTAGGATAAAATAGTGGAAAAACCTTTTGTTAAAGCACTGGTTATAAAAATGAGATTCCATGATTCGGGAGTCTGATTACAGGTGAGGAAGGTATTAGCACCTCACAACTGTCCGTTATAAAAAACGGTTACCTCAAATTGATAGCGCGCATTATAGTTAACCCGATAATTATTTTAACTTCTTCATAAAAAGAAAAATGTACGGAATGACAAAATAAACAAAATAAATAAAAATCAACGCAAAATATTTACATGAGATTAACAGGACGTCTCGTCCAAATTAATCTCGCTCCTTCTTTTTCTTTAAAGAGATATTTAAAAAAATGAGATTAACAGGACGTCTCGTCCAAATTAATCTCGCTCCTCCTTTTTTCTTTAAAGAGATATTTAAAAATATGAGATTAACAGGACGTCTCGTCCAAATTAATCTCGCTCCTCCTTTTTTCTTTAAAGAGATATTTAAAAATATGAGATTAACAGGACGTCTCGTCCAAATTAATCTCGCTCCTTCTTTTGATAGCAAGACAAAAAGGAAACTCTAAAAATTAAATAAAGAAAGGTGGGCCCGACAGGAACTGTTTCCCGCTCCTACGTATTCTCGAGCTTTCGAGAAATCAGGGTCACGTAGTTCTTTAAAATGTTTTTTTTTTAGGAAAAGATTAGGAAGATATTGATAGGCATCATTTTAGTGAAGAATCCATACAAGGCGAAGTGCTTCGCACGTGCAAGGATCTTATAGAGACTGTGTAGACGGAAGTATTTTCCGTACGACACTGATTAAAAAAAATGAATATATATATAAAAAACTGAGCGGGAGAGGAAAACCGAGTGCAAAAATGAAAAAAACGAATGAAGAATAAGAAAACCGAGTGAAAAAATAAGAAAACCGAGCGAAAAAATAAGGAAACCGAGTGAAACTATGAAAAATCTGAGTGAAAACAGGGAAAACCGAGTGAAACAGTAAAAATCCAAGTGAAACAGTGAAAATCTGAGTGAAACAGTGAGAATCTGAGTGAAATAGTGAGAATCTAAGTGAAATAGTGAAAATCCGAGTAAAACAGTAAGGATCTGAGTGAAAATAAGAGAAACCGAGTGCAAAAATAGTAAATCCTAGTGAAACAGTGAGAATCTGAGTGGAATAGTAAAAATCCGTGTGGAAATAAAGGAAACCGAGTGAAACAGTGAGAATCCGAGTGGAAAGAGGCTTACCGGGTAAAATTTGAGCAGAGAAGAACGATTGGGACAAGAATTGCAAGTCCGAGAGGGAAAAGGGAGCTGGAAGGAGTGCTGTTGAGTGAAAGTGTAGAGGATGTTGGGGTAAAGAGAGTTTGAAAGGTGAGGGGTGAGTGAAGTGAGAGGGAGAGAAGACTTGGCGTGAGAGAGAGAGAACAGAGGTATGTTTGGGCAGAGTTTTCCCTTCCTCTGAATGCCTCCTCCTCAGCTGCCCTCTGCCCATCCCATTTATAGGCTGGCCCGATTGGAATGCCAGCTCAGGCTAGATCCTCCACCTCCGCCCCTGTCTGCCAGCCACCTCCGGGATTCCTGGATCCACTTTGGGGGTGGAATCCAGGTCAGCATGTGAATCCGAGTGAGGAGAGTTGAAATCCGAGAGATAATAGTGTAATCCGAGTGAGGAGAGTGGAAATCCGAGTTAAAATGCTGTAATCCGAGTGAGAAGAGTGGAAAATCCGAGTTAAAATGCTGTAATCCGAGTGAGAATGGCTCGGATCCACCTTCCAATCAGTATTCATCCACACTGGCAGTTAAATCCGAGTGAAAATGTGTAAATCCGAGTGAAAATGGAGTAATCTGAGCAAAAATGATGGAATCCGAGTGAGGATGGTGTGAATCCGAGTGCAAATGATGGAATCCGAGTAAAAAATGGGGAATCCAAGTGAGAATGGCTCGGATCCACCTTCCAATCAGTATTCATCCACACTGGCAGTGAAAATGGAGTAATCCGAGCAAAAATGATGGGAATCCGAGTGATTCTCACTTGGATCACCCTCTCAGTCAGCCTTCCACCATATTAGGAGTCAAATCCGAGTGGAAAAGGGGTCGGCCTTCACTTCCTCTCCACAATCCGAGTATAAAATGACTCGGAACCGATTGAAATGGCTCGGAAGTGGGTAAAGGAGGACTCGGATGAGTGAGGATTGGTTGGGAACCGATTGGAATGGCTCAGAAGTTCAAATTTTGGCCATTTTTTGCTCGGAAATAAACTTCTTCACACTCAGAATTAGAAATTTGAATTTCTTCACTCGGAATGGCTCTGACAGGGAAGCTTTCCACTCGGAATTGATTCATTCTGAGTAATTCTACTCGGATTTGAGCATGTATGTGTCATTCCGCTCGGATTCTCCAACAGGAGCCTATTCCATTCGGAAATACTTCATTGTTACTGGGTTTTCGATCATTTCTGAGTAGTTCTACTCGGTTTTGATCATTTCTGAGTAGTTCTACTCGGTTTTAATCATTTCTGAGTAGTTCTACTCAGTTTTGATCATTTCTGAGTAGTTCTACTCGGTTTTGATCATTTCTGAGTAGTTCTACTCGGTTTTGATCATTTCTGAGTAATTCTACTCGGATTTCAATCATTTCTGAGTAGTTCTACTCGGTTTTGATCATTTCTGAGTAGTTCTACTCGGTTTTGATCATTTCTGAGTAGTTCTACTCGGATTTCCCTTCAACAGTGGCATATTCCACTCGGATTTGATCTGTTCCGAGTCCTTCCACTGGGAAATGATCATTTCCGAGTCAACCCTTCTTTTTTTCTTTTTTTTTTTAAAAAATTCTTTTCATTTACGGATGGGCTGAAATAGGTGTTCACACCTATCTCATATGTGAAGATATGAGAAGGTGAACAATTAAGTCAAAGTGTGAACAATGGATGATTTATCTCATGATCATCAACATGGAGTAGCAGAAGTATGCAATTACATTAAGGAAATGAAGGGAAGTGGTAGAAGGTCAAAGGATGGTCTATCGATTTGATACAATGTATTAATTATGCATGTGGGGCGTTGTACGATCATGTTATAGTTAAACAATACCAATGATATCCCAAGATAGAGGAAAAATATGAAAAACAGGGTCATGAATCGATTCAAACACCCTATGAATCGATTCAAATGATTCTGGAATGCAAAATAGTGAAAACAGGACCCCTTGAATCGATTCAAGCTTGTATGAATCGATTCAGACACTTTTGGAACTCAGAATTATGCAAACAGAGGTCCTTGAATCAATTCAAGACCGTATGAATCGATTCAAACCTTCCTGGAACCAAAAACAGTGAAAATAGCAGCTCTTGAATCGATTCAGAGATCCTCGAATCGATTCGAGACAGCACAGTTGCTGTTTTTATGCAGAAAGAGCCTTATTTTTGGACTTCTAACCCCCTAACTTTTTCATATCAACTCCAAACGCTACCAAATTTTGACACCAACTAAAATACATCAATTGTGACGTATGGCCACTGGTCTCAACCAACAATTCTCAAAAATGAGGAACTTATGCAAATAAATGCGTTTAGTCCATTCCTAAGCCTTTTTGAGTAACTTAGGGGTCTATTCTCAACGGAATTGACCCGTTCCAGTTTCTACAAGTCACAAATCATGTATTTAAGCTATTGAAACCATCACACACTATCTAGAACTCATAAAACTCATTTTGACCCTACTAGTTTCTTACTTATGCATAACAATCATGAAATATCATCAATTAAACAGCACATAAAGTCATCATTCACAATTCTCATCATTTGATCATCAAAGTGAGCAAAATTCAAGCACTCGCACATTAGCATCTTACATCACCAGGGTCATAACTGAAAATTGGTCTTATATGTGGGTTCCAATTTTTACACGTGACCTACATAATCATTATACATCATTCATACCAATTCATGGCTATACAAAATATGCAGAATACTATATTCATCACAAACATTCTATACAAACCATAAAATCAAAATGTTGCCGGCCAAGGCATTCTTTACCAAAAAGAGGCTTCCTTCACACTTCTCCTCCACAAACAGCTCCAAAGCGAAACCTACAACACAGGAGCTAAAAGGATATACCACAAGGAGAGTGAGTATACTTTCTCAATGATGAAAATCCAATAAATAAAACAATATATGCATGAATGCAATACAACTATCTCCTCCTCAAGAGGAGTTTATTTTATATCAACATTCAATCAGTAATTCTTATTTAGACACAATTATTCCTTAATTCTCTTAGAATCATATCAATCAAACTCACCATCACACCTTAGTAATTAAAAGGGAATATCCATACATATCGCATCATCAAAGTATCACACTATATCATGCTTCAAGACTGATGCACATGTTAATGTCATTAAAATGCATATGCACGGATCCGATTTCATTTCCTTGGGTGATCGCAACCACCATAATCATATACTCATTCTCAATGGTTTCCCGCCTCGCAAGGGGTACTCCCTCTAGCAGCCTCGCAAGGTGCTTCTCGTGATCGCAACCACGTTCAATATTTCATAAGGTTTCCCACCTCGTAAGGGGTACTCCCGCCTCATGATTGCAACCATGGGCATTCAATCACATTGGTCCCGCAGGGCCGTTCATTTCAATACCAGGTGATCGCAACCACCGGTCTAACAATCATAGGAACTCGCAAGCCCTTTTTCATTTCCATTATCAAGTGATCCCAACTACTTATCAACATCATCATGATATGCATGTCATGCCATGTATACAACAATGCTCATACATGCCTCAAGCTCATTTAGCTTATCTTACCCTCTCATCTAGGGTACATTCATTCTCAACCACACAATTTTCCACCAAATCATACACAAGAATCAATCTTCATATGAACTCAATCATGTATCACACATAATAAGCCATTCATAGCCTCACTTAGGCTTCATCATATAAACACTAAATTCACATCATCATACACAATTCACTTCACATACACATAATAGCACCTTTATCCAAGCAAACATGTCATACTACATTAATACATACATTATCATCATAATTCTCATGCATTTAGAAAATACACCCCTCTCCTACCTCAAGAGAAGTAGACCTCTGGGGTTGATGTTCCTGCTTCACCAATATTGCCAAGCCCTACACCAATTAATTATAGGGCCACATCAAATATTCATTCAAACACCAATTCAATATACATATACATAGGTATACACATGATTCTTATCATGTGGGAACTATTTATCAATTTCATTCATTTGCCTAATTAGGCTTCGGGAATTCCTTCCCTTAAATCACAATTCATTAGTGTCAAAGGCTACAACCTAATTTGTTAAGTTATTCCGTTTATTAAATCTCCACCAGCACCTTGGTGAGTTTCCCACTTATTATGACTTCAAATCAACATCATCATCATTTAATGTCTCTACCTCATCATTTATAACACTCTTCCCATCAACAAATGCTAACTTCTTCAATAAATGCTATACTCTTCAATATTATACATTTCCTCCTAAAATTCAAATTTAGGGTTTTCATCAAACCTACGAACCTTCATAAATACTCATATACCTCCTTCTTTTCCCACCATAATTACAACTACCTCATTAATTATTCATAATCTTGTATTTATGTCAACCCATCTTAGGGTTTCCACATTTAATGTTTCTCCTAGTAACCTACATACATGAAATGCTTTCTTAACATTGAAGACACATAGTAATATGTTTATATACATGGAAAATGGTAATAATTTTACCTTAAGAGGAGCAAAGAGTGAGTTTGCAAAAGAGGAGAAGGTCCACACGAAATTAAGGAGGAAGAAGGAGAAGATATTCTAAGCCCCAAGCCTCCTTGAGTCTCTTGAAGAATAATAACGGAGGAGGAAGATGTATTTCCTTTTAATTTGAAGTTCAAGGGAAAGATGGAGAGGAATAATGAAGAAGAAGAAGGAAAGAAGAAGAAGAAGATAAGAAGAAGAGCATGTTCACGTGGAGAAGAAAATGCAACTGAAAATATCAAAGGAAAATATCAATTTAACATTTAAGTTATTAAGCTTTCATTAAACTCTTTCATTTCTAAAACAAACAGGTTCGCTGTTCGGGCTCAATACATATTCTAAAAATTATTCCGAATATAAATTCGAAATCCAAATAACATTATCTACGGCCCCGACCAACGACATCTCAATCGGAGATACTTGGTCCGACACCTATATTTTATCCGGGTCAGTTTTCAACTCAACCGATCACCATAATTCACCAGCAATTTTAAAAAGTCTTGTTTAAATTATTTCAAGAATTTTGGGATATTAATTAGCCCGCATTTAATTATTCCGTATTTATTTTCCTAATTTATCTTCCTATTTTAAAAATTCGGGGTGTTACACGAGACACCTTCCTCGGAAATCACATGTCTGAGGAAGTGGATCTTATCCATCCAGAAATCGCACTTTGAGAGCTTTGCAAACAACTGCTTCTCCTTCAACACCTGAAGTACCGCTCGGAGGTGTTCTTCATGCTCCTCAGGTGTCTTAGAGTAGATTAGGATATCATCAATGAAAACCACAACAAATCGGTCTAGATATGGGTGGAATATGCTGTTCATGTAATTCATGAAGACAGCAGGGGCGTTTGTCACACCGAACGACATCACTACATACTTGTAGTGGCCATACCGAGTCCTAAAGGCAGTTTTAGGAATGTCCGAGTCCTTCACCCGGATTTGGTGGTATCCCGATCGTAAATTAATCTTGGAGAAGACGGAAGCGCCACGTAACTGGTCAATTAGATCGTCGATTCTGGGCAATGGGTACCGATTCTTAATTGTGAGTTTGTTTAGCTGTCGGTAGTCTATACATAGTCTCATGCTGCCATCCTTCTTCTTAACAAGCAGTACAGGTGCACCCCATGGTGACACACTCGGCCTAATGAATTGTTTTCCGAGTAACTCATCCACCTGCTTCTTCAACTCGGCCAATTCTGTTGGGGACATTCTATAAGGTGCACCGGAGACTGGCTCGGCTCCAGGGATCAGGTCTATAGAGAATTCAACTTCTCTATTGGGAGGGACACTCGGTACATCCTCGGGAAACACCTCTGGGAATTCACAGACAGTCGGAATTTTGTCCACTCGGGCTTTACTCTCACCCTCGGTTAAACAAAGCATCATAAACAGTTGAGCTATACCTTGTGTCGTGTAGTCCTCATTGTGTTGCCTCGGGAAGATTATGTAACACCCTAATTTTTAATAAATAAATAAACCCAACACCCGCATCCACTCGCTTCAGCGCGATCCCACACGCTTGGGCGAAGCAGCCCTAGTCGCTCGGGTGAGGCACGATTCGCCTAAGCGATGCCAACACAAAAGCCTTCCCAACCCACACTCGCTGGAGCGAGTACCTTGCTCGCTGGAGCGAGGAGCCACACTAGGCTAAGCAGACGCTTGGGATCCAGAGTTATCCTGCAACTCATTCACTCGAAAAATGACAGCTAACTCACTCGGCATCCCACAACTGATCACTCGGAAATCATGTAGTTAAGTCCCACTCAGACTTATTCAAAACTCAACCGCTCAGGTTACAGATCCTCGCTCACTCGGATTATAAATATCTTACACTCAGAATCCATTCCATTCTAAGCCACTACACTAACTTCTCTCTCAGAAGAGGATCGCTCAGGGTTTTTACTCGGGAATACGAACTCTTCCTCACTCGGGTTTTACTTATATTTCTTACTCGGTAATGACCGCTCTCATTAACACCCGGGGATTCTCTCATTAGATCTTACGCAGTATAGGTTCATCCAAGGTATTTTACTCAGAATCCATTGAAGTATCATCATTCGAACAAGAAGGCATAGTGATAAGTACTTTTTAATATAATAAATAAGATCTAGTTTGCTTAGGATTTTAGTCATTGTCCACTGTATTTCCTTTATTTATTGCGATTTTTGCTTTCTTTCCACTCTAGTCTACTTGGGTATGTTATTTTGCAGGAATTAAGGTAATAAAGGGTCAAAAACAAGAGAAAAACGACCATAAAATGATAAAGAAGCAAGAAGAACAAGCCCAAAGTGGAAAGAACTCTCTTTTTATGCTGAATTCCGACTCAGAACACTGAAACACAACTCAGAATGCTGAAATCCGACTCAAAATGACCAAATCCGAGTGGAATGACTCAGCATGGACCAAATCCGAGTGGAATACTGCACTGCTGGAGGAAAATCCGAGTAAAATGTTCCCTGTCAAAGCCATTCCGAGTGATAAATGGCTGACTCGAGTGAAGGATCAATGCTGAAAAGGACTAAGTCTCGGTTTTAGGAAAATCCGATTGGAAGCTGTCCGAATGCAACAAATTCCGAGTGAGAAAGGAACTAAGCTTTAATAAATGCTACCCAAAGGTATTTTCCGAGTGAAAAGATTGCTAATTGAAGTGAATCCGAGTGGGAATTTGCTGATTGAAGTAAATCCGAGTGAATTGATTCCGAGCAAAAGGAATGCCATTGAATGATAAATGTTGACTAAGGAGAATCCGAGTGGTTTCATTCGGAAAACAAGGCATTTCCGAGTGGTGTCTTAATCGGGCAAGGTGAAATCCGACCAGGAATGAATCACACTCGGACTGACTTTTAAGTTTCGCATTAAATCCGAGTGAAAAGTCTCTAAAGAAGACATCCGAGTGAGCTAAGGCCGAAAGCTGCACTTCCGAGCAAAACAAGGCTCGGACATAAACTTCTACCAGCCAGCTTCCAGAGTCCTTCAAGTGCAAGTTCTAAGTGAGAAATAAGAAGGCACTTCCGAGTGAATTCCAGGGCAAAAATCCGAGCAGAGTTTTAACCGAGTGGTTCAGATTACAGCCGAGTGAAAATGATTGAGAACCGATTGAATAAATTTTGATCCCAAGTGAGTCTCCAATCAGTGCCGAATGAACTTCATGAATTTAAGCCGAGTGAATGGATTCAATCAATTTCGAGTAAGTCACCTTGCCCGTCCAACTCTCAAACACCGACTGAAACAAGACCTCTCGCTTGAGCGAACCTTTCTCCGCTTGAGCGAGACGGTTTCCTTCAACAAACACTCCTTTCAAAAACCGACCTACTCCACAAACCCCGTCCTCAAGCCACAACACCGTCCCTTCTCCTTTCAAAACCGACCTACACTCCACAAACTCCAAACATCGGATCACTTTCTACACCGTCCTCAATCCAGAAATCCAACCCACATTCCTCTCTTCTATCCGCTGTCCCCTTCTAATCCATACCACACACCGTCCCACCTTTCCTTTCCATCCATACCGCCTAGACTCTTCTCTAATCCACAACTCCGCCCAGACTCTTCTCTAATCCACAACTCCGCCCAGACTCTTCTCCTTTCTATCCACAACACCCCTCTCCTTTCCAATACTCCACACTGCCCAACAATCCTCTTCAACACCAACACCGCCCAGACTCCTTTCCTTTCCAATACTCTCAACACCGTCCAACCGTCCTCACTTCCCAACACCGTCTCATTCCCTCTTTTATCCGCTGTCCCTTTCCTCTCCATCACCCATACCGTATTCCTTCCTCACATATCAACACAGCTCTCTACCTCACCTAAGACACTGTCTCCCTTTCTTCTTCTAATACATGATACCGCCCAGCAACTCCTCTCCACGCTGTCCAGTTCGCACCTACACCGTCCAGCAAGCTTTCACTCGGATTTGTGGGAAAATAACATTTTTCCACTATGAATTTCATCATTTTGCACCAATCTTCACTAAAATCCAAGCACCGAATTATTGGAAATATTAAATATGCAAATTGGAAACAAGTTAGCACAGCTGGAATTCACATGCACCGAAAGTTTCTTCCACTTGCAAATTTTAACGCGTTTCCTTAGCTGGATTCATTCATCCATTCGCCTATAAAAAGGGAGAGCAACCAGGAGCATAGCATCAAGAATCAGTGATCACTTCCATTAATTATCATCAGATTTATTTTCTTTCTTCGTTACTTTCTCTCCTTTTCTCTTTAGTTTTCTTCTTTTCCATTTTTCTTTCTCTGTTCGTTTTTCTTCTCTTTCTTTTTATTTTCTTTTCTTTCTTTTATTTTGTAAGAGTGCGAGGGCTGTAAAAGTGAGAATTTAAATTTGTAATTGGTGGAGAATATTGCAACTAGGAAATACAAGTGGTAAATTATTTTGAGCTTTTGGAGAAACCCGTAAGTCTTTATTTTTACCATGTCTTGTATGTTTTATTTTTCCATTATTTACATAAATTTAAATTATTTCATGAGTAGCTAAATTAATTATCTTGGGATAAAGGGGGTATGATAATATTTTATTTTAATGTTATTTTGACTTGGAATTAAATAAATTTCTGTTTTCCATTTAGTTCAATTATGCTTAATGCTTTTAGTAATTCCTAACAAGAACCTAAATGATAAAACTGTATACTTACGGGTATATTAGTAAGTTTAGGTAATAAATAGAATCGAGAGATTTATTTTTACCAGAAAGCTTTGAACTAAACCTAAGATTTTTGAAATGCTTTTTGTGACCTCGGTAAAACCGTGAAAGTAATCAAAATTCTTTTGAGGAAATAAAAGGGATTTTCATAAAACAATAATGGGCCTTTCTGAGGATTAAGCAGCGCTTTCCATAGGTTAGGTACATTAATAGGATTCCGAGAGGAACATATTAATTAGCTTTTGGAAAATTCGCCTTGGAAAACTTAATTCGATTCTTATTTATGAAAAGTTAAAATTCATTAAACATAAAATAGAGTCTTAATCCCCCAAAATCCCAAGATATTCTCAACTCTGAATTTTTTAGTGTCAAGTAAATTTTATTTTTATATTTATTCATATTCTGTGCAACTTTAATTTGTGCTTTATTTTATAAAAATCTTAAAAATTAATTGTGTGGATAATTAAATTTCAATATGCTGGTACTTTGAACACAGTCCCTGTGGAGAACGATAATCTTTTATATTACGCGACATAACCCGTGCGCTTGCGGGTCCTGTCACATAGCCATTTGCAGCCCCACTCGGAGTCGACTCCCTAATTACGTCTACTCGGAAATCATTAATTGAGCTATAATCTAGCCATCTACACCTCTCAGTCTACCCAAACATAAACCACTCGTATACAACATATATGTACATACATAATCATGCACTCGGAATACCCATTACTTAACATCATTCATTCCTCAGCACCTGTTATCAATGTGAACTATATACGTATAAAAACATGCACTCGGGTCACAATAGCTCAAATTACTTATATATATATATATTCATATTCATTACATCACACTGTTATTATGAGCCAGCCAAGGCTACAACTGATGAAACATGACAAATACAAAATAAGCACTCAACGGTCGGTGTGCACCTCACTCGGACCTGAGACCTTATCATCACTTCAGAGTCCAACCTGCACACACTGAAAAATGGTGTAGGGGTGAGCTTTTACATATAAAGTGACAGCTATTGACTCGGACTTTACCTTAATTCTCAATTATATAATTTACCAGGTTCAATCCATAATGATATATATATATATACTGCCAATTAATATAAGAGCCAGACCACATCATTCAATCGGAATCACAATAACATATATTCTCAATCATAGCATCACACTACACTCAGCAACAGTATCAATACCTGTATATTCATTCAGTCAGAATTCACTTATACGACATCATCTAGTCGGAGTTCACTCAATTCATTTAATCCATGCAATTCACAATAATCTCACTAACAATGCTCATAGACTCATGCATGCGGATCCTACTTAAACAGTGAGTTCAGTGCAGATTCCTTCCCGGTCCCTCGTCCACTAGCCCTTTCCGTGTGGCACCGGTCACCCCGTGACGTCTCGAGACCCAGCTCTAGCTCCATCGGCTACCACGGGTCCTCATGGATCTAACCAGGAATCTGACTGGAACTTATTTTATACAACTCTAGATGCCTTTTCGACCCCCCGTCCATTAGCCCTTTCCGTGTGGCACCGGTCACCCCGTGACGTCTCGAGACCCAGCTCTAGCTCTATTGGCTACCACGGGTCCTCATGGAACTGGTCAGGAATCTGGGAATCATCCCACATATGCTATCTCATGCAATTCCACAACAAGCATCCAAGCTTACCAGACGCGTCTCACACAGCCATCAATGGGTCACAACCGATCCCCCACACAGCATTCAGATTCATTCGGAATCCCACATTTCCATTACAACAACACATGCATCCATCATAATAACTCACAACAAGCAAGCCTAGGTAACCACATTACAGCACATCCACTCAACATTTTTAACAGAGTCAGCATACTTTTCCACACAGCATTCAAAATGGAAATCACGTATCAATTCACATCTCATGCATTCAGGGATAATGGTAACGCACACATGCATTCACTCAGCAAACTCATGTTTCAACAACATGAATCATAGAAATACTAACAGGCACTCAAAGACGAAATCACACGACCCTCAACCTTTCATAGATACCCCAATTCGGGAGTTGCATGCACGAACAATCAATCACCACACATCGATCTACACATTTCACACAACATATCACATTAAAGCAAGCACCTAGGACCCGGTCATAAACCATACACTTGACTTGCAAAGCGCCCCCTACCTGCTGTCGGGGTTCAGAGACTCCTCAAGTTGTAGTGCTGACCGATCATCCTTCTGCTACTCCTCTTCCACCAGCCTTTGAACTTCAGCGTTGATCCTGGGCCAAAGTTGCTCTTTCCTCTAACGGGTTCGTCTCCCCCACAGCTCCAAGGCACTTCCAGCACAGCCTTCCAATTGGAATACTAACAGCTCCAGGTAGAAGAAGAAGGAGAGGAAGAAGGCAATGGGGAGGAAGAAGAGGACAGGGAGTGGAACGGAGCCGTGTTGCTGTTCCCCCCAGAAAGCTTTCGACCCTCTCGCTGTTCGAGTAGCGACGTGAATGAGAGTGAAGAAGAAGAGAAACAGGGAAGAAGAGACCATATGCACGTATGAGGAGAGCTGTCCAGTATGAATAATGAGAGAAAGAGAGAGCTGAAGTTCTTTTATACCTCCAGGGGTACATGCGTCCTTTCACCTGGAATTTTCATTATTATTTATTCAATTACTTCTAACCAATCAGCAATTACTCTAATTAACCATTAATCCTAATTCTGTAATTAACCTTCAATTAATAGCTTAACTTCAATCGGTAATTAAATTAAAATCGGGATGTTACAGATTACCCTTCGGTTTCTACAATACACTAACACCTTGTTGGCTGAAAGCCAATCTATGCCGAGCACGATATCAAGGTCCTTCAAAGGCACGCACACAAGATTGAAGGTAAAACTCCAATCGTCCAATACAAACATTACATCCTTACACATCGTTGATGTCAACACCTTAGGGCCAGTCGGGTTGGCTACTTCCAAAATTCGATCCATATCCACAGTCGGTAATCGCAATCGTCTCACACACTTATCAACTATGAAGGAGTGGGTGGCTCCAGAATCAAAAATTACACTAAGTGTATATTTATCGAGTAGGCACTTACTTTGTACTAAGTCGTTCACCTGTGCAGCTTCCTCAGCACTGATGGCGTAGACTCTCCCAGCAGCTGGTTGATCGGTGTTTCTCCTCTGATTATTTGGGGCAACCATCATATTTCCTCTGGCTCTGTTGCTTCCGCCCCCCAAACTTTGACCATCGTTCCTACTGCTCCTCACCTGGAATCCTCCCTGACACACATTGGTACTTGTTTGACGGAGTCGGGGGCAGTCAGGGCGAATATGCCCCTTCTCCTGGCAATGAAAACACTTGACATCCGCACTATCGTAATTCTGAGCAAAGTGGTCGCCACCACATTTAAAATAGTTGCCATATTTTGGTCGTCCACTCATCTGCCTCCCCTAGTTACTGCGATCTTGATATCTAGTAAAGGGTCCATTTCTTCCCATGTTACCTGGCCTCTTGAAGCGTGATTGTTGAGGCCTTAAGGAGGAACCTGCTCTACTGTTCTGGCCTGAGTGGGCCTTGTCATCTTCTTCAAATATTCTACACTTATTCACCAATGCAGGGAAACTCCTAATCTCTTGGTATCTGCAGGCTCTCTTAATATCTGACCTTAATCCATTCTCGAATTTAAGGCACTTGGAGTTCTCCGTCCCCGGTTGTTGGAAGGGTGGGTAGAATAGACACAATTCTTCAAATCTGGCCGCGTATTCTTCCATAGTCATGGAACCCTGTTTCAACTCCATAAACTCCAATTCCTTCTGACTCCTTACTGTGTCGGGGAAGTACTTCTCTAAGAAGTATGTCTTGAAATTGTTCCAGGTCAGCTGAGTATCATCGTCAGGAAATCGGTTTCTGGCTATCTTCCATCAGTTCTCCGCCTCGTCTCGTAGCATATACACTGCACATTCTACCTTCTGGGCCTCGGTGCAGCGAAGACTCCCAAAAATCCTTTCCAGCTCTTGAGTCCATTTAAAAGCTTCCTTAGGGTTACGCCCTCCTTGAAATTCACTCGGCTTCCTCTTCAAGAAGCGGTCCAACACTTGGCCATCCTCACCTCGAGGCTGGCTCTGCCTCTCAAACACGTCTGTAAAGCGTTGGAATGCTGTGGCTATAGCCTCCATGCTTTGGCGATGCGTCATCCCTTATCCTGAAATTAACACCCCTTCAAGGATAAGTATACCGAGTCACTTACTATCGATCGTATCTCAGCCTAATATTCAGTAACTTAGCACATTATGCCATTCCTATATGTTACACAATCAGTCGGACCAGGAGGAATAACCTCCTATCCATAAATCAATATCATAGTATCAATCAGGTTCAACAATATCACAATAATGAAGACCATTCGATCATGATATACACAACCGCCCATACTCGGTAAGCATACCTTGGCCTTGGACCTTTCGGTCCGCTCTGATACCAAAATGTAACACCCTAATTTTTAATTAAATAAATTAAACCAACAGGGAAATTTTTCCAAATTCTAAAGTTAATAAACCATACATAATCTGCTCGGATAACAAAACCGGGCACAACAAGGAAAAAAAAGGAGGGGAAGAAGACAAGGGAAATGGGCAATGCACAACGAAAAGGGGAAGCGCTTAAGCGAAACTACACCCGGCATCCAGTCACTCCACTCGGTATTTTCCCCACTCGGATTTCATATGTATGGTTCACTCGGGAAGGTCCACTTCTTAATTTACTCGGATTGACCCTAATACATACTAGTTTCATCCAGACGGCCTATCACACTCCGTGGCTTCACTCGATCGGATTATGTGTATATATATATTGGCAACCCGAAATTGATCCCCAAGCCGCTCACTTGGAAACCACGGAGACTTCTTACTCGGAATAACTTTCATGCCTATCACGCCACTCGGGACATTTCACTCACTTTTCACTCGGTGTCCATAATATTTCCTACTCTGATTTTCCCACTAAGTCAAGGCGTGCTCGGGTTCTCTAGCTACTTACTAATTTATTACTATGGGCCCACTTAAAGTCTTAGGTGTCGTTCCCTAGTCGGTGAACTCTCACTCGCCGGATTCTCAATCGGAAATCGTTGATTAATCTCCACTCAGAAAATCTCATAGATATCACTTAAAGAATTCCAATTCCCGCTCCAGGCTATATGACCTCACTCACTCGGTGCTACCCAACTCCTCATCACTTGGAGAATCTCCCTATCTCGCTTTCCCCAATAACAACTTAGCTCCGCTTCTACCCATAGTCACACCGACCTCATACGCTCGGAAGTATACCTGTACACCCGTATTTATCACTCGGACATCACTCATAGCATAGGATAAACACACAATATATATATAGATGTATTTAAATAATTACAAACGCATCATCACGTTCTTTTCACCCGAAAGTGTTCAAGTTTTGATATAAAGACTAAAACCAAAATACGAGCCGGCCAAGGCTTAACAAGACCTTATACACAATATATACGTATACACATATATTCAACAGCGCTCGGATGCTCCGCTCTGTACTCGGCTCCTTCTTCATCCTTCATTCCGAGAGATATTCACTAAGAAAAAAAATGTAGCCACAGTAGGGGTAAGCTTTTAGATATAAAATAACAGTCAATGACTCGGTATCAATGTCAGTACGTACACTTACGTTCACCCGGTCACATTCAGATTAAACAAAGGCCATGTAATTTAGAATAATATTAATACCACACTCTCACATACATACTACATAAAGTTCATCCTTATTCACACATACACATGCATCCGCACACTTGGAATTCATTCATAACACGCAACACATGCCACGCATACTATCCTAATCAACATCATATCTACATGCATGCCTGTGGATCCGACTTAAGTAATGACTTTCAGTTATAGTTTTCCCCTTACTGGCTGCTCGTCCATCAGCTCTTCCTACGTGGTACTAGCCTCCCATTGACGTCTCGAGACACATCTCTGGCTCCCACAGCTACCACGAGCTCTCACAGGATCTAGCCAAGGTTTGTAGCTAGAAGCCATTCCTTCGGGGCTCTTTACCTTCCACGGGTCACCCCATTCCTACACATGCAGCTTATGCGTTTTACCAGCAAGCATTGTTACTCAACCGATACCTCCTTTGTAACCACCAAGGTAGAAACCGATTCAATATAGTCCCTATATTTACTTTGTCAATCACACCAGCATGTACAACAATCAACAGTTTAGAGTAATAACATCGGACGAATCAACTAACAGCCACACATTCATGTCTCACGATATTAACAGAGATAGAATCATGCATCTCACTCGTCTATATCAGAAAGGTTGATAGACTACATTACCACCATCTTGATTGCATGCAGTTATTATATAATTACTAACAAGACACTACTATCATACACATGGAATCCAAGATTATCAATCATGCATAACATACAGTCGTCACAGACATATGCATACACTTAAAGTAGTACATTCATCCAGTACTGTTCATGGACCATGCATTTGACATGCAAGCGCCCCCTACCTACTGAAGGAACTTAAGAAGCTCTTCTGCTCTCCGACGTTTGGTCTGACGCCCTTTCTGACTCGTCCAGCCCCACTTCGTACCGTCTTACCCTACAATCAGCTAGGGGATGGGGAGTTGTTCTTCCTCTGCTTTAGTGATCGTCCTTCACCAGTCGGAGGGGCTATGACCTTTCTCCAGTACCGTCGTCGTGATCCCCAGAGACGAAGAATAAAAACAGGGGAAGAAAAGAGGACGAAGACGAAGAAGAAGAAAAGAGAGGATGAAGCAGTAAGGAAGAATGAATACCATGGTGATACAGGGTATATGTATATGCATGCGAAGAGAAGGGAGTGGGATGGGAAAACATGAATCGCAGTCCACTCACGTGACTCACCAATCACAAGCAGCCATCTTTTACCAACTAAATTAATTTGTCATTATTCCTTAAATTAAATTGATTATAATTAACAATTACCTTCCCACCTTGAAATCAAGGTCTTAATGGTTTATTTCATTCGATATTTAACTTCAAAATTGGGATGTTACAAATATAGCTGAGACAATTAAACAAACACTTGGTGTGCAGTATTCAAGATTTACCAATTTAAGCAAGTTCAAGTATGCAAGCCACAATCAATCAATACAAGCTAATTAAGTGCAGTATATGAAAGTAAAAGAGTAAGGGAGAAGAGCTTGCAAACCAATTTAACGAGTTCCACCAATCCGGTGTACGTCTCGCCTCTAAGCAACCCACTTAGAGGATTTCCACTATTGTAGACTAGAGATACAACTTTGAGCAATTGCGGCTTCCTAGTGTCACACACTCAAGAACCCAATCCTCACAAGTATAAGGACACCCCGCCCAATCTCTCTATCTCACAATATCCCAAAGGTTGAACCCCAATCTTTGTAACCACTTAACCTAGAGTGAACAACCACTCAATCTAAAGTGAACTTTGGTGTTTGGTGTAGTGTTTACAAGCAAGTAACTCTTTTAATAGAGTGAATAAGCAAATGATAGCTCACATAAATTCTAACTCTCAACAAGTCATATACAAATTCTAGCTCAAAAATGAATATACAAGGAATATGAGACTTATAAGCACAAAGGTAAGTAAAGATTGATTGCCTCTTATTGTGTCTTGTGTGCTTGAGTTCCTCTTGCATTTATAGACCCATTTCAGAGCTTGGTGAAGTCCTTAGCCGTTGCAAGTAAGTGGGCATCTGAGAAGTGATGGAAATGTGAGCTGGTTTCCCACTAAATCTTGTTTTCCCACTATAGTAATCGATTACACCTCGAGCTGTAATCGATTACACTTTGAATTTTTATGTCAGATCGTGCTGTAATCGATTAGCCCTTTATGTGTAATCGATTAGCTTCAAGACAGAATGATCGTAATCGATTAGATCTTGGTATGTAATCGATTAGCTATAACCCCTGATGCATTTAATTCAGTTCTTGATCTTGGTAATCGATTAGCTATACATGTGTAATCGATTATTGTTGTTCCAGTAGCTTGGTAATCGATTGGCTGAAGTTCTGTAATCGATTAACATATGTACCTGATACTTTCAATTCAGGTTTTGATGTTGGTAATCAATTATGTCTTGCATGTAATTGATTAGTACTCTTCCAGTATATCTGTAATTGATTGCTTCAAGTCTTGTAACCGATTAGCATTTGTTCTTGATACCTTTAATTCAAAATAGAAGCTATCTAATCGATTAGCTTTGTGTCCCTATTCGATTAGCCACGTTGTTTTTGCAAGTCTAATTCTGAATTTTGTTTTTGCAAGATGTTCTTCTTGATTCCTTTGTCATTATCAAAATCCTTTGAACCTGTAATCATATTCAAACACATTCTCCCCCTTTTTGATGATGACAACCATGTTCATCTCTTGAGGGTTGTTAGTTTAAACAGCAAGATTATCTCTAATTTTATCTCTGTAAAAACATTTGACTTCTGTATGATTTCTTATCTCTTAACCAGATTTTCAGAATGTGTATGTTATCTCTAAAATGTTATCAGATATTCATTTAAACATTATCTCCTTTTATCTCTTTAAACAAATAAATCTCCCCCTATCTTTAGGAATCTATTAACCACTTAAGAGATGTAACCGCTTAGAGATAATTAATCATTTAACATAGTCAAAATAGATGAACAATTATATGAACAAATATTTCTTCTCCCCCTTTGTAATCATCAAAAATAATAAGGCGAATAAGGCATATAATGAAAGACAAATTTTATTCAAGTAAATGAAGGGAGGTACATCAAAGGAAATATTAAAAACTAATGCAGAATTAAAAGTCAAGCGGAAAGCACATTAATCAAAGCATGAAAAACGGATCTAGTTATCCGGATTGAAAAATCTAAGTTCAGAAATTTGATGGGACAGATTATCACAGTGCTGTGCATCATCTCATAATGCTGCTGCTCAGTCATGGAAAACTCTTGCAGAGAGTTCTCGATGCGGTTGAAGCGGCGGTCAAGGTGAGCGTAGAGAGATGTAAATGGATCAGCGGGGGCTTCCGGTGCTGCTTGTGGTTCAAGGGGAGGGACTGGCTCATCAGTAGCAGGAGCTTCAAAGGGAATGTTGGTATGATAGCCTTCCATCCTTGAATACCATGCTCCGTGTAGAAAAATGATGCCCATTTTTATGAGGTGATGAGTGCCAATGCAGGCCTTGGGAGGCACTTTTTTAGATAACTCACCAGCCAAATCAACTCCTACATCTTTGAAAAGTTTGGTAAGCAAGATAGCATAGGGGAGCTTTTGTTGGTTTTTGGCGTGGCGCATGTGATACTTGAGCATTTGGACCCAGTTAATCTCCTTGTAGTTGTGCATTGCCCACATTAGGAGAACATCATCCTCCTCTACCAACGTATAGTTCCCACCGCGAGGAAACATAATTTTCACTAAGAAGAAGTGAAGAAGACGGTTGTTCATGGTAAGATGACCTACCAATTTGTGGTTGCTCCTTGGGCGGTTAGCTTTCCATAACGATTGACGTGCAGCAATGGGATTGAATTCCCATTCATCCTCAGGTTCTTCTCCAGCAAACTCAGCATCATTCAGTGGAAGAAGGGAAATATGTGCCAGTTGAGCATCTGTGAGTTTTATGGTCACATTCTTGACCTTGGACTCAAGCAACCCATTAACCAACTTTAGGTTGCAGTAGAAGACTCAAACAAGCTCAGGATAGTACAGCTCTTCCTTGAGGGTGAGAAAAGGCAAAAGCTCATAGTGGTGGATAAGTTGGGTGAAGGTGAAGCTTGGGTGGTTAAAGATTTCCTCATTGATGAAGTGGGGAGAGATTATGGCTTTTTCAGAAAAAATTTTGACAAAATTTTGGAGGTCTCTAGGAGAAGAAAAGAACCTAGAGAAGTCTAGGGGGTTGTTAGCTTGGGCCATGGAGGACCTTGCTCTTTTAATGGTGCGGGAGGAAGACATGGTAAAAAGAGAAGAGAGGTAAAGAGGATGAGAGGAGAATGAGATAGTTCTTGAGAGCTTTTAAGAGAGTTGAAGAGGAAGATGGTAGTGTGAGATGAGAGGGTGAGAAGGTGGGTTTATATAGGAGAAAATTAGGTTTAGAGAGGAGTGAAGTGAGTTTAATGAGGGAGGAAGTCGAGCAGACCTCGGGAATCCGTGTTTGACTGTTGCAGAACCGATGCTAATCGATTACGAGTCATGAGTAATCAATTAGAGCACTGTTTCTGGGGAATTTGGAACATTACGAACACTGGGTAGTCGATTAGGTAGGTTGTTTAATCGATTAGTGAAAGAAACAGAATCGTCATAATCGATTAATAGAGTATGATAATTAATTAGAGAAAGAAACAGAATCGTTCTAATCAATTAATAGAATATCATAATCGATTAGTGAAAAGTTAAAACGTTCAGGACCTAAAACAGAGGCGTTGTAATCGATTATGAACCAAGAGGTAATCGATTACGCAAGAAACAAAAGTTTGGTAATCGATTATCTGTCAAGTGGGAATCGATTAGGGTCTCAAAAATTCCCAGATTTGCAGATTTTCATTTTAGAGGATAGGACATTTCCTAGTTCAACATGAGCTCATCAAAGACATAATTATAATCAATGGATTGTCAAAATATTTCATCATTCAAACATAGTTGGTTATATCAAGAATTCCCAATTCTCTTCTAATATGAATGAATTGTTCTTTTGCTAGGGGTTTGGTGAAGATATCTGCTAATTGCTTAGAGGTTTCAACATGTTCAAGCATACAATCACCCTTTAAAACATGGTCTCTTATAAAATGATGTCTTATTTCAATATATTTAGTCCTAGAATGCATGAGAGGATTTTTGGATATATTTATGGTGCTAGTGTTATCACATTTGAGAGGCACATAATCTAATTTAACACCAAAATCCAGAAGTTGTTATCTCATCCAAAGAATTCGAGCACAACAACTACCAGCTGCAACATATTCTGCCTCAGCTATTGATAGTGCAACACTCACTTGTTTCTTGTTATGCCAAGATACAAGAGAACTACCAAGCAAGTGACATGTTCCACTAGTGCTCTTTCTATCAAGCTTGCATCCTACAAAATCAGAGTTAGAGTATCCAACTAAGGTGCATTCAACCCCTTTGGGGTACCATAGACCAACATTTTGAGTACCCACAAGATATTTCAAAATCCTTTTCACAGCAGTGAGATGTGATTCTTTAGGACATGCTTGATATCTAGCATACAGGCACACAGCAAACATAATATCAGGCCTACTAGCTGTTAAGTAAAGTAAGGAACTAATCATACCTCGGTATTTAGTTATTTCAACATCCTTACCCTTCTCATCTTTGTCTAAGTAACAAGATGTACTCATGGGTGTAGCTATTTCGTTTGCTTTGTCCATTTCAAACCTTTTGAATAGTTCTTTACAATATTTTGTTTGACTAATGAACGTTCCCTCGTTAGTTTGTTTGATTTGTAATCCAAGGAAGAAGGCGAGTTCTCCCATGATGGACATTTCGAATTCATCTTGCATAATCTTGGCAAACTCTTGACAAAGAATTTCGTTAGTAGCACCAAATATTATGTCATCAACATAAACTTGTACCAAAAGAATGTCATTATTTTTACATTTTATAAACAGTGTAGTATCAACCTTACCTCTTTCAAAATTATTTTCTAAAAGAAATTTGCTAAGTCTTTCATACCAAGCTCTTGGAGCTTGTTTCAAACCATATAAAGTTTTTCTCAATTTAAAAACATGGTTTGGAAATTTGTGATTTTCAATACCGGGAGGTTGATCTACATAGACTTTTTCTTGAATATAGCCATTTAGAAAAGCGCTTTTGACATCCATTTGATAAAGCTTAAAATCCATACAACAAGCAAAAGCTAACAGTAATCTTATGGCTTCTAATCTAGCTACGGGAGCATACGTTTCTTCATAGTCTATCCCTTCTTCTTGATTATATCCTTTAGCAACTAATCTAGCTTTGTTTCTTGTTATTATGCCATTCTCATCTAGCTTATTTTTAAAAACCCATTTTGTTCCTATTATTTGGTGATCATTGGGTCTCGACACTAATTCCCAAACTTCATTTCTTTCAAATTGATTTAACTCTTCTTGCATGGCCAACATCCAATGTTCATCAATAATAGCTTCATCAATGTTTTTGGGTTCTATTTGTGATACAAACTCTAGGTGATTACAAGTATTTCTAATAGCATTTTGAGTACTTACACCTTGAGTCATCTCTCCTATGACTTTGTCTAATGGGTGATCCTTCAATGTGATCCATTGATGTGGTTCCTCATTTTGTGTTGTTTCTTCTTTCTTGTTAATTTCCTTCTCTTCATTCAAGCGTATTTCTTGAAGTGCACCTGCAAGATCATCAACATCTTCCTTTCTCGGAGGTTATGGCTATTTTCATCAAATTTAACATGAATAAATTCTTCAATGGTATTGGTGCGTTTGTTGAAAATTCGATCAGATTTACTGGACTGTGAGTATCCTAGGAAGATTGCTTCATCAGCTTTAGCATCAAACTTTCCTAGATTATCTTTTCCATTATTGAGCACAAAACATTTACATCCAAATATATGAAAGTATGAAATGTTGGGTTTTCTACCCTTGTAAAGTTCATAGGGGGTTTTCTTTAGAATTGGCCTTATTAGGCATCTATTCATAACATGACAAGCGGTATTTACCGCATCGGCCCAAAAATGTTTTGCAATATTGTTTTCATTTAACATGGTTCTAGCAAGCTCCACCAACGATCTATTTTTCCTTTCTACTACTCCATTTTGTTGGGGAGTTCTAGAAGCTGAAAAGTTGTGATTAATGCCATGTTTTTCGCAAAACTTTTCAAAAGATTGATTTTCGAATTCTCCCCCATGATCAGTTCTAATGGATGTAATTTTTGAGTTTTGCTCATTTTGGATAATCTTAGCAAGTTTCTTAAATGCATGATATGCTTCATTTTTATGAGCAAGAAACAAGGTCCATGTGTATCTAGAGTAGTCATCTACAATTACTAGACCATAGTAATTACCACCAAAGCTTTTGATTTTGGAAGGTCCAAAAAGATCCATGTGTAAAAGTTGTAAAGGCTTTTGGGTGGAAACAATGTTTTTAGATTGAAAGGATGCCTTTACTTGTTTTCCCTTTTGACATGCATCACAAAATTTGTTTTCAAATTTAAGCTTTGGTAAACCAATTACTAATTCTTTAGAAACAAGTTTATTCAAGTAGTCTACATGTATATGAGCTATTCTTCTATGCCATAGCCAAGTTTCATCCTCTATAGTCATGAACCATTTTACATCATTTGAAGACAAACTATCCATATCAATCATGTAAATATTATCAATTCTTTGGCCTACAAACTTAATTTCCTTATTAATCAAATGCTCAATTATGCAACAATTTGATTCAAACAAAACTCTATATCCTTTGTCACATAATTGACTAATGCTAAGTAAGTTGTGTTTAAGACCTTCAAACATACAACACATCACTAATAGAGGTAGAAGAATTCTTACCAATGTTTCCAATACCTAGAATCCTTCCTTTGGTGTTGTCTCCATAGGTGACACTTCTTTTTCTTTTGGGAGTAAATGATGTAAATTTGCTTATATCTCCCGTCATGTGTTTTGAGCACCCACTATCCAAATACCAATGGGTGTTGTTTGCCTTGAAGCATACCTACAAAACAAAATCAGTTTAGAGAACTAGGTACCCATTTTATGTTGGGTCGTTTAAGGTTAGCTTGTGGTAATGTCCCTTTAGGAACCCACACCTTTCTTATAACCTTTGGCCCTAATTTTCTAACATTGCAATTTGAAGAGTTATGACCTTTAAATCCACAATGGTTGCATCTCATAAAGGGCGAAGATGATCTCATAGGAGGTACAAAGAAGTTTTTGTAATGCTTTTCTTTTTTAACAAAATTGTACCCTAAACCAGTTTTGTCAAACATGCATCTTTGGTTTCCAAGTAGTACATTTAGGTTATCTCTACCATTTGTAAACCTTTCTAAGGTTTTGTTTAGATCTAGGACTTTATTTTCTAGATCAACACATTTCTTAGCAAAATCACACGGTTTACTCTTGGAGCATGTTTGAGCATTTTCCAATTCTTCCTTTAAGCATTCATTTTCTTTGCAAACTTCCATGAGATGCATTTCTAGAGTATCACTTGTTTTTCTAGACAACTTAAGCCTATTAGAGACTCTTGTAACTTTATCATACAATTCCTCTAGAGCATCAAGCAATTCATCCTTTTTTAAGTCATGGAAGTTTACCTCATCATCTTCTTCTTGGTGGTTGGCCATGAGGCAAAGGTTTGCTTCTTCATTTTCTGAGTCATCCGAGATGCTTATCTCGTTTTCATCCCATGCTATATATGCTCTCCTTCTTCCTCTTTTCTCTTTGCCCTTCTTCTTAAGATTTAGGCAATCCGCTTTGAAGTGCCCTTCCTTGCCACATTCAAAATAATTGGGCGAGGAAGAATTTTCTTTAGTGATAGGTTTCTTACTTGGGTTTTTGAAGCTTCTTTGGAAGCGTTTGCCTTTCATGAATTTCCCGAAGCGTTTCATAAATAGTCCAAACTCTTCTTCTTCATCAATTTCACTTATGAATTCTTCTTCATTTATGGAAGTGGCCTTGAGAACGAGACCCTTTTTCTTGGAAGATTTTTCTTCCTCTTCCGCCATCTTTAATTCTTTTAGCTCTTGTTCCTGTTCCTGCAACTTACCAAATAGTGTGGCAAGAGACATTTCGTTTATGCTAGGAGATTGTTTGATGGCGGTATCTAGCGGTTGCCATTCTCTGTTAAGACTTTTCAACACTTTATGAATGAGCTCTTTGTTAGTGTAAGTCTTTCCAAGTGTAATAAGTTGATTAATGATGAGAGTGAACCTTTTTTGCATATCAACAATTGATTCATGAGAGTTTAATCTAAAGCACTCATATTGACTAGTTAGTGTACTAATCTTAGAGTCTTTAACATCATTTGTACCTTCATGGGTTACTTGAAGAGTATCCCGTATTTCCTTGGCGGATTTACAAGTGATTACTCAGAAAAATTCATCTGGTCCTAGTGCAAGAGTAATTAGATTTTTAGCCTTGTAATTATATTGTACTTTCTTCTCTTCCTCACTAGTCCAATTATCCATAGGTTTTTCAACTAGTTTATCATCAACAGTATGCATAGGTATAAAAGGACCATTTTCAATGGCATTCCAAACTCTTAAGTCAACTGATTGAATGAAGATTTCCATTCTCTCTTTCTAAAAGGTATAACCTTCCCCATTGAAAGCGGGAGGTCTATTTGTGGCACCACCCTCAGGAAAAAGGTTTAGAGAACTTGAGCCATCTTTATCTCTTGAAGCTGTTAAGCTTGGTCTACCAAGAGTCAAGCTCTGATACCACTTGTTATTCAAGTGGCCTCAATACTCAAGAGGGGGGGTGAATTGAGTTTTTAAAACTTTTAGTTGGAATACCTTTGAACTTGATTCTTATATGCAAATTTACAAGATTATACAAGTGAAATCAAGTTTAGTGAAATATGCAATGCAAAACAAAGGTAAATATAGCTGAGACAATTAAACAAACACTTGGTGTGCAGTATTCAAGATTTACCAATTTAAGCAAGTTCAAGTATGCAAGCCACAATCAATCAATACAAGCCAATTAAGTGCAGTATATGAAAGTAAAAGAGTAAGGGAGAAGAGCTTGCAAACCAATTTAATGAGTTCCACCAATCCGGTGTACGTCTCGCCTCTAAGCAACCCACTTAGAGGATTTCCACTATTGTAGACTAGAGATACAACTTTGAGCAATTGCGGCTTCCTAGTGTCCCACACTCAAGAACCCAATCCTCACAAGTATAAGGGCACCCCACCCAATCTCTCAATCTCACAATATCCCAAAGGTTGAACCCTAACCTTTGTAACCACTCAACCTAGAGTGAACAACCACTCAATCTAGAGTGAACTTTGGTGTTTGGTGTAGTGTTTACAAGCAAGTAACTCTCTTAATAGAGTGAATAAGTAAATGATAGCTCACATAAATTCTAACTCTCAACAAGAGAGGATATACAAATTCTAGCTCAAAAATGAATATACAAGGTAAGTAAAGATTGATTGCCTCTTGTTGTGTCTTATGTGCTTGAGTTCCTCTTGCATTTATAGACCCATTTCAGAGCTTGGTGAAGTCCCTAGCCATTGCAAGTAAGTGGGCATCTGAGAAGTGATGGAAATGTGAGCTGGTTTCCCACTAAATCTTGTTTTCCCACTGTAGTAATCAATTACGCCTCGAGCTGTAATCGATTACACTTTGAATTTTTATGTCAGATCGTGCTGTAATCGATTAGCCCTTTATGTGTAATCGATTAGATTCGAGACAGAATGATCGTAATCGATTAGATCTTGGCATGTAATCGATTAGCTATAACCCTTGATGCATTTAATTCAGTTCTTGATCTTGGTAACCGATTAGCTATACATGTGTAATCGATTATTGTCGTTCCAGTAGCTTGGTAATCGATTGGCTGAAGTTCTGTAATCGATTATCATATGTACCTGATACTTTCAATTTAGGTTTTGATGTTGGTAATTGATTATGTCTTGCATGTAATCGATTAGTACTCTTCCAGTATCTCTGTAATCGATTGCTTCAAGTCTTGTAATCGATTAGCATTTGTTCTTGATACCTTTAATTCAAAACAGAAGCTATCTAATTGATTAGCTTTGTGTCCCTAATCGATTAGCCACGTTGTTTTTGCAGGTCTGATTTTGAATTTTGTTTTTGCAAGATGTTCTTCTTAATTCCTTTATCATTATCAAAATCCTTTGAACCCGTAATCATATTCAAACACAAAATTCAGAGTTCTTCGAATTTGGAAGCATACTCTTCTACCGTCATTGTGTCTTGCTTGAGTTCCATGAACTCAAGTTCCTTCTTACTCTTATAGCTCTCGGGCACATACTTTCTCATGAGTTCAAGCTTAAAATTTTCCCAAGTCAAGGGAAACGGTGCAGCAATCATCCTACTCTTGGTGAGTCTCCACCAAGTCTCCGCTTTATCTCTCAACATGAAAATAACATACTCCACCTTCCGGAGTTCAGTGCATTCAAAACTGTCAAAGATCCGTTCAATATCTCAGATCCACCTATAGGCTTGCTCGGGCCTGAATCCACCATGGAATTTGGAGGGTTTTCGCTTCAAGAACAGATCAAGGCCCTGAGTACCTTAAGTAGCAGAAATAGTTTGCCTTTCCGCTTCTTGTCTATCATGGTTTTACGACTCAAGGAGGTCCACAAAGTGATTCAGAGCTCTAGCTATAGCGTTATCATGATCTTGACGACGACGTGTGTAACATCTCGATTTAAAAATTAACCCCCGAATGAGATTAAGCCACTATACTAAAAATAATTGTAGGCATGAATTACTCATTAATTGAGATTAATTTTAATTTAAGGATGATTGCTGGTTAATTATGATGAGTAGCACGTGTGAAGCTGCCAACTTCACATTCTCCCACCCCACTCTTCTTATTCTGCGTGTATATATGATCTGAGCCCATTGTTGTCCATTCACTCTAATTCCTCAAGACTTCCTCTTCCTCTACTTCTCTTCTTCTTCCTTCTTCTTCTTCACTATCCTCTGTTCCGTAAACTCACGACAACGGTGTTGTAGAGGATTCGGAGTTCCCTTCGGTTAGTGAAGGACAATCGTCGAAGTGGAAGAAGAAGAGCTTTCTATTCCCAAGCTAAGTAAAAGGGTGCGACTGTGTTCAAGGAAGACTGAACGTGCGAGAGTGGTGAACGAAGCAAACAGGGCAGCGGACCAACGCCAAAACAGAAGAACTTCTTGGAATCTCTTTAGTTGGTAGGGGGTATCTTATATCTTAAATGCATGGGTTATGGACGGGTTCTGGGTATTAATGACTTGTTGATTCTGTGTTTTGCTTGGTGTACTCTCTTTGCGTGAAGGATATGTGATGCCCGGATGCATGACGACTAGGAATTCAGTAATGCATGTCTAGTTCCGTCCATGAAATGCATGTTAATAATCTTAAGAGTATTAAATGATTGCATGAAGAGAATATGCTAAAGTGTTGTTGATGATTACTATATGACTTAGGTGACGTGCAGGTTACCATGAATCTAAATGTTATTTGTATATGAAGAAAGCTTTATTTATTGAGTTCTGATAATGTCTAATACTGATTGCATGTGATGCATGTAATATTGAGTGAAGGGTTGTGTGTGTGAAATCTGTGTTGTATGATCATTCCGCGCATGGTGTATGAGATGCATTTATTGTTGAGAGCATGTAGTGTGGGACACTACCATTGAATCGGTTATTAAAAGCATGAGATGCTATTAAGACCTTAAGTAGGACTCAAGGTAAGCCGACTGAGTGGGACTCAGGGCTGCCCGTAGCACCGCTGTTGACGTTGAGAGTGTTGGTGTTACAAGTGAGGGCAAACGGTTTGGTACCAGTAAAACGGCCAATTCAGTTGGGAGCTGAATAAAAGGCTGGGAGCCTACGTTGCAACGATAAAAACTGATTACACGTGAAGCGGATCCGAGTGAATGAATCTGTGTACATGTACAGTTGACGCTGATTGAAACTTGATTGCATGCGTATGTGTTAATGTTATTGAGAATGATATGTGCATATAGCCGAGAGATAATTGGGTAGATTCTGATCAGAAGATGTTTTATGTGTGTATTCTAATTAATTGGCACTGAGTATGTTATTGTTTGTCGCTATGTATATATATATATATTGCTGCATGATTGAAGAATAATCCGAGTCTGTAACATCCCAATTTTAATAATAAGGAACCGGGCAAAATAAAAGCCATTTAAAATGACAAGTCAGAAGAGGAAATTTGTTCACTAATTACCCTTAACTTAATTAACTAAAAAGGTGTGAGGTGATTAGCGTTAGAGGATGCTGATGGGACAGGGTGGTGTGGGCAGGACTGCTGCTTCACGTTTCCCCACCCCACCATCCTGTTCTTCGTGCGTGTGTTTATATTGGGTGATGGCCCCTTGCCATTCACTCTCGAGAACTCTCTCTGTGAATTCCCTCTTCTCTCTTCTTCTTATTCTCTTCTTCCCCCTTTTTCTTCTCCTTCTCTGCTCTCTACTCCATTCCCTGTTCGAAAGCTAAGTGACGGTGCGGCAGAGAAGTCAAGCTCCCTCATACGGGTGAAGGACGAGCGTCGAAGTAGAAGAATCTCTCAGAGTCTCACAGTTGGTAGGGGGAGTACCTTACATATTAAATGCATGGGTTACGAACGGGTTTGGAAGACATTGATAATTGTGGAACTGTATTCTGTTGTATAATATGCTTGCATGTAGAATATTCGAGTGCATGACAAGTGAGAGTGAGTGTTGCATGTTATCATCGTCCTTGAGGATGCATATGTTACCATAGAACCCGATTGCATGATTGTGTTGTGTTGATGAGAATGCTTTATTGAATCTGTTCGTGTTTATAGGAATGTATGCGTTGATTGAGTCCTGACACTGTCACATACCGTTTGCATGTTGTGTTACGGTTGATTGGAATGCTTGTGTGAACCTATTAATCTTCATGTAAATGCATGCGTTGATTAAGTTCTGATACTGCTATGAACAGAGTGCATGGTAAACTTGAGTTGATGAAAATGCTCATGGAAGCTTGATATTGATTGACACCGATTGCATTAGACTCATATGCTGCTATGATGATGATTGCATGGGAGTTAGTATGTGTTAAATTAACATGCGGAGTTTTGAGAATGTGAATTACCGACTGCATGTAAAATATGTGTGATTGAATAAGAGGATGTGTGTATAAATTCAATGCTGTGTGTCGAATCCGTGTGTGGCGCATGGGATGCGTTTGTGCTGAGAGCACGTAGTGTGGGACACTACCATCAGTTATTCAGCGTGGGACGCTGTAAAATCCTTGAGTGGGACTCAAGGTAGCCCTTGAGTGGGACTCGGGCTGCCTGTGAACACCTCCATTGGCGCTGAGAGCGTTGGTGTCACCTGTGGGCAAACGGTTGGTTACCTGTAAAACGGCCAAGCAGCTGGGAGCTGAAACAGTAGCTGAGAGCTATGTATAAAAGGCTGAGAGCCTACGTTGCAACGTTAGAACCGATTACACACGTATGCGGAACCGAGTGAATAATCTGTGCATATATGGCTACTGATGTTATGTGGAATTAATTATGCATGTGATGATGTTAGTGAAGTGGTGTTTACTTGTGAATGAGTGCATTATTCCGTGTGCATGTGCTATAATTGCTGACTGAAACCTGCTCTGTGAATGTATAATATGTTGTTGAGGAGTTGTGAATACATTTATATCCGAGTCAGATTGGTGTATTCTGATTGATAATTGTTATGTAGAGATATCCTGACTCAAGGACCCTTAGCATTGTGTCACTGACTGTGGAATGTTAATATTATTGAGTTGATGTATGATTGGGTGTATGTATAGGTATATGTTGTTGTATGAACGTGAAGTAACCTGAATCGGTATCTATCATTTAAAATTTAAGATGCTCACCCCTGCAGTGGCAATTTTTCAGTGAATGTCTCTCGGGATGAGGATCAGAGGTAGAGTTGGAACGCCGGATAAAGTGCTGATGCACTATGGAGGCTTTATGACTGTGTACATGTTGCATAAAATGTTTTAAGTTAGGCCTTGGCCGGCTCATGTCTGATGTTAGTGTTTTGAACAAACAAAATCCTTATGGGATGGAAAGAGTATGATAACGTGTTTGTAAACATCAATATACACTCTTACATATATATATAGCTACGTGTATGCCATGCTGCATGTTTATCTCATTCCGTGTATGATGATTGAGTAGCATATACATATTCATGCTCTGTTGGGTGTGCAAGGATAGTATGACTTAGTATGAAGGAAGCCATGAAACTCTTAAAGAGAGGTTTAAGTTAGCAGGAGAGCTTGGGCCGAAAGGGCTATATCGCTGAGTGAGAAACGAGCAAAATCCCTGAGTGATCATGAGAGCGGTCATTACCGAGTGGAAATTATAAGTAAAACCCGAGTCAGGAAGAGTTCGTATTCCCGAGTGAAAACCCTGAGCGATCCTCTCCTGAAAAAGAAGTTAGTGTAGTGGGTTAGAATGGAATGGATTTCGAGTGTAAGATATTTATAATCCGAGTGAGTTAGATGTCATTTTCCGAGGGAATGAGTGAAGGATGACTCTGGGTCCGAGCGTCTGCTTAGCCGAGTGTGGCTCCCGCTCCAGCGAGTACGGTTTTGGGAAGGCTTGTGGTGGCCTCGCTTAGGCGGAGTCATACCTCGCCCAAGCGACTAGGACGGTTCGTCCAAGCGTGTGGGATCGCGCTGAAGTGAGTAGATGTTAATATGGAACTCCGCCGAATTACCTCCCTCTTTCGTTGTTGCATTATCATGTCTCGCACGGCGGTGTTGGACCCCGCTTGAGCGAATAGGCGTTATGGTGGAATTCGCCCAGGCGTTGTCGTGCTTCGCTGAATTGGGCGGAGCTGGTTCATAATCCATTCCTTCCACAGGTAGCCATGCATGTGTGTGTTCCTTAACCTTCCCTTGCCTTCCTCTTCTCTTCTATGCCAACTGACCCGTGGTTGTTTTTGTGAAAAAAATTTTTGGGTTTGGGTTAATTAATTATTAAACTAAATAAGGGTGTTACATTTTGGTATCAGAGCAGACCGAAAGGTCCAAGGCCAAGGTATGCTTACCGAGTGTAAGCGGTTGTGTGTTTTCTGACTAAATGGTCATAATTGTTGTGATGTTAGTTAAACCTGATTGATATTGGCTTGTGGGTAGGAGGTTGTTTCCTCCTGGTCCGATTGAGTGTGTAACATGGAGGAGCGATATAAAGTGCTAAGCTATTGAATGTTAGACTGAAACCCGATCGGTAGTAAGTGGCTCGGTATACTTATCCTCGAATGTTGATTTCAGGATAAGGAATGACGCATCGCCAAAGCATGGAGGCTATAACCACAGCATTCCAACGCTTTACAGACGTATGTAACACCCCGGTTTTTCAGACTCGAATCCCGATGTAATCGTCATAATTAACAAAATTGAGAATAAATTTTTCGCGTTTGAAAATATTTCCAAGACACCACCATGATCACATTAAGACCCAAATCACAAAAAACCCAAGAGTGAGATTAAATAACCTAAAGCTGGATCGATAGATAAATTGCCCATAATGGTATACGAAAATAATAGAGTTTACAGCGGAAGAATATGTATACCGGGCACACGCCTAGTCCCATATATGACGATATGAGAAAAGGCTCGGCAAAGCACGCAATGGCATATCATAAGCCTAATAGACAACCATCATCATTTTACATAATTATATAAGCATGCAATGCCTAAGATATAACTAATTTTATATACGTTCGGGAATGTACTCCCGACTATCTCAATCATCAATGAACATCATTCACTTTCAATCCTTCTAATACACATCAAATCATCTCTTATATTCTACATATATATATTCATTACACAAGAATCCATAAATGATGCCGGCCAAGGCACTTCCTCTACCACTATATACCTTCATCCAAGCTTTAATTAAGATCCGAACTCATCCCATGGTAACCTGCATCACAATGCTAAAAAGGAGACCACATGGGAGAGTGAGTTATACATTTAAAATGACGAATAATATATATATTTTGTGATCATGTGTATATGTATACAACGTCATGTGTGCTTTGCTATCAAATCATCAAATTATCATTCATTCATTATCTCATTATCACAATAGGCATACAAGCCTCATGAATCGCAATTCATATCATAAATAAGCACAACATATACACAATCACAAACATCATCACTTTGCCACTTATCAACAAGGGCATTCATAATCATTACCATCATTAATTCATTAAGGATTCACTCAAATACCTCCTCGCAAGGGGTTTCTCATCACTCGTGGTCATCCCATTTCAAATGCCATGGTCTTAAAGCTAATGCATATGTCAACTGTTTAATGCATATACAACAGATCCGATTTCATAACACGGGTGATCGCAACCACCATAATCAATCATTCATAATCATTGGTTTCCCGCCTCGCAAGGGGTACTCCCTATAGCAGCCTCGCAAGGTGCATCTCGTGATCGCAACCACGTTCAACAATTCTCAAAGGTTTCCCGCCTCGTAAGGGGTACTCCCACCTCATGATCGCAACCATGGGCATCATAGGTGCTCGCAAGCCCTTTATCATATCAAATACCAAGTGATCGCAACCACTGGTTCATCATCATATAATGGTCCCCGCAGAGCCTTTCACATTTCACAATCCAGGTGATCGCAACCACCGGCACAATATCATATCATCATCACTCAGGGTTACACCCTTCGTGGCACCCCGCAAGGTGTTTCATTTCATAATAAATAACATAGTACCATCATCACTTAGGGATACACCCTTCGTGGCACCCCGCAAGGTGATATGTTCATAGTAATTATCACAATACCATCATCACTCAGGAATACACCCCTGGTGGCACCCCACAAGGTGATATACTCAACATTATGATCAACATCATCTTCACTCCGGGGTTTACCCGTCGTGGCACCCCGCAAGGTGATATATTCAATATCATTCACAACAATAGGACAGCGTCCTCTTCACTCAGGGATTTACCCTTCGTGGCACCCCGCAAGGTGATTCATTCAATAATAATGCATATCAATGCCATGCTATGCCATGAATGCAACAATGCAATAATGCATATGCCCAACAACCTCGCAAGGATATCTCACCCTCTCAATTAGGAATAAATCGTATATTTAATCTTATTATCATTGGCATGTAAGAAATCATAAGGCCCCTCAAGGCACAACATTCATAACCACATCAAACCACGCATGGTAATTAAAATCATATCAAGCATCATGGCATTTATCCACGCATGGAAAACAACAAGGTATTTCAAAAGTATATGTTTAGCAATCATCATTGCCACCATTTCAAATCCATTGATTTATACACTCGTGGCCATTCAATTTTCCCCTCATTGGTTTTATTATCACACAAGGTGTGTCATATAACCACATCATTTACTTTTTATTATGATTCATAATACATCAATAATGGTGAGGCACACATGTATTCATAACATAGTATAGGCATATACGTACCTCTCCAAGGCCTTAAGCCATTCCTCAATCACCGCTAAGACACACCACACATGGACCCCTAATGAAATCGCTTGTTGTTACATAATAAAAGGGGTTTAGGGCAACAATGAGCCCATGATAAGTTTCAGCACTAAGGCATGAGGAAATCTTACTTTTAGTCTTAAAAATAGTGGGACATGTCACAAATATCACCTATTAGTCCCAATTTGGCCACCATAAAAAGTTGGGTTTAAAACCCCCTTAAACTTGAATTTTTTCAACGTAATAGGTTCGGTATTTTTCGCCTAATGAGAGTTAGAAAACTCCAATTAATGTGAGACTAATGCTCACACCTCCGTAACACAATTATCTACAACTTTCATGAAGAACTCGGAGGCCAAAAATGTCATTAAGGTGCCCAAACAGGCCAAAAACAGCAAAGAAAGCAGACCAGTTGGAAAAACAGCACAACAGTGGCCATAACAGGGCTCTGAATCGATTCAGGCTCGTGTGAATCGATTCAAGCGTCCTAAAATCTCAAAATTTGACAAACAGAGGGCCCTGAATCGATTCAAACTCGTATGAATCGATTCAAACGCCCCTGGAGCCCAAAATAGTGAAAACAGCACCTCTTGAATCGATTCAAAGGGTCTTGAATCGATTCAAGACAGCCCTGCTGCTGTTTTTATGCAGAAAACATATGATTTTTCAACTTCTTACCCTCCTAACTTTCTCGTATGAACTCCAAATGCTACAAAATTTTAACCCCAACAAATATACATCATTTGTGATGCGTGGCCGCTGGCCTCACTCAAAAATTCCTTAAAATGGGTGTCTTATGCATATAAATGCGTTTTACCCAATTTAAAATGTTTTTGGGCAACTCAAGGGTCAATTCTCAATGGAATTGGCCCATCCAATTTCTACAAGTCATAAACTATGCATAGAAGCTATTGGGACTATCCCATGCCATCAAAATTACATAAAACTCTATTTGACTATATGAGTTCCTCAATTATGCGTTATCTTTCAATCTTATCATTAACGCCATCACAATGGCCATCACCTTCAATGCCAAACATCCATATGAAATCCTCAAGTCACAAGGCATACACTCCATCCCCTCAAGGATGGTTTATTAGCATATATTTAATTCAACCCTCATGGGTTATCCCTCAACAACATATTACTCCCATCAAAGGGACACTAAATATTCATCATCAATATATACACACACAAATCATTCTCAATAGCCAATAATTTACCACTCACATCATTTCACTATAAACATGGCAAGGCAAGCATGAGTATCATAACATACAATAATCATCAATTATATAACTCATGCAGTTTGAATGTAAACTCCTCCCCTACCTCGAGGGAAAAGCCGAAACGATTCCAAAGCTCCGAACGCTCCATTGCATCACCCGAGATACAATCTACATACCATACGCAAGTATATTCACATAATTAATAACCATCATAATTCAAATACTTGCTAGCTTATCATATAGCTTAACCCCAAGTCCTAGACTTGAAGAACACCAACTTATGCAATTGTGTTAGGCTTCGGGAATTCCTTTCCCAAAGCCAAGATCCTCTAGATCTAAAAGGGCCACTACCCTCAACAACAACAAATCATATTCCTCATCAAAGAACATCCATTTTCTTTTTTAACTCATCCAATTTGTCCCCTTTACCACTCAAGGTTCATCATGACCCAACATAATCTCACTAACCCTTCACTTCGAACATCTCATATTCATTTTCAAAATCCTATCCTTTACTCAATCATATACATGTGTACTCACTTGCTCACACCTTCCAAACCTCAAGATTGGGTCCCCATTAAAATCTACTCAATTCAATCATCCTACCAAACATTTCCAAGCATTATTTCTATCCACAATACTATTTTCATGCCAACCACATCATTAATTTCACTCTCTATGTTAAGAGCCAAATCACATACATATAGAGTTTCACCAAAACTAAATGATCATTTTCAATATTCATCAATCATCACTTATGACCATTCTCTTTCATCAACATCACTCTCAATGTTCATTAAACATACATTCGATTCATATTCTATAACTTCCACAATCTATTGAAGTTAGGGTTCCACATTTAAAGCTTCCATTAAATACCCCATCTACCTATATTACTCCCCCAAGCCTTAAAACCCAAAAACATAACATTAATTTCATCAAAGATGGTGAGAAAAGCTTACCTCACCATGGAAACGAAAATAGAGCCAAGGGAGGGAGAAAGACCCAACGAAATTGGAGAAGAGGGAAAGAAGATCAACACCCAATGGTTTCCTTCAAGCTTCCATGAGAATGAAAATGGAATGAAAAGGGCATAAGCCTCCTCTAGGTTTTTAGGAAGAAGAAGAAGAAGAAAAGGAGAAAAGAATGAAGAAGGATGAAGAAGGAAAGTGGCGTGAAGATGAGAGGAGGAAGAGAGTTTTATTATTTTTATTTATTTTATTTATTTTTTTAGTTTATACTCCTCATTAAGATTTTACCGTTTTATCTCAAACAGGCTCACAGTTCAGGCTCAATACTATATCCAAAAATTATTCCGAAGATATATTCGGATTCCCAATAATATTCTTAACAGCCCTGACCAACGGCATCTCAATCGGAGATACTTGGTCCGACACCCATATCTCCATCGGGTATAATTTTAACTCCTTTAGTTTTCAATAAATTATATTTATCCATAGTAAATCCCAATTTAATCATTCTAATATTTTTGGGATACAAATCCTCTCATATACAATTATTTATTATTCATTCTCTTTAATTATTCATATTTATAAAATTCGGGATGTTACAACGTATTTGAGAGGCAGGGCCAGCCTCAAGCTGAGGAGGGCCAAGTGCTGGACCGCTTCCTGAAGAGGAAACCGAGTGAATTTCTAGGAGGACGGAACCCTGAGGCAGCGTTTAAGTGGACTCAGGAGCTGGAGAGAATTTTTGGGGGTCTTCGTTGTACCGAGGCCCAAAAGATGGAATGTGCAGTGTATATGCTGCGAGATGAAGCGGAGAACTGGTGGAAGATAGCCAGAAGCCGATTCCCTGACGATGATAATCAGCTGACGTGGAATGATTTCAAGACATGCTTCTTAGAAAAGTACTTTCCCGACACGGTGAGGAGTCGGAAAGAGTTGGAGTTTATGGAGTTGAAACAAGGCTCCATGACTGTGGAAGAATACGCGACAAGATTCGAGGAATTGTGCCTATTCTACCCACCCTTCTAGCAACCTGGGACGGAGAGCTCCAAGTGCCTTAAGTTTGAGAATGGGTTAAGATCAGATATTAAGAGGGCCTGCAGATACCATGAGATACGGAGTTTCCCTGCATTGGTGAACAAATATAGGATATTTGAGGAGGATGACAAGGCCTATTCAGGCCAGAGCAGCAGAACCCATCATTCCCTGAGGCCCCAACAATCCCGCTTCAAAAGGCCAAGCAACGTTGGCAGGAACAAATCTTTTTCCAGGTTTGGGGGTCAGAACCAACCTGAAAGACGACCAGTGGTAGGAGACGGAAGATGTTTCAAGTGTGAAGGAAGTCACTATGCCAAAGACTTCAAGGATGATGGTGAAGTGGTGTGCTTTCACTATAATAAGAGAGGACATATTCGTCCCGATTGCCCCCAACTCCGCCAAGCAAACACCAGTGTACGTCAAGGAGGATTCCAAGAGAGAAAGCGAGTGAATGATAACCAACGACCTGGTGGCAGAGGCAACAGAGCCAGAGGAAACATGATGCTTACTTCAAATAACCGAGAGAGGAATACCGACCAACCAGCAGCGGGAAGAGTTTACACCATCAACGCAGAGAACGTTACACAAGCAAATGATCTAGTACAATGTAAGTGCTCACTCGGTAGTCATACACTTAATGTTGTTTTCGATTTGGGAGCTACCCATTCTTTTATAGCTGATGAGTGTGTAGAGCGTTTAAAGTTACTAACTGTGTTTATGGATCGGACTTTGGAAGTGGCCAATCCGACCGGCCCTAAGGTGTTGACATCGTCGGTGTACAAGGATGTAACGTTTGTGTTGTGTGGTCAGAGTTTCACTTTTGATTTGGTGTGCATACCTTTAAAGGACCTTGATATTGTACTCGGAATCGATTGGCTTTCAGCCAACAAAGTGTTAGTGGATTATAGAAACCGAAGGATAATCTTCTTGAGGCAGCACAATGAGGACGACACAACACCAGGTATAACCCAACTGCTTATGATGCTTTGTCTAACCGAAGGTGAGAGTAAAGTCCGAGTGAACGAAATTCCGATTGTCTGTGAATTCCCAGAAGTGTTCCCTGAAGATGTACCGAGTGTCCCTCCCAATAGAGAAGTCGAATTCTCTATAGACTTGATCCCTGGAGCCGAGCCAGTCTCCAGTGTACCCTATAGAATGTCCCCAACTGAACTGGCTGAGCTGAAGAAGCAAGTGGATGAATTACTCGGAAAACAATTCATTAGACTGAGTGTATCACCATGGGGCACACCTGTGCTGCTTGTTAAGAAGAACGATGGCAGCATGAGACTTTGTATAGATTACCGACAACTGAACAAACTCACAATTAAGAATCGGTACCCGTTACCCAGAATTAATGATTTAATTGATCAACTGCGTGGAGCCTCAGTCTTCTCAAAAATTGACCTACGATCGGGATATCACCAAATCCGAGTAAAGGACTCGGATATCCCAAACACTGCCTTTAGGACTCGGTATGGCCACTACGAGTATGTAGTGATGCCATTCGGTGTGACAAACGCCCCTGCTGTCTTCATGAATTACATGAACAACATATTCCACTCCTATTTAGACCGGTTCATAGTTGTCTTCATTGATGACATCTTAGTCTATTCTAAGACTTCCGAGGAGCATGAAGGACATCTCCGAGCGGTACTTCAAGTGTTGAAGGAGAAGCAGTTATTTGCGAAGCTTTCAAAGTGTGAATTCTGGATGGATAAGATCCACTTCCTCGGACATGTGATTTCTGAGCAGGGTGTCTCGGTGGACCCTTCGAAGGTGACAGCTGTAATGGCATGGGAGAAACCCAAGTCGGTCTCGGAGATAAAGAGTTTTATGGGCCTGGCAGGTTGTTATAGAAGGTTCATTGAAGGTTTTTCTAAGCTGGCGTTACCACTAACTAAATTGACTCGGAAAAACATTCCCTTCGTGTGGAGCCCCGAGTGCGAGAGCAGCTTCCGAGAGCTGAAGAACAAGTTGACGACTGCTCCAGTGCTGGCATTACCCGACTTACAAGAGAGCTTTGTAGTTTATTGTGATGCATCAGGACTCGGATTAGGATGCGTGCTCATGCAGAAAGACCGAGTGATAGCGTATGCCTCTCGGCAATTGAGACCTCACGAGCAGCATTATCTGACCCACGACTTAGAGTTGGCAGCTGTGGTGTTCGCACTAAAAATTTGGAGGCATTATTTGTACGGGTCCAGATTTGAAGTATACAGTGATCACAAGAGCCTCAAATACCTATTCGACCAAAAGGAGCTGAACATGAGGCAGAGGAGATGGATAGAATTCTTAAAGGACTATGATTTTGAGCTGAAATACCATCCGGGTAAGGCAAATGTCGTTGCCGACACGTTGAGTCAGAAATCCCTCCATATGGCAGCAATGATGGCAAGAGAAATGGAGTTGTTGGAGCAGTTCCGAGACATGAACTTACATGTTAACACCCCCTCCTCTCAGAAAATAGCAATCGGTACATTAAGAATCGCCAATGAATCGGTACATTAAGCCCTCGATACATTGGACCTTATGAGGTGTTGGAACGAGTCGGCACCATGGCATACCGAATAGCATTACCGACCCACTTATCCCGATTGCACAACGTATTTCATGTGTCTCAACTAAGGAAGTATTTATATGACCCCAGCCACACAATGCCTGATAATGAAGTGGAAATCAAGGAAGACCTGACCACTGTGACTACACCGATTAGAATCGTGGACCGATCGGTAAAGCGCTTGAGGAGCAAAAACGTAGGGCTGGTTAAAGTGGAATGGCAGCAAGGCAAAACTACCTCTTGTACCTGGGAACGTGAAGACGCCATGAGACAGCAGTACCCCGAATTGTTTACTTAGGTGAGTAGCCGACTGAATTTTGCATGAGTTACCGACTGAATTTCGAGGACGAAATTCTTTTCGAGTGGGGGAGAACTGTAACATCCCAATTTTAATAATAAGGAACCGGGCAAAATAAAAGCCATTTAAAATAACAAGTCAGAAGAGGAAATTTGTTCACTAATTACCCTTAACTTAATTAACTAAAAAGCTATGAGGTGATTAGCGTTAGAGGATGCTGATGGGACAGGGTGGCGTGGGTAGGACTGCTGCTTCACGTTTCCCCACCCCACCATCCTGTTCTTCGTACGTGTGTTTATATTGGGTGATGGCCCCTTGCCCTTCACTCTCGAGAACTCTCTCTGCGAACTCCCTCTTCTCTCTTCTTCTTATTCTCTTCTTCCCCCTTTTTCTTCTCCTTCTCTGCTCTCTACTCCATTCCCTGTTCGAAAGCCAAGTAACGGTGCGTCAGAGAAGTCAAGCTCCCTCATACGGGTGGAGGACGAGCGTCGAAGTAGAAGAATCTCTTAGAGTCTCGCAGTTGGTAGGGGGAGTACCTTACATATTAAATGCATGGGTTATGAACGGGTTTGGAAGACATTGATAATTGTGGAACTGTATTCTGTTGTATAATATGCTTGCATGTAGAATATTCGAGTGCATGACAAGTGAGAGTGAGTGTTGCATGTTATCATTGTCCTTGAGGATGCATATATTACCATAGAACCCGATTGCATGATTGTGTTGTGTTGATGAGAATGCTTTATTGAATCTGTTCGTGTTTATAGGAATGTATGCGTTGATTGAGTCCTGACACTGTCACATACCGTTTGCATGTTGTGTTACGGTTGATTGGAATGCTTGTGTGAACCTGTTAATCTTTATGTAAATGCATGTGTTGATTAAGTTCTGATACTGCTGTGAACAGAGTGCATGTTAAACTCGAGTTGATGAAAATGCTCATGGAAGCTTGATATTGATTGACACCGACTGCATTAGACTCATATGCTGCTATGATGATGATTGCATGGAAGTTAGTATGTGTTAAATTAACATGCGGAGTTCTGAGAATGTGAATTACCGACTGCATGTAAAATATATGTGATTGAATAAGAGGATGTGTGTATAAATTCAATGCTGTGTGTCGAATCCGCGTGTGGTGCATGGGATGCATTTGTGCTGAGAGCACGTAGTGTGGGACACTACCATCGGTTATTCAGCGTGGGACGCTGTAAAATCCTTGAGTAGGACTCAAGGTAGCCCTTGAGTGGGACTTGGGTTGCCTGTGAACACCTCCGTTGGCGCTGAGAGCGTTGGTGTCACCTGTGGGCAAACGGTTGGGTACCTGTAAAATGGCCAAGCAGTTGGGAGCTGAAACGGTAGCTGAGAGCTATGTATAAAAGGCTGAGAGCCTACGTTGCAACGTTAGAACCGATTACACAAGTATGTGGAACCGAGTGAATAATTTGTGCATATATGGCTACTGATGTTATATGGAATTAATTATGCATGTGATGATGTTAGTGAAGTGGTGTTTACTTGTGAATGAGTGCGTTATTCCGTGTGCATGTGCTATAATTGCTAACTAAAACCTGCTCCGTGAATGTATAATATGTTGTTGAGGAGTTATGAATACATTTATATCCGAGTCAGATTGGTGTATTCTAATTGATAATTGTTATGTAGAGATATCCTGACTCAAGGACCCTTAGCATTGTGTCACTGACTGTGGAATGTTAATATTATTGAGTTGACGTATGATTAGGTGTATGTATGGGTATATGTTGTTGTATGAACGTGAAGTAACCTGAATCGGTATCTATCATTTAAAATTTAAGATGCTCACCCCTGCAGTGGCAATTTTTCAGTGAATGTCTCTCGGGATGAGGATCAGAGGTAGAGTTGGAACGCCGGATGAAGTGCTGATGCACTATGGAGGCTTTATGACTGTGTACATGTTGCATAAAATGTTTTAAGTTAGGCCTTGGCCGGCTCATGTCTGATGTTAGTATTTTGAACAAACAAAATCCTTATGGGACGGAAAGAGTATGATAACGTGCTTGTAAACATCAATATACACTCTTACATATATATATAGCTACGTGTATGCAATGCTGCATGTTTATCTCATTCCGTGTATGATGATTGAGTAGCATATACATATTCATGCTCTGTTGGGTGCGTAGGGATAGTATGACTTAGTATGAAGGAAGCCATGAAACTCTTAAAGAGAGGTTTAAGTTAGCAGGAGAGCTTGGGCCGAAAGGGCTATATCGCCGAGTGAGAAACGAGCAAAATCCCCGAGTGATCATGAGAGCGGTCATTACCGAGTGGAAATTATAAGTAAAACCTGAGTGAGGAAGAGTTCGTATTCCCGAGTGAAAACCCTGAGCGATCCTCTCCTGAAAAAGAAGTTAGTGTAGTGGGTTAGAATGGAATGGATTCCAAGTGTAAGATATTTATAATCCGAGTGAGTTAGATGTCATTTTCTGAGGGAATGAGTGAAGGATGACTCTAGGTCCGAGCATCTGCTTAGCCGAGTGTGGCTCCCCGCTCCAGCGGGCAGGATACTCGCTCCAGCGAGTGCGGTTTTGGGAAGGCTTGTGGTGGCCTCGCTTAGGCGGAGTTATACCTCGCCCGAGCGACTAGGACGGTTCGCCCAAGCGTGTGGGATCGCGCTGAAGTGAGTAGATGTTAATGTGGAACTCCGCCCAATTACCTCCCTCTTCGGTTGTTGCATTATCATGTCTCGCTCGGCGGTGTTGGACCCCGCTTGAGCGAATGGGCGTTATGGTGGAATTTGCCCAGGCGTTGTCGTGCTTCGCTGAATTGGGCGGAGTTGGTTCATAATCCATTCTTTCCACAGGTAGCCATGCATGTGTGTATTCCTTAACCTTCCCTTGCCTTCCTCTTCTCTTCTATGCCAACTAACCCGTGGTTGTTTTTGTGAAAAAATTTTTTGGGTTTGGGTTAATTAATTATTAAACAGGGTTAATTAATAATTAAAAATAAGGGTGTTACAGAGTCAGTATCTATCATTTAATATTTAAGATAGTCACCCCTACTGTGGCTATATTTCAGTGAACATCGCACGAGATGGTGAATGATGGAGGAGCTGCATATCGTGTGAAGTGTTTGTGTACTGTGGGAATGTATATGTATATGTATATACTATATATAAGGTTTTGTCATAGCCTTGGCCGGCTCTTATTTTGATCCTTTATCTAACTATATCAGAACTAAACTCTGTCGGGTTGAGAATACGACAATGTGCATGTAAATATTTATATATATATATCATACTGTATGTTTATCCTATGTTGTGTGTGAATGTCCGGGTGGTGTACGTTACACTTACTAAGTATGTGAGCCGGTATGATTCTGAGTAAATAGGAGTTAAGTTAATTCTGTGTAAGGCGTGATGAGTGACCTTCTTCCGATTGAAAGGTATTTTGATGATTTCAAGTGGAAGTCAACCGAGTGAATGTTTCCCCGATTGCTGTATTGGCAATACGAATTCGAGTAAGCCTGTAGTAGTAAACTTACTAGAGGGAGAGTAAGATCTAGATGATTAGGAGCAGATTTCAGTCTTGTAAAGTCCTTTGCATGTAGAGGAATTTATATATATTCCGAGTGGCGGGAAATTAGAGTATTTCCGAGTGAGTGAAGTTGTACGATTCCTTAAGTAAATCTGACTTGGCGAGGAAGCTTTAGTGTGATGTAGACTACATTCCCGAGAGATGGGTACGGAAAACATTCCTGAGTGAAGGGATTGTGGGAGTCAACTTCCGAGTAAGTCTTAGTTGTGAACCCCTAAGAATAAAATAGGGTGTGAGTGAGAGAATGTAAGAGTGAGTCGTGAGCATAAGACTTTTTTGAGTGAACCTAGACTCTGATTCCGAGTGAAGGAAAACCCGAGTGGAGTTACTCGCCTCAGCGACTAGGTGCCCGCTCCAGCGAGTGTGAGTTGAAAGGAAAGTCTCTAATTGGTTTCACTTACGTGAATGGATGCTTCCGCCAAGCGGGATGAGTGGTCTCGCTCAAGCGGATTTGGCCCTCGCTTGAGTGAGTGAACGCTGTTGGGTTCGCTTAAGCTTTATGTCTTCCGCTGTTTGCTGTGTGATCTGTTTTACTTTCCTTCTCCTTTCCTGTCCTGATTTCTACTCTCATTAACCCTCGATTGCTATTTTGCTCTTGAACACCCTTTGATCTTTGAAAAAAAAAATTGTCCCTGGTCTCGGTTATTCTCAAATTAAAGCGGGTTGTTTCATTTTGGTATCAGAGCGGACTTAAAAGGTCCAAGGCCAAGGTATGCTTAATCCTAGTAAGCGGTGATGTACATTATGACAAGTTGTCATAAATTGTTTGTAATATCTGAGGGCTTTGATGCCTAATTAAGTATCATTATGTGGCCATGTGTTTATGAGATGTTGTTATGAGGGTAGAGGATTGTTCCTATCCTGTCCGATTAATTACATGATGTTTAAGAATTGTATGATAATATGTTATAGTTGTTGAATGTTGGGCTGAAATCCAATCGGTAGTAAGCAATTCTGTAAACTTATCCTTGAAAGGGGTGTTGATTTCAGGATAAGTCATGGCGAATCGTCATAGCATGGAAGCCATAGCCACGGCATTCCAACGTTTCGCTGACGTATTCGAGAGGCAGAGCCAGCCTCGAACTGAAGATGGCCAAGTATTGGATCGCTTCCTGAAGAGGAAGCCGAGTGAGTTTCAATGGGGATTTAATCCCGAAGCAGCTTATAAGTGGATTCAAGATTTAGAGAGAGTTTTTGGGGGCCTTCATTGTACTGAGGCCTAGAAAGTCAAGTGCGCAATATACATGCTGCGGGATGAAGTGGAAAATTGGTGGAAGATCACCAAAAACCGATTGAATGACGCTGGTATCCAACTGGTCTGGGAGAATTTTAAGACGTGCTTCCTGGAGAAATATTTCCCCGACACAGTAAGAAGTCGGAAGGAACTGGAGTTTATGTAACTGAAGCAGGGTTCCCTATCTGTAAAAGAATATGCTGCCAAATATAAAGAGTTGTGTTTGTTTTATCCGCCCTTCCAACAACCTGGAACCGAGAGTTCCAAATGCATTAAGTTCGAGAGCGGACTAAGGTCAGACATTAAGAGAGCGTTCAGGCACCAAGAAATTAGAAGCTTTCCTATATTAGTGAATAAATGCAGAATTTTTGAAGAAGATTACAAGGCCCACTCGGGCCAGAGCAGCAAGGCAGACCCTTCCTTGAAGCCCCAGCAATCTCGCTTCAAGAGACCGAATAACGCTGGTAGGAGCAGACCCTTCTCCAGGTTTGGGGGTCAGAGTCAGCAGGGAGGACGTCCAGTTCATAGTATGGGAGACGGTAAATGTTTTAAGTGTGGAGGAAACCATTACGCACGGGATTGCAGCAACGACGATGGAATGATATGCTACCATTGTAATGAGAGAGGGCACATTCGCCCTGACTACCCTCAATTACATCAAACAAACGTCAATGTGCACCATAGAGGCTTCCGAGGGAGAGGCCGTGGAAATGGTGGCTGTGGGACTGGGGGCCGAGGCAATGAGACTCAAGGAAACATGATGTTTGCCCCAAATGACAGGAGAAGAAATGCCGACCAACCGGCTACTGGGAGAGTTTACGCCATCAACGCCGAGGAAGCTGCACAAGCGAATGACTTGGTGTAAAGTAAGTGCTCGCTCGGTAGATATACACTTAATGTAGTTTTTGATTCTGGAGCCACCCACTCCTTTATTGCTGACGATTGTGTGAGACGTTTAAAATTACCGACTATATATATGAATCAGACTTTGGAAGTAGCCAATCCGACCGGCGCTAAAGTGTTAACATCAATAATGTGTAAAGATGTAACCTTTACATTGGGCGATCGGAGTTTCACCATCGATTTGGTATGTGTGCCTCTGAAAGACCTTGACATTATACTGGGCATGGATTGGCTTTCAGCCAACAAGATATTGGTGGACTGTCGGAACCGAAGAGTAATTTTTTCGAGGCAGATCAATGATGAATACATGGTACAAGGTATAGCTCAGATATTTATGATGCTTTGTTTAACTGAGGGAGAAAGTAGAGCCCAAGTGAACGATATTCTGACTGTTTGTGAATTTCCCAAGGTGTTTCCAGAGGATGTGCCGGGTGTCCCTCCAAACAGAGAAGTTGAATTCTCTATAGACTTAATTCCTGGAGTCGAGCCGGTCTCCAGCGCACCTTATAGAATGTCCCCAACAGAATTGGCTGAGTTGAAAAAGCAAGTGGATGAGTTACTCGGAAAACAGTTCATTCGACCGAGTGTCTCACCATGGGGCGCACCGGTGTTACTTGTTAAAAAGAAAGATGGCAGCATGAGGTTATGTATAGACTACCGACAGCTAAACAAGCTTACGATTAAGAACCGGTACCCATTGCCCAGGATAGACGACCTAATTGACCAGCTGCGCGGTGCTACAGTCTTCTCGAAGATCGATTTATGATCAGGATACCACCAAATCTGGGTGAAGGACTCGGATATCCCCAAGACTACCTTTAGGACTCGGTATGGCCACTACGAGTATGTAGTAATACCGTTTGGTGTGACAAACGCCCCTGCTGTATTCATGAATTACATGAACAACATCTTCCACCCATATTTAGACCGATTCGTAGTCGTTTTTATTGATGATATCTTGGTCTATTCCAAGACCCCTAAGAAGCATGAGGAACACCTCCGTTCGGTACTTCAAATATTGAAGGAGAAACAGCTGTTTGCAAAACTTTCAAAGTGTGATTTTTGGATGGATAAGATCCACTTTCTTGGGCATGTAATTTCTAAGGAAGGCGTCTCGGTAGACCCTTCAAAGGTGGCAGCTGTAATGGCATGGGAGAGACCTAAGTCGGTCTCGGAGATAAGAAGCTTCATGGGTTTAGCTGGCTATTATAGAAGATTTATTGAAGGTTTTTCTAAGCTTACGTTGCCACTGACCAAGTTGACTCGGAAAAATGTCCCTTTCGTGTGGAATTCCAAGTGTGAGAGCAGTTTCTGAGAGTTAAAGTCTAAGTTGACAACCGCTCCAGTGTTGGCATTGCCAAATTTGCAAGAAAGCTTCATGGTCTACTGTGATACGTCGGGACTCGGCCTGGGGTGCATACTAATGTAGAAGGACCGAGTGATAGCTTATGCCTCTCGGTAATTGAGGCCGCACGAGCAGCATTATCCGACCCATGACTTGGAACTGGCAGCTGTGGTATTTGCTTTAAAGATATGGACGCATTACTTGTACGGTTCCAAATTTGAAGTGTACAGCGACCACAAGAGCCTCAAATACTTATTCGACCAGAAAGAACTGAACATGAGGCAGAGGAGATGGATGGAGTTTTTAAAGGATTACGACTTCGAGCTGAAGTATCATCCGGGTAAGGCGAACGTTATAGCCGACGCATTGAGTCGGAAATACCTCCATGTGGCAGTGATGATGGTGAAGGAGGTGGAGTTATTGGAGCAATTCCGAGACATGAATTTGCATGTTGACGTCCCTTCGTCTCGGAAGATAACGCTCGGTACGTTGAAGATTGCCAATGAGTTCCTAAAATTGGTATTTGAACAGCAAAAGTCAGATCCATACTTGGCTGAGATGAAGGAGACTCAGGCCAAGGGTAAGGACTTGTCTCTGACCGAGGGATCGGATGGAATTTTTCGAGTGAAGAACAGGATATATGTACCGGGTGAAGGTGAATTAAGAAGGATGGTGCTTGATGAAGCCCACAAGAGCATGCTAAGCATTCACCCGGGCACTACGAAGATGTACCATGATCTAAGACTACAATTCTGGTGGCCGGGATTAAAGAGAAATGTAGCGGAATATGTGGCTCAGTGTGTTACCTATTAGAAGTCGAAGGTCGAACACCAAAAACCGTATGGTGCGATGCAACCCCTTGAGATCCCCGTGTGGAAATGGGACTCAATTGCTATGGACTTTGTCATGGGATTGCCTAAAACCCGAGCGGGTTATGATGCCATTTGGGTAATTGTTGACCGATTGACGAAAACTGCACACTTCCTGCCGGTGAACATGAGATATCCGTTACAGAAGTTAGCCCAAATTTATATCCGCGAAATTGTCCGACTACATGGTGTGCCGACTTCTATCGTGTCGGATAGGGATCCTAGATTCACGTCCCGATTTTGGACAAGCCTGCACAAAGAATTAGGCATGAAACTTTGGTTAAGTTTCGCCTACCATCCCCAGTTGGATGGACAATCCGAGCGAACGATACGAAGTCTGGAGGACTTACTGAGGGCGTGTGTGTTAGAGCATGGTGGTAATTGGGAGCAGTACCTTCCCCTAATCGAATTTACATATAATAATAGCCACCACATCAGCATTGGCATGGCACCCTAAGAAGCATTGTATGGTCGAAAATGCCGAACCCCACTCTGTTGGTCAGAAACTGGTGAAAGTTTACTATTAGGGCCGGAAATTGTGAAACAGACTTCAGAACAGATCCAAATAATTAGAGAAAAGATGAAGGCGTCGCAAGACAGGCAGAAAAGCTATCATGATAAACGGACCAAGCCACTTGAGTTTTCGATCAGAGATAGGGTGTTCCTAAAGGAATCGGACGAGCCTTGAAGAGTAGGAAGTTGAACCCCCGATACATTGGACCCTATGAATTATTGGAGCGAGTCGGTCCTGTGGCATACCGAGTAGCATTACTGACTCACCTATCCAGATTGCATAACGTGTTTCATGTGTCTCAACTAAGGAAGTATCTACCCGATTCCACTCATGAAATGCCGGATGATGAAGTGGAGATCAGGGAGGATTTGACCACAGTAGCAATACCGACTAGAATTGTGGACCGGTCAGTAAAACGCTTAAGGAGCAAGGATGTACAACTGGTTGAGGTAGCGTGGTAGCAAAACAGGTGTACCTCTTATACCTGGGAGCGCGAGGATGCCATGAGGAAACAGTACCCCGAATTATTTATTTAAGGTAAGTTACCGATTGAATTTCGAGGATGAAATTCTTTGAGAGGGGGAGAATTGTAACATCCCTATTTAAAAATTAACCCCCGAATGAGATTAAGCCACTAAACTAAAAATAATTGCAGGCATGAATTACTCAACAATTGAGATTAATTTTAATTTAAGGATGATTGCTGGTTAATTATGATGGGCAGCACGTGTGAAGCTGCCAACTTCACATTCTCCCACCCCACTCTTCTCATTCTGCGTGTATATATGATCTGAGCCCACTGCTATCCATTCACTCTAATTCCTCAAGACTTCCTCTTCCTCTACTTCTCTTCTTCTTCATTCTTCTTCTCCTTTGTCCTCTGTTCCGTAAACTCACGACAACAGTGTTGCAGAGGATTCGGAGTTCCCTTCGGTTAGTGAAAGACAATCGTCGAAGTGGAAGAAGAACAGCTTCCTGTTCCCAAGCTGAGTAAAAGGGTGCGACTGTGTTCGAGGAAGACTAAATGTGCGAGAGTGGTGAACGAAGCAAACAGGGCAGCGGACCAACGCCAAAATAGAGGAACTTCTTGGAATCTCTTTAGTTGGTAGGGGGTATCTTATATCTTAAATGCATGGGTTATGGATGGGTTCCGGGTATTAATGACTTGTTGATTCTGTGTTTTGCTTGGTGTACTCTGATTGCGTGAAGGATATGTGATGCCCGGATGCATGACGACTAGGAATTGAGTAATGCATGTCTAGTTCCGTCCATGAAATGCATGTTAATAATCTTGAGAGTATTGAATGATTGCATGAAGAGAATATGCTAAAGTATTGTTGATGATTACTATATGACTTAGGTGACGTGCAGGTTACCATGAATCTAAATGCTGTCTGCATGTGAAGAAAGCTTTATTTATTGAGCTCTGATAATGTCTAATACTGATTGCATGTGATGCATGTAATGTTGAGTGAAGGGTTGTGTGTGTGAAATCTATGTTGTATGATCATTCCGCGCGTGGTGCAAGAGATGCATTTAATGCTGAGAACATGTAGTGTGGGACACTACCATTGAATCGGTTATTAAAAGCATGAGATGCTGTTAAGACCTTGAGTAGGACTCAAGGCAAGCCGACTGAGTAGGACTCAGGGCTGCCCGTAGCACCGCCGTTGACACTGAGAGTGTTGGTGTTACAAGTGAGGGCAAACGGTTTGGTACCAGTAAAACGGCCAAGTCAGTTGGGAGCTGAATAAAAGGCTGGGAGCCTATGTTGCAACGATAAAAACTGATTACACACGAAGCGGATCCGAGTGAATGAATCTGTGTACATATACAGTTGACACTGATTGAAACTTGATTGCATGCGTATGTGTTAATGTTATTGAGAATGATATGTGCATATAGCCGAGAGATAACTGGGTAGATTCTGATCGGAAGATGTTTTATGTGTGTATTCTGATTAATTATCACTGAGTATGTTATTGTTTGTCGCTATATATATATATATATATATTGCTGCATGATTGAAGAATAATCTGAGTCAGTATCTATCATTTAATATTTAAGATACTCACCCCTACTGTGGCTATATTTCAGTGAACATCGCACGAGATGGTGAATGATGGAGGAGCTGCATATCGTGTGAAGTGTTTGTGTACTGTGGGAATGTATATGTATATGTATATACTGTATATAAAGTTTTGTCATAGCCTTGGCCGGCTCTTATTTTGATCCTTTATCTAACTATATCAGAACTAAACTCTGTCGGGTTGAGAATACGACAATGTGCATGTAAATATTTATATATATATATCATACTGTATGTTCATCCTATGCTGTGTGTGAATGTCCGGGTGGTGTACGTTACACTTACTAAGTATGTGAGCCTGTATGATTCTGAGTAAATAGGAGTTAAGTTAATTCTGTGTAAGGCGTGATGAGTGACCTTTTTCTGATTGAAAGGTATTTTGATGATTTCGAGTGGAAGTCAACCGAGTGAATGTTTCCCCGATTGCTGTATTGGCAATACGAATTCGAGTAAGCCTATAGTAGTAAACTTACTAGAGGGAGAGTAAGATCTAGATGATAAGGAGCAGATTTCAGTCTTGCAAGGTCCTTTTCATGTAGAGGAATTTATATGTATTCCGAGTGGCGGGAAATTAGAGTATTTTCGAGTGAGTGAAGTTGTACGATTCCTTAACTAAGATCTGACTTGGCGAGGAAGCTTTAGTGTGATGTAGACTACGTTCCCGAGAGATGGGTACGAAAAACATTTCCAAGTGAAGGGATTGTGGGAGTCAACTTCTGAGTAAGTCTTAGTTGTGAACCCCTAAGAATAAAATAGGGTGTGAGTGAGAGAATGTAAGAGTGAGTCGTGAGCATAAGACTTTTCCGAGTGAACCTAGACTCTGATTCCGAGTGAAGGAAAAACCCGAGTAGAGTTACTCGCCTCAGCGACTAAGTGCCCGCTCCAGCGAGTGTGAGTTGAAAGGAAAGTCTCTAATTGGTTTCGCTTACGCGAATGGATGCTTCACCTAAGCGGGATGAGTGGTCTCGCTCAAGCGGATTTGGCCCTCGCTTGAGCGAGTGAATGTTGTTGGGTTCGCTTAAGCTTTATGTCTTCCGCTGTTTGCTGTGTGATCTGTTTTACTTTCCTTCTCCTTTCCTGTCCTGATTTCTACTCTCCTTAACCCTCGATTGCTATTTTGCTCTTGAACACCCTTTGATCTTTGAAAAAAAAAATTGTCCCTGGTCTCGGTTATTCTCAAATTAAAGCGGGTTGTTTCAACGGGCCATGACAATATCTATAACCATAACATTAAGTTCAACTAACATTAGTAAACTAGTTCATAAACTTTTCTATAGTCTCATGCTATAGTAATTCATCATAAATTTAGCTATGGCCCTCCACCATGGAGTCCAACATTGACTAGTTCATGCTAAGGCTCATAAAAAGCATAACATTACATCTTAGTGTCACATGCATTCACATAATTATAAGAATTCATCATTGAGGGAGAATAGTGAGAAGAAAGCTTGGCCAGACTTATAGCAATCACATTCAATCCACAATCAATTTATACATAGTCAAGCAATAATGGCAATAATTCATTAAATGCATGTCATGCTCTAATAATAATAATTAATCACAGTAGTAAGGAGTAAATAATGCTCTGATACCAGGTTGTGACACCCTAAAAATAGGGTCAATTTTTCATAATTTTAAAATCATTAATTAATGTAAACGACATGCAGTAAAGCTTAGGTCAACACCCTGGATCTATGAAGGACCTGTCTCATATATGAAGATATGAGAAGGTAGGCTAAGGAAAACGATTAATGGAGAATTCTCAATGGAAGGCAGTGGAGGATTTATTTAAAGTATTGCTATATATAATTGGTTTCAAGAGGTTAAACACCATAAGGGTTAATAACTTCAAAATATGTCCTAAGGGGTTCATAAGTTAGTATAAGATGAAGGTCATATGTAAGGAAAATGAAAAGTAATCAAGGCAATGTAATTTGGAGGACCAGGACATCCCTCGCTCAAGCGAGTACCTCACTCGCTTAAGCGAGTCCCAATGGAACACTTGAGCGAAAAGAGGGAAAGGAGATTCAGTGGTCATCTCGCTTGAGCGAGCCCCATCTCGCTTGAGCGAGATCCACAGGATCTGATTGGGCGAGGCAGGCGAGCGTGGGTGAAATTCGTCCAGAATCTATCCAAAGTTCACTTGCTCGAGTGAATGCCACCTCTAAAAGCCTGTCGCTCAAGCGAAAATGGGCCAGTAACTAAATACTCCACTCTCGCTCGGGCGAGACCCTACTCGCCTAAGCGATTTTCTTCCAGTGGCAAAACCCATACTCGCCTAAGCGATGATTCTCCAGTAGCCAACCCCTGATGTCAGGGCAGTCTCGCTTAAGCGAGACCCACTCTCGCCTAAGTGAGATTTGGCCAGCGGCCATACATCATCACAGGGGCATTCTCGCTTGTGCGAGATTATCAATAAAACACTACAAAACATGAAAATTGAACAACACAACATGCCAAAACTCAACTAAAGCCAATTTACTTAAATTCATCACATCACATCCATCATATTACACATTTAAAACTTGTTCTAAACCTTCATACCCATAAATTCTCATTCCAACTCACAATCACATTCTAATCTAAATCATCATTCATTCATAAGTTTTACTTACATCATGCTTCTTTTTCAAAATCTAATTAAGGCTAAGGTCACCAACGAAAATGAGCCATAAACTCTAGAATCTTATTTTCCTACATGACCCTCCAAAATCTTCATCATACATACATCATCCATATTAATTCATGGCTGTTCAAAATATTCATTATAACTATATACATTACAAAATCCACTTAAAAATCGTAACTCAAAATAATTGCTGGCTAAGGAATTCTTTACCCAAATAGGCTTCCTTCACACTGCTCCTCCACACAAGAGCTCTATAGGCAACCCTACAACACAGGAGCTAAAAAGATATACCACATGGAGAGTGAGTATACTTTCTCAATGATGAAAATCTAGCAATTGTGATAATATATACATAATGCAATAATAACATCTTCCTAAGAGGAGTTTAACCAGCACCGAATCAATTATTCATCAATTCATTGAATACAATTATAGTTAATGATCAAAGAGTGTCCTACCTACTCTTCATATAATTTCCTCGACAGGATATCACACTATGCCATGCTTCTATAGCTAATGCACATGCTAGTGTTTTAAAGATGCATATGCACGGATCCGATTTTTAATCCAATAGTGATCTCAACCACTTAGATTAAGTATCATCACGTCGGTTTCCCACCTCGCAAGGGGTACTCCCTTCATAGGACCCCGCAAGGTCGTTTATTACAATTTCATATCGTCATCACGTCGGGTACTCCCTACGTGGAACCTCGTAAGGTTAAATATTCATCAACATCGTAACATCATCATCACTCAAGGATACACCCTTCGTGGCACCCCGCAAGGTGATTCATTTCACAAATATCATAACATTTTCATCACTCCGGGATACACCCTTCATGGAATCCCATAGGATTTTTCATATCACCTATATCTTAACATCATCACGTAGGGTACTCCCTTCATGGAACCCCGCAAGGTTATTCATATCATAAATGTACTTATGCATGCCATGCTGTATATATATGCATAAATGCTCATGCATACCACAATCTCATAAGGATTTTCTTACCCTCTCATCTAGGGTATAACTCAAAGTTAGTCACAAAGTTAATTCCACATAATCAAATATATACATATATTCCAATCATCATATACAGGAATCGTCCTAGTCAAGGATTTCAAATATCCAACAAACCACATATGGAATCGATAACATGTCATCATACATTATACCACTCATAACCCCATCAAGGTATCATTCCACAATCAATCATTACAAGAGCCTTACTCAATTTCACATCACATACATATGATACTATATCCATTCAAGAAAATATGCCACATTACATTAACACATACATTATCATCATACAAGTTCTCATGCATTTAGAAAATACACCCCTCTCCTACCTCAAGAGAAGTAAACTTCTGGGTTTGATGTTCCCGCCTCACAAGTATTATCAAGTCCTACACCAATCAATTATAGGACCACATCAATCATTCATTCAAACACCATTTCAACATACATATACATATATGTACTCATGATTCTTATCATGTAGAGGCTATTTATAGATTTTATTCATTTGTCTATTTAGGCTTCAGGAATTCCTTCCCTTAAACCACCATTCATTTTCATCAAAATAACAACCTAGTTAATTAGGTTACCCCATTCACCAACCTTACATTTAACTTATTCTAAGTGGGTTTTCATTTATGGTTTCCAACCACCATCTCTAATCATCATTTATGATTATACTCCAATATTAATTGTATTTGTATGTTGAAACAGGTTTTGATGAATGACAAGCAATTGAAGGATCAAGAAATAAAAAGGATGTTGTACAAGAAATTAATCATAAATCATGAAGATCAAGTTGATTCAGGTCAAGAAATCAAGAATTAAATTGATAAAGTCCAAAAAAATTGATTCAAGGCATTTATAGACAGGTGATATAATCATTAAGTGCCAAAGAATGAAAGGAATCAAAGAACCATGAGCTATATTATCCAAAATGCATTGAAAAGCATCAAAAATTAAGGAAATAGGTGCAGGAGAAGCACATGAATCAATTCCCAGGTATAAAAGGAGGCAGTAATCGATTCAACTAATGTAGGAATCGATTCATAGGGTTGGGAATTGATTCCCCCGTATAGGAATCGATTCATTCATGTTGGAAAAGCCAGGAATCGATTCACTAAGTACAGGAATCGATTCATTCATGTTGGAAAAGCCAGGAATCGATTCTCCTTGCCAGGAATCGATTCATTTGCTATTTTTGATGGAAAAATAGCCTGGAGGAATAGATTCTTCACTGGAATCATGTGCTGAATCATGGAAAATATCAGTACGCATTTTTAGAAACTCAACTCCGCCGATTCCTCTCTCGAAGACTCAAATTGAACGGCGATTCCATTAATTAAGGCAGACAATTGCACTTCTCAAGTCAGGAAACATGGATTGTTGGCGGAATAAGTCTTCCAATGCATAAATTAAGGAACCGGTGGAAATAAATTTTTGGCAGCAAGTCCCTTGAAGCGCCTATAAAAGGAGAAGAAGTGAAGAGGCAGAAACACACCTAGCAAGCAACGAAATTCCCTTGCTTTCCTTCTTACTCTCTCTGTTTTTCTCATTGCTCTCTGCTTCTTAATTGCTCTCTTCTTTATTATTTGGAAAATTATTTTGAGAGTGAATCTTGTGAGCAAAATTAATTTTTAAGAGCTAAACTTGAATATTATTTCTTGAGAAAGAAAAATTATTTTGAGTGCTAAAATTTGCATATTATTTTCTAAGAGAGGAAAAATAATTTTTGTGTGCTAAATTTACATATTCTTTCTTTGAAAGGAAAATATTCTCAAGTGCTTTTGTAACACCCTAATTTTAATAAATAATTAAACCCAAAAACAGGGAAGAAATTTTCATAAAAACAACCACTGGTCACTCGGCATAGAAAAGAAGAGGAAGGCAAGGAAAGAAAAAAATAAAAGAACATTCATACGCACGACAATCAGCGGAAGGAACAAGACTTGACCGATCCATTCAGTTCAGCGAAACCCAACATCGCCTGGGAGAATCCCACAAGCAACGTCCACTTGCTTCAGCGTGACCCCACACGCTTGGGCGAAATAGCTCAAGTCGCTCGGGCGAGGAACGATTCGCCTAAGCGATACTCACACAAGAGTCTTCCTGAAATACACTTGCTGGAGCGAGCACCTTGTTCGCTGGAGTGAGAAGTTCACTCGGTATCTTGCCATTCCACTCGGTTTTAGCGTACGGTTCACTCGCGGAGATTCACTTCTTAATCCATTCGGATTCCCCTTAATACGTACCAGTTCTATTTAGACAGCATTCCCACTCCCTGGCTCCACTCGATCGGATTACATATACATATACATTGGCAACCCAAAAATGATTTCCAAGTCACTCACTCGGAACCTATGAAGACTCCTCACTCGGGATAACTTCCACGTCCATTACGCCACTCGGGGTATTCTACTTACTTTTCATTCTATAACCATATTATTTTCTGCTCTAATTTTCCTACTATGCCAGGACTCACTTGGGTTCTTTAGCTACTTGCTACTTTATTACAATGGGTCCACTTAGAGTCTTAGGTGTCGTTCCCTGGTCGGTGAACTGCTCACTCGGCGGATTCTTACTCGGAAATCATTGATTATCCTCTACTCATGAAATTTCATAATTGTTACTCACGGGATTCGAGCCAACTCCTACTCTAGGCTATGCGACCTCAATCGCTCAGATTATTCGACCTCTCATCACTCGGAATGACTCATTATCTCGTTTTCCTCCAACAATAATTTAGCTCCGCTTCTACCCATAGTCACACTGATCTCCTACGCTCGGAATGTATACTTATACACCCATATTTACCACTCGGACATCACCTATAGTATAGAACAACACACAACACACACATATATATAGGGACGTATTAAATATTACAACACATTAGCATGTTTTCACTACCTGAAAGTGTTCAAGTTCAGATATAAGGACTAAAATCAAAATACGAGCCGGCCAAGGCTTAACAAGACCTTATACACCATATTTACATATACACATATATTCCATAGCGCTCGGTTTCTCTGCTCTGTACTCGGCCTCTTCTTCATCTTTCATTCCGAGGGATATTCACTGAAAATTGTAACCACTGTAGGGGTGAGCTTTTACATGCAAAATGACAATCAAAGACTCGGTAACAGTGTCAGTACGCATACTTACTTTAACTCAGTCGTATTCAAGTTAAACTAAGACCATGCAAATCAGAATGATATCTATAACATACATACTACAGAAAGTTCATCTCTATTCACACGTACAAATGCATCCACACATTAGGAAGTCATCCATAATACTCAACACATGCTATGCGTACTATCTTAATCAGCATCATATCTACATGCATGCCTGCGGATCCGACTTAAGTAATGACTTTCAGTTACAGTTTCCCTCTTACTAGCCGCTCATCCATCAGCTATTCCCGTGTGGTACCGGTCTCCCATTGATGTCTCGAGACTCATCTCTAGCTCCTACGGCTACCACGAGCTCTCACAGGATCTAGCCAAGGACTGTAGCTGGAAGCCATTCCCTTGGGGCTCTAAACCTTCCACGGGTCACCCCATTCTTACACATGCAGCTAATGCATTTACCAGCAAGCATCATTACTCAACTGATACCTCCTCCGCAACCATCGTAGTAGGAACAGATTCAACACAGTCGTTACATATACTTTGCCAGCCATAACAATATGCATAGCAATCAGACAGTCAAGGTAATATCATCTGACAAATCAACCAACAATCACACGTTCATGTTCTTACAGTATTAACAGAGATAGGACCATGCATTTCATTCGTCTATAACAAGGCTAACAGGCTATATTACCATCATCTGGATCACATGCAATTATTGTACAACTACTATCTTACACACAAGATCCAAAATCAACAATCATGCATATTATTCAATCGCCATAACACATGCACACACTTAAAGCAATACATTCATCCGGTACCGTTCGTGGACCATGCATTTGACATGCAAGCGCCCCCTACCTACGGAAAGGAACTCAGGTAGCTCTCCTGCTCTTAACGTTCGGTCTGACGCTCTATCTGACTCGTCCAGATCTCCTTTGCACCGTCGCACTCTAAAATCGGCTCGGGGATGAGAAGTTGTTCTTCCTCTGCTTCAATGGTCGTCTTCCACCAGTTGGAGGGGACTCTGACCTTCCTTCGGTACTGTCGTTGCGTTCTCCAGAAACGAAGAGCAAAACAGGGGAAGGGAAAAGAGGATAAAAATGAGGAAGAAGAAAAGAGAGGATACAGCAGTGGAAAAGAATGAGTATCCATGGTGATACAGGGTATATATGCATGCGAAGAGAAGGAAGTGGGATGGGAGAATGTGAGTCGCAGCCCACTCACGTAACTCACCAATCACAAACAGCCATCTTTCACCAACTATGCCTTAATTAAATTGTCATTATTCCTTAAGTTAATCCGATTATGATTATCAATTAACTTCTCACTTTGAAATCAAAACCTTAATAGTTTATTTTTCATTCGGCATTTAACTTTAAAATTGGGATGTTACAGTTCTCCCCCTCTCAAAAGAATTTCGTCCCCGAAATTCAGTCGGTCACTCACCTTGGTTGAACAACTCGGGGTACTGCTGTCTCATGGCGTCTTCGTGTTCCCAGGTACAAGAGGTAGTCCTGCCTTGCTGCCATTCTACTTCAACCAGTTGTACGTCCTTGTTCCTTAAACGCTTTACCGATCGGTCCACGATTCTAATCGGTATAGTCGTAGTGGTCAGGTCTTCCTTGATTTCCACTTCATCATCAAGCACTGTGTGGCTGGGGTCATGCAGATACTTCCTCAGTTGGGACACATGAAACACGTTGTGCAATCGGGATAAGTAAGTCGGTAATGCTATACGGTATGCCATGGAACCGACTCTATCCAACACCTCATAAGGTCCAATGTATCGGGGGCTCAACTTTCCACCTTTCAAGGCTCGCCCGACTCCTTTACTCGGAGAAGTCTTCAAAAACACTCTATCTCTGACTAAAAATTCTAATGGTTTGGTTCGTTTGTCATGGTAGCTCTTTTGCCTGTCCTGGGACGCCTTCATCCGTTCCCTTATCACTCGGATCTGTTCTGATGTTTGCTTTACAATTTCTGGTCCCAACAGTAGACTCTTACCTGTTTCCGACCAACAAAGTGGGGTTCGGCATCTTTGTCCATATAGCGCTTTGTAGGGTGCCATACCGATACTGTAGTGATGGCTGTTATTGTATGTAAACTCATTCAAGGGGAGGTACTGCTCCCAGTTTCCACCGTGCTCCAACACACACGCCCTTAGCAAGTCCTCCAGGCTTTGAATCGTTCGCTCGGATTGTCCATCCGATTGGGGGTGGTAAGCGGAACTTAGCCAAAGCTTGGTCTAAAACCGGGACGTGAACCTAGGATCCCTATCCGATACGATAGAAGTTGGCGCTCCATGTAGTCGAACAATTTCTTGGATGTAAATCCGTGCTAACTTATGCAACGGGTACTTCATGTTCACAGGTAGGAAGTGTGCACTCTTCGTCAGTCGGTCAACAATGACCCAAATCGCATCATGTCCCGCTCGGTTTTTGGGTAATCCCATGACAAAGTCCATGGCAATTGAGTCCCATTTCCATACGGGAATCTCCAGGGGTTGCAATGCATCATACGGCTTCTGGTGCTCCACTTTTGACTTCTGACAGGTGATGCATCGAGCCACATATTCTGCCACGTTCCTTTTTAATCCGGGCCACCAAAACTGGGTTCTCAGGTCACTGTACATCTTCGTGGCACCCGGGTGGATACTTAGTAAGCTTTTGTGAGCTTCATCAAGCACCATTCTTCTTAATTCTCCTTCACTCGGCACGTATATTCTATTTCTTACTCGGAAAATTCCATCTGACCCCTCGGTCAAGGACAATTCCTTACCTTTGGCCTGAGTCTCCCTCATTTCAGCCAAGTAGGGATTTGACTGCTGTTGCTCGTACACAGATTTCAGGAATTCATTGGCAATCCTCAGCGTGCCGATCGTTAATTTCTGAGAGGAGGGGATGTCAACATGTAAGTTCATGTCTCAGAACTGTTCCAATAGCTCTACCTTCTTCATCATCATCACTGCTACATGAAGGGATTTTCGACTCAACGCATCGGCAACAATGTTTGCCTTACCTGGATGGTACTTTAGCTCGAAGTCATAATCTTTAAATTTTCTCTTCCCTAATCTCTTTAAATTTATGCACTTAAATTGCTTGCTTAATTTGTTATGTTTAATAACTTTGTTGTTTAAACTTCTTTATTATTCCAAATTAATTTGCTTGATTAAATTAAGTGCATATTCTCTTAGCTTAATATAAATCATATATTACTTAGATTAAATTATTAAAATTCTATTCTTGAATTAATTGAGTTTAAATTAATCATTATCATCCTAAGTGCTTTAAATAGTGTGTTGATTAATTTAATATTATTAATTATTCTCTTGAATATTTCTTTAACTCTTTAAGTATATTTACTTGCCATATACTTGTGTTTGTTATTTTGTCTTGTGTATAAATTGTTATTACTTGCGATTAATTTTATCATCTTCAATAAGCATAATAATTAAAGAATCAATTTCAAAAGCATTCCAAGTAAAATTTTTAATACTCAATTCACCCCCCCTCTTGAGTAATTGAGGCCACTTGGGTAACAAGTGGTATCAGAGCTTGACTCTTGGTAGATCAAGCTTAACAGCTTCAAGAGAACAATGTCCTCAAATTCTTTAAACCTTTTTCTTGAGGGTGGTGCTACAAATCGACCTCCTGCTTTTAATGGGGAAGTTTATGCTTTTTGGAAAGAAAGAATGAAAACTTTTGTTCAATCAATTGACTTAAGAGTTTGGAATGCCGTTGAAAATGGTCCTTTTATATCCATGCATACTGTTGATGGTAAACATGTTGAAAAACCCATGGATGATTGGACGAGTGATAAAGAAAAAAAAGTACAGTATAATTATAAGGCTAACAATCTACAACAATATTCCCACCTTCACACTTAAATCATACATTGTCCTCAATGTAACACAGAGCATACAAAATAGACAATATAATGAAAAAGTAAAAAGATGGGTAAGAAAAACTCCCTCAAGGGGGATCAAGAAGTGGTTCCCCCAAAGCATGTTCCTCCAGAAATATTCTATGCATGCACATGGATGGACTAATTCCAGGAATGTCTGCCAATGTCCATCCTATAGCCTTCTTATGTCTTTTCAATACCTGTAACAATTTTTCTTCTTGATTTTCATCAAGAGAAGTGGAAATTATCACCGGGAGCTGTTCATTATCCCCTAAGTATACATACTTTAGGTTCTCAGGTAGGGGTTTCAATTCTAACTTGGGTGCCTGCAAAACAGATGGAAGTAACAAAGTAGATTTTGATTCTGCTTCTTGCACCTCAAAAATTTTGTCAGAATTTTCTTGAAATCCTGCATTCAGCTCCTTATGGTTAACATGTATATCTAAAGATTCTGAGTCAGAAATTATGTATTTATCAATTTTAGCACAAATATCATAACTTCCAGAATCATTGCATGCAAAACATTTGTTTGAATCATCCATGTATTCCAAATCAACATTAGAAAAATGTTCAAAAACTAGTTCATCAATAATGTCAATTTGGAAAATAGAATGATTTTCAGATGGGTATTTCATGGCATCAAGAATATTAAATTGAACTCTCGTGTCACCAAATTCCATAGAGAGAGTTCCAGAATGAACATCTATTTTGGTTCGAGTTGTTTTCAAAAATGGTCTCCCCAAAATGAAAGGAACAGGAATTTGAGGCATACATTCTTCCATATCAAGTACGAAAAAGTCAGCAGGGAAAACAAGTTGTTCTACCTGAACCAAAACATCCTCTATAACTCCAGCAGGGTAAGCAGTGCTCCTATTGGCTAGCTGAATTACTACACCAGTAGGTTGTAAATTTCCAAGAGATAATGATTTGAAAACAGACATAGGCATAACATTTATTGAAGCTCCTAAATCTAACATACAATTTTCAAATTTGTTATTGCCTATGATACAAGGTATAGAAAACGTACCTGGATCTTTGCATTTCTCAGGGATATTTGAAATTTCCTTACCAATCAGTGTAGATACATTCCTTCCCATGCTTATCCTTTCATTCCCTTTGAGTCTCCTCTTGTGAGTACACAACTCCTTCAGAAATTTGGCATACTTGGGAATTTGCTTGATTGCATCAAGAAGAGGTATATTCACTTCCACTTTCCTGAAAGTATCCAAAATTTCTTTGTCCACTTCTTCCATCTTCTTACTTGGAATTGCTTTTGGTGGGAAAGGAAGAGGGATATGAGGTGGAATTTGGGGTGTTGTATCTCAGATTTGCTTGAAGAGGGTACATTATTCTCAACTATTTCAGGCTCAGTTGTTTGTTTTTCAGGTTCCTTAGGTATGGGTACTTCAAGGTTCTTACCTGATCTTAACTGAATTGCACTCACATTTCTTGGATTTGCAGCTGGTTGAGATGGTAATTTGTCAAAGTTTTGAGATTGTAACTGGCTTAATGATGAAGCCAATTGCCTAATTTGGTTGCTTAAATTCTGGATGGTAGCATCATTCCTCTGTTGATACTCTAAGTTTTGTGCAGCCATTTGTTTCACCAGATCCTCCAAAGAAGGGCCATTTGTGGATGGTTGAGGTGTAGGTCTTTGGAAGGTTGGTGCATTATTTTGAAATGGGGGTTGGGGATTTTGTTGTTGGTTGCCCCATCTCAAATTTGGATGGTTCCTCCAACCTGGATTGTATCTGTTGGTGGAAAGGTCATGGTTTTGTTGTTGTTGTGGTGGTGGAGGTCTATCATGGTAGATGTTAGCTGCATAGGCTTGAGGACTATTATTATCCTTTTCTTGTAGAGAAGGACAACAATCAGTGGGGTGCTCTTGTGAAGAGCAAATGCCACATACTTTAGCAGTCATGGATTTTTGATTTACTGCCAATTGTGTGACCAGAGTGGTGAGAGCATCAAGTTTGCTCTCTAATTTAATTCCAGATGAACTAGAATTGGAATCAAACATGGGTTTGAAAGAATCATTTCTCACACCAAATTGTTGAGAGTTGGATGCCATCTTCTCAATCAAGTTTCTTGCTTCAGCAGCAGTCATATCTCCTAAAGCTCCTCCACTTGCCGCATCAATCATGTTGCGATCTACGTGGTGCAGACCTTCATAGAAGTACTGAAGAAGAAGTTGTTCAGAAATTTGGTGGTGAGGGCAACTTGCGCAGAGTTTCTTGAATCTCTCCCAATACTCATAAAGACTTTCTCTAGAGAGTTGCCTAATGCCAGATATGTCTTTATGGATTGCAGTTGTTCTAGAGGCAGGAAAGAATTTTTCCAAGAACATTTTCTTTAAGTCATTCCAACTTGTGATTGATCTTGGAACAAGGTAGTACAACCAATCCTTAGCAACACCCTCTAAAGAAAGAGGAAACGCTTTAAGATAGACACGGTCTTCTTGAACGTTTTGGGGTTTCATTGTGGAGCACACAATGTGGAATTCTTTGAGGTGTTTGTGCGGATCTTCACCCGCAAGACCATGAAACTTAGGCAACAAATGTATAAGTCTGGTCTTAAGAATAAAAGGGACATCCTCATCAGGATATTAAATACACAAACTTTCGTATGTGAATTCAGGTGCAGCTAGTTCTCTAAGAGTTCTTTCACGAGGTTCAGCCATATCTGAAAAACTAGCAGTAGTACTTTCAGCAGATTCAGAAAAGATACTATCACTATCAATATCAACAAAGTTATTATTAAATCTAGCTTCTCTAATTAACCTATGAAAAGTTCTATCAATTTCAGGATCAAATGAATATAAATGCTCAAAAGTTCTTCTAGTCATACATAGCACACAACAAGATATTTGATCATCATGAGCAATAAATCATCAAAATCCTAAATCATGCAAAAGAAATAAAATAAAACAAACAAACTAAAAAAAAAATTTTATTTTTTTTATTTTTTCAATTTATACAAAAAAAATTAATCTAAAACAAGAATGTTTCCTAAAGATCGTTGATCCCCGGCTGCGGCGCCAAAATTTGACGTGAATATTTTTACAGTCGTGGTTCCGTCAAATTAGTACATTAAAATTAATTAATGTAGTACTAAGGTGTCAACCTAGGTCGTTCTCTCAAGGATCAACACAAAAATTTAGGAAAAATCAAGTTTAAAATTAATTTTTACAAACAGAATTTTAACAAACATACAAATACAATTGGGGGGGTTTGATTGATTTTGTTGTCACAATTAAAATTAAAACAAAGTAAATATAGGATTTAAAACAATAAATAACAAGCGATTGATTTTCTTGGAGTATTGTAAATAAATTTATCCTTGGTTCACTAAAGATAATTTGTATACTTTCATTATTGTTAATTTCTTAGCTCAATTTGAATTAATCAACTAAGCGTCTTTTTCAATTCATAATTCCTTTACTTTCATTTAAAAATGAATATTTTAATCAAGCATCCTAATTAAGCAAAAGGAGTCAAGATCATAAAATCTAGGAATTATTGAGCATATGTAAGAACATCGCCTACATACATAATCTATTCTCAAATTATGGAATTAAGCAAACCATAATTATTAAAAGTGATTATGAAAATATTCATTAAGCATGCATATTTCCTTAATCCATTCTAATTTAAAATCTTATTTTATTCCATTTGAATAATTAAACCGATTAAGCATACAAATTTAATTAAACAGAATGGAATTAAATAAGCAGAGTAAGATTATGAAGAAATAACAATAACAAAAACATACTATATTAAAAATAATGACCTCAAAATTAAATTACAATATTCTCCAAGAAAATCAATCTAGGGGTTTTAGCCCTCCATAATTAAAAACAACTACAAAGAAAAGAAACTAACCCAGAATGGACAAAGAGGGGAAAGAAGAGAGAAGGAGGCTTTGTGCCTTCCTCTGATGCTTAAAGAAACTACTAAGAGGGAATTAAGAGAGAAATGTGAATTGAGGTGTGTTGAAGAAGCTAGGAGGGCCTTCTATTTGTAGCATGAGAAAGGAGTCAGGAAATGATAAAAAACTGAGCTAGTGGAATGCTAGTGCATAATTAATAATCCTTCAGTGCCGATTCCACTTGATGAATGCGTTATCTGATGTTTCCACTTGATGAATCTATTCATTTTTGGCCATGAATCTATTCATTTAGTGTATTTTGTGCATTCCAATTGAAATGAATCAATTCAGGAAGCAAATGAATAGATTCAAGGCCAATTATTGCATGATTTCTGAGTGAATCAGACGTATGAATCAATTCAGACCAGAATGAATCGATTCATGGCTCAAATTTTCCAATTCTTGGGCATTTTTATTCGTATGAATCGATTCATACATGGATGAATCGATTCATACACCTGATTTTCCATGTTTTGCATACTTTTTCACCCTTTCTTGATATTTAATCATCCATGGCTTCTTCTTCTTGATCCTTGGTCATAATTCTTTAATTTGTTGACCATTTATTCCCTACAAAAACAAAAAGGAAACAAGATTTCATTATTTCAATTAAAAACTTATCCTTAATTCATTTTAAAATCAATTATTAAATAAAGCACAAAATATGAAAATGTGTTAAAATGCAATATGTTAGACAATAAGTGATGGCAAATTATACACATTTAAACAAATGAATTAAGGATAAATCATGCATTATCAAATACTCCCACACTTATTCTTTTGCAATCCCAGGCAAAATCAGAATAAAAACAAGTATCACAATTTATTGAAAACATTAAGTTAAAAACAACACACAAAATTGGCATGAAATCTTAGGAATATGTAACATCCCAATTTTAAAGCTAAATGCCGAATGAAAAATAAACCATTAAGATTTGATTCAAAAATAAGAAGTTAATTGTTAATTATAATCAGATTAGCTTAAGGAATAATGACAAGATAATTAAAGCTGAGTTGGTGAAAGATGGCTGTTTGTGATTGGTGAGTTACGTGGTGGGCTGCGACTCACGTTTTCCCATCCTACTTCCTTTCCTTCACATGCATATATATGCCCTGTACCACCGTGAATAATCATCCTTTTCCCACTACTTCATTCCCCCTTTTCTTCTTCGCCTCCATCCTCTTTTCTGTTCTTGCCTTTCGCTTTCGGAGATCACGACGGTGGTGCTGGAGGAAGGTCAGAGCCCCTCCAACTGGTGAAGGACGATCGTTGAGGCAGAGGAAGAACAATGCTCCATTCCCGAACCGAGTGCAGAGTACGATGGAGCGAAAGAAGACCGAACAAAACAGAAGAAGGGCGTCAGACCCAACGTCGAGAGCAGAAAAGCTCCTTGAGTTCCTTCTGTAGGTCGGGGGTGCTTGTATGTCAAATGCATGGTCCACGAATGGTACCGGATGAATGTACTGCTTTGAGTGTGTGTATGTGTTTATAACGACTGGATTTTATGCATGATTGACGATTCTGGATTCTGTGTGTATTACAGTGGTTATGCAACAATTGCATGTAATCAAGATGGTAGTAGTGTAGTCTGTCGGCCTTGGGTAATGACGAATGAAATGCATGGTTTTATCTCTGTTAACACTATGAGAATATGAATGTGTACTCGATAGTTGATTTGCCAGATGCTATTAATTGTTTGTCCGATTGTTGTACATATTGGTGTGACTGATAAAACAAATATAAAGGCTGTGTTGAATCTGTTCTTACTTAATGTTTGCGAAGGAGGTATCGGTTGTGTGATGATGCTTGCTAGTAAACGCATTAGCTGCATGAGTAAGAATGGGGTGACCCGTGGAAGGTCAAAAGCCCCGAGGGGATGACTTTCAGCTACAGACCTTGGCTACATCCTGAAGGGGCTCCTGGTAGCCGTAGGAGCTAGAGAGGAGTCTCGAGACGCCAATGGGAGGCCGGTACCACGCGGGAAGAGCTGAAGGACGAGGGGCCAGTAGGGGGGGAACTGTAACTGGAAGTCATCACTCGAGTCAGATCCGCAGGCATGCATGTAGATGTGAGGTTGACTAGGGTAGTACGCATAGTATGTGTTGGGTGTTATGAATGATTTTCGAGTGTGTGGATGCATGTGTATGTATGTGTGAAGATGAACTAGACGTAGTATGTATGTTATAGATGTTACTCTGACTGGCATGGCCTTAGTTAACCTGAAAACGATTGAATGAAAGTAAGTGTGCGTACTGACACTGATACCGAGTCCTTGATTGTCATTTTACATGTAAAAAGCTCACCCCTGCAGTGGCTACATTTCAGTGAACATCTCTCGGAATGAAGCTTGAAGGAGGAGCTGAGTGCAGCCGAGTGCTTCTGAATATATATGTATATGTATATACTGTGTGTAAGGTCCTGTTAAGCCTTGGCCAGCTCATATTTTGGTTTTAGCTTTTACGTTAGAACTTGAACACCCTCGGGTGACAAAAGACATGATGAAACTCTTGTAATTATTTAAATGCTTCCCTATATATATATATATATATATATATATATATCGTGTGTTCTTCTATACTGTAGGTGACGCCCGAGCGGTAAATATGGATGTATGAGTATACCTTACGAGCGTAGGAGGTTAGTGTGTCTATGGGCAGTAGCGGAGCTGAGTGGTTGCTGGGGAAAGGGAAGATAATAATTTATTCAAGTGTTGAGAGGCTAAAATGGCTGAGTGGTTCCGAGTGAGTTAGTCACTACTCCCCGAGTGAATATGAGTCTGAGTATTCCCGAGTAAAAGTAGGTATGAGAGTCGAGCGAGATTCATTTGTATGAGTTCCTTCCGAGAGAAGAACACTTAGACGAACTCTTAGGGGAGTTCCCTTCGAGACATTCCGGCGAGTAACTTAGTGGAAAGATTCCCGAGCGCATAGGCTTAACGGATTCCGAGTGAAAACATGTATAAGTTTCGAGGGGGGAAATATTCCGAGTGAGAGTTTATGGAATCCGAGTGAAATAACCCTCCTTACCGGGCGAATCAGGTGTGTACCTTGGTGGATAAATATAAAAGGCTATGTTATAGGATGTAGGTATGATGGGGTCGTTTCCCGAGTGTTGGAACCCTTATACCGAGTGGCCTTAGGAATGGATCCCGAGTGGACTTAGTCGTTTACCAAGTGTTTGGATGTCTCGATGCCGAGTGGTGGTTTTGCCGAGTGAGGCTTCTCGCTTCAGCGAATAGAGGACTCGCTCCAGCGAATGTGTATTGCTGGAAGGCGTTTGTCGTGGTACCGCCCAAGCGATTGTGTGCTCGTCCGAGCGAGTTGGGTGTCTCGCCCAGGCGGATTGTGTCTCGCTTGAGTGAGTGTACGTTGTATGGTGGTTCGCTCAGGCGCTGTCGGTGCTTCCGTGTGAAGGGTTTTAATTCCCTTGCCTCCTTTTCTTTTTCTTCTTGGCCATGGGGCCAGCTTTCTTATCTTCATATAAGGGAGTGTTTTTTTTTATTATGGATCCAGGTTATTTCTAATTAATTCGAGAAAAATTTTTCCCACTAAAAATTAGGATGTTTCATTTGGTATCAGAGCAGACCGAAAGGTCCAAGGCTAAGGTATGCTTACCGAGAGTAAGCGGTTGTGGGCTTTCTGACTGAGTGGTCATCATGATTGTGATATGAGTTGAACCTGATTGATATTGACTTGTGGATAGGAGGTTGTTCCCCTCCTGGTCCGATTGATTGTATAACATAGAAATAGTATGCTGTGTTAAAATACTGAACATTAGGCTGAAATCTGATTGGTAATGAGTGACTCGGTATACTTATCCTTGAATGTTAATTTCAGGATAAGGGATGACGCATCGCCAAAGCATGGAGGCTATAGCCACAGCATTCCAATGCTTTACGGACGTGTTTGAGAGGCAGGGCCAGACTCGAGCTGAGGATGGCCACGTGCTGGACCGCTTCCTGAAGAAAAAGCCGAGTGAGTTTCAGGGAGGACGTAACCCGGAGGCAGCTTTCAAATGGACTCAGGAGCTGGAAAGAATTTTTGGGGGTCTTCGTTGTACCGAGGCCCAAAAGGTGGAATGTGCAGTGTATATGCTGCGAGATGAAGCAGAGAATTAGTGGAAGATAGCCAGAAACCGATTCCCTGATGATGATGCTCAGCTGACATGGAACGATTTCAAGACATGCTTCTTAGAGAAGTATTTCCCCGACACAGTAAGGAGTCGGAAGGAGTTGGAGTTTATGGAGTTGAAGTAGGGCTCCAAGACTGTGGAAGAGTATGCGACTCGGTTCGAAGAGCTGTGCCTATTCTACCCACCTTTCCAACAACCAGGGACCGAGAGCTCCAAGTGCCTTAAATTTGAAAATGGGTTGATATCAGATATTAAGAGGGCCTGCAGATATCAAGAAATCAGGAGTTTTCCTGCATTGGTGAACAAATTTAGGATATTTGAAGAAGATGACAAGGCCCACTTGGGCCAGAGCAGCAGAGCCAACCATTACTTGAGGCCTCAGCAGTCACGTTTCAAAAGGCCAGGAAACGTGGGAAGAAATGGACCCTTTACCAGATATCAAGATCGCAGTAACCAAGGGAGATAGATGAGTGGACGACCAAGGTATGGCAAGTATTTTAAATGTGGGGGTGACCACTTTGCTCAGAATTGCAATGATACCGAGGTCAAGTGCTTTCATTTCCAGGAGAAGGGACACATTCACCCCGACTGCCCCCAACTTCGTCAAGTAAACCCCAATGCACGTCATGGAGGTTTCCAAGAGAGAAACCGAGGGAACGATAACCAAGGACCGAATGGCAGAGGCAGCAGAGCCAGAGGGAATATGATGTTTGCCCCAAATAACCGGAAGAGAGACGCCGACCAACCAACTGCCGGAAGAGTTTACGCAATCAACGCGGAAGATGCGGCACAGGCGAATGACTTGGTACAGAGTAAGTGCCTACTCGGTAAATATACACTTAATGTAATTTTTGATTCTGGAGCCACCCACTCCTTCGTAGCTGATGAGTGTGTGAGACGACTACGATTACCAACTGTGGATATGGATCGGATTTTGGAAGTAACCAACCCGACTGGCCCTAAGATGTTGACATCAACAATGTGTAAGGATATAACATTTATGTTGGACGATCGGAGTTTTACCTTCGATCTTGTGTGTGTGCCTTTGAAGGGCCTTGATATCGTGCTCGGCATAGATTGGCTTTCAGCCAACAAGGTGTTAGTGGATTGTAGAAACCAAAGGGTAATCTTTCCGAGACAGCACAATGAGGACGACACGGCACAAGGTATAGCTCAACTATTTATGATGCTTTGTTTAACCGAGGGAGAAAGCAAAACCGAAGTGAACGAAATCCCGACTGTCTATGAATTCCCAGAAGTGTTTCCCGAGGACGTACCGAGTGTCCCTCCCAATAGAGAAGTTGAATTCTCTATAGACTTGATTCTTGGAGCCGAGCCAGTCTCCAGTGCACCTTATAGAATGTCCCTAACTGAATTAGCCGAGCTGAAGAAGCAAGTAGATGAGTTACTCGGAAAACAATTCATTAGACCGTGTATCTCCATGGGGCGCACCTGTGCTGCTTGTTAAGAAGAAGGACGGCAGCATGAGACTTTGTATAGATTATCGACAGCTAAAAAAACTCACGATTAAGAACCGATACCCGTTGCCCCGAATTGATGACTTAATCGACCAACTGCGTGGAGCCTCAGTCTTCTCAAAGATCGACCTGCGATCGGGATACCACCAAATCCGACTGAAGGACTCGGATATCCCAAAGACTGCCTTTAGGACTCGGTATGGTCACTACGAGTATGTAGTGATGCCGTTCGGTGTGACAAACGCCCCTGCTGTCTTCATGAATTACATGAACAACATATTCCACCCATATCTAGACCGATTCGTAGTAATCTTCATCGATGATATCTTAGTCTACTCGAAGACTCTTGAGGAGTATGAAGGACACCTCCGAGCGGTACTCCAAGTGTTAAGGGAGAAGCAGCTGTTTACGAAGATTTGAAAGTGCGATTTCTGGATGGATAAAATCCATTTCCTCAGACATGTGATTTCTGAGGAATGTGTCTCGGTGGACCCTGTGAAGGTGACAGCTATAATGGCATGGGAGAGACCCAAGTTGGTCTCAGAGATAAAGAGCTTTATGGGCCTGGCAGGTTATTATAGGAGGTTCATTGAGGGTTTTTCTAAGTTGGCTTTGCCACTAACTAAGTTGACTCAGAAAAACATTCCCTTCTTGTGGAGTTCCGAGTGCGAAAGCAGTTTCCGAGGGCTGAAAGACAAGTTGACGACTGCCCCAGTGTTGGCATTACCTGACTTGCAAAAGAGCTTCGTGGTTTATTGTGATGCATCAGGACTCGGATTAGGATGCGTGCTAATGCAGAAAGACCGGGTCATGGCGTATGCCTCTCGACAATTGAGACCTCACGAGCAGCATTATCCGACCCACGACTTGGAATTGGCAGCTGTGGTGTTCGCGTTAAAAATCTGGAGGCATTATTTGTTCGGGTCCAGATTTGAAGTATACAGTGATCACAAGAGCCTCAAATACTTATTCGACCAGAAGGAGCTGAACATGAGGCAGAGGAGATGGATGGAATATCTAAAGGATTATGATTTCGAGCTAAAGTACCACCCGGGCAAGGCAAACGTTGTTGCCGACGCATTGAGTCGGAAATCCCTTCATGTAGCAGTGATGATGGTGAAGGAGGTAGAACTATTAGAACAGTTCCGAGACATGAACTTACATGCTGACATTCCCTCCTCTCAGAAAATGACGATCGGCACGCTGAGGATTGCCAACGATTTCTTGAAATCTGTGTACGAGCAGCAGCAGTCGGATTCCTACTTGGCCGAGATGAAGGAGACTCAGACCAAAGGTAAGGATTTATCCTTGACGGAGGGAACGGATGGAATCTTCCGAGTAAGAAATAGAATTTACGTACTGGGTGGAGGAGAATTGAGGAGAATGGTGCTTGATAAGGCTCACAAGAGCTTGTTAAGTATCCACCCGGGTACCACGAAGATGTACCATGACCTGAGAACACAGTTCTGGTGGCCCGGACTAAAGAAGGATATGGCAGAATACGTGGCTCGGTGTATTACCTGTCAAAAGTCGAAGGTCGAGCACCAGAAGCCGTATGGTGCATTACAGCCCCTGGAGATTCCCGTGTGGAAATGGGACTCAATTGCTATAGACTTCATCATGGAGTTGCCAAGAAACCGAGCGGGCCATGATGCAATTTGGGTCATTATTGACCGACTGACGAAGAGTGCACACTTCCTGCCTGTGAACATGAAGTACCCGATGCATAGGTTAGCACAGATTTACATTCATGAAATTGTCCGACTGCATGGTATACCGACTTCTATCGTATCAGATAGGGATCCTAGATTCACATCCCGGTTTTGGACCAGCCTACACCAGGAAATGGGCACGAGACTCTGGCTTAGTTCCGCTTACCACCCTTAATCAGATGGACAATCCGAGTGAACGATTCAAAGCTTGGAAGACCTGCTAAGGGCATGTGTGTTGGAGCACGGTGGAGATTGGGAACAGTACCTTCCCTTGATTGAGTTTACATACAATAACAGTCACCACAACAGTATTGGTATGGCGCCCTATGAAGCACTATATGGACGAAGATGCCGAACCCCACTTTGTTGGTCGGAGACGGGTGAGAGTCTACTATTGGGACCCGAAATTGTAAAGCAAACATCAGAACAGATCCGGGTGATAAAGGAAAGAATAAAGGCGTCTCAGGACAGGCAGAAGAGCTACCATGACAAACGAACCAGACCATTAGAGTTTTCAGTCGGAGACAAGGTATTTTTAAGGACTTCATCGAGTAAAGGGGTCGGACGAGCCTTGAAAAGCAGAAAGTTGAGCCCTCGATACATTGGGCCTTATGAGGTGTTAGAACGAGTCAGCTCCATGGCATATCGTATAGCACTACCGACCCACTTATCCTGATTGCACAACGTGTTTCATGTGTCTCAACTAAAGAAGTGTCTGCATGACCCCAACCACATAATGCCTGATGACGAAGTGGAAATCAAGGAGGACCTGACCACTATGACTATACCGATCAGAATCGTGGACCGATCGGTAAAGCGGTTAAGAAGCAAGAACGTACAACTGGTTGAAGTAGAGTGGCAGCAAGGCAGGACTACCTCTTGTACCTGGGAACGCGAAGACGCCATGAGACAGCAGTACCCCGAGTTGTTTACTAAGGTGAGTTACCGACTGAATTTCGTGTGGGTTACCGACTGAATTTCGAGGACGAAATTCTTTTTGAGTGGGGGAGAACTGTAACATCCCAATTTTAAAGCTAAATGCCGAATGAAAAATAAACCATTAAGATTTGATTCAAAAATAAGAAGTTAATTGTTAATTATAATCAGATTAGCTTAAGGAATATTGACAAGTTAATTAAAGCTGAGTTGGTGAAAGATGGCTGTTTGTGATTAGCGAGTTACGTGAGTGGGCTGCGACTCACGTTTTCCCATCCTACTTTCTTTCCTTCACATGCATATATATGCCCTGTACCACTGTGAATACCCATCCTTTTCCCACTACTTCATTCCCCCTTTTCTTCTTCGCCTCCATCCTCTTTTCTGTTCTTGCCCTTCGCTTCCAGAGATCACGACGGTGGTGCTGGAGGAAGGTCAGAGCCCCTCCAACTGGTGAAGAATGATTGTTGAGGCAGAGGAAGAACAAATGCTCCATTCTCGAACCGAGTGCAGAGAACGACAGAGCGAAGGAAGACCGAACAAAACAGAAGAAGGGTGTCAGACCCAACGTCGAGAGCAGAAAAGCTCCTTGAGTTCCTTCTGTAGGTAGGGGGCGCTTGTATGTCAAATGCATGGTCCACGAACGGTACCGGATGAATGTACTACTTTGAGTATGTGTATGTGTTTATAACGACTGGATTTTATGCATGATTGACGATTCTGGACTCTGTGTGTATTACAGTGGTTATGCAACAATTGCATGTAATCAAGATGGTAGTAGTGTAGTCTGTCGGCCTTGGGTAATGACGAATGAAATGCATGGTTTTATCTCTGTTAACACTGTGAGAATATGAATGTGTACTCGATAGTTGATTTGCCAGATGCAATTAATTGTTTGTCCGATTGTTGTACATATTGGTGTGACTGATAAAACAAATATAAAGGCTGTGTTGAATCTGTTCTTACTTAATGGTTGCGAAGGAAGTATCGGTTGTGTGATGATGCTTGCTAGTAAACGCATTAGCTGCATGAGTAAGAATGAGGTGACCCGTGGAAGGTCAAAAGCCCCGAGGGGATGACTTTCAGCTACAGACCTTGGCTACATCCTGAAGGGGCTCCTGGTAGTCGTAGGAGCTAGAGAGGAGTCTCGAGACGCCAATGGGAGGCCGGTACCATGCGGGAAGAGCTGAAGGACGAGGGGCCAGTAAGGGGGGAACTGTAACTGGAAGTCATCACTCGAGTCGGATCCGCAGGCATGCATGTAGATATGAGGTTGACTAGGGTAGTACGCATAGTATGTGTTGGGTGTTATGAATGATTTCTGTGTGTGTGGATGCATGTGTATGTATGTGTGAAGATGAACTAGACGTAGTATGTATCTTATAGATGTTACTCTGACTGGCATGGCCTTAGTTAACCTGAAAACGATTGAATGAAAGTAAGTATGCGTACTGACACTGATACCGAGTCCTTGATTGTTATTTTACATGTAAAAAGCTCACCCCTGTAGTGGCTACATTTCAGTGAACATCTCTCGGAATGAAGCTTGAAGGAGGAGCTGAGTGCAGAACAAAACAGCCGAGTGCTTCTGAATATATGTGTATATGTATATACTATGTGTAAGGTCCTGTTAAGCCTTGGCCGGCTCATATTTTGGTTTTAGCTTTTACGTTAGAACTTGAACACCCTCGGGTGACAGAAGACATGATGAAACTCTTGTAATTATTTAAATGCTTCCCTATATATACATATATCGTGTGTTCTTCTATACTGTAGGTGACGCCCGAGCGGTAAATATGGATGTATGAGTATACCTTACGAGCGTAGGAGGTTAGTGTGTCTATGGGTAGTAGCAGAGCTGAGTGGTTGCTGGGGAAAGGGAAGATAATAATTTATTCCAAGTGTTGAGAGGCTGAAATGGCTGAGTGGTTCCGAGTGAGTTAGTCACTACTCCCCGAGTGAATATGAGTCTGAGTATTCCCGAGTAAAAGTAGGTATGAGAGTCGAGCGAGATTTATTTGTATGAGTTCCTTCCGAGAGAAGAACACTTAGACGAACTCTTAGGGGAGTTCCCTTCGAGACATTCCGGCGAGTAACTTAGTGGAAAGATTCCCAAGCGCATAGGCTTAACGGATTCCGAGTGAAAACATGTATAAGTTCCGAGGGGGGAAATATTCCGAGTGAGAGTTTATGGAATCCGAGTGAAATAACCCTCCTTACCGGGCGAATCAGGTGTGTACCTTGGTGGATAAATATAAAAGGCTATGTTATAGGATGTAGGTATGATGGGGTCGTTTCCCGAGTGTTGGAACCCTTATACCGAGTGGCCTTAGGAATGGATCCCGAGTGGACTTAGTCGTTTACTAAGTGTTTGGATGTCTCGATGCCGAGTGGTGGTTTTGCCGAGTAAGGCTTCTCGCTTCAGCGAATGGAGGACTCGCTCCAGCGAATGTGTATTGCTGGAAGGCGTTTGTCGTGGTACCGCCCAAGCGATTGTGTGCTCGTCCGAGCGAGTAGGGCGTCTCGCCCAGGCGGATTGTGTCTCGCTTGAGCGAGTGTACATTGTATGGTGGTTCGCTCAGGCGCTGTCGGTGCTTCCATGTGAATGGTTTTAATTCCCTTGCCTCCTTTTCTTTTTCTTCTTGGCCATGGGGCCAGCTCTCTTATCTTCATATAAGGGAGTGGTTTTTTTTTTATTATGGATCCAGGTTATTTCTAATTAATTCGAGAAAAATTTTTCCCCCTAAAAATTAGGATGTTTCACAATATACAGAAAAACAAGAGTTATTCAACATGCAAGATACAGAGCATCAAGATATATATAAAAATCATTCAAACACTTAGGCATGTGAAAATTAAATTAAACTGAAAAGAAGATCATAAGTGATAGAACCTCACAAGACATACTCTCAACTCTCAAGTGTTTAAGGTTTGTATATACTCTCTAAACATTTCCTGAAAAACAAACAGTCTAAAAATTTGGCAAGTTTCTCAATTCCTTAATCAACACAAATGCATGTATAGATCAACTGGGCTTTGTAGGGTTGTACTATGGCCAAGATTAAAATGGATGAATTTTTTTTTTATTTTTTTTTAATACCAAAAAGAATGATGAAGCAATTAATTTAACTGGCAAATAGTGAGGGTAAAACATTTATTGTATGATATTAGGTCGCAATCATATTATTTTTTTTATTATTATTGAGATTGCATAACACTTGGAACAAGAGTTGCAATTCCTTTTTGCATACCCCCACACTTATTTGAATGCCTGTTTTTGACTTGATTCCAAAGCTCCAATATATTCCTTAAGGTAGGTATATTTTTGGTTTTTCATCCATGGCTTATTTGAGCTGCAACAAGGAAATAGTTAAATAGGCTCAAAATGGCTAGCAAGAGATAATTTATTCATGGTAGGCTTATCTGGCTTAGTGGCTCAATTGAACAAAATGCCTGTATCATTTCAAATACATTCATATGAGTTTCAAGTATCATCAAGAAACAAGACAAAAATTAGGATATAAGATTTCAGGAATTAATCACACATGAAAGAATTCAGATGGTGTAAAGTGATCCATCAAATTTTAAGGCTCAAAAATCTCACAAGGTATAATTCTATCATATATGATCATCTATCAATTATCATGTCATTCTCATCATACCAAAATTGCTTGAGTTCAAATTATAACATATCATCAAGCTCATATCAGACATGAAAGAATTTACCCGTTACTCATACATATCTTAAAATTCCAATAAAACATGCCTTTTTAAAACAAAAACACACACAAAATCTTTTATTTTAATTTATTTTTTATATATATATAGTCACACAAAATTAATCACACAACGACAAAACAATCTACAACAATATTCCCACCTGCACACTTAAATCAAACATTGTCCTCAATGTAAGACAGAGCATACAAAATAGACAATATAATTGTCGCGACCGGGATCGCGGCGGCGCGGCCGACCCTCGAAACGGTTTTAAAATGATAAACAGGGAGTCGCCACCAATATTTTTTTTAGGATAAAATAGTGGAAAAACCTTTTGTTAAAGCACTGGTTATAAAAATGAGATTCCATGATTCGGGAGTCTGATTACAGGTGAGGAAGGTATTAGCACCTCACAACTGTCCGTTATAAAAAACGGTTACCTCAATTTGATAGCGCGCATTATAATTAACCCATTAATTATTTTAATTTCTTCATAAAAAAGAAAAATGTACGGAATGACAAAATAAACAAAGATCAATAAACAAAGATCAACACAAAATATTTACATGAGATTAACAGGACGTCTCGTCCAAATTAACCTCGCTCCTCCCTTTTTTAAAGAAATATTAAAAATATGAGATTAACAGGACGTCTCGTCCAAATTAATCTCGCTCCTCCTTTTTAAAGAAATATTTTAAAAAAATGAGATTAACAGGACGTCTCGTCCAAATTAACCTCGCTCCTCCCTTTTTTAAAGAAATATTAAAAAAAATGAGATTAACAGGACGTCTCGTCCAAATTAACCTCGCTCCTCCCTTTTTTAAAGAAATATTAAAAATATGAGATTAACAGGACGTCTCGTCCAAATTAATCTCGCTCCTCCTTTTGATAGCAAGACAAAAGGAAACTCTAAAAATTAAATAAAGAAAGGTGGGCCCGACAGGAACTGTTTCCCGCTCCTACGTATTCTCGAGCTTTCGAGAAATCAGGGTCACGTAGTTCTTTAAAATGTTTTTTTTTTTAGGAAAAAGATTAGGAAGATATTGATAGTTATTATTTTAGTGAAGAATCCATACAAGGCGAAGTGCTTCGCACGTGCATGGATCTTATAAAAACTGTGTAGACGGAAGTATTTTCCGTACGACACTGATTAAAAAATGGAAATCTTTAGGCTAGAAAACAAAACATGTGCAAAACTTATTACTCATTTTTTATCATTATTTTATTATTTTTATTATTTTTTTATTTATTTTATAAAAGCATACTATAAAAAAAAATGACCTCAAAATTACATTACAATATTCTCTAAGAAAATCAATCTAGGGGTTTTAGTCCTCCATAATAACAACTATAAAGAAAAGAAACTAACCTGGAAATGAAAAAAAACTTTGCTGGAAAATGAAAAAACTTGCTGGAAATGAAAAGCTTACTGGAAGAAGAAATTGCCAACAGAGAAGAGGAAGAGGAAGAATGAATGGTTTCTTCAAGGGATTGATTGCCCGGAATTGAAGAACTTGCTGGAAAGACTCCAACAGAGAAGAGAAGAGGAAGAACAAATGAGGGAGGAATTTCTGTGAACGAAGAAAATTGGTCCCTGAAGCCTTCCTTTTGCTTCCTATTTATAGGAGTCCAAAGGCAAAGCCATTGCCATAAACAATTGGAATTGGAGGGTGCACTCATCAATTAACAAATCATGGTGCTCCATTATCAGTTTTGAGTGCTCCATTATGATCCTTAGTGCATTGCCCACCATCCAGAAGCTTGAAAACGTGTTTCTGGGCCAATAATTCACTCATGAATCGATTTAATGGTGAAATGAATCGATTCATGCATTCCAAATGCAATTCTGGGCTAAAATTAAACGTGTGAATCGATTCAATTGGTGGAAGAATCGATTCAACCCCTTTGAAACCCGAAAGAATCGATTCAAATGCTGATGAATCGATTCAAAGGCTGATGAATCGATTCAAACCTCAAAAATTCACATCCTGGGTGCTTTTAATTCGTGTGAATCGATTCAAGAGGGCTAAGAATCGATTCAAACCACTTGAAATTGATTTTTTGGGGCTGTTTCACGCATGAATCGATTCATGCATGTGTTGAATCGATTCATGATGCTGTTTGGTGCTTTTTCATTCTCCTTTTTACGCATTACAAACTTGTTCGCGTATTTGAGGGCTGATGCGTGCCAAATTTGAAAAAGAGTCCAACATGAAAGTTGTAGATCTTTCTCTTAGCTTTAATTTGATATATGACACAAAAATTTCCATCAAGAAACGAGAGAGATATGGCCCATCTACAAAAACTGCTCCAGAGTGTGACGAAAATACATTTGCAAGCAAAATAAATTCACTGGGCAAAATGGGTGGAGAATTAGCTTTTGTGGCCTTCATGAAGTTTGTAGATCTCTTTGATGTGGAGCCATAGAAAAAAGAATGGGGTCATTTGAGTATCATATGAGGGAGATATGATTTTTTTCTTAAAGATGTGCAGAGCAGTCATGAAACTGGAGCAAGTCTGGGAAGATTATTAAAACTGTATCAATTGGTAAGGATTCAGCCTTCAAGGTCTTCACAAAAGTCGTAGACAATCTTGTTACGAAAATTTAGAGACCGGGTTTGCGCAAATCAAAGATCGTATGAAGGAGTTATGAATTTTTAAATGAACCATGCGCATGAAAGAGTGCCCAAAAGATGGAACTGTACCAATTGGCCGGACAAAAAGAGGTGTTCACAGATGCCCCTCTTTACTTCTTTTTCACAAAAGAAACACGAAGCTTCTGTGTTTTTGAAGTGAAAAGGAAGTAAAGATATGAACACCGATGTAGGGGGCCAAGTGGGACCTCTTGATTGATATGGCAACTGATAATGTGGGCAATCACGAGTCAGTGTGACCTCTTTTTCTTAAAAACGAGCATTCTCCACTTCTGTTTCTCTTCTTTTCTCCTCTCTCTTTATTTTTTTTTTTTTTTTTTTTTGTTTCCCTTTTTTTTTTTGAACTCTGAATTGATCGGGAAAAATTCTTTCAGTGAGAAGATCAGGATTGATCCCCGGTAGACTAGAAGGTAAAGGGTGCCTGCATAGGTGATCGGAAAGTAAAGGACGCCTTGATAGGCGACTGGAAAATAAAGGATGCCTTGATAGGCTGTTGGAAAATAAAGGATGCCTTGATAGGCGGCTGGAAGATAAAGGATGCCTTGATAGGCGGCTGGAAGATAAAGGATGCCTTGATAGGCTGCTGGAAAATAAAGGATGCCTTGATAGGCGGCTGGAAAATAAAGGATGCCTTGATAGGCGGCTGGAAAAGGATGCCTTGATAGGCGGCTAGAAAATAAAGGATGCCTTGATAGGTGGCTGGAAAATAAAGGATGCCTTGATAGGCGGCTGGAAGATAAAGGATGCCTTGATAGGCTGCTGGAAAATAAAGGATGCCTTGATAGGCGGCTGGAAAATAAAGGATGCCTTGATAGGCTGCTGGAAGATAAAGGATGCCCTGATAGGCTGTTGGAAAATAAAGGATGCCTTGATAGGCGGCTGGAAGATAAAGGATGCCTTGATAGGCTGCTGGAAAATAAAGGATGCCTTGATAGGCGACTGGAAAATAAAGGATGCCTTGATAGGCGACTAGAAAATAAAGGATGCCTTGATAGGCGGCTGGAAAATAAAGGATGCCTTGATAGGCGGCTAAAAAATAAAGGATGCCTTGATAGGCGACTGGATGGAGGGGATTGAGGGGATCTCGGGAAACATCTTCTTGACTGAAAGAAAAGTCTGGGGTCCACTGCATGATGGGCTTACTAAAGGAAAGAAAATCTGGGGATGATTCAGTTCAAGCTATCTTGGATGATTCGGGGAACTGCCTTTTGATTGGGAGAGAGAAGAAATGGGTGAAAGGTCTGGAAGAATCTGGGGTGATGTCCCAGTTAGGGCGGTTGAAAAGGCTTGGGGTACATTTCCTTTTGATGGAGTAAGACCCGAGGTGATGTCCCAGTTCAAACTTCCCAGGAGCATAGGGTACCGCCCTTGGGTTGACAAAAGATAACCACCTGGGGAAGATGCCCCAGTTTGACATGACCTAAAAGAGCTTTGGGGAATCTAGGGAGATGCCTCAGTTTGGAAAAAAGTTTGGAGAAACGCCTCATGACTGGAAAGGAAGAAATTTGGGGAGATGCCCCAGTTTGGAAAAAAGTTTGGAGAAACGCCTCATGACTGGAAAGGAAGAAATTTGGGGAGATGCCCCAGTTTGACATGATTGAAGGATTCTTGGAGAATGGTTATAAAAGGAATTCAGGAAGATGTCCCAGCTGAGTTTATTTGGGAAACGTATTATCACTGGGGAAGAATTTGGTGGTTTAGATACTGCCTCTTGATGGGAAGTTTAGGATTCAGTGGGGAGAGAGATCTTGAGACGTGCCGTCTTTGGCGAATGATTCCACTGGGGAGGATATTTCAAGAGGCACGGACTTTAGTAATTGAGGATGAGAGTTTGAAGGTGCCTAATGAAAGAGTAAAACATTGAAAGGTGCCAACCTTGGCGTTTTAAGGAGGGAATTTTGAGAAGTGCCAACTTGGACGATTCAAGGAAGGGATTTGAAGGGCTTGATTGGGGTGTTAGTGCCTGGCATGACTATCTGTAAGATAACCTGCAGAAAAATGGTCAGTAACGCAAAGATAAGTTTCAAAATTGGGTAAGTCCTGTGAAACCGCGACCCTTACGAGAACTCATGGACGAAGTAGAACGAATGAGGCAACCATAGCTTCAAAGCACGTGTCTGGCCAAGTCCCTGCGATGATCACCTATGATGAGGTCGAGTAGCAGAAGCATCTTGTCCCTTGCGACTTTAAATGTTTACCAATCTTCCATTTTACTTTGTTAAAATACATGTTTTTATCAGATCAACCAAATTCATAACACGTATCGAAGAGGGTGAACTTTATTCATGCACGTTAAACAAGTACAGAGAAAGAAAAATAAAGAAGGTAAATGAAATGAATGAGGTCATATAGGTCCAGAATAAATGAAAACGGGGAAGATTCATGGATCATCCAGTGAATCTCTGAGACTGATGAGAGCCTTAACCCCTATCACGACTTCATGTTCACCCTTCGACTTTGCTTTTGGAAAGGTAAGTTCGACAGTGATTCACGTGCAAGAGCTTGGACTCGTACTTCTTTGGGCCAGAGGATCATTTGCATTGCCAGAAATTTGACCCTAGCTTTTGCCTGAGCCGCCCTTTTCGGGTTTTCGACTCACCGGGTCACTCTAACTTTTGCCTAAGCCGCCTTTTCAGGTTTTCAGCTTAGCGAGCATTAATTTTCTTTTCTTCTCTTTTTCATTTTTTTTTAGTTTTTTTTATATTTTATTTTTTTATATTTTATTTTATATTTTTTTTTTTGTTTTTTTGTTTGTTTGTTTTTTTTTTTTTTTTTTTTTTTTTTGATTTGCTCTGGCATCTCCTCCCTAAGCATAGTATTTTTTCACTGCATCTGTGTTTACAGGCATTGACAAATCCTGGCCATCCATATTAGTGAGTATTAAGGCTCCTCCAGAAAAAGCCTTCCTCACAACATATGGTCCTTCATAATTAGGAGTCCATTTGCCTCGATGGTCCTTTTGAATTGGTAAAATTTTCTTGAGTACAAGGTCTCCTTCTTGAAACTGTCGAGGCCGTACTTTCTTCTCGAATGCTCGTTTCATACGCCTCTGATACAACTGACCGTGACAGAGGGCAGTCAATCTTTTTCCATTAATTAAGTTTAATTGGTCATGTCGAGCTTGAACCCACTCAGCTTCTTCTAATTTTGCATCCATCATTACCCGAAGGGACGGGATTTCTACCTCAAAAGGCAAAACTGCTTCCATTCCATATACGAGGGAGAACGGGGTTGCCCCTGTCGAGGTTCGAACCGAGGTGCGATACCCATGCAGAGCGAAAGGGAGCATCTCGCTCCAATCTCTGTAGGTGACTACCATTTTCTGCACTATCTTCTTGATGTTCTTATTGGCCGCCTCAACCGCCCCATTCATTTTAGGTCGATAAGGAGAGGAATTGCAATGGTGAATCTTGAAACTTTCGCAAAGTTCCTTCATCATTTTGTTATTCAAATTCGTACCATTGTCAGTAATGATCTGACTTGGTAGGCCATATCGGCATATCAGTTCTCGCTTGATGAATTTGACCACAATACTCCTTGTTACACTGGTATATGAAGCTGCTTCTACCCATTTGGTGAAATAGTCGATGGCGACCAAGATAAAACGATGACCGTTTGAAGCTTTTGGCTCGATGGGTCCAATGACATCCATGCCCCACATTGAGAAGGGCCATGGTGCCGTCAAGACATTTAGGGATAACGGGGGTGCATGAATATGGTCAGCGTATATCTGACATTTGTGACATTTTCGGACATACTTGAAGCAATCTGCTTCCATAGTCATCCAGTAATAACCAGCCCTCAAAATCTTTCTAGACATGGCATGTCCATTAGCGTGAGTCCCAAAAGATCCTTCATGAACATCTTTCATGATTTCATTTGCCTCATCAGCATCAACACAACGAAGAAGGACAGAGTCATAGTTTCTTTTGTAAAGCACATCCCTATTTAAGAAGAAACCCATGGCGAGTCGCCTTAGGGTCTTCTTATCATTTTCTGTAGCGCCCTCGGGGTATTCTTGACTCTGGATGTATCTCTTAACATCATGGTACCAAGGTTTCCCATCAGACTCCTTTTCCATCATTTGACAGTATGCAGGCTCACAGTGCTTCTTTACTTCGATGAGAGGCATATCGTAGTCACTACTTACTTTGAACATTGAGGCAAGGGTAGCTAAAGCATCAGCCATTTGATTGTCATCCCGGAGAACGTGATGAAAAGAGATCTCGTCAAACTCCTTGATCATTTCCTTGATGTGATCATAATAAGGAATCAATTTACTGTCCCTAGTCTCCCACTCGCCTTTCAATTGGTGAATAACCAAAGCAGAGTCCCCATAAACTTCTAACAACTTTACTTTTGCATCCAACGCTGCTTGGATCCCTAATGAGCATGCCTCGTATTCAGCAATATTGTTGGTACAGTCAAAACACAATCTGGCACAGATAGGGATAAATTCCTTATCGGGTGAAATCAAGATAGCCCCAATTCCGTGCCCCAATGCATTAGAAGCTCCGTCGAATCTCAGGGTCCATTTCTCCTTTTGACCACCTTCTTCATTGAATAATGCCATGATATCTTCATCTGGAAAGTTAAATTGCATCGGCTGATAATCATTAATGGGTTGGTGTGCCAAGCAATCAGCCAGGGCACTTCCTCTTATAGCTTTTTGAGTGACATATATTATGTCGTACTCAGTTAACAGCACTTGCCAGCGAGCGATCCTTCCAGTTAGAGCAGGTTTTTCAAAAATGTACTTGACGGGGTCCATCTTAGAAATTAGCCAAGTGGTGTGACTCAACATGTACTGCCTTAGGCGCTTAGCGGCCCATGCTAACGCACAACAAGTCCGCTCTAAAGCGGAGTACCTCATTTCACAATCAGTGAACTTCTTGCTCAAGTAGTAGATAGCATGTTCCTTCTTTCCAGTTTCATCGTGTTGTCCCAATACGCAGCCCATGGATTCGTTCAATACAGTCAGATACAATATAAGTGGCCTTCCTGGGGCTGGTGGCACCAAAATTGGTGGTTCTTGTAGGTACTGCTTAATCTTTTCGAAAGCTGCTTGACAGTTCTCATCCCATCGCCCTGGTTGATTCTTGCGGAGTAACTTGAAGATGGGTTCACAAGTTGCCGTCAATTGTGAAATAAATCTGGCGATATAATTGAGCCTTCCCAAAAATCCTCGGACCTCTCTTTCTGTACGGGGAGGAGGCATCTCGAGAATCGCCTTAACTTTGTCGGGATCAACCTCTATCCCCCTTTCACTTACTATAAATCCTAGCAGCTTGCCCGACCTTGCACCGAAAGTGCACTTGGCGGGGTTCAATCTAAGCTTGAACTTTCTCAAACGTTCAAAAAGCTTCCTTAGATCGCTAATGTGCTCTTCATCTGTTCTAGACTTGGCAATGATGTCATCCACATAGACTTCTATTTCCTTGTGCATCATATCATGGAAAAGAGTCACCATTGCTCTCTGATAAGTTGCCCCAGCATTTTTCAACCCAAAAGACATCACCTTATAACAAAATGTACCCCATAGAGTGATAAACGTGGTCTTCTCCATGTCTTCAGGTGCCATCTTAATTTGATTATACCCCGAGAAACCATCCATGAAGGAGAAAATGGAATGCCGGGCTGTATTATCAACCAAAACATCGATCTGTGGTAGGGGAAAATCATCTTTGGGACTAGCCCTATTCAAATCTCGGTAGTCCACACACATCCGTACCTTTCCATCCTTTTTAGGGACAGGGACAATGTTGGCTACCCACTGAGGGTATTTTGCCACAGCTAGAAAGCCAGCATCAAATTGCTTCTTAACCTCCTCTTTGATCTTTAAAAGCATTTCTGGCTTCATTCGGCGTAATTTCTGCTTTATTGGTGGGCATTCAGGTTTCAAGGGTAGTTTATGCTCGACAATGCTAGCATCGAGCCCAGGCATATCTTGATAAGACCAGGCAAAGACATCACAAAATTCCCTTAACAACTTGATTAAATCTTCTCTTTGTTCTCTGTTTAGGGTAGTGCCGATCTTGACTTCCTTCTTATTTTCTTCATTCCCCAAATTAATGACCTCGACTATGTCTAGGTAGGGTTGAATCCCTTCATCCTCTTGCTCTAACAACCTTGTCATTTCAGGCGGTGGTTCACAATCTTCCTCACCTTCCTCATCAGCGTAATCAACTGGGTGATCGAAGTCGGGAAACGGGGTTGCGACCTCACTTTCCTCAAGGGAGTCACTTTCGGATCTGCAATTTAGTGTGATATGGCAAATAAAAAGAAAGAACAGGCGAGTAAAAAGAAGGGCTTAAAACAAGGATAAGGGGTACACAAAGAGTTTTTTTTTTTTTTTTTTTTTTTGAATTACGATACGCGTTTATTGATGAAAATGATAAAAACAAGTTTCTTTCGCCTTTATTACATGGAAGGGTCCCAAAGCTTTAGGCAGAGCAGAGGGACGAATAAGTACTTAAAGCATAAACAAATTACTTTGGCAAAACATTCAAAGTCGTGGGGAACTCGATGGCCTCCCAGTTATCAAGCTCTTGGCCTGGTGGACAAGCAATCACAAAATCAACGCTATCACCAGGGTTTTCTTCAATGACAGCGACTTGGTCTAGAGGCATTAGTCCGGCACTCCGAAAGCTCTGGTAGAGATCACAGATGGGGACTCTTGCGGTATGAGGATCTCTGTCGGTAAGACGAGCAGCCCTTTTTTCCCTCTTCGCTTCTTCTACCCTTTTTCTATCGGCAGCCGTGGGCCGGTATCCTAACCCAAAACCATTTCTGTTACCAAGCAGGCGTATTGGTTCTATTTCTCCATTCAAAGCACGTCCTAGCCCTCTTCCAGGTTCATACCCTCCACGTAGCATAATCTTTGCCATCATTAAAGATGCACTTGGCATGCAAGCTTTTGCTATTGTGGCTCCTTCCCCCACATAGGTAGCGTTTGCTATCTCTAATGCTTGGAAAGAAGTTTCAAGGGCCTCTTCTGCTGCCTCGATGTAAGGGGTTGACAGAGGTTTGCTGACTAGAAGGTCTTCCTCACCAGAAACAATTATCAGTTTGTTGTCAACTATGAATTTTAATTTTTGGTGCAGGGTAGAAGGCACCACTCCAGCAGAATGGATCCACGGCCTGCCTAACAAACAACTATAGGCAGGCGAGATATCCATGACTTGAAAAAGGACCTGGAACGTGCACGGCCCAACCTGTATGGGCAGCTCAATCTCACCCATAACCTCCCTCCGAGTTCCATCAAAAGCTCGTACTACCGTGGCACTTGGCTTCATAAAAGTCCCATCAAATGGTAATTTGGCCAATGTAGACTTTGGCATGACATTGAGAGACGACCCATTGTCAATAAGTACTTTTGCTAAGATGTAATCTCGGCATTTTACGGAGATATGGAGAGCCTTGTTATGCCCAATCCCCTCTGTTGGTATTTCGTCATCAGTGAAGGTCAAATAGTTATCTGCAACAATGTGCCCTACTATTCCTTGAAACTTATCAACGGGAATGTCATGACTGACATGAGCCTCATTCAGGACCTTCATCAACATCTTCCTATGTGGCTCAGAGTTCATCAGCAATGATAACAAAGAAATTTTTGCAGGAGTATGGGTCAGTTGGTCAAGCACTTGATATTCGCTCTGGCGAATAAACCTTAAGAATTCATGGGCTTCTTCATCAGTCACGGCCCTTTTGATCTCGCCATTGGCCCCTTCTTTGTCCACCTTGGCATTTCTGGTAACCTGATCCCTCTTCAGCTCTGGAGGGGTGTATACTCTTCCACTTCGGGTTATACCTCCTACCCCTACAATATTTGTGACGGACGAAGGAGACGGGTCACCTGTTGCCGGGCTTGCAACGATCACATCTGCGTTGTACTTCCAAGGGACAGCCCGAGAATCTTTGAATGCAAACGGGGTGGGTGCTTGAATAGTGATGGTTGGTTGTACAGAAACAGGAGCTACTTGGGGATTTCTGGTGTAAAAAATTGTCAAGGGCTTAGGGATCCGTGCCCCTGTTTGTTCCTCGATCATGTTGACCTCATCTCCATGGCGTTTACAGACCTGCACAATATAGCTGTCCATAAGGCTTTGAAGGATCTCACAGAAACCTTGATGTTCGGCAGTCTGTTCGCAATCATGTTTCTCACTCCAAGTTCCTTCAATTAACCCCTTTTCAAGCAAAAGGGAATGAACTACCCTCAATGGCATTCTTATGTCAGCAACATTCTTAACGCACTCCTCATGATTTTCTAAAGCGTTGACCTCTGAATTTCCATGGTTGGGCAGGGGATTTGTGGCAACATTTGGGCTACCTTCCTTAAAGTTAATCCAGTCGGCTTTGATTAAATCCCTTACTTTATACTTCAAAGCCAGGCAATTTTCTGTGGAATGCCCTGGTGCCCCAGCATGGTAATCACAATGAGCGTTTGGGTCATATCCCCTTGGGTAAGGAGGTTGCAACGGCCTCATAGGGGATGGAGCTACCAGACCTTTCTGAACAAGGATTGGAAAAAGTTCGGTGTATGTTATAGGAATTGGATCGAACTGCACAGGGGAGCGTTCATTGTTGGAATTTCTTGTGTTTGGATTATGATTGGGTGGTCGAGTCATTTGTTGTGGGTGATGGTATGGCACGGGTTGTGGTACTGGCGCTCTTACCATGGGTGGACGGAAGTGGGGAGTATAAGCTGTCGGGCTCTGAGTGGTAGCGGCCACATAAGGATTGGGAGCTTGAATCATAGTAGGAAAGAATGGTCTTGGCGAAGGTGTCTTTTGATTGGAAGAGATGGAATTAGTTTCTCCATCCCTTTTCCCAGGCACCGGCCTTCTTGTCATGCCTGCCCCAGATGAGCCCTGAATGATCTTTCCTGTTCGTATTCCGCTTTCCACTCTTTCCCCGATAGTCACAATGTCGGAGAAGTTGGATGAAACACTACCAATCATCTTGCCGTAGAAAGGTGATGGGAGCGTATCAATAAACATCGCGACTATTTCTTTTTCCGACAATGGGGGATCCACTTGTGCCGCTGTCTCTCTCCATCGTTGGGCATATTCCTTGAATGTTTCACTATCCTTTTTCATCATGTTTTGTAAATGAACCCTGTTGGGTGCCATATCCATGTTATACTTGTATTGTCTAAGGAAGGCATCTGCCAGGTCCTTCCAACAACGGATATGGTTCCGATCAAGGTGAGCATACCATGTAAGAGCGGCCCCTACTAGACTATCCTGGAAGCAATGGATCAAGAGTTGGTCATTAGAAGAGTAAGACGCCATCTTTCGACAGTACATCGTGAGATGGTTCTTTGGACAAGTCATTCCCCGATACTTATCAAAGTCTGGCATCTTGAATTTGGGTGGGAGGACAACATTTGTGACTAAACATAGCTCCGAAGCATCTATTAGTCCAAAACCTCCAGAGCCTTCCATCATCCTCAAACGCTCTTCTAAGATTTCTATCTTTTCCTTTCGAGGAGCTGCGACCATACGGGTTGCATCTTGGAAATTGGTCCCATAGGGGGTTCCGTATCCATACGGATAACCGAGTGGCTGGTTGAACTGAGGCAAAGCATGGGACTGGTTTGTTAGGCTTGTATTTGGTGAAGGGCCTTGGGGTTGGGCCATAGTCTGTGCAACATAATTCGGTTGAGTCACCTGGGCTCGTGTATTTTGGGCTTGTGTGTTGTAGGTCAGCTGGGTCATCGGGGCTTGTATATTCTGAGTTTGGTGAATTTGTGGGTCATGGGCTTGCGTGTTTTGGGCTTGGTAAATTTGTGGGTCAGGGGCTTGTGTGTTTTGGGTTTGGTGGAGTGATGGTATATTTGGCTGGGTAGGGTATGAAGTGTGAGGATTCATGGCTTGCTGGTCATGGGTGTCTTGGTTAGCGAGCGGGGGATAGTATCCTGGTGGAAGGCCATAAAGTGGAAAAGGTACTGGGTTGCCGTCAGGGCCGACAAATGTATGCTGTGCATAAGACTGGCCGTAAGGTGATTGGGTCTCAATGACAGGGTTAGATCTTCCAACATTACGGGTAAACATCCTTATTCGACTCGACTCCAAACGAGACTCATGGCCGAAGCAGAAATCAGGGATGAAGATTTCAGAAACGAGTTCAATCAGCTGAAAGAACAAGTAGCCGAATTGACCAAGCTTCTAGAAAAGAGAATCACAGAAGGGGTTTCCTCTGCAGGTATTGAGAACAACCAACAGCAGCCTGCCACTGTACCACTCCCCCTTGGTTCCGACCCAGCAAGAACCCAAGTACCAAACACAATGAATCTGTCGCGACCGGGATCGCGGCGGCGCGGCCGACCCTCGAAACGGTTTTAAAATGATAAACAGGGAGTCGCCACCAATATTTTTTTTAGGATAAAATAGTGGAAAAACCTTTTGTTAAAGCACTGGTTATAAAAATGAGATTCCATGATTCGGGAGTCTGATTACAGGTGAGGAAGGTATTAGCACCTCACAACTGTCCGTTATAAAAAACGGTTACCTCAATTTGATAGCGCGCATTATAATTAACCCATTAATTATTTTAATTTCTTCATAAAAAAGAAAAATGTACGGAATGACAAAATAAACAAAGATCAATAAACAAAGATCAACACAAAATATTTACATGAGATTAACAGGACGTCTCGTCCAAATTAACCTCGCTCCTCCCTTTTTTAAAGAAATATTAAAAATATGAGATTAACAGGACGTCTCGTCCAAATTAATCTCGCTCCTCCTTTTTAAAGAAATATTTTAAAAAAATGAGATTAACAGGACGTCTCGTCCAAATTAACCTCGCTCCTCCCTTTTTTAAAGAAATATTAAAAAAAATGAGATTAACAGGACGTCTCGTCCAAATTAACCTCGCTCCTCCCTTTTTTAAAGAAATATTAAAAATATGAGATTAACAGGACGTCTCGTCCAAATTAATCTCGCTCCTCCTTTTGATAGCAAGACAAAAGGAAACTCTAAAAATTAAATAAAGAAAGGTGGGCCCGACAGGAACTGTTTCCCGCTCCTACGTATTCTCGAGCTTTCGAGAAATCAGGGTCACGTAGTTCTTTAAAATGTTTTTTTTTTTAGGAAAAAGATTAGGAAGATATTGATAGTTATTATTTTAGTGAAGAATCCATACAAGGCGAAGTGCTTCGCACGTGCATGGATCTTATAAAAACTGTGTAGACGGAAGTATTTTCCGTACGACACTGATTAAAAAATGGAAATCTTTAGGCTAGAAAACAAAACATGTGCAAAACTTATTACTCATTTTTTATCATTATTTTATTATTTTTATTATTTTTTTATTTATTTTATAAAAGCATACTATAAAAAAAAATGACCTCAAAATTACATTACAATATTCTCTAAGAAAATCAATCTAGGGGTTTTAGTCCTCCATAATAACAACTATAAAGAAAAGAAACTAACCTGGAAATGAAAAAAAACTTTGCTGGAAAATGAAAAAACTTGCTGGAAATGAAAAGCTTACTGGAAGAAGAAATTGCCAACAGAGAAGAGGAAGAGGAAGAATGAATGGTTTCTTCAAGGGATTGATTGCCCGGAATTGAAGAACTTGCTGGAAAGACTCCAACAGAGAAGAGAAGAGGAAGAACAAATGAGGGAGGAATTTCTGTGAACGAAGAAAATTGGTCCCTGAAGCCTTCCTTTTGCTTCCTATTTATAGGAGTCCAAAGGCAAAGCCATTGCCATAAACAATTGGAATTGGAGGGTGCACTCATCAATTAACAAATCATGGTGCTCCATTATCAGTTTTGAGTGCTCCATTATGATCCTTAGTGCATTGCCCACCATCCAGAAGCTTGAAAACGTGTTTCTGGGCCAATAATTCACTCATGAATCGATTCAATGGTGAAATGAATCGATTCATGCATTCCAAATGCAATTCTGGGCTAAAATTAAACGTGTGAATCGATTCAATTGGTGGAAGAATCGATTCAACCCCTTTGAAACCCGAAAGAATCGATTCAAATGCTGATGAATCGATTCAAAGGCTGATGAATCGATTCAAACCTCAAAAATTCACATCCTGGGTGCTTTTAATTCGTGTGAATCGATTCAAGAGGGCTAAGAATCGATTCAAACCACTTGAAATTGATTTTTTGGGGCTGTTTCACGCATGAATCGATTCATGCATGTGTTGAATCGATTCATGATGCTGTTTGGTGCTTTTTCATTCTCCTTTTTACGCATTACAAACTTGTTCGCGTATTTGAGGGCTGATGCGTGCCAAATTTGAAAAAGAGTCCAACATGAAAGTTGTAGATCTTTCTCTTAGCTTTAATTTGATATATGACACAAAAATTTCCATCAAGAAACGAGAGAGATATGGCCCATCTACAAAAACTGCTCCAGAGTGTGACGAAAATACATTTGCAAGCAAAATAAATTCACTGGGCAAAATGGGTGGAGAATTAGCTTTTGTGGCCTTCATGAAGTTTGTAGATCTCTTTGATGTGGAGCCATAGAAAAAAGAATGGGGTCATTTGAGTATCATATGAGGGAGATATGATTTTTTTCTTAAAGATGTGCAGAGCAGTCATGAAACTGGAGCAAGTCTGGGAAGATTATTAAAACTGTATCAATTGGTAAGGATTCAGCCTTCAAGGTCTTCACAAAAATCGTAGACAATCTTGTTACGAAAATTTAGAGACCGGGTTTGCGCAAATCAAAGATCGTATGAAGGAGTTATGAATTTTTAAATGAACCATGCGCATGAAAGAGTGCCCAAAAGATGGAACTGTACCAATTGGCCGGACAAAAAGAGGTGTTCACAATAATGAAAAAGTAAAAAGATGGGTAAGAAAAACTCCCTCAAGGGGGATCAAGAAGTGGTTCCCCCAAAGCATGTTCCTCCATTGTAACATCCACAAGTGAAGGATTTTCATGAAATGGCTTCAAACGTTGTCCATTAACCTTGAAGCTTTTATTGGAGTTTTCACTTTTAATTTCCACAGCTCCATGGGGAAATACATTAGTAACAATGAAAGGTCCTTCCCATTTAGAGCGTAATTTTCTGGCCATCAGTTTCAACCGGGAATTAAATAGTAGCACTTTCTGTCCAACAGTAAAATCCTTTCTAGCTATTGAGCTATCATGGAATTTCTTTGTTTTCTCCTTATAGAACCTCGAGTTCTCATAAGCTGCCAAACGGATCTCATCAAGCTCATTCAGTTGTAATTTTCTTTCTTTACCTGCTTGATCAAGTGCTAAGTTGCAAGCTTTTATAGCCCAATAAGCACGATGCTCAATCTCCACTGGAAGATGACATGCCTTACCAAAAACAATTCTATAGGGAGACATTCCTATAGGTGCTTTAAAAGCTGTTCTATGTGCCCAAAGAGCATCATCCAGTTTCCTGCTCCAATCCTTTTTATTAGGCTGTACTATCTTTTCCAGGATTCTTTTGATTTCTCTGTTAGAGACTTCTGCTTGTCCATTGGTTTGGGGGTGATATGGAGTAGAGACTCTATGAACAACCCCATACTTCCTGAGCATAGCTTGCATGGTCCTATTGCAGAAGTGTGTTCCTTGATCACTAATGATTGCTCTCGGGATGCCAAACCTGCAAAAAATTTGAGATCTAACAAAATCCACAACAACTCGAGCATCATTAGTTCTGCTGGCTTTAGCTTCCACCCATTTAGAAACATAATCTACAGCCAATAAAATGTAAGTAAAACCAAAGGATGGAGGAAATGGACCCATAAAATCAATGCCCTAAACATCAAATAATTCACAAAACAACATAGGTTGCTGAGGCATCTGTTGTCTCCATGTGGTAGCATTACTAGCTCTTTGGCATTTCTCACAGGTTTTACAAATTCTCCATGCATCCTTAAAAATTATGGGCCAATATAAACCAGAATCCAACACCTTCCTTGCTGTTCTTTGTGGACCAAAATGTCCACCAACTGGTGAAGCATGGCAGAATCGAAGAACTGATTCTATTTCATGATCGGGAATGCATCTTCGAATCACCTGATCATTACACAATTTCTGTAACACCCTAATTTTAATAAATAATAAACCCAAAAACAGGGAAATTTTTTTCCACAAGGACAGCCACTGGACAATCGGCATAAAAAAAAGGAAGAGGAAGGCGAGGGAAATAAAAGAATATTCACACATATAGCAATCAGCGGAAGGAACAAGGCTTGAACCGACCCATTCGGTTCAGCGGAACACTTCAGCACCTGGGCGAACACCATGACAACACTGATCCGCTCAAGCGAGACCCAGGACGCTTGAACGAGACAAGCCACTCGCTCGGGCGAAGTACCATTCGCTTAAGCGAACATCCCAGAAACCTTTCGCTGGAGCTAAGTCTAATTCGCTGGGACGGACACAGGTACAAGGTAACTCCTCACTCGGTTTTGGAACATATGCTCACCCGGTAAATCATCACGCTCATAGTTCACTCGGGAATCCACACAGCTCCTCATTACATTCATATAGGTCACAAGTATAAACCATTCGGGAAACGACTTCCCCAATTCTGCCACTCGGAATCCAGAACTCTTTCTCACTCGGAATATACATCCTAATCAAACATCACTCGACGTATCCCAACCTTAACACAATCGGGTCACATTACCTATTCACTATTCGGAATACATTCACACATTCACTCGGGAAATCAGGTAGTTAAGTCCCACTCGGTCTTATTCAAAACTCAACCAGTCGGCATACCGATCCTCACTCACTCGGATTTTACATCATTCACTCGGATTACTAAGACCTTACACTTAGGATCCATCCCACTCTAAACCACTACTCTAACTCCTCTCTCAGAAGGGGATCACTCAAGGTTTCCACTCGGGAGTACAAACTCTTCCTCACCCGGGTTACCTATAATTTTCACTCGGAATCACTCAGCGTGTTCACTCGGAAAAGCCACCCAGTAGTCCTCACTCAGAACCATCAGCTTAACATTATTTCACTCATCAACAGCCCTTGAATCATTTGACAATACATTCCAGTCGGAAGACGCATCAAATCAGCATAAAGCACATGCGTATGAATATATGTTCCTAGAAATATAAATCTGCCAATAAATCTAATCTACCGACCTATGTACAGGAAACCACATACTCGGAATACTTATTACTTAACATTATACCTTTACCGCTATTCACAGTTCTACACAAGTGATACACCATATCTATACTTATCAAATCAGTCTTTACAAACAAATATATTTAATCGTCATTTTACAAGAGAGCCGGCCAAGGCTACACTGACTGGGCATAATAAATGCATTACAAGCACTCAACAGTCAGAGTGCACCACACTCGGACTTGAGGCCCTAACATCCTTCCCGAGTCCGACCTGCATACACTGAAAGATGGTGTAGGGGGGTGAGCATCTTAAATATTAAATGATAGATACTAACTCAGGTTGTGCCACAATTATACAATAAGATGTATATATGAAATTATACGTGGCAACGATTTAAGTTAGAGCAATGCCAATCAACCAGGACACACATCAGACTCTTACCGATCGGGATCCACCAGTTAACACTCGGCCTTATGCATGTATCAATTTAATATCATTAACATACAACAATCAGTGACATAATAATGCCTATGAATCAGAATGCACATATTGAACATTTCTCAATCAGAATTCAACAATTCTCACTCGGCTATATATACACAACTTTCAATAATATTAACATGCATTCATAGAACATAATTCACTCAGCATCCACAGCATGTGCACATGAAATAATTCACCCGGTTATGTATATTCATCATCTCATTAACATCATCACATGTATAACCAATTCCAACAACATCAACAGTCAATGTACACAGAGTATTTCACTCGGTTCCGCATTCATGTGTAATCGGTTTTTGACGTTGCAACGTAGGCTCCCAGCCTTTTTATACATAGCTCTCAGCTATCAATTCAGCTCCCAGCTGCTTGGCCGTTTTACAGGTACCCAACCGTTTGCCCACAGGTGACACCAACGCTCTCAGCTCCAACGGAGGTGTTCATAGGCAGCCCGAGTCCCACTCGAGGGCTACCTTGAGTCCTACTCAAGGATTTTACAGCGTCCCACGCTTTAATAACCCACTCGAGGGCTACCTTGAGTCCCACTCAAGGATTTTACAGCGTCCCACTCTTTAATAACCGATGGTAGTGTCCCACACTACGTGCTCCCAGCACAAACGCATCCCATGCGCCACACGCGGATTCATCATACAACACAGAGTTCATATCCACAGCAATACATGTATCTCATGCAATCGGCACCATGCATCATCAGCATTCAAACAGCACATGCATCTCATGCAATCGGCATTAGGCATTATCAGCACTTAACAACACATGCATCTCATACGGTTAGTATAACACATCATCAGCAGTCAATATGTACACAATCTTTCACTCAGCCATACATACTTCACATGCAGTCGATAATACCCATTTTCAGAACTCCACATATTAATCTAACACACACATACTTCCATGCAATCATCATCATAGCTCCATTAGGTGGATACAGCAACGTAAGGTCCAATGCAATCGGTGTCAGTCAATATCAAGATTCTATAAGTATTCTCACCAACTCAAGCATAACATGCACTCGGTATACAGCAGTATCAGGACTTAATCAACGCATGCATCCATATGAAGATCAACAGATTCAAATAAGTATTCCAATCAACACAACATAACACGCAATCGATATATAATAGAGTCAGGACTTAATCAACGCATTCATCTATATGAAGATCAACAGATTCAAATAAGTATTCCAATCAACATAACATAACACGCAATCGGTATATAATAGAGTCAGGACTTAATCAACGCATGCATCTATATGAAGATCAACAAATTCAATTAAGTATAATTGTCGCGACCGGGATCACGGCAGCGCGGCCGACCCTCAAAACGGTTTTAAATAATAAACAGGGAGTCGCCACCAATATTTTTTTAGGATAAAATAGTGGAAAAACCTTTTGTTAAAGCACTGGTTATAAAAATGAGATTCCATGATTCGGGAGTCTGATTACAGGTGAGGAAGGTATTAGCACCTCACAACTGTCCGTTATAAAAAACGGTTACCTCAATTTGATAGCGCGCATTATAGTTAACCCGATAATTATTTTAACTTCTTCATAAAAAGAAAAACGTACGGAATGACAAAATAAACAAAATAAATAAAAATCAACGCAAAATATTTACATGAGATTAACAGGACGTCTCGTCCAAATTAATCTCGCTCCTTCTTTTTCTTTAAAGAGATATTTAAAAAAATGAGATTAACAGGACGTCTCGTCCAAATTAATCTCGCTCCTCCTTTTTTCTTTAAAGAGATATTTAAAAATATGAGATTAACAGGACGTCTCGTCCAAATTAATCTCGCTCCTCCTTTTTTCTTTAAAGAGATATTTAAAAATATGAGATTAACAGGACGTCTCGTCCAAATTAATCTCGCTCCTTCTTTTGATAGCAAGACAAAAAGGAAACTCTAAAAATTAAATAAAGAAAGGTGGGCCCGACAGGAACTGTTTCCCGCTCCTACGTATTCTCGAGCTTTCGAGAAATCAGGGTCACGTAGTTCTTTAAAATGTTTTTTTTTTAGGAAAAGATTAGGAAGATATTGATAGGCATCATTTTAGTGAAGAATCCATACAAGGCGAAATGCTTCGCACGTGCAAGGATCTTATAGAGACTGTGTAGACGGAAGTATTTTCCGTACGACACTGATTAAAAAAAATGAATATATATATAAAAAACTGAGCGGGAGAGGAAAACCGAGTGCAAAAATGAAAAAAACGAATGAAGAATAAGAAAACCGAGTTAAAAAATAAGAAAACCGAGCGAAAAAATAAGGAAACCGAGTGAAACTATGAAAAATCCGAGTGAAAACAGGGAAAATCGAGTGAAACAGTAAAAATCCGAGTGAAACAGTGAAAATCTGAGTGAAACAGTGAGAATCTGAGTGAAATAGTGAGAATCTAAGTGAAATAGTGAAAATCCGAGTGAAACAGTAAGGATCTGAGTGAAAATAAGAGAAACCGAGTGCAAAAATAGTAAATCCTAGTGAAACAGTGAGAATCTGAGTGGAATAGTAAAAATCCGAATGGAAATAAAGGAAACCGAGTGAAACAGTGAGAATCCGAGTGGAAAGAGGCTTACCGGGTGAAATTTGAGCAGAGAAGAACGATTGGGACAAGAATTGCAAGTCCGAGAGGGAAAAGGGAGCTGGAAGGAGTGCTGTTGAGTGAAAGTGTAGAGGATGTTGGGGTAAAGAGAGTTTGAAAGGTGAGGGGTGAGTGAAGTGAGAGGGAGAGAAGACTTGGCGTGAGAGAGAGAGAGAACAGAGGTATGTTTGGGCAGAGTTTTCCCTTCCTCTGAATGCCTCCACTTCAGCTGCCCTCCCCCTTGCCTATTTATAGGCTGGCCCGAGTGGAATGCCAGCTCAGGCTTCCACTTCCGAGTGGAATGCCAGCTCAGGCCTCCACTCGGTTTGGGTAGTGGGGGACAACGGCTGGTGGGAATTTTTAATTCCTTTACCTCCGCCCCTGTCTGCCAGCCACCTCCGGGATTCCTGGATCCACTTTGGGGGTGGAATCCAGGTCAGCATGTGAATCCAAGTGAAGAGAGTGTAAATCCGAGAGAAAAATGGTGTAATCCGAGTGAAAATGGTGTAATCCGAGTGAGAATGGCTCGGATCCACCTTCCAATCAGTATTCATTAACACTGGCAGTCAAATCCGAGTGAGGATGTGTAAATCTGAGAGAAAAATGGTGTAATCCGAGCAAAAATGATGGAATCCGAGTGAGGATGGTGTGAATCCGAGTGAAAATAATGGAATCCGAGTAAAAAAATGGGGAATCCAAGTGAGAATGGCTCGGATCCACCTTCCAATTAGTATTCATCCACACTGGCAGTCAAATCCGAGTGAGGATGTGTAAATCCGAGTGAAAATGGAGTAATCTGAGTGATTCTCACTCGGATCACCCTCTCAGTCAGCCTTCCTCCACATTAGAAGTCAAATCCGAGTGGAAAAGGGGTCGGCCTTCACTTCCTCTCCACAATCCGAGTATAAAATGACTCAGAACCGATTGAAATGGCTCGGAAGTGGGTAAAGGAGGACTCGGATGAGTGAGGATTGGTTGGGAACCGATTGAAGTGGGTAAAGAAGGACTCGGATGAGTGAGGATTGGCTCGGAAATTGGAATTTTGGCTATTTTTCACTCGGAAATAAACTTCTTCACACTCAGAATTAGAAATTTGAATTTCTTCACTCGGAATGGCTCTGACAGGGAAGCTTTCCACTCGGAATTGATTCATTCTGAGTAATTCTACTCGGATTTGAGCATGTATGTGGCATTCCGCTCGGATTCTCCAACAGGAGCCTATTCCATTCGGAAATGCTTCATTGCTACTCGGTTTTCGATCATTTCTGAGTAGTTCTACTCGGTTTTGAGCATTTCTGAGTAGTTCTACTCGGTTTTGATCATTTCTGAGTAGTTCTACTCGGTTTTGATCATTTCTGAGTAGTTCTACTCGGTTTTGATCATTTCTGAGTAGTTCTACTCGGATTTTCTCCATTCTGAGTAGTTCCACTCGGTTTTGATCATTTCTGAGTAGTTCTACTCAGATTTCCCTTCAACAGTGGCATATTCCACTCGGATTTGATCTGTTTCGAGTCCTTCCACTCGGAAATGATCATTTCCGAGTCAACCCTTTTTTTTTAAAAATTTTTTTTTTTTAAAAAAATATTCTTTTCATTTGCGGATGGGCTGAAATAGGTGTTCACAGATGCCCCTCTTTACTTCCTTTCCTTGAGAAAAGCATGAAGTTTCTTCTTGCTTTTGAAATGGAAAGGGAGTAAAGACGTGAACACCTTTGTCAAAGTATTAGATGAAGGGAAAAAAAACCAGGAATTGACACTTGAACCTTTCAGTTAGCAGGAGGTGAGAAGACCGGGGTTGACTCCCGGTAGAAAGGAAAGTAAAGGGTGCCTGAATAGGCGAACAGGAAGTAAAGGATGTGCCTGAATAGGCGGACAGGAAGTAAAGGATGTCTGAATAGACGGAAGGAAAGTGAAGGATGCTTGAATAGGCGGGCAAGAAAGTAAGTGGTGCATGAATGGGTGGCTGGAAGATAAAGGATGCCTTGATAGGCGGCTGGAAAATAAAGGATGCCTTAATAGGCGGATAGGAAATAAATGGTGCCTGAATAGGCGGCTGGAAAATAAAGGATGCCTTGATAGGCGGCTGGAAGATAAAGGATGCCTTGATAGGCGGCTGGAAAAATAAAGGATGCCTTGATAGGTGACTGGAAAGATAAAGGATGCCTTGATAGGCGGCTGGAAAATAAAGGATGCCTTGATAGGCAGCTGGAAGATAAAGGATGCCTTGATAGGCGGCTAGAAAAATAAAGGATGCCTTGATAGGCGACTGGAAAATAAAAGATGCCTTGATAGGCGACTGGAAAGATAAAGGATGCCTTGATAGGCGGATGGAAGATAAAGGATGCCTTGATAGGCGACTGGAAAGATAAAGGATGCCTTGATAGGCGGCTGGAAAAGTAAAGGATGCCTTGATAGGCGAATGAAAAAGTAAAGGATGCCTTGATAGGAGGACAGAAAGTAAAAGGTGCCTGAATAGGCAAATGGAAAGTAAAGTGCGCCTGAATAGGAGGGCAGAAAGTAAAGGATGGGGTCAACTGGGGATGCATGATGGGCTTACTAAAGGAAAGAAATCTGGGGATGATTCAGTTCAAGCTATCTTGGATGATTCGGGGAACTGCTTTTTGATTGGGAGAGAGAAGAAATGGGGGAAAGGTCTGGGACGAATACTCCAATTTTTGGAAAGATTAGAAGATTTAGGGGTACTACCTCAAGGCCGGGAGAAGAATCTGGGGTGATGTCCCAGTTAGGGCGGTTGAAGAGGCTTGGGGGTACATTTCCTTTTGACAGAGTGAGACCCGAGGTGATGTCCCAGTTCAAACTTCCCAGGAGCATGGGGTACCGCCCTTGGGTTGACAAAAGATAACAACCTGGGGAAGATGCCCCAGTTTGACATGATCTAAAGTGCTTTGGGGGAATCTAGGGAGATGCCTCAGTTTGACAAGTTGGAAAAAGTTTGGAGAAACGCCTCATGACTGGAAAGGAAGAAATCTAGGGAGATGCCCCAGTTTGACATGATTGAAGGATTCTTGGAGAATGGTTATAACAAAAGGAATTCGGGGAGATGTCCCAGTTGAGTTTATTTGGGAAGTGTAGTATCACTGGGGAAGAATTTGGTGGTTCAGGTACTGCCTCTTGATGGAAAGTTTAGGATTCATTGGGGAGAGAGATCCTGAGGAGTGCCATCTTTGGTGAATGATTCCACTGGGGAGGATATTTCAAGAGGCACGGACTTTAGTAATTGAGGATGAGAGTTTGAAGGTGCCTGCTTAGGCGATGAAAGAGTAAAACATTGAAAGGTGCCAACCTTGGCGTTTTAAGGAGGGAATTTTGAGAAGTGCCAACTCGGGCGATTCAAGGAAGGGATTTGAAGGGCTTGATTGGGGTGTTAGTGCCTGGCATGACTATCTGTGAGATAACCTGCAGAAAAATGGTAAGTAACGCAAGGATAAGTTTCAAAATCGGGTAAGTCCTGTGAAACCGCGACTCTTACGAGAACTCATGGACGAAGTAGAACGAATGAGGCAACCATAGCTTCGGAGAGCGTGTCTGGCCAAGTCCCTGCGATGATCACCTATGATGAGGTCGAGTAGCAGGAGCATCTTGTCCCTTGCGACTTTAAATGTTTACCAATCTTCCATTTTACTTTGTTAAAATACATGTTTTTATCAGATCAACCAAATTCATAACACATATCGAAAAGGGTGAACTTTATTCATGCACGTTAAACAAGTACAGAGAAAGAAAAATAAAGAAGGTAAATGAAATGAATGAGGTCACATAGGTCCAGAACAAATGAAAACTGGGAAGATTCATGGATCCTCTAGTGAATCTCTAAGACTAATGAGAGCCTTAACCCCCAACACGACTTCATGTTCACCCTTCGACCTTGCTTTTGGAAAGGTAAGTTCGACAGTGATTCACGTACACGAGCTTGGACTCGTACTTCTTTGAGCCAGAGGATCATTCGCATTGCCAGAAATTTGACCCTAACTTTTGCCTGAGCCGCCCTTTTCGGGTTTTCGACTCACCGGGTCACTCTAACTTTTGCCTAAGCCGCCTTTTCAGGTTTTTAGCTTAGCGAGCATTAATTTTCTTTTCTTCCTCTCTCTTTTTTTTTGTTTTTGTTTTTTTTTTTGTTTTTGTTTTTTTTTATTTTATTTTTTTGTTTTTTGTTTGTTTTTTTTTTGTTTTTTGTTTTGTTTTTTGTTTTGATTTGCTTCGACATCTCTTCCCTAAGCATAGTATTTTTTCACTGCATCTGTGTTTACAGGCATTGACAAATCCTGGCCATCCATATTAGTGAGTATTAAGGCTCCTCCAGAAAAAGCCTTCTTCACAACATATGGTCCTTCATAATTAGGAGTCCATTTGCCTCGATTGTCCTTTTGAATTGGTAAAATTTTCTTGAGTACCAGGTCTCCTTCTTGAAACTGTCGAGGCCGTACTTTCTTCTCGAATGCTCGTTTCATACGCCTCTGATACAACTGACCATGACAGAGGGCAGTCAATCTTTTTCCATCAATCAAGTTTAATTGGTCATGTCGAGCTTGAACCCACTCAGCCTCTTCTAATTTTGCTTCCATCATTACGCGAAGGGACGGGATTTCTACTTCAAAAGGCAAAACTGCTTCCATTCCATATACGAGGGAGAACGGGGTTGCCCCTGTCGAGGTTCGAACCGAGGTGTGATACCCATACAGAGCGAAAGGGAGCATCTCGCTCCAATCTCTGTAGGTGACTACCATTTTCTGCACTATCTTCTTGATGTTCTTATTGGCCGCCTCAACCGCCCCGTTCATTTTAGGTCGATAAGGAGAGAAATTGTAATGGTGAATCTTGAAGCTTTCGCAGAGTTCCTTCATCATTTTGTTGTTCAAATTCGTACCATTGTCAGTAATGATCTGACTTGGTAGGCCATATCGGCATATCAGTTCTCGCTTGATGAATTTGACCACAATACTCCTTGTTACACTGGTATATGAAGCTGCTTCTACCCATTTGGTGAAATAGTCGATCGCAACCAAGATGAAACGATGACCATTTGAAGCTTTTGGCTCGATGGGTCCAATGACATCCATGCCCCACATTGAGAAGGGCCATGGTGCCGTCAAGACATTTAGGGATAATGGGGGTGCATGAATATGGTCAGCGTATATCTGACATTTGTGACATTTTCGGACATACGTGAAGCAATCCGCTTCCATGGTCATCCAGTAATAACCAGCCCTCAAAATCTTTCTAGACATGGCATGTCCATTAGTGTGAGTCCCAAAGGATCCTTCATGAACATCCTTCATGATTTCGTTTGCCTCATCAGCATCAACACAGCGAAGAAGGACAGAGTCATAGTTTCTTTTGCAAAGCACATCCCTATTTAAGAAGAAACCCATGGCGAGTTGCCTTAGGGTCTTCTTATCATTTTCTGTAGCACCCTCGGGGTATTCTTGACTCTAGATATATCTCTTAACATAATGGTACCAAGGTTTCCCATCAGACTCCTTTTCCATCATTTGACAGTATGCAGGCTCATAGTGCTTCTTTATTTCGATGAGAGGCATATCGTAGTCACTACTTACTTTGAACATTGAGGCGAGGGTAGCTAAAGCATCAGCCATTTGATTGTCATCCCGGAGAACGTGATGAAAAGAGATCTCGTCAAACTCCTTGATCATTTCCTTGATGTGATCATAATAAGGAATCAATTTAATGTCCCTAGTCTCCCACTCGCCTTTCAATTGGTGAATAACCAAAGCTGAGTCCCCATATACTTCTAACAACTTTACTTTTGCATCCAACGCTGCTTGGATTCCTAATGAGCACGCCTCATATTCAGCAATATTATTGGTACAGTCAAAACACAATCTGGCGCAGATAGGGATAAATTCCTTATCGGGTGAAATCAAGATAGCCCCAATTCCGTGCCCCAATGCATTAGAAGCTCCGTCAAATCTCAAGGTCCATTTCTCCTTTTGACCACCTTCTTCATTGAATAATGTCATGATATCTTCATCCAGAAAGTTAAATTGCATCGGCTGATAATCATTGATGGGTTAGTGTGCCAAGTAATCAGCCAGGGCACTTCCTCTTATAGCTTTTTGAGTGACATATATTATGTCGTACTCAGTTAACAACACTTTCCAGCGAGCGATCCTTCCAGTCAGAGCAGGTTTTTCAAAAATGTACTTGACGGGGTCCATTTTAGAAATTAGCCAAGTGGTGTGACTCAACATGTACTGCCTTAGGCGCTTAGCGGCCCATGCTAACGCACAACAAGTCCGCTCTAAAGCGGAGTACCTCATTTCACAATCAGTGAACTTCTTGCTTAAGTAGTAAATAGCATGTTCCTTATTTCCAGTTTCATCGTGTTGTCCCAACACGCAGCCCATGGATTCGTTCAATACAGTCAGATACAATATAAGTGGCCTTCCTGGGGTTGGGGGCACCAAGATTGGTGGTTCTTGTAGGTACTGCTTAATCTTTTCGAAAGTTGCTTGACAATTCTTATCCTATCGCCCTGGTTGATTCTTGCGGAGTAACTTGAAGATGGGTTCACAAGTTGCCGTCAATTGTGAAATAAATCTGGCGATATAATTGAGCCTTCCCAAAAATCCTCGGACCTCTCTTTCTGTACGGGGAGGAGGCATCTCAAGAATCGCTTTAACTTTGTCGGGATCAACCTCTATCCCCCTTTCACTTACTATAAATCCTAGCAGCTTGCCCGACCTTGCACCGAAAGTGCACTTGGCGGGGTTCAATCTTAGCTTGAACTTTCTCAATCGTTCAAAAAGCTTCCTTAGATCGCTAATGTGCTCTTCATCTGTTCTAGACTTGGCAATGATGTCATCCACGTAGACTTCTATTTCCTTGTGCATCATATCATGGAAAAGAGTCACCATTGCTCTCTGATGAGTTGCCCCAGCATTTTTCAACCCAAAGGACATCACCTTATAACAAAATGTACCCCATAGAGTAATAAACATGGTCTTCTCCATGTCTTCAGGTGCCATCTTAATTTGATTATACCCCGAGAAACCATCCATGAAGGAGAAAATGGAATGCTGAGCTGTATTATCAACCAAAACATCGATATGTGGTAGGGGAAAATCATCCTTGGGACTAGCCCTATTCAAATCTCGGTAATCCACACACATCCGTACCTTTCCATCCTTTTTAGGGACAGGGACAATGTTGGCTACCCACTGAGGGTATTTTGCCACAGCTAGGAACCCAGCATCAAATTGCTTCTTAACCTCCTCTTTGATCTTTAAAAGCATTTTTGGCTTCATTCGGCGTAATTTCTGCTTTATTGGTGGGCATTCAGGTTTCAAGGGTAGTCTATGCTCGACAATGCTAGCATCGAGCCCAGGCATATCTTGATAAGACCAGGCAAAGACATCACAAAATTCCATTAACAACTTGATTAAATCTTCTCTTTTTTCTCTATTTAGGGTAGTGTCGATCTTGACTTCCTTCTTATTTTCTTCATTCCCCAAATTAATGACCTCAACTATGTCTAGGTAGGGTTGAATCCCTTCATCCTCTTGCTCTAACAACCTTGTCATTTCAGGCGGTGGTTCACAATCTTCCCCACCTTCCTCATCAGCGTAGTCAACTGGGTGATCAAAGTCGGGAAACGGGATTGCGACCTCACTCTCCTCAAGGGAGTCATTTTTGGATCTGCAATTTAGTGTAATATGGCAAATAAAAAGAAAGAACAAGCGAGCAAAAAGAAGGGTTTAAAACAAGGATAAGGGATACACGAAGGGTTTTTTTTTTGAATTACGATACGCGTTTATTGATGAAAATGATAAAAACAAGTTTTTTCCGCCTTTATTACATGGAAGGGTCCCAAAGCTTTAGGCAGAGCAGAGGGACGAATAAGTACTTAAAGCATAAACAAATTACTTTGGCAAAACATTCAAAGTCGTGGGGAGCTCGATGGCCTCCCAGTTATGAAGTTCTTGGCCCGGTGGACAAGCAATTACAAAATCAACACTATCACAAGGGTTTTCTTCAATGACAGCGACTTGGTCTGGAGGCATCAGTCCGGCGCTCCGAAAGCTCTGGTAGAGATCACAGATGGGGACTCTTGCAGTATGAGGATCTCTGCCGGTAAGACGAGCAGCCCTTTTTTCTCTCTTCGCTTCCTCTACCCTTTTTCTGTCAGCAGCCGTGGGCCGGTATCCTAATCCAAAACCATTTCTGTTATCAAGCAGGCGTATTGGTTCTATTTCTCCATTCAAAGCACGTCCTAGCCCTCTTCCAGGTTTATACCCTCCACGCAGCATAATCTTTGCCATCATTAAAGATGCACTTGGCATGCAAGCTTTTGCCACTGTGGCTCCTTCCCCCACATAGGTAGCGTTTGCTATCTCTAATGCTTGGAAAGAAGTTTCAAGGGCCTCTTCTGCTGCCTCGATGTAAGGGGTTGACAGAGGTTTGCTGACCAGAAGGTCTTCCTCACAAGAAACAATTATCAGCTTGTTATCAATTATGAATTTTAATTTTTGGTGCAGGGTAGAGGGCACCACTCCAGCAGAATGGATCCACGGCCTGCCTAATAAACAACTATAGGCAGGCGAGATATCCATGACTTGAAAAAGGACCTGGAACGTGCACGGCCCAACCTGTATGGCCAGCTCAATCTCACCCATAACCTCCCTCCGAGTTCCATCAAAAGCTCGTACTATCGTGGCACTTGGCTTCATAAAAGTCCCATCAAATGGTAATTTGGCCAATGTAGACTTTGGCATGACATTGAGGGACGACCCATTGTCAATAAGTACTTTTGCTAAGATGTAATCTCGACATTTTACGGAGATATGGAGAGCCTTGTTGTGCCCAATCCCCTCTGTTGGTATTTCATCGTCAGTGAAGGTCAGATAGTTATCTGCAACAATGTGCCCTACTATTCCTTGAAACTTATCAACGGGAATGTCATGACTGACGTGAGCCTCATTCAGGACCTTCATCAACATCTTCTGATGTGGCTCAGAGTTCATCAGCAATGATAACAAGGAGATTTTTGCAGGAGTATGGGTCAGTTGGTCAAGCACTTGATATTCGCTCTGGCGAATAAACCTTAAGAATTCATGGGCTTCTTCATCAGTCACGGCCTTTTTGATTTTGCCATTGGCCCCTTCTTTGTCCACCTTGGCATTTCCGGTAACCTGATCCCTCTTCGGCTCTGGAGGGGTGTATACTCTTCCACTTCGGGTTATACCTCCTACCCCAACAATATTTGTGACGGACGAAGGAGACGGGTCACCTGTTGCCGGGCTTGCAACGATCACATCTGCGTTATACTTCCAAGGGACAGCCCGAGAATCTTTGAACGCAAACAGGGTGGGTGCTTGAATAGTGATGGTTGGTTGTACAGAAACAGGAGCTGCTTGGGGGTTCCTGGTGTAAAAAATTGTCAAGGGCTTAGGGATCCGTGCCCCTGTTTGTTCCTCGATCATGTCAACCTCATCTCCACGGCGTTTACAAACCTGCACAATATAGCTGTCCATAAGGCTTTGAAGGACCTTACAAAAACTTTGATGTTCGGCAGTCTGTTCGCAATCATGTTTCACACTCCAGGTTCCTTCAATTAATCCCCTTTCAAGCAAAAGGGAATGAACTACCCTTAATGGCATTCTTATGTCAGCAACATTCTTAACGCACTCCTCATCATTTTCCAAGGCGTTGACCTCTGAATTTCCATGGTTGGGCAGGGGATTTGTGGCAACATTTGGGCTACCTTCCTTAAAGTTAATCCAGTCGGCTTTGATCAAATCCCTTACTTTATACTTCAAAGCCAGGCAATTTTCTGTGGAATGCCCTGGTGCCCCAGCATGGTAATCATAATGAGCGTTTGGGTCATATCCCCTTGGGTAAGGAGGTTGCAACGGCCTCATAGGGGATGGAGCTACCAGACCTTTCTGAACGAGGATTGGAAAAAGTTCGGTATATGTTATAGGAATTGGATCGAACTGCACAGGGGAGCATTCATTGTTGGAATTTCTTGTGTTTTGATTATGATTGGGTGGTCGAGTCACTTGTTGCGGGTGATGGTATGGCACGGGTTGCGGTACTGGCGCTCTTACCATGGGTGGACGGAAGTGGGGAGTATAAGCTGTCGGGCTCTGAGTTGTAGCGGCCACATAAGGATTGGGAGCTTGAATCATAGTAGGAAAGAATGGTCTTGGCGAAGACGTCTTTTGATTAGAAGAGATGGAATTAGTTTCTCCATCCCTTTTCCCAGGCGCCGGCCTTCTTGTCATGCTTGCCCCAGATGAGCCCTGAATGATCTTTCCTGTTCGTATTCCGCTTTCCACTCTTTCCCCGATAGTCACAATGTCAGAGAAGTTGGATGAAACACTACCAATCATCTTGCCGTAGAAAGGTGATGGGAGCGTATCAATAAACATCGCGACTATTTCTTTTTCCGACAATGGGGGATCCACTTGTGCCGCTGTCTCTCTCCATCGTTGGGCATATTCCTTGAATGTTTCACTGTCCTTTTTCATCATGTTTTATAAATGAACCCTGTTGGGTGCCATATCCATGTTATACTTGTATTGTCTAAGGAAGGCATCTGCCAGGTCCTTCCAACAACGGATATGGTTCCGATCAAGGTGAGCATACCATGTAAGAGCGGCCCCTGCTAGACTATCTTGGAAGCAGTGGATCAAGAGTTGGTCATTAGAAGAGTAAGATGCCATCTTTCGACAGTACATCGTGAGATGGTTCTTTGGACAAGTCATTCCCCGATACTTATCAAAGTCTGGCATCTTGAATTTGGGTGGGAGGACAACATCTGTGACTAAACATAGCTCCGAAGCATCTATTAGTCCAAAACCTCCAGAGCCTTCCATCATCCTCAAACGCTCTTCTAAGATTTCTATCTTTTCCTTTCGAGGAGCTGCGACCATGCGGGTTGCATCTTGGAGATTGGTCCCATAGGGGGTTCCGTATCCATACGAATAACCGAGTGGCTGGTTGAACGGAGGCAAAGCATGGGACTGGTTTGTTAGGCCTGTATTTGGTGAAGGACCTTGGGGTTGGGCCATAGTCTGTACAACGTAATTCGGTTGAGTCACCTGGGCTCGTGTATTTTGGGCTTGTGTGTTGTAGGTCGGCTGGGTTATCGGGGCTTGTATATTTTGAGTTTGGTGAGTTTGTGGGTCATGGGCTTGCGTGTTCTGGGTTTGGTAAATTTGTGGGTCATGAGCTTGCGTGTTTTGGGTTTGGTGGAGTGATGGTATATTTGGCTGGGTAGGGTATGAAGTGTGAGGATTCATCGCTTGCTGGTCATGGGCGTCTTGGTTAGCGAGCGGGGGATAGTATCCTGGTGGAAGGCCATAAAGTGGAAAAGGTACTGGGTTGCCGTCAGGGCCAACAAATGTATGCTGTGCATAAGACTGGCCGTAAGGTAACTGGGTCTCAATGACAGGGTTAGGTCTTCCAACATGAATGGTGACAGGGGGTGTCATTGTGTTTGGTACTTGGGTTCTTGCTGGGTCGGAACCAAGGGGGAGTGGTACAGGGGCAGGCTGCTGTTGGTTGTTCTCAATACCCGTAGAGGAATCCCCTTCTGTGATTCTCTTTTCCAGAAGCTTGGTCAACTCGGCTACTTGTTCTTTCAGTTGATTGAACTCGTTTCTGAAATCTTCATCCCTGATTTCTGCTTCAGCCATGAGTCTCGTTTGGAGTCGGGTCGGATAAGGATGTTTACCCGTAGTGTCTATTGTAAGTGAAAACACGAAATTGTTAAAAAAAGAAAGCATTAAATAAAAATGGTAAACGAAAAATAAACAGTATGGTGCACAAAGTTATCGCGGAACTCGGCCAGTACCCTCCAACCATTCCTCAGAACGTCACATTCAAGAGTAATAAGTATGTGATAAATGGAAATTAACATGAGACGATTGTGGAAACAAAAGAATCCTTCTTTCTGAATTTCAAAGTACATTACTGCTGCCAATTTTTTTATGCAAGAAAAGTAAATCAGCCATTCCTAGCTCGGGCAATCATGGCCCTCATTTTATAAATCCTTTCTCTACAGTAATCAAGGAAGTTTACAATTTCTTTTGGGGTACTAAGAGGGTTAACCATCCCCTCAACTTGCTTAAGTAGGAGCGGGAGGTCTTCTAGAACTCCATTAGCCAAATGCGCCAAGTGGGCGAAGCGATTCATCCATGAATGAATAACTTCATCTTGTTGTGTCATTTCAGCTTTCAAAATACGAATAGCCTCACGACATTCTTGCTCAGTATCCATCGCGCGCTGTCGCTCGCCGTTTATCTCTTGCTGGCAAGCTTCTACCACCTCATTAAGTTGATGCTCTAATTGACCAACTTGTAATTGTAGGAGCTCTTTTTGTACCAAGGCAATTTGCTCATTCTCTTTGGCTTTTTCCAACATATCTCTCAAGAGTTGCTTGTCAGCCAACATAGTATCCCTTTGCTTGCTCTTCATCCTCAGTTGAGTATTAGCTGTTCGGAGGCATTGACTTTGCTTCCTCAAGTAATCTCTTTCAACTTTCCGCTTTTTTCCAATCTCCTTGATGGTTCGCTTACTTTCTGAGTTCTCCCTTTTTTGAAGGGCACATTCTTGTTGAGATTTCAGCAGGTCTTCCTCCAGCTTCTTATTTTTTACAATTAACTCCTCTATCTTGGCTTTCAAGGCTTCCTCTTCAAGAGTAGGTGAGGGAAGAGGTATTCTTGTCGGGAGATGGGAGGGACTTTTGAAAGGCAGCTTGACAATGGAAACTCTATTCAGGATCCATCGGTAGTATTCGTCCTTCACTGCATGGCTTCGAGCTCCTAGTTCTTTTCCTTGCCTGTGGACCATCTTCCACGCATTTGCTATATCCCGAATAGCAGTGGTAGTATCTCCTTTTGAGTAGCGAAGGACAAAAGGAATAAGTGATTCTTCATCAGGTGGCCCAAGCAATGGATAAGCTAACTGCCGTTTGGCTATGACAGGGTTGTAGTTAATGCATCCTTGTGTGCCCATAAGAGGAACATTCGGGTAGCTTCCACAATGATGAATAATGGCGTCAACCTTCAACCATTGTGGATACCACCTTACTTTGTCAGCTGTGAGCCCCATCAGGTGATTGGCCCATTCACGCCCGTTTTTTGTTACTAACTGGCATAATTTCAGATCAGAAATAGGACATTTAACTTTGCCGACTTGGTGGAAAGCATGTGACGTGAGCCATACATACAGAGCAGGTAGACAACAAATGATTCTTTTTCCACCTTGTGTACAGCAGAAGTCCATGGTGCAATATATATTTGCCAAGATAGCAGTGACAGGATTTTCAGACTTGAATTTACGGGCAAGGAAAATGCCAATGGCATCATAGTCTATGTAATTGTCAATGTTAGGGAACAAGATAACACCATAAATGGTTAAAGCCAAAGTATCCATGAAGGCTTCCCAATCTCCCTTCTCAGCCAGCAAGTGCATGTCCCTCTCAAAATATTCTCGATCAAACCCCAGGACTTGATTTCTATTTAGCTGCTTACTTCTTAAGACTTCCGGATTAATCCTTAGGATATCAGCAATGGTAAGAACATTCGCATGGCGTCCAAGGTGGCGGTAAGGCATTTGTCCCTCTAGTGGCATACCCAGAATCTGTTCGAACTCCTCAAAAGACGGAGCTAATTGAAAGTCTTGGAAAGTGAAACAACGGAGAGGTGGGTCATAAAACTGAATCAAAGCAGTAATTGCTTCGACTTGTACTTCCACTTCTAGCAACTTTAGGATCCTCCCATATTTCCTTGAAAAAAACATTTTCTGATTCATATCCAATTTCTTGCCTAATGCTTGTAGACTGGTTGTATCGACCTTCCTAGCCTTAACATGCAGTAATTTTTTTAACTCAGGTATATTTGTACCACAACTATCCGATCTCATGTTAATTTCCATACTTTCACTCAGAGGTGCTGGCTAAGCTCTTGATAGCTTCCTGCGAGAACATGAGAAATGAGAAAATCAGTCACTAGAACTGACGTGTTTTGCAAATCGATACTCCCCTAGTAACTTTGAAAATATTTTTGTATTCAGGGAAGTTTCGATTTGACAAAACTTATGACAAATCAAAGGTCATGTGAGCTACGGATTTTCTGATCATTGTCAATAAAAAATTTGATTTTTTTTTGATTTTTTTATACCCTTTTTTTATTCAAAACATCCGTAACTCAAATCCCAAAGACTTGTGCATAAAAGGAAAGGACTACTTGCCCATTAAAGGATCACGGGTTAAAAATATGTTATTTTTGGAAGAAGTAATCCACTAAATGGGTAAGCGGTCCTCTCTAATTTAGATCATAAAAGAAAGCGAGAATGAGGAAAGGTATAAGTAAAGTTTGCCCCTTTGAGTCTTAATTCAGGTTTTTCTGGAGGTCTCCTAATGGTTCTAAAGTTCATCTATCAATGATACCTCGCATTAGGTGGCTTGTTCTAAAACTTCTAAAGGTCACTAGAGCCAAGATCCTATTCATGATGTTGATCACAAATAGTAAGAAGTATACTAAGTGTGAGCACCATGAATAAGTCGAACTCTAGCTGAGGTTCTTACAGTAACCAGACAGGAAGTACATCCCAAATGGCTCCGCTATCAACCTCTCCTAATCTTAAGCTTATTTAGGCCCGGGTATAGGGTCCCACTCAAAAGTGTGTGTAAATTGTGAGTGTAGTGTGTGAAAGAGGCATTCAATCTCTGTACCTTACTTATCCTGCACATAGAACAAACATAGAGCAACAAAATAAAGTCGACTACCCTAGGGTTCAATGATCATACAGATATTTACAGAACATAAATGATAGAATATAAACAAAACAGGAACTAAACATTGACAAGGAAATAAAATAAAAGAAGAAGTTAAATAATTAATATGCTAATTAAAACATGCGCTATCAAATTGACTGGCTTGACTCTCTTATCCTCCCCAGCGGAGTCGCCATCTGTCGCGACCAGGATCGCGGCGGCGCGGCCGACCCTCAAAACGGTTTTAAATAATAAACAGGGAGTCGCCACCAATATTTTTTTAGTATAAAATAGTGGAAAAACCTTTTGTTAAAGCACTGGTTATAAAAATGAGATTCCATGATTCGGGAGTCTGATTACAGGTGAGGAAGGTATTAGCACCTCACAACTGTCCGTTATAAAAAACGGTTACCTCAATTTGATAGCGCGCATTATAGTTAACCCGATAATTATTTTAACTTCTTCATAAAAAGAAAAACGTACGGAATGACAAAATAAACAAAATAAATAAAAATCAACGCAAAATATTTACATGAGATTAACAGGACGTCTCGTCCAAATTAATCTCGCTCCTTCTTTTTCTTTAAAGAGATATTTAAAAAAATGAGATTAACAGGACGTCTCGTCCAAATTAATCTCGCTCCTCCTTTTTTCTTTAAAGAGATATTTAAAAATATGAGATTAACAGGACGTCTCGTCCAAATTAATCTCGCTCCTCCTTTTTTCTTTAAAGAGATATTTAAAAATATGAGATTAACAGGATGTCTCGTCCAAATTAATCTCGCTCCTTCTTTTGATAGCAAGACAAAAAGGAAACTCTAAAAATTAAATAAAGAAAGGTGGGCCCGACAGGAACTGTTTCCCGCTCCTACGTATTCTCGAGCTTCCGAGAAATCAGGGTCACGTAGTTCTTTAAAATGTTTTTTTTTTAGGAAAAGATTAGGAAGATATTGATAGGCATCATTTTAGTGAAGAATCCATACAAGGCGAAGTGCTTCGCACGTGCAAGGATCTTATAGAGACTGTGTAGACGAAAGTATTTTCCGTACGACACTGATTAAAAAAATGAATATATATAAAAAAAACTGAGCGGGAGAGGAAAACCGAGTGCAAAAATGAAAAAAACGAATGAAGAATAAGAAAACCGAGTGAAAAAATAAGAAAACCGAGTGAAAAAATAAGGAAACTGAGTGAAACTATGAAAAATCCGAGTGAAAACAGGGAAAATCGAGTGAAACAGTAAAAATCTGAGTGAAACAGTAAAAATCTGAGTGAAACAGTGAGAATCTGAGTGAAATAGTGAGAATCTAAGTGAAATAGTGAAAATCCGAGTGAAACAGTAAGGATCTGAGTGAAAATAAGAGAAACCGAGTGCAAAAATAGTAAATCCTAGTGAAACAGTGAGAATCTGAGTGGAATAGTAAAAATCCGAGTGGAAATAAAGGAAACCGAGTGAAACAGTGAGAATCCGAGTGGAAAGAGGCTTACCGGGTGAAATTTGAGCAGAGAAGAACGATTGGGACAAGAATTGCAAGTCCGAGAGGGAAAAGGGAGCTGGAAGGAGTGCTGTTGAGTGAAAGTGTAGAGGATGTTGGGGTAAAGAGAGTTTGAAAGGTGAGGGGTGAGTGAAGTGAGAGGGAGAGAAGACTTGGCGTGAGAGAGAGAGAGAGAACAGAGGTATGTTTGGGCAGAGTTTTCCCTTCCTCTGAATGCCTCCCCTTCAGCTGCCCTCCCCCTTGCCTATTTATAGGCTGGCCCGAGTGGAATGCCAGCTCAGGCTTCCACTTCCGAGTGGAATGCCAGCTCAGGCCTCCACTCGGTTTGGGTAGTGGGGGACAACGGCTGGTGGGAATTTTTAATTCCTCCACCTCCGCCCCTGTCTGCCAGCCATCTCCGGGATTCCTGGATCCACTTTGGGGGTGGAATCCAGGTCAGCATGTGAATCCAAGTGAAGAGAGTGGAAATCCGAGAGAAAAATGGTGTAATCCGAGTGAAAATGGTGAAATCCGAGTGAGAATGGCTCGGATCCACCTTCCAATCAGTATTCATTAACACTGGCAGTCAAATCCGAGTGAGGATGTGTAAATCCGAGAGAAAAATGGTGTAATCCGAGCAAAAATGATGGAATCCGAGTGAGGATGGTGTGAATCCGAGTGAAAATGATGGAATCCGAGTAAAAAAATGGGGAATCCGAGTGAGAATGGCTCGGATCCACCTTCCAATCAGTATTCATCCACACTGGCAGTCAAATCCGAGTGAGGATGTGTAAATCCGAGTGAAAATGGAGTAATCTGAGTGATTCTCACTCGGATCACCCTCTCAGTCAGCCTTCCTCCACATTAGAAGTCAAATCCGAGTGGAAAAGGGGTCGGCCTTCACTTCCTCTCCACAATCCGAGTATAAAATGACTCGGAACCGATTGAAATGGCTCGGAAGTGGGTAAAGGAGGACTCGGATGAGTGAGGATTGGTTGGGAACTGATTGAAGTGGGTAAAGGAGGACTCGGATGAGTGAGGATTGGCTCGGAAATTGGAATTTTGGCCATTTTTCGCTCGGAAATAAACTTCTTCACACTCAGAATTAGAAATTTGAATTTCTTCACTCAGAATGGCTCTGACAGGGAAGCTTTCCACTCGGAATTGATTCATTCTGAGTAATTCTACTCGGATTTGAGCATGTATGTGGCATTCCGCTCGGATTCTCTAACAGGAGCCTATTCCATTCAGAAATGCTTTATTGCTACTCGGTTTTCGATCATTTCTGAGTAGTTCTACTCGGTTTTGAGCATTTCTGAGTAGTTCTACTCGGTTTTGATCATTTCTGAGTAGTTCTACTCGGATTTTCTCCATTCTGAGTAGTTCCACTCGGTTTTGATCATTTCTGAGTAGTTCTACTCGGATTTCCCTTCAACAGTGGCATATTCCACTCAGATTTGATCTGTTCCGAGTCCTTCCACTCGGAAATGATCATTTCCGAGTCAACCCTTTTTTTTTAAATATTCTTTTCATTTGCGGATGGGCTGAAATAGGTGTTCACAATAATCAACACAACATAACATGCAATCAGTGTTCTGTGGTCTCGAAACTCAGACAACGCATGCATCTTCAAGGCAATGATAACATGCAACACTCACTCTCACCTATCCTACACTCGGGTACTCCACATGCAAGCACATCATACAAACAGGATGCAGAACCATAATTATCAACACTCAAAACCCGTTCATAACCCATGCATTTAACATGTAAGGTACTCCCCCTACCAACAACGATACTCTGAGAGACTCTTTTGTTTGGGCGTTGGTCCTTTTCCTCGCTGCTTCACTCGACACTTTCACTCGTTTAGCCTTCACTTGAACACTACCGTCTTCCACGAGTGGTGCAGGGACTGTTTCTGCTTCTGCTTCGACGCTCGTCCTTTGCTCGTACAAGGGAGCTTCGTCTCATCTGTAGCACCGTCAACGTGGCCTCTGAAACAGGGAGTGGAAACAGAGAGCAGAGAAAGAGAAGGGAAGAAGAAGGAAGAAGAAGAAGAAACTCGCAGGGAAATTCTGAAAAATGAATGGCAAGGAAGGCCATCGACCAATTATAAACGCATGCATGAGGGAAAGGAATGGTGGGGTGGGAAAACGTGAGGAGCAGTCTGCTCACGTCACCCAGTCCCATCAGCACCCACTAAAGCTAATCAGCTTTTCAATCAGCACACCTTTTGATTAATTAAGTTAAGGATAATTAGTGAACAATTTCCACTTCTGAATTATTATTTTAATGGCTTATTTCACCCGGTACATTGTTAAAATTGGGATGTTACAGTTCTCCCCCACTCAAAAGAATTTCGTCCTCGAAATTCAGTCGGTGGCTCTCCTTAAATAATTAACTCAGAAAATTGTTGTCTCAATCACTCACACGACTGACCTTCCACAAGTATTCACCGATCGGATCACAATTTCACTCGGCAAGGATTCACCACTCAAGCAGTTTACCGACCGCCCATAATTTCAGTCGGCAAAATGTAAAGGTCAGGCCCTACCTGATTATAACTTCATCATAGAGTTTAATACATGTGGGGATTCAATTTCTATAATGCATAATTTCCCTTATTTAATTCTGCCAACTCATCATAAGTAGTGGCACTTCCTAATTTCTTGGCCGCTCGGTCCTACGCATACGACACCGCTCGGTGTATTTATGATAAGTCTTGAAAAGACTTAATTATTCCACTGTTTATTTAACATAAATTACTAAGTATTGTCTAGTTTTGATATTATTATTTAATAATTTGTTAATAGTTCATGTTTTAGTTAAGTATTTCAAAAGTATGCTATTTATGTAAGAAACCAATTGAAAAATATTAATTAGATAAGGAATTTTGAAGTATTTATAAATTCACTAAGCAGCCAGCGTATAATTGCTAGGCAAGTAGCTGTTTATTGGTGCAGGAACAGGGCGGACTCAAGATAAGAAGAAAATTCCGAGTGAAATCCTACAAATTCGAGCAGAAATTGATAAATCCGAGTGAGACTTCCTGAATCCGACTGAAAAGAGCCCAAATACTGACCAAGCGAGACTTCAAGTAAGCTAACTTAAGAAGACTCCCAAGACACCGGCTCCAAAAGAGAAGAAGAGCGGAATGCTACATGAGAAACCGAGGTGCTTATTCATTATTTAATCCGTCCTAGTAAAATCCGGACTCACTAAAGCATAACTTTAAGAGACCGCCCTCGCCCAAGTTTTGCCATAACGCCTAAGCGAGAAAGAAACACTGCAGTGTTAATCCGGACTTGCCCAAGCGAAGTTTAATCCGCTCAAACAAAAACTCAGCAGTTGAAGCATAAAGGCAGTAATTTAAACACTGTTCCTTCCCTCTAACAGCACACTTGGTGCAGTACTGTTCCGCTTCCATTGCCTTCTTCTCTACTACTGCAACCTTAAGTAACTTAAGAAGTGAGCTGTCAATTAGCTGGTGCTGAGCTGTAAATTAGCTAAGGTTAAGCTGGATCCTGTTAAGCGTTGAGCTGTAATTAGTTGATCACTCTGTAAACTATGTAATTAATTAGTTTTATTCGTTAACTTAAGTTCTCTAAGTTATCAGTTAAGTTAGTTAGTTTAGTTAGATGCCTATATATATTCATGTATATACTCTGTAAAAATGTGTGGAGACAGAGAACAGAACGGCGTACAACATAATACACTTCATTTTCTATTTTCACTCTCTCACTACATTTTCATCTCTCTAAACTCTCTCCTCCATGACGTTCCACAATCCTTCGATGGAACCGAAGTCAATGGAGTTCTAAATCCCTAAGGTTGGGATTGCGAAGGTTAGCAATGGAGTCTTGAAGCTGTGAGCAAGTAGATCGACTTCGAAGATCCTGAGGTGAACAAGCTGAGGAGTGGAGCAGCATCGCTGGATTGACAAATCCAGAATTGATGAAGAACTTCGCCAGTGAGGAATCATGGTTGAAGCTTAGGTAACTTCCAGCTTTCTAACTAGTTCAGGCCTAATCAATTTAGGTGAATAGTTAGAGTTCAAACCTCCAATTTCGCATTAGATTCTTAGGCTAATCGAGCACTTAAGGAATTAAGGTTCATTGCTTAAGGATTAGTGTTTTTCACCTAAGGAATTAGGGAATAACCACAAGCGGATTGTCCTCTAGATTGTGAAGTTCGATTATACTTAATTGCATGTTTCTTGAGGAGATTGTGAGCCGAAACAATCCTGACCTGTTTTCTATTAATCACTTTACACATTTCACTTTAACTCTGTTTCTGAAAATACAAAAACAACTATAAAACACTAAAACCATAAAAACTAAATGAACTTCGCATATTTTTTGTTGGTTCAGCTTGTACTAGTCCTAGATTGAGGTACTTACCACAATCCCTGTGGGACGATCAAATACACTACAATTTTAACGACTGGTGCGCTTGCCAAAGTGTAAATCCGAGAGTCACATTTTATTTTACTAAGATTTTTACACCAAATTAATGGCTCAGGATTTTAGCACCAAGTTAATGGCGTCGTTGCCGGGGATTGTTGAGTAATATCAATAATCCTTGGACCGGTACTAGACTGAACCATTTGCTTTTGTTTCTGTTTATAGTCAATACGTATTTTTTTTAGTAGTTATTGTTTTGTGTAGTCGTAGCTGTGAGTTGCATTGTCGTGTAAACAATTGTTGTATGCAGTCAAGGAGCAGAGAAGAACCTTTCTTCTTTGATCCTGACATCGATTTGTTAGAACGTAGATTAAGAAAAGAGAAAAAGCAAAAAGAAGAAAAAGAAATGGAACAGAGGAGAGTTACACTAGGTGACTACTCCAGGCCGAATGAAGAAGGATCGCAAGCTAGCATCCTTAGGCCACCGATTGCAGCTAACAATTTTGAACTAAAACCAGCTTTACTGCAGCTGGTAAGAAATGAACAATTCAGAGGAAGTGAGGTTGAGGATCCAAATTTGCATTTAGCAACCTTCCTCCAAATTTGTGATACAGTAAAAATGAATGGGGTCCCTGAAGAAGCAATCCGACTAAGTTTGTTTCCATTTTCTCTAAGGGACCGAGCAAAAGCCTGGTTGCAGAGTCAACCGAGAGGCAGTATCTCCACCTGGGAGGATTTGCAAAGGAAATTTTTGATTAAATACTTCCCTCCTTCTAAATATGTAAAACTGCGTAATGAAATTACATGTTTCCAGCAAAGAGAAGGCGAGTCCTTGATGGAAGCATGGGATAGGTATAAAGAAAGCTTGAGGAGATGTCCTCATCATCAGATTTCTGATGTACAGCAGGTGACTATTTTCTATAATGGTGTCAGGCCAGCTACCAGAGTCTTAATTGATGCCTTGGCTGGAGGCTCATTAACAACTAAAACTATAGAAGAAGCTATAGAGCTGATTGATGTGATGGCTTCTAATGAATGTCTGATTAGTGAGAGGAACCAAGTCCCTAGGAGAGGAATATTAGAATTAGAAGTACAAGATGCCTATCTGGCTCAGAGCAAACTGATGACTCAGGCTTTGGAAAAATTAAGCATTCAGATTTCAGAACTCCAAAAGCCGAGTCAAGTTTCTATGATCAGTTGTGACTTTTGTGGTGGAGACCATGAAAATGGAATGTGTGATCCAGTTGTGCCTTCTGAGCAAGTGAATTATATGGGGCAGCAACAGTATCAAAGGAATTATCCTTCTAATTCCTTCAATCCTAATTACAGGAGCCACCCCAATTTTTCCTGGTAGAAAGGTCCACATTTGAATCAGAATATCCCACCGAGTCAACCCACAAATAGACCACAACAACCTTCTCACCCTCCTGTTAAAGAAAAATCTGAACTCGAGAATGTACTTTCTCAGTTTATCCAGGCCACTCAGGCCAGTTTTAAGAATCAGGAAGCATCCATAAGAAATTTAGAAAATCAAGTAGGACAGCTTTCTAAACAATTAGCTGAGAGGCAAGCAGGCAATTTCCCTGGAGATACCGAGGTAAATCCAAGGGAACATTGCAAGGCCATAATTACTAGGAGTGTAAAAATTATTTCTCCATCTCCGGGTCAAGAAATAAGTTCAGAAAAAGAAAAAAGAAATAATACAAGAAACCAAGCACGACAATAAAGATGAAGTAGAAAATAAAAATGAATCAGAAAAAGAAAAAGAAAATAAAGTCCATCAAAAGAAAAAGAAAAAGGTTGATCTGATTCTGGAGGAAGCTTCTAAGCTGACTCCTGAAAAACTGAGGAATGCTCAATTTCCGCACAGGTTTAAAAAGCAAATAGAGGAGCAGAAATTTGCTAGGTTCTTAGAGGTCTTCAAGAAACTTTACATTAATATCCCTTTTGCTGAGGCATTGCAGGAGATGCCTTCCTATGCAAAGTTTTTAAAAGAACTATTGTCTAAGAAGAGGAAGCTTAGGGGGGATGAAATGATTACTCTCACTCAAGAGTGTAGCGCAATCATTCAAAAGAAACTTCCCCAAAAGCTAGAGGATCCTGGATCTTTCACAATACCGTGTGCAATAGGGGATATTCATGTAGGAAGTGCTCTTTGTGATCTAGGAGCCAGTATAAATCTGATGCCTCTATCGTTGATGAAAAAACTGGGAATTAATGACTTGCAACCGACTCACATGTCCTTGCAGTTGGCTGACAGGTCCATTAAATATCCCCAAGTGATGCTGGAAGACTTGTTAGTAAAAGTAGATAAATTTATCTTTCCAGCAGACTTCATAGTGTTGGATATGGAAGCTGACCGAGAGATCCCTTTGATCTTAGGTAGACCCTTCCTAGCTACTGGCAGAGCATTGATTGATGTGGAAAAAGGTGAACTCATGCTGAGAGTTTAGGAGGAGCAAGTAATTTTTAATGTCTTCAATTCCATGAAACATCCGACTGAACGGATGGATTGCCTAATGATTGAAGAGGTTGAAAATTACCAGACTCCCTTACTGCTAAAAACTAAGGAAGAGGCTCTACGAACTTTTTTAGAGGATGACTTTGACTCTGAGACCGAGTCAATTGACTCTCACTCGGAAATACTAGACCTACTGGAAGTTTTAGAAGTAGGTGATTTCGAAAAGAAAAATGATTTGGAAAATACTGAAGCTGAGAAAGGAAAGGAATTTTCGGAAGAAAAATGTGATTTAAAACCTTTACCTTCTCATCTGAAATATGTTTTCCTGAGAGGAAATGACACTCATCCTGTCATTATTAATACCGACTTAAAAGAAGAGGATGAGAATAAACTAGTTGGGGTATTAAAGGATCATGAATCTTCTATTGGCTGGAACATTTCTGACTTGAAGGGAATCAGTCCATCCTTTTGTATGCACAAAATCCTGATGGAGGATGACTATTCCCCTGTTGTACAGCCACAACGCAGATTGAACCCCATTATGAAGGAAGCAGTGAGAAAGGAAGTGGTCAAGCTCCTTGATGCGGGAATCATTTACCCGATCTCGGACAGCACTTAGATTAGCCCAGTCCAAGTGGTGCCCAAGAAGGGAGGAATGACGACTGTAAGAAATGACCAGGGTGAAATCATTGCCACTCGGCCAACTACAGGCTGGAGGATGTGCATTGATTACAGAAGGCTGAATAACTTTACTCGGAAAGACCATTTCCCCCTTCCGTTTGTTGATCAAATGCTTGAGAGGTTATCAGGACATGAGTACTATTGTTTTCTTGATGGGTACTCAGGTTATAACCAAATTGTGGTTGACCCGAAGGATCAAGAAAAGACTGCCTTCACATGTCCCTATGGAATTTTTGCATACAGGCGCATGCCGTTCGGCTTGTACAACACTCCAGCAACCTTCCAAAGGTGCATGCTGGCAATTTTTGGGGATATGGTGGAGAAATTTATTGAAGTATTCATGGATGACTTCTCGGTATTTGGGAGCAATTTTGACACATGCCTCAGCAACTTAGCTAAAGTGCTGATGAGATGTCAAGAGACCAATCTCATTCTTAACTGGGAGAAATGCCACTTTATGGTTAAGGAAGGGATAGTCCTTGGCCATAGGATCTCTGCTGAGGGCATGCAGGTGGACCGAGCAAAAATTGAAATCATTGAAAAACTTCCTCCTCCGATCAACGTGAAAGGAGTAAGGAGTTTTCTAGGATGTGCTGGGTTCTATAGAAGGTTCATAAAAGATTTTCAAAAATAGCTAAGCCTTTGACCAACTTGCTTGTGAAAGATCAGGTGTTTGCATTTAATGAAAATTGTGTCAAGGCATTTGAAACATTGAAACAAAGTTTGACTTCAGCTCCGATCCTTGCATCACCCGACTGGTCTTTACCGTTTGAATTGATGTGTGATGCAAGTGACTTTACAATCGGAGCTGTGCTGGGTCAAAAAAAAAGAGAAATTAACTCATGTGATCTATTATGCTAGTAAAGTGTTAAATGAAAATCAAATACATTACACCACGACTGAAAAAGAAATGCTTGCTGTGGTGTATGCATTTGATAAATTTCGTGCATACTTGATTGGTGCCAAAGTCATCGTATATACAGACCACTCGGCAATCAAGTATTTACTAGCTAAAAAAGAGTCTAAACCGAGACTGATTAGGTGGATTCTGTTACTCCAAGAGTTTGACTTAGAAATACGAGACAAAAAAGGAGTAGAGAACTCAGTTGCAGACCAATTGTCTCGTCTGGAAGTTGAGTCGGATTCTGTCTTAATAAAAGAGGAATTTCCAGATGAAAAGTTGATGGCCATTATAACTGGGCCATGGTACGCTGACATGGCAAACTTTAAAAGTGCCTCAGTGGTACCCGATGGTTGGACATCCCAAATGAGAAAAAAATTCTTTCATGATAGTAAGGCTTTTCTATGGGATGATCCATTTTTGTTTAAAATAGGCATAGATGGAGTAATCAGGCACTGTGTGCCTGAATCCGAGCAAGAAAGGCTCTTGTGGCACTGCCATGATTCCTATTACGGAGGTCATCATGGTGCCTCCCGTACCGCAGCAAAGGTGTTGTAGAGTGGCTTTTATTGGCCAACTATCTTTCAGGATTCCAAAGAATATGTAAAAAGGTGTGATAAATGTCAAAGGAGCGGAGGTCTCTCTGCAAAAGCTGGCATGCCTTTGACAAATATTCTAATTGTGGAATTATTTGACGTTTGGGGTATCGACTTCATGGGACCCTTCCCTAAGTCGCTCTCCAACGAATACATTCTTGTTGCTGTGGACTATGTCTCCAAATAGGTGGAGGCAATTCCGACCCAAACCAATGATGCACAGGTTGTGCTTAGGTTCATCAAGAAGAATATTTTCTCTAGGTTTGGAGTTCCGAGAGTAATTATTAGTGATGGGGGTTCACATTTTTGCAATAAGATAATGGAAAAAGCCCTGCGTCACTATGAGGTTTTACATAAGATATCCACTCCTTACCATCCATAGACTTATGGACAAGTCGAACTGTCCAATAGAGAAATCAAGAGAATTTTAGAAAAAGTGGTCGAAAAATCCAGAAAAGATTGGTCAGTAAAATTAGATGATGCATTGTGGGCTTACCGAACAGCTTTCAAAACTCTGATTGGCATGTCCCCGTATCAATTGGTGTACGGTAAGGGTTGCCATCTCCCTGTGGAGTTGGAACACAAAGCGTGGTGGGCCACAAAGCTATTAAATTTGGACTGTGACCAGTCTCAGGAGGAAAGAGTTTTGAAACTCCATGAATTGGAGGAGTTCCGACTCAACGCTTATCAAAGTGCCTCCATTTATAAGGAGAAAACAAAGAAATGGCATGATAAGCGAATTAATAAGAAAGAGTTTCAGAAGGACGATCAGGTTTTGTTATTCAATTCCCGACTGAAACTCTTTCCTGGAAAACTTAGATCCAAGTGGTCTGGGCCTTTTACTGTAAATGAGGTTTTTCCTCATGGTGCAGTCGAACTGAAAGATCCGACTACCGATCGGATTTTTAAGGTGAATGGCCAGCGACTCAAACTCTACTTTGGAGGAGAGTTTGATAGGCAGAAAACCTCCTTGTTACTGAAGCCATCTTCTTAGATACAATAAGGTCAAGCTAGTGACCTTAAAGAAGCGCTCTAGGGAGGCAGCCCTATGTTCCGATTGTTTTGTTTAGAACTTTGAATCAAAATGAATAAAAAGAAGAAAAACTAAAAAGTTAGTGAATAAAGTTGTGAAGTTGAAGAAGGAAGTCCGAGTTTAATTCTTCTATTTCGCTCAGGCGAAGCACTTGTAGCTTAGGCGAGCCAATTGTTGTTTTGCACTTAGCGAAAAAAATGTACTGAGTTGAATGAAAATAAGTACACTCGGATAATTGTTACTTCTTCTTAAACCTTCTTCCCGACTGAACTTCACTCGGCGTTGTTTAATAAATTTCTGCGAAAAAAAAAAGACTTTGAAGGATTTCTGATTGTTGATGTAATGAACGGGTCAGATAGTGAAAAGTGACTTATTTCAGTTGGCTTTTCATCACTTGGATTCCTCACTCATCACAATCAGTATTGTATCCATTAGTCTCTTATGCACGCGTTCTTTCGTTTTTTCGTTTATCCACTCGGCTTTCTCTAGTAGTCGGTTTCTTCCACTCGGATCTCTCATTTCTCACTCCTCACTCAGTTTCTTTCATTTATGTGCCACTCGGCCTCCTTTTCATATATTCTGTTGTCCACTCTCAACCGTCACTCATTCCCATACTTTATCTCTTCCTCTCAGTCGTTGATTCATTCATTCATGCTTTCAATCCACTTGAGTTCTTTCTCGGTTTCATCACCCGATCTCTCTGCATGTGTTGGTTGTTCATCCAGCCCTTCATTCACTCATTCTTTCGTCTACTCATTTTGTCACTCAATCGTCTTCTTCTTCATCCATTTGGTATTCCGATTCACTCGGACCCCTATGCAGTCATTCTTATATTCACTCATTTTTCTCACTCAGTCGTTCCATATCATTCTGACTTTCGTTGTTCACCTCATTTTTCACTCGTTTTTCAACCACTCAGTATATCCATCCACTCAGTTTCCACTGTAGTGGTTCTTTGATCCACTCAGGTTATCTCCTTCTTCGTCTGTCTTTCACTCATGTTTATTCGCCCGGTCGGTTAGTCATTCTTTCGTGTTCTTTCACTTGTTTTTCCATTTTTCCAACCACTCGTTGTTTTTTTTTCATTCATTTTTCACTTTTACCCGGTATAATCCACTCAGTATTCATTTACTCGTTGTTTCATTCCACCTACTGTCTTTCTCGGTTTTCTCACGTTGTGCTTTTCTTTTTCATCTACTCGTGTTTTATTCGCGATTGTCACACTCAATTTCCTGTCATCTCGTTTTTCATTCCACTAGTTTCTCCATTCACTCGGCCCCTTGCTGTATTCGTTTTGTTTACTCGGCCTTTCATTTACTCAGTATTTCATTCATTCCATTTTCCACTCCTGTCATTTTCGTTCTTCGCCCGAACTCTCATTATCATTCACTCATTCTTCATATCTCAGATCTAGATTACTCGGTTTCTTCCACTCCCTCCTTCATTTATTCATCTCCTTCATCGATCGGTATACCCTTTACTCATCTCCACTCGGAATATTCTCACTCGTTCTCCTCTTTCATTCTTTCATCCACTCGTCTTTGTCATTCACCATCAATCTTCTCGTCCGTCTTCCACTCGGTCACTCTCTTTTACGTTCCTTACCCGTCATTCAGCCCTTCAGTTATGTATTCATTCTTTCCCTTTCATTTACTCGGACTTTTGTTTTGTTCACCTCATTCGTCGATCAACTATTCATTCACTCGGTATAATTTCTACCCACTCGGTATCCATTCATTCATGCACTTTTCACTCGCTCATTATCTGACCGGTATTATCCACTCGGTATTCATATACTTGTTGTTTCACTCCACTTATTTTACTTTCCTCGGGTTTCGTATGCTGTAGTTTCCCTCTTCATTCCTTTGTTTTTCATTCGTGACTGTCACTTTCGTATTTTCAGTACCCAGTTTTCTGAAATTTAGTTTTCATTCACCCGGTGTTCATTCACTCGGGTTTTCATCCTTTTAGTTGTATTCAAATTCTTTCATTTATTCGACCAATTCCTTCCCCAGTGGTATTCAGTCGGTGGTTCGTTATTCATTTTTTCCATTTATTCTTCCACTGGCTTGTGCGTTTACTCGTCTCATTCATCCAGTCAGTATAGCTTTCACTCATTGACTCAGAACCTCTTTCTTTCAATTCACTTCGATTTGTTTGACTTTTATTATCTCTACCTCCCTCAGCCACTCGTTCTTCATTTCTCAGATTTTTATCACTCGGTAACTGTCTCCTTTCTCACTCGGTTATCATCCTTTCACCCTTTTTACTCTTTTCGCTCATTATTCATTTATTCGGTATTCCTTCATTCATTCATACTTCGATTCCTTTCTTTTATTATTCGCTTCTTGATTCACTCGTATTTCATTACAATGGTTCACTCGTTTCTCATACGCTCTATTTCATTTATTTAAATTTTTCATTTATCCATTTTGTCTTATCGTCTGTTCATTTATTCATCTTCCATTCTCCTATGTCCATTTGGCATCACATTGGTTTCATCCCACTCTTCCTCGATCTTCTACCCCTCTAGTATTTGAGTATTCTAAAAAATAAAAAATAAAAAAAATCTAATATATATATAATAAATAAATAAATAATAAACAACATAATAATAATAGTAGTAATACATTTAATAAAGTAATCATTAAAGCTGACCGCATTTACGCGTTTCTTGAAAATTGAATTCAACATTATAAAAGAGAAACCCTTTCAGCTTCCAACCCTCAGTACCTATGCTGAACTTGGGCTGAAGACGAAAAGACACTTTCTGGTTTCTAAGAAAGGTTGGTTATCATCACTATTTTAACATTAATCATGAAAAGAAGATCACAAAGACTTCTGCAGAAACCTAGACCAAATTTTGCAGAAGGAAGTGTGCGAAGGAAACAAATAGATAATGAAAGAGAAGTGGCAACCATCACTATATCTGATTCGTCTGTACATGTACCTAGTCGAAGTCAGGAGCAAAGGGATGTATCTCCTCTGGTTCAAAGGAATGTATCTCCTGCGAGTGAGGAAAATGAGTTACCAGAGGTTGAAAGTGTTAAGGCTGTTGAAAACTGTGCTATGAAGTTTAAAGCCACAGAACCAGAACGTCCCAAGCAATCTGTAGGAGCTGGTTCTTCTTCTTCTTCTTCTGACATTCTTTTGGTGTTACAGGAATTATAGGTTGTGAAGAAAATGCAACTTGAAATTTATGATCTGGTCTCGAACCACGATCAGATGCTCAGAAAGATTGCCACAAAACTGAGGGTTGAACATTCACCATAAATGGGAGCCCCACTGGATAGAAATGTGTGGTTAGCTTCCATTGGATTCACGATTCCCTCCCAGCAGGACAAAGACGATGAAGATCAGAATGTTTAAGCAGTTGTTCCACGTTTTTATGATGTTTCCTATGTATTTAATTTGATGTTATTATAACTGCTTTCTGAACAGTGAACTTGTTTCTATTTTTATTATGTAATGAAAATTTTATTTTCTGTTAATTTGTTGTTTTATTTGGTTTGTCATATGTATTGGTAAAATCTATGAGTCCCAATCCGATTACGCGTTTTTCCATCCACAGCCACTCAGGTAAAAAGGGAAGTCTCTTTCCAACTTATTCTTTAAATTAATATTCTTAATTATAAGTTGCAAAAGTATGCTTATTGTTTCTTTCAACTCCGTCTTCATAATTTAAAGTTTGCTGATGCGTTAAGCTGTAGTCGGATATATTAATTAATCGGTTTTTGCTTAACTCATGATCTCTGCCCATAACTATTCTTCATCATTAATTAAATTGTTTACTCGGCATGCTAGTTAGCAATCTAAATGTATGATCTTACATTAAGTTTGGGGACAAGACTGGCTGATTAACTGTTATACTCATATGAACTTTTGAGCCTGTTTTATCTTTTTCCGAATGAGCTTGCATGCTAGTTAGTGAGATAGAATTTGCCTCAGTGCTTGCTAATTGTCGTATGTTAACCAATCAGAAATGATGAAGGCCTTCTTTGATTATTTAGCCAGGGCAAAAAATTAGCCATCCTAATTTTATTAATCATTCTTTGACCCAATAATTATGATTGAGCTTGAAACCCTTTTATTCGTTTTATATACCTAACGTTACAAGCCTAGTTATCCAAGAAAAACCCGACTAGAGTACCCTGGATGTTCCATTGGTGAATTACTCGGTTTTTGCTTATTGCTAGGGACTAGCAATCTCTAAGTTTGGGGATGAAGAGTGTGCCTAACAGTAATTAAAGACACACTCCGACCTTGATTATGGATAAAAATCTTGAGAAATGAAAGAAAGGCAAAGCCGAGAGAAAAATGAACAAAGTTCAGAAAAGAAAAAGGTGCAAAGCACCACAAGAAGAAAAAAAATTTCGATCAGAAAAAGATGGAAAGAAAAAGTCAAGAAAAAAGGAGAAGTCCGAAGGACTAAAAGAAAAAGAAAGTGCAAAACAGCACGAGTTATTAAGTAGCATTCAGTCAAAAAAGTAAAGAGAGTTGTTAGTAGAGGAAATTAAGTTAGAATTGAGGCAAAGCATCAGTGGACACATCTTGTAACCTATCTATGACTCGGAAAAACAATAATTGAGCCTGTAGCCGAGCCCCATTATAAGCTTAAAAAACCCTTACTGATCCGATTGAGTTGGCATATTTCATGATGTTTAGAACTGTTGCAAGCCTATGTTGATCTAACTAGTATGCAGGTGATGAGTGCATTCTATTTACCCTATACACCGAGAGAAGAGTTAAACACCGACCAGTGAGGAAAGCATCAGCGGCTTGTCTCCCAAAGGAGGTGTAAGTTTTTATACTTTTAGAAATTGCGAGAAGAAAGCATGATCGGTATTCAATAATTATAGTATGAATTAAGTTAAGGAAAGGTTGATTGTGTTGATCAAATGCTGTTAGTTAATAAGTCTGAATATTTGCTTGAGGACAAGCAAAGTTTTAAGTTTGGGGATGTGATAAGTCTTGAAAAGACTTAATTATCCCACTGTTTATTTAACATAAATTACTAAGTATTGTCTAGTTTTGATATTATTATTTAATAATTTGTTAATAATTCATGTTTTAGTTAAGTATTTCAAAAGTATGCTATTTATGTAAGAAACCGATTGAAAATATTAATTAGATAAGGAATTTTGAAGTATTTATAAATTCACTAAGCAGCCAGCGTATAATTGCTAGGCAAGTAGCTGTTTATTGGTGCAGGAATAGGGCGGACTCAAGATAAGAAGAAAATTCCGAGTGAAATCCTACAAATCCGAGCAGAAATTGATAAATCCGAGTGAGACTTCCTGAATCCGACTGAAAAGAGCCCAAATACTGACCAAGCGAGACTTCAAGTAAGCTAACTTAAGAAGACTCCCAAGACACCGGCTCCAAAAGAGAAGAAGAGCGGAATGCTACATGAGAAACCGAGGTGCTTATTCATTATTTAATCCGTCCTAGTAAAATCCGGACTCACTAAAGCATAACTTTAAGAGACCACCCTCGCCCAAGTTTTGCCATAACGCCTAAGCGAGAAAGAAACACTGCAGTGTTAATCCGGACTCGCCCAAGCGAAGTTTAATCCGCTCAAGCGAAAACTCAGCAGTTGAAGCATAAAGGCAGTAATTTAAACACTGTTCCTTCCCTCTAACAGCACACTTAGTGCAGTACTGTTCCGCTTCCATTGCCTTTTTCTCTACTACTACAACCTTAAGTAACTTAAGAAGTGAGCTGTCAATTAGCTGGTGCTGAGCTATAAATTAGCTAAGGTTAAGCTGGATCCTGTTAAGCGTTGAGCTGTAATTAGTTGATCACTCTGTAAACTATGTAATTAATTAGTTTTATTCGTTAACTTAAGTTCTCTAAGTTATCAGTTAAGTTAGTTAGTTTAGTTAGATGCCTATATATATTCATGTACATACTCTGTAAAAATGTGTGGAGACAGAGAACAGAACGGCGTACAACATAATACACTTCATTTTCTATTTTCACTCTCTCACTGCATTTTCATCTCTCTAAACTCTCTCCTCCATGACATTCCACAATCCTTCGATGGAACCGAAGTCAATGGAGTTCTAAATCCCTAAGGTTGGGATTGCGAAGGTTAGCAATGGAGTCTTGAAGTTGTGAGCAAGTAGATCGACTTTGAAGATCCTGAGGTGAACAAGCTGAGGAGTGGAGCAGCATCGCTGGATTGACAAATCCAGAATTGATGAAGAACTTCGCCAGTGAGGAATCATGGTTGAAGCTTAGGTAACTTCCAGCTTTCTAACTAGTTCAGGCCTAATCAATTTAGGTGAATAGTTAGAGTTCAAACCTCCAATTTCGCATTAGATTCTTAGGCTAATCGAGCACTTAAGGAATTAAGGTTCATTGCTTAAGGATTAGTGTTTTTCACCTAAGGAATTAGGGAATAACCACAAGCGGATTGTCCTCTAGATTGTGAAGTTCGATTATACTTAATTGCATGTTTCTTGAGGAGATTGTGAGCCGAAACAATCCTGACCTGTTTTCTATTAATCACTTTACACATTTCACTTTAACTCTGTTTCTGAAAATACAAAAACAACTATAAAACACTAAAACCATAAAAACTGAATGAACTTCGCGTATTTTTTGTTGGTTCAGCTTGTACTAGTCCTAGATTGAGGTACTTACCACAATCCCTGTGGGACGATCAAATACACTACAATTTTAACGACTGGTGCGCTTGCCAAAGTGTAAATCCGAGAGTCACATTTTATTTTACTAAGATTTTTACACCAAATTAATGGCTCAGGATTTCAGCACCAATTTACACCATCGGGTTCCCCGATTCAAATGAGTCACTCAGCATAACCATAACTCATACATAGTACAGACTCAAAATTGTATCACATGAGACACATTACAGAGGCTAATCAACTAGTTGGGAATAATCTAATCGGCATACAACATCACCGACTCCCAAAAATACTCACTCCCGACCGATTTCTCTCAGACCAAACCCTCGGGTTTTCAAAACCTGACCACAAAATCTCTCTCTTACACCAAAGGGAACACTCAAGGAATTTTCCATGTGTTTCGATTAACACAATTTACCCGGATTTACTTCGCATATGCACTACACTAAATTCTGAAATCTTAGATTCCTACCCATGCTTCCGGCTAGTTCCATGCTTTCATCCTGAGAATTTCACTCGGTCCTCTCATACAAAACATCATTCGGGATTCAAGGGTAATTCTCACCCGGAGATCCTTCCACTTACCAGAAATTCACTCGCAATTCGAGCCTACCCCGAAACAAAACCTGAGTTTAAGCTCAACAGTCCCAATCACTGACCTAAGTACGACTTCATTTAAATCCTTCACTCGGATATCTATTCCCCTCGGAGACCAATCACTCCGAACTTACTCGCTCAGAATCTTTTTTTCCCGATCAAGGAACTTTTCTCCTGGAGGATCACTCGGTTGGACACCACATGGGTATTAGCAATTCTACACTCGATATCTTTCGATTCAGAATTGATACACTCTGAGTCAGATCACCTGAATCTTACCCTACTCAGAATGTTACGCTCGGACATTATTCCCTTAACTTAGTAATGATCCTCTCTATAAGGTTCTACTCGGAACACCATAATTTTCACTCGGCAATTCTTTCTCACAAGGACTTCTCTTGGAATTGTCTCCACTCTTACACACTCGGAATATACTAACCTTTCCCGAGCAATTCTTCACTTTACAATTTAGTTTGGCTCAAAATCCTGGTTTCTCCCATTTAACTTACAGTATCACTCGGTTAACCTTATAAAACTCCACTTCAGTGACAGATTTGATCACCCCTCTTGCTTTAATAACTAATCATCGCCTTAGAAGCCAATCTATACCCAACAGCCTCTAATCCTCTCGGAGGCAAACCCATCAAGGCTAAACAAACCCTCTATCCTCAATCGGTACATAACCACATAATATTCATTTAATATAACTCTCATCACACTTAGAACCATCTGAAAGACTCACCATTATCATAAGCAGTCATAACTTCACCTGCCCGACTCATGAATTGCTGCATCCATCTTATAGGATGACGTCTCATTCCTATAGGGTTGCAACAATTACACAGTCGCTGCATCGTGTACGCTGCCACAATACCTATGGCAGGAAGAGTCATCTCAGGACAGCATGCCTCACTCCGACCAGACTCACTCAGCTAATACTATTTCGCACGGTAATTAATAGCAGTTCACACACACATTGTAAGCAATACATCTACATCAACCTCATCATTATGCATCACATAGGGCACATCACGCAACAACAATCATGAAAATTATTTATCACTTCTGTAAATCAGTATGTTGGCAATACAACAATCGGCTTCTAGCCAACACCGAGTAAATATTTCCTCTAAATCTCATTCATCACAAAACCATGGCTCGGATAACTCTCAATTCTATGCTATACAGTAACGTCACTCACTCGGGTTCATGCAATTCAATCAGGATTAAGTAATTCACAATCACACATGCTGTCATAACACACCATGGACTAGGAAACGACACTAATGTACATACAGACACTCAGTCGGATTCATACCAATTATTCATGGCTGTGTCATTGTTCACTACAGTATGCACCGTAACCATAACCATATATTGCACTCAACAATAGCATTAATTACATATGTACTCATCCAATCGGGTTTACCCAAACCAATTCCCAACTATGTTAAGGATTTTATTCACAATATTATATCCACATATTCATGTAATTCACGTTGAGTTCACTGCCAATCATAAGCGTGTACACAGATATTTAATCGGAAGTTGCACAAGAACATACATTCTCGATCATAACATCACATTACACTCGGCCACAGCGTCAATACATGTACATTCATTTAGTCAGAACTCATTTATACTGCATCATCAAGTCGGAATCTACTCAAATCATTCAAATCCATGCAAATCATATTAGTCTCAATAATAATACTCTTACACACATGCATGCGGATCCGACTCAACAGCGATTCCATCTCATGCATGCAATTCTCATGTAATTTCATACAAGCATCCAAGCTTACCAGGTGCGTCTCACGCAGCCATCAATAGGTCACAACCGTTTCAACACAACATATAGATCCACTCAGAATTTCATGGTTTCATCACAGCATCACAAGCGTTTGTCATAGTAACTCACAACAGTAAACAGAGTAACAATACTACAGTACATCCTCTCGGTATTTTATAATGAAGGCAGCATGTATTTCAACACAACATCACAATGGAATCAACAGATCAGCTCACATATCATGCATTCGGAAATCATCATGGCATTCTCATTCATATACGTTTTAACATGAAACTGCAAACAGAACTCAGAGATTCATCCCCTTTTAACTCACGCACTCGGCAATAATGGTGATACTCCTATTTACAAGCATTCAGTCAGCATTCGTAGAATTACCAACATGCATTCGTGGACGGAGTCACATGATCACTAAACAGTTAACAAATACCACAAATCCAGGAATTGCATGCGCATTTACTTAATTACATCACAACTACTAACACATTTCACATATCATATGATAATCATTCAAGCCTCACTGAGTTACTATGCAATTGCTTTACTCGGGTTCAATAGCACATAAGGTTAAATAATTATTAGACTTAGGATTCCTAAGGGTCACTATTTACCCAGTATCCCACAACATTCCAATATTACTATAAGGTATAGTACCATTCACTCGGTTCCCAATTTAACATATACCCGACCTCAACTTTACATACTTATTACACACCCACATTTTATCTTAGGAAACTGCAACACATCTCTTATACCAAAAATCATATACATCATATACCATTCATCCATCACACATTCAAATTCCAAAACAAGATACAGGCATACACCATTCATAGTCCAACACATACCAAATCATCAAACATATACAATACCAATTAAATCAGGGCATACAATCAATCGGACCAGGAGGGAAATGACCTCCTATCCTCAAATCAATATCATAATGATGATCACCACTCGGTCACAATGCATACAACCGCTTACACTCGGTAAGCATACCTTGGCCTTGGACCTTTTGGTCTGCTCTGATACCAAAATGTAACACCCTAATTTTAATAAATAATAAACCCAAAAACAGGGAAAATTTTTTTCCACAAGGACAACCACTGGACAATCGGCATAAAAAAAAAGGAAGAGGAAGGCGAGGGAAATAAAAGAATATTCACACATATAGCAATCAGCGGAAGGAACAAGGCTTGAACTGACCTATTCGGTTCAGCGGAACACTTCAGCACCTGGGCGATCACCATGACAACACTGATCCGCTCAAGCGAGACCCAGGACGCTTGAACAAGATAAGCCACTCGCTCGGGCGAAGTACCGTTCGCTTAAGCGAACATCCCAGAAACCTTTCGCTGGAGCTAAGTCTAATTCGCTGGGACGGACACAGGTACAAGGTAACTCCTCACTCGGTTTTGGAACATATGCTTACCCGGTAAATCATCACGCTCATAGTTCACTCGGGAATCCATACAGCTCCTCATTACATTCATATAGGTCACAAGTATAAACCATTCGGGAAACGACTTCCCCAATTCTGCCACTCGGAATCCAGAACTCTTTCTCACTCGGAATATACATCCTAATCAAACATCACTTGATGCATCCCAACCTTAACACAATGGGGTCACATTACCTATTCACTATTCGGAATACATTCACATATTCACTCGGGAAATCAGGTAGTTAAGTCCCACTCGGTCTTATTCAAAACTCAACCAGTCGGCATACTGATCCTCACTCACTCGGATTTTACATCATTCACTCGGATTACTAAGACCTTACACTTAGGATCCATCCCACTCTAAACCACTACTCTAACTCCTCTCTCAGAAGGGGATCACTCAAGGTTTCCACTCGGGAATACAAACTCTTCCTCACCCGGGTTACCTATAATTTTCACTCGGAATCACTCAGCGTGTTCACTCGGAAAAGCCACCCAGTAGTCCTCACTCGGAACCATCAGCTTAACATTATTTCACTCATCAACAGCCCTCGAATCATTTGACAATACATTCCAGTCGGAAGACGCATCAAATCAGCATAAAGCACATGCGTATGAATATATGTTCCTAGAAATATAAATCTGCCAATAAATCTAATCTACCGACCTAAGTACAGGAAACCATATACTCGGAATACTTATTACTTAACATTATACTTTTAACGCTATTCACAGTTCTACACAAGTGATACACCATATCTATACTTATCAAATCAGTCTTTATAAACAAATATATTTAATCGTCATTTTATAAGAGAGCCGGCCAAGGCTACACTGACTGGGCATAATAAATGCATTACAAGTACTCAATAGTCAGAGTGCACCACACTCAGACTTGAGGCCCTAACATCTTTCCCGAGTCTGACCTGTACACACTGAAAGATGGTGTAGGGGGTAAGCATCTTAAATATTAAATGATAGATACTAACTCAGGTTGTGCCATAATTATACAATAATATGTATATATGCAATTATACGTGGCAATGATTTAAGTCAGAGCAATGCCAATCAACCAGGATACACATCAGACTCTTACCGATCGGGACCCACCAGTTAACACTCGGCCTTATGCATGTATCAATTTAATATCATTAACATACAACAATCAGTGACATAATAATGCCTATGAATCGGAATGCACATATTGAACATTTCTCAATCAGAATTCAACAATTCTCACTCGGCTATATATACACAACTTTCAATAATATTAACATGCATTCATAGAACATAATTCACTCAGCATCCACAGCATGTGCACACGGAATAATTCAACCGGTTATGTATATTCATCATCTCATTAACATCATCACATGCATAACCAATTCCAACAACATCAACAGTCAATGTACACAGAGTATTTCACTCAGTTCTGCATTCGTGTGTAATCGATTTTTGACGTTGCAACGTAGGCTCCCAGCCTTTTTATACATAGCTCTCAGCTATCAATTCAGCTCCCAGCTGCTTGGCTGTTTTACAGGTACCCAACCGTTTGCCCACAGGTGACCAACGCTCTCAGCGCCAACGGAGGTGTTCACAGGCAGCCCGAGTCCCACTCGAGGGCTACCTTGAGTCCCACTCAAGGATTTTACAGCGTCCCACGCTTTAATAACAGATGGTAGTGTCCCACACTATGTGCTTCCAGGACAAACGCATCCCATGCGCCACACACGGATTCATCACACAACACAGAGTTCATATACACAGCAATACATGTATCTCATGCAATCGGCACCATGCATCATCAGCATTCAAACAGCACATGCATCTCATGCAATCGGCATTAGGCATTATCAGCACTTAACAACACATGCATCTCATACGGTTAGTATAACACATCATCAGCAGTCAATATGCACACAATCTTTCACTCAGCCATACATACTTCACATGCAGTCGGTAATACCCATTTTCAGAACTCCACATATTAATCTAACACACACATACTTCCATGCAATCATCATCATAGCTCCATTAGGTGGATACAGCAACGTAAGGTCCAATGCAATCGGTGTCAATCAATATCAAGATTCTATAAGTATTCTCACCAACTCAAGTATAACATGCACTCGGTATACAGCAGTATCAAGACTTAATCAACACATGCATCCATATGAAGATCAACAAATTCAAACAAGTATTCCAATCAACACAACATAACACGCAATCGGTATATAATAGAGTCAGGACTTAATCAACGCATGCATCTATATGAAGATCAACAGATTCAAATAAGTATTCTAATCAACACAACATAACACGCAATCGGTATATAATAGAGTCAGGACTTAATCAACGCATGCATCTATATGAAGATCAACAGATTCAATTAAGTATAATCAACACAACATAACATGCAATCGGTGTTCTGTGGTCTCGAAACTCAGACAACGCATGCATCTTTAAGGCAATGATAACATGCAACACTCACTCTCACTTATCCTACACTCGGGTACTCCACATACAAGCACATCATACAAACAGGATGTAGGACCACAATTATCAACACTCAGAACCCGTTCATAACCCATGCATTTAACATGTAAGGTACTCCCCTTACCAACAACGATACTCCGAGAGACTCTTCTGTTTGGGCGTTGGTCCTTTTCCTCGCTGCTTGACTCAACACTTTCACTCGTTTAGCCTTCACTTGAACAGTACCATCTTCCACGAGTGGTGCAGGGACTGTTTCTGCTTCTGCTTCGACGCTCGTCCTTTGCTCGTACAAGGGATCTCCGTCTCATCTATAGCACCATCAACGTGGCCTCCGAAACAGGGAGTGGAACCAGAGAGCAGAGAAGGAGAAGGGAAGAAGAAGGAAGAAGAAGAAGAAACTCGCAGGGAAATTCTGAAAAATGAATGGTAAGGAAGGCCATCGACCAATTATAAACGCATGCATGAGGGAAAGGAATGGTGGGATGGGAAAACGTGAGGAGCAGTCTGCTCACGTCACCCAGTCCCATCAGCACCCACTAAAGCTAATCACCTTTTCAATCAGCACACTTTTTGATTAATTAAGTTAAGGGTAATTAGTGAACAATTTCCACTTCTAAATTATTATTTTAATGGCTTATTTCACCCGGTACATTGTTAAAATTGGGATGTTACAATTTCCACAAATACGGGTCATCCCAAATATAATACTTTGCATCACTTTTTAATTTTAAAATTTGGTTTCTCGATGCATATGGTGGAAAAACAGAAGCAACAAGATAATTTACAATGTTAGCAAACCAAGGTGAATCAAAAGAGTTAGAAATACTCATGAGGTGTTGATCGGGAAAATGGTCCCGAATAGGTGCTGAATCAGGAGCATTGTCAATTCTGCTTAAATGGTCTGCCACAAGGTTTTGTGTTCCACTTCTGTCACGAATTTCCAAGTCAAACTCTTGGAGCAAAAGCATCCAACGAATTAATCTTGGCTTGGACTCACCTTTCTTCAATAAGTACTTCAGAGCTGCATGGTCAGTAAAGACAACTACTCAAGAACCGAGTAGGTAAGATCTGAACTTATCTAATGTAAAAACAATGGCCAAGAGCTCTTTTTCAGTGGTGGTGTAATTTACCTGGGCAGCATCTAAAGTTTTAGATGCATAGTAGATGACCCTAGGCTGCTTGTCAATCTTTTGACCAAGGACAGCCCCCAATGCATAATTAGAGGCATTACACATCAACTCAAATGGGGCTGTCCAAACAGGTGCTTGAATTATTGGGGTAGTGGTCAATGCTTGCTTGAGGCAATTAAAAGCCTCCTTACACTTTTCATCAAACTCAAATGCCACATCCTTTTGAAGTAGACTGGATAGTGGCCTAGCCTTCTTGCTGAAATCCTTTATGAATCTTCTGTAGAATCCTGCATGACCAAGAAAAGAACAAACCTCTCGAACACAAGAGGGGTAAGGCAAATGTGATATAACTTCTACCTTGGCAGGATCTACCTCAATTCCTTTCTCAGAGATTATATGCCCTAAAACTATTCCTTGTTTTACCATAAAATGACATTTTTCATAGTTCAAAACAAGGTTAGTTTCAATACATCTGTTTAAAACTTTATCCAAACTATCAAGGCATGCATTAAATGAAGATCCATAGACAGTAAAATCATCCATAAACACCTCTATGCAATTTTCAATGAAATCATGAAAAATACTTATCATGCATCTTTGAAAAGTTCCAGGAGCATTGCATAGGCCAAATGGCATTCTCCTATAAGCAAATGTGCCAAAGGGACAGGTGAATGTGGTCTTTTCTTGATCCTCAGGTGCAATATGAATATGAAAATATCCAAAGAATCCATCAACAAAACAGTAGTGAGATTTACCTGCAAGACGCTCAAGCATTTGATCAATGAAGGGTAAAGGGAAATGGTCCTTCTTTGTTGCTTGGTTTAGTCTCCTGTAGTCAATACAGACTCTCCAACTATTTTGCACTCTAGTTGGGATCAATTCATCCTTTTCATTTTTCACAACTGTGATCCCTGTTTTCTTAGGAACCACTTGAATCGGACTCACCCATCGGCTATTAGAGATAGGATAAATGATTCCTGCTTGTAGAAGCTTTGTAATATCCTTCTTAACCACATCAAGGATTACAGGGTTGAGTCTCATTTGGGGCTGTCTTACTACTTTAGTATTTTCCTCCAGAAATATTCTATGCATGCACATGGATGGACTAATTCCAGGAATGTCTGCCAATGTCCATCCTATAGCCTTCTTATGTCTTTTCAATACCTGCAACAATTTTTCTTCTTGATTTTCATCAAGAGAAGTGGAAATTATCACTGGGAGTTGTTCATTATCCCCTAAGTATACATACTTTAGGTTCTCAGGCAGGGGTTTCAATTCTAACTTGGGTGCCTACAAAACAGATGGAACTAACAAAGTAGATTTTGATTCTGCTGCTTGCACCTCAAAAATTTTGTCAGAACTTTCTTGAAATCCTGCATTCATCTCCTTATGGTTAACAGGTATATCTAAAGATTCTGAGTCAGAAATTATGTATTTATCAATTTTAGCACAAATATCACAACTTCCAGAATCATTACATGCAAAACATTTGTTTGAATCATCCATGTATTCCAAATCAACATTAGAAAAATGTTCAAAAACTAGTTCATCAATAATGTCAATTTGGAAAATAGAATGATTTTCAGATGGGTATTTCATGGCATCAAGAATATTAAATTGAACTCTCGTGTCACCAAATTCCATAGAGAGAGTTCCAGAATGAACATCTATTTTGGTTCGAGCTGTTTTCAAAAATGGTCTCCCCAAAATGATAGGAACAGGAATTTGAGGCATACCTTCTTCCATATCAAGTAGGAAAAAGTCAGCAGGGAAAACAAGTTGTTCTACCTGAACCAAAACATCCTCTATAACTCCAACAGGGTAAGCAGTGCTCCTATTGGCTAGCTGAATTACTACACCAGTAGGTTGTAAATTTCCAAGAGATAATGATTTGAAAATAGACATAGGCATAACATTTATTGAAGCTCCTAAATCTAACATACAATTTTTAAATTTGTTATTGCCTATGATACAAGGTATAGAAAACGTACCTGGATCTTTGCATTTCTCAGGAATATTTGAAATTTCCTTACCAATCAGTGTAGATACATTCCTTCCCATGCTTATCCTTTTATTCCCTTTGAGTCTCCTCTTGTGAGTACACAACTCCTTCAGAAATTTGGCATACTTGGGAATTTGCTTGATTGCATCAAGAAGAGGTATATTCACTTCCACTTTCCTGAAAGTATCCAAAATTTCTTTGTCCACTTCTTCCATCTTCTTACTTGGAATTGCTTTTGGTGGGAAAGGAAGAGGGATATGAGGTGGAATTTGGGGTGTTGTATCTCAGATTTGCTTGAAGAGGGTACATTATTCTCAACTATTTCAGGCTCAGTTGTTTGTTTTTCAGGTTCCTTAGGTATGGGTACTTCAAGGTTCTTACCTGATCTTAACTGAATTGCACTCACATTTCTTGGATTTGCAGCTGGTTGAGATGGTAATTTGTCAGAGTTTTGAGATTGTAACTGGCTTAATGATGAAGCCAATTGCCCAATTTGGTTGCTTAAACTCTGGATGATAGCATCATTCCTCTGTTGATACTCTAAGTTTTACGTAGCCATTTGTTTCACCAGATCCTCCAAAGAAGGGCCATTTATGGATGGTTAAGGTGTAGGTCTTTGGAAGGTTGGTGCATTGTTTTAAAATGGGGGTTGGGGATTTTGTTGTTGGTTACCCCATCTCAAATTTGGATGGTTCCTCCAACCTGGATTGTATCTGTTGGTGGAAAGGTCATGGTTTTGTTGTTGTTGTGGTGGTGGAGGTCTATCATGGTAGATGTTAGCTGCATAGGCTTAAGGACTATTATTATCCTTTTCTTATAGAGAAGGACAACAATCAGTAGGGTGCTCTTGTGAAGAGCAAATGCCACATACTTTAGCAGTCATGGATTTTTGATTTACTGCTAATTGTGTGACCAGAGTGGTGAGAGCATCAAGTTTGCTCTCTAATTTAATTCCAGATGAACTAGAATTGGAATCAAACATGGGTTTGAAAGAATCATTTCTCACACCAAATTGTTGAGAGTTGGATGCCATCTTCTCAATCAAGTTTCTTGCTTCAGCAGCAATCATATCTCCTAAAGCTCCTCCACTTGCCGCATCAATCATGTTGCGATCAACGTGGTGCAGACCTTCATAGAAGTACTGAAGAAGAAGTTGTTCAGAAATTTGTTGGTGAGGGAAACTTGCACAGAGTTTCTTGAATCTCTCCCAATACTCATAAAGACTTTCTCCAGAGAGTTGCCTAATGCCAGATATGTCTTTACGGATTGCAGTTGTTCTAGAGGCAGGAAAGAATTTTTCCAAGAACATTTTCTTTAAGTCATTCCAACTTGTGATTGATCTTGGAGCAAGGTAGTACAACCAATCCTTAGCAACACCCTCTAAAGAAAGAGGAAACGCTTTAAGATAGACATGGTCTTCTTGAACGTTTTGGGGTTTCATTGTGGAGCACACAATGTGGAATTCTTTGAGGTGTTTGTGCGGATCTTCACCCGCAAGACCATGAAACTTAGGCAACAAGTGTATAAGTCCAGTCTTAAGAATAAAAGGGACATCCTCATCAGGATATTGAATACATAAACTTTCGTATGTGAATTCAGGTACAGATAGTTCTCTAAGAGTTCTTTCACGAGGTTCAGCCATATCAGAAAAACTAGCAGTAGTACTTCCAGCAGATTTTGAAAAGATACTATCACTATCAATATCAACAAAGTTATTATTAAATCTAGCTTCTCTAATTAACCTATGAAAAGTTCTATCAATTTTAGGATCAAATGAATATAAATGCTCAAAAGTTCTTCTAGTCATACATAGTATACAACAAGATATTTGATCATCATGAGCAATAAATCATCAAAATCCTAAATCATGCAAAAGAAATAAAATAAAACAAACAAACTAAAAAAAAATTTATTCTTTTTTATTTTTTTCAATTTATACAAAAAAAAAATTAATCTAAAACAAGAATGTTTCCTAAAGATCGTTGATCCCCGGCTGCGACACCAAAATTTGACGTGAATATTTTTACAGTCGTGGTTCCATCAAATTAGTACATTAAAATTAATTAATGTAGTACTAAGGTGTCAACCTAGGTCATTCTCTCAAGGATCAACACAAAAATTTAGGAAAAATCAAGTTTAAAATTAATTTTTACAAACAGAATTTTAACAAACATACAAATACAATTGGGGGGGGGGGGGTTTGATTGATTTTGTTGTCACAATTAAAATTAAAACGAAGTAAATATAGGATTTAAAACAATAAATAACAAGCGATTGATTTTCTTGGAGTATTGTAAATAAATTTATCCTTGGTTGTAACATCCCAGTTTTGAAATTAAATGCTGAATGAAAAATAAACCATTAAGACTTGATTTCAACTAGAAATAACTGTTAATTGCATTTAACTAAGTAGATTTAAGCCACTGAAATATGAAAATGGTGATGGTCAGGGGATGGAGTGGAGTGCACGTGGCTGCTGCAGCACACACTCTCCCATCCCACTCTTCTCTTATTCATGCGCATGTACACATATATATATATATCGTGAGCCTTTAGTGAGAAACGCACTTGCTATTTCTTCAGACTCTCTCCTCCGTCACTTCATCCTCTACTTCCTCCCTTCGTCTCCATTTTTCTTCTTCTTCCATCTTACTCTTCGCTCCTGGAGATCTTGATTCCAGTACTGAAGAACGAACCACACTTCATCCCAGAATCAGGCGCAGAATACGACAAAGCCAAGGAAGACCGGACGAACCAGGAGAAGGACATCGGACCCAACAACAAGAACGGAAAAGGTTTCTGAGGATTCTTCTAAAGGTAGGGGGCGCTTGCATGTCGAATGCATGGTCTAAGAACGGTACCGGATGAATGCATTGCTGAATGCGGGTGTGTGTGTGTGCATGTTTTTATAATCATTAGAACTGATGCTGTGCATGTGTGCATGTATTCACAATTACTAAAACTGATGCATGATTTGAGATTCTGATAGTGATCTTCGTGGCGATGGCGTAGTCTGCTCGTGGATGATAATGATGGATCTATTTTGTTGTCACTATGAAAAGTATGCATGTGCATGTTCTTAATTGGATTGCTCAATGTTGTTAGTCTGATGACCGATTGTAATATGCGCTGGTGTGACTGACTGAATGATGACGAGTAGTGGAGGATATTCGTTCTTACTTAATGACTACGGTAATGTGTTCATGGCGCGATGATGTGTAATAATGAATGTGTTAGTTGCATGAGTAAGAGTGGGGTGACCCATGGAAGGTCAAGAACCCCAAGGGAAATGACTTCCAGTTACCAACCCTGGCTAGATCCCAATAGAGCTCGTGGTAGCCGTTGGAGCTAGAGAAGTGAGTCTCGAGACGCCGTGGGGGGCCGGTGCCACCTGGTAAGAGCTGAGGGACGAGGGGCCAAAAGAAAAAGGGGGCCGTAACTGAGAGTCTTTTCCCGAGTCGGATCCGCAGGCATGCATATAGAAATAAGGCTGATTGTGGTGATGTATAAATCTATGTATGTGCATGTGTATGATTCTGAATGCATGAATATATGTTTAGATGTGGAATAAATTCTGTGAATCATGTGTGTCATGAATGTTGTTCGAATTGTATGAATTTGGTTACTTGAGAAAGGTTGAATGATAGCAGGAGCGTGTACTGACGCTGATACCGAGTCTGTGAGTATCATTTTACATGTAAAAGCTCACCCCTGCAGTGGCCATTTTCAGTGAATGTCTCCCGTGAGGAGGATCAGAAGCAGAGCTGGAGTGCTGGGCGGAGTGCTGATGCATTTCGAAGGTTTAATTAAGGCGTTGTTAGATGAAGCCCGGACTGGCTCATACCGGATGTTAATGTTTTTGGGAATGAATAGAACTTTACGGGCAAGGAGAAGTCCGATTTTGTATTGTAAATATTGACGTGCACTTTTATGTATATATATATATATATGGATGTATGGTTTTGGTGTGCGTGATGCTATGTGCTGCCTTGTTTCCTAATTATGCTCTAATAGATACGCAGGGTCAGTCTGATTGAGCAGGATATAGCTAAGTCCGAATGAACCGAGAATTGTCTTAGGAAAAATTTATGTCGGATACGCTGGGCGGAGTCGTACCCCGTCCGAAGTGTGGAGCTATTCGCCCAAGCGCGAGGACTCACGCTGAAGCGAGTAATTACTAGAGCGAGATATCGACCATTATCCCTTCCTATCCGTTGTGATACTAACGCAATCCGGACCCGATGTTGACCCCGAATTGGTCGTTATGGCCAAGTCCGCCCTGGCGTCGTCATACTTAGTTGAGCTGGGTGGAATAGGTTCAGATCCCTCCTTTCTCCACAACCTACTAACGTATGTGTACCCTGTAACTTCTCATTTTTCTGAGTGAAAGGCGAGTGTGAGGATTTACTTAGTAAACCCTTGTCCATACCCGATGGAGGAAATTACCTTGTAGTTGTGTTAAAAGAGGCGTTATGTAGATTTCGTTTAGGCGGCGTCATACCTCGCCCAAGTAACTAGGACAGCCCGCCTAATATATATACCCCGCCTAGCCAAGTAGGATGATTCTAACTTCGCCTTTCCACCAAATGCTACGCGTGTGAATGTATTAACATATTTCCCTTATCTATTCATCCTGCTGAGTGACCAGTATTTCTCGAAGGGAAGCCTCATTGCGAAATCTCCTCTATCCGCTGCTGTATTACCATACTCCGCCTGGACGGTGTGAGACCCCGTCTGAGCGAATAAACGGTGTTGTGCAATCCGCCCTAGTGTTAGTACGTTACGATAAACCCATCGAGCCGGCCCCAGTTTTAGTTTTCCCTGTAGGTCGCTATGTGCGTGTGAAGGCGTTTCGTTCTTCCCTTGCCTGCTCCCTCATATATCGAATAATGTGGGACTGTTTCGTGAAAAATTTTCTGATATTTTGTTTGGAAATTTTTTTTTTAGTTGCAATCAATTAGGGTGTTACATTTTGGTATCAGAGCGGACCGAAAAGTCCAAGGCCAAAGTATGCTTACCAAGTGTAAGCGGTGGTGTCTGTGTCTTTTGATTGAATGGTTGAAATTGTTCTGATGCTGGTTGACCTGATTGATGATTGTCTTGAAGACAAGGGGTTGTTTTCCCCTGGTCCGATTGTGTGTATGACTTAGGCGAATGACATAATGTGCTAAGTTATTAATTGTTGGACTAATAACTAGATCAGTAGTAAGTGGCTCCGTATACTTATCCTTAAATGTCAATTTCAGGATAAGGAATGGCGCATCGTCAAAGTATGGAGGCTATAGCCACAGCATTCCAACGCTTTGCTGATGTGTTTGAAAGGCAAGGCCAAACTCAACCTGAGGATGGCCATGTGCTGGACCGCTTCCTGAAGAGGAAGCCGAGTGAATTCTTAGGAGGACGGAACCCCGAGGCGGCGTTCAAGTGGACTCAGGAATTAGAGAGAATTTTTAGGGGTCTTCGCTGTACCGAAGCCCAGAAGGTGGAATGCGCAGTGTATATGCTGCGAGATGAAGCGGAGAATTGGTGGAAGATAGTCAGGAGCCGATTCCCCGAAGATGACAATCAACTGACGTGGAACGATTTCAAGGCCTGCTTCCTAGACAAATACTTTCCCGACACGGTGAGGAGTCGGAAAGAGCTGGAGTTTATGGAGTTGAAACAGGGCTCCATGACTGTGGAAGAATACGCGACCAGATTTGAAGAATTGTGCCTATTCTATCCGCCCTTCCAGCAGCCGGGAATGGAGCACTCCAAGTGTCTTAAGTTTGAGAACGGACTGAGATCGGATATCAAGAGGGCCTGCAGATACCATGAAATCCGGAGTTTCCCTGCCTTAGTGAACAAGTGTAGAATATTCGAAGAGGATGACAGGGCCCATTCGGGCCAGTGCAGCAGAGCCAACCAACACCTGAGGCCTCAGCAATCACGTTTCAAGAGGCCAGGGAACGTGAGGAGGAATGAGCCCTTCACCAGATATCAGAACCATAATGACCGAGGGAGACAGATGAGTGGGCGACCAAGGTATGCGGATGCTTTAAATGCGGCGGTGATCATTTTGCTAAGGAATGCAATGATACAAATGTTAAATGCTACCACTGCGGAGAGAAGGGACACGTTCGCCCGGACTGCCCCCAACTCCGCCAGGCAAACACCAATGTGCGTCAAGGAGGATTTCAAGATCGAACCAGAGTGAATGATAACCAACGACCTGGTGGCAGAGGCAACGGAACCAGAGGAAATATGATGCATGCCCCGAACAGTTGAGAGAGGAACACCGGCCCAACAGCGACAGGAAGGATCTACACCATCAATGCAGAGGATGTTGCACCAGCAAACGATCTAGTACAATGTAAGTGCTCACTTGGAATGAATACGCTTAATGTTGTTTTCGATTCGGGGGCAACCCATTCTTTTATAGCTGATGAGTGCGTGAAACGGTTGAAGCTACCAACTGTGTCTATGAACCGGACTTTAGAAGTGGCCAGCCCCACTGGCCCTAGTGTGTTCACATCGTCAATATGTAAAAATGTAGCATTTGAGTTGTATGATCGGAGTTTCACCTTCGATCTGATTTGCATGCCCTTAAAGGGTCTTGATATTGTGCTTGGAATAGATTGGCTTTCAGCCAATAAGGTATTAGTAGATTGTAGAAACCGAGGGATAGTTTTTCTAAAACAACCCACTGAAGATAGCACGGCACTAGGTATGACCCAACTATTTATGATGCTTTGTCTAACCAAAGATGAGAATGAGTCCCTAGTGAACGAAATTCCGGTTGCCTGTGAATTCCCAGAAGTGTTCCCAGAGGACGTCCCGAGTGTGCCTCCCAATAGAGAAGTTGAATTCTCTATAGACTTGATCCCTGGAGCCGAACCGATCTCCAGTGCACCCTACAGAATGTCCACAACTGAATTGGTAGAGTTGAAGAAACAAGTGGATGAGTTACTTGAGAAGCAGTTCATTAGACCAAGCGTGTCACCATGGGGCGCACCTGTGCTACTTGTTAAGAAGAAGGATGGCAGCATGAGACTTTGTATAGATTATCGACAGCTTAACAAACTCACAATCAAGAATCGATACCCACTGCCTAGAATTGATGATTTAATTGACCAGCTGCGTGGAGCCTCAGTCTTCTCAAAAATCGACTTACGATCGGGATATCACCAAATCCGAGTGAAGGACTCGGACATTCCTAAAACTGCCTTTAGGACTAGGTATGGTCACTATGAGTATGTAGTGATGCCGTTCGGTGTGACAAACGCCCCTGCTGTTTTCATGAATTACATGAACAGCATATTCCATTCCTTCTTAGATCGGTTTGTTGTTGTCTTCATCGATGATATTCTAGTTTATTCTAAGTCATCTGAGGAGCATGAAGGACATCTCAGGGCGGTACTCCAAGTGTTGAAGGAGAAGCAATTGTTTGCAAAGCTTTCAAAGTGCGAATTTTGGATGGATGAGATCCACTTCCTCGGGCATGTGATCTCCAAGCGAGGCGTCTCGGTGGATCCTGCGAAGGTAGCTGCTGTAATGGCGTGGGAGAGGCCCAGATCGATCTCGGAAATAAGGAGTTTTATGGGCTTGGCAGGTTATTATAGAAGGTTCATCGAAGGTTTTTCTAAGTTGGCATTACCTCTGACTAAATTGACTCGAAAGAATGTTCCTTTTGTGTGGAGTCCGGAGTGTGAGGGCAGCTTCCAAGAGCTGAAGAATAAGTTGACAACTACTCCGGTGTTAGCATTACCTGAGTTACGAGAAAGCTTCGTGGTCTATTGTGACGCGTCCGGACTCGGATTAGGATGTGTACTCATGCAGAAGGATCGAGTGATAGCATATGCCTCTCGACAATTGAGACCCCACGAACAGCATTATCCGACCCATGACTTGGAGTTGGCAGCAGTAGTTTTTGCATTGAAAATCTGGAGGCATTACTTGTACGGATCCAAATTTGAAGTGTACAGCGATCATAAGAGCCTTAAATACCTATTCGACCAAAAGGAGCTGAACATGAGGCAGAGAAGATGGATTGAGTTTTTGAAGGACTATGATTTCGAGTTGAAATACCACCCAGGTAAGGCAAACGTCGTAGCAGACGCATTGAGTCGAAAATCCCTCCACATAGCAGCCATGATGGCAAAAGAAGTTGAGTTGTTGGAGCGGTTCCGAGACATGAACTTGCATGTTGACGCCCCTTCCTCTCAGAAGATGACAATCGGTACGTTGAGGATTGCCAACGAATTCTTGAAATCCGTGTACGAACAGCAACAGGCGGACTCTTACCTAGCTGAAATGAAGAAAATTCAGGCTAGAGGAAAGGATTTATCCTTGGCAGAAGGGTCAGATGGGATCTTCCGGGTGAGGAACAGAATATACATACCAAGTGAAGGAAGATTGAGAAGAATGGTGCTTGATGAAGCCCACAAAAGCCTACTCAGCATTCACCCAGGAACCACGAAGATGTACCACGACTTGAGGAGACAGTTTTGGTGGCCCGGACTAAAGAAGGATGTGGCGGAGTACGTGGCCCGGTGTATCACTTGTCAGAAATCGAAGGTAGAGCACCAAAAACCGTACGGTGCAATGCAGCCTCTAGAAATCCCCGTGTGGAAATGGGACTCAATTGCGATGGATTTTATCATGGGATTACCCAAAAACCGAGCGGGCCATGATGCCATTTGGGTCATTGTTGACAGATTGACGAAGAGTGCACACTTCTTACCTGTAAATATGAAGTACCCATTGCATAAATTGGCTCGAATCTACATTCAAGAAGTTATTCGACTACATGGCATACCTACTTCCATCGTCTCAGATAGGGATCCTAGATTTACGTCCAGGTTTTGGACCAGCATGCATCAAGAACTGGGGACGAAGCTTTGGCTTAGTTCTGCCTACCACCCCCAATCGGATGGACAATCCGAGCGAACGATTCAGAGTCTAGAAGACTTATTGAGAGCGTGTGTGTTAGAGTACGGTGGGGACTGGGAGCAGTACCTTCCCTTGATCGAGTTTACGTACAACAACAGCCATCATCACAGCATTGGCATGGCACCTTACGAGGCATTATATGGGCGTAGATGCCGTACCCCACTCTGTTGGTCGGAAGCGGGTGAAAGTCTATTACTGGGACCAGACATCGTAAAGCAAACCACAGAACAGATCCGAGTAATAAGGGAGAAGATGAAAGCATCACAAGACAGGCAGAAGAGCTACCATGACAAACGCATCAAGCCAGTGGAATTTCAAGTCGGAGATCGAGTGTTTCTGAGAACCTCTCCGAGTAAAGGAGTTGGACGAGCCTTAAAAAGTAGGAAGTTAAGCCCTCGCTACATCGGACCTTATGAGGTAGTAGAACGGATTGGCTCCGTGGCATACCGCCTCGCGTTACCAACTCGCTTGTCCCGATTACACAACGTTTTTCATGTGTCTCAGCTAAGGAAGTATTTGCATGACCCCAGCCACACGATGCCTGACGACGAGGTAGAAATTAAGGAAGACCTAACCACTGTGACTACACCGGTTGAAATCGTGGATCGATCGGTAAAACGCTTAAGAAACAAGAACGTAAGGCTGGTTAAGGTGGAGTGGCAGCAAGGCAAGATCACCTCCTACACGTGGGAACGCGAAGACGCCATGCGACAGCAGTACCCCGAGTTGTTTACCTAGGTAAGTACCGACTGAATTTCGGGGACGAAATTCTTTTCAGTGGGGGAGAACTGTAACATCCCAGTTTTGAAATTAAATGCTGAATGAAAAATAAACCATTAAGACTTGATTTCAACTAGAAATAACTGTTAATTGCATTTAACTAAGTAGATTTAAGCCACTGAAATATGAAAATGGTGATGGTCAGGGGATGGAGTGGAGTGCACGTGGCTGCTGCAGCACACACTCTCCCATCCCACTCTTCTCTTATTCATGCGCATGTACACATATATATATATATCGTGAGCCTTTAGTGAGAAACGCACTTGCTATTTCTTCAGACTCTCTCCTCCGTCACTTCATCCTCTACTTCCTCCCTTCGTCTCCATTTTTCTTCTTCTTCCATCTTACTCTTCGCTCCTGGAGATCTTGATTCCAGTACTGAAGAACGAACCACACTTCATCCCAGAATCAGGCGCAGAATACGACAAAGCCAAGGAAGACCGGACGAACCAGGAGAAGGACATCGGACCCAACAACAAGAACGGAAAAGGTTTCTGAGGATTCTTCTAAAGGTAGGGGGCGCTTGCATGTCGAATGCATGGTCTAAGAACGGTACCGGATGAATGCATTGCTGAATGCGGGTGTGTGTGTGTGCATGTTTTTATAATCATTAGAACTGATGCTGTGCATGTGTGCATGTATTCACAATTACTAAAACTGATGCATGATTTGAGATTCTGATAGTGATCTTCGTGGCGATGGCGTAGTCTGCTCGTGGATGATAATGATGGATCTATTTTGTTGTCACTATGAAAAGTATGCATGTGCATGTTCTTAATTGGATTGCTCAATGTTGTTAGTCTGATGACCGATTGTAATATGCGCTGGTGTGACTGACTGAATGATGACGAGTAGTGGAGGATATTCGTTCTTACTTAATGACTACGGTAATGTGTTCATGGCGCGATGATGTGTAATAATGAATGTGTTAGTTGCATGAGTAAGAGTGGGGTGACCCATGGAAGGTCAAGAACCCCAAGGGAAATGACTTCCAGTTACCAACCCTGGCTAGATCCCAATAGAGCTCGTGGTAGCCGTTGGAGCTAGAGAAGTGAGTCTCGAGACGCCGTGGGGGGCCGGTGCCACCTGGTAAGAGCTGAGGGACGAGGGGCCAAAAGAAAAAGGGGGCCGTAACTGAGAGTCTTTTCCCGAGTCGGATCCGCAGGCATGCATATAGAAATAAGGCTGATTGTGGTGATGTATAAATCTATGTATGTGCATGTGTATGATTCTGAATGCATGAATATATGTTTAGATGTGGAATAAATTCTGTGAATCATGTGTGTCATGAATGTTGTTCGAATTGTATGAATTTGGTTACTTGAGAAAGGTTGAATGATAGCAGGAGCGTGTACTGACGCTGATACCGAGTCTGTGAGTATCATTTTACATGTAAAAGCTCACCCCTGCAGTGGCCATTTTCAGTGAATGTCTCCCGTGAGGAGGATCAGAAGCAGAGCTGGAGTGCTGGGCGGAGTGCTGATGCATTTCGAAGGTTTAATTAAGGCGTTGTTAGATGAAGCCCGGACTGGCTCATACCGGATGTTAATGTTTTTGGGAATGAATAGAACTTTACGGGCAAGGAGAAGTCCGATTTTGTATTGTAAATATTGACGTGCACTTTTATGTATATATATATATATATATGGATGTATGGTTTTGGTGTGCGTGATGCTATGTGCTGCCTTGTTTCCTAATTATGCTCTAATAGATACGCAGGGTCAGTCTGATTGAGCAGGATATAGCTAAGTCCGAATGAACCGAGAATTGTCTTAGGAAAAATTTATGTCGGATACGCTGGGCGGAGTCGTACCCCGTCCGAAGTGTGGAGCTATTCGCCCAAGCGCGAGGACTCACGCTGAAGCGAGTAATTACTAGAGCGAGATATCGACCATTATCCCTTCCTATCCGTTGTGATACTAACGCAATCCGGACCCGATGTTGACCCCGAATTGGTCGTTATGGCCAAGTCCGCCCTGGCGTCGTCATACTTAGTTGAGCTGGGTGGAATAGGTTCAGATCCCTCCTTTCTCCACAACCTACTAACGTATGTGTACCCTGTAACTTCTCATTTTTCTGAGTGAAAGGCGAGTGTGAGGATTTACTTAGTAAACCCTTGTCCATACCCGATGGAGGAAATTACCTTGTAGTTGTGTTAAAAGAGGCGTTATGTAGATTTCGTTTAGGCGGCGTCATACCTCGCCCAAGTAACTAGGACAGCCCGCCTAATATATATACCCCGCCTAGCCAAGTAGGATGATTCTAACTTCGCCTTTCCACCAAATGCTACGCGTGTGAATGTATTAACATATTTCCCTTATCTATTCATCCTGCTGAGTGACCAGTATTTCTCGAAGGGAAGCCTCATTGCGAAATCTCCTCTATCCGCTGCTGTATTACCATACTCCGCCTGGACGGTGTGAGACCCCGTCTGAGCGAATAAACGGTGTTGTGCAATCCGCCCTAGTGTTAGTACGTTACGATAAACCCATCGAGCCGGCCCCAGTTTTAGTTTTCCCTGTAGGTCGCTATGTGCGTGTGAAGGCGTTTCGTTCTTCCCTTGCCTGCTCCCTCATATATCGAATAATGCGGGACTGTTTCGTGAAAAATTTTCTGATATTTTGTTTGGAATTTTTTTTTTTAGTTGCAATCAATTAGGGTGTTACATTGGTTCACTAAAGATAATTTGTATACTTTCATTACTGTTAATTTCTTAGCTCAATTTGAATTAATCAACTAAGCGTCTTTTTCAATTCATAATTCCTTTACTTTTATTTAAAAATGAATATTTTAATCAAGCATCCTAATTAAGCAAAAGGAGTCAAGATCATAAAATCTAAGAATTATTGAGCATATGTAAGAACATCGCCTACATACATAATCTATTCTCAAATTATGGAATTAAGCAAACCATAATTATTAAAAGTGATTATGAAAATATTCATTAAGCATGCATATTTCCTTAATCCATTCTAATTTAAAATCTTATTTTATTCCATTTGAATAATTAAACCGATTAAGCATACAAATTTAATTAAACAGAATGGAATTAAATAAGCAGAGTAAGATTATGAAGAAATAACAATAACAAAAACATACTATATTAAAAATAATGACCTCAAAATTAAATTACAATATTCTCCAAGAAAATCAATCTAGGGGTTTTAGCCCTCCATAATTAAAAACAACTACAAAGAAAAGAAACTAACCCGTAATGGAGCAAAGAGGGGAAAGAAGAGAGAAAGAGGCTTTGTGCCTTCCTCTGATGCTTAAAGAAACTACTAAGAGGGAATTAATAGAGAAATGTGAATTGAGGTGTGTTGAAGAAGCTAGGAGGGCCTTCTATTTATAGCATGAGAAAGGAGTCAGGAAATGATAAAAAACTGAGCCAGTGGAATGCTAGTGCATAATTAATAATCCTTCAGTGCCGATTCCACTTGATGAATGCGTTATCTGATGTTTCCACTTGATGAATCTATTCATTTTTGGCCATGAATCTATTCATTTAGTGTATTTTGTGCATTCCAATTGAAATGAATCGATTCAGGAAGCAAATGAATGGATTCAAGGCCAATTATTGCATGATTTTTGAGTGAATCAGACGTATGAATCGATTCAGACCAGAATGAATCGATTCATGGCTCAAATTTTCCAATTCTTGGGCATTTTTATTCGTATGAATTGATTCATACATGGATGAATCGATTCATACACCTGATTTTCCATGTTTTGCATACTTTTTCACCCTTTCTTGATATTTAATCATCCATGGCTTCTTCTTCTTGATCTTGGTCATAATTCTTTAATTTGTTGACCATTTACTCCCTACAAAAACAAAAAGGAAACAAGATTTCATTATTTCAATTAAAAACTTATCCTTAATTCATTTTAAAATCAATTATTAAATAAAGCACAAAATATGAAAATATGTTAAAATGCAATATGTTAGACAATAAGTGATGGCAAATTATACACATTTAAACAAATAAATTAAGGATAAATCATGCATTATCACTCCTGCTTTTAATGGGGAAGTTTATGCTTTTTGGAAAGAAAGAATGAAAATTTTTGTTCAATCAATTGACTTAAGAGTTTGGAATGCCGTTGAAAATGGTCCTTTTATACCCATGCATACTGTTGATGGTAAACATGTTGAAAAACCCATGGATGATTGGACGAGTGATAAAGAAAAGAAAGTACAGTATAATTATAAGGCTAAAAATCTCATTACTCTTGCATTGGGTCCTGATGAATTTTTTAGAGTAGTAACATGTAAATCTACCAAAGAAATATGGGATACTCTACAAATTACTCATGAAGGAACTAGCGATGTTAAGGACTCTAAAATTAGTACTTTAACTAGCCAATATGAAAGTTTTAGAATGAATTCTGGTGAAACCATCTTAGAACTTCAAAATAGGTTTACCTTGATTATTAATCATCTTATTACTCTTGGAAAATCTTACACTAACAAGGAGCTTATCCATAAAGTTCTAAAAAGTCTTACCAGGGAATGCCAACCTTTTGTCACCACTATCAAACAATCGCCAAACATAAATGATATGTCTCTTGCCACATTATTCGGTAAGCTTTAAGAGCAAGAAAAAGAATTAAAAGACTTGAAAATGGTAGAAGAAGAAGAAAAGTCTTCCAAGAAGAAGGGGCTAGCTCTTAAAGCCACCTCAATTGAAGAAGACAAATCTGAAAGTGATCAAGAAGACGATGATGATGAGTTAGGCCTATTTGTGAGGCGGTTTGGAAGGCTCATGAGAAACAAAAGATTCCAAAAGGGCTTCACTTCTAAAGGGAAGAAATTCATTCCCAAAGATAACAATTCCTTACCAACTTGTTTTGAATGCGGAAAGGAAGGACATTTCAAGGCGGACTGTCCAAATCTCAAAAACAAAAACAAGGATCAGAAAGGAAAAAGGAGAGCATACATAGCATGGATGACAATGAAGTGAGTAGTTTAGATAAATTAAAGAATGAAGAAGCAAACCTCTGTCTCATGGCCAACCATCATGACGAAGATGATGAGGTAAACCTCTATGATTTAGATAAAGATGAATTGCTTGATACGTTTGATGAATTGTATAACAAGTTTATTAAACTTTCTAGTAAGTATAAATTATCTAGAAAAATCATAGAAACTCTTAAAACGCATCTTATTGAACAGGTAAAAGAAAATAAGATTTTGAAAAAGGAAGTAGTAAATGTTCAAGTATGCTCTAAGACTAAACCTTGTGAATTTGCAAAGAAATGTGACATACTTGAAAAGAAAGTGTTAGTCTTAAACAAGACAGTTGAGAAATTTACCAAAGGTAGAGATAATTTAAATGCACTTCTTGGAAAACAACATTGTATGTTTGATAAAACTGGATTAGGATTCAACTCAGGATCTAGCATTTACAAGAAAGAGAAACAATACAAGAATTTCTTTGTACCACCTAGTAAATCATCTTCACCCTTTATAAAGTGCAATTATTGTGGTTTCAAAGGACATAGTGCTTTTAATTGCAATGTTAGAAAACTAGGGCCAAAGATTGTGAGAAAAGTATGGGTTCATAAAAGAACATTACCTCAAACTAACCTACAAGGACCCAACATAAAATGGGTACCAAGCTCTCTAACTTGACATGTTTTGTAGGTATGCATTAAAGTGAGTAACACCCATTGGTATTTGGATAGTGGGTGTTCAAAACACATGATGGGAGGTAAAAGTAAGTTCATATCATTTACTCCACGAAATAAAGGATTCGTTACATATGGACACAACACAAAGGGAAGAATTCTAGGAATCGGAAATGTTGGTAAAAACTCTTCCACTTCTATAAATGATGTATTATATGTTGAAGGACTCAAACATAACTTGCTTAGCATTAGTCAATTATATGATAAGGGCTATAAAATTGTCTTTGAATCAAACTGTTGCATAATTGAAAATAAGCTAGAAAAGGAAACAAAATTCATTGGTCAAAGAGTTGATAATATTTATATGATTAATCTTGATTTTCTTGCTTCAAATGATGTGCAATTCTTCATAACTAAAGAGGATGAATCATGGCTATGGCATAGAAGAATTGCTCACATTCATGTAGACCATTTAAAAAAACTTGTTTCAAAAGATTTAGTAATTGGTTTACCAAAATTGAAATTCGAAAATAAATTCTGTGACGCATGTCAAAAGGGAAAACAAGTAAAGGTTTCTTTTCAAGCAAAAAGTATTGTTTCAACAAATAGACCTTTACAACTTTTACATATGGATTTATTTAGACCTTAAAAAATTAAAAGTTTTGGTTGAAATTATTATGGTCTTCGTGATTGTGGACGATTATTCTAGATATACATGGACACTATTTCTTACTCATAAACATGAAGCATATCATGCATTTAAGAAACTTGCCAAGATCATCCAAAATGAACAAAATTTGAAAATAGCATCCATTCAAACGGATCATGGAGGAGAATTTGAAAATCAATCCTTTGAAAAATTTTGTGAAAAATTTGGCATTGAACATAATTTTTCGGCTCCAAGAACTCTACAACAAAATGCAGTAGTTGAAAGGAAAAATCGCTCTTTAGCAGAGCTCGCAAGAACTATGTTGAATAAAAGCAACATTGCGAAACATTTTTGGGCCGATGTAGTAAATACTACTTGCCATGTTATGAATCGATGTTTGATAAGACCAATTTTAAAGAAAACTCCCTATGAACTTTACAAAGGTAGGAAACCAAATATTTCTTATTTTCACGTATTTGGATGCAAATGCTTTGTCTTAAACAATGGAAAAGAAAATCTCAGCAAATTCGATGCAAAATTTGATGAGGCAATATTCTTAGGTTACTCATCTACAAGGAAAGCATATCTACTCTTTAACAAACGAACTTGTATAATTGAAGAGTCTATACACGTCAAATTTGATGAACTTAACCAAAATCCTCCAAGAAAGGATATTGATGATCTTATAGGTACATTCCAAGAAATGAACTTGCACAATAAAGAAGAAATAAAAAATAAAGGAGATTCAATACAAAATGACGAACCTCAACAAAAGAGTGGATCACCATAAAGAATCACCCCTTGGACAATGTCATAGGTGAAATAACAAAAGGTGTAAGTACTCAAAACGCTATTAGAAATGCATGCAATCACTAAGCCTTTGTATCACAAATAGAACCCAAAAATATCAATGAAGCTATTATTGATGAACATTGGATGTTGGCCATGCAAGAAGAATTGAATCAATTTGAAAGAAATGAAGTTTGGGAACTTGTGCCAAGACCCAATGACCATCAAATAATAGGCACGAAATAGGTTTTTAGAAATAAGCTAGATAAAAATAGAATAATAACAAGAAATAAAGCTAGATTAGTTGCTAAGGGATATAATCAAGAAGAGGGAATAGACTATGAAGAAACGTATGCTCCCGTAGCTAGGTTAGAAGCCATAAGATTATTGTTAGCTTTTGCTTGTTGTATAGATTTTAAGCTTTATCAAATGGATGTCAAAAGCGCTTTTCTAAATGGTTATATTCAAGAAGAAGTTTATGTAAATCAACCTCTCGGTTTTGAAAATCACAAATTTCCAAACCATGTTTTTAAATTGAGAAAAGTTTTATATGGTTTGAAACAAGCTCCAAGAGCTTGGTATGAACGACTCAATAAATTTATTCTATAAAATAATTTTGAAAGGGGAAAGGTTGATACAACACTGTTTATAAAATGTAAAAACCATGACATCCTTTTGGTACAAGTTTATGTTGATGACATAATATTTAGTGCTACTAACAAAATTCTTTGTCAAGAGTTTGTCAAGATTATGCAAGATAAATTCAAAATGTCCATGATGGGAGAACTCACATTCTTCCTTGGGCTACAAATTAAGCAAACAAAAGAAGGAACTTTCATCAGTCAAACAAAACACTACAAAGAACTACTCAAAAGGTTTGAAATGGATAAAGCAAATGAAATAACCACACCAATGAGTACTTCTTACTGCTTAGGATGTTGAAATAACCAAATACCGAGGTATGATTGGATCCTTACTTTACTTAACAGCTAGTAGACCTAATATTATATTTGCTGTATGTATGTGTGCCAGATATCAAGCATGTCCTAAAGAATCACATCTCACTACCGTAAAAAGAATTTTGAAATATCTTGTGGGTACTCAAAATGTTAGTTTATGGTATCCCAAAGGCGTTGAATGTATTCTTGTAGGATATTCTGATTCTGACTTTGCTGGTTGCAAATTAGATAGAAAAAGCACTAGCGGTACTTGTCATTTACTCGGAAGTTCTCTTGTTTCTTGGCATAGCAAGAAACAAGTAAGTGTCACGTTATCAACAGCTGAGGTAGAATATGCTGCAGCTGGAAGTTGCTGTGCTCAAATCCTATGGATGAGACAACAACTTCTTGACTTCGGTGTTGTTCTAGACCAAATACCCATTAAATGTGACACACCAGCGCCATAAATATCTCCAAAAATTCGGTTATGCATTCACGGACAAGACACATAGAAATCCGTCACCATTTCATACGAGATCATGTTTTAAAAGGAGATTGTGTTCTTGAGTATGTTGAAACTTCTAAACAATTGGCGGACATTTTCACTAAACCCCTTCCAAAAGAGCAATTTATAAATATTAGAAGGGAATTAGGCATTTTAGAAAATTTTTAATTACACTTAAAAAATTCATTTTTCATTTTCTTAAACATTTTTGTCTTGAACATATTTTAATCTTTAACTTAAAGATTTATTATATCTTATAAATTTTCATATTTTTTGAATAATAATTTACTTGAGATATACATATTATCTTGAAATACACACTTTTTCAATTATTCTGTTAAAAAAATCTCTTGTTTTATTTTAGTATCTACTTAATTAAAAACATATTTCTTTTACACAAAATAATCTCTTATGAACCACATGATCTCAAAAACAAATGCAAATTAACCTTTGATTTTCTTGATAATTTTATGAAACAAAATCATTGGTAAAATTACAAAAATTTTAAGTCCTTCTCGTTACCATCAGAGACAAAAATCATATTACCATCTCCAATTATGAAAATTCTCGTAACTTCTCAAGGCTCCAGCATGCTTCTCTTCAAAGTCTTATGCATGTGATTGTTACTTGTCTCATATACCTTGTCTTGACTCCCTTCTTGCAAACCAAAGCCTTTCACGTGAATCATTGACAGAACACATGAAGAATGAAACAAAACTCCAAATTCCCAAAAGGCATTCACGTGAATTATTGCCTACGCAGCAAAATTTTGGCCAGGAACACATGCAGGAATCGATTCCCCCTCACATGAATCGATTCCCACGTTCAAAATACACCCAAAACACCAAAATTTTCTCAATGAATCGATTCCCCTCCAGGATGAATCGATTCATGTAACATCCCAATTTAATAAAAAGGAACCGGGCAAAATAAAAGCCATTGAAAATGACAAGTCAGAAGAGGAAATCTGTTCACTAATTACCCTTAACTTAATTAACTAAAAAGGTGTGAGGTGATTAGCGTTAGAGGATGCTGATAGGACAGGGTGGCGTGGGCAGGACTACTGCTTCAAGTTTCCCCATCCCACCATCCTGTTCTTCGTGCGTGTGTTTATATTGGGTGATGGTCCCTTGCCCTTCACTCTTGAGAACTCTCTCTGCGAACTCCCTCTTCTCTCTTCTTCTTATTCTCTTCTTCCCCCTTTTTCTTCTCCTTCTCTGCTCTCTACTCCATTCCCTGTTCGAAAGCCAAGTGACGGTACGGCAGAGAAGTCAAGCTCCCTCATACGGGTGGAGGACGAGCGTCGAAGCAGAAGAATCCCTCGGAGTCTCGCAGTTGGTACGGGGAGTACCTTACATGTTAAATGCATGGGTTACGAACGGGTTTGGAAGACATTGATAATTGTGGAACTGTATTCTGTTGTATGATATGTTTGCATGTAGAATATCCGAGTGCATGATAAGTGAGAGTGAGTGTTGCATGTTATCATCGTCCTTGAGGATGCATACGTTACCATAGAACCCGATTGCATGATTGTGTTGTGTTGATGAGAATGCCTTATTGAATCTGTTCGTGTTTATAGGAATGTATGCGTTGATTGAGTCCTGACACTGTCATATACCGTTTGCATGTTGTGTTACGATTGATTGGAATGCTTGTGTGAACCTGTTAATCTTCATGTAAATGCATGTGTTGATTAAGTTCTGATACTGCTGTGAACAGAGTGCATGTTAAACTTGAGTTGATGAAAATGCCCATGGAAGCTTGATATTGATTGACACCGACTGCATTAGACTCATATGATGCTATGATGATGATTGCATGGAAGTTTGTATGTTTTAAATTAACATGCGGAGTTCTGAGGATGTGTATTACCGACTGCATGTGAAATATGTGTGATTGAATAAGAGGATGTGTGTATGAATTCAACGCTGTATGTCGAATCCGCGTGTGGCGCATGGGATGCGTTTGTGCTGAGAGCACGTAGTGTGGGACACTACCATCGGTTATTCAGCGTGGGACGCTGCAAAATCCTTGAGTGGGACTCAAAGTAGCCCTTGAGTGGGCCTCGGCCTGCCTGTGAACACCTCCATTAGCGTTGAGAGCGTTGGTGTCACCTGTGGGCAAACGGTTGGGTACCTGTAAAATGGCCAAGCAGCTAGGAGCTAAAACGGTAGCTGAGAGCTATGTACAAAAGGCTGAGAGCCTACGTTGCAACGTTAGAACCGATTACACACGTATGCGGAACCGAGTGAATAATCTATGCATATATGGCTACTGATGTTATGTGGAATTAATTATGCATGTAATGATGTTAGTGAAGTGGTGTTTACTTGTGAATGAGTGCGTTATTCCGTGTGCATGTGCTATAATTGCTGACTGAAACCTGCTCCATGAATGTATAATATGTTGTTAAGGAGTTGTGAATACATTTATATCCGAGTGAGAATTGCGTATTCTGATTGATAAATGTTATGTAGAGATATCCTGACTCAAGGACCCTTAGCATTGTGTCACTGACTGTGGAATGTTAATATTGTTGAGTTGACGTATGATTGTGTGTATGTACGGGTATATGTTGTTGTATGAACGTGAAGTAACCTGAATTGGTATCTATCATTTAAAATTTAAGATGCTCACCCTTGCAGTGGCAATTTTTCAGTGAATGTCTCTCGGGATGAGGATCAGAGATAGAGTTGGAACGCTGGATGAAGTGCTGATGCACTATGGAGGCTTTATGACTGTGTACATGTCGCATAAAATGTTTTAAGTTAGGCCTTGGCCGGCTCATGTCTGATGTTAGTGTTTTGAGCAAGCAGAATCCTTATGGGACGGAAAGAGTATAATAACATGTTTGTAAACATCAATATACACTCTTATATATATATAGCTACGTGTATGCCATGCTACATGTTTATCTCATTCCGTATGTGATGATTGAGTAGCATATACATATTCATGCTCTGTTAGGTGCGCAGGGATAGTATGACTTAGTATGAAGGAAGCCATGAAACTCTTAAAGGGAGGTTTAAGTTAGCAGGAAAGCTTGGGCCGAAATGACTATATCGCCGAGTGAGAAACGAGTAAAATCCCCGAGTAATCATGAGAGCGGTCATTACCGAGTGGAAATTATAAGTAAAACCGAGTGAGGAAGAGTTCGTATTCCCGAGTGAAAACCTTGAGCGATCCTCTCCTGAGAAAGAAATTAGTGTAGTGGGTTAGAATGGAATGGATTCCGAGTGTAAGATATTTAAAATCCGAGTGAGTTAGCTCTCATTTTCCGAGTGAATGAGTGAAGGATGACTCTGGGACCGAGCGTCTACTTAGCTGAGTGTGGCTCCTCGCTCCAGCGAGCAAGATACTCGCTCCAGCGAGTGCGGTTTTGGGAAGGCTTGTGATGGCCTTGCTTAGGCGGAGTCATACCTCTCTCGAGCGATTAGGACGGTTCCCCCAAGTGTGTGGGATCGTGCTAAAGCGAGTAGATGTTAATGTGGAACTCCTCCCAATTACCTCTCTCTTCCGTTGTTGCATTATCATGTCTCGCTCGGCGGTGTTGGACCCCGCTTGAGCGAATGGACGTTGTGGTGGAATTTGCCCAGGCGTTGTCGTGCTTCGCTGAACTGGGCGGAGTTGGTTCATAATCCATTCCTTCCGTAGGTAGTCATACATGTGTGTGTTCCTTAACTTTCTCTTGCCTTCCTCTTCTCTTTTATGCCAACAGACCAGTGGTTGTCTTTGTGAAAAATTTTTCTGTGTTTGGGATAATTAATTATTAAACAGGGTTAATTAATTATTAAAAAATAAGGGTGTTACATTTTGGTATCAGAGCAGACCGAAAGGTCCAAGGCCAAGGTATGCTTACCGAGTGTAAGCGGTTGTGTGTTTTCTGACTAAATGGTCATATTTGTTGTGATGTTAGTTGAACCTGATTGATATTGACTTGTGGATAGGAGGTTGTTTCCTCCTGGTCCGATTGAGTGTGTAACCTGGAGGAACGATATAAGGTGCTAAGCTATTGAATGTTAGACTGAAACCCGATCGGTAGTAAGTGGCTCGGTATAGTTATCCTCGAATGTTGATTTCAGGATAAGGAATGACGCATCGCCAAAGCATGGAGGCTATAGCCACAGCATTCCAACGCTTTGCAGACGTATTTGAGAGGCAGGGCGAGCCTCGAGCTAAGGAGGGCCAAGTACTGGACCGCTTCCTGAAGAGGAAACCGAGTGAATTTCTAGGAGGACGGAATCCTGAGGCAGCGTTTAAGTGGACTCAAGAGCTGGAGAGAATTTTTGGGGGTCTTCGTTGTACCGAGGCCTAAAAGGTGGAATGTGCAGTGTATATGTTGTGAGATGAAGCGGAGAACTGGTGGAAGATAGCCAGAAGCCGATTCCCTGACAATGATAATCAGCTGACGTGGAACGATTTCAAGACATGCTTCTTAGAGAAGTACTTCCCCGACACGGTGAAGAGTCGGAAAGAGTTGGAGTTTATGGAGTTGAAACAAGGCTCCATGACTGTGGAAGAATACGCGACAAGATTCGAGGAATTGTGCCTATTCTACCCACCCTTCCAGTAACCAGGGACGGAGAGCTCCAAGTGCCTTAAGTTTGAGAATAGATTAAGATCAGATATTAAGAGAGCCTGCAGGTACCAAGAGATACGGAGTTTCCCTACATTAGTGAACAAATGTAGGATATTTAAGGAGGATGACAAGGCCCATTCGGGCCAGAGCACCAGAACCCACCATTCCCTGAGGCCCCAACAATCCCGCTTCAAAAGGCCAAGCAACGTTGGCAGGAACAAATCTTTTTCCAGATTTGGGGGTCGGAACCAACCTGAAAGACGACCAGTGGTAGGAGACGGAAGATGTTTCAAGTGTGTAGGAAGTCACTATGCCAGAGACTGCAAGGATGATGGTGAAGTGGTGTGCTTCCACTGTAATAAGAGAGGACACATTCGCCCCGATTGCCCCCAACTCCGCCAAACAAACACCAGTGTACGTCAAGGAGGATTCCAAGAGAGAAACTGAGTGAATGATAACCAACGACCTGGTGGCAGAGGCAACAGAGCCAGAGGAAACATGATGCTTTCTCCAAATAACCGAGAGAGGAATACCGACCAACCAGCAGCGGGAAGAGTTTACACCATTAACGCAGAGGACGTTACACAAGCAAATGATCTAGTACAATGTAAGTGCTCACTCGGTAGACATACACTTAATGTTGTTTTCGATTCGGGAGCTACCCATTCTTTTATAGCTGATGAGTGTGTAGAGCGTTTAAAGTTACCAACTGTGTTTATGGATCGGACTTTAGAAGTGGCCAATCCGACTGGCCCTAAGGTGTTGACATCGTCAATGTACAAGGATGTAACGTTTATGTTGTGTGGTCGGAATTTCACTTTTGATTTGGTGTGCATACCTTTAAAGGACCTTGATGTTGTACTCGGAATCGATTGGCTTTCAGCCAACAAAGTGTTAGTGGATTGTAGAAACCGAAGGATAATCTTCCCGAGGCAGCACAATAAGGATGACACAACACCAGGTATAACCCAACTGCTTATGATGCTTTGTCTAACCGAAGGTGAGAGTAAAGTCCGAGTGAACAAAATTTCGATTGTCTGTGAATTCCCAGAAGTGTTCCCTGAAGATGTACCGAGTGTCCCTCCCAATAGAGAAGTCGAATTCTCTATAGACTTGATCCCTGGAGCCGAGCCAGTCTCCAGTGCACCCTATAGAATGTCCCCAACTGAACTGGCTGAGCTAAAGAAGCAAGTGGATGAATTACTCAGAAAACAATTCATTAGACCGAGTGTATCACCATGGGGCGCACCTGTGCTGCTTGTTAAGAAGAAGGATGGCAACATGAGACTTTGTATAGATTACCGACAACTGAACAAACTCACAATTAAGAATCGGTACCCGTTACCCAGAATTGATGATTTAATTGATCAACTGCGTGGAGCCTCAGTCTTCTCGAAAATCGACCTACGATCGGGATGTCACCAAAGCCGAGTGAAGGACTCGGATATCCCAAAAACGGCCTTTAGGACTCGGTATGGCCACTACGAGTATGTAGTGATGCCGTTCGGTGTGACAAACGCCCTTACTGTCTTCATGAATTACATGAACAGCATATTCCACTCTTATTTAGACCGGTTCGTAGTTGTCTTCATTGATGACATCCTAGTCTATTCTAAGACTTCCGAGGAGCATGAAGGACATCTCCGAGCGGTACTTCAAGTGTTGAAGGAGAAGCAGTTGTTTGCGAAGCTTTCAAAGTGTGAATTCTGGATGGATAAGATCCACTTCCTCGGACATGTGATTTCCGAGCAGGGTGTCTCGGTGGACCCTTCGAAGGTGACAGCTGTAATGGCATGGGAGAAACCCAAGTCGGTCTCGGAGATAAGGAGTTTTATGGGCCTGGCAGGTTATTATAGAAGGTTCATTGAAGGTTTTCTAAGCTGGCGTTACCACTAACTAAATTGACTCGGAAAAACATTCCCTTCATGTGGAGTCCCGAGTACGAGAGCAGCTTCCGAGAGCTGAAGAACAAGTTGACGACTGCTCCAGTGTTGGCATTACCCGACTTACAAGAAAGCTTTGTAGTTTATTGTGATGCATCAGGACTCGGATTAGGATGCGTGCTCATGCATAGAGACCGAGTGATAGCGTATGCCTCTCGGCAATTGAGACCTCACGAGCAGCATTATTCGACCCACGATTTAGAGTTGGCAGCTGTGGTGTTCGCACTAAAATTTTGGAGGCATTATTTGTACGGGTCCAGATTTGAAGTATACAGTGATCACAAGAGCCTCAAATACCTATTCGACCAAAAAGAGCTGAACATGAGGCAGAGGAGATGGATAGAATTCTTAAAGGACTACGATTTCGAGCTGAAATACCATCCGGGTAAGGCAAATGTCGTTGCTGACGCGTTGAGTCGGAAATCCCTCCATATGGCAGCAATGATGGCAAGAGAAGTGGAGTTGTTGGAGCAGTTCCGAGACATGAACTTACATGTTGACACCCCTTCCTCTCGGAAAATAGCAATCGGTACATTAAGAATCGCCAATGAATTCCTGAAGTCCGTGTACGAGCAGCAGCAGTCAGACTCCTACTTGGCTGAGATGAAGGAGACGCAGGCCAAGGGAAAGGATTTGTCCTTGACCAAGGGGTCAGATGGGATCTTCCGAGTGAAAAACAGAATATACGTGCCGAGTGAGAAAGAATTAAGGAGAATGGTGCTTGATGAAGCTCATAAGAGCCTCCTCAGTATTCACCTGGGTACCACGAAGATGTACCATGACCTGAGGAAATAGTTCTGGTGGCCCGGACTAAAGAGGAATATGGCAGAATACGTGGCTCGGTGTATTACTTGTCAGAAATCAAAAGTGGAGCACCAGAAGCCGTACGGTGCAATGCAGCCCCTGGAGATTCCCGTGTGGAAATGGGACTCGATTGCTATGGATTTTGTCATGGGATTGCCCAAAAACCGAGTGGGCCATGATGCGATTTGGGTCATTATTGACCGACTGACGAAGAGTGCACACTTCCTGCCTGTGAACATGAAGTACCCGATGCCTAAGTTAGCTCGGATTTACATTCATGAGATTGTCCGACTGCATGGTATACCCACTTCTATCGTATCGGATAGGGATCCTAGGTTCACGTCTCAGTTTTGGAACAACCTGCACCAGGAAATGGGCACGAAGCTTTGGCTTAGTTCTGCCTACCACCCCCAATCGGATGGACAATCCAAGCGGACGATTCAAAGTTTAGAAGACTTATTAAGAGCTTGTGTGTTAGAACACGGTGGAGATTGGGAGCAGTACCTCCCCTTGATTGAGTTTACGTACAAAATAGCCATCATAACAGCATTGGCATGGCACCCTACGAAGCACTATATGGACGAAGATGCCGAACCCCACTTTGCTGGTCGGAAACGGGTGAGAGTCTACTATTGGGACCAGACATTGTGAAGCAAACCACAGAGCAGATCCGAGTGATACAGGGAAAGATGAAGGCGTCTCAAGACAGGTGTGAACACCTCTTTTGGTCCGGTCCAAGTGGAATGAATCTTTTTATACTGAATTCTAATTCAGAATGGTCAAATTCGAATAGAATGGCTTCAAAATAATCAGAATCGAGCGAAAAAACTCAGAATCAAGCTTTTCCAAGTGAAATACAGCCCTGTTGGAGGCAAATCCGATTGGAACGAATCAAAAATGATCACATCTGAACAGGATGACTCAGGTTAAAGCAGTTCTGAGTGAAATACAGCCCTGGTGGAGATAAATCCGAGTGAAAAAACTCAAAAAAGAGTCAAATCTGAGTCAAAATGAAGCATTTCTGAGTGGAATGACTCAAAAATGATGAAATCCGAGTGGGATCACTCAGAATGAGTCATTCCGAGTGAAAAACTCCCCTGTTGAAGTTGAATCCGAGTAGCATCACTCAGAATGAGTAAAATCCGAGTGGAATATGCTCCTGTTGGATCAAATCCGAGTGAAATCACTCAGAATGAGTCAAATCCGAGTGGAATATGCTCCTGTTGGACCAAATCCGAGTGAAATTACTCAGAATGGAGAAAATCTGAATGAAACTACTCAGATTTGGGCATGTCCGAGTGGAGTATGACCTGTTGGGTGGGAAATCCGAATAATGACTCAAAAATGGACCAATCCGAGTGGAGTATGACCTGTTGAGTTTAAATCTGAGTGAAATGACTCAGATTAGATGTGAATCCGAGCGGAAGATCCCCTACTGCAACCAATCCGAGTGGAAAAAGGAACTGACTTTGGATGGATGCTGCCCAAGCTATTTTCCGAGTGAAAGGATTGCTGATTGAAGTAAATCCGAGTGAGTATCACTCGGTTGGAAGGAAATCCGAATTAAAATAGCCAAACTTCCAATTTCTGAGTAGAAGATAGGCAAAATCCGAGTGAAAATGACCAAATTCCATTCGGATTAAGAGCTCACAAGGTCGGTTCCGAGTTGATCCTTCAAGCAGTGAAGTTCTATATCACTTTTAAAGAAAATCCGAGTGGATGCTTCAATCAGAAATACATCCGAGCTGAAAAGAATTCCGAGTGTTGCCCCTTCAATCAGAACCGAGAGCTGCTTCTTAGTCAGAACCGAGTGAAGCATTTCCGACCCATTTTCAGTCGGTTCCGTGTCATTTAGCATAAAAGGGGCCTTTTCCCAGTCGGATTTTCCCCTTTTCCCACTCAGAATTGACTGAGAGGGTGATCCGAGTCATTTACACTCGGATTTCCAACATTTTCACTTGGATTTCCATAATTCTCACTCGGAATTCTTCCATTCTCACTCGGATTCCCACCAGGTCCCCCTGTTAGACCGTGCTGACTTGGATTCCACCACCCAAGTGGATCCAGGAATCCTGGGGGTGGCAGACAAGTGGCAAACAGGGGTGGAAGTGGGGGGAATTAAAAATTTCCACCCAGCCGTTGTCCCCCACTTCACTCTGAGTGGAGGCCTGAGCTGGCATTCCACTCGGAAGTGGAAGCCTGAGCTGGCCTTTCACTCAAACCAGCCTATAAATAGGCAAGGGGCTGAAGCTTTCAGCCTTACATACATACACACACGCAGATACGCACACATTCTACGCATCCAGCACCCTCACCATTCCTTTCTCCTCCTTCCTCTCTTCATCAGCCAACCCTGTACCTCCTTCCTGTCTCCATTAGCCTACAGATCGTCCTCTCCCCTCAACACAACACCGCCCATTACTTCATACCTCTCAGCCACACCGTCCTCTCCCCTCAACACAACACCGCCCAGCACTTCATTCCTCTCAACCAACACCGCCCAGCCAACCGTCCTCACCAAAACCGACATCCTCATCCCTTCACCTACACACCGTCCCAATTCCTCTTACACACCGTCCAGTACCCCCTCAAGTACACCAAATCCAATCTCCTCACTCCACTCAACTCCAACACCGTCCCTCTTCTCACTGTCTCACTTGGTAAATCACCTCTCACTCGGTAAGCTACTGCTCTCACTCGGTTTCTGCTATTTCCACTCGGTTTCCTCATTTTCACTCGGTTTTTCCTTGTCCTCACTCGGTTTTCTGCTTTCATCACTCGGTTTTACCATTTTTACTCGGTTTTTCCTCTTTCTCACTCGGTTTCTGCTATTTCCACTCGTTTTTTTTTAATTTTCACTCGGTTTTGCCATTTTCACTCGGTTTTTCTCTCCTCCCACTCGGTTTTCACTCCTTTTTCCTCTGTTTTCAGAATTTATTGTTTCCCTTTCTCTTTTGTAGCTTCTACTACCTTTTTCCTTTCGTTTCATAGTAAAATATAATAAAGGGAAATAAGTGCTTCCTATGTTTTCTTTCAAATCTAAATAAAAATTAAAAAAAAAGGAAACAAATCTTTTTTAAAACAGTGTCGTACGGGAGCACTCCCGTCTACACAACCTCTTTAGGATTCATACACGTGCGAAGAACTTCGCCTTGTATGAGTTCCCCGTCTCAATGACATCCACCATCATTTCCCAAGTCTTTTCCTAAAAGAACAACATTCAGAACTACGTAACCCTGATTTCTTGATAATTCAAGAATACGTAGGAGCAGGATTTCAATTCCTGTCGGGCCCATCTCTCTTATTCCTTTTTGCTGATTTATTCCCTTACTTTCATGTTTCTTTCATAAATGTTCTTTTTTGGTTACTTCCGTGAAAATCAATTTAGACGTGACGTCTTGTTGATTTCCCCCTAGTTTTTTGTTCAAACCTCGCCACAATTCATAGGGAAGGGATACTTAGGACAAGACGTCCCGCTTATCTCTTTCCTATCCCTATCTTTTTTTACTCGAGGATGTATAATTTAGGCATGACGCCTTATTAGCATTCTTTTCCCCTTTCTGTCTCATATCAAAGTCAAGTTTAATTTGGATGAAACGTCCCGTTAACCTCGCTTCGACACTCTATGTTTGTGCAAATTCTCTCACTCCATTCCGTCATTTTTAAATAAAAAAGAGACAACAATAAAAGGGAAGAAATAAAATATCTTTTGTAAGGCTATTTATGTTGCGCGTTTTCAATCTTGGTACTGTTTTTGACAGGCGATGTAGGGTGCTAATACCTTCCCTACTCGTAACCGACTCCCGAACTTGAATCTCAATTTTTAACCAGTGCTTTTACTGAACCTAGTTTTTTTCCAATGTTTTTCCTATGGATAAAAACGTTGGTGGCGACTCCCTGTTTCATTCCACCCATTCCTCTCTTTCTCACCGCGCCGTCACGATTTAGGTTGCGACAACAGGCAGAAGAGTTACCATGACAAACGCACTAAACCATTGGAGTTTTCAGTCGGAGACAGTGTTTTTGAGGACTTCTCCGAGTAAAGGAGTCGGACGAGCCTTGAAAGGTGGAAAGTTAAGCCCTCGATACATTGGACCTTATGAGGTGTTGGAACGAGTCGGCACCATGGCATACCGAATAGCATTACCGACCCACTTATCCTAATTGCACAACGTATTTCATGTGTCTCAACTAAGGAAGTATTTACATGACCCCAGCCACACAATGCCTGATGATGAAGTGGAAATCAAGGAAGACCTGACCATTGTGACTACACCGATTAGAATCGTGGACCGATTGGTAAAGCGCTTGAGGAGCAAAAACGTAGGGCTGGTTAAAGTGGAGTGGCAGCAAGGCAAGACTACCTCTTGTACCTGGGAACGTGAAGACGCCATGAGACAGCAGTACCCCGAGTTGTTTACTTAGGTGAGTAGCCGACTGAATTTCGCATGAGTTACCGACTGAATTTCGAGGACGAAATTCTTTTCGAGTGGGGGAGAACTGTAACATCCCAATTTTAATAAAAAGGAACCGGGCAAAATAAAAGCCATTTAAAATGACAAGTCAGAAGAGGAAATCTATTCACTAATTACCCTTAACTTAAGTAACTAAAAAGGTATGAGGTGATTAGCGTTAGAGGATGCTGATGGGACAGGGTGGCATGGGCAGGACTACTGCTTCACGTTTCCCTACCCCACCATCCTGTTCTTCGTGCGTGTGTTTATATTGGGTGATGGTCCCTTGCCCTTCACTCTCGAGAACTCTCTCTGCGAACTCCCTCTTTTCTCTTCTTCTTATTCTCTTCTTCCCCCTTTTTCTTCTCCTTCTCTGCTCTCTACTTCATTCCCTGTTCGAAAGCCAAGTGACGGTGCGGCAGAGAAGTCAAGCTCCCTCATACGGGTGAAGGACGAGCGTCGAAGCAGAAGAATCCCTTGGAGTCTCGCAGTTGGTAGGGGGAGTACCTTACATGTTAAATGCATGGGTTACGAACGGGTTTAGAAGACATTGATAATTGTGGAACTGTATTCTGTTGTATGATATGTTTGCATGTAGAATATCCGAGTGCATTATAAGTGAGAGTGAGCGTTGCATGTTATCATCGTCCTTGAGGATGCATACGTTACCATAGAACCCGATTGCATGATTGTGTTGTGTTGATGAGAATGCCTTATTGAATCTGTTCGTGTTTATAGGAATGTATACGTTGATTGAGTCCTGACACTGTCATATACCGTTTGCATGTTGTGTTACGATTGATTGGAATGCTTGTGTGAACCTGTTAATCTTCATGTAAATGCATGTGTTGATTAAGTTTTGATACTGCTGTGAACAGAGTGCATGTTAAACTTGAGTTGATGAAAATGCCCATGGAAGCTTCATATTGATTGACACCGACTACATTAGACTCATATGCTGCTATGATGATGATTGCTTGGAAGTTTGTATGTGTTAAATTAACATGCAGAGTTCTGAGAATGTGTATTACCGACTGCATGTGAAATATGTGTGATTGAATAAGAGGATGTGTGTATGAATTCAATGCTGTGTGTCGAATCCGCGTGTGGTGCATGGGATGCGTTTGTGCTGAGAGCACGTAGTGTGGGACACTACCATCGGTTATTCAGCGTGGGACGCTGCAAAATCCTTGAGTGGGACTCAAGGTAGCCCTTGAGTGGGACTCGGGCTGCCTGTGAACACCTCCGTTGGCGCTGAGAGCGTTGGTGTCACCTGTGGGTAAACGGTTGGGTACCTGTAAAACGGCCAAGCAACTGGGAGCTGAAACGGTAGCTGAGAGCTATGTACAAAAGGCTGAGAGCCTACGTTGCAACGTTAGAACCGATTACACACGTATACAGAACCGAGTGAATAATCTATGCATATATGGCTACTGATGTTATGTGGAATTAATTATGCATGTGATGATGTTAGTGAAGTGGTGTTTACTTATGAATGAGTGCGTTATTCCGTGTGCATGTGCTATAATTGCTGATTGAAACCTGCTCCATGAATGTATAATATGTTGTTAAGGAGTTGTGAATACATTTATATCCGAGTGAGAATTGCATATTCTGATTGATAAATGTTATGTAGAGATATCCTGACTCAAGGACCCTTAGCATTGTGTCACTGACTGTGGAATGTTAATATTATTGAATTGACGTATGATTGTGTGTATGTACGGGTATATGTTGTTGTATGAACGTGAAGTAACCTGAATCGGTATCTATCATTTAAAATTTAAGATGCTTACCCCTGTAGTGGCAATTTTTCAGTGAATGTCTCTCGGGATGAAGATCAGAGGTAGAGTTGGAACGCCGGATGAAGTGCTGATGCACTATGGAGGCTTTATGACTGTGTACATGTCGCATAAAATGTTTCAAGTTAGGCCTTGGCCGGCTCATGTCTGATGTTAGTGTTTTGAGCAAGCAGAATCCTTATGGGGCGGAAAGAGTATAATAACGTGTTTGTAAACATCAATATACACTCTTATATATATATATATATATAGCTACGTGTATACCATGCTGCATGTTTATCTCATTCCGTGTGTGATGATTGAGTAGCATATATATATTCATACTCTGTTGGGTGCGCAGGGATAGTATGACTTAGTATGAAGGAAGCCATGAAACTCTTAAAGGGAGGTTTAAGTTAGCAGGAGAGCTTGGGCCGAAAGGGCTATATCGCCGAGTGAGAAACGAGCAAAATCCCCGAGTGATCATGAGAGTGGTCATTACCAAGTGGAAATTATAAGTAAAACCGAGTGAGGAAGAGTTCATATTCCCGAGTGAAAACCCTGAGCAATCCTCTCTTGAGAAAGAAGCTAGTGTAGTGGGTTAGAATGGAATGGATTCTGAGTGTAAGATATTTAAAATCTGAGTGAGTTAGCTGTCATTTTCCGAGTGAATGAGTGAAGGATGACTCTGGGACCGAGCGTCTACTTAGCCGAGTGTGGCTCCTCGCTCCAGCGAGCAAGATACTCGCTCCAGCGAGTGCGGTTTTGGGAAGGCTTGTGATGGCCTCGCTTAGGCAGAGTCATACCTTGCCCGAGCGATTAGGACGGTTTGCCCAAGCGTGTGGGATCGCGCTGAAGCGAGTAGATGTTAATGTGGAACTCCGCCCAATTACCTCCCTCTTCCGTTGTTGCATTATCATGTCTCGCTCGGCGGTGTTGGGCCCCGCTTGAGCGAATGGACGTTGTGGTGGAATTCGCCCAGGCGTTGTCGTGCTTCGCTGAACTGGGCAGAGTTGGTTCATAATCCATTCCTTCCACAGGTAGTCATACATGTGTGTGTTCCTTAACTTTCTCTTGCCTTCCTCTTCTCTTTTATGCCAACTGATCAGTGGTGGTCTTTGTGAAAAATTTTTCTGTGTTTGGGATAATTAATTATTAAACAGGGTTAATTAATTATTAAAAAATAAGGGTGTTACAATTCACGCATCAATTCCTCTATAAATCATGTTGTCTTACGCTTAAGTTCTCATCCATTGCCTTTCCTCTTTGCATAAAACTCTTTTATCCTCTCTAAAAGTCTCAAAGATCATGGTCTTCATTTCAGCTTCTCAAATCATGGCCTCTTCATCTCAAAATAGAAAGAAAAGAAAAGGAAATGCTAGTTCCTCATCCTCCAATATCAATGATCTCTCAAGATTATTTGATAATCAAACCCAACTCCAAAAATACCTTGAAAAATATTCTGAGAAACTTATAATACCCCCTCATTGGCTTGATGTTCCTCTCTTTGAAGAACATGATTTTGCTATCCTCAATGTTCTTAAGCAACAAAATTTGGTGGAATTTGTTGCTCTTAAGGAAAATTACATATATCCAGAGTTAATTCGAGCCTTCTACTCAACCTTAAAAATTTTGAATGGGCGTTGCATCGTAAAAATCAAGGGAGTACCTATTGTTCTTGATGATAATATTCTTCATCTGGTTGGAAAGCTTCTAATCAATAACATGGATTTCTTTGGTACTGAACCTCCTCTTGAATGGGAGTATAATTCCATTGATGCTCGTGCCTTTCTTCATCTATCCTCAGTCTCCAAAAGCACCATTAGGCAGCTAAACGTTGATCATCGTCTCCTCCACTACTGCTTAGTAAAAATCATTCTTCCTAAGGGCTCTAATAATGCTAGAGTGAGTGAAATCGAAACTCTTATCCTATGGGCTATGCTCCATGAAAAGGAATTCAATTGGATCAAACTTGTTAGAAATCACATGATTGATTCCAAAACACTCACTAGACTTACTTATGTTGTCCTTATCACCAATCTCCTTTAACACTTCAATGTCGATCTTACAAATGAAGTAAAAGAAGCTGTTGGCCATAAAGGTAAAATTGGAAGTACCCATCTTTCAAAAATAGGTTGGTATAACCAAGATGACGCTTGGCAATACTCACTGCCTCATGCACAAAATAGTGATGGTGATGAAGATCAACCTCAATAACAAGCACCTCCTCCACAACCTACTAATTCTAATGATGCTTTCTTCAATAGGTTAACCTCTCACATTGATAACCGCTTTGACGCAATGAATGCTTGTTTTGACAGCATAGAGAATAACATGAATGCCCGCTTCGACCAAATGGAGGAAATTATGACCACACAATACAATGACCTTAATCAACAATTTTCTGAGTTTAAATTTTTTAATCCATAAAAATGGAACTTGTTATGTCTCTTTGTCATATGTACTTCATTATAAATCCTTATGTGTACTCTTTTTAGAATCTTTGAAAAAAATCTTTTAATTAGCTTACTCTTTTTTTTGATGATGCTAAAGGGGGAGAAATAATCTCTATAGATAAATATCTTTATCTATCGTTGTTGAAATTGCATGATTAAGGGGGAGCCTTATAAAATATTTCTTTAATAATTTGTCATCACAAGTGGTATACTAATGCATGGAAATTAAAATTAAATTTGATAGGGGGAGTTCTATACATTGAAAAAATAATTATTATAAAACTAACACCCCAAGAGATGAACAGTTGTTGTCATCATCAAAAAGGGGGAGAATGTATTTGTATGTTGAAACAGGTCTTGATGAATGACAAACAATTGAAGGATCAAGAAATAAAAAGGATGTTGTATAAGAAATTAATCATAAATCATGAAGATCAAGTTGATTCAGGTCAAGAAATCAAGAATTAAATTGATAAAGTCCAAAAAAAATTGATACAAGGCATTTATAGACAGGTGATATAATCATTAAGTACCAAAGAATGAAAGGAATCAAAGAACCATGAGCTATATTGTCCAAAACGCATCAAAAATTAAGGAAACAGGTGTAGGAGAAGCACAGGAATCGATTCAGAGCTCTAGGAATCGGTTCTCAGGTATAAAAGGAGGCAGGAATCAATTCAACTAATGCAGGAATCGATTCATAGGGTTGGGAATCGATTCCCCCTGTAGGAATCGATTTATTCATGTTGGAAAAGTCAGGAATCGATTCTCCTTTCCAGGAATCGATTCATTTGCTATTTTTGATGGAAAAATAGCCTGGAGGAATCGATTCTTCACTGGAATCATGCGCTGAATCATGGAAAATATCAGTACGCGTTTTCAAAAACTCAACTCCGCTGATTCCTCTCTCGAAGACTCAAATTGAACGACGATTCCATTAATTATGGCAGACAATTACACTTCTTAAGTCAGAAAACATGGATTGCTGGCGGAATAAGTCTTCCAATTCATAAATTAAGGAATCGATGGAAATAAATTTTTGGCAGCAAGTCCCTTGAAGCGCCTATAAAAGGAGAAGAAGTGAAGAGGCAGAAACACACCTAGCAAGTGTGACGTCCTTAGTAATTTCCCAAATAAATTTTTCGCGTTTTAAAAAAATCATTTTTTTGAAATTGTAATAAGTCATGTAAAAGTTGAAAAATACAGAATATTATTATACATACTAGTCGTGAATAATTAAAGTCATGAAATATTTATATAGAGGAAACGATTTAGAAAAATACAGTACATGAAACATTATATTATTACAACCCATCAAATTAAAATAAAGTCAAATTCTAAGCAATAATTCACGTAAACTCCATTCATGGCATCACTCTTCATTCTATGTAGCATTCACTATAAAAATTAATGTAAGAGTGAGACAAAATATAGAATAAATATAAAATAAATAAAATTGCACAAACACAACCAACAAGGCATAATGATATGATGAAAATGCCAAACAAGTTCATTTATAATTAATAAATCTTAAATTAGTCAAATGATGTCATGTTGGATCTATTTGGTTTGGTGGGAATACTGTAGTAAAAAGTCTCATAGATACTCCAGTAGGAATTAGCATAACCATGAATCCCTACATCTTCATGGCTCCTGCGAAAATAAGTGCACAAGTAGGAATTAGCATAACCATGAATCCCTACACCTTCATGGCTCCTGCAGTACCGAAGTACACAAGTAGGACTTAGCATAACCATGAACCCCTACACTCCATGGCTCCTGCGAAAATAGGGCTTAAACTCATCATAGAGTAACCCCCCCACCAGGGTAGGCAATCATGGAACCCCTAAATTCCATGGTGCGTCCAAATGCTTATGATGCATGAATGCCTTTAATTCTCTTTATCAATTAACATACCATGATATATCAATTTCCCAAACCACTTGGAAAACCACAAGTCCTCTAAGGGACATATCACATATAATAATTTTCAGAATCATGGATTTACCGTTTCAACCACATGTATCAATAACCGTAAGGCATTTATATATATATATATATATTTAGTCATTCATAATTATTCACCACCAAAATACACAAACTGTATAATACTCATTAGACACTCATCAACATCCATAATATTTCATAATCCCTCAAGAATTCAATAATAAATTGTTACCCATAGAGAAAATATCATTTTCATCCATAATAACCATTATAAGTAAATTTCAGCATTTCCAACAGCGACATACGTTAGTAAAACAACCATAACATGAGAAAATCAAAACCTTTTCAAGTGATTCCACTTTCTGTAGTTCAATAATAAACTTATCTACAACTTTCATGAAGACCATAAATCCAAATTCCAAACAGATACACCACTTATCCATAGAATACAAAACTGCCTCAAAGAGAGTTTTCAAAACGTACATATGTTAGTATTTTCAACGTTTATGGAGCTACCAAAATAATTTTGGCATAGGACTAGTTCTAAATTACTCCTAACACAAATATCTAAAACTTTCATGAAGATCATAATTTCATATTCCAAACAGAAACACCTCTTATTCACAGAATACAGAACTGCCTCAAAGAGAGTTTTCAAAACGTACATATGTTAGTATTTTCAACGTTTCTGGAGCTACAAAAAACATTTTGGCATAGGACCAGTTCTAAATTACTCCTAACACAAATATATACAACTTTCATGAAGACACTGATCACTAATTCTCACCACAAAATTCCCAGTTTTAAAAATAAGATTCGTATTTCATTGTTAACAGATTTTCAGCATGAACATACTTCTATATTTTGGGCATATCTAGAGCTACAAGCATTTTTTTAACTTGAAACCGCTTTCTATAGAACCACAACATAAATATCTACAACTTTTATGAAGACATCAAAGGCTGATTATGCATGTATAATTCCCAGAATATTAATATATACACAAAACATAGGATAAATATTCCACACGGACATGCTGTAGTATTTTGGCTATAACTTTTGCTATACATATTCAAATCAATCGGTTCCAGTCTAAAAATTCACATAACAAAAAGATCTATAACTTTGATGAAGAAGTCAGAATCAAATTCATATGTTTTCAGCTTCAAAATTGAGCAACAAGATACAAAAATAAAACTGGAATCCTAGGACAACATACAATTCTACCCATTTCATAATTATTCACAACCCTGTCCCCTCTTACTTGGATTGAAGATAGTTGGCTGATTGAAAATGGTCTCCTTGATGTCCTAGCTTCAGATCGAAGGCCTTGATGGAGAAGAGTATAAGAGAGGAAGAAGATTTACTGACTTTGTTCTCAGGAGTTCTGGTCTTAACAGAGGCAGTGTTAATAATGCAAAGACAAGTGGGGAACATCATCCTCGTGAGTGGATTTTTAGTGGGCTGTTAGTGGATTGATTGTGGAAAAATAATGGAGGTTGAGATAAGAAAGTGAGCTCTATAATGTCCACTTTTGGCCGTCCACACACTAGGGTGAATAATTGGATCAGATATATTAAAATATGCATAAGAGGACAAAATTGGAGTCAAAACGTTAATCCTGACACTGAATACCGACTGAAATTCCACTCGGTCAGCCTCTAAACCGACTAGAATTCTACCCAGTCAGCATATATGCCGACTGGAAATTGTCAGTAACGTGAAGAGAAGGAAATCCGAGTCCTTCTCGCTCAAGCAAAACCCTCTCTCGCTTGAGCGAGTGCTATACATTGCACTGGCAGAGGGAAGTTTCGCTCAAGCGAATTCTAACTCGCTTGAGCGAGACACACAAGCCTCACTTATTCCACTCTCACTCGCTTAAGCGAGGAATTCATTCACTTAAGCGGAATGTGACCAGAGGTCGTCATTCCCAAAACCAACCCTTCATCTACTCGGTTTTACTCGGTGAGCCTGTTCTATAACCGACTCCTTCCATTGGGTCCTTCACCCAGCTAAGTCGCTCCTGGACTATCTTCACATTGCCAAGCATATACCCACTTGTTTAACTAGGCTCCTCAACACTTGGGTTTTCAATCAGCAAGTCCCACCAAAACTGACTCCCATCACTCGGGTTTTCCCTTGACAAAATCTCTCAAAACCGACCCATTATTCATTCAACCAACTCATTCCAGGGCCGACTCACACTCACAGCGTCTGTCACTCGGCTATTTACTACAAAATCGGCTCATCTCAATTAATCATCCACTCAGTAAAATCAATTAAAATCGACTTATAACACTCAGGTTTTCACTCGGCACAAATCCATCAAAACTGACTCAAGGCACTCGGACCTCGACTCGGCAAAATCAATCCAGCCTGAGTTCTTTCTCTCACTCAGACTTCCACTCGGTAATTTCATTCCAAATCTGAGTCTCCACACACACAGTTCCACTCGGTAAAACTTTTCAGAAATCGATTCTCCCCCATAGTTGTTCACTCACTCGGAATCTCATTTCAGGATTGACATATCACCTGACCAGCTTTCACTCGGCATTTCATTCCCAAAGCTGACCTCTTTTCTTCTTCATTCACATGAAGTTATTCTAGTGCACATTTGGACAATCATACACCGTGTGTCCCCAGTCGGAACCTTACCACTTGGAAATACATTTTCCTCTGTACTTCACTCGAAAATGAAGGCACTCAGTGAACTTTCATTCAGAATTGCAACATCTGACCATGATTGACTCGAAAATGAGTCATTCAGAAGCATTTAACTCAGAAACAAGTTATTCGAAAATACTTGACTCCGAAATGAGTCATTTGAAGATATTTGACTCAGAAATGAGTCTTTCTAAGCAATTTGACTCGGCAGTGAGTCACCCCAAGGTGAGTCACTCAGATCCTTTCACCTAGAAGAGGTTCTATCAAACCCTCTTCACTCAGAAATGTCTCTGAGACAGGGATTCCACTCGGAAAAGACCCTCTCGGCCATGTTCCACTCAGAAAACACAACCTTCACTCAAAATTTCAATTTTTCACTCGGAAATCTCTTGGTCACTCGGAACAGAGCCTCTTCCTTACTCAGACAGTCCTTTCTAAGACATGTTTCACTCAGAAAATGGATATTATCATCAAAGATCTATATAATTCCCATAATTATACTCCAAAATGGAATTTTTGAAGTAATACAAGCCATCCATTGGGTGTTTTATTCATTGATTACCACTTAAGACCTTCCATACCTCATAATTTACAAAATAGGACTATTATTAAAAACAGGATATTACAGCAAGCAACGAAATTCCCTTGCTTTCCTTCTTACTCTCTCTATTTTTCTTATTGCTCTCTACTTCTCAATTCCTCTCTTCATTATTATTTGGAAAATTATTTTTAGAGTGAATCTTGTGAGCAAAATTAATTTTTAAGAGCTAAACTTGAATATTATTTCTTGAGAATGAAAAATTATTTTGAGTGCTAAAATTTGCATATTATTTTCTAAGAGAGGAAAAATGATTTTTGTGTGCTAAATTTGCATATTCTTTCTTAGAAAGGAAAATATTCTCAAGTGCTTTAATTTGTATATCCACTCTTTTGGAGAGTTTTCTTTGTACACCTAAACACCAAAAATTCTAGAGGTTTGGATTGGGGTTTCAACCTTGTAATTGTAAGATTGAGAGATTGGGTGGGGTGCCCTTGTACTTGTAAGAATTGGGTTCTTGAGTGTGGGACACTAGGAAGCCGCGATTGCTCAAAGTTGTATCTCTAATCTCCAATAGTGGAAATCCTCTAAGTGGGTTGCTTAGAGGCGAGACGTACACCGTGTGGTAGAACTCGTATATATTGGTTTGCAAAATTTTCTCTTCCCTAATCTCTTTAAATTTGTGCACTTAAATTGCTTGCTTAATTTGTTACATTTAATAACTTTGTTATTTAAACTTCTTTATTATTCCAAATTAATTTGCTTGATTAAATTAAGTGCATATTCTCTTAGCTTAATATAAATCGTATATTACTTAGATTAAATTGTTAAAATTCTATTCTTGAATTAATTGAGTTTAAATTACTCATTATCCTCCTAAGTGCTTTAAATAGTGTGTTGATTAATTTAATATTATTAATTATTCTCTTGAATATTTCTTTAACTCTCTAAGTATATTTACTTGCCATATACTTACTGTTTGTTATTTTGTCTTGTGTATAAATTGTTATTACTTGCGATTAATTTTATCATCTTCAATAAGCATAATAATTAAAGAATCAATTTCAAAAGCATTCCAAGTAAAATTTTTAATACTCAATTCACCCTCCCTCTTGAGTTATTGAGGCCACTTGGTTAACATTAATGACATTCTTACCATTTATTAATGTCTTTCCCACTCACATTACCCATTTCCCCTAATTTCATAAGTTAGGGTTTTGTAAAAACCCAACCATATCATAAATGCACTTCTATACTCATCATATTTCCACCCCATTTCCATGCACCTCATTTATTTCTCATAGATGTCCACATTTATTTCTCTTCTCCTTAGGGTTCATGCATTTAATATTTCTTTTCACCATCCATATGCATTTAATACTCCCCCAAACTATAACCATCTATTCCTTAGGTTTCAAACACAAGAAAAATGGCAAGAGGCTTACCTTACTCCAAAACGAAAATGGTAGTCAAGAGGAAGAAAGATGGTGACGTAAATGGAGAGAAAAGAGGGAGAAGCTTCAAACATCCATTGTATTCTCCTTACCCCTTGAAGAACGAAAATGAGAGGGAAGAAGGGGCATCAAGTTTTTCCTTAGGTATGTAAAGGAGAAGAGAGTGGAGAAGATGTGTGGGAAATAAGAGAAAGAAGAAAAAGTGTGTTTGCATAAGGGAGAAAGAGAGGGTCATGAGAATGAGAGTGAAAGAGTGAGGATTTTTGTTTTAATTTTTTGATCTTTCATTAAACTCTTCCGTTTTCAAACAAACAGGCTCTCTGTTCGGGCTCAATACTTAATCTAAAAATTATTCTGAATACATATTCAGATTCCCAATAATATTATCTATAACCCTGACCAACGGCATCTCAATCAGAGATACTTGGTCTGACACCTATATTTTATCCGGGTTAGTTTTCTGCTTATCCGATCTCAATAATTTACTAACAGTCTCCAAAAGTCTTAATCAAGTTATTTCTAATATTTTGAGACATTAAATAGTTCACATTCAATTATTCAATATTTATTCCCTCGATTTATTCTCTATTTTAAAATTTTGGGATGTTACAGTGGGAGTTGTGCTAATGTTGTAAGTCAAAGACTAGTGCATAAGATGGGCTTAGAACTAATAGATCACCCTAGACCTTATAAGTTACAATGGCTTAATGAAAAGGGAGAGATGTTAGTTAATAAGCAAGTCTTAATAAATTTCACTATAGGCACATATAAAGATGTAGTTAATTATGATGTAGTACCTATGGAGGCAACTCATATTTCACTAGGATGACCTTCGCAATTTGATAGGAAGGTCATCCATGAGGGGTTCACTAACACCCTCACTTTCAAACTAGATGGTAAGAAGATACTTTTACACCCCCTAACTCCACAACAAGTAGCTAAAGATCAACTATAAATGAAGCTTAAAAGAGATAAAGAGTTAGGATCTTCTTCAAATTATCTAGGAAAAATTAAGAAAAGTAAAAAAGAACATAAAGGAAAAGGAGTTATTGTCTGTGATGACTCTAGTGCCAACCTTTTGGCCACCAAATATGATATGAAAGATGCTATGCTTTCACATAAACAATGCTTGATCATGTATGCAAAAGACATCCCTAGCACTTCCTTGTGCTCAAATGGCAATCTTCCTCCTCCTTTGCCCAAAGAGATTCAAAATATTTTAAATGAATTTAAAGACCTCTTTCCAAAAGACATCCCAAAAGGCTTACCTCCCATTAGGGGCATTGAACATCAAATTGATTTAATTCCTGGTGCTAGTTTACCTAATAGGCCTGCATATAGATGTAATCCTAAGGAAAGCCTTGAAATAGAGAATCAAGTGAATGAATTACTTTCTAAGGGTTGGATTAGAGAGAGTTTAAGCCCATGTGCTTTACCTGTTTTACTTGTTCCCAAAAAGGATGGTTCATGGAGGATGTGCACCGATTGTAAGGCCATCAATAACATCACCATCAAGTATAGGCATCCTATACCTAGACTTGATGATATGCTTAATCAGCTTATTGGTTCTACAATATTTTCCAAGATTGATCTTGAAAGTGGCTATCACCAAATAAGAATCAAAGAAGGAGATGAATGGAAAGCCGCTTTTAAAACCAAACTTGGATTATATGAGTGGTTAGTTATGCCTTTTGGTTTGACTAATGCACCAAGCACATTCATGAGACTCATGAATCATGTTTTAAGGGATTTCATTGGGCATTTTGTTATGGTCTATTTCAATGACATTTTAATCTATTCAAAGACCATGACCTCTCATCTAAACCATCTTAGACAAGTTATGCTTGCCCTAAGAACAAACAATCTTTATGCAAACTGTAACATCCCAATTTTAAAGCTAAATGCCGAATGAAAAATAGACCATTAAGGTTTTGATTCAAAAGTAAGAAGTTAATTGTTAATTATAATCAGATTAGCTTAAGGAATAATGACAAGTTAATTAAGGCTGAGTTGGTGAAAGATGGATGTTTGTGATTGGTGAGTTACGTGAGCGGGCTACGACTCACGTTTTCCCATCCCACTTGCTTCCCTTCGCATGCATATATATGCCCTGTACCACCATGAATACTCATCCTTTTTCCCACTACTTCATTCTCTCTTTTCTTCTTCGCCTCCATCCTCTTTTCTGTTCTTGCCCTTCGCTTCCGGAGATCACGACGACGGTGCTGGAGGAAGGTCAAAGCCCCTCCAACTGGTGAAGGACGATCGTTGAAGCAGAGGAAGAACAACGCTCCATTCCCGAACTGAGTGCAGAGTACGACGGAGCGAAGGAAGACCGAACGAATCAAAAGAAGGGCGTCAGACCCAACGTCGAAAGCAGAAAAACTTCTTGAGTTCCTTCTGTAGGTAGGGGACGCTTTCATGTCAAGTGCATGGTCCACGAACGGTACCGGATGAATATACTGCTTTGAATGTGTGTGTATGTGTTTATAACAACTGGATCTTATGCATGATTGATGATTCTGGATTCTGGGTGTATTACAATGGTTATACAATAATTGAATATAATCAAGATGGTGGTAGTGTAGTCTGTCAGCCTTGGGTAATGACGAATGAAATGCATGGTTTTATCTCTGTTAACACTGTGAGAATATGAATGTGTACGCGATAGTTGATTTGTCAGATGCTATTACTTGATTGTCCGATTGTTGTACATATTGGTGTGACTGATAAAACAAATATAAAGGCTGTGTTGAATCTGTTCTTACTTAATGGTTGCGAAGGAGGTATCGGTTGTGTGATGATGCTTGCTAGTAAATGCATTAGCTGCATGTGTAAGAATGGGGTGACCCGTGGAAGGTCAAAAGCCCCGAGGGAATGACTTTCAGCTACAGACCTTAGCTAGATCCTGAAGGGGCTCGTGGTAGCCGTAGGAGCTAGAGAGGGGTCTCGAGACGCCAATGGAAGGCCGGTACCACACGGGAAGAGCTGAAGGACGAGGGGCCAGTAAGGGGGAACTGTAACTGGAAGTCATCACTCGAGTCGGATCCGCAGGCATGCATGTAGATATGAGGTTGACTAGGGTAGTACGCATAGTATGTGTTGGGTGTTATGAATGATTTTTGAGTGTGTGGATGCATGTGTATGTATGTGTGAAGATGAACTAGACGTAGTATGTATGTTATAGATGTTATTCTGACTGGCATCGCCTTAGTTAACCTGGAAACGATTGAATGAAAGTAAGTGTGCGTACTGACACTGATACTGAGTCCTTGATTGTCATTTTACATGTAAAAAGCTCACCCCTGCAGTGGCTACATTTTCAGTGAACATCTCTCGGAATGAAGCTTGAAGGAGGAGCTGAGTGCAGAACAAAACAGTTGAGTGCTTTTGAATATACGTGTATATGTATATACTTTGTGTAAGGTCCTGTTAAGCCTTGGCCGGCTCATATTTTGGTTTTAGCTTTTACGTTAGAACTTGAACACCTTCGAGTGACAGAAGACATGATGAAACTCTTGTAATTATTTAAATGCTTCCCTATATATATATCGCGTGTTCTTCTATACTGTAGGTGACGCCCGAGCGGTAAATATGGATGTATGAGTATACCTTGCGAGTATAGGAGGTTAGTGTGTCTATGGGCAGTAGCGGAGCTGAGTGGTTGCTGGGGAAAGGGAAGATAATAATTTATTCCAAGTGTTGAGAGGCTGAAATGGCCGAGTGGTTCCGAGTGAGTTAGTTACTACTCCCCGAGTGAATATAAGTCTGAGTATTCCCGAGTAAAAAGTAGGTATAAAAGTTGAGCGAGATTCATTTGTATGAGTTCCTTCCGAGAGAAGAACACTTAGATGAACTCTTAGGGGAGTTCCCTTCGAGACATTCTGGCGAGTAACTTAGTGGAAAGACTCCTGAGCGCATAGGCTTAATATTCCGAGTGAGAGTTTATGGAATCCGAGTGTAATAACCCTCCTTACCGGGCGAATCAGGTGTGTACCTTGGTGGATAAATATAAGAGGCTATGTTATAGAATATAGGTGTGTTAGGGTCGTTTCTTGAGTGTTGGAGCCCTTATACCGAGTGGCCTTAGGAATGGATCCCGAGTGGACTTAGTCGTTTACCAAGTGTATGGATGTCTCGATGCCGAGTGGTGGTTTTGCCGAGTGAGGCTTCTCGCTTCAGCGAATGGAGGACTCGCTCCAGCGAATGTGTATTGCTGGAAGGCGTTTGTCGTGGTATCGCCCAGGCGGATTTTGTCTCGCTTGAGCGAGTGTACGCTGTATGGTGGTTCGCTCAGGCGCTGTCGGTGCTTCCCTGTGAATGGTTTTAATTCCCTTGCCTTCCTTGTCTTTTCTTCTTGGCCATGGGGCCAGCTCTCTTATCTTCATATGAGGGAGTGTTTTTATCATGGGTCCAGGTTATTCTCTAATTAATTCGAGAAAAAAAATTTTTTCCCTAAAAATTAGGATATTTCATTTTGGTATCAGAGCAGACCGAAAGGTCCAAGGCCAAGGTATGCTTACCAAGGGTAAGCGGTTGTGTGCTTTCTGACTGAGTGGTCATCATGATTGTGATATGAGTTGAACCTGATTGATATTGACTTGTGGATAGGAGGTTGTTCCCCTCCTGGTCTAATTGATTGTATAACATACAGAAATAGTATAATGTGTTAAGATACTGAACATTAGGCTGAAATCTGATTGGTAATGAGTGACTCAGTATACTTATCCTTGAATGTTAATTTCAGGATAAGGGATGACGCATCGCCAAAGCATGGAGGCTATAGCCATAGCATTCCAATGCTTTGCGGACGTGTTTGAGAGGCAGGGCCAGACTCGAGCAGAGGATGTCCACGTGCTGGACCGCTTCCTGAAGAGGAAGCCAAGTGAGTTTCAGGGAGGACGTAACCCGGAGGCAGCTTTCAAATGGACTCAGGAACTGGAAAGAATTTTTGGGGGTCTTCGTTGTACCGAGGCCCAAAAGGTGGAATGTGCAGTGTATATGCTGCGGGATGAAGCGGAGAATTGGTGGAAGATAGCCAAAAACCGATTCCCTGATGATGATGCTCAGCTGACATGGAACGATTTCAAGACATGCTTCTTAGAGAAGTATTTCCCCGACACAGTAAGGAGTCGGAAGGAGTTGGAGTTTATGGAGTTGAAGCAGGGCTCCATGACTGTGGAAGAGTATGTGACTAGGTTCGAAAAGTGTGCCTATTCTACCCACCTTTCCAACAACCAGGGACGGAGAGCTCCAAGTGCCTTAAATTTGAAAATGGGTTAAGATCAGATATTAAGAGGGCTTGCAGATATTAAGAGATCAGGAGTTTTCCTGCATTGGTGAACAAATGTAGGATATTTGAAGAAGATGACAAGGCCCACTCGGGCCAGAGCAGCAGAGCCAACCATTACTTGAGGCCTCAGCAGTCACGTTTCAAGAGGCCAGGAAACGTGGGAAGAAATGGACCCTTTACCAGATATCAAGATCGCAGTAACCAAGGGAGACAGATGAGTGGACGACCAAGGTATGGCAAGTGTTTTAGATATGGGGGTGACCACTTTGCTCAGAATTGCAATGGTACAGAGGTCAAGTGCTTTCATTGCCAGGAGAAGGGACACATTCGCCCCGACTGCCCCTAACTTCATCAAGCAAACCCCAATGCACGTCATGGAGGTTTCCAAGAGAGAAACCGAGGGAACGATAACCAAGGACCGAGCGGCAGAGGCAGTAGAGCCAGAGGGAATATGATGTTTGCCCCAAATAACTGGAAGAGAGACGCCAATCAACAAACTGCTGGAAGAGTTTATGCAATCAATACGGAAGATGCGGCATAGGTGAATGACTTGGTACAGAGTAAGTGCCTACTCGGTAAATATACACTTAATGTAATTTTTGATTCTGGAGCCACCTACTCCTTCGTGGCTGATGAGTGTGTGAGACGACTGCGATTACCGACTGTGGATATGGATTGGATTTTGGAAGAAACCAACCCGACTGGCCCTAAGGTGTTGACATCAACAATGTGTAAGGATATAACGTTTGTGTTGGACGATCGGAGTTTTACCTTCGATCTTGTGTGTGTGCCTTTGAAGGGCCTTGATATCGTGCTCGGCATAGATTGGCTTTCAGCTAACAAGGTGTTAGTGGATTGTAGAAACCGAAGAATAATCTTCCCGAGACAGCACAATGAGGTCGACACGGCACAAGGTATAGCTCAACTGTTTATGATGCTTTGTTTAACCGAGGGTGAAAGCAAAACCCGAGTGAACAAAATCCCGACTGTTTGTGAATTCCCAGAAGTGTTTCCCGAGGACGTACCGAGTGTCCCTCCCAATAGAGAAGTCGAATTCTCTATAGACTTGGTTCCTGGAGCCGAGCCAGTCTCCAGTGCATCTTATAGAATGTCCCCAACTGAATTGGCCGAGCTGAAGAAGCAAGTAGATGAGTTACTCGGAAAACAATTCATTAGACCGGGTGTATCTCCATGGGGCGCACCTGTGCTGCTTGTTAAGAAGAAGGATGGCAGCATGAGACTTTGTATAGACTACCGACAGCTAAACAAACTCACGATTAAGAATTGATACCCATTGCCCCGAATTGATGACTTGATCGACCAACTGCGTGGAGCCTCAGTCTTCTCAAAGATCGACCTGCGATCAGGATACCACCAAATCCGAGTGAAGGACTCGGATATCCCAAAGACTACCTTTAGGACTTGGTATGGTCACTACGAGTATGTAGTGATGCCGTTCGGTGTGACAAACGCCCCTGCTGTCTTCATGAACTACATGAACAGCATATTCCACCCATATCTAGATCGATTCGTAGTAATCTTCATCGATGATATCTTAGTCTACTCGAAGACTCCTGAGGAGCATGAAGGACACCTCTGAGCAGTACTCCAAGTGTTAAGGGAGAAGCAGCTGTTTGCGAAGCTTTCAAAGTGCAATTTCTGGATGGGTAAAATCCATTTCCTCCGACATGTGATCTCCGAGGAAGGTGTCTCGGTGGACCCTGCAAAGGTGACAGCTATAATGGCATGGGAGAGACCCAAGTCAGTCTCGGAGATAAGGAGCTTTATGGGCCTGGCAGGTTATTATAGGAGGTTCATTGAGGGTTTTTCTAAGTTGGCTTTGCCACTAACTAAGTTGACTCATAAAAACATTCCCTTCTTGTGGAGTTCCGAGTGCGAGAGCAGTTTCCGAGGGCTGAAAGATAAGTTGACGACTACCCCAGTGTTGGCATTACCTGACTTACAAAAGAGCTTCGTGGTTTATTGTGATGCATCAGGACTCAGATTGGGATGCGTGTTAATGTAGAACGACCGAGTGATAGTGTATGCCTCTCGATAATTGAGACCTCATGAGCAGCATTACCTAACCCACGACTTGGAGTTGGCAGCTGTGGTGTTCGCGTTAAAAATCTGGAGACATTATTTATTCGGGTCCAGATTTGAAGTATACAGTGATCACAAGAGCCTAAAATACTTATTCAACCAGAAGGAGCTGAACATGAGGCAGAGGAGATGGATGGAATTTCTAAAGGATTATGATTTCGAGCTAAAGTACCACCCGGGCAAGGCAAACGTTGTTGCCCACTGTAACATCCCTGTTTTTAGAAAAAGTTTTACCCTTGTAAATTTTGAATTATGAAGAGTTGTAAGTAAGAATAAGTCAATATATACCCTGTTGATGGTCTGTGGTATCTCAGATATGTCATTTTTGTGCATAATAATGGAATTTATATGGATCATTAGTGAAATTATGCAAAAACCGAGTGAAAAGGACTCTGTTCCGAGTAACAGAGAGGAATTCCGAGTGAAGAAATGAAATTCCGAGTGAAGGAATGAAATTCCGAGTGAAGGAGTAAAATTCCGAGTCAAAACACCCTAGAAAGGCACGTTTCCGAGTCAAACATTGCCAATGCTTCCTTTTCCGAAGGAAATTCCTCTGATTGAAGCATTCCGAGTGAAAGAATGCATGTATATTTATGTTTATGTTGATTTGATGCTTCCTACCGAGTGGAGTGTGTTGTGGAATCAATTGGGAAGGATTCCGAATGGTTTCGTATGTATTTGCTTAAGAAACCGAGTGGAAAATGGTAAAAGGAACCCATTCCGAGAGAAATGTAAGAGGCTGAGCCAATTCCGAGTGAGATATACTCTACTGGACCAAAACCGAGTGAGAGTCGTACGTGTAGGTCTTGTTCCGAGAGGTAGTGGCTTAAATAAACCTTAATTAGGAAATATAGTTGAAGAAGTTGGCCTAAAACCGAGTGAACCAAGTGAATGAAGACTTGGATTTCCGAGTGAAAACTCTGAGAAAGAGAGGACTCGGTCTGGACAGATATTACCGAGTGAGAAACCGAGTACCTGAGTCAGTTTCAAAGGAATTCCGAGCGAGGACTTGAAGACTCGCTCAAGCGAGTCGGATTCCGCTTGAGCGAGAAGGACCCCTGATGCATATTTTCTCTACTTCGCTCAAGCGAGCAAGCCACGCTCAAGCGAGCCTTGTATTTGTTGGCTCGGAAGAAGAATTCCAGTCGGCATAGTGGTTAACCGAGTGGAATTTTCACTCGGTATTCAGTGTCAGTTGTGCGTATTGACTTCAATTTTGTCTTTTAATGATTATTTTAATTCAATCATGCGCATTATAGCTAGTGGGCGGCCAGAAATGGGCACTGACTCAGCATATCTCCTTATTTAATCTCCACTGACATCCATTAGCACTCCGCTAGCAGCCCACTTAGAAAAGCTGTCCCCCATTTGTGTTTTTTCCACTTACTCTCTCCTTATTTAAACCAACGCAAGGACTCTTAGAGAACACACACATGAAACATACCTCCATCATTCTTCTTCCTACAAGTTACTTTTTCTCTCTTTTCTCTTCTGTTTCACTCGGAATTCGTGCAGGACAGTGAAAGGGAACCTCTTCTTCTTCTCCAGGAACTCCATTAAGGTAAGGGGGTATATTCTTGGGTGCTCTGTGGGAAAACCGAGTGAAGGAAAGGGTTAAGGAACTTGTTCCTCACCTTTCCAGGACAGATTTAGTGTTGTGTGAATTAAATGCCTTAATTGTTATTATTTGTATTTATATATATATATTTGTTATTAAATGCATATAATCAGTGATGAATTGTGAAATGATATGTACTGTATTGGACTGAAAATACTAAGAATCATGGGTACCGTGTGATTTCCAGTGAAAAATTATGAATAGAAGATGGATTTAATGATAACAGGTTCTGTTTTATGTTAATCCGACCGGTTTTACATCTATAACAACTCAGTTTTGCTTAATTTCAATCGGATTCAACCTTAACTGAATGTATTTCATTCTGATAGAATAAATTTTCACTCGGTAAACAACCTTATTGCACTCGGATAACTTTTCCTAGTTTACTTTCGCACGGTCAGCATCTTCCCAGTTGATTTCACTCGGAAAACATCATATTTCACTCAGAAAACAGTTAGTTTTACCCAGACAACACCTTTCAGTGATTTCACTCGGAAAACAATTTATTTTACTCAGCAAACAGTTATTGTCACTAAAAGAACTCCTTTCAGTTTGATGTAACTAGGTATATAAAGTCAATTCACCCAGAAGACCTTTCCCAACCTGATTCCACTCGGAATCAGGATTATCTTACTCGGATTTATTTTACTCGCATGTGTCTTATTCAGACAGAACCCTTTTCAACTAATTTCACTCGGTAAACTCATGTTTCACTCGGAACTTATATTGAATTCACTCAGAAAACTCCTTTGAGACTGATGTCACTCGGAATCGTAGTTTATTACACTCAGAAATTCATTTTTACTCGGTTTCACCAACATTTTCACTCATGAAACTCTTTCTTACTGATTCCACTCGGAAATTATATTTTAATTCACTCAGAAATTTATTTCACTCAGAATTTAAGTTATTTCATTAAGAAAATACTTCTCAGTTTCTGTTTCACTCGGAAAACATATTAATTTCATTTAGTAAACTCTGCTCATTTTTGTTTCACTCGGATTCATAGTTAATGCATGCGGAAAACTCATTTTCACTCGGAATCAAACTTGTTTCAGTCGGAAAACAGCTTTCCAGTGCAATTTCACTCGGATTTTTAGCCAGATCGTTTGGAAAACCCTTCTCAGCATGATTCCACTCAGAATCATACTTATTGCACTCGGATTTACCCTTGTTTCACTCGGAAAACTATGTTTTTAGTGTTTTTCGCTTATATTTTCATTTAGAAACTATTCTTAAACATTTTTTTAAATTATTGGGAAGTTATAATTATTATTATTATCATTCTTATTCTATTATTATTATTATTCTAATTATTATCAATCTTAATATTGTTATTATTATTATTAGTTTTATTGTTATTAACATTGTTAATGTCTTAATTATGAGTATTTACATAAAAATATATTATTTTACTCTTTATGGAAAATATAATTTTAACCAAGATATAATAGATATATTTCTAAAATAATAAACAGATATCTTACAATGTTTAATTAATTGATGGAATTCAAAGAACTTGAGAATGATATGATGAGACTGGAAACATATAAGATACCCAAGGAATCAATTGATAAAATAAATGCATTTCGCATCATGAAATTATTTTTAAAAGAAGAAAAACCTCTAGAGCATACACTTGGTATAGTGGAGGACACTCACGTTCGATCTCCATGAAGAATCTTGGGAGTACAACTGGAACGGCAACCCAATGGCATCAGAGTCGCGCCTGATAGCCGGGTGAGACGATGCAATTCTAGTGTACTTTGACTGAATGACGGAGTGTAACTATGATCGTAGGGATCCAAGTTCCAAAAATATTTAAATCAATGATGAGAACCAATGAGTTCATTTGTACCATATGGAACTTGGGCGGACCCTGATCGCTCTAGATGATTGGAATGGAGTTATTCCAAAGAATGAGAAGAAGAAATGATTTCTTGGGCCTACGTGCATCATGAGACTTAATCAAAGATAAATCATAATAAATTCAATTCATGCATTTTCATGACGACATGCTTGATTGTTATAAATATGCTAATTGTATGAACTATGTGATATTATTTGTTAACTGGATTATGTTCGCACCGGATTAACCAATCAGGGTCTTGGGTTATACTCACCCTTACTGTTGACAATTTTCAGAGGAATTAGAAAATCAAGAACCCGAGTGTGAAGAACAGCAATATGCTGAACCCACTGAGAACGATCATTAAAGATAGGATATTTATTATTAATAATCAGACACTGGATGACTGTATAATATTTAAGGGTGCCTGCGTGCCCCATTCTGTTAAGAGTACAATTACTTGCAGTTTGTGAATGACTATGTGATCTATATAATATTGCTTCCACTAATATGCCATCATTTTATTTTAAAAAAAATATGATCCAGAAGAAGCACAATTATGGATTGAACACCTTGAAAAGATTTTTACCGCTATGCGATGCTCTGACGAAGACAGGGTAACTTTTGCCGTCTTCATACTGGTTGCAGAAGCAGAACACTGGTGGACTCATGCCAGAATCAGATTAACAGCTGAGGGACACTTCCTCACTTGGGGACGATTTAGGACAGAGTTTCTTGCAAAATACTTTCCTGAAGATATAAGGAGGCAAAAAGAGCAGGAATTCTTTAATCTGAAACAAGGCAATATGACTGTTGGGGAGTATGCTACTAAGTTTGATGAGCTGGCAAAATGTTGTCCCTACTACACCCACATGGGAGAAGCGTCAAGATGCGCAAAGTTTGAAGCAGGATTACGGTAAGAAATTCGCCAAGTTATATGTTGTCAACAAATTACACAATTCACTACTTTGGTTGACAGATGCCGCATCTTTGAGAATACCTCTAATCTTCGATGACCTAGAGCGTCTAATCATGGGCCAGAACGACGTATGCCAGATCGACAGCAAAGAAGGGATTTTCGAGCAGATCGGCCATATTTCCGACCTTTCAACTCAGCCAACCGAATTCCTCCTAGAGGTTAGGAGAACCAAAGTGGTAAAAACTACATAATTTGTGGACGGATTGGACATCGTGATGCTGACTGTTGGTACAGAAATAAAAATAACCAACAACAAGTAACTCAAGGACAGGCAGTACGACCAACAGGTCAAGGAAGTGGAGGATCTACTGTAAATACCTCTACCAACAATGTCCCAAGGATGCAAAATATTCACTGCGGCAACAATTTCAATCAGAACAATAATCCTAGAAGGCCCGGAAATAACTCTACTGGAAGACCAGGAGGAAATGCTAGAGTTTTTACCATGAATGGTGCGGAAGTATCACAAGAGAACGATCTTGTGCAAGGTACATGCTTTATAGGAAGTACTCTATTAAATGTATTATATGATTCTGGAGCCACTCATTCTTTCATATCTGAGGATTGTGTAAAACATTTAAAGCTTCCTACAACCTCTCTGCCTAATAAGATGATTGTCACGACTGCTGCAAATAAGCCCATTTTCCTTTCCTGCATGTGTTTGAAATGTCCTCTCAACATCGAAGGGAAAGCTTATCAAGTAGATCTAATATGTTTGCCTTTGATTGATCTAGATATTGTTCTAGGAATGAATTGGCTTGCTGCCAACCATATTCTGATTGATTGTCATAATAGATCCATCACTCTCGGGTCTACTACATCTCATTGTGATCAAAACACTGATCCTTGTCGTATTAGCTCAGAAAAGGTAATTCCAGCAAAGGAAGTCCAACTATACATGATCCTTACTGAATTTGAAAGTAAGGCCACTCCTCAAATTGACCAGATTCCTGTTGTTCAGGAATTTCCAGAAGTTTTTCCTGATAATATACTAGAGCTACCACCAGAGTAGGAAATTGAGTTCAGTATTGACATTATACCGGGCGTAGGACCAATCTCTATTGCTCCTTACCGAATGTCACCCAAGGAACTCAGTGAACTTAAAGAACAAATAGAAGAACTTTTAGAGAAAGGAATGATTAGACCCAGTGTCTCACCTTGGGGAGCACCAGTTCTTCTAGTCAAAAAGAAGGATGGTAGTATGCGGTTATGTGTTGACTATCGTCAGTTAAATAAAGCTACAATCAAGAACCGATACCCTCTCCCAAGAATTGATGATTTGATGGACCAATTACGAGGAGCCACTATCTTCTCGAAAATTGATCTGCGATCAGGGTATCACCAAATCAGAGTGAAGAAAAATGATGTACCCAAAACAGCATTCAGAACACGATATGAACACTATGAGTATCTTGTTATGCCCTTTGGAGTTACCAATGCACCTGCTGTCTTTATGGGATACATGAATCGAATCTTCCATGAGTACTTGGACAAATTCATGGTTGTATTTATTGACGATATTCTCGTCTACTCCAAGAGCCATGAGGAACACGAGGAGCATCTCCGAATTGTTCTAAATACTTTGCGTGCAAGGCAATTGTACGCCAAGTTTTCAAAATGCGAATTCTGGTTGACAGAAGTGAAATTTTTAGGACATGTCATCTCTAAGGAAGGAATTGCTGTGGATCCTACAAAGGTAGAAGTTGTACTAAATTGGGAACAACCCAAGAATGTGATGGAAATCCGCAGTTTCCTTGGACTGGCTGGATATTATCGTCGATTCATCGAGAATTTCTCTCGAATTGCAACACCTTTAACCAAGCTGACTCGTAAAGATCAACCATTTGAATGGACTGACAAATACGAAAGCAGTTTTACGGAGTTACGCCAACGACTCACTACTGCACCTGTCTTGATTTTGCCAGATCCTGCCAAGCCATATGAAGTGTATTGTGATGCGTTAAGACAAGGACTAGGATGTGTCCTAATGCAAGAAAGAAAGGTTGTTGCTTATGCTTCAAGACAGCTAAGAATGCATGAAGTTAATTATCCCACACATGACTTGGAATTAGCTGCAGTTGTGTTTGCCTTGAAAATCTGGAGACACTACTTGTATGGTACATACTTTGAAGTCTTCAGTGATCATAAGAGCTTGAAGTATCTATTCGACCAGAAAGAATTGAATATGCGACAACGTAGATGGATGGAATTCATCAAAGATTATGAATTCGAACTCCGATATCATCCTGGAAAGGCAAATGTAGTAGCTGATGCACTCAGTCGAAAGGCTTTACGTCTATCATATATGATGACAAAGGAGTTAGAATTGATAGAACAGTTTCGCGATTTGAATCTGGCAGTAACACCAAAAAGGGGAAGTCTTATGGTTGGAATGTTGAGAATTTCCAATGATTTCCTGGAACAAGTAAAAAAAGCTCAAGCCAATGATCAGGAGTTTCAAGATCTAGCAGAAAAGACAAAAGAAGGAGTCTCAGAGTTTAGCAAAGATGAACATGGGGTGATCAGGTATCAACAGAGACTCTGTATTCCAGTCAACACAGATCTTAAAAGATCCATCCTGGATGAAGCACACAAAAGTAAATACAGTATCCACCCAGGATCAACCAAGATGTATCAGGACTTGAAGAAATTATTCTGGTGGCAAGGAATGAAAAAGGATATCGCTGAGTATGTAACAGCTTGCCTGATGTGTCAGAAGGTAAAGGCGGAACAACAACGACCAAGTGGGACCCTTCGTCCTTTGGATATTCTAGAATGGAAATGGGATGAGATTGCTATGGACTTCGTGAGTGGATTTCCCAGAACATCAGCTGGATATGATGCTATTTGGGTAATCGTGGATCGATTAACAAAGACTGCTCTCTTCATTCCTGTCAATATGAAGTATTCCCTAGAGAAACTCACCCAGATCTATATCAAGGAAATTGTACGATTACATGGAACTCCCACTGCAATTGTGTCCGATCGAGATCCTCGTTTCACATCACAATTTTGGAAGAGCCTGTAACAAGCTCTAGGAACTCGTCTAAAGTTAAGTTCCGCATACCACCCACAGACTGACGGACAATCAGAAAGGACAATCAAAACTCTTGAAGATCTGTTGCGTCTTTGTGTCCTAGAACATGGGGGAAGTTGGCAAGAATACCTTCCACTTGTGGAGTTCACTTACAACAACAGCTACCATACCAGTATCGGAATGGCCCCCTATGAAGCTTTATATGGAAGGAAATGTCGTACACCTTTATGTTGGTATGAGACTGGTGAAAAGACAATAATTGGACCAGAGATTGTTCAAAAGACTACAGAACAAGTCCAAAAGATCCAAATGGCAATGAAGGCTTCGCAAGATAGACAAAAGAGTTACTACGACAAACGTAGAAAGCCATTGGAATTTGAAGAGGGCGATCACGTATTTCTCAAAGTTACCCCTACCACTGGAGTAGAAAGAGCTTTGAAGGCCAAGAAGTTAAGCCCCAGATACGTAGGACCATATCAGATTTTGCAAAAGATAGGAACTCATGCCTACCGTATTGCTTTGCCACCCGAGCTGTCAAACCTTCATAATGTCTTTCATGTCTCCCAACTCCGTAAATATGCACCAAGCCCTGATCATGTTCTGAGTCCTGATCAGTTTGTGTTGAAAGAGAACCTCACCTTTGAAGCATCACCAGTTAAGATTGTTGACCGACGTCTCAAACAGCTAAGAGGTAAGGAAATCTCTTTGGTCAAAGTAGTTTGGAGTCGGACAGATGATGGGGATGCTACTTGGGAAATTGAGGAGAAAATGAGAGAATTGTACCCTCAATTATTTTAACTTTGAATTTCGGAATGAAATTCCTAAAAGGGGAGAAGAATGTAACATCCCTGTTTTTAGAAAAAGTTTTACCCTTGTAAATTTTGAATTATGGAGAGTTGTAAGTAAGAATAAGTCAATATATACCCTGTTGATGGTCTGTGGTATCTCAGAAATATCATTTTTATGCATAATAATGGAATTTATATGGATCATTAGTGAAATTATGCAAAAACCGAGTGAAAAGGACTCTGTTCCGAGTAACAGAGAGGAATTCCGAGTGAAGAAATGAAATTCCGAGTGAAGGAATGAAATTCCGAGTGAAGGAGTAAAATTCCGAGTCAAAACACCCTAGAAAGGCACGTTTCCGAGTCAAACATTGCCAATGCTTCCTTTTCCGAAGGAAATTCCTCTGATTGAAGCATTCCGAGTGAAAGAATGCATGTATATTTATGTTTATGTTGATTTGATGCTTCCTACCGACTGGAGTGTGTTGTGGAATCAATTGGGAAGGATTCCGAATGGTTTCGTATGTATTTGCTTAAGAAACCGAGTGGAAAATGGTAAAAGGAACCCATTCCGAGAGAAATGTAAGAGGCTGAGCCAATTCCGAGTGAGATATACTCTACTGGACCAAAACCGAGTGAGAGTCATACGTGTAGGTCTTGTTCAGAGAGGTAATGGCTTAAATAAACCTTAATTGGGAAATATAGTTGAAGAAGTTGGCCTAAAACCGAGTGAACCAAGTGAATGAAGACTCGGATTTCCGAGTGAAAACTCTGAGAAAGAGAGGACTCGGTCTGGACAGATATTACCGAGTAAGAAACCGAGTACCTGAGTCGGTTTCAAAGGAATTCCGAGCGAGGACTTGAAGACTCACTCAAGCGAGTCAGATTCCGCTTGAGCGAGAAGGACCCCTGATGCATATTTCTCTACTTCGCTCAAGCGAGCAAGCCACGCTCAAGCGAGCCTTGTATTTGTTGGCTCGGAAGAAGAATTCCAGTCGGCATAGTGGTTAACCGAGTGGAATTTTCACTCGGTATTCAGTGTCAGTTGTGCGTATTGACTTCAATTTTGTCTTTTAATGATTATTTTAATTCAATCATGCGCGTTATAGCTAGTGGGCGGCCAGAAATGGGCACTGACTCAGCATATCTCCTTATTTAATCTCCACTGACATCCATTAGCACTCCACTAGTAGCCCACTTAGAAAAGCTGTCCCCCATTTGTGTTTTTTCCACTTACTCTCTCCTTATTTAAACCAACGCAAGGACTCTTAGAGAACACACACATGAAACACACCTCCATCATTCTTCTTCCTACAAGTTACTTTCTCTCTCTTTTCTCTTCTGTTTCACTCGGAATTCGTGCAGGACAGTGAAAGGGAACCTCTTCTTCTTCTCCAGGAACTCTATTAAGGTAAGGGGGTATATTCTTGGGTGCTCTGTGGGAAAACCGAGTGAAGGAAAGGGTTAAGGAACTTGTTCCTCACCTTTCCAGGACAGATTCAGTGTTGTGTGAATTAAATGCCTTAATTGTTATTATTTGTATTTATATATATATATTTGTTATTAAATGCATATAATTAGTGATGAATTGTGAAATGATATGTACTGTATTGGACTAAAAATACTAAGAATCATGGGTACCGTGTGATTTCCAGTGAAAAATTATGAATAGAAGATGGATTTAATGATAACAGGTTCTGTTTTATGTTAATCCGACCGGTTTTACATCTATAACAACTCGGTTTTGCTTAATTTCAATCGGATTCAACCTTAACTGAATGTATTTCATTCTGATAGAATAAATTTTCACTCGGTAAACAACCTTATTGCACTCGAATAACTTTTCCTAGTTTACTTTCACACGGTCAGCATCTTCCTAGTTGATTTCACTCGGAAAACATCATATTTCACTCAGAAAACAGTTAGTTTTACCCAGACAACACCTTTCAGTGATTTCACTCGGAAAACAATTTATTTTACTCAGCAAACAGTTATTGTCACTAAAAGAACTCCTTTCAGTTTGATGTAACTCGGTATATAAAGTCAATTCACCCAGAAGACCTTTCCCAACCTGATTCCACTTGGAATCAGGATTATCTTACTCGGATTTATTTTACTCGCATGTGTCTTATTCAGACAGAACCCTTTTCAACTAATTTCACTCAGTAAACTCATGTTTCACTCAGAACTTATATTGAATTCACTCAGAAAACTCCTTTGAGACTGATGTCACTCGGAATCGTAGTTTATTACACTCGGAAATTCATTTTTACTCGGTTTCACCAACATTTTCACTCATGAAACTCTTTCTTACTGATTCCACTCGGAAATTATATTTTAATTCACTCAGAAATTTATTTCACTCAGAATTTAAGTTATTTCATTAAGAAAATACTTCTCAGTTTCTGTTTCACTCGGAAAACATATTAATTTCATTTAGTAAACTCTGCTCATTTTTGTTTCACTCGGATTCATAGTTAATGCATGCGGAAAACTCATTTTCACTCGGAATCAAACTTGTTTCAGTCGGAAAACAGCTTTCCAGTGCAATTTCACTCGGATTTTTAGCCAGATCGTTTGGAAAACCCTTCTCAGCATGATTCCACTCGGAATCATACTTATTGCACTCGGATTTACCCTTGTTTCACTCGGAAAACTATGTTTTTAGTGTTTTTCGCTTGGATTTTCATTTAGAAACTATTCTTAAACATTTTTTTAAATTATTGGGAAGTTATAATTATTATTATTATCATTCTTATTCTATTATTATTATTATTCTAATTGTGTTTGAATATGTTAACAGGTCTAAAAGATGTGCAAGGATTTTGATAATGACAAGTACTCTTGAAGAAACAATGCAAAAACAAAGACATGAAATCAGAATTGAAGAAACAGCGAAGCTAATCGATTAGGCCATAGATTCTAATCGATTAGAAGCTTTCTGTCTTGGAAGAAATTGCATCAAAGTTGAAGATAATCGATTAAGGAAGCCACACAATCGATTAGATACTCACTGGAATTAAGATAATCGATTGCACACTTGAGACTAATCGATTACAGCAATCAAAAATGGAATTAAATGCATCAGGCACACATGCTAATCGATTAAGAGAGCCATATAATCGATTAGTAAGCCACTAGAATTTAAGGTAATCGATTGCAAGACATGCTAATCGATTAGGATGCTGCGAAGACAAATTAAATGCATCAGATACAAGATGCTAATCGATTACAGGTAATGAGATAATCGATTAGTGACTCTCTGACTTGAAGCTAATCGATTACAACGCGAGGGTGTAATCGATTACGATAGTGGAAAAACAGATTTAAGTGGGAAACCAGGTCATGTCTCCACCATTCTTCAAATCTCCACTAACTGCAACGGCTATGAGGGACTAGGGCACTCTTCAACAGCAATCTTAGGTCTATAAATTGAAGAGGAAGACAAGCACAAACAGATAACCAAGTAGCAACAATTCATAGCTCTATTTTGTGCTTTGTAAGCCTATCTCTTGCATTTTTGTACTTTCAATTGTATATCCTCTCATCTTGAGAGATTAGAATCTGGAGAGCTTTTCACTTGTATATCTGCTCTATTAAGAGAGTATATTGATTGTAAACACAAACTCCAAAACACACAAGTTATTCACTCTAGGTTGAGTGGTTGTTCACTCTAGGATTGAGTGGTTACAAAGGTTGTGGACTCAACCTTTGGGATATTGTGAGATTGAGAGATTGGGTGGGTTGCCCTTATACTTGTAAGGATTGGGTTCTTGAGTGTGGGACACTAGGAAGCCGCAATTACTCAAAGTTGTATCTCTAGTCTACAATAGTGGAAAATCCTCTAAGTGGGTTGCTTAGAGGCGAGACGTACACCGGATTGGGTGGAACTCGTTACATCGGTTTGCAAGCTTCTCTTCCTTACTCTTTTACTTCCATATATTGCATATTTGTTGATTGGTATTGTTTGGTTAAGAAGAACACACTTGAACTTGCTTAATTTGCTTTACTTTAGATATTGCACACCAAGTGTTTGCTAAATTGCCTCAACAATACTTACCTCTTGTAGTGCATTGCATATCATTGTTACTTGCTTTCACTTGCACAATCTCATAAACTTGGTTATAGAAATCAATTTCAAAGGCATTCCAAGCAAAAGTTTTATAACTCAATTCACCCCCCCTCTTGAGTATTGAGGCCACTTGAACAACAAGTGGTATCAGAGCTTGACTCTTGGTAGATCAAGCTTAACAGCTTCAAGAGATTAAATGGCCTCAAGTTCTCAAAATGTTTTTCCCGAGGGTGGTGCGATAAATAGACCTCCCGCTTTCAATGGGGAAGGGTATGCCTTTTGGAAAGAGAGAATGAAAATCTTCATTCAATCAATTGACTTGAGAATATGGAATGCCATTGAAAATGGTCCCTATATACCAATGCATACCATAGATAGCAAGAATGTTGAAAAACCCATAGATGAATGGACTAGCGAGGAAGAAAAGAAAGCCCAATATGGCTACAAGGCCAAAAATCTCATTACCATGGCTTTAGGACAAGACGAATTTTTTAGAATAATGACATGCCAAACCGCTAAAGAAATGTGGGATACTCTTCAAGTAACCCATGAAGGTACTAATGATGTAAAGGACTCAAAGATTAATACTCTTACTAGCCAATATGAATGCTTTAGGATAAATTCAGGAGAATCTATTGTAGATATGCAGAAAAGGTTTACACTTATTATTAACCATCTTATTACTCTTGGCAAAGTGTACACTAACAAAGAGCTTGTGCACAAAATTTTGAAAAGTCTCAGCAGGGAATGGCAACCTCTTGTCACAGCAATAAAACAATCTCCTAGCATCAATGAAATGTCTCTTGCAACACTCTTTGGAAAATTGCAAGAACAAGAGCAAGAACTTAAAGCATTGAAGCTAGCCGAGGAAGAGGAGAAATCCACCAAGAAGAAAGGGCTAGCCCTCAAAGCCACCTCCATGCATGAGGAAGAATCATGCAGTGACTTAGATGAAGAAGAAGAGTTTGGGCTGTTCGTAAAAAGATTTGGAAGATTCATGAAGAACAAAAAGTTCCAAAAGAACTTTAAGCCCCAAGGTAAGAAATCTACCTCCAATGAAACTTCATCTTCACCAAGCTGTTTTGAATGCGGCAAGGAAGGGCACTTCAAAGCCGATTGTCCAAACCTCAAAAAGAAGGGCAAGGACAAACAAAGAAGAAGAAGAGCCTATATTGCTTGGGATGAGAACGATGTGAGCAGCTCCGACGACTCGGAAGATGAGCAAGCCAATCTTTGCTTAATGGCAAATCATCAAGAAGAAGAAAATGAGGTAAATCTTCTTGACTTAGATAAAAATGAGCTGTTAGATGCATTTGAGGAATTATATGATAAGTTTACAAAAATCTCTAGTAAACTCAAAGCATCTAGGAAAACTAGTGATACTCTTGAATTGCATCTCATGGAAGTATGTAAAGAAAATGAGAGCTTAAAAGAAGAACTAGAGAAAGTTCAAACATGCTCTAGGGATAAACCTTGTGATTTGGCAAAGAAGTGCATAGTGTTAGAAACCAAGGTTGAAGACCTAAATAGGACACTAGAGAAATTCACTAATGGAAGAGATAATTTGAATATCCTACTTGGGCAACAAAAATGCATGTTTAGTAAAACCGGTCTAGGATATGACCAAGAACATAGTAATCATAAAATGGAGAAGCACTACAAAAACTTCTTTGCACCACCAAGCAAATCCTCCTCACCTTTTATGAAATGCAATCATTGTGGCACCAAAGGACATAGTGCATATAAGTGTAGTGTTAGGAAACTAGGACCAAAGGTCTTAAGAAAGGTGTGGGTTCCCAAAGGAACGTTCCCACAAGCTAACCTTAAAGGACCCAACATAAAATGGGTACCTAGTTCTCTAAAATGATTTTGTTTTGCAGGTATGCTTCAAGGCAAGCAACACCCATTGGTACTTGGATAGCGGGTGTTCGAAGCATATGACGGGAGATATAACCAAATTTACATCATTCACTCCCAAACGAAAAGGAAGCGTCACCTATGGAGACAACACTAAGGGAAGAATCCTAGGCATTGGAAATATTGGTAAGAACTCTTCCTCCTCCATAAGTGATGTATTGTATGTTGAAGGCCTCAAACATAATTTACTTAGTATAAGTCAATTATGTGACAAAGGATATAGAGTCTTATTTGAATCAAATTGTTGCATAATTGAGCATAAGACTAATAAGGAAATCAAGTTTGTAGGCCAAAGAATTGATAATATTTACATGATTGATATGGATAGTTTGTCTACAAATGATGAACAATGCTTCATTTCAAAAGAGGATGAAACATGGCTATGGCATAGAAGAATAGCTCATATACATGTAGACCACTTGAACAAACTTGTTTCTAAAGATTTAGTAATTGGTCTACCAAAGCTTAAATTTGAAAATAGATTTTGTGATGCATGTCAAAAGGGAAAACAAGTAAAGGCATCTTTTCAATCCAAAAATATTGTTTCTACTCAAAGGCCTTTACAACTTTTGCACATGGATTTATTTGGACCATCCAAAATCAAAAGCTTTGGAGGTAATTACTATGGTCTAGTAATAGTAGATGACTATTCAAGATATACATGGACACTGTTTCTTGCTCATAAAAATGAAGCTTATCATGCATTCAAGAAACTTGCAAAGATTATCCAAAATGAGCAAAACTCAAAAATTGCATCCATTAGAACCGATCATGGGGGAGAATTTGAAAATCAATCTTTTGAAAAGTTTTGCGAAAAACATGGTATTAATCACAACTTTTCAGCTCCTAGAACTCCACAACAAAATGGAGTAGTTGAAAGAAAGAATAGATCTTTAGTGGAGCTCGCTAGAACCATGCTAAATGAAAACAATATTGCAAAACATTTTTGGGCCGATGCGGTAAACACCGCATGTTATGTTATGAATAGATGTTTGATAAGGCCTATTTTAAAGAAAACCCCCTATGAGCTTTACAAGGGTAGAAAACCCAACATTGCATACTTTCATATCTTTGGATGTAAATGTTTTGTGCTCAACAATGGAAAGGACAATCTAGGAAAGTTTGATGCAAAATCTGATGAGGCAATATTCCTAGGATATTCTCAATCAAGTAAATCTTATAGAATCTTCAACAAACAAACAAATACCATTGAGGAATCTATTCATGTCAAATTCGATGAAAATAGCCATAACCCTCCGAGAAAGGAAGATGTTGATGATCTTGTAGGTACTTTCCAAGAAATGAACTTGCAAGACAAAGAAGAAGAAGTCAACAATAATGGAGGTGCAGCACAAGTTGAGAAACAACAAGATTGGGTAACTTTGAAGGATCATCCCTTGGACAAGATCATTGGAGAAATAACCAAAGGGGTAAGTACTCGAAACGCCATTAGAAATGCATGCAATCACTTGGCTTTTGTATCCCAAATAGAACCCAAAAATATTGATGAAGCCATTATTGATGAACATTGGATGTTGGCCATGCAAGAAGAGTTAAACCAATTTGAAAGAAATGAAGTTTGGGAACTTGTGCCAAGACCCAATGATCATCTAATAATAGGCACCAAATGGGTGTTTAGAAATAAGCTAGATGAAAACGGAATAATAACTAGAAACAAAGCTAGACTAGTAGCAAAGGGATACAACCAAGAAGAAGGAATAGACTATGAAGAAACATATGCTCCCGTAGCTAGGTTAGAAGCCATTAGATTATTGCTAGCTTTTGCATGTTGTATGGATTTCAAACTGTATCAAATGGATGTCAAAAGTGCGTTCTTAAACGGCTACATTCAAGAAGAAGTTTATGTAGATCAACCTCCCGGTTTTGAAAATCATAAATTTCCAAACCATGTTTTCAAATTGAGAAAAGCCTTATATGGTTTGAAGCAAGCTCCAAGAGCTTGGTATGAGAGATTAAGCAAATTTCTTTTAGAACACAACTTTGAAAGAGGAAAGGTTGATACTACATTATTTATAAAACGCAAACAAAATGACATCCTCTTGGTACAGATTTATGTAGATGACATAATATTTGGTGCTACTAATGAAAATCTTTGTCAAGAATTTGCCAAGATTATGCAGAATGAGTTTGAAATGTCCTTGATGGGAGAACTCACCTTCTTCCTTGGACTACAAATAAAACAAGCCATTGATGGAACGTTCATTAGCCAAACCAAATACTGTAAGGAACTACTTAAAAGGTTTGGAATGGACAAGGCAAATGAGATAGCTACACCAATGAGCACATCCTGCTATCTAGACAAAGACGAAAAGGGTAAGGACATTGAAATCACCAAATATCGAGGTATGATTGGATCCTTACTATATTTAACTGCGAGTAGACCTGATATTATGTTTGCGGTATGTATGTGTGCTAGATATCAAGCATGTCCCAAAGAATCACATTTGACTGCCGTAAAAAGGATTTTGAAATATCTTGTGGGTACTCAAAGTGTTGGTTTATGGTATCCCAAAGGCGTTGAATGTAATCTTTTAGGATATTCTGATTCCGACTTTGCGGGGTGTAAGCTTGATAGAAAAAGCACTAGTGGTACATGCCATTTGCTTGGTAGTTCCCTTGTTTCTTGGCATAGCAAGAAACAAGCAAGTGTTGCATTGTCAACAGCTGAGGCAGAATATGTAGCAGCTGGTAGTTGTTGTGCTCAAATTCTTTGGATGAGACAACAACTTCTTGATTTTGGTATTGCCTTGAATAAAGTCCCCATTAAATGTGATAATACAAGTGCCATTAACATCTCCAAGAATCCAGTAATGCACTCTAAAACCAAACACATTGAGATTAGGCATCACTTTATTAGAGATCATGTGTTAAAAGGGGATTGTGTACTTGAACATGTAGAAACTTCTAAGCAACTAGCTGATATTTTCACAAAACCCTTGGCTAGAGAGCAATTCATTCACATAAGAAGAGAATTAGGCATTCTTGACATGTCCAATTGTGTTTGAATATTTTGTTGAATGGCATAATGCATGATATACATCACATTTCATGTTTGGAACCTTGCTGTTTGATATATTTGAAGTTTTTGACTCCATAATCGATTACTTTGTTAATCCCAATCGATTACTAAGCTTCTGTTTCGAGGGTAATCGATTAGAACTCACCCATAATCGATTACAATCATTCTGTTTTTAAGATAATCGATTATACATTATCCATAATCGATTACGAAGCCTCTGTTTCCAGTTCAAAACGTTTCCTCTTCTTCATAATCGATTACCACATTGCCCCAATCGATTAGGACGATTCTGTTTCTAAACTAATCGATTACCGTAAGCCTCTAATCGATTACCCTCTGCACAAAACGTTTGAAATTCCCCAGAAACAGTGATCTAATCGATTACCACCTGCCATGTAATCGATTAGTATGCGTTCTGATGGGTCAAAACTCCAATTTCCTAGGCTCACTCGAAACTCTCCCTCTCTTAACTCACTTCACTCCTCCCTAAACTCTCTTTCCTCCTTCCTAAACCTAATTTTCAACTATAAATAACCCCTCATTCACCTTCTCATCTCACACTACCTCCTTTCTCCCAAGTCTCTCAAAACTCTCTAGCGCTCATCTCTCTTCATCTCCTCTTTTAGCATTTTTCACCATGTCTTCCTCAAGGAATGTCAAAAGGGCTAGGTCCTCTGCTGCTCAAGCTCATAATCCCCTTGACTTCTCAAGGTTTTTCTCTTCTCCTAGAGACCTTCAGAATTTTATGAAAAATTTTTCTGAAAAGGAGATTATGACCCCTCACTACACCATAGCTGACACCTTTGACAACCCAAGCCTTACCTTCACCCAAAGCCTCAACCACTACAACCTCTTCCCCTTCCTATCCCTCAAAGAAGAAGAATACTATCCTGAGCTTATGAGAGTATTCTACTGCAACCTCCGCCTTGTTAATGGGATGGTTGAATCCAAAGTGAAAAACACCACCATCAAACTCTCCAATGCCCAGTTTGCAGAGATTTCCAAACTGCCCCTCAACAATGCTGACTTTGATGGAGGCGAACCCGAGGATGAATGGGGCTTCAATGCTCTTACTGCTCGCCAATCTTTATGGAAAGCTGACCGTCCAAGGAGCAACCACAAACTAGTTGGCCACTTGACCATGAACAACCGCTTGCTCCACTTCTTCTTGGTCAAGATGATTGTTCCCCGTGGTGGGAACTATGCTCTGGTTGAAGAGGATGATGTCCTCTTAATGTGGGCCATGCTGAACCACAAAGAGATCAACTGGGTTCAGTTGATCAAGTTCCACATGCGCCATGCCAAGGACCAACAAAAGCTCCCCTATGGTATCCTCCTCACCAAAATTTTCAAATTCTGTGGAGTAGACTTAGCAGGGGAACTCTCTGAGAAAGTGCCCCCTAGAGCTTGCATTGGCACCCATCACCTCACCAAAATGGGTCTTGTTTTCACCAATGGAGCATGGTACTCACGCATGGAGGGCGTTTATGCCAACATTCCCTTCCAAGCTCCTGCTGAAGAAGCACCTGCTCCTCCTCCTTCTCCACCTCAACCACAAGCTGCAGCCTCTTCATCTGCCCCACAAGTTGACCCTTTTGCATCTCTCTACGCTCATCTTGATCGCCGCTTCGATAGTCTTGAGAACTCCCTCCAAGAGTTTTCCATGACCGAGCAGCAACATTTTGAGATGATGCAGCAGCGCTATGAGGAGCTGGCTCACCAAATTGCAGAAATCCGCTTCTTCAACCCGGACAATTAGATTTTTTTTGTTATGTTGGTTTCTGTTTGTTGCTTTTCTGCATTTTGAATAAATTTACTTCTTGTATTTCCCTTTGTTATTTAATAAAAGTATCTTATTTGAGTTCATATAATTTTGTTTTTGATGATTACAAAGGGGGAGAAGAATAGATGTTCAAATGTTGGATAATGCTCTGATACAAAATATGAATAATTCTGAATATGCTCTGAGAATATGCTCTGATAATATGGATAATAGATGCCTTGTTAACAATTTGCAAAATCTTATCTGTTTGTTAAACTCTTCTTGATAGGGGGAGAATTATAGATAAGAGATAATAAACAATGGATAAAATGAGATAAGACATTGGCTGCTGAATTGGTTTTTGAAAATTGTCATCTGCTATAATGTAGCAGAGTTGTTTTTGCAAAAGATAAGCCTATATTATTTAAACTAACAACCCTCAAGAGATGAACATAGTTGTCATCATCAAAAAGGGGGAGAATATGTTTGAATATGTTAACAGGTCTAAAAGATGTGCAAGGATTTTGATAATGACAAGTACTCTTGAAGAAACAATGCAAAAACAAAGACATGAAATCAGAATTAAAGAAACAGCAAAGCTAATCGATTAGGCCATAGATTCTAATCGATTAGAAGCTTTCTGTCTTGGAAGAAATTGCATCAGAGTTGAAGATAATCGATTAAGGAAGCCACACAATCGATTAGATACTCACTGGAATTAAGATAATCGATTGCACACTTGAGACTAATCGATTACAGCAATCAAAAATGGAATTAAATGCATCAGGCACACATGCTAATCGATTAAGAGAGCCATATAATCGATTAGTAAGCCACTGGAATTTAAGGTAATCGATTGCAAGACATGCTAATCGATTAGGATGCTGCGAAGACAAATTAAATGCATCAGATACAAGATGCTAATCGATTACAGGTAATGAGATAATCGATTAGTGACTCTCTGACTTGAAGCTAATCGATTACAACGCGAGGGTGTAATCGATTACGATAGTGGAAAAACAGATTTAAGTGGGAAACCAGGTCATGTCTCCACCATTCTTCAAATCTCCACTAACTGCAACGGCTATGAGGGACTAGGGCACTCTTCAACAGCAATCTTAGGTCTATAAATTGAAGAGGAAGACAAGCACAAACAGATAACCAAGTAGCAACAATTCATAGCTCTATTTTGTGCTTTGTAAGCCTATCTCTTGCATTTTTGTACTTTCAATTGTATATCCTCTCATCTTGAGAGATTAGAATCTGGAGAGCTTTTCACTTGTATATCTGCTCTATTAAGAGAGTATATTGATTGTAAACACAAACTCCAAAACACACAAGTTATTCACTCTAGGTTGAGTGGTTGTTCACTCTAGGATTGAGTGGTTACAAAGGTTGTGGACTCAACCTTTGGGATATTGTGAGATTGAGAGATTGGGTGGGTTGCCCTTATACTTGTGAGGATTGGGTTCTTGAGTGTGGGACACTAGGAAGCCGCAATTGCTCAAAGTTGTATCTCTAGTCTACAATAGTGGAAAATCCTCTAAGTGGGTTGCTTAGAGGCGAGACGTACACCGGATTGGGTGGAACTCGTTACATCGGTTTGCAAGCTTCTCTTCCTTACTCTTTTACTTCCATATATTGCATATTTGCTGATTGGTATTGTTTGGTTAAGAAGAACACACTTGAACTTGCTTAATTTGCTTTACTTTAGATATTGCACACCAAGTGTTTGCTAAATTGCCTCAACAATACTTACCTCTTGTAGTGCATTGCATATCATTGTTACTTGCTTTCACTCGCACAATCTCATAAACTTGGTTATAGAAATCAATTTCAAAGGCATTCCAAGCAAAAGTTTTATAACTCAATTCACCCCCCCTCTTGAGTATTGAGGCCACTTGAACAACACTAATTATTATCAATCTTAATATTGTTATTATTATTATTAGTTTTATTGTTATTAACATTGTTAACGTCTTAATTATGAGTATTTACATAAAAAATATATTATTTTACTCTTTATGGAAAATATAATTTTAACCAAGATATAATAGATATATTTCTAAAATAATAAACAGATATCTTACAATGTTTAATTAATTGATGGAATTCAAAGAACTTGAGAATGATATGATGAGACTGGAAACACATAAGATACCCAAGGAATCAATTGATAAATTAAATGCATTTTGCATCATGAAATTATTTTTAAAAGAAGAAAAACCTCTAGAGCATACACTTGGTACAGTGGAGGACACTCACAGTCGATCTCCATGAAGAATCTTGGGAGAACAACTGGAACAGCAACCCAATGGCATCAGAGTCGCGCCTGATAGCCGGGTGAGACGATGCAATTACTTTGACTAAATGACGGAGTGTAACTATGATCGTAGGGATCCAAGTTCCAAAAATATTTAAATCAATGATGAGAACCAATGAGTTCATTTGTACCATATGGAACTTGGGCGGACCCTGATCGCTCTAGATGATTGGAATGGAGTTATTCCAAAGAATGAGAAGAAGAAATGATTTCTTGGGCCCATATGCATCATGAGACTTAATCAAAGATAAATCATAATAAATTCAATTCATGCATTTTCATGACGACATGCTTGATTGTTATAAATATGCTAATTGTATGAACTATGTGATATTATTTATTAACTGGATTATGTCCGCACCGGATTAACCAATCAGGGTCTTGGGTTATACTCACCCTTACTGTTGACAATTTTCAGAGGAATTAGAAAATCAAGAACCCGAGTGTGAAGAACAGCAATATGCTGAACCCACTGAGAACGATCATTAAAGATATGATATTTATTATTAATAATCAGACACTGGATGACTGTATAATATTTAAGGGTGCCTGCGTGCCCCATTCTGTTAAGAGTACAATTACTTGCAGTTTGTGAATGACTATATGATCTATATAATATTGCTTCCACTGATCTGCCATCTCTTTATTTTTTTTTAAAAAAAAAATTTCACTTTTTCTAAAAACTGTTAACACTCTCAGTTAAATAGGATGAACCTACAAAAGGATTTGTCTTATCTAACCGAGGGTGTTACACCGACGCATTGAGTCGGAAATCCCTTCATGTAGCAGTGATGATTGTGAAGGAGGTAGAACTATTGGAACAGTTTCGAGACATGAACTTACATGTTGACATCCCCTCCTCTCGGAAAATGACGATCTGCACGCTGAGGATTGCCAACGACTTCTCGAAATCTGTGTACGAGCAGCAGCAGTCGGATTCCTACTTGGCCGAGATGAAGGAGACTCAGACCAAAGGTAAGGATTTGTCCTTGACCGAGGGAACGGATGGAATCTTCTGAGTAAGAAACAGAATATACGTGCCGGGTGGAGGAGAATTGAGGAGAAGGGTGCTTGATGAGGCTCACAAGAGCTTGTTAACTATCCACCCAGGTACCACGAAGATGTACCATGACCTGAGAACACAGTTCTGGTGGCCCGGACTAAAGAGGGATGTGGCAGAATATGTAGCTTGGTGTATTACCTGTCAAAAGTCAAAGGTTGAACACCAGAAGCCGTATGGTGCATTGCAGCCCCTGGAGATTCCCGTGTGGAAATGGGACTCAATTGCTATGGACTTCGTCATGGGGTTGCCAAGAAACCGAGCGGGCCATGATGCAATTTGGGTCATTATTGACCGACTAACGAAGAGTACACACTTTCTGCCTGTGAACATGAAGTACCCAATGCATAGGTTAGCACAGATTTACATTCAGGAAATTGTCCGACTGCATGGTATACCGACTTCTATCGTATCAGATAGGGATCCTAGGTTCACGTCTCAGTTTTGGACCAGCCTGCACCAGGAACTGGGCACGAAACTTTGGCTTAGTTCCGCTTACCACCCTCAATTGGATGGACAATCCGAGCGAACGATTCAAAGCTTGGAAGACCTGCTAAGGGCGTGCGTGTTGGAGCACGGTGGAGATTGGGAACAGTACCTTCCCTTGATTGAGTTTACACATAATAACAGTCACCACAACAGTATTGGTATGGCACCCTACGAAGCACTATATGGACGAAGATGCCGAACCCCACTTTGTTGGTCGGAGACGGGTGAGAGTCTGCTATTGGGACCCAAAATTGTAAAGCAAACATCGGAACAGATCCGGGTGATAAAGGAAAGAATGAAGGCATCTCAGGACAGGCAGAAGAGCTACCATGACAAACGAACCAGACCATTAGAGTTTTCAGTCGGAAACAAGGTATTTTTAAGGACTTCACCGAGTAAAGGAGTCGGGCAAGCCTTGAAAAGCAAGAAGTTGAGCCCTCGATACATTGGGCCTTATGAGGTGTTAGAACGAGTCGGCTCCATGGCATATCGTATAGCACTACCGACCCACTTATCCCGATTGCACAATGTGTTTCATGTGTCTTAACTAAAGAAGTGTCTGCGTGACTCTAACCATATAATGCCTGATGACGGAGTGGAAATCAAGGAGGACCTGACCACTATGACTATACCGATCAGAATCGTGGACCGATCGGTAAAGCGGTTGAGGAGCAAAAACGTACAACTGGTTGAAGTAGAGTGGCAGCAAGGCAGGACTACCTCTTGTACCTGGGAGCGTGAAGACGCCATGAGACAGCAGTACCCTGAGTTGTTTACTCAGGTGAGTTACCGACCGAATTTCGTGTGAGTTACCGACTGAATTTCGAGGACAAAATTCTTTTTGAGTGGGGGAGAACTGTAACATCCTAATTTTAAAGCTAAATGCCGAATGAAAAATAAACCATTAAGGTTTTGATTCAAAAGTAAGAAGTTAATTGTTAATTATAATCAGATTAGCTTAAGGAATAATGACAAGTTAATTAAGGCTGAGTTGGTGAAAGATGGCTGTTTGTGATTGGCGAGTTACGTGAGTGGGCTACGACTCACGTTTTCCCATCCCACTTGCTTCCCTTCGCATGCATATATATGCCCTGTACCACCGTGAATACTCATCCTTTTTTCCACTACTTCATTCTCTCTTTTCTTCTTCGTCTCTATCCTCTTTTCTGTTCTTGCCCTTCGCTTCCGGAGATCACGACGACGGTGCTGGAGGAAGGTCAGAGCCCCTCCAACTGGTGAAGGACGATCGTTGAAGCCGAGGAAGAACAACGCTTCATTCCCGAACCGAGTGCAGAGTACGATGGAGCGAAGGAAGACCGAACAAATCAGAAGAAGGGCGTCAGACCCAACGTCGAAAGTAGAAAAGCTTCTTAAGTTCCTTCTGTAGGTAGGGGACGCTTTCATGTCAAATGCATGGTCCACGAACGGTACCGGATGAATGTACTACTTTGAGTGTGTGTGTGTGTTTATAACGACTGGATCTTATGCATGATTGATGATTCTGGATTCTGTGTGTATTACAGTGGTTATACAATTATTGCATGTAATCAAGATGGTGGTAGTGTAGTCTGTCAGCCTTGGGTAATGACGAATGAAATGCATGGTTTTATCTCTGTTAACATTGTGAGAATATGAATGTGTACGCGATAGTTGATTTGTCAGATGCTATTACTTGATTGTCCGATTGTTGTACATATTGGTGTGACTGATAAAACAAATATAAAGGCTGTGTTGAATCTGTTCTTACTTAATGGTTGCAAAGGAGGTATCGGTTGTGTGATGATGCTTGCTAGTAAACACATTAGCTGCATGTGTAAGAATGGGGTGACCCGTGGAAGGTCAAAAGCCCCGAGGGAATGACTTTCAGCTACAGACCTTGGCTAGATCCTGAAGGGGCTCGTGGTAGCCGTAGGAGCTAGAGAGGGGTCTCGAGACGCCAGTGGAAGGCCGGTACCATGCGGGAAGAGCTGAAGGACGAGGGGCCAGTAAGGGGGAACTGTAACTGGAAGTCATCACTCGACTCGGATCCGTAGACATGCATGTAGATATGAGGTTGACTAGGGTAGTACGCATAGTATGTGTTGGGTGTTATGAATGATTTCTGAGTGTGTGGATGCATGTGTATGTATGTGTGAAGATGAACTAGATGTAGTATGTATGTTATAGATGTTATTCTGACTGGCATGGCCTTAGTTAACCTGGAAACGATTGAATGAAAGTAAGTGTGCGTACTGACACTGATACCGAGTTCTTGATTGTCATTTTACATGTAAAAAGCTCACCCCTACAGTGGCTACATTTTCAGTGAACATCTCTCGGAATGAAGCTTGAAGGAAGAGCTGAGTGCAGAACAAAACAGTCGAGTGCTTTTGAATATACGTGTATATGTATATACTTTGTGTAAGGTCTTGTTAAGCCTTGGCCGGCTCATATTTTGGTTTTAGCTTTTACGTTAGAACTTGAACACCTTCGAGTGACAGAAGACATGATGAAACTCTTGTAATTATTTAAATGCTTCCATATATATATATATATATGTCGCGTGTTCTTCTATACTGTAGGTGACGCCCGAGCGGTAAATATGGATGTATGAGTATACCTTGCGAGCGTAGGAGGTTAGTGTGTCTATGGGCAGTAGCGGAGCTGAGTGGTTGCTGGGGAAAGGGAAGATAATAATTTATTCCAAGTGTTGAGAGGCTGAAATGGCCGAGTGGTTCCGAGTAAGTTAGTTACTACTCCCCGAGTGAATATAAGTCTGAGTATTCCCGAGTAAAAGTAGGTATAAAAGTCGAGCGAGATTCATTTGTATGAGTTCCTTCCAAGAGAAGAACACTTAGACGAACTCTTAGGGGAGTTCCCTTCGAGACATTCTGGCGAGTAACTTAGTGGAAAGACTCCTGAGCGCATAGGCTTAATATTCCGAGTGAGAGTTTATGGAATCCGAGTGTAATAACCCTCCTTACCGGGCGAATCAGGTGTGTACCTTGGTGGATAAATATAAGAGGCTATGTTATAGAATGTAGGTGTGTTAGGGTCGTTTCTCGAGTGTTGGAGCCCTTATACCGAGTGGCCTTAGGAATGGATCCCGAGTGGACTTAGTCGTTTACCAAGTGTATGGATGTCTCGATGCCGAGTGGTGGTTTTGCCGAGTGAGGCTTCTCGCTTCAGCGAATGGAGGACTCGCTCCAGTGAATGTGTATTGCTGGAAGGCGTTTGTCGTGGTATCGCCCAGGCAGATTGTGTCTCGCTTGAGCGAGTGTACGCTGTATGGTGGTTTGCTCAGGCGCTGTCGGTGCTTCCGTGTGAATGGTTTTAATTCCCTTGCCTTCCTTGTCTTTTCTTCTTGGCCATGGGGCCAGCTCTCTTATCTTCATATGAGGGAGTGTTCTTATTATGGATCCAGGTTATTCTCTAATTAATTCGAGAAAAAAATTTTTTTCCCTAAAAATTAGGATGTTTCATTTTGGTATCAGAGCAGATTCGGAAGGTCCAAGGCCAAGGTATGCTTACCGAGGGTAAACGGTTGTGTGCTTTCTGACTGAGTGGTCATCATGATTGTGATATGAGTTAAACCTGATTGATATTGACTTGTGGATAGGAGGTTGTTCCCCTCCTGGTCCAATTGATTGTATAACATATAGAAATAGTATGATGTGTTAAGATACTGAACATTAGGTTGAAATCCGATTGGTAATGAGTGACTCGGTATACTTATCCTTGAATGTTAATTTCAGGATAAGGGATGACGCATCGCCAAAGCATGGAGGCTATAGCCATAGCATTCCAACACTTTGCGGACGTGTTTGAGAGGCAGGGCCAGACTCGAGCAGAGGATGGCCACGTGCTGGACCGCTTCCTGAAGAGGAAGCCGAGTGAGTTTCAGGGAGGACGTAACCCGGAGGCAGCTTACAAATGGACTCAGGAACTGGAAAGAATTTTTGGGGGTCTTCGTTGTATCGAGGCCCAAAAGGTGGAATGTGCAGTGCATATGCTGCGGGATGAAGCGGAGAATTGGTGGAAGATAGCCAAAAACTGATTCCCTGATGATGATGCTCAGCTGACATGGAACAATTTCAAGACATGCTTCTTAGAGAAGTATTTCCCCGACAAAGTAAGGAGTCAGAAGGAGTTGGAGTTTATGGAGTTGAAGCAGGGCTCCATGACTGTGGAAGAGTATGCGACTAGGTTCGAAGAGCTGTGCCTATTCTACCCACCTTTCCAACAACCAGGGACGGAGAGCTCCAAGTGCCTTAAATTTAAAATGGGTTGAGATCAGATATTAAGAGGGCCTGCAGATATCAAGAGATCAGGAGTTTTCCTGCATTGGTGAACAAATGTAGGATATTTGAAGAAGATGACAAGGCCCACTCGGGCCAGAGCAGCAGAGCCAACCATTACTTGAGGCCTCAACAGTCACGTTTCAAGAGGCCAGGAAACGTGGGAAGAAATGGACCCTTTACCAGATATCAAGATCGCAGTAACCAAGGGAGACAGATGAGTGGACGACCAAGGTATGGCAAGTGTTTTAGATATGGGGGTGACCACTTTGCTCAGAATTTCAATGGTACAGAGGTCAAGTGCTTTCATTGCCAGGAGAAGGGACACATTCGCCCCGACTGCCCCCAACTTCGTCAAGCAAACCCCAATGCACGTCATGGAGGTTTCCAAGAGAGAAACCGAGGGAACAATAACCAAGGACCGAGCGGTAGAGGCAGCAGAGCCAGAGGGAATATGATGTTTGCCCCAAATAACCGGAAGAGAGACGCCAATCAACCAACTGCTGGAAGAGTTTACGCAATCAACGCGGAAGATGCGGCACAGGTGAATGACTTGGTACAGAGTAAGTGCCTACTCGGTAAATATACACTTAATGTAATTTTTGATTCTGGAGCCACCCACTCCTTCGTGGCTGATGAGTGTGTGAGACGACTACGATTAACGAGTGTGGATATGGATTGGATTTTGGAAGTAACCAACCCGACTGGCCCTAAGGTGTTGACATCAACAATGTGTAAGGATATAACGTTTGTGTTGGACGATCGGAGTTTTACCTTCGATCTTGTGTGTGTGCCTTTGAAGGGCCTTGATATCGTGCTCGGCATAGATTGGCTTTCAGCCAACAAGGTGTTAGTGGATTGTAGAAACCGAAGGATAATCTTCCCGAGACAGCACAATGAGGTCGACACGGCACAAGGTATAGCTTAACTGTTTATGATGCTTTGTTTAACCGAGGGTGAAAGCAAAACCCGAGTGAACGAAATCCCGACTGTCTGTGAATTCCCAGAAGTGTTTCCCGAGGACATACCGAGTGTCCCTCCCAATAGAGAAGTCAAATTCTCTATAGACTTGGTTCCTGGAGCCGAGCCAGTCTCCAGTGCACCTTATAGAATGTCCCCAACTGAATTGGTCGAGCTGAAGAAGCAAGTAGATGAGTTACTCGGAAAACAATTCATTAGACCGAGTGTATCTCCATGGGGCGCACCTGTGCTGCTTGTTAAGAAGAAGGATGGCAGCATGAGACTTTGTATAGACTACCGACAGCTAAACAAACTCACGATTAAGAACCGATACCCATTGCCCCGAATTGATGACTTAATCGACCAACTGCGTGGAGCCTCAGTCTTCTCAAAGATCGACCTCCGATCGGGATACCACCAAATCCGAGTGAAGGACTCGGATATCCCAAAGACTGCCTTTAGGACTCGGTATGGTCACTACGAGTATGTAGTGATACCGTTCGGTGTGACAAACGCCCCTGCTGTCTTCATGAACTACATGAACAGCATATTCCACCCATATCTAGACCGATTCGTAGTAATCTTCATCGATGATATCTTAGTCTACTCGAAGACTCCTGAGGAGCATGAAGGACACCTCCGAGCAGTACTCCAAGTGTTAAGGGAGAAGCAGCTGTTTGCGAAGCTTTCAAAGTGCGATTTCTGGATGGATAAAATCCATTTCCTCGGACATGTGATTTCCGAGGAAGGTGTCTCGGTGGACCCTGCAAAGGTGACAGCTATAATGGCATGGGAGAGACCCAAGTCGGTCTCAGAGATAAGGAGCTTTATGGGCCTGGCAGGTTATTATAGGAGGTTCATTGAGGGTTTTTCTAAGTTGGCTTTGCCACTAACTAAGTTGACTCGGAAAAACATTCCCTTCTTGTGGAGTTCCGAGTACGAGAGCAGTTTCTGAGGGCTGAAAGACAAGTTGACGACTGCCCCAGTGTTGGCATTACCTGACTTGCAAAAGAGCTTCGTGGTTTATTGTGATGCATCAGGACTCGGATTGGGATGCGTGTTAATGCAGAAAGACCGAGTGATAGCGTATGCCTCTCGACAATTGAGACCTCATGAGCAGCATTACCCGACCCACAACTTGGAGTTGGCAGCTGTGGTGTTCGCGTTAAAAATCTGGAGGCATTATTTATTCGGGTCCAGATTTGAAGTATACAGTGATCACAAGAGCCTCAAATACTTATTCGACCAGAAGGAGTTGAACATGAGGCAGAGGAGATGGATGGAATTTCTAAAGGATTATGATTTCGAGCTAAAGTACCACCCGGGCAAGGCAAATGTTGTTGCCAACGCATTGAGTCGGAAATCCCTTCATGTAGCAGTGATGATGGTGAAGGAGGTAGAACTATTGGAACAGTTCCGAGACATGAACTTACATGTTGACATTCCCTCCTCTCGGAAAATGACGATCGGCACGCTGAGGATTGCCAACGACTTCTCAAAATCTGTGTACGAGCAGCAGCAGTCGGATTCCTACTTGGCCGAGATGAAGGAGACTCAGACCAAAGGTAAGGATTTGTCCTTGACCGAGGGAACGGATGGAATCTTCCGAGTAAGAAACAGAATATACGTGTCGGGTGGAGGAGAATTGAGGAGAAGGGTGCTTGATGAGGCTCACAAGAGCTTGTTAAGTATCCATCCGAGTACCACGAAGATGTACCATGACCTGAGAACACAGTTCTGGTGGCCCGGACTAAAGAGGGATGTGGCATAATACGTAGCTTGGTGTATTACCTGTCAAAAGTCAAAGGTTGAACACCAGAAGCCGTATGGTGCATTGCAGCCCCTGGAGATTCCCGTGTGGAAATGGGACTCAATTGCTATGGACTTCGTCATGGGGTTTCCAAGAAACCGAGCGGGCCATGATGCAATTTGGGTCATTATTGACCGACTGACGAAGAGTGCACACTTCTTGCCTGTGAACATGAAGTACCCAATGCATAGGTTAGCACGGATTTACATTCAGGAAATTGTCCGACTGCATGGTATACCGACTTCTATCGTATCAGATAGGGATCCTAGGTTCACGTCTCAGTTTTGGACAAGCCTGCACCAGGAACTGGGCACGAAACTTTGGCTTAGTTCCGCTTACCACCCTCAATCGGATGGACAATCCGAGCGAACGATTCAAAGCTTGGAAGACCTGCTAAGGGCGTGCGTGTTGGAGCACGGTGGAGATTGGGAACAGTACCTTCCCTTGATTGAGTTTACACATAATAACAGTCACCACAACAGTATTGGTATGGCACCCTACGAAGCACTATATGGACGAAGATGCTGAACCCCACTTTGTTGGTCGGAGACGGGTGAGAGTCTGCTATTGGGACCCAAAATTGTAAAGCAAACATCGGAACAGATCCGGGTGATAAAGGAAAGAATGAAGGCGTCTCAGGACAGGCAGAAGAGCTACCATGACAAACGAACTAGACCATTAGAGTTTTCAGTCGGAGACAAGGTATTTTTAAGGACTTCACCGAGTAAAGGAGTCAGGCGAGCCTTGAAAAGCAAGAAGTTGAGCCCTCGATACATTGGGCCTTATGAGGTGTTAGAACGAGTCGGCTCCATGGCATATCGTATAGCACTACCGACCCACTTATCCCGATTGCACAATGTGTTTCATGTGTCTCAACTAAAGAAGTGTCTGCATGACTCCAACCACATAATGCCTGATGACGGAGTGGAAATCAAGGAGGACCTGACCACTATGACTATACCGATCAGAATCGTGGACCGATCGGTAAAGCGGTTGAGGAGCAAGAACGTACAACTGGTTGAAGTAGAGTGGCAGCAAGTCAGGACTAGCTCTTGTACCTGGGAGCGCGAAGACGCCATGAGACAGCAGTACCCTGAGTTGTTTACTAAGGTGAGTTACCGACTGAATTTCGTGTGAGTTACCGACTGAATTTCGAGGATGAAATTCATTTTGAGTGGGGGAGAACTGTAACATCCCAATTTTAAAGCTAAATGCCGAATGAAAAATAAACCATTAAGGTTTTGATTCAAAAGTAAGAAGTTAATTGTTAATTATAATCAGATTAGCTTAAGGAATAATGACAAGTTAATTAAGGCTGAGTTGGTGAAAGATGGCTGTTTGTGATTGGCGAGTTACGTGAGTGGGCTACGACTCACGTTTTCCCATCCCACTTGCTTCCCTTCGCATGCATATATATGCCCTGTACCACCGTGAATACTCATCCTTTTTTCCACTACTTCATTCTCTCTTTTCTTCTTCGCCTCTATCCTCTTTTCTGTTCTTGTCTTTCGCTTCCGGAGATCACGACGACGGTGCTGGAGGAAGGTCAGAGCCCCTCCAACTGGTGAAGGACGATCGTTGAAGCAGAGGAAGAACAACCCTCCATTCCCGAACCGAGTGTAGAGTACGATGGAGCGAAGGAAGACCGAACAAATCAGAAGAAGGGCGTCAGACCCAACGTCGAAAGCAGAAAAGCTTCTTAAGTTCCTTCTATAGGTAGGGGACGCTTTCATGTCAAATGCATGGTCCACGAACGGTACCGGATGAATGTACTACTTTGAGTGTGTATGTGTGTTTATAACGACTGGATCTTATGCATGATTGATGATTCTGGATTCTGTGTGTATTACAGTGGTTATACAATTATTGGATGTAATCAAGATGGTGGTAGTGTAGTCTGTCAGCCTTGGGTAATGACGAATGAAATGCATGGTTTTATCTCTGTTAACATTGTAAGAATATGAATGTGTACGCGATAGTTGATTTGTCAGATGCTATTACTTGATTGTCCGATTGTTGTACATATTGGTGTGACTGATAAAACAAATATAAAGGTTGTGTTGAATTTGTTCTTACTTAATGGTTGCGAAGGAGGTATCGGTTGTGTGATAATGCTTGCTAGTAAACGCATTAGCTGCATGTGTAAGAATGGGGTGACCCGTGGAAGGTCAAAAGCCCCGAGGGAATGACTTTCAGCTACAGACCTTGGCTAGATCCTGAAGGGGCTCGTGGTAGCCGTAGGAGCTAGAGAGGGGTCTCGAGACGCCAGTGGAAGGCCGGTACCATGCGGGAAGAGCTGAAGGACGAGGGGCCAGTAAGGGGGAACTGTAACTGGAAGTCATTAGTCGACTCGGATCCGCAGGCATGCATGTAGATATGAGGTTGACTAGGGTAGTACGCATAGTATGTGTTGGGTGTTATGAATGATTTCTGAGTGTGTGGATGCATGTGTATGTATGTGTGAAGATGAACTAGATGTAGTATGTATGTTATAGATGTTATTCTGACTGGCATGGCCTTAGTTAACCTGGAAACGATTGAATGAAAGTAAGTGTGCGTACTGACACTGATACCGAGTTCTTGATTGTCATTTTACATGTAAAAAGCTCACCCCTGCAGTGGCTACATTTTCAGTGAACATCTCTCGGAATGAAGCTTGAAGGAGGAGCTGAGTGCAGAACAAAACAGTCGAGTGCTTTTGAATATACGTGTATATGTATATACTTTGTGTAAGGTCCTGTTAAGCCTTGGCCGGCTCATATTTTGGTTTTAGCTTTTACGTTAGAACTTGAACACCTTCGAGTGACAGAAGACATGATGAAACTCTTGTAATTATTTAAATGCTTCCCTATATATATATATATCGCGTGTTCTTCTATACTGTAGGTGACGCCCGAGCGGTAAATATGGATGTATGAGTATACCTTGCGAGCGTAGGAGGTTAGTGTGTCTATGGGCAGTAGCGGAGCTGAGTGGTTGCTAGGGAAAGGGAAGATAATAATTTATTCCAAGTGTTGAGAGGCTGAAATGGCCGAGTGGTTCCGAGTGAGTTAGTTACTACTCCCCGAGTGAATATAAGTCTGAGTACCCGAGTAAAAGTAGGTATAAAAGTCGAGCGAGATTCATTTGTATGAGTTCCTTCCGAGAGAAGAACACTTAGACGAACTCTTAGGGGAGTTCCCTTCGAGACATTCTGGCGAGTAACTTAGTGGAAAGACTCCTGAGCGCATAGGCTTAATATTCCGAGTGAGAGTTTATGGAATCCGAGTGTAATAACCTTCCTTACCGGGCGAATCAGGTGTGTACCTTGGTGGATAAATATAAGAGGCTATGTTATAGAATGTAGGTGTGTTAGGGTCGTTTCTCGAGTGTTGGAGCCCTTATACCGAGTGGCCTTAGGAATGGATCCCGAGCGGACTTAGTCGTTTACCAAGTGTATGGATGTCTCGATGTCGAGTGGTGGTTTTGCCGAGTAAGGCTTCTCGCTTCAGCGAATGGAGGACTCGCTCCAGCGAATGTGTATTGCTGGAAGGCGTTTGTCGTGGTATCGCCCAGGCAGATTGTGTCTCGCTTGAGCGAGTGTACGTTGTATGGTGGTTCGCTCAGGCGCTGTCAGTGCTTCCGTGTGAATGGTTTTAATTCCCTTGCCTTCCTTGTCTTTTCTTCTTGGCCATGGGGCCAGCTCTCTTATCTTCATATGAGGGAGTATTTTTATTATGGATCCAGGTTATTCTCTAATTAATTTGAGAAAAAAAAATTTTTCCCTAAAAATTAGGATGTTTCATTTTGGTATCAGAGCAGATCGAAAGGTCCAAGGCCAAGGTATGCTTACCGAGGGTAAGCGGTTGTGTGCTTTCTGACTGAGTGGTCATCATGATTGTGATATGAGTTGAACCTGATTGATATTGACTTGTGGATAGGAGGTTGTTCCCCTCCTGGTCCAATTGATTGTATAACATATAGAAATAGTATGATGTGTTAAGATACTGAACATTAGGCTGAAATCCGATTGGTAATGAGTGACTCGGTATACTTATCCTTGAATGTTAATTTCAGGATAAGGGATGACGCATCGCCAAAGCATGGAGGCTATAGCCATAGCATTCCAACGCTTTGCGGACGTGTTTGAGAGGCAGGGCCAGACTCGAGCAGAGGATGGCCACGTGCTGGACCGCTTCCTGAAGAGGAAGCCGAGTGAGTTTCAGGGAGGACGAAACCCGGAGGCAGCTTTCAAATGGACTCAGGAACTGGAAAGAATTTTTGGGGGTCTTCGTTGTACCGAGGCCCAAAAGGTGGAATGTGCAGTGTATATGCTGCGGGATGAAGCGGAGAATTGGTGGATGATAGCCAAAAACTGATTCCCTGATGATGATGCTCAGCTGACATGGAACGATTTCAAGACATGCTTCTTAGAGAAGTATTTCCCCGACAAAGTAAGGAGTTAGAAGGAGTTGGAGTTTATGGAGTTGAAGCAGGGCTCCATGACTGTGGAAGAGTATGCGACTAGGTTCGAAGAGCTGTGCCTATTCTACCCACCTTTCCAACAACCAGGGACGGAGAGCTCCAAGTGCCTTAAATTTGAAAATGGGTTGAGATCAGATATTAAGAGGGCCTGCAGATATCAAGAGATCAGGAGTTTTCCTGCATTGGTGAATAAATGTAGGATATTTGAAGAAGATGACAAGGCCCACTCGGGCCAGAGCAGCAGAGCCAACCATTACTTGAGGCCTCAGCAGTCACGTTTCAAGAGGCCAGGAAACGTGGGAAGAAATGGACCCTTTACCAGATCTCAAGATCGCAGTAACCAAGGGAGACAGATGAGTGGATGACCAAGGTATGGCAAGTGTTTTAGATGTGGGGGTGACCACTTTGCTCAGAATTTCAATGGTACAGAGGTCAAGTGCTTTCATTGCCAGGAGAAGGGACACATTCGCCCTGACTGCCCCCAACTTTGTCAAGCAAACCCCAATGCACGTCATGGAGGTTTCCAAGAGAGAAATCGAGGGAACGATAACCAAGGACCGAGCGGCAGAGGCAGCAGAGCCAGAGGGAATATGATGTTTGCCCCAAATAACCGGAAGAGAGACACCAATCAACCAACTGCTGGAAGAGTTTACGCAATCAACGCAGAAGATGCGTCACAGGTGAATGACTTGGTACAGAGTAAGTGCCTACTCGGTAAATATACACTTAATGTAATTTTTGATTCTGGAGCCACCCACTCCTTCGTGGCTGATGAGTGTGTGAGACGACTACGATTAACGAGTGTGGATATGGATCGGATTTTGGAAGTAACAACCCGACTGGCCCTAAGGTGTTGCCATCAACAATGTGTAAGGATATAACGTTTGTGTTGGACGATCGGAGTTTTACCTTTGATCTTGTGTGTGTGCCTTTGAAGGGCCTTGATATCGTGCTCGGCATAGATTGGCTTTCAGCCAACAAGGTGTTAGTGGATTGTAGAAACCGAAGGATAATCTTCCCGAGACAGCACAATGAGGTCGACACGGTACAAGGTATAACTCAACTATTTATGATGCTTTGTTTAACCGAGGGTGAAAGCAAAACCCGAGTGAACAAAATCCCGACTGTCTGTGAATTCCCAGAAGTGTTTCCCGAGGACGTACCGAGTGTCCCTCCCAATAGAGAAGTCGAATTCTCTATAGACTTGGTTCCTGGAGCTGAGCCAGTCTCCAGTGCACCTTATAGAATGTCCCCAACTGAATTGGTCGAGCTGAAGAAGCAAGTAGATGAGTTACTCATAAAACAATTCATTAGACCGAGTGTATCTCCATGGGGCGCACTTGTGCTGCTTGTTAAGAAGAAGGATGGCAGCATGAGACTTTGTATAGACTACCGACAGCTAAACAAACTCACGATTAAGAACCGATACCCATTGCCCCGAATTGACGACTTGATCGACCAACTGCGTGGAGCCTCAGTCTTCTCAAAGATCGACCTGCGATCGGGATACCACCAAATCCGAGTGAAGGACTCGGATATCCCAAAGACTGCCTTTAGGACTCGGTATGGTCACTACGAGTATGTAGTGATGCCGTTCGGTGTGACAAACGCCCCTGCTGTCTTCATGAACTACATGAACAGCATATTCCACCCATATCTAGACCGATTCGTAGTAATCTTCATCGATGATATCTTAGTCTACTCGAAGACTCCTGAGGAGCATGAAGGACACCTCCGAGCAGTACTCCAAGTGTTAAGGGAGAAGCAGCTGTTTGCGAAGCTTTCAAAGTGCGATTTCTGGATGGATAAAATCCATTTCCTCGGACATGTGATTTCCGAGGAAGGTGTCTTGGTGGACCCTGCAAAGGTGACAGCTATAATGGCATGGGAAAGACCCAAGTCGGTCTCAGAGATAAGGAGCTTTATGGGCCTGGCAGGTTATTATAAAAGGTTCATTGAGGGTTTTTCTAAGTTGGCTTTGCCACTAACTAAGTTGACTCGGAAAAACATTCCCTTCTTGTGGAGTTTCGAGTACGAGAGCAGTTTCCGAGGGCTGAAAGACAAGTTGATGACTGCCCCAGTGTTGGCATTACCTGACTTGCAAAAGAGCTTCGTGGTTTATTGTGATGCATCAGGACTCGGATTGGGATGCGTGTTAATGCAGAAAGACCGAGTGATAGCGTATGCCTCTCGACAATTGAGACCTTATGAGCAGCATTACCCGACCCACAACTTGGAGTTGGCAGCTGTGGTGTTCGCGTTAAAAATCTGGAGGCATTATTTATTTGGGTCCAGATTTGAAGTATACAGTGATCACAAGAGCCTCAAATACTTATTCGACCAGAAGGAGCTGAACATGAGGTAGAGGAGATGGATGGAATTTCTAAAGGATTATGATTTTGAGCTAAAGTACCACCCGGGCAAGGCAAACGTTGTTGCCGACGCATTGAGTCAGAAATCCCTTCATGTAGCAGTGATGATGGTGAAGGAGGTAGAACTATTGGAACAGTTCCGAGACATGAACTTACATGTTGACATTCCCTTCTCTCGGAAAATGACGATCGGCAGGCTGAGGATTGCCGACAACTTCTCGAAATCTGTGTACGAGCAGCAGCAGTCGGATTCCTACTTGGCCGAGATGAAGGAGACTCAGACCAAAGGTAAGGATTTGTCCTTGATCGAGGGAACGGATGGAATCTTCCGAGTAAGAAACAGAATATACGTGCCGGGTGGAAGAGAATTGAGGAGAAGGGTGCTTGATGAGGCTCACAAGAGCTTGTTAAGTATCCACCCGGGTACCACAAAGATATACCATGACCTGAGAACACAGTTCTGATGGCCCGGACTAAAGAGGGATGTGGCAGAATACGTAGCTCGGTGTATTACCTGTCAAAAGTCGAAGGTCGAACACCAGAAGCTGTATGGTGCATTGCGGCCCCTGGAGATTCCCGTGTGGAAATGGGACTCAATTGCTATGGACTTCGTCATGGGGTTGCCAAGAAACCGAGCGGGCCATGATGCAATTTGGGTCATTATTGACCGACTGACGAAGAGTGTACACTTCTTACCTGTGAACATGAAGTACCCAATGCATAGGTTAGCACGGATTTATATTCAGGAAATTGTCCGACTGCTTGGTATACCGACTTCTATCGTATCAGATAGGGATCCTAGGTTCACGTCTCAGTTTTGGACCAGCCTGCACCAGGAACTGGGCATGAAACTTTGGCTTAGTTCCGCTTACCACCCTCAATCGGATGGACAATCCGAGCGAATGATTCAAAGCTTGGAAGACCTGCTAAGGGCGTGCGTGTTGGAGCACGGTGGAGATTGGGAACAGTACCTTCCCTTGATTGAGTTTACACATAATAACAGTCACCACAACAGTATTGGTATGGCACCCTACGAAGCACTATATGGACGAAGATGCCGAACCCCACTTTGTTGGTCGGAGACGGGTGAGAGTCTGCTATTGGGACCCAAAATTGTAAAGCAAACATCAGAACAGATCCAGGTGATAAAGAAAAGAATGAAGGCGTCTCAGGACAGGCAGAAGAGCTACCATGACAAACGAACCAGGCCATTAGAGTTTTCAGTCAGAGACAAGGTATTTTTAAGGACTTCACCGAGTAAAGGAGTCGGGCAAGCCTTGAAAAGCAAGAAGTTGAGCCCTCGATACATTGGGCCTTATGAGGTGTTAGAACGAGTCGGCTCCATGGCATATCGTATAGCACTACCGACCCACTTATCCCGATTGCACAACGTGTTTCATGTGTCTCAACTAAAGAAGTGTCTGCATGACTCCAACCATATAATGCCTGATGACGGAGTGGAAATCAAGGAGGACCTGACCACTATGACTATACCGATCAGAATCGTGGACCGATCGGTAAAGCGGTTGAGGAGCAAGAACGTACAACTGGTTGAAGTAGAGTGGCAGCAAGGCAGGACTATCTCTTGTACCTGGGAACGCGAAGATGCCATGAGACAATAGTACCCCGAGTTGTTTACTAAGGTGAGTTACCGACTTAATTTTGAGGACGAAATTCTTTTTGAGTGGGGGAGAACTGTAACATCCCAATTTTAAAGCTAAATGCCGAATGAAAAATAAACCATTAAGGTTTTGATTCAAAAGTAAGAAGTTAATTGTTAATTATAATCAGATTAGCTTAAGGAATAATGACAAGTTAATTAAGGCTGAGTTGGTGAAAGATGGCTGTTTGTGATTGGCGAGTTACGTGAGTGGGCTACGACTCACGTTTTCCCATCCCACTTGCTTCCCTTCGCATGCATATATATGCCCTGTACCACCGTGAATACTCATCCTTTTTCCCATTACTTCATTCTCTCTTTTCTTCTTCGCCTCCATCCTCTTTTCTGTTCTTGCCCTTCGCTTTCAGAGATCATGACGACGGTGCTGGAGGAAGGTCAGAGCCCCTCTAACTGGTGAAGGACGATCGTTGAAGCAGAGGAAGAACAACGATCCATTCCCGAACCGAATGCAGAGTACGACGGAGCGAAGGAAGACCGAACGAATCAGAAGAAGGGTGTCAGACCCAACGTTGAAAGCAGAAAAGCTTCTTGAGTTCCTTTTGTAGGTAGGGGACACTTTCATGTCAAATGCATGGTCCATGAACGGTACCGGATGAATGTACTACTTTGAGTGTGTGTGTTTGTGTTTATAACGACTGGATCTTATGCATGATTGATGATTCTGGATTCTGTGTGTATTACAGTGGTTATACAATAATTGCATGTAATCAAGATGGTGGTAGTGTAGTCTGTCAGCCTTGGGTAATGACGAATGAAATGCATGGTTTTATCTCTGTTAACACTGTGAGAATATGAATGTGTACGCGATAGTTGATTTGTCAGATGCTATTACTTGATTGTCTGATTGTTGTACATATTGGTGTGACTGATAAAACAAATATAAAGGCTGTGTTGAATCTGTTCTTACTTAATGGTTGCAAATGAGGTATCGGTTGTGTGATGATGCTTGCTAGTAAACGCATTAGCTGCATGTGTAAGAATGGGGTGACCCATGGAAGGTCAAAAGCCCCGAGGGAATGACTTTCAGCTACAGACCTTGGCTAGATCCTGAAGGGGCTCGTGGTAGCCGTAGGAGCTAGAGAGGGGTCTCGAGATGCCAGTGGAAGGCCGGTACCACGCGGGAAGAGCTGAAGGACGAGGGGCCAGTAAGGGGGAACTGTAACTGGAAGTCATCACTCGAGTCGGATCCGCAGGCATGCATGTAGATATGAGGTTGACTAGGGTAGTACGCATAGTATGTGTTGGGTGTTATGAATGATTTTCGAGTGTGTGGATGCATGTGTATGTATGTGTGAAGATGAACTAGACGTAGTATGTATGTTATAGATGTTATTCTGACTGGCATGGCCTTAGTTAACCTGGAAACGATTGAATGAAAGTAAGTGTGCATACTGACACTGATACCGAGTCCTTGATTGTCATTTTACATGTAAAAAGCTCACCCCTACAGTGGCTACATTTTCAGTAAACATCTCTCGGAACGAAGCTTGAAGGAGGAGCTGAGTGTAGAACAAAACAGTCGAGTGCTTTTGAATATACGTGTATATGTATATACTTTGTGTAAGGTCCTGTTAAGCCTTGGCCGGCTCATATTTTGGTTTTAGCTTTTACGTTAGAACTTGAACACCTTCGGGTGACAGAAGACATGATGAAACTCTTGTAATTATTTAAATGCTTCCCTATATATATATATCGTGTGTTCTTCTATACTGTAGGTGACGCCCGAGCGATAAATATGGATATATGAGTATACCTTGCGAGCGTAGGAGGTTAGTGTGTCTATGGGCAGTAGCGTAGCTGAGTGGTTGCTGGGGAAAGAGAAGATAATAATTTATTCCAAGTGTTGAGAGGCTGAAATGGCCGAGTGGTTCCGAGTGAGTTAGTTACTACTCCCCGAGTGAATATAAGTCTGAGTATTCCCGAGTAAAAGTAGGTATAAAAGTCAAGCGAGATTCATTTGTATGAGTTCCTTCCGAGAGAAGAACACTTAGACGAACTCTTAAGGGAAAGACTCCCGAGCGCATAGGCTTAATATTCCGAGTGAGAGTTTATGGAATCCGAGTGTAATAACCCTCCTTACCGGGCGAATCAGGTGTGTACCTTGGTGGATAAATATAAGAGGCTATGTTATAAAATGTAGGTGTGTTAGGGTCGTTTCTCGAGTGTTGGAGCCCTTATACCGAGTGGCCTTAGGAATGGATCCCGAGTGGACTTAGTCGTTTACCAAGTGTATGGATGTCTCGATGCCGAGTGGTGGTTTTGCCGAGTGAGGCTTCTCGCTTCAGCGAATGGAGGACTCGCTCCAGCGAATGTGTATTGCTGGAAGGCGTTTATCGTGGTATCGCCCAGGCGGATTGTGTCTCGCTTGAGCGAGTGTACGCTGTATGGTGGTTCGCTCAGGCGCTGTCGGTGCTTCCGTGTGAATGGTTTTAATTCCCTTGCCTTCCTTGTCTTTTCTTCTTGGCCATGGGGCCAGCTCTCTTATCTTCATATGACGGAGTGTTTTTATTATGGATTCAGGTTATTCTCTAATTAATTCGAGAAAAAAAAATTTTCCCTAAAAATTAGGATGTTTCACAAACCTTGAAAAATGTTCTTTTGGCATGGATAGCATTGTCTTTCTTGGATTTGTAGTTAGTTCAAAAGGCGTAGAGGTAGATCACTCCAAGGTGAAGGCCATCCAAGATTAGGCCACACCCAAAATATGAGTGACATAAGAAGTTTCCATGGTCTTGCAAGTTTTTATCGGAGATTTGTGAAAGATTTCTCTACCTTAGCCTCCCCTTTGAATGAATTGGTGAAAAAGAATATTCCTTTTATTTGGGGGCCAAGGCAAGAAAAAGCTTTCCTATATCTCAAAGATTGCCTCACTCATGCTCCAATTTTATCACTTCCAAATTTTTCCAAAACATTTGAGCTTGAGTGTGATGCATCTAATATGGGTATAGGAGCTGTGCTTTTACAAGAAGGTCACCCCATTGCTTTCTTTAGTGAAAAGCTTAATGGGGCAGCCATCAATTATCCCACATATGATAAAGAATTTTATGCCTTAATTAGAGCCCTACAAACTTTGGAACACTACTTGATTCCCAAAGAGTTTGTCATACATAGTGATCATCAATCCCTCAAATTCATTAAAGGGCAACATAAGCTCAATAAGAGGCATGGTAAGTAGGTTGGGTATTTGGAACAATTTCCCTATGTCTTTCAAGTATAAAAATAGAAAATCCAATACTGTGGCTGATGCTTTATCTAGGAGGCACTCTTTACTAACCTCTCTAGGAGCAAAGTTATTGGACTTGATGAGATTAGGTCTTTGTATCCAAATGACCTTGATTTTTCTAACATTTTCAACTCATCTTCCACTTCATCTCATAAAGGCTTCTACATTTTAGATGGCTATCTTTTCAAAGCCGATAGACTTTACATTCCTAGAATTTCTTTAAGAGAACTTTTGCTTAGGGAAAGCCATGAGGGAGGCTTAATGGGCCATTTTGAAAGAGATAAAACATTATCCATATTACATGAACACTTCTATTGGCCAAAAATGAAAAAAGATGTCCAAAAACATTGTGCTAGGTGTATTGTGTGTAGAAAAGTAAAATCAAAACTTTCGCCTAGTGGTTTATATACTCCTTTACCAACACCCACTGCACCTTAGATTGATATATCTATGGATTTTGTGTTGGGATTGCCTAAGACCCAAAGGGGAATGGATTCTATCTTTGTGGTTGTGGATAGGTTTAGTAAGATGGCTCACTTCATCCCATGTAACCGTACGATTTCCTTGATATAGATCTGGGTGAGTTTTTCTAGGGAATACTTCATATTGACAGGAATAAAGTGAGCGGTCTTTGTTAATCAATCCACGATTACCCAAATAGCATCATATCCAGCTGATGTTCTGGGAAATCCACTCACGAAGTCCATAGCAATCTCATCCCATTTCCATTCTGGAATATCCAAAGGACGAAGGGTCCCACTTGGTCGTTGTTGTTCCGCTTTTACCTTCTGACACATCAGGCAAGCTGTTACATACTCAGCGATATCCCTTTTCATTCCTTGCCACCAGAATAATTTCTTTAAGTCCTGATACATTTTGGTCGATCCTGGGTGGATACTGTATTTGCTCTTATGTGCTTCATCAAGGATGGATCTTTTAAGATCTGTATTAACTGGAATACAGAGTCTCTGCTGATACCTGATTGCCCCATGTTCATCTTTGCTAAACTCTGAGACTCCTTCTTTTGTCTTTTCTACTAGATCTTGTAATTCCTAGTCATTGGCTTGAGCTTCTTTGACTTTTTCCAAGAAATCATTGGAAATTCTTAGCATTCCAACCATAAGACTTCCCCTTTTTGGTGTCACTGCCAGATTCAAATCGCGAAACTGTTCAATCAATTCCAACTCCTTTGTCATCATATATGATAAACGTAAATCCTTTCGACTGAGTGCATCAGCTACTACATTTGCTTTCCCAGGATGATATCAGAGTTCGAATTCATAATCCTTGATGAATTCCATCCATCTTCGTTGTCGCATATTCAACTCCTTCTGGTCGAATAAATATTTCAAGCTCTTGTGATCACTGAAGACTTCAAAATATATACCATACAAGTAGTGTCTCCAGATTTTCAAGGCAAACACAACTGCAGCTAATTCCAAATCATGTGTGGGATAATTAACTTCATGCGTTCTTAGCTGTCTTGAAGCATAAGCAACAACCTTTCTTTCTTGCATTAGGACACATCCTAGTCCTTGTTTCGGTGCATCACAATATACTTCATATGGCTTGGCAGGATCTGGCAAAATTAAGACAGGTGCAGTAGTGAGTCATTGGCGTAACTCTGTAAAACTGCTTTCGCATTTGTCAGTCCATTCAAATGGTTGATCTTTATGAGTCAGCCTAGTTAAAGGTGCTGCAATTCGAGAGAAATTCTCGATGAATCGACGATAATATCCGGCCAGTCCAAGGAAACTGCGGATTTCCGTCACATTCTTGGGTTGTTCCCAATTTAGTACAGCTTCTACCTTTGTAGGATCCACAGCAATTCCTTCTTTGGAGATGACATGTCCCAAAAATTTCACTTCTGTCAACCAGAATTCACGTTTTGAAAACTTAGCGTACAATTGCCTTGGACGCAAAGTATTTAGGACAATTCGGAGATGCTCCTCGTGTTCCTCATGGCTCTTGGAGTAGACGAGAATATCGTCAATGAATACAACCACGAATTTGTCCAAGTACTCATGGAAGATTCGATTCATGTATCCCATAAAGACTGCAGGTGCATTTGTAACTCCAAAGGGCATAACAAGATACTCATAGTGCCCATATCGTGTTCTGAATGCTGTTTTGGGTACATCATCTTTCTTCACTCTGATTTGATGATAGCCTGATCGCAGATCAATTTTCGAGAAGATAGTGGCTCCTCGTAATTGGTCCATCAAATCATCAATTCTTGGGAGAGGATATCGGTTCTTGATCGTAGCTTTATTCAACTGACGATAGTCAACACATAACTGCATACTACCATCCTTCTTTTTGACTAGAAGAACTGGTGCTCCCCAAGGTGAGACACTGGGTCTAATCATTCCTTTCTCTAGAAGTTCTTCTAATTGTTCTTTGAGCTCACTGAGTTCCTTGGGTGACATCTGGTAAGGAGCAATAGAGATTGGCCCCATGCCCAGTATAATATCAATGCTGAATTCGACTTCTCGCTCTGGAGGTAGCTCTAGTATATCATCAGGAAAAACTTCTGGGAATTCTTGAACAACAGGAATCTGGTCAATTTGAGGAGTAGCCTTACTTTCAGATTCAGTAAGGATCATGTATAGTTGGACTTCTTTTGCGATTACCTTTTCTGAGCTAACAAGGCAAGAATCAGTGACTTGATCACATTCAGATGTAGTAGACCCGTGAGAGATGGATCTATTATGACAGTCAATAAGAATATGGTTGGCAGCAAGCCAATTCATCCCTAGAACAATGTCTAGATCAATCAAAGGTAAACATATCAGATCTACTTGATAAGCTTTCCCTTCGATGTTGAGAGGACATTCTAGACATATGCAAGTAGAGCAAATGGGCTTATTGGCGGCAGTTGTGACAATCATTTGATAGGGCAGAGAGGTTATAGGAAGCTTTAAATGTTTTACACAATTCTCAGATATGAAAGAATGAGTGGCTCCAGAATCATATAATACTTTTAATAGAGTACTTCCTATAAAGTATGTACCTTGTACAAGATCGTTCTCTTGTGATATCTCCGCACCATTCATGGTAAAAACTCTAGCATTTCCTTCTGGTCTTCCAGTAGAGTTATTTCCGAGCCTTCTTGGATTATTGTTCTGATTGAAATTGTTGCTGTGGTGAATATTTTGCATTCTTGGGACATTGTTGGTAGAGGTATTTGCAGTAGATCCTCCACTTCCTTGACCTGTTGGTCGTACTGCCTGTCCTTGAGTTACTTGTTGTTGGTTATTTTTATTTCTGTACCAACAGTCAACATCACGATGTCCAATCCGTCCACAAATTGTGCAGTTTCTACCACTTTGGTTCTCCTGACCTCTAGGAAGAATTCGGTTGGCTGAGTTAAAAGGTTGGAAATATGGCCGATCTCCTCGAAAATCCCTTCTTTGCTGTGGATCTGGCATACGTCGTTCTGGCCCATGATTAGACGCTCCAGGTCGTCGAAGATTAGAGGTATTCTCAAAGATACGGCATCTGTCAACCAAAGTAGTGAATTGTGTAATTTGTTGACAACATATGGCTTGACGAATCTCATGTCGTAGCCCTGCTTCGAACTTTGCACATCTTGACGCTTCTCCCATGTGGGTGTAGTAGGGACAACATTTTGCCAATTCATTAAACTTAGCAGCATACTCCCCAACAGTCATATTGCCTTGCTTCAGATTAAAGAATTCCTGCTCCTTCTGCCTCCTTATGTCTTCAGGGAAGTATTTGGCGAGGAACTCTGTCCTGAATCGTCCCCAAGTAATGATATGCCCATCAGTAGCTAGTCTGACTCTAGCATGAGTCCACCAGTGTTCTGCTTCTCCAACCAGCATGAAGACAGCAAAGGTTACACAATCTTCATCAGAACATCGCATAGCGGCAAAAATCTTTTCAAGGTGTTCAATCCATAGTTGTGCTCCTTCTGGATTGAAGCCTCCTTTGAACTGCGTAGGATTGTTCCTTTGAAAATCAGCTAATCCCTATCTGGCAGAAGCATGAGGTAACTCTTGTTATTCTATTACCTCCACAATTTTGGTAAGAAGATTCTCCATCACATGATTGTTATTTTGGCGTGCCATTAGGAATTTGCTGAAAGAATATCAACAAATAGATTCAGGGTATGCGTTATGTGGAGCATTCCACATAGGATATTTAGTCTTAGGAGTGTTATGGACTGTTCAATATTTCTATCAGAGTACGTGGAAACCTAATGGTCCACTCCCCAAGCTTGATGAATCGACTATGCTCTGATACCACCTTTGTAACACCCTCGGTTAGATAGGACAAATCCTTCTGTAGGTTCATCCTATTTAACTGAGAGTGTTAACAGTTTTTATAAAAAGTGAATGTTTTTTTTTTTAAATAAAGAGATGGCAGATCAGTGGAAGCAATATTATATAGATCACATAGTCATTCACAAACTGTAAGTAATTGTACTCTTAACAGAATAGGGCACGCAGGCACCCTCAAATATTATACAGTCATCCGGAGTCTGATTATTAATAATAAATATTCTATCTCTAATGATTGTTCTCAGTGGGTTCAGCATATTGCTGTTCTTCACACTCGGGTTCTTGGTTTTCTAATTCCTTTGAAAAATGGTCAACAGTAAGGGTGAGTATAACCCAAGACCCTGATTGGTTAATCCGGTGTGGACATAATCCAGTTAACATACAATATCACATAAATCGTACATTTAGCATATTCACAATTATAACAATCAAGCATGTTGTCATCACATAAATCGTACATTTAGCATATTCACAATTATAACGATCAAGCATGTTGTCATCACATAAATCGTACATTTAGCATATTCACAATTATAACAATCAAGCATATTGTCATGAAATGCATGAGTTTGGATTTATTATGATTTATCTTTGATTAAGTCTCATGATGCATGTGGGCCCAATAAATCGTTTCATCTTCTTCTCATTCTTCAGAATATCTCCATTCCAATCATCTAGAGCGATCAGGGTCCGCCCAAGTTCCATATGGTACAAATGAACTCATTGGTTCTCATCATTGATTTAAATATTTTTGGAACTTGGATCCCTACGATCATAGTTACACTCCGTCATTTAGTCAAAGTACACTAGAATTGCATCGTCTCACCCGGCTATCAGGCGCGACTCTGATGCCATTGGGTTGCCATTCCAGTTGTACTCCCAAGATTCTTCATGGAGATCGAACGTGAGTGTCCTCCACTGTACCAAGTGTATGCTCTAGAGGTTTTTCTTCTTCAAAAATATTTTCATGATGCGAAATGCATTTATTTTATTAATTGATTCTTTGGGTATCTTATGTGTTTCCAGTCTCATCATATCATTCCCAAATTCTTTAAATTCCATCAATTGTTTAAACATTGTAAAATATTCGTTTATTATTTTAGAAATATACCTATTATATCTTGGTTAAAATTATATTTTCCATAAAGAGTAAAATAATATATTCTTTATGTAATTACGCATAATTAAGATTGATCCGGTCTAGATACCGGCCCCCATACTTGTGACGTCAGACTGATCTCATATAAGGAAAACCGGTGTCCAGGTTCAACGTTACCACACCGGATATCCGTTGTCTGGTCATCCGCCCTCACTCCATGACAGTATCATTCATTTTCGTTGTAACGGTTCTATGTTCATTTATACAGGATATTTATATAATTGTTAGCTTTTCCCTTATAACAAGAGAAGAGCCTTTTGATAACTTATCAACGAAGACACTGTTTGTAGCAAAATACGTCACATCAATGGCTTCAGAAAGTAAGGGGGCGTGTCAGCAGATTATGCGGAAAAGGTGATTATCCTCTCCTCTCTCTAGAGGATTGTACTCTGATAATTGACCTACCCTCCTGACACATTCTGAAAGTTGAGCCACCTTGATTGACACAATATACACGCAATCAGAGACAAGGGACCCACCTGTATCCAACGTCTCATTTTTTCTCTTACGTTCAACTATAAGAGGCCATATCAACACACATGCATGGTATCGTTGTTCTATCTCACATTTTACTGTTATCACGCTTGAGTATTCATTCAGTTCATACACTCTTCTAACTTGAGCGTCGGAGAATCTTCGCAGGTGGCACCACCTTTCGCCCTCCTACAACGCGAATCGTTGGTGTGAAGGATCTCCAGGACAGTAAGACCGGCCTCTCCCACTGAGAGACCGGATTAATACATCGGATATACATAGTTCCGGTGTGCAAACCCTAGAAACACCTGCACCCTTGTGGCTGGTCCCACACCGGATCATAGACCCCGGTCCAGACCAGTTCATTGGCACGCCCAGTGGGACTCGATAGAGTTATTCCCATTTTCGCAGAAGTTAGGTTGGCACAATGGAAGGTGAAGGGAGAGATTTCGTGGAAGGTCACGTGGAGGATGTGACCTATCAACAGCCTGGGAGGAGACTTGTCTTTGAGTCTCCTGCAACTCAAACCCGGAGGATGGTGCAAGTACAGACGCCTGACCCTCGCGATAAGGTTATCAGGCAACTGAAGGAGGAGTTGATGGAGCTGAGGCGAGAGAGAGGAGGAGCTGGGGACAGAGTAGTGTCCCATGCAGAGGATGCTCACCATGCATCAGCGAGGGATAGATCCACCACCCTCCAGTATTCGAAGATCCCCACATATGAAGAGAGGGAGCAAACGCAGGACTCTGGTGATAGAGTCAGTATCAGGAGAAGGGAGCAGGCGGTGGTAACTTCAGGGACATACAAGCTCAATGTTCCTTTCTCAAGGAGGTTGATGAGTATTGTCATTCCAAAACATTTACAAACAACTCAGCCATTGTCGATTGGAAAGTATAATGGAGAGACCGATCCCACTAAGCATTTGGATGCTTATGTTTATGAAGCTATGTATCTGGGAGCAGACGAAGATGTCATGTGCAGAATGTTCCCAAGGACATTGACGGAGGAAGCTCTTAGCTGGTTTAAAAGTTTGCCTTCAGGATCTATAGACTCTTGGGAAGAAATGGCTGCTGCATTCGAAAGCCATTTCGTTATCTCCAGGGATATCCCAAGAACTTCTCACACCCTGGCCCAGATAAGACAAGGAGAAACTGAGACCCTTAAGGAGTTCCTGAAAAGGTTTTACAAGGAGGCTGCGTTGGTTCCTAACCTCACGGAGGCCATACAACTCCATATTGTAGTGGAAGCTCTTCAGCCAGGTTCAGCCTTTGCCCTATCTTTGGCAAAGAGCCCACCTGCAACCTTCGAGGAGTTTCGAAGGAAAGCTTCCAAATATGTGGGCATAGAGATGCATTTAGAGGCAACTGCAGCAAGAGTAAAGCCTTCTACACCCGCTCAGCAGCCACGGAGAGAAAAGGAGAGAGCGAGGCCTGAGAAGCATGCCTTTAGAGAAGACTTTGTGAATGCTCGTCAGCATTCACGAGATAGACGCGTATCATCGTTCGATCACTATGCTCCGTTGAACACCCGGCACTCACAAATCATGAGGGAGGTTGGTTGGCCAACTCTGAACGTCTTTGGTATAAGGAAGCCAGCCCCAGCCAAGAGGGGTGGTAACCCACGTAAATACTGCACTTTCCACGAGCAGACAGGGCACAACACTGATGAGTGTAAGGCGTTAAAGAATACAGTGGAAACTCTCATTCGGGAAGGAAAGTTGAAGCAGTATTTGTTTAAGGAGAAATCTATGGATGAGCCTCATAGGATGGAGAAAAGGAATAGAGATCCTGATGATGAAGATGATAATACGCACAACCCAGCAAGGAAGTTCACTGCGGCTGAAAAGCAGAAAGGGGTAGTGATTGCTGAAGATGCCCAACAAAGTAATATGCCCCAGCAGCAGAGACAGGGCAGACGAGAAGTGATTGAGATGATAGCTGGAGGATTCGCGGGAGGAGGAACATCAATCACAGCACGAAAGAATCACCATAGGATGATTCTGTCAGTACAGGGTAAACTGAGGGATAACCGCCCTTTCAGGGACGGAGTGACAGCCCCGACGGTGTCGTTTACAGATGATGACTTCGGCCCAACAATTCCAGGAGGTGATGATGCAGTAGTGATTGTGGCCGTCATAGCCAACAAGGACGTCAAGAGGATCCTCGTCGATCAGGGAAGTTCTTGTGATGTTATCTTTTATAATTGTTTCAAACGAATGGGTTTCAGTGATGCAGATTTACAACCATACACACAAGAACTCACAGCGTTTAACGGAGCCAAACAACCTACTAAGGGATACCTCGACACTTTGATTTCTTTTGAAGGGGAGCCCGGTGCAAGAACAGTCAAGTCAAGAATTCTGGTGATTGATGTGGAATCCCCGTACAACGGTATCATAGGCCGTCCAACATTGAACGCTATGGAAGCAATTGTATCCACCCCTCATCTCTTAATCAAATTTATCGATAAGGACAATGGTGTGTCCTCACTCCGCGGAGATCAGGAGATGGCTCGATATTGTTATAATCTGAGCCTCAACATGGTTAAGTTGGATGCATTAAACAAGAAGAGGAAGTTGAACGACGGAGGAACAGCGGCAGGATCTGTCAGTCTTATTGACCTAGACCCCAGAGCGGAATTGAAGATTGATCCACTCAATCCATCTAAGCCCACACCAGATGGTGGCTCCAGGGATGTCATATTGGGAGATTCCCCAGAGAAGGTCACGCACATCAATGATAAGCTGGAGTCTGCTATGGAGCAACGCTTATTAGCCCTTTTGCAGGAATTCAAAGACCTTTTCGCATGGACAGCAGCAGACATGCCGGGGATGGATCCTGATTTCTGTTGTCACAAACTTGCCGTATATCCTGAAACCAGACCGGTGGCTCAGAAGAAGAGGAGGTTGGGACCGGAGAAGCAAAGGGCGGCTTGTGAGCAAACCGAGGAGTTGTTAAAGGCAGGTTTTATAAGGGAGATACGCTATTCATCTTGGCTTTCTAATGTGGTCATGGTGCAGAAGGCTAACGGCAAATGGAGGATGTGTACTGATTATGTGGATCTTAACCGTTGCTGCCCTAAAGATCCATATCCCCTGCCCAACATCGATCGTATGGTGGATGATTCGTCTGGTTACCAATATCTCAGTTTCATGGATGCTTATTCGGGGTACAACCAGATTCCGATGTGGGAGGGAGACCAGGAGAAGACTGCTTTTATCAACGACCGAGGTGTTTTCTGCTACACCGTCATGCCTTTTGGACTGAAGAACGCAGGCGCCACCTATCAGTGCATGATTAACAAAGTCTTTGAAGGGATGCATACAAGGTTGGTTGAAGTTTATATTGATGATATCATAGCCAAAACGCCCGCTGGAGGAGATCACATTGAAGATCTACGCCAAGTTTTCACTAGGCTTCGGCAATACAACATGAGGTTAAATCCTTTAAAGTGCACCTTCGCCGTTCCAGCAGGAAAATTCTTGGGATTTATGTTGACTCAACGAGGCATTGAAGCTAACCCCGGGAAATGTCAAGCAATCTTGGACATGCAGAGTCCTAAATGTTTGAGGGAGGTCCAGTCATTGAATGGGAAAGTGGCCGCTTTAGCCCGTTTCATGCCTAAGATGGCGCACAGGTCCCTCCCCTTGTATAAGGCGTTGAAAAAACACAAGAGCTTTGAATGGGGAGAGGAACAAGAGCAAGCCTTCCAGCAGCTCAAAGCCGTTCTCTCGAGCCCGCCAATTCTTGTTAAGCCTGATCCAGGCGAAACGTTAATCTTATACTTGGCAATATCCGATGAAGCTCTTGGCGTGGCCTTGGTGAAAGAAACCCCTGAAGGACAGAGACCGGTGTACTTTACTAGTAAAACGTTTCAGGGGGCTGAAGGAAGATATCAGAAGATTGAGAAAGCCGCCCTGGCAGTTGTGTGGGCGTCACGACGGCTGAGGCCTTATTTCCATGCGCACCCAGTATTGGTGAGAACGGATTTGCCACTCCGTTCAGTGCTCAGCAAACCAGACCTCGCTGGAAGGATGATAAAATGGTCCATTGAGTTATCTGAATTTGAGATTTCATATGAGCCTCGAGGAGCCATCAAGGCACAAGTGTTGGCCGATTTTGTAGTAGAAATGACTGGGGCAGACCCAGCTACCCCTCGAACGCATTGGACCGTCTACGTTGACGGTTCGTCAAACAGCAAAGGATGTGGAGCAGGTGTGGTGGTAGAAAGTGATGACGGCGTACACTTAGAAATTTCCCTCCGATTCAATTTCAAGACCTCCAACAATCAAGCTGAATACGAAGCATGCTTGGCCGGTCTCCGTGCGGCAATTGATATCGGAGCATCAGCAGTTACCCTCTGCAGTGATTCTCAGCTGGTGATTTCGCAAATCCAGGGAGAGTACCAGGCGAAGGAACCACAACTTCAATTGTACTTGAATTGTGTTAATGAGCTGAAGGGAAGATTTGAAGTTTTAGAGTTCAAGCATGTGCCCAGGGAAGAAAATATCAGGGCAGATATCTTGTCAAGATTGGCAAGTACAAAGCAGCCTGGTAGCACAACAACGGTGGTTCAGAGCACTTTGACATCACCCAGTATACCTATGTATCCTTCTCTGAATGCCGTCATGGTGAGTTATCCATATGAGAATTCTTGGGTCATCCCATATATTCGTTATCTGGCTGATGGTCAACTTCCCACTGACGAGAAGGAAAGGAGACGAGTAAAAAGGGAGTTGCCATATTTTACTATGGTCGATGGTGTTCTCTATAGAAGGGGATTCTCTGTCCCGTATCTTTCATGTTTAAGAGAGGACGAAGTTCAAGCGGTCTTGACCGAGGTACACGAGGGGCAATGTGGGCACCACGCTGGAGGCCGAAGCTTAATGAGAAAAGTCCTCAGGGCTGGATACTGGTGGCCCACTGTGAAGCAGGATTCCGCAGAGTTCGTGAGGAAGTGCGACGCTTGCCAAAAATTCTCCAATCTCCACCATACACCGGCCCAAGAGTTATCTTCATCTGCCGTGCCTTGGCCGTTCTACCAATGGGGCCTTGATATTCTGGGTCCGTTTCCCACTGCGCCAGGAGGTATCAAATACTTGATTGTGGGGGTAGACTACTTCACCAAATGGATCGAGGCAGAACCAGTAGTGCATATCACTTCTGCACGTACAAGACGTTTCATGTACGAAAATATCATTGCTCGGTTCGGGGTGCCAGGGCGGATTGTGACTGACAACGGCACCCAGTTTACAGACAAAAAGTTCACGGACTTACTTGAAGGACTGGGGATAGTCCAGATATTTTCATCTGTTGAACACCCCCAGACCAATGGGCAAGCAGAGGTAGCTAATCGAGAGGTGCTAAAGGGGTTAAAGAAGCGTCTGGGAGAAGCGAAGGGAGGATGGACTGACCAGTTATGTCATGTTTTATGGGCATACCGCACTACGCCTCATTCTTCAACTAACGAATCCCCATACCGATTGGTGTACGGGGTTGAGGCGATGATCCCAGTGGAGTTACAAACAAGATCGGCCCGTGTTGAGTATTTTTCAGCAGAAGATAACAACGCCAACTTAGCATCAGAGCTGGATGTCCTCCAAGAGTTGAGGGAAAAGGCTTTCGTTAGAGATCAGGCAATAAAAGCAAAGGCTGCACTCCGGTACAATAAACGTGTCCAGTACAGAGCTTTTAACACCGGAGACCTTGTTCTGAGAAAGGCCAGTGTGGGGAATAAGTTCGCTCACCAAGGAAAGCTAGCACCAACGTGGGAAGGACCTTATAGAGTTTCGGAGGTGACTGGAAAGGGATCATACCGATTGGAAGAACTTGATGGAACCCCAATCCGCAACAAATGGAACACTCAGAATTTACGAGTGTATTACAGCTAGTTGGTAAGACGGCGTGTACTCTTTTTCCTTACTTGAGTTTTTTCCCACTGGGTTTTCTCAAGAAGGTTTTAACGAGGCATAGCTCCAACGAAGCTCTTTGTGTAATCTATATTCAGTTTTAATAAGAATACATTCTCACCGCCCTATCATTCTCACTTTTCTTATGTGTTATGATTTAAAGCCGTGGTTTAATACGCATACACCTCAGGACGGATGAACGCAACTACCTATTTCGTAGTTGATGTGATAAATTCCTCGAAGAACGGAGGGAGACCCCCCCAAGTCAGACGATGTAATTCCTCGAGGTGGAATGGGTTGTAGGGCTGGTCCTTTCTCAAGGCCACAAACCGAACCCCATTCGAAGACTACATGGGTTGTAGGGCTGGTCCTTTCTCAAGGCCACAAACCGAACCCCATTCGAAGACTACATGGGTTGTAGGGCTGGTCCTTTCTCAAGGCCACAAACCGAACCCCATTCGAAGACTACATGGGTTGTAGGGCTGGTCCTTTCTCAAGGCCACAAACCGAACCCCATTCGAAGACTACATGGGTTGTAGGGCTGGTCCTTTCTCAAGGCCACAAACCGAACCCCATTCGAAGATTACATGGGTTGTAGGGCTGGTCCTTTCTCAAGGCCACAAACCGAACCCCATTCGAAGACTACATGGGTTGTAGGGCTGGTCCTTTCTCAAGGCCACAAACCGAACCCCATTCGAAGACTACATGGGTTGTAGGGCTGGTCCTTTCTCAAGGCCACAAACCGAACCCCATTCGAAGACTACATGGGTTGTAGGGCTGGTCCTTTCTCAAGGCCACAAACCGAACCCCATTCGAAGACTACATGGGTTGTAGGGCTGGTCCTTTCTCAAGGCCACAAACCGAACCCCATGCGAAGGCTTGGGCGCAGTAGGCCGGTTCACAGAGAAAACCGCGCTAAACCCCGAGTAACGGGCGCAGTAGGTTCAGGATTAGCCCTGATCCGAACCCCGTGTTGAAGGCTTGGATTGTAGGATTGCACCGAACTCCAAGTACGGTTAGTAGGATCGAACCGAACACCGCGTGAAGACTTGAGGTGTAGGACCAAACCGAACCTCAAGAGAAAGGCATAAAGCTTATCCTTGCCAAAGCTATACAAAATTCAAAGGCAATGTCCGTCCTCAGTTGTGGAACATCCACCCCGGAGCGTGTGAACGCTAACGTACCCGCTCTACATCTTCGAGGACAGATAAGCATTTATATCTTTTGAGAATTTAAAAGGTAATCTTCGAGATAAACTCTCCCTTCCCAATAAACTTACACTTGGGGACAGGGCGTGCTTTAACTTAATTATTATTTATTCATTACTATTTGTTGTCTTAATCCGGTGTGATAAGTACGCGTTAAGCAGCTAGGTAACCACACAGAACGGATTCGTAAAGCATTAAAAACAATAGTGTTTGGTACAACACTAAGTTATCCAACAATCATACAGTCGACGCGAGCAGTTGAAGAAAATCAACAGTGAATTTCATTTCCAAGAATAAAGAAATTATTCAGGTTACAAGGTAGTTAAAACTGGAGCTGATCCCAGTACACAGCTATGAATGAAGCATAAATTAAGGGGCCGGCGCTTGATCCTCCGCAGTGGGCACTCCTCCCTTTTCCGCTCTGTCCTCCATTCCAGTTGGGGCACCTTCTTGTGCATCGGCTCCAGAGGCAGCAGTGGACGTTGTAGGCTCCATACTTTGGCCTTCTGGAAGGGGAGGCAATTCGTACAGAGATGCACGGGGCTCGTGGTGCGATCCGTCCTTGCGAACTTCTACAAGTCTTCCCCCATGGAACTCAAAGAACAGATCTAATCCGTACAAATTCAGCTTTATTCCAGGGTTCCGATAGTAGACTTGACGAAGGGCCAGGCCAAAAGATTCATACGCCACATTCTTGCATATATCCAAGGCTTTGGCAGCCTTGGCCTTGGCAGCAGCTAGCCTTCTTTGAACCTTGGCGTAATCCTCTTCTGAAGGCCCAGCACTCGCACCACCCTTTTTGAGTTCATCAATTTGGGCTTGCATCTCCTTCCGAATAGACTCCCACTCCCTAAGATCCTTGTTGCGACCATCCTCCATAACTTTGAGATCGTCAGCAAGCTTAGCCGATCTCTTCTTCTCCAGTTGTAATTCTTCTTCAAGGAGGGGTATGGATTTGTTCTTATTTTGGAGGTCGGCAACTTCCCGTTCTAGGGCCTTATTCGCAAAATGAACTTTGCTTGCCTCTTCCGTTTTCCTCTGGAGTGTTTCTTTAGTTCTTTCCAGTTCTGATTCCACTCCCCTGCGAGCGTCAGCTTGCTTGGCTGCCCATTTCTCCTTCACTGCGAGTTCGGTCTCAAGTTTTTCAACCTGATCCATATAGTCAGCTTTCTCGCTCAGGGACTCAAGCAAGCCAGACAGTTCATCAAGTTGCCAACGCCCAGCCTTGCAAGCACCTCGGACCCCAGCAGCGTCGAGGGAAGGGCGGAGGCAATACCGTGCCTTTGGGAGAGTAGGAGGCACAGATCCTTGAAACCATAGATAAGGAGAAAGGAAGGAGTCACGCGGAGGATCGAACGCCGGAGGAGGACCGTTCCCAGAATCCGGCTCTGAAGCATTTTGAGAAGAAGGTGCAGAGAACTCAGGAGCGGGTTCCTTTCCCTTGTTCTTCTTTAATTTGGCTTCTTCGGCCGTCCTCTGACGCTTCTTCACAGGGTCATCAGAGGAGGGCTTCTCTTGATCGGCCTTCTTCACAAGATGCCTCTTCTTTTTCTTTCTCTCTGGGACGGCCTCCTCGCCACCCGCTCCAGCGGTCCCAGTTGCTTCTTCGGCTTCCTCCTCGTCGAAGAGAGGAACCTCATCTCCTACTGCAGAAGTCAGAGGAATGAGGGGAGTTTTGGTGGCGTTCCTCTTCGCCTGGATTTCATTTTCCTCAGAAGAGGAGTCATCGTCAGCCAGCATGGACCTTAGCGACAACATTTCTGGGCAGGCCTTTTCAATTTGTTCTGCAAAACAAAAAGAGTTGAATAAGCATACAAGAAGGAAAATAATTAGAACGGTATAACCATACAACACAAGGAGAACAAGAGCGAATATTACGGAGGTAGGCGTTTTTGATGTCCTCCTCGGCCAAGAGAAGGCGGCTGGAGAACCCTTTGAGGGTCTTTGAGGCCGTCTGCAGGGCGCTCAAGACCTCAACAGAATGAGGGGAGAGTTCACTCTCATCTGTATAATAAGCACGGCTCATCAGGAGAAAATGCTCGTGCGTCCAGCTAAGGGGAAACTTGGTAAACCCCTCTTTATTTCGCCAGAAGACCGGCTTATTTGGTTGAATCCGGACCCGCGTGTAGTAGTGCTTGAAGGAACGCCCATCTACCTTCGCGGACTCCGTATAGGACTTGAAATTTACAACCCTTGAGTCACTACGGAGTGTAATGAACCCAAGGCCGCCCTTCTTATTAGCTCGGCGGACCACTTGGCAATAGTAGAATAGCTTGGCCACAGTGGCGGAGAAGCCAAAATGCTCCCCCAAGACTTCCAGAGCCCGGACAAGACTCCAACCGTTGGGATGTAATTGTGAGGGGGCACAGTCCAAGAAACGTAGGACGGCCATCTGGAAATCCGTCAGTGGAAAGCGCACCCCTAGCTTTAAGAAAACGTAGTCGTACATGTAGACCGACCTCGCATCAGGGACGCTGTGGCATATCCTCTCTGAGGGATGCGGTGCCATCGCAGCGTATCGCGCTTTATACTTCTTATCCGAATATATCTTACAGCGGAAAGAAACCGTCCGCTCCTCCTCACTTGCATGGTGCGAAGGGATCTCTAGGAACTCCTCTTCCACCCAGCAATAAGGTTTCTCCCGGTTGAGTTTCTCCCAGTCAAGCCGGTGTGCCACAACATTGACACACCCTTCAGCAGAGCGGAGAAACGGCGTTTTACCACGTCCTGGAAGATCCATGGTTGTGCAGGCGCGGTGGAATGCGTAGGTGCTGTGATAAAAAGCAACGTCGTCAGAGAGATAACCCTCAGCACTTGACCCCTCGTCAGAGCGGCTGGTAGCCCTCGAACCAAGGGGAACCTCAGAGCGACGAGATGAAGAAGACGCTCGTGAGGAAGAGGCTTCGGCTCTCTCTGAGCGATGGCGCCCAGCCACAGGAGGATTCGCCGGAATCCTCCCACCACGGTGGCTAAGGGGGGCACGAGAGCCAAACCTCCCTCTATTTGAAGGACCAGCGTGTCCAGCTCTAGGGTGCATGATGGAAATAGAATGATTAAAATTGCAAGGAGTTGAAGGGAAGGAAGGTTACCTAAAGGAAGAGGATCTTTGAGAAGTTGAAGACGACAAGGAAATTCCAAGGAAATTTGAGCAGAGTTTCACTAAGTTTGAGAGCAAGGATGGATTCCTAAAGCTGTTAAGAGTTCCTTTTATAGGTAACGAAGAGGCAAGGTGTTCCGTCGAAGGTCACAATGCTTGCCTCAAAACGCAACCTTTCAAGTCAAAACGACCCCGTCGTTTCGTCACGAATAAGCGCGAAAATGGTAACGTTTCAGTAAACGTTTTGACAAAATGGGCCCCCCTTTCAGTTTGAATCCAGGCCCAATAAGCCCAATCGACGGTTACACTCTTGGGTAATGATGTCTCGTGCGTAAGAAATGCATTTAATGTCCAATCATGCCATGCGCATTTAATGCCTCCCAGCCACTTTTCGAAAACCAAGGGTTTCGATTTTCAAAGACTCTTAGAATTTCCATTACTTATTTTATATTGTCTGAATCCGTTGTATGCAACGTGAGAAGGGCGGTCACTCGTTTGCTAGAGCGGACACCACTAAGTTTCCAGAGACTTACTAGAATGTATTACCGGCATCTAGACTTCTCTCGAGAATTGTGTAGCTCATATGAGCAACTTAACAGTCCCTCATACAAGCTAGGGGACAGATGATCCGGTCTAGATACCGGCCCCCATACTTGTGACGTCAGACTGATCTCATATAAGGAAAACCGGTGTCCAGGTTCAACGTTACCACACCGGATATCCGTTGTCTGGTCATCCGCCCTCACTCCATGACAGTATCATTCATTTTCGTTGTAACGGTTCTATGTTCATTTATACAGGATATTTATATAATTGTTAGCTTTTCCCTTATAACAAGAGAAGAGCCTTTTGATAACTTATCAACGAAGACACTGTTTGTAGCAAAATACGTCACATCAATGGCTTCAGAAAGTAAGGGGGCGTGTCAGCAGATTATGCGGAAAAGGTGATTATCCTCTCCTCTCTCTAGAGGATTGTACTCTGATAATTGACCTACCCTCCTGACACATTCTGAAAGTTGAGCCACCTTGATTGACACAATATACACGCAATCAGAGACAAGGGACCCACCTGTATCCAACGTCTCATTTTTTCTCTTACGTTCAACTATAAGAGGCCATATCAACACACATGCATGGTATCGTTGTTCTATCTCACATTTTACTGTTATCACGCTTGAGTATTCATTCAGTTCATACACTCTTCTAACTTGAGCGTCGGAGAATCTTCGCAGGTGGCACCACCTTTCGCCCTCCTACAACGCGAATCGTTGGTGTGAAGGATCTCCAGGACAGTAAGACCGGCCTCTCCCACTGAGAGACCGGATTAATACATCGGATATACATAGTTCCGGTGTGCAAACCCTAGAAACACCTGCACCCTTGTGGCTGGTCCCACACCGGATCATAGACCCCGGTCCAGACCAGTTCAAAGATGTTAACAATGTATAATAATAATAAAACTAATAATAATAATAACAATATTAAGTTTGATAATAAATAATAATAATAATAGAATAAGAATGATAATTATAACTTACCAATAACTTAAAAAGTAGTAAAGATTAGTTTCCAATTGAAAATTCAAGCGAAAAACACTAAAAACAGAGTTTTCCGAGTGGAACAGGGGTAAATCCGAGTGAAATAAGTATGATTCCGAGTGGAATCATACAGAGAAGGGTTCTCCAAGCGATCTGGCTAAAAATCCAAGTGAAATGACACTGGAAAGCTGTTTTCCAACTGAAATAAGTTTGGGTCCGAGTGAAAATGAACTGGAATGCTGTTTTTCGACTGGAACAGCTTGAATCCGAGTGAAAATGAGTTTTCCGCATGAGATAGCTATGAATCCGAGTGAAATAAAGCTGAGCAGAGTTTTCTAACTGAAATTAATATGTTTTCCGAGTGAAACAGAAACTGAAAATGGTTTTCTTAATTTAATTATCTTGAATTCTGAGTGAAATAAATTTCTGAGTGAATTAAAACATGAATCCGTGTGAAGTCAGTAGGAAAATGGTTCCCTGTGTAACATCCCCGTTTTAAAATTTAATGCTGAATAAAGAATGAACCATTAAGACTTGATTTCAACTAGAAATAACTGTTAAGTGCATTTAACTAAGTGAGTTTAAGCCATTAAAATATTAAAATGGTGGCGGACAGGGGATGAGGTGGAGTGCGCGTGACTGACGGGCACGCACTCTCCCATCCCACTCTTCTTTTGCTGTGCGCATGCACATGTACACTTATATATATAAGCGTGAGCCTTGGTGAAAAACACTCTCGCTATTTCTTTAGACTCTTTCTCCGTCACTTCATCCTCTGTTTTCTCTCTTCGTCTTCATTCTTCTTCTTCCATCTCACTCTTCGCTCCTGGAGATCTTGATTCCAGTACTGAAGAACAGACTACGCTCCATCCCAGAATCAGGCGCAGAATACGACAAAGCCAAAGAAGACCGGACGAACCAGGAGAAGGACATCGGACCCAACGACGAGAACGGAAAGAGGTTTCTGAGGTTCTTCTAAAGGTAGGGGGCGCTTGCATGTCAAATGCATGGTCTAAGAACGGTACCGGATGAACGTACTGCTAAGTGTGTGTGTGTGCATGTTTTTATAATTCATTAGAACTGATGCTGTGCATGTATGCATGTGTTCACAATTACTAAAACTGATGCATGATTTGAGATTTTGATGGTGATCTTCGTGACGATGGCGTAGTTTGCTCATGGATGATAATGATGGATCTATTTTGTTGTCACTATGAAAAATGTGTATGTGCATGTTCTTAATTGAATTGCTCAATGTTGTTAGTCTGATGATCGACTGTATCATGCGCGGGTGTGACTGACTGAATGATGATGAATAATGGGAGATATCCGTTCTTACTTAATGACTATGGTAAGGTGTTCAAGGCGCGATGATGAGTAATGATAAATGTGTTAGTTGCATGAGTAAGAGTGGGGTGACCCATGGAAGGTCAAGAACCCCAAGGGAAATGACTTCCAGTTACCAACCCTGGCTAGATCCCAATAGGGCTCGTGGTAGCCGTTGGAGCTAGAGAAGTGAGTCTCGAGACGCCGTGGGGGGCCGGTGCCACCTGGTAAGAGCTGAGGGACGAGGGGCCAAAAGAAAAAGGGGGCTGTAACTGAGAGTCTTTTCCCGAGTCGGATCCGCGTGCATGCATGTAGAAGTAAGGTTGATTGTGATGATGTATAAATCTATATATGTGCATGTGTATGATTTTGAATGCATGAATATGTATTTAGATGTGGAATAAACTCTGTGAATTATGTGTATCATGAATGTTGTTTGAATTGTATGAATTTGGTTACTTGAGAAAAATTGAAGGAAAGCAGGAGCGTGTACTGACGCTGATACCGAGTCTGTGAGTATCATTTTACATGTAAAAGCTCACCCCTGCAGTGGCCATTTTCAATGAATGTCTCTCGTGAGGAGGATCAAAAGCAGAACTGGAATGCTGGGCGGAGTGCTGATGCATTTCGAAGGTTTAATTAAGGCGTTGTTAGATGAAGCTCGGACTAGCTCATACCGGATGTTAATGTTTTTGTGAATGAATAGAACTTTATGAACAAGAAGAAGTCTGATTTTGTATTGTAATTACTGACGTGCACCTTTATGTATATATATGGATGTATGGTTTTGGTGTGTGTGATGCCATGTGTTGCTTTGTTTCCTAATTATGCTTTAATAGATACGCAGGAACAGCCTGATCGAGCAGGTTATAGCTAAGTCCGAATGAACCGAGAATTGTCTTAGGAAAATGTATGTCGGATACTATAGGCGGAGTCGTACCCCGCCTGAAGTGTGGGAGCAATCCGCCCAAGCGCGAGAACTCACGTTGAAGCGAGTAATTACCAGAGCGAGATAGTGACCATTACCCTCTCCTATCCGTTGTGATATTAACGCAATTCGGACCCCGATGTTGAACCCCGGATTTGGGCGTATGACTAAGTCCGCCCAGGCGTTGTCATAATTAGTTGAGTTGGGCGGAATAGGTTCAGACCCTTCCTTTCTCCGCAACTTACTAACATATGTGTATCCTGTAACTTCTCATTTTCTGAGTGAAAGGCGAGTGTGAGGATTTACTTATCGAACCCTTGTCCTAACCTGATGGAGGAAATTACCTTGTAGTTGTGTAAAGAGGCGTCATGTAGATTTCGTTTAGGCGGTGTCATACCTCGCCCAAGTAACTAGGACAGCCCGCCCAAGATAATTATATCCCGCCTAGCCTAGCAGGATGATTCTAATTTCGCCTTTCCACCGAATGCTACGCGTGTGAATGTATTAACATATTCTCTTATCCATTCCTCCTGTTGAGTAACCAGTATCACTCGAAGGGAAGCCTCATTGATTCTATCCGCTGCTGCATTCTTTACCCCGCCTGGACGGTGTCAGACCCCGTCTAAGCGAACAAACGGTGTTGTGCAATCCGCCCTAGTGTAGGTGTGTTACGATAAACCCATTGAGCCGGCCCCAGTTTTAGCTTCCCTGTATGTTGCTTATGCGCGTGAATGTTCTTAGTTTTCCCCATTGCCTACTCCCTTCTACATCAAATGTTACGTGACTGCTTTCGTGAAAAATTTTCTCATATTTTGGGATTTATTAGTTGCTAATTATTAGGGTGTTACATTTTGGTATCAGAGCGGACCGAAAAGTCCAAGGCCAAAGTATGCTTACCAAGTGTAAGCGGTGGTGTTTGTGTCTTTGATTGAATGGTTGAAATTGTTGTGATATTGGTTGAACCTGATTGATATTGGCTTGCGGATAGGAGGGTGTTGCCCCTCCTGGTCCTATTGATTGTATATTATAATATATATATATATATAGAGATGGCATAATATGCTAAGTTATTAATTGTTAGACTAATAACTAGATCGGTAGTAAGTGGCTCCGTGTACTTATCCTTAAATGTCAATTTCAGGATAAGGAATGGCGCATCGTCAAAGTATGGAGGCTATAGCCACAGCATTCCAACGCTTTGCTGATGTGTTTGAAAGGCAAGGCCAAACTCATCCTGAGGATGGCCATGTGCTGGACCGCTTCCTGAAGAGGAAGCCGAGTGAATTCTTAGGAGGACGGAACCCTGAGGCGGCGTTCAAGTGGACTCAGGAATTAGAGAGAATTTTTAGGGGTCTTCGCTGTACCGAAGCCCAGAAGGTGGAATGTGCAGTGTATATGCTACGAGATGAAGCGGAGAATTGGTGGAAGATAGCTAGGAGCCAATTCCCCGAGGATGACAATCAACTGACGTGGGACGATTTCAAGGCCTGCTTCCTAGACAAATACTTTCCCGACACAGTGAGGAGTCGAAAAGAGCTGGAGTTCATGGAGTTAAAACAGGGCTCCATGACTGTGGAAGAATACGCGACCAGATTTGAAGAATTGTGCCTATTCTATCCGCCCTTCCAGCAGCCGGGAACGGAGCACTCCAAGTGTCTTAAGTTTGAGAACGGACTGAGATCGGATATCAAGAGGGCCTGCAGATACCATGAAATCCGGAGTTTCCCTGCCTTAGTGAACAAGTGTAGAATATTCGAAGAGGATGACAGGGCCCATTCAGGCCAGTGCAGCAGAGCCAACCAACACTTGAGGCCTCAGCAATCACGTTTCAAGAGGCCAGGGAACGTGAGGAGGAATGAACCCTCCACCAGATATCAGAACTATAATGACCGAGGGAGACAGATGAGTGGGCGACCAAGGTATGGCGGATGCTTTAAATGTGGCGGTGATCATTTTGCTAGGGAATGCAATGATACAAATGTTAAATGCTACCACCGCGGAGAGAAGGGACACGTTCGCCCGGACTGCCCTCAACTCCGCCAGGCAAACGCCAATGCGCGTCAAGGAGGATTTCAAGATCGGACCAGAGTGAATGATAACCCACGACCTGGTGGCAGAGGCAACGGAACCAGAGGAAATATGATGCATGCCCCGAACAGTCGAGAGAGGAACACCGGCCCAACAGCGACAGGAAGGATCTACACCATCAATGCAGAGGATGTTGCACCAGCAAATGATCTAGTACAATGTAAGTGCTCACTTGGAATGAATACGCTTAATGTTGTTTTCGATTCGGGAGCTACCCATTCTTTTATAGCTGATGAGTGCGTGAAACGGTTAAAGCTACCAACTGTGTCTATGAACCGGACTCTAGAAGTGGCCAGCCCCACTGGCCCTACTGTGTTCACATCGTCCATATGTAAAAATGTAGCATTTGAGTTGTATGATCGGAGTTTCACCTTCGATCTGATTTGCATGCCCTTAAAGGGTCTTGATATTGTGCTTGGAATAGATTGGCTTTCAGCCAATAAGGTATTAGTAGATTGTAGAAACCGAGAGATAGTTTCCCCAGAACAACCCACTGAAGATGGCACGGCACTAGGTATAACCCGACTGTTTATGATGCTTTGTCTAACCAAAGATGAGAATGAGCCCCTAGTGAACGAAATTCCGGTTGTCTGCGAATTCCCAGAAGTGTTCCCAGAGGACGTCCCGAGTGTACCTCCCCATAGAGAAGTTGAATTCTCTATAGACTTGATCCCTGGAGCCGAACCGGTCTCCAGTGCACCCTACAGAATGTCCTCAACTGAATTGGTCGAGTTGAAGAAACAAGTGGATGAGTTACTTGAGAAGCAGTTCATTAGACCAAGCGTGTCACCATGGGGCGCACCTGTGCTACTTGTTAAGAAGAAGGATGGCAGCTTGAGACTTTGTATAGATTATCGACAGCTCAACAAACTCACAATCAAGAATCGATACCCACTGCCTAGGATTGATGATTTAATTGACCAGCTGCGTGGAGCCTCAGTCTTCTCAAAAATCGACTTACGATCGGGATATCACCAAATCCGAGTGAAGGACTCGGACATTCCTAAAACTGCCTTTAGGACTAGGTATGGTCACTATGAGTATGTGGTGATGCCGTTCGGTGTGACGAACGCCCCTGCTGTTTTCATGAATTACATGAACAGCATATTCCATTCCTTCTTAGATCGGTTTGTTGTTGTCTTCATTGACGATATTCTAGTTTATTCTAAGACATCGGAGGAGCATGAAGGACATCTCAGGGCGGTACTCCAAGTGTTGAAGGAGAAGCAATTGTTTGCAAAGCCTTCAAAGTGCGAATTTTGGATGGATGAGATCCACTTCCTCGGGCATGTGATCTCCAAGCGAGGCGTCTCGGTGGATCCTGCGAAGGTAGCTGCTGTAATAGCGTGGGAGAGGCCCAGATCGATCTCGGAAATAAGGAGTTTTATGGGCTTGGCAGGTTATTATAGAAGGTTCATCGAAGGATTTTCTAAGTTGGCATTACCTCTGACTAAATTGACTCGGAAGAACGTTCCTTTTGTGTGGAGTCCGGAGTGTGAGAGCAGCTTCCAAGAGCTGAAGAATAAGTTGACAACTGCTCCGGTGTTAGCATTACCGGAGTTACGAGAAAGCTTCGTGGTCTATTGTGACGCGTCCGGACTCGGATTAGGATGTGTACTCATGCAGAAAGATCGGGTGATAGCATATGCCTCTCGACAATTGAGACCCCACGAACAACATTATCCGACCCATGACTTGGAGTTGGCAGCAGTAGTTTTTGCATTGAAAATCTGGAGGCATTACTTGTACGGATCCAAATTTGAAGTGTACAGCGATCATAAGAGCCTTAAATACCTATTCGACCAGAAGGAGCTGAACATGAGGCAGAGAAGATGGATTGAGTTTTTGAAGGACTATGATTTCGAGTTGAAATACCACCCAGGTAAGGCAAACGTCGTAGCAGACGCATTGAGCCGAAAATCCCTCCACATAGCAGCCATGATGGCAAAAGAAGTTGAGTTGTTGGAGCGGTTCCGAGACATGAACTTGCATGTTGACGCCCCTTCCTCTCAGAAGATGACAATCAGTACGTTGAGGATTGCCAACGAATTCTTAAAATCCGTGTACGAACAGCAACAGGCGGACTCTTACCTAGCTGAAATGAAGGAAATTCAGGCTAAAGGAAAGGATTTATCCTTGGCAGAAGGGTCAGACGGGATCTTCCGGGTGAGGAACAGAATATACATGCCAAGTAAAGGAGGATTGAGAAGAATGGTGCTTGATGAAGCCCACAAAAGCCTACTCAGCATTCACCCAGGAACCACGAAGATGTACCACGACTTGAGGAGACAGTTTTGGTGGCCCGGACTAAAGAAGGATGTGGCGGAGTACGTGGCCCGGTGTATCACTTGTCAGAAATCGAAGATAGAGCACCAAAAACTATACGGTGCAATGCAGCCTCTGGAAATCCCCGTGTGGAAATGGGACTCAATTGCGATGGATTTTATCATGGGATTACCCAGGAACCGAGCGGGCCATGATGCCATTTGGGTCATTGTTGATAGATTGACGAAGAGTGCACACTTCTTACCTGTAAATATGAAGTACCCATTGCATAAATTGGCTCGAATCTACATTCAAGAAGTTATTCGACTGCATGGCATACCTACTTCCATCGTCTCAGATAGGGACCCTAGATTTACGTCCAGATTTTGGACCAGCTTGCATCAAGAACTGGGGACGAAGCTTTGGCTTAGTTCTGCCTACCACCCCCAATCGGATGGACAATCCGAGCGAACGATTCAGAGTCTAGAAGACTTATTGAGAGCGTGTGTGTTAGAGTACGGTGGGGACTGGGAGCAGTACCTTCCCTTGATCGAGTTTACGTACAACAACAGCCATCATCACAGCATTGGCATGGCACCTTACGAGGCATTATATGGGCGTAGATGCCGAACCCCGCTCTGTTGGTCGGAAACGGGTGAAAGTCTATTACTGGGACCAGACATCGTAAAGCAAACCACAGAACAGATCCGAGTGATAAGGGAGAAGATGAAAGCATCACAAGACAGGCAGAAGAGCTACCATGACAAACGCATCAAGCCATTGGAATTTCAAGTCGGAGATCGAGTGTTTCTGAGAACCTCTCCGAGTAAAGGAGTTGGACGAGCCTTAAAAAGTGGGAAGTTAAGCCCTCGCTACATCGGACCTTATGAGGTAGTAGAACGGATTGGCCCCGTGGCATACCGCCTCGCGTTACCAATTCACTTGTCCCGATTACACAACGTTTTTCATGTGTCTCAACTAAGGAAGTATTTGCATGACCCCAGCCACACGATGCCTGACGACGAGGTAGAGATCAAGGAGGACCTAACCGCTGTGACTACACCGGTTGGAATCGTGGATCAATCGGTAAAACGCTTAAGGAACAAGAACGTAAGGCTAGTTAAGGTGGAGTGGCAGCAAGGCAAGATCACCTCCTACACATGGGAACGCGAAGACGCCATGCGACAGCAGTACCCCGAATTGTTTACCTACGTAAGTACCAACTGAATTTCGGGGACGAAATTCTTTTTCAGTGGGGGAGAACTGTAACATCCCCGTTTTAAAATTTAATGCTGAATAAAGAATGAACCATTAAGACTTGATTTCAACTAGAAATAACTGTTAAGTGCATTTAACTAAGTGAGTTTAAGCCATTAAAATATTAAAATGGTGGCGGACAGGGGATGAGGTGGAGTGCGCGTGACTGACGGGCACGCACTCTCCCATCCCACTCTTCTTTTGCTGTGCGCATGCACATGTACACTTATATATATAAGCGTGAGCCTTGGTGAAAAACACTCTCGCTATTTCTTTAGACTCTTTCTCCGTCACTTCATCCTCTGTTTTCTCTCTTCGTCTTCATTCTTCTTCTTCCATCTCACTCTTCGCTCCTGGAGATCTTGATTCCAGTACTGAAGAACAGACTACGCTCCATCCCAGAATCAGGCGCAGAATACGACAAAGCCAAAGAAGACCGGACGAACCAGGAGAAGGACATCGGACCCAACGACGAGAACGGAAAGAGGTTTCTGAGGTTCTTCTAAAGGTAGGGGGCGCTTGCATGTCAAATGCATGGTCTAAGAACGGTACCGGATGAACGTACTGCTAAGTGTGTGTGTGTGCATGTTTTTATAATTCATTAGAACTGATGCTGTGCATGTATGCATGTGTTCACAATTACTAAAACTGATGCATGATTTGAGATTTTGATGGTGATCTTCGTGACGATGGCGTAGTTTGCTCATGGATGATAATGATGGATCTATTTTGTTGTCACTATGAAAAATGTGTATGTGCATGTTCTTAATTGAATTGCTCAATGTTGTTAGTCTGATGATCGACTGTATCATGCGCGGGTGTGACTGACTGAATGATGATGAATAATGGGAGATATCCGTTCTTACTTAATGACTATGGTAAGGTGTTCAAGGCGCGATGATGAGTAATGATAAATGTGTTAGTTGCATGAGTAAGAGTGGGGTGACCCATGGAAGGTCAAGAACCCCAAGGGAAATGACTTCCAGTTACCAACCCTGGCTAGATCCCAATAGGGCTCGTGGTAGCCGTTGGAGCTAGAGAAGTGAGTCTCGAGACGCCGTGGGGGGCCGGTGCCACCTGGTAAGAGCTGAGGGACGAGGGGCCAAAAGAAAAAGGGGGCTGTAACTGAGAGTCTTTTCCCGAGTCGGATCCGCGTGCATGCATGTAGAAGTAAGGTTGATTGTGATGATGTATAAATCTATATATGTGCATGTGTATGATTTTGAATGCATGAATATGTATTTAGATGTGGAATAAACTTTGTGAATTATGTGTATCATGAATGTTGTTTGAATTGTATGAATTTGGTTACTTGAGAAAAATTGAAGGAAAGCAGGAGCGTGTACTGACGCTGATACCGAGTCTGTGAGTATCATTTTACATGTAAAAGCTCACCCCTGCAGTGGCCATTTTCAGTGAATGTCTCTCGTGAGGAGGATCAAAAGCAGAACTGGAATGCTGGGCGGAGTGCTGATGCATTTCGAAGGTTTAATTAAGGCGTTGTTAGATGAAGCTCGGACTAGCTCATACCGGATGTTAATGTTTTTGTGAATGAATAGAACTTTATGAACAAGAAGAAGTCTGATTTTGTATTGTAATTACTGACGTGCACCTTTATGTATATATATGGATGTATGGTTTTGGTGTGTGTGATGCCATGTGTTGCTTTGTTTCCTAATTATGCTTTAATAGATACGCAGGAACAGCCTGATCGAGCAGGTTATAGCTAAGTCCGAATGAACCGAGAATTGTCTTAGGAAAATGTATGTCGGATACTATAGGCGGAGTCGTACCCCGCCTGAAGTGTGGGAGCAATCCGCCCAAGCGCGAGAACTCACGCTGAAGCGAGTAATTACCAGAGCGAGATAGTGACCATTACCCTCTCCTATCCGTTGTGATATTAACGCAATTCGGACCCCGATGTTGAACCCCGGATTTGGGCGTATGACTAAGTCCGCCCAGGCGTTGTCATAATTAGTTGAGTTGGGCGGAATAGGTTCAGACCCTTCCTTTCTCCGCAACTTACTAACATATGTGTATCCTGTAACTTCTCATTTTCTGAGTGAAAGGCGAGTGTGAGGATTTACTTATCGAACCCTTGTCCTAACCTGATGGAGGAAATTACCTTGTAGTTGTGTAAAGAGGCGTCATGTAGATTTCGTTTAGGCGGTGTCATACCTCGCCCAAGTAACTAGGACAGCCCGCCCAAGATAATTATATCCCGCCTAGCCTAGCAGGATGATTCTAATTTCGCCTTTCCACCGAATGCTACGCGTGTGAATGTATTAACATATTCTCTTATCCATTCCTCCTGTTGAGTAACCAGTATCACTCGAAGGGAAGCCTCATTGATTCTATCCGCTGCTGCATTCTTTACCCCGCCTGGACGGTGTCAGACCCCGTCTAAGCGAACAAACGGTGTTGTGCAATCCGCCCTAGTGTAGGTGTGTTACGATAAACCCATTGAGCCGGCCCCAGTTTTAGCTTCCCTGTATGTTGCTTATGCGCGTGAATGTTCTTAGTTTTCCCCATTGCCTACTCCCTTCTACATCAAATGTTACGTGACTGCTTTCGTGAAAAATTTTCTCATATTTTGGGATTTATTAGTTGCTAATTATTAGGGTGTTACACCCTGAGTAGCATTGTTTGCAAATCCGAGTGAAAATGAGTCTCTAAGTGAAATAAAGTATAATTCCGAGTGGTATTCAGTCAAAAAGGAGTTTTCTGAGTGAAATTAATTATTTCTTGAGTAAATTCTGACTGAAAGGAGTTTGATACGTGAAATAATTATAAATCCGAGTAGAATCATACTGATGAGTTTTTCTGAGTGAAATTAAGGTGTTTACCGAGTTAAATCACTGAAAGAGGGTTTCATGAATGAATCTAAGCTGTTTTCTGAGTGAAATATGTGTTTGGAAGAGTGGTCCGAGTGAAATAAAACTGGGAAGATGTTGTCCGAGAGAAATAGGATGTTTTTCGAGTACAATTAGTCTCAGAAGTGTCTTCCGAGTGAAACATAATGATGAAACATTTTTCTGAGTGGAATAAAATAAGATTCCGAGTAGAATTAGGGTGAAAGTAACTTTCTGAGTGAAAATAATGTATTTTTCGAGTAAAATGTTCTATCCGAATGCTCAGGTCGGTTTTTCATAAAATCCGAGCTTATTACTCACTGAATCCGACTTCTATTTTATAATTCCTTGCTGGAACTCACATAAACACTCAGGATCCTTAATATCTTCACAGTCCAACAACCAGCATATATTTTTATCAATTTAATTATACATATATTCAAATATAAAACAATAACCATAACATTTAATCAAACAACTCTGAACTGATTATAAGCATTTAGTAACAAATATATATATGTATATACCAATAATAGTAATTAAAGCATTTAATTCACATAACACTGAATCTGTCCTGGAAAGGTGAGGAACCAGGTTCCTTAACCCTTTCCTTCACTCGGTTTTCCCACAGAGCACCCAAGAATATACCCCCTTACCTTTATGGAGCTACTGGAGGAGAAGAAAAGGCTCCATTTCACTGTTCTGCACGAATTCCGAGTGAAACAGAAGGGAAAGAAGAGAGACAGAAGTTTGCTGGAAAGGAAAATTGTAATAGAAGTGTGTTTGCAGCTGTGTTTCGTGTATGTGTTCTGAGAATCCTTAAGCTGGTTTAAATAGGGAGAGAGTAAGTGGAATGGGGGACAGCTTTTCTGAGTGGCTGTTAGTGGAGTGATAATGGAGGGTCAGTGGGAATTAATTAAGAGGATAGGCTGAGTCAGTGCCCATTTCTGGTCGTCCACTATCTATAATGCGCATGATTGAATTAAAATAATCATTACAAGACAAATTTGGAGTCAATACGCACTACTGATACTGAATACCGAGTGAGATTACCACTCGGTTAACCACTATACCGACTGGAATTCTCACTTCCGAGTCAACAATTGCAAGGCTCGCTTGAGCATGACTTGCTCGCTTGAGCGAAGTATGCATCAGGGTCCTTCTCGCTCAAGCGGAATCTGACTCGCTTGAGCGAGTCTTTAAGTCTTCGCTCGGAATTCCTTTGAAACCGACTCAGGTACTCGGTTTCTCACTCGGTAATACCTCTCCAGACCGAGTCCTCTCTTTCTCAGGGTCTTCACTCGGAAATCTGAGTCTTTATTCACTTAATTCACTCGGTTTAGGCCAACTTCTTCAATTATATTTCCAATTAAGGTTTATTTTAGCCATTACCTCTCGGAACAAGGCCTACACGTACGAGTCTCACTCGGTTTTGGTCCAGTAGAGTATATCTCACTCGGAATTGGCTCCCTCTACCATTTTCCACTCGGTTTCCTAAGAAAATACACATGCAACCGTTCGGAATCCTTCCCAATTGATTCCACAACATACTCCAGTCGGTAGGAAGCATCAAATCAACATAAACATGAGTATATATGCATTCTTTCACTCGGAATACTTCAATCAGAGTAGTCTCCTTCAGAAAAGGAAGCATTTGGCACGGTTTGACTCGGAAATGAGTCATTCCAGGGTGTTTTGACTCGGAATTTCACCCAGAAGTGGTTCTCTTGAACACACTTCACTCAGAATTGCCTCTCAGGTCAGGACTCCACTCGGTGGTAGCCTTCTCAGTCATGTTTTACTCGGAAAACATGATACTGACTCGGAATTCTCTCCTTCACTCGGAATTCCTAATCATTCACTAGGAATTCTTCTCTGTCACTCGGAACAGAGCTCTTTTCATTCGGTTTTTTGCATAATTTCACTAATGGTCCATGTAATTTCTATTATTACGTGCAAAAATGACATTTTTGAGATACTACAGACCATCAACAAGGTATATATTGACTTATTCTTGCTTACAAACCCTCCATGATTAAAATTTACAAGGATAAAATTGCTTCTAAAAAGAGAGATGTTACACTTATTGCCTTCACACTCACTCAGGATTCCACTCGGATAAACCATCCAAAGGCTGACTTCCTTTGTTTTTCCCATGAGTGAAGTCATTCCAAAATACTTCTGGACAACACACCCCACTCGGTGCCATTTCCACTCGGAATTACACTCACAGAGAGACTTCCCTCGGAATGAGTTACCTTGAACTCGGATACTTCCACTCGGAACACAACTGCTCGGAATTTCACACAGAAAGCCTCTCACTCAGAATTTTTTCTACTCCCTCACTCGGAGGGTTCTGCCTTGACAAGGCCACTCGGAATTTTACTCGGAAATTCACAACATCACAGAATTATTTTCTAAGCTTCTTACTCAAAGGAAATCTCGTTCAAAATCCCACACACTCACCATATACTTACCACACTCGGTCTAGTACAACTGTACCAGTCACACCTGAGTGAGCATCACCCAGCATTCATACTACCACTTTCGCTCAAGCTACTCACATTTGCTTGGGCGAAGAAAGATCCAGTGACCAATTCCTCACTGGCTCGCTCAAGCTGATCCCTCACTCGCTTGGGCGAATGCCATTTCTCAGACCCTTCGCTTGGGCGAGACTCCATTTGCTTGAGTGAATTTCCTCCAGAGAGCAAACACTGATACTGCGAATCCCTTCCAGAGAGCAACACTGATACATAGGCAATTTTGCTTGAGCGAAATTAAGCTTCGCCTGAGCGAAAATTGCCCAGAAACCATAAGGCCAACACAGGGAATCCTCGCCTGGGCGAGATCCCTTCTCGCTCGGGCGAGACTATCAACACAAAGGCAGGAAACGCAGATTTCACACAGTCCAACTTATGAAACTTCATCATAAGCCAATTTAATCATATCCATGCTATCATATACATCATATAAGACATATATAACTTGTTCCTAAGCATTCTCACTCAGAATTCCTTATTATAAATCAAATTGGATTTATTCCACATATTCTCACCCATCTTCCTCAATAAGCATCAACTATTTGCCATTCACATTAATTATTCATTTTTATAAAATTTGGGGTGTTACAATTCACCCCACCTAAAAAGAATTTCGTCCTCGAAATTCAACATCAATTCCCATGACACAAGGCCATAACTCAGGCCACACATCAACAAGATTCAACAACACCATGAAATGACCTTGGACTTCTCAAAGTCCATCAAGACATGTTCATCTCACACCATTGTTCCTAACAAAATTTCTACATCAAGCATGTCATATATTATCAATTACAACTTATCCAACAGAGCTCGCATGTTCATACTCAGTATGACCAGATAGGCTCAGTACATTCACCATAAGCAGCTACAATCCCTATACTTGCCCGGCCTATGTGTTGCTGCATCCGACATACAGGAAGGCGTCCCAATCCTGTAGTGGTTACCAGAAACACATAAAGTTGGTGCATAAGTGCATGTTGCCACAATGCCTATGGCATGTAAGACCATATCAGGACCAGTACCTCGTATTCCCATTGCTTATATTGGTCACATATATTCAAACGATACTAGTTTATGTAAGACTTGGTGACAATCCTCACCAATCCACAACCAAAATACTCATATTTCATCATCATTATATAGATAATTTGGCATCCATCATACCATATCAATCATTAAATATTGTTTAACATCATAATAAATCAATATATTAACCATAATTCTTCCATCATCACAAGGTAAATACCCTATCTTTGGGTTTTATTCATCCAAATCCATACTCAATTAATCTAAAATTCTTGTCTTACTTACATATTTGCTGGCTATAAATTAATTCGAACCTTAAAAGATTCATCAAACTCTTATCAAATAGGCTACATAGTCAAATAATGAGCTTTCACATTAGGTATTCTCTTTACAGATCACAATTAAGGCTCATAAACTAAACATATAACTCACATTATATCACATCATTATGTGGTTTCTATCACCAATATAGCACCCTTCAAATAAAATAGGGAGTAATAACATGGTTAAATTTCTATTCATCAACTCACGATCACAATTGACATCTCTAAATCACATCATCATCTATACTTGATCCATTGATCATAATTTCTAAGGCACAGAATTTAGCTCGAGAGCACATCGTAAATTCATATACCATAATCAATTCTAATCATACCCCAAGTTCAACATCATTATTCATTAATCATCAAGGGTTACCTAGCACCCATTGTGGAGTTCTCACACACCACACAACATCATTAGATATGGCTCACAAAACAACATAGAGCCTAGATCGCCATAGGGTCCAATTTAATTAATTCTCTACAACAATTGATCATACAAGATCATACCAAATCCATCTAGGTCATCACACCTAGTGGGTCATAATTAAATAAATCCTTCACTCGGTTTTCATACATCAACACCGAGACACAATCTCAATCTAACAGGTATTCGATTTCACATTTAATCATTTATCATATATTCAAATTCCCAATCTAGGGAAATACAACAAATCACGTATATCATATAACATATAGGGTTCTTGTGCCAAGGATATAAAATCCATCCTTCACAAATGGCACAACCAAACATTTAAATTCAAACATACCCATACTAGGGAATCACTCAATATTATTCATTCATTCAACTCAAGTATATGAGTTTCATTTCATTTAACAAACATTCTTTGGCTAAACGCCACAAGCACAATGCATATAAGAAATCTAATCACAATTCATATTCCAAGTGCATATGCACATCAAGATCTCAACATATATGGTCTACTACCATATCAATTTCTTTCTCAATATCTCCTATCCGTAATTAACATACGGTATAGATCCATCATTAAATCAATATATACATATCATATCCATGATCAACACATGGCATCAAATCATCATCATATCAATTCATATTTCATATCTCATATTCACATCGCAATATTTTATTTCCATGATTAACATTTAATCATGGATTCATCATCAATCAATTTGCATTATATATATCAACATCAATGCACAATTACAATATTTTCGTCATTCGAAGGTAATAGGGCAAGGAACTTGGCCGGTCTTACACAATACATACATCCATCATATGTCAAGAAATTTCATTCATTCATATTCAATTCCACAATTCATTCATGATTATCAATGAGCAACTAGGCTCCACAAATTTATCATATAACCCCAATGATAAAGGGTATACTTCCCATAGTCAATAACCACATCTTATAAATCACAATCTCACAAAAGTCCTCATTGAGCACCAATCCCAGCTCAACTTTAACCATTCACGATAATTCCCCAATAAGCAAATATGTCCTATAATCAATTCACAATTCCTAGACACTTAGTACATCATAGGTCCACGTAGGGCAATAAAACATAATATCATTCTCAAGATAATTATCATTCTTGATTCTATACCAACATCCAGATCCCAATAATGAGCATCCCGCTCCAAAAATCATCTTAAAAGTCTCACCATTGCGAAATCATCCTCTGGCCATTCATAATATCAATTATCATAAAGCAATCATGCTCGGGTAGTAACCAATAATTCTTATTCAGAGCAACATATGCTCTGATACCACCTTTGTAACACCCCTGATTTCCTATACTCGAATCTCGATGTGATTGTCATAATTAATATAAAAGCGAGTAAATTTTTCACGTTCTAAACTAAGTTCAGCATCACACCGAAACTCGAATCACAGAAAACCAAAGTGTACAATTTTAATACATTAAACCTGGATCTATAACTAGTTCGCCCATAAAGGTATACAAAAATAATAGAGTATACAGCGGAAGAATGTGTATACCGGGCACACACCTAGTCCCATATATGACGATATGAGAAAAGGCTAGGCTAGCATGCAATGGCATAATTATAAGCCTATTAAACAACCATCTCTTACCCAATTACATATATTTATTCATCATCCATCAATTCAAGGAATTATCTTATACATACTTAAAATCTCTAAACCATCTATATCATCATACACAATTTATTCATTACACATGAATTCATAAATGATGCCGGCCAAGGCACTTCCTCTACCACTATTTACCTTCACCCAAGTTTGATCTTTAAATCCGAATTTGTCCCATGGTAACCTGCATCACAATGCTAAAAAGGAGACAACATGGGAGAGTGAGTTATACATTCAAAATGACGAATAATATATATATTGTGATCATGTGTATATGCATACAAACATCATGTGTGCTTTGCTATCAAAACATTAAATTATCATTTATTCATTATCTCATTATCACAATGGGCATACAGGCCTTATAAATCGCAATTCATATCATAAGTAAGCACAACCTATACATAATCACAAACACTGTCACTTTGCCACTTATCAACAAGGGCATTCATAATCATTATTCTTATCAATTCATTATATCTTTAATCAATACCTCCTCGCAAGGGGTTTCTCAACACTTGTGGTCATCCCATTTCAAATGCATATACAACGGATCCGATTTCATATCACGAGTGATCGCAACCACCATAATCAATCAATCATAATCATTGGTTTCCCGCCTCGCAAGGGGTACTCCCTATAGCAGCCTCGCAAGGAGCTTTCTCGTGATCGCAACCATGTTTAACAATCCTAATAGGTTTCCCGCCTCGCAAGGGGTACTTCCGCCTCATGATCGCAACCATGGGCATCATAGGTGCTCGCAAGCCCTTTATCATATCAAATACCAAGTGATCGCAACCACTGGCTCATCATTATACAATGGTCCCCGCAGGGCCTTTCACATTCCATAATCAGGTGATCGCAACCACCATTACCATATCATATCATCATCACATTGGTTTCTCGCCTCGCAAGGGGTACTCCCTTCATAGAATCCCGCAGGATCTTCCATCATTGTGATCGTAACCACATAATATCAATGCTATGCCATGCCATGAATGCAAGATGCAACAACGGATATGCTCAATAACAACCTCACAAGGATATCTCACCCTCTCAGTTAGGGGTACATTATATATTTTAGTTTTATCATCAATGGCGTATAAATATTCACAAGGTCCTCAAGGCACATCATTCAAATAATTGGCATTCAATGGCCACAAACACCACTCATAACAATCCACACATGGATATCAAAGGCATAGCAAACATAATAATATCAATCCACACATAAAATCATTCAAGGCATATTCACCATTTACATATTTGGCAATCATCATTGCCTTACACCTATACAAGTCAACTACTTGTATCCACCGCTAGAATGTAATAATATTTCATTTTATCTATCAATATTCTTATTTATATTCATTGGGGATTTCCAAATCCACACATAAAATCATTCGAGGCATATTCACCATTCACATATTTGGCAATCATCATTGCCTTACACCCATACAAGTCAACTACTTGTATCCACCGCTAGAATGTAATAATATTTCATTTTATCTATTAATATTCTTATTTATATTCATTGGGGATTTCCAACCCAACACAAGAGTATCATAATAATTTTCCATAATTATCAAGTTGCCATTCCAAACAATTCAATACATATACATGGCAATGCAAGCATGAGTATCAATCACATACACAATCTCTATTAAATTTACTCATGCAATTTGAATGTTAATGTAACATCCCGATTTTTAATTTAATTACCGATTGAGACTAAGCCATTAATTAAGGGATTAACTGCAGAATTGAGATTAATGAATAATTTAACTGATTGCTGATTGGTTAGAAAATAATTGAATAAATAATGAAAATAATAATAGTAGTGCCAGGCGAAAGGACGCATGTGTCCCTAGGAGTATAAGACAACCTCAGCTCTCTCTCTTCCCTCCATTAATTCATGCTGGTCAGCTCCTCTGTGCGTGCGTCTGGTCCCCTCCTCCCTTGTTTTCTCTTCTTCCCTCTCAATCATGTTGAACAGTGAGAGTCGAGAGCTCCTGGAGGAACATCAACGCGGCTCTGTTCCACTCCCTGTCCTCTTCTTTCCCCCATTGCCTTCTTCCTCTCCTTCTTCTTTTACCTAGAGCTGTTAGTATTCCAGTTGGAAGGCTGTGCTGGAAGTGCCTTGGAGCTGTGGGGGAGACGAACCCGTTGGAGGAAATAAGCAACTCTGGCCCAGGATCAACGCTGAGCTCGAAGGCTGTTGGAGGAGGAGTAACAGAGGGACGATCGGTCAGCATTGCAACTTGAGGAGTCTCTGAACCCCGACAGCAGGTAGGGGGCGCTTTGCATGTCAAGTGTATGGTTTATGACCGGGTCCCGGGTGCTTGCTTTAATGTGATATGTTGTGTGAAATGTGTAGATTGATGTGTTGTAATTGAGTGATTGTGCATGCAACTCCCGAGTTGGGGTATCTGTGAAAGGTTGAGGGTTGTGTGACTTCGTCATGGAGTGCCTGTTAATATTTCTGTGATGCATGTTGTTGAAACATGAGTTGCTGAGTGAATGCGTGTGTGCGTTACCATTATCCCCGAATGCATGAGATGTGAATTGATACGTGATTTCCATTTTGAATGTTATGTGGAAAAGTATGCTGACTCTGTGAAAAATGTTGAGTGGATGTGCTGTAATGTGGTTACCTAGGCTTGCTTGTTGTGAGTTACTATAATAGATGCATGTGTTGTTGTAATGGAAATGTGGGATTCCGAATGAATCTGAATGCTGCGTGGGGGATCGGTTGTGACCCATTGATGGCTGTGTGAGACGCGTCTGGTAAGCTTGGATGCTTGTTGTGGAATTTCATGAGATTGCATATGTGGGATGATTCCCAGATTCCTGACCAGTTCCATGAGGACCCGTGGTAGCCGATGGAGCTAGAGCTAGGTCTCGAGACGTCACGGGGTGACCAGTGCCACACGGAAAGGGCTAGTGGACGGGGGGTTGGAAGGCATTTGGAGTCGTATAAGATGAGTTCCAGTCAGATTCCTGGTTAGAGCCATGAGGACCCGTGGTAACCGATGGAGCTAGAGCTGGGTCTCGAGACGTCACAGGGTGACCGGTGCCACACGGAAAGGGCTAGTGGACGAGGGACCGGGAAGGAATCTGCACTAAACTCACTATTTAAGTCGGATCCGCATGCATGAGTCTATGAGCATTGTTAGTGAGATTATTGTGAATTGCATGGATTAAATGAATTGAGTGAACTCCGACTAGATGATGTCGTATGAGTGAATTTCGACTAAATGAATAGACAGGTATTGATACTGTTACTGAGTGCAGTGTGATGCTATGATTGAGAATATATGTTATTATGCAAATTCCGATTGAATGATGTGGTCTGGCTCTTATATTAATTGGCAGTATATATATATATATATCGTTATGGATTGAACCCGGTAAATTATATAATTATGAATTGAGGTAAAGTCCGAGTCAATAGCTGTCACCTTATATGTAAAAGCTCACCCCTACACCATTTTTCAGTGTGTGCAGGTTGAACTCTTAAGTGATGATAAGGTCTCAGGTCCGTGTGAGGTGCACTCCGACCGTTGAGTGCTTATTTTGTATTTGTCATGTTTCGTCAGTTGTAGCCTTGGCCGGCTCATAATATCAGTGTGGTGTAATGAATATGGATACATATATATATATATAAATAATTTGAGCTATTGAGATCCGAGTGCATGTTTTTATACGTAATAGTTCACGTTAATAACAGGTGTTGAGGAATGAATGATGTTAAGGTAATGGGTATTCCGAGTGTATGAATATGTATGTACACATATGTTGTATACGGGTGGTTTGTGTCTGGGTAGACTGAGGGGTGTTGATGGTTAGAATATTGCTCAGTTAATGATTTCCGAGTAGACGTAATTGGGGAGTCAACTCCGAGTGGGGCTGCAAATGGCTATGCCTTCTTGTTCGAATGATGATACTTCAAGGGATTCTGAGTAAAATACCTTAGATGAACCTATACTGCGTAAGATCTAATGAGAGAATCCCCGAGTGATAGCGAAAGCGGTCATTACCGAGTGAAAAATATAAGTAAAACCCGAGTGAGGAAGAGTTCGTATTCCCAAGTGAAAACCCTGAGCGATTCTCTCCTAAGAGAGGAGTTAGTGTAGTGGCTTAGAATGGAAGGGATTCTAAGTGTAAAACATCGATAATCCGAGTGGAAGATGTATATTCCGAGTGAGTAAGGATCCGTAACCCGAGTGGTTGAGTTCTAAATAAGTCTGAGTGGGACTTAACTACCTGATTTTCCGAGTGAATGTGAATGTATACCGAATAGTGGAAGTGTATGGATGTCCCGATGCCGAGTGATGAATTTTCCGTGTGGGGCTTCTCGCTTTAGCGAATGAAGGATCCGCTCCAGCGAATGCGTACTGCTGGAAGGCTTTTGTCGTGGTATCGCCCAAGCGAATGGTACTTCGCCCGAGCGAGTGAGTTGTCTCGCTCAAGCGTCCTGGACCTCGCTTAAGCGAGTCAGAGTTGTCTTGGATTTCGCCCAGGCGCTGATGTGTTCTGCTGAACCGAATGGGTCGGTTCAAGCCTTGTTCCTTCCGCTGATTGCTATGTGTGTAAATGTTCTTTTCTTTCCCTTGTCTTCTTCTTTCTTTTTTTATGCCGATTGACCAGGGGTTGTTTTTGTGAAAATTTTTCCTTGTTATTGGGTTATTATTTATTAAAAATTAGAGTGTTACATTTTGGTATCAGAGCAGACCGAAAGGTCCAAGGCCAAGGTATGCTTACCGAGCGTAAGCGGTTGTGTGCATTGTGACCAAGTGATCATCATCATTATGGTATTTGTTGAACCTGATTGATAATGTAGTATTGAGTTATGGACAGAAGGTTGATTCCCTTCTGGTCCGACTGATTGTATAACATATAGAAATGGTAAAATGTTCTAAAGTTACTGAGTGCTGGGCTAAGATCCGATCGGAAGAATGTAACCTTGTAAACTTATCCTTGAAGGGGGTGTGAATTTCAGGATAGGTAATGACGAATCTTCAAAGCATGGAGGCTATAGCCACAGCATTTCAACGCTTTACGGATGTGTTTGAGAGGCAGGGCCAGCCTCGATCAGAGGATGGCCAAGTGCTGGACCGCTTCCTGAAGAGGAAGCCGAGTGAATTTCAGGGAGGACGTAACCTGGAAGCAGCTTTTAAATGGACTCAAGAGCTGGAAAGGATCTTTGGGGGTCTTCACTGTACCGAGGCCCAGAAGGTAGAATGTGCAGTGTATATGCTGCGAGATGAGGCGGAGAACTGGTGGAAGATAGCCAGAAACCGATTTCCTGACGATGATACTCAACTGACCTGGAACAATTTCAAGACATGCTTCTTAGAGAAGTACTTCCCTGACACAATCAGGAGTCGGAAAGAAATGGAGTTCATGGAGTTGAAGCAAGGGTCCATGACTGTGGAAGAATACGCGACAAGATTTAAGGAATTGTGCCTATTCTACCCACCCTTTCAACAGCCGGGGACGGAGAATTCAAAGTGTTTAAAATTTGAGAACGGATTGAGGTCGGATATTAAGAGAGCCTGCAGATACCAAGAGGTTAGGAGTTTTCCTGCATTGGTGAATAAGTGTAGGATATTTGAAGAGGATCACAAGGCCCACTCGGGCCAGAGCAACAGGGCTAACCCCTCCTTGAAGCCTCAGCACTCTCGCTTCAAGAGACAGGACGACTCTGGTAGGAGCAGACTCCCTTCTAGGCTCGGAGGCAGGGGTAATCAAGATGGTCGTGCTGGTAGTCGCCCAAAGTACGGTAAGTGTTTTATATGTGGTGGTGATCACTTTGCCCAAGACTGTGAAGAAGGAGATGATGTCGTGTGCTTCCATTGTAATGGAAGAGGGCATATTCGCCCTAACTGCCCACTACTGCGATGATCGAATGCTGATGCACCCCGTGGAGGTTTCCGAGAGAGAGACCGCGGAAATGATGGTCAAGGGAACGGTGGCAGAGGCAATGGAACTAGAGATAACAGGAGATTTGCCCCAAATAACCGTGGGAGGAGTGCGGATCGACCAGCTGCAGACAGAATTTAAGTCATCAGTACTGAGAAAGTTGTACAAGCGAGCGACTAGGTGAAAGGTAAGGGTAAGGGTAAACCATTCTGGAAGCTGATTGTTAATATGTCATTTTATAACTAGGTGTATACTTGTGGGGTCGGAAATCTACCCCCATTGCACCGTTTTACAGTAGTAGAAACCTATGTTGCGTGATTGAATGCCTGTGTACACGCTTATGATGGGCATTGGACCCAATGTGAATTATATGAACATGTGGATATGATATTGTGAATGGAACCCCTAATATGGTTTGGACTTGATTTGGATAAATCCGATTGGATGAGTACATATATATATATATATATATCGATGCTATTGTTGAGTGCAATATGTGGTTATGGTTATGGTGCATGCTGCGATGAACAATGAGATAGCCATGAATAATTGGTATGAATTCGACTGAGTGTCTGTATGTACATTAGTGCCATTTCCTAGTCCCTGGTGTGTTATGACAGCGTGTGTGATTGTGAATTACTTAATCCTGATTGAATTGCATGAACCCGAGTGGGTGATGTTATCATATAACTGAGAATTGAGAATTTGATCTAAGCCATGGTTTGTGATGAATAAGATTTAGAGGAAATATCTACTCGGTGTGGGCTAGAAGCCGATTGTTGTGTTGCCACCATACTGTTTTACAGAAGTGATAAATAATTTTCATGATTATTGATGCGTGATGTACCTATGTGATGCATGATGTTGATGTAGGTGTATTACTCATGTGTGTGAACTGCCATTAACTACCGTGTGAATTAGTATTAGTTGGGTGAGTCTGGTCCGTGTGAGGCATGCTGCTCTGAGATGACTCTTCCTGCCATAGGTAATGTGGCAGCATACACGTTGCAGTGACTATGTAATTGTTGTAACCCTATAGGAATGAGACGTCATCCTATAAGTTGGATGCAGCAATTCATGAGTCGGGCAGGTGAAGCTGTAACTGCTTATGGTGATGGTGAGTCTTTCAGATGATTCTGAGTGATGATGAGAGTTATATTAAATGAGTGTTATGTGATTGTTTACCAAAATGAAGGTAGAGGGTTTGTTTGATCTTGACGTGTCTGCTTCCGAGAGGATTAGAGGTTGCTAGGTACGGATTGGCTACTAAAAGGATGATCGGTATTGGAATAAGAAGAGTGATCAAACTGTCACTGAAGTTGGAGTTTTGAAAGGTTAACCGAGTGACACTGTAAGCCTAATAAGGAAACCAGGATTGGAGCTAAACTAAATTGTAAGGTTAGGAATTGCTCGGGAAAGGTTAGTAAATTCCGAGTGTGTAAGAGTGGAGACAATTCCAAGTGAAGACCTTGTGGGAAAGAACTGCTGAGTGAACGTTATGGTGTTCCGAGTAGAACCTTATTGAGAGGATCATTACTAAGTTAAGGGAGTAGTGTCTGAGCGTAACCTTCTGGATAAGGTAAGATTCGAGTGACGTGACTCGGAGTGTATCACTTCCGAGTGGAATAGCACCGTGTGGAACGATTCTGAATAGTAAGATAGCGAGTGTAGAATTCCTAATACCCTTGGGATGTCCAACCGAGTGATCTTCCAGGAGAAAAGTCCTTCTGGTCGGAAAATGGAACTTAGAGTATGCAAATTTCCGAGTGAAGGGGACTCTGTGAGGAAGTAGATATCTGAGTGAAGGATTTAATTGGAGTCATACTCAGGTCAGTAATTGGGACTGTTGAGCTTGAACTCAGCTTTGGTTTCGAGGTAGGCTCGAGTTACGAGTGAATTTCTGATAAGTGGAAGAATTTCTGGGTGAGAATTACCCTCGAACCCTGAGTGATGTTTATGTAATAGGACCGAGTGAAACTTTCAGGATGAAAGCATGGAAATTCCTTGAGTGTTCCCTTTGGTGTAAGAGAGAGATTTTGTGGTCAGGTTTTGAAAACCCGAGGGTTTGGTCTGAGAGAAATCGGTCGGGAGTGAGTATTTTGGGAGTCGGTGGTGTTGTTTATCGACTGAATTTTTCCCAACTGGTTGAATAACCTCTAAGGATGTGTTCCCCACGACATAATGTCGAGCCTATGCTTTATCTGATTTCATTATTGTGCTGAGTAACTCGTTCGAGTCAGGAAACCGATGGTGTGAATATGCCGAATGGTGTTGAGAGTACATGGCCAAGCGGCCAAAGATCTGAAAAGTGCCAATGGCTAGGGTGAACTGGCAGAGTTGAATGGGTTAACTACGTGGGAAATGGAGTCCCGAATGTAATGCAGGCTATGAAGAGTTGTTTTATGCAGGTTAGAAATTGCGAATCAGTCGAAAACGTGGAGGAGCGAAGAGTTGCAGTCGGAGCGTGACTGTGGTATCCCGATCTATTTGTTGGAGGTAAGTCTGAGTGAAAGAAAGGAATGTTATTCCGAGTCAATGGTGCCACTTCCGAGTAGAAATATGTTAAGCATAATGTCTCAGTTTTCTGGGTGGAGCGGCCGGTGAATTGCTTTGGAAGCCAATAGTACCGACTGGGATTTAAGCAATGGATGAATACTTAAGGATCATAGATGTGAAATTGCTTATTGTGGTATGACAGTGATTTCCGAGTGGTTCATTGAGGATAAGCATGTGTTTGAATTTCGAGGACGAAATTCTTTTGAGAGGGGAAGAACTGTAACATCCCGATTTTTAATTTAATTACCGATTGAGACTAAGCCATTAATTAAGGGATTAACTACAGAATTGAGATTAATGAATAATTTAACTGATTGCTGATTGGTTAAAAAATAATTGAATAAATAATGAAAATAATAATAGTAGTGCCAGGCGAAAGGACGTATGTGTCCCTAGGAGTATAAGACAACCTCAGCTCTCTCTCTTCCCTCCATTAATTCACGCTGGTCAGCTCCTCTGTGCGTGCGTCTGGTCCCCTCCTCCCTTGTTTTCTCTTCTTCCCTCTCAATCACGTTGAACAGTGAGAGAGTCGAGAGCTCCTGGAGGAACATCAACGCAGCTCTGTTCCACTCCCTGTCCTCTTCTTTCCCCCATTGCCTTCTTCCTCTCATTCTTCTTTTACCTAGAGCTGTTAGTATTCCAGTTGGAAAGTTGTGCTGGAAGTGCCTTGGAGCTGTGGGGGAGACCGTTGGAGGAGGAGTAACAGAGGGACGATCGGTCAGCATTGCAACTTGAGGAGTCTCTGAACCCCGACAGCAGGTAGGGGGCGCTTTGCATGTCAAGTGTATGGTTTATGACCGGGTCCCGGGTGCTTGCTTTAATGTGATATGTTGTGTGAAATGTGTAGATTGATGTGTTGTAATTGAGTGATTGTGCATGCAACTCCCGAGTTGGGGTATCTGTGAAAGGTTGAGGGTTGTGTGACTTCGTCATGGAGTGCCTGTTAATATTTCTGTGATGCATGTTGTTGAAACATGAGTTGCTGAGTGAATGCGTGTGTGCGTTACCATTATCCCCGAATGCATGAGATGTGAATTGATACGTGATTTCCATTTTGAATGCTGTGTGGAAAAGTATGCTGACTCTGTGAAAAATGTTGAGTGGATGTGTTGTAATGTGGTTACCTAGGCTTGCTTGTTATGAGTTACTATAATAGATGCATGTGTTGTTGTAATGGAAATGTGGGATTCCGAATGAATCTGAATGCTGCGTGGGGGATCGGTTGTGACCCATTGATGGCTGTGTGAGACGCGTCTGGTAAGCTTGGATGCTTGTTGTGGAATTTCATGAGATTGCATATGTGGGATGATTCCCAGATTCCTGACCAGTTCCATGAGGACCCGTGGTAGCCGATGGAGCTAGAGCTGGGTCTCGAGACGTCACAGGGTGACCGGTGCCACACGGAAAGGGCTAGTGGACGGGGGGTCGGAAAGGCATCTGGAGTCGTATAAGATGAGTTCCAGTCAGATTCCAGGTTAGAGCCATGAGGACCCGTGGTAACCGATGGAGCTAGAGCTGGGTCTCGAGACGTCACGGGGTGACCGGTGCCACACGGAAAGGGCTAGTGGACGAGGGACCGGGAAGGAATCTGCACTGAACTCACTGTTTAAGTCGGATCCGCATGCATGAGTCTATGAGCATTGTTAGTGAGATTATTGTGAATTGTATGGATTAAATGAATTGAGTGAACTCCGACTAGATGATGTCGTATGAGTGAATTCCGACTGAATGAATAGACAGGTATTCATACTGTTGCTGATTGCAGTGTGATGCTATGATTGAGAATATATGTTATTATGCGAATTCCGATTGAATGATGTGGTCTGGCTCTTATATTATTTGGCAGTATATATATATATCATTATGGATTGAACCTGGTAAATTATATAATTGAGAATTGAGGTAAAGTCCGAGTCAATAGCTGTCACCTTATATGTAAAAGCTCACCCCTACACCATTTTTCAGTGTGTGTAGGTTGGACTCTGAAGTGATGATAAGGTCTCAGGTCCGTGTGAGGTGCACTCTGACCGTTGAGTGCTTATTTTGTATTTGTTATGTTTCATCAGTTGTAGCCTTGGCCGGCTCATAATATCAGTGTGGTGTAATGAATATGGATACATATATATATATAAATAATTTGAGCTATTGAGATCCGAGTGCATGTTTTTATACGTAATAGTTCACGTTGATAACAGGTGCTGAGGAATGAATGATGTTAAGGTAATGGGTATTCCGAGTGTATGAATATGTATGTACACATATATTGTATACGGGTGGTTTGTGTCTGGGTAGACTGAGGGGTGTTGATGGTTAGAATATTGCTCAGTTAATGATTTCCGAGTAGACGTAATTGGGGAGTCAACTCCGAGTGGGGCTGCAAATGGCTATGCCTTCTTGTTCGAATGATGATACTTCAAGGGATTCTGAGTAAAATACCTTGGATGAACCTATACTGCGTAAGATCTAATGAGAGAATCCCCGAGTGATAGTGAAAGCGGTCATTACCGAGTGAAAAATATAAGTAAAACCCGAGTGAGGAAGAGTTCGTATTCCCGAGTGAAAACCCTGAGCGATTCTCTCCTAAGAGAGGAGTTAGTGTAGTGGCTTAGAATGGAAGGGATTCTAAGTGTAAACCATCGATAATCCGAGTGGAAGATGTATATTCCGAATGAGTAAGGATCCGTAACCCGAGTGGTTGAGTTTTGAATAAGTCTGAGTGGGACTTAACTACCTGATTTTCTGAGTGAATGTGAATGTATACCGAATAGTGGAAGTGTATGGATGTCCCGATGCCGAGTGATGAATTTGCCGTGTGGGGCTTCTCGCTTCAGCGAATGAAGGATCCGCTCCAGCGAATGCGTACTGCTGGAAGGCTTTTGTCGTGGTATCGCCCAAGCGAATGGTACTTCGCCCGAGCGAGTGAGTTGTCTCGCTCAAGCGTCCTGGACCTCGCTTAAGCGAGTCAGAGTTGTCTTGGATTTCGCCCAGGCGCTGATGTGTTCCGCTGAACCGAATGGGTCGGTTCAAGCCTTGTTCCTTCCGCTGATTGCTATATGTGTAAATGTTCTTTTCTTTCCCTTGTCTTCTTCCTTCTTTTTTTATGCCGATTGACTAGGGGTTGTTTTTGTGAAAATTTTTCCCTGTTATTGGGTTATTATTTATTAAAAATTAGGGTGTTATAGTTAACTCCTCTTCTACCTTAAGGGAAGAGCCGAACCATTCCAATGCTCCAAGAGCTCCTTTGCACCCTTCGGAATACGATCTACATATTATACATATACACTCATACAATTATAAGCCATTACAAGGCATTCCTCATAGTTTTAGACATTTTCTAGCTTATCATCAAGTCTTAGACTTGTTAAATACCAAGTTATATAATTGTATTAGGCTTCGAGAATTCCTTTCCCAAAGTCAAGATCCTTTAGATTATAAATGCCAACTAACCCAACAACTGCTACCAATACTCATTAATCATTATCAATAGCCATCTTCCATCATTAATATCCTTCCCCAATGTCATTAAACATACATTTTACTCTCCTTTCACACTTCCCCCAATTTATTAAAGTTAGGGTTTCACCAAAACCCATCAACATCATAATTGCTCATTTATTTTCCACCCATCCAAATATTAATTCATGCATCTCCATAATAACCCACTATTCAAGTCATAATAACAACACCCCACCTAGGGTTTCCTCACTTTAAAGCTCTCCCAACAACCTATATGCCATAACCACTCCCACAAATACATAGGACCCAACATCTAGGGCATAAAACCCATAAAGAATGGTGGAGAACTTACCTCACCCAAGAGCCAACATTGGGCTTCCTATAAAGGGAGAAATCCTCACGGGAATAGAGTGGGAGAAAAGGAGGAGTTCCAGCATAAGCTTCTCCTTCAAGCATCCATAAAACGAAAATGGTGAAGGAGGAGAAGACACTCCACACGGCTTGGGTTTTTGGAGAGAAGAAAAGAAGAGATGGAGAACAACATGAAGAAGACGAAGAAGAATAATAAAGAAAGGATGGGAAGAAGTGACGTTAAAGGTAGAAAGAAAGTGAGAGTTTTTGTTTTAATAATTGTTTTTCCTTAAAATATCTCACTATTACCTCATAATTAAAAATGGCAGTCCAATAATCCATCATGCCATGTTATATTTACTTTAATATCCTTTTATATCCTTAGAACCGAGTAAAAGAAGGGTCCACATAGTTAAACCGAGAGAAAAGGGAAGACACACGCAAACAGGGTGTCACTCGCTCAAACGAAACCCACATTCGCTTGAGCGAGACAGCTCCATCTCGCATAAGCCTCTCCATTCGCATAGGCGAAATAACCCCAGTACCTGTTTCCACACTCACTCGCCTGAGCGAGGTATTAATTCGCTTAAGCGAATCCAACCAGAAATCATCTTTCCCAGCACTCGGGTTTCTATTGGCAGGATTCCTTAAAACCGACCCAATATTCATTCGGTTTTTACTCGGCAAACTTCAACTAAATCCGAGTCATCTCACACTCGGCTTCCCACTTGACATAACAATCTAAACCGATCCACTTTCCATTCAACCAAGACATTTTGGGCCGACTCATACTCATATAGTCTCTCACTCAGCAATTCCAATCCAATCCGAGTCATCTCAATCAACCCTTCATTCGGTAATTTCTCTAAAACTGACCCATCACTTATTGGGTCTTCCACTCAGTAAATGAGGGGCATCCCACTCGGATCCCAAATCCTTCCTCACTCAGAATATTTGCTTGTCAACACCACTTGGTGTATTACAACTATAAGTCACTCGGAATGTATTCCACATTCACCACTCGGTATATTTTCACATTTCTCACTTGGAGAATACGCAGACCTTTCTTCACTCAGAAGGGGTCTCCACAATCATACTCCACTCAGAATATTCCAGCCAGATTCACTCGGCATATGATATCTTACTCACTGGGGAATTCATTAAGTCTCTCCCGGACTTGTTCAGATCCTAACCACTCGGAGTATATAGTCTTATTCACTCGGATTATATATATATTTCCTACACTTAGGATACAGTACAATCTAAACCATTACAACAACTCTTCCCTTGGAAGAGGATCACTCGGAATTCTACTCGGGAATATCTAAACCCATCCCACTCGGGGTATACTCATGCTTTTCCACCCGGGAAAAGGCCACACAAGGATCACTCGGGAAATTCTCCCATCTAATCCTACACCGAATGGGTTCATCAATGGCAATTCTCTAAAAATCCATTTAAGTATTCTCCACTCGGAAAAGAAGGACAAACATCATAGCCTCACTCAGAATTGGATCCAAGCCTCCTATATTTCTCTCGGAATTCATCAACTTAGAATTATTCACCCAACATCATTCATATTCCAGTCGGTAAGAAGCATCAAATCAACATAAATCCCTTATGTACATATGTATATTCTCATAAATACAAACCTGTCCACAAATCCAATCTACCGACCCATATATATAATCATACACTCAGAATGCTTATTGCCTTCACACTCACTCAGGGTTCCACTCGGATAAACCATCCAAAGGCTGACTTCCTTTGTTTTTCCCATGAGTGAAGCCATTCCAAAATACTTCTGGACAACACACCCCACTCGGTGCCATTTCCACTCAGAATTACACTCACAGAGAGACTTCCCTCGGAATGAGTTACCTTGAACTCGGATACTTCCACTCGGAACACAACTGCTCAGAATTTCACACAGAAAGCCTTTCACTCAGAATTTTATCTACTCCCTCACTCGGAGGGTTTTGCCTTGACAAGGCCACTCGGAATTTCACTCGGAAATTCACAACATCACAGAATTATTTTCTAAGGTTCTTACTCAAAGGAAATCTCGTTCAAAATCCCACACACTCACCATATACTTATCACACTCGGTCTAGTACAACTGTACCAGTCACACCTGAGTGAGCATCACCCAGCATTCATACTTCCACTTTCGCTCAAGCTACTCACATTCGCTTGGGCGAAGAAAGATCCAGTGACCAATTCCTCACTGGCTCGCTCAAGCTGATCCCTCACTCGCTTGGGCGAATGCCATTTCTCAGACCCTTCGCTTGGGCGAGACTCCATTCGCATGAGGGAATTTCCTCCAGAGAGCAAACACTGATACTGCGAATCCCTTCCAGAGAGCAAGACTGATACATAGGCAATTTCACTTGAGCGAAATTGACCTTCGCCTGAGCGAATATTGCCCAGAAACCATAAGGCCAACACAGGGAATCCTCGCCTGGGCAAGATCCCTTCTCGCGTGGGCGAGACTATCAACACAGAGGCAGGAAACGCAGATTTCACACAGTCCAACTTATGAAACTTCATCATAAGCCAATTTAATCATATCCATGCTATCATATACATCATATAAGACATATATAACTTGTTCCTAAGCATTCTCACTTAGAATTCCTCATTATAAATCAAATTAGATTTATTCCACATATTCTCACCCATCTTCCTCAATAAGCATCAACTATTTGCCATTCACATTAATTATTCATTTTTATAAAATGCGGGGTGTTACACCTTTAACCTTTGTTTTAGAGAATAGTTAGGCTCACGACGTTGTTTTGGATTCATTCTTGTCCACCTTGTGTTTTCACAAATTGCGTTTTAAACTTATCAAGATTATGAACCGGTCAAGAATGACAATGCATCATGGGAACTCTTAGCTGAGGATCTAGAGGAATTACTCCTTCGATGGTCCTAAACATCATGGTTCGTGAAGATTTCTTCAAGAATCACATCAAGAATGATGTGATCCCGAAAAGCCCAACAAGCTTTTAATCTTCTCTATCTTTTAGACTCACTAGCTAAGAAGAAATCAAAAGGATGGTTGTTCACTCGTTTCACCTTTAGTTTAGAGAATAGTAAGACTCGCGACGTTGTTTTGGATTTTTTCTTGTTCATTTTGTGTTTTTGCAACTTGCGTTTCAAACTTTGAAAACTCATCAAGATTATGAACTGGTCTAGAATGATTATGTATCGTGGAAACTCTTACCTGAAGATCTAGATGAATGACTCCTTGGATGGTCCAAAATATCAAGGTTTGTGAAGTTCTCTTCAAGAATCACGTAAAGGATGATGTGATCTCGAAAAGCCCAATAAGCTTTTAATCTTCTTTATCTTTTGGACTCACTAGCTAAGAAGGAGTCAAAAGGATTGTTTTTCACTCCTTTCACGTTTAGTTTAGACAATAGATAGGCTGGCGACGTTGTTTTGGATTAGTTCTTGTTCACCTTCTGTTTTTACAAGTTGCGTTTCAAAACTTTAAAAGCTCATCAGGATTATGAAGCGTGTAGAATGATGATGCATTGTTGGAACTCTTAAATGAAGATCTAGATGAATGACTTCTTGGATGGTCCAAAACATCAACTTTGGTGATGATTCCTTCACGAATCACATCTGGGATAATGTGATCCAGAAAAGCCCAACAAGCTTTTAATCTTTTGTATCTTTTGGACTCACTAGCTAAGAAGGAGTCAACAGGATGGGTGTTCACTCATTTCACCTTTAGTTTAGAGAGTAGTAGGGCTTATGATGAAACACCCCGGATTTCCAGACTCGGATCCCGATGTAATCAAGATAATAATTAATAAAAATGCAGTAAATTTTTCATATTCGAAATAGTTTCTAAACACCATCTCAACTACATCAAGATCCGAACCTCAAAAAACTGAAGAGTGAGATTTATCAACATATAACTGGATCGATAACTAATTCACCCATAACGGTATACAAAAATAGTAGAGTTTACAGCGGAAGAAGAATGTGTATACCAGGCATATGCCTAGTCCTATTTATGATGATATGAGAAAAGGCTCAACAAAGCATACAAACACCTAACATAAACCTATTAGATTATAACTCATTCATGCACTTACAACAGACATATACATTGCCTAAGATATCATATAAATATGCATATACATCCGGGGTCATGCCCCAACTATCACCACTACCCATATCTCATAGTTGACCCATTTATTTACCTATTGGCATTAATCCAAACACCACCATCATCAATGTATATTGTTTAAGTTCAATTCCTCAAGTACTCATCAAATCATCACTTATATACTAAAACATATATTCACCGTTCATGCATTCACGATTATCTTATACATGACCAAAATCACTAAATCATCAATATCATCATATACAATTTATTGTTTACATTAAATTCATAAATGATGCTGGCCAAGGCACTTCCACTACCACTATTTACCTCCTCGAAACTTTAATTTAAAATCCGAACTCATCCCATGGCAACCTGTATCACAATGCTAAAAAGGAGACCACATGGGAGAGTTATACATCCAAAATGACGAATATACAATATTATGATTAAGTGTACATGTATTCGTTCATCATGTGTGCTTTGCTATAATATCACCAATTCATCATTCAATCATCATCACATTGATATAATAGGCATACAAGCCTCATGAAACGCAGTTCACAACACAAGCAAGCACAAGCACATACACAATCCCATTTCCACTTATCAACAAGGGTATTCATAAATTATCATCATCAATTCATTAAATCTTTACTCAATTCCTCCTCACAAGGGGTTTCTCATCTCTCGTGGTCATTTCATCTCAAATGCCATGCACCTATGGCGAATGCATATGTCAACTATTTAATAATGCATATGCACGGATCTAATTTCATTTCATCAGGTGATCGCAACCACCATCATTCATTCACATGGGTTTCCTGCCTCGCAAGGGGTACTCCCTCTAGCAGCCTTGCAAGGTGATTTCTCATGATCGCAACCACATTCAATAATTCATATTGGTTTCCTGCCTCGCAAGGGGTACTCCCACCTCGTGATTGCAACCACGGGCATCATAGGAACTCGCAAGCCCTTTTTCATTTCAACAACCAGGTAATCGCAACCACCGGCCCAATATCATATCATCATCAAGTTGGTTTCCCGCCTCGCAAGGGGTACTCCCTTCATAGAATCCCACAGGATCTTTCATCATTGTGATCGCAACCACATTTTCAATGTTATGCCATGCCATGAATGCAAAGTGCAATGACGCATATGCCAATCGACCTCGCAAGGATATCTCACCCTCTCACTTAGGGATATATTTTAATTTGATATTTCCAATCAATAACATACAATTATTTACAAAGCCCCTCAAGGCATTTTATTCCCTTACTTGGCATTACACCTTAATATATCTCATGTATATATTTCACATTATACAGGCAAGTCAATACTTATAATCAGCCACAATGGCATCACAACATAATTATCCTACGTTAAACTTTCATCATTATTACCACATAATCAATTTGTGGGTTTTTTGTAATATTATTCATCACCACAGTTGTAACACCCCGGTTTTCCAGACTCGGATCCTGATGTAATCGAGATAATAATTGTCGCAACCTAAATCGCGACGGCGCAGCGAGAAAGAGAGAAAAAGTGGAATGAAACAGGGAGTCGCCACCAACGTTTTTATCCATAGGAAAAACATTGGAAAAAACTAAGTTCAGTAAAGCACTGGTTAAAATTTGAGATTCAAGTTCGGGAGTCGGTTACGAGTAGGGAAGGTATTAGCACCCTACATCGCCTGTCAAAAACAGTACCAAGATTGAAAATGCGCAACATAAATAGCCTTACAAAAGATATTTTATTTCTTCCTTTTTATTGTTGTATCTTTTTTTAATTAAAAACGATGGAATGGAGTGAGAGAATTTGTACAAACATAGAATGTCGAAGTGAGGTTAACGGGACATTTCATCCGAATTAAACTCGACTTCGATATGAGACAGAGAGGGGAAAAGAATGCTAATAAGGCGTCACGCCGAAATTATACATCCTCGAGTAAAAAGGATAGGGATAGGAAAGAGATAAACGGGACGTCTTGTCCTAAGTATCCCTTCCCTATGAATTGTAGCGAGGTTTGAATAAAAACTAAGGGGAAATCAACAAGACGTCACGTCTAAATTGATTTTCATGGAAACGACAAAAAGTAACAACACGAAAGAAACGCAAAAAGCAAGGAAATAAATCAGTAAAGGGAAATAAGAAAGATGGGCCCGACATGAGTTAAAGTCCTGCTCCTACGTATTCTTGAATTATCAAGAAATCAGGGTTACGTAGTTCTGAATGTTTTTTTTTTAGGAAAAGATTAGGAAGATATTGATGGGCATCATTTTAGCGAAGAATCCATACAAGGCGAAGTGCTTCGCATGTGCACGGATCCTATAAAGGTGGTGTAGACGGAAGTATTTTCCGTACGACACTGACTAAGAACGATTTATTTTGCTTTTTTTATTATTTAAACTAGAAAGAAATCATAGGAATATTTCCTATTATTATATTTTTAGTACAAAGCAAAAAAAAGAAAGGTAACAGAAGATATAACAGAGAAAAGAAGACAGTAAGTTCGGAAAAGGGAAGAAAAGAAAAAGAGGAGTGAAAACTGAATGGGAGAAGAGAAAACCGAGTGTAAAAAATGAAAAAAAACGAGTGAAAAATAAGAAAACCGGGTGAAAAATAAGAAAACCGAGTGAAACTATGAAAAATCCGAGTGGAAACAGGGAAAACCGAGTGAAACAGTGACAATATGAGTGAAACAGTGAAAATCTGAGTGAAACAGTGAAAAATCTGAGTAAAACAGTGAAAATCTGAGTGAAACAGTGAAAAATCTGAGTAAAACAGTGAAAATCTGAGTGAAACAGTGAAAATCCGACTGAAACAGTAAAAATCCGAGTGAAACGGTGCAAATCCGAGTGGAAATAAAGGAAACCGAATGAAAAGAGGATTACCGAGTGAGAAGTGGTTTGCCGAGTGAGACTGACTGAGGAGAGGGATTCTGGACGGTGTGGAGCTGGCTTAGACGGTGTGGTGCGGGTTGGAAGGAGAAGAGAGAGGAAGCTGGACGGTGTATGGGTTGAGAGGATGGATTGAAGTGACCGTGAGGTGTGTGTGTGTGGTTTGGTTTTTAGAGGAGGAGAGGAAAGGGAAAGTACGGTGGGAGAGAGGGTGTATGTAGAGTGAGAGATGATGGAAGGAGAAGAATAGAAGAATTGGTGTGAGAGAGAAGAAAGCACGAAGGATTTTTTGGCAGAATTTCCTCCTCTCCCCCCTTTCAGCTGTCCTCCCCCTTGCCTATTTATAGGCTGGCCCGAGTGGAATGCCAGCTCAGGCTTCCACTCGGTTTGGGTAGTGGGGGGACAACGGCTGGTGGGAACTTTTAATTCCCTCCACCTCCCCTCCTGTCTGCCACCCCCAGGATTCCTGGATCCACTTGGGTGGTGGAATCCAGGTCAGCAAGGTGGGGATCCGAGAGATAATGATGGAATCCGAGTGACAATATGGAAATCCGAGAGAGAATGTGAAAAACCGAGTGAAATATTGAAATCCGAGCGAGGATATTGAAATTCTGTGAGAGGAAATTGAAAATCTGAGAGAGGATGTGGAAAACCGAGTGAAATGGTGGAATTCCGAGTGAAAGTGGTTCGGATTAATCCCTCATTCAGTGTTCAACCACGGTTGGAATCAATTCCGAGTGAGAAAAGGGGTCAGTCCTCATTTTACCTCCTGGATCTGAGTGGAAAAGGTTCATTTTGCAAAAGACCGAGTGAAATCATGTTGATGTGTGACTCGGAACATTCAGACTGGAACAATTATGTTAATCAAAGAAATTCCAACTGGAACATTCAGTCAGAACCGAGTGAGAAATGACTCACTCGGTACCGACTGGAAATTGGCTCGGACCTAAATTCCTCTCCACAATCCGAACCACCAATGACTCGGAACCGACTGAAAAGTGTGAAGTGTGACTCGGAATTGAAAGATGGCTCGGAAAGGTGTAAAAGATGACACGGAGGGGATTTGGTGTTGGTAAAAATTGACTCGGGAAAGTGTAAAAGAGGACACGGAGCCGATTGAAAATCAAAGAAAAAGACTCGGAAGTTGAGTGTAAAGGGTCTCGGAGTTTGCTAAAGGATGACTCGGAGCCGACTGAAAATCGAAGAGAAAGACTCGGAAGTTGATTGGGAGAGTACCTGGCTCGGACTTCACTTCCTCTCCACAATCCGAGTGACCATTGACACGGAACCGGCTGAAATGGCTCGGAAATTGGAATTTTGGCCATTTTTCGCTCGGAAATAAACTTCTTCACACTCAGAATTAGAAATTTGAATTTCTTCACTCGGAATGGCTCTAACAGGGAAGCTTTCCACTCGGAATTGACTCATTCTGAGTAATTCTACTCGGATTTGATCATGTATGTGTCATTCCGCTCGGATTCCCCAACAGGAGCCTATTCTACTCGGAAATGCTTCATTATTACTCGGTTTTTGATCATTTCTGAGTAGTTCTACTCACATTTGCTCCATTCTGAGTAGTTCCACTCGGTTTTGATCATTTCTGAGTAGTTCTACTCGGATTTGCTCCATTCTGAGTAGTTCCACTCGGTTTTGATCACTTCTAAGTCATCTTACTCGGATTTCTCTTCAACAGGGGCATTTTCTACTCGGATTTGATCCCTTCTGAGTAATTTCACTCGGATTTGATCCGTTCTGAGTATTTTCACTCGGACTTACTAGTTTTTGGGCCATTCCACTCGGATTTTTGTTCAACAGGGGCATTTTCTACTCGGATTTGATCCTTTTTGAGTCATTTCACTCGGATTTCATCATTCTTTAAGTTATTCCATTCAGATTCGCTCCAATCTGAATCATTTCACTCGGATTTGCCTCCAACAGGTTTATATTCCACTCGAAAATGCTTCCATCATAGTCATCTTGCTCGGATCTGACCATTTTTGAGTTATACTATTCAAATTTGACCATTCTGAATTGGAATTAAGTATAAAAAGAATCATTCCACTTGGACCGGACCAAAAGAGGTGTTCACAATAATTAATAAAAATACGAGTACTTTTTTCACGTTAGAAATAGTTTCTAAACACCAACTCGACTACATCAAGACCCAAACCACAGAAAACAAAAGAGTGAGATTTATCAACATATGACCGGATCGACAACTAATTCGCCCATAACGGTATACAAAATAGTAGAGTTTACAACAGAAGAAGAATATGTATACCGGGCATACGCCTAGTCCCATATATGACGATATGAGAAAAGGCTCTGCAAGCATGCAATCACCTAACATAAACCTATTAGGTCATAACCCATTCATGCACTTACAACAGACATATGCATTGCCTAACGTATAATATAAATATGCATATACATCCAGGGTCATGCCCCAACTATCACCACTGCCCATATCTCATAATTGGCCTACTTATTCACCTATTGGTATTAATCCAAACACCACTATCATCAATGTATATATCGTCTAAATTCAATTCCTCAAGTACTCGCCAAATCATCACTTACATACTAAATACATATATTCACTATTCATTCATTCACGATTATCTTATACATGACCAATGTGAACATCTATTTCAGCCCATCCACAAATGAAGAAGATTTCTAAAAAAAAGGGACTCGGAAATGATCATTTCCGAGTGAAAGGACTCAGAATGATCAAATCCGAGTGAAATGACTCAGATTGGAGCATTGTCGAGTGGAGTATGTCCCTGTTGAAGAAAAATCCGAGTGAAATGACTCAGATTGGAGCAAATCCGAATGGAATAACTCAGAAATGATCAAAACCGTGTAGAATAACTTAGAAATGATCAAAACCGAGTAAGAATAACCCAGAAATGATAAAAACCGAGTGAAATCACTCAGAATGAGTCATTTCCGAGTGAAAGTACCCAGATTCCAAGTCCTGAGTGGGAAGCAAGCTTTTTCCGAGTGAAAATGCTAAGTTCCGACCGATCTGTACCGAATGATCAATCTTCAATCGGTTTCCGAGTGACAACAACCGAGTGGAAGGATTTCCGAGCCAATCTTCACTCATCTTTCTTCAAACAACCAATTCCGTGCCCATTTCCATCAATTTCCGAGCCAATCCTTCAAATACCGAATCCCCTCCTTTTTCACCCAGATTCTGAGTCATCTTTTACATATATCCGAGTCAATTTTTACCAATTTCTGAGTCACCATTTTCACCCGTTCCCGAGTCATCTTTCAATTCCGAGTCACACTTCACACATTTCAGTCGATTGTGGAGAGGAATTTAAGTCCGAGCCAATTTTCAGTCGGTACCCAGTGAGTCACTTCTCGCTCGGTTTTGACTGAATGTTCCAGTCGGAATTTCTTTGATTGCCCACTCATCAACATGATTGTTCCAGTCTGAATATTCCGAGTCACACATCAACATGATTTCACTCGGTCTTTTGCACAAAATGAACCTTTTCTCACTCGGATTCAGGAGGCAAAGTGAAGACTGACCCCTTTTCTCACTCGGAATTGACTCCAACCGTGGATGAATACTGACTGAGGGACTAATCCGAGCCATTGTCACTCGGAATTCCACTATCCACACTCGGATTTCCACCATTTTTCACTCGGAATTCAGCCATTGTCACTCGGAATTCCACTATCCACACTCGGATTTTCACCATTTTAACTGGGCTTTTCACCATCTCTCGGATCTCCACCTTGCTGACCTGGATTCCACCACCCAAGTGGATCCAAGAATCCTGGGGTTGGCAGACAGGGGTGGAAGTGGGGGGAACTAAAAATTCCCACCCAGCCGTTGTCCCCCACTTCACTCTGAATGGAAGTGTGACCTGGCATTCCACTCGGAAGTGGAAGCCTGAGCTGGCATTCCACTCGGGCCGGCCTATAAATAGGCAAGGGGGGAGGACAGAAGGGGGGGCATTCATTAGAGGAGAAAAACTCTGTCAAAAAAAAACCCTTCGCTCTCTCTCTCTAACACCAATTCTTCTCTTCTTCTCCTTCCATCATCCCTCACCATATTGCCACAATCCTTCCATCCTCCACCCCTCTCCTACTCCAACACCGTCCTCACTCCCACTCAACAGCACCTTTCCCAGCCTTTTCCCATTCCCTCTAATTCCCTTTTCCCTCTCGGACCAGTGTTCTTGCTCCATCATCGCTCGGTTCTGCTCAACTTTCACCTGGTACTCCTCTTGACATTCATATTTTTCCCTTATTTCCACTCGGATTCTCACTGTTTCACTCTGATTTTCACTGTTTCACTCAGATTTTCACTGTTTCACTCAGATTTTCACTGTTTCACTTAGATTTTCACTGTTTCACTCAGATTCTCACTGTTTCACTTAGATTCTCACTGTTTCACTCGGATTTTTACTGTTTCACTCAGATTTTCACTGTTTCACTCAGATTTTCATTTTTTCCACTCGGATCTTTCCAGTTTCACTCAGATTTTCCCTGTTTTCACTCAGATTTTCATAGTTTCACTCGGATTTTCATAGTTTTACTCGGTTTTCTTATTTTTCACTCAGTTTTCTTATTTTTCACGCGTTTTTTTTCATTTTTTGCACTCGGTTTTCTCTTCTCCCACTCAGTTTTCACTCATTTTTTTTCGCTTTGTACTAAAAATATGATAAAGGGAATAAATGTTTCCTATGTTTTCTTTCTAGTTTAAATAAAAATCAAAAATAAATCATTCTTAGTCAGTGTCGTACGGAAAATACTTCCGTCTACACCACTTTTATAGGATTCGTACACGTGCGAAGAACTTCGCCTTGTATGGGTTCCTCACCATAATGATTCCCATCAACATTTCCTTAATCTTTTTCCTAAATAAAAAAAAACTTTCAAAGAACTACGTGACCCTGATTTCTTGAAAGCTTGAGAATACGTAGGAGCAGGAAATAGTTCCTGTCGGGCCCATCTTTCTTTATCTAATTTTTAGAGTTTTCATTTTTGTCTTGCTATCAAAATGAGGAGCGAGGTTAATTTGGACGAGACGTCCTGTTAATCTCATATTTTTTAATATCTCTTTAAAAAGGAGGAGTGAGGTTAATTTGGACGAGACGTCCTGTTAATCTCATATTTTTAAATATCTCTTTAAAAAGGAGGAGCGAGGTTAATTTGGACGAGACGTCTTGTTAATCTCATATTCTTTTAATAATATCTCTTTAAAAGGTGGAGCGAGAGTAATTTGGACGAGACGTCCTGTTAATCTCATGTAAATATTTTGTGTTGATTTTTGTTTATTTTTTTGTTTATTTTGTCATTCCATACATTTTTTCTTTTCATGAAGAAGTTAAAATAATTATTGGTTTAGTTATAATGCGCGCTATCAAATTGAGGTAACCGTTTTTATAACGGACAGTTGTGAGGTGCTAATACCTTCCTCACCTGTAATCAGACTCCCGAATCATGGAATTTCATTTTTATAACCAGTGCTTTAACGAAAGGTTTTTCCAGTATTTTATCCTAAAAAATATTGGTGGCGACTCCCTATTTATTATTTTAAACCGTTTCGAGGGTCGGCCGCGCCGTCGTGATCCCGGTCGCGACAGATGGCGACTCCGCTGGGGAACTTAGAGAGTCAAGCCAGTCAATTTGATAGCGCATGTTTTAATTAGCATATTAAATATTTAACTTCTTCTTTTATTTTATTTCCTTGTCAATGTTTAGTTTCTGTTTTGTTTGTATTCTATCATTATGTTCTGTAAATATCTGTGTGATCATTGAACCCTAGGGTAGTCGACTTTATTTTGTTGCTCTGTGTTTGTTCTATGTGCAGGATGAATAAAGTACAGGTATTGAATGCCTCTTTCACACACTACACTCACAATTTGCACACACTTTTGAGTGGGACCCTATACCCGGGCCCAAATAAAACTTAAGATTAAGAGAGGTTGATAGCGGAGCCATTTGGGATGTACTTCCTGTATGGTTACCGTGAGAATCTCAGCTAGAGTTCGACTTATTCATGGTGCCCACACTTAGTGTACTTCCTACTATTTGTGGTCAACATCATGAGTAGGATCTTGGCTCTAGTGACCTTTAGAAGTTTTAGAACAAGCCACCTAATGCGAGGTATCACTGATAGATGAACTTCAGAACCATAAGGAGACCTTCAGAAAAACCCACCTTAAGACACAAAGGGGCAAACTTTACTTCTATTTTTTTCTCATTCTCACTTTCCCTTCTGATCCAAATTGAGGGACCACTTGCCCGTTTATTGGATTACTTTTTCTGAAAAAATGACCTACTTTTAACCAGTGATGGGAAGGTGGTCCTTTCCTTTTAAATTTGCTTAAGTCTTAGGATCTTGAGTTACGAATTTTCTGAATCATCAAAAAAAAAAGAGCCAAAAATTTTAACAAAAAAAAAGATATAAAAAAATCAAAAAAATCAATTCTTTTTTTTTGTTTTAACAATGATCAGAAAATCCATAGCTCACATGATCCTTGACTTGACACAAGTTTTGTCAAATTGTAACCCCCTAAATACAAAAATGTTTTCAAGAAAGTTACTAGGGGAGTATCGATTTGCAAAACACGTCATTTCCTGATGACTCTTTCTCTCATTTCTTTCTATTCTCACCAGAAGCTATTCAGAGCTTAACGATTACCCTTGAGCAAGATATGGAAATTAACGTGGGATCAAACCTTTAAGAGAAGGGTCATGGTTCCCTGAGCTAGAAATAGCTAAACTTGAGGCTCTTATTGCATTTCAGAATGAAAGATTTTTTGTCTTCATAACTATCCCGTATTAATTTCCATGTTTACCATACCTAGTACTTTTGAACGATAAGTTCTAAGGAATGGTCAAAGGATACTCGCCAAAGCCTGTGATTGCTTCCCATGACATTCTCCTTCTTTCTATTTCCACCTGACATTTCTTGTTTTTCTTTCACCCGACACTGAAACACAGACATCACGGGTAGGCATCCTTACCAGACCCGACTTCAAAGGAAACTCATGGCTGAGGCAGAAGCTGTTGAGGGAGACTTTAGGACTGAGTTCGATCAGCTGAAAGAGCGAGTAGCAGAGTTAACTAAACTCTTAGAAAAGAAACTCACAGAAGGAGCCTCCTCTGCAGGTGTTGAGGACAGCCAACAGCAGCCTGTCACCGCACCACCCCCCATTGGTTCTGACCCAGCAAGAACCCAACTACCTAACACAACGACACCCCCTCTCACTATTCATGTCGGAGGACCTAACCCTGCCATTGAGACCCAGCCACCCTACGGCCAGTCTTATGCACAACAGCATACATTTGTTGGTCTTGACGGTAATCCAGTACCTTTTCCACTTTATGGCCTACCATCGGGGTACTATCCCCCGCTCACTAACCAACAAGACACCCAAGACCAGCAAGCAATGAATCCTCACGCTTCATACCCCACCCAGCCAAATATGCCGCTACCACTTCACCAAACCCAAAACACGCAGACCCATGACCCACAAATCCACCAAATCCAAAATACACAAGCCCCGATGGCTCAGCCAACTTGCAACGCACAAGCCCAAAACACACGAGCCCAGATGACCCAGCCGACTTATGCTGTACAAACTATGGCCCAACCCCAAGGACCCTCACCAAATACAGGCCTAATGAACCAGTCCCATGTGTTGCCTCCGTTCAACCAGCCACTCGGCTATCCATACGGATACGCAACTACTTATATGACCAATCTCCAAGATACAACCCGCATGATAAACCCGGTAAGCGGTCATATCACGGTCGCAACTCCCCAAAAGGAAAAGATAGAAATCCTAGAGGAGCGTTTGAGAATGATGGAAGGCGCAGGAGGTTTCGGACTGATAGATGCTTCTGAACTATGCCTAGTCACAGATGTTGTCCTCCCGCCCAAATTCAAGATGCCCGACTTTGACAAGTATCGGGGAATGACTTGTCCAAAGAACCATCTCACGATGTACTGTCGAAAGATGGCATCTTACTCTTCTAACGACCAGCTGTTGATTCACTGCTTCCAAGATAGTCTGGCGGGGGCCGCTCTTACATGGTATGCTCACCTTAAGCGGAACCATATTCATTGTTAGAAGGACCTGGCAGATGCCTTTCTTAGACAATACAAGTATAACATGGATATGGCACCCACCAGGGTTTAGTTACAGAATATGTTGAAGAGGGACAGTGAGACATTTAAAGAGTATGCCCAACGATGGAGAGAGACAGCGGCACAAGTGGATCCCCCATTGTCGGAAAAAGAGATAATCGCAATGTTTATTAACACACTCCCATCACCTTTCTATGGCAAGATGATTGGTAGTGTTTCATCTAATTTCTCCGACATTGTGACTATTGGGGAAAGGGTGGAGAGCGGAATACGAACAGGAAAAATCACTCAGGGCCCATCTGGGGCAAATATGACAAGAAAGCCGACGCCTGGGAAAAGGGATGGAGAAACTAATTCCATCTCTTCTAATCAAAAGATGGCCCCGCCGAGACCATTCGCCCTTACCATGATTCAAGCTCCCAATCCTTATGTGGCTGCTGCCGCCCAGGGCCTAACAGCTTATACTCCCCACTCTCGTCCGCCCATGGTAAGAGCACCAATGCCGCAACCCATGACATACCATCACCCGCAACAAGCGATTCGACCACCCAATCATGATCAGAACACAAGGAATCCCAACAATGAGCGCACCCCTGTGCAGTTCGATCCAATTCCCATAACATACACTGAACTTTTACCAATCCTCATTCAAAAGGGTCTGGTAGATCCATGCCCCATGAGGTCGTTACAACCTCCTTACCCAAGGGGGTATAACCCAAACGCTCATTGTGATTACCATGCTGGGGCACCAGGGCATTCTACAGAAAATTGCATGGCTTTGAAATATAAAGTGAGAGATTTGATCAAAGCCGACTGGATTAATTTTCAGGAAGGAAGCCCTAACGTGACCACAAATCCCCTGCCCAATCATGGAGGTTCAGAAGTTAATGCTGTGGTGGCCAATATTGAAGATGGTTTTGATGATAATGCTGATTTGGTGATCGCTTGCCCGCTGGACCAAGAGCTCAGTAATAGGGAGGCTGTCAAACTCCCTTCGATTTTAAATGATTCACCAAAATAATTTGCCATTGCCTCAAAGTCTTGTTTATCCCTCTGCTATGCCTAAGTCTTTGGGATTTTTCATGTAATAAGGGCGAAGAAAAACTTGTTTTACCAGTCAATCAATAAATGCGTATCGAAATTCAAAAAAAAATTCAAAAAAAATTCTCATCCCTTTATCCCTGCTTTTGACTCATTCTCTTTAAACTTGCTTTTCCTTTCTCTTCTTTATTTTGCCATAACACACTAAATTGCAGATCCAAAAATGATCCTCTTGAGACTAGTGAAATCACAATCACGCTTCATGATTTTGATTACCCAGTCGACTATGCCGACGAAGAAGGTAAGGGAAACCTGTAAGCCACCGCACAAGTTAACAAGATCGTTAGAACAAGAGGGTAAAGAATACCCCTAAATCAAGAACAATTGAAGGAATCACAGGGGTAATTTACCAGAAGGCATTAGTAATTTTGTTTCAGGACGTGGAAGGAATCTATGGAATGACAACATGGCCAAGTCCCGAATTGGACAAGTGGTAGGCTAGTCAACTAAGAAAACCACAACAGTTACCAGCATAAATAGGGGAAAATTGCTAATACCTATAAATGTAGACACAATTGAGGAAGTCTTTGCCGAAAAAGAAAAAAAAATGAAAAATGAAAAATAAAGCCAAGCTTGAAGTCCAATGCACATACCAAGCAAGGAAAGCTGGTTACGTCCAGATCATCAAGCAAACTGTCATTGGGGGAATGAATGTCACTAGACCAAGAACTTGCATTCTTGTCATCATCAACACCTCAACCTAAAAAGGTACGCTGTTCCTCATGTTCATGTAACCAAGGAAATAGTCTATCAGATTGAGTCATTGCATCATCAAGGGGATAAAAAAAACAAAGCAAAAAAAAGAAGCAAAAAAAAAAAGGGGTAAAAAAAACAAAAAAAAAACAAAGCAAAAGAAAAACCGAAAATGAAAAAGAGAGGAAAAAAATAAAGGCCAAAATGATGATTCAAAGTAATTCCCTCTCATTTGATGCCAAAAGACTCACCAATATTTCCTTGGATACATGGCATAGGAATACAGTTTCCTCTTTGAAGTAACATCAGTTTCCCAAAGGATCAAACTAAATTTGGAAAAGGATAGGCAGACCCAACTGGAGTGTGATCAGTTTCAACTTTTTACTGTAAAGAATGTGACCGAAAATGAATAAGAAGAGAAAAACACATGAAAAGCTCGCTAGGCTGAAAACCTGAAAGGGCGGCCTAGGCAAAAGTTAAAGCAACCCGATGAGTTGAAAACCTGAAAAGGTGGCTCAGGTAAAAATTAGGGTCAACATCTCGGCAGAGTAACTAAAGTTCCCAATGCAAAACGTGCAAACTGGGGCATGTAGACCATGGTCAAACTACCCTCTCGAAGGCAGAGTTGAACGATGTATTTGAGGTCGTGACGTGGGATTAAGGTTCTCACTAATCTCAGGAATTCACTGGAGGATCCTTGAACTTTTCCTGTTTCTCCCGGCCTTGACCTGTCCTACGTAACTTCATTTCATCCCATCTATTTTCCCCATTATCCATTCTCTGTATTCTGTTTGACATACATGAATAAAATTCATCCATTTTTTTCGATACATGTTATGAATTGCATTGATTTGATAAAACATTGTATTTTTAGTAAAATGAAAGAATGGTGAACATTTAAAGTCGCAAGGAATAAGACGCTCCCATTACTCGACCTCGTCTTAGACAATCACCATAAAGACTCAGCCAGGCACGTGCTTCAAAGCTATGATCGCCTCTTTCATTCTCCTCTGTCCATGAGTTATCCTAAGGGTCGCGGTTTCACAGGACCTACCCAGTTTTTGAATTTTACTTTGCACTACTAACCTTTTCCTGCAGGTTATTACAACAGACAGTCATGTCAAGTGTTGACACCTCAAGTTCCTTCCTCGAACCGCCAAAGTTGGCACTCCTCAAAATTCTTTCCTCCATCGCCAAAGTTGACAATTCTCAAAGTCTTCCCCTCAATTGCCAAAGCTGGCACTTCTCAGAACTCCTTCCTCAAATCACCAAAGCTGGCATCTCTTAAAGTCTTCTCCTTAATCGCCAAAGCTGGCATTCCTCAAAAATCTCTTCTTAAATCGCCCAAGCTGGCACTTCTCATATCTCCTTCCCTAAATCGCCAAAGTTGGCACTTCTTAAAGTCTTCCCCTCAATTGCCAAAGCTGACACTTCTTCAAACTCCCTTCCAAGGAATCTACTTGATACATTCTGACAGTCAAGCGTTTCCCTTCCCAAAGATAGTTTCCAGCAAAAATTCTCTCCCCCAGCAGAGTCATCAAACTCTCCCCAGTAAGCCTACAATTCTGATCATCTTCTCCCCCTGATAAGAATACTTTTCTAATCAGGCTTAGAAGAACACTCCCAAACGGAACCGTGATCGCCAAAGCTGGCACCTTTCAAGGTTTCTTCCTCCATAGCCCAAGCAGGCACCGTTCGAAGTTTCTTTCTCCTTAATCGCCAAAGTTGGCAATCTTTAAAGTCTCCCGCTCAACTCCAAAATCAGCATTTCCCAAATTCTTCCCCAGAGCTAGCACTTCTCAAGATCTCTTCCCCAATGAACCCTAAATTTTCCATTCTCAGTTAGGGGCAGTACCCTAAATCACCAAATTCCCCAGTGAAACTACGTTTCTCAGGCAAACTCAACTGGGGCATCTTCCCGAATTTCTTATGTTATAACCATTCTCCAAGAATTGATAAGTCTTGAAAAGACTTAATTATTCCACTATTTAGTTAACATAATTTACTAAGTATTGTCTAGTTTTTTTTATTATTAGTTAATAATTTGTTAATAATTCATGTTTTAGTTATTTATTGCAAAAGTATGTTATCTATGTAAGAAACTGATTGAAAATTTTAATTAAATAAGGAATTTTGAAGTATTTACAAATTTACTAAGCAGCCAGCGTATAAATGCTAGGCAAGTAGCTGTTTATTGGTGCAGGAACAGGGCGGACTCGAGATAAGAAGAAAATTCCGAGTGAAATCCTACATAGTCGAGCGAGATTTGATAAATCCGAGTGAGACTTCCTCAATTCTGACTGAAAAGAGTCCAAAGACCGACTGAGTAAGACTTCAAAGACACTGACTCCAAAAGAGAACAAGGACTCGGAATATTGCATGAAGAACCCGAGTGCCAACTACAGAATATCGATTGAATAATTAATCCGCCCAAGCGGGAGTTAAATCCGCTCAAGCGAGGGTCCAAGTTCGCTCAAGAAAAGCAAGACTACGCCCAAGCGAGACTTTAAGTAAACTTACTTAAGAAGACTCCCAAGACACCGGCTCCAAAAGAAAAGAAGATCGGAATGCTACATAAGAAACCGATGTGCTGATTCATTATTTAATCCATCCTAGTGAAATCCGGACTCACTCAAGCATAACTTTAAGAGACCGTCCTCGCCCAAGTTTTGTCATAACGCCCAAGCGAGAAAGAAACACTGCAGTGTTAATCCGGACTCGCTCAAGTGAAGTTTAATCCGCTCAAGCGAATACTCAGCAGCTGAAGCATAAAGGCAGTAATTTAAACACTGTTCCTTCCCTCCAGCAACACACTTGGTGCACTACTGTTCCGCTTCCATAGCCTTCTTCTCTACTACTGCAACCTCAAGATAACTTAAGAAGTGAATTGTCAATTAGCTGGTGCTGAGCTGTATATTAGCTAATGATGGGCTGGAATCTGCTACGAGCTGAGCTGTGATTAGTTAATTAATCTGTAATTATTCAATTAGTTAGTTTAGTTTTAATTAAGAACTCAGTTGTCAGATATTAGTTAAGTTAGTTAGTTTAGTTAGATGTATATATATATTCATGTACATACTCTGTAAAGGGGGTGTGGGTGTGTGTGGAGACACAGAGACAGAACAACGTAATACATTTCATTTTCCAATTCCAATCTCTCACTACATTTTCATCTCTCTAAACTCTCTCCTCCATGACGTTCCACAATCCTTCGATGGAACCGAAGTCAATGGAGTTCTAAATCCCTAAGGTTGGGATTGTGAAGGTGAGCAATGGAATCTTGAAGCTGTGAGCAAGTAGATCGGCTTCGAAGATCCTGAGGTGAACAAGCTGAGGAGTGGAGCAGAATCGCTGGATTGACAAATCCAGAACTGATGAAGAACTTCACTAGTGAGGAATCATGGCTAAAGCTTAGGTAACTTCCAGCTTTCTAACTAGTTCAGGCCTAATCAATTTAGGTGAATAGTTAGAGTTCAACCTCCAATTTCGCATTAGATTCTTAGGTTAATCGAGCACTTAAGGAATTAAGGTTCATTGCTTAAGGATTAGTGTTTTTCACCTAAGGAATTAGGGAATAACCACATGCGGATTGTCCTCTAGATTGTGAAGTTCGAATATACTTAATTGCATGTTTCGTGAGGAAATTGTGAGCTTAAGCAATCCTGACCTGTTTTCTTTTAATCACTTTCCACATTTCACTTTAACTCTGTTTCTCAAAATACAAAAACAACTGTAAAACACTAAAACCATAAAAACCGAATGAATTGCATGTATTTTCTGTTGGTTCAGCTTGTACTAGTCCTAGATTGAGGTACTTACCACAATCCCTGTGAGACGATCAAATATACTACAATTTTAACGACTGGTGCGCTTGCCATAAGTGTAAATCCGAGAGTCACATTTTATTTTACTAAGATTTTACCACCAAATTAATGACTCAGGATTTCAGCATCAAGTTAATGGCGCCGTTGCTGGGGATTTTTGAGTAATATCAACAATCCTTGGACCGGTACTAGACTGAACCATTTTTGTTAGTTTCTGTACATGATTGTTAGTTGTTAGTAAATTTCGTTGTAAGAGTAGGATTTGTTAAATCTCGTTGTATTGTTGTTCATAGTTACTACTGTTTCGATTTTAGTTGTTTAGTTGTTGGTACTAACTGTTACAGTAGCCTTGTTTATAGTTAGTTGTTGCATTTATGTTTTTCCTAGTTCCTTTGGAAAGTGAAAAGTTACAGGTAATGGATCTTGATGACACCTTAGCAGAGTTTCTTCAATATTCACAAACGTTATGCATGAACCATGAAGAGGAGGTACAACCAATTGAGGAGGAGCCATCAGAGTTAGAAAGGAGTTTAATTCAATTCATAAAAGTCACTCAAACCGGCCTTCAAAATTTTGATAATTCAATCATGAATATTCAAAAGCAAGTGGATTTTATTGCAAAGCAGTTAGCCGAAGAGCAAAGCAATACAAAGGTTGTACGAAGAAAAGACCAATATGAAGAGCCATGGGATGATGATGTTGGTCTAGTTGAAGAAATTAAGTTTGGGGAAGAAGAAGACCAGCTAGAAAATATTGAAATGGATGAACCTGAACTTGAAACAAAAGAAGAAGAAGAAAATAAGGAAGTTCAGGGATATTTGATGGAAGAAGAGTCAATTGAAGAATGTGAAGAAGAAAGTGATATGGATTATACTTCAGAAGTGGAAGATGATAGTATATCTAGTGAAGCATTCTTTGATGATTGGAATGAAAAAGATTGGTCTGAAGAAGAACAAGAGCAAGAGTTGTCATTGAATAATTTCTTTGATGGTGCAAGTGTTGTAGGAGTACAAATTGAACAAATGACAACAGAAGCCATTGAGGAACCTGAAAATCATTTAGACACAATTATTGAGCAAGAAGTGATAGAAAAGGTTAAGATCTCAGCAAAGATGGAAACCATATCTTGGCAACATAATAATGATACTGAATTTTTGTTGGAGCCAAGTGTGAACACAGAGAAAGAAGTAGAAGTTCATGCACAAGAAGAGTTAACATGTGTAGATGTTGAGAATATAAAAGAAGAAGAAGAAATTCAGCCATGTTATGAGGAGCGTTTGCTAGTGATGACTACTGCAGCTATGGAATTCAAAAAGAAATGTGAATCATCAAGTCAAAAAGAACATTGCTTGTGGCATAAAAAGAGGAAGACTAACAAAAAACAGAAAAAGAAAAAAAGTGAAGAAAAGAAAAAGAAGAAAAAGCAGAAAGTTTGGAAAAGAAAAGATTGGAGGAAAGTTATGTTGAGCATTAGCTTCAAACATAACAAGGAAAAACAAGGAGTAAAAAGACCAAGAGTGTATGGACATAAGAAATGGGATCCTAGAGGATGATCTTGTGTTGGTTTTTCGTGTACATAAATAAAATAGTGAGAGACTGAACAACATGAAGAAAATAGAATCAGATTCCCTCCACGCTTGAGCAAGAGGAAGTTGACGCTTAAGCGTGATCTAAGCGTGACCTTGTATAAGTCTTTTCGCTTGAGCGTGTCTTTTTTTCGCTTGAGCGAGATCGAGACCTGTTTCCCCTTCCGCTTTGAGCGTGAGCTCTTTTGCCTCTCAATAAACTGCTCGCTTGAGCGTCATTCCACACGCTCAAAGCATGACAGTGATGCATGGTTTTTTCTGCACCTCCGCTTGAGCGCTTCAAGCTCACGCTTGAGCGCAATCGGGCCTGAGGATGTGCTGTGCATTTTCTCGCTTAAGCGAAAGCTTAATGAGCCTGAGCGAGATTGACATGATACCCACTGATACCCACTGATACCCTTTTCGATCGGAAACTTCTCATGGGGACTTTAATAAATGGTTTCTGATTGTTGATGTAATAAACAGGTCAGATGATGAAGGGTGACTTATTTCAGTCAGCCTTTTATCACTCGGATCCCTCATTCCTCACTCTTCACTCAGTTTCTTTCATTTATCTTTCACTCGGCCTTCTTTTCATGTATTCTGTTATCCACTCTCACCTGTCACTCATTCCCATACTTTATCTCTTCCTCTCATTCGTTGATTGATTCATTCGTCCTTTTAATCCAGCTGAGCTCTTCCTCGGTTTCCTCACCCGATCTCTCTGCATGTGTTGGTTGTTCACCCAGCCTTTCATTCACTCATTCTTTCGTCCACTCATTTTGTCACTCAATTGTCTTTTTCTTCATCCATTCGGTATTCCGTTCACTCGGACCCCTATGCAGTCATTCTTGTATTCACTCGGTTTTCTCACTCAGTCACTCCTTTTCATTCTGGCTTCCGTTTTTCACCTCATTTTTCATTCGGTTCTTCATCCACTCGGTATAACTTGTACTCATCTATCCCACTCGGAATTCATTCATTCGGCCACTCTATTTCACTCGTTCTTCATTCACTCTGTCAAGCTTCCACTCGTCTTTCATTTATTCGGTCACTTTCACTTATCCACTCGTCTCTCCGTCTTGGTCACTTTCACTTCTGTCACTCTTCATTCACTCAGTCAATCATTCTCTCGTGTGTTCCTCCACTCGTTCTTTCTTTCACTCGGCCTTACCTTCATTCGTTCTTTCTCCCACTCGCTTCTCTGTTCACTCGTATCTCACTGCAGTTGTTCACTCGTCCATTCATTGTCACACTCGTTTCTCATACACTTTTCTTTATCCATTCATTCTTTCACTCATCTGTGACCCATTCGGTATTCATTCACTCAGTACCCTTTTCATTCAGTGTTTTATTCATTTTTTCTCACTCACTCATCACTCAGTTCCTCATTCACTCGGTTTCTCGCTAGATCACTTGGTTTCTTCCACTCGTTCATCTCCGTCATCCGATCGGTATATCCTTCACTCATCTCCTTCACTCGGAATATTCTCATTCGTTCTCCCATTCATTCTTCCATCCACTGTTTTTTTTTTCATCCACCCTCAATCTACTCGTTTACTCTTCCACTCGGTCACTCTCTTTTCTGTTCGTCACCCGTCATTTAGTCTTTCATTACCGCACTCTATCTTTTTCGTTCTTCCACTTGTCGTTTTATTCACTCAGCTTTGCTCTCATTTTTCCGTTCGTCTTTTATTCATCGGTTCTTCCATTTACTCAGCATCTCTTTCATTCTTTCTTGATTCTTCTATTCACTCGGCCCATCATTCCCACAGTTAATCTTTCACTCGTCTTCATTTTCTCATTCTTCATTCACTCAGTATTCTTTCCATTCAGTATATCATTCACTCGTTCTTTCAATTTACCTTATTTCCATTGTGTTCCTTACCCATCTCTCCGTAATTCTCTCATTCGCTCGTTTTCATTCACTCGGTTTATTTCAGTCAGTTTCTTATCCCTTCGTTTTTCTACGCGTCTCTCTGTCTTTCGTTCACGTGTTTAATACACATATATTGTCTACTCGGCCTTCCAGTCACTCGGCCATTTGTTCGCTTGTTTCCCTCACCGCTTCCTTCCCTGACCTCATCCACTCGGTATATTTCTTTCACTCGTTTTCATTCACTCGGTCCCTTTCTTCATTCGTTCTTGATCCACTTGGTATTTATTTCATTCAATATTCCACCTTCAGTCTGTCACTTTTATTCTTCATCCGATCTTTCATTCTGTCATACACTCGTCTCGCATTCACTCATTGTACATTCGTCTTTCTCTCTCTCTCGGTATCTCTTTCTCAGTTTTTCTTGGTCTTTTATCTATTTGGTATTTGAGCTTGAGCGTGAGTACCATATTGATGATACCTAATGCTGTGTTTCTCGCTTGAGCGTGATTTAACACGCTTGAGCGAATATCATACCTGATGCTTCATTTTTTTTAGATTGGGCGTCGGCACGCCAATATTTCAGCGTACTTACACGCATTGCAGGAGAAGGCACGTTTTCTAATTTCTGAGAAAGTCCAACCAGGTGCTTCCCAGCACTGCCACTCAGGTAAAAGGGAAGTATTTTAGTACTCCGACTCCTTATTTGATTTTCCGAGTCTTTATTTGATAAAATATGTTAATTATATTTAATTTCAAATCCGTCTTCATAATTTAAAGTTTGCTGATGCGTTAAGCTGTAGTCGGATAAGTTAATTAATCGGTTTTTGCTTAACTCATGATCCCTTCCCATAACTATTCTTCATCATTAATTAAAATGTTTACTCGGCATGCTAGTTAGCAATCTAGATGTATGATCTTACATTAAGTTTGGGGACAAGACTGGCTGATTAACTGTTATACTCGTATGAGCTTTTGAGCCTGTTTTATCTTTTTCCGAGTGAGCTTGCATGCTAGCTAGTGAGACAGAATTTGCCTCAGTGCTTGCTAATTGTCGTATGTCAACCAATTGGAAATGATGAAGGCCTTCTTTGATTATTTAGCCAGGGCCAAAAATTAACCATCCTAATTTTATTAATCATCCTTTGACCCAATAACTATGTTTGAGCCTGAGACCCTATCATTCATTTTATACACCTAACGTTACAAGCCTATTTATCCAAGAAAAACCCGACTGAATTACCCTCGATGTTCCACTGGTGAATTACTCGGTTTTTGCTTATTGCTAGGGACTAGCAATCTCTAAGTTTGGGGATGAAGAGTGTGCCTAACAGTAATTAAGGACACACTCCGACCTTGATTATGGATAAATATGTAGAAAAATGAAAGGAAGAAAGGCAAAGCCGAGAGAAAAATGAACAAAGTTCAGAAAAGAAAAAGAGATGCAAAGCACCACAAGAAAAAAAATTCGATCGGAAAAGATGGAAAGAAAAGAAAGAAAAGGAAAGGAAAAGTCTGAAGGACTAAAAGAAAAAGAAAGTGCAAAACAGCACGAGTTATTAAGTAGCATCCAGTCGGAAAAGTTAAGAGAGTTGTTAGTAGAGGCAAGTAAGTTAGAATTGAGGCAAAGCATCAGTGGACACATCCTGTAACCTATCTATGACTCGGAAAAACAATAATTGAGCCTTTAGCCGAGCCTCATTATAAGCTTAAAAAGCCCTTACTGATCTGATTGAGTTGGCATATTTCATGATGTTTAGAACTGTTGCAAGCCTATGTTGATCTAACTAGTATGCAGGTGATGAGTGCATTCTATTTACCTTATACACCGAGAGAAGAGTTAAACACCGACCAGTGAGGAAAGCATCAGCAGCTTGTCTTCCAAAGGAGGTGTAAGTATTTATACTTTTAGAAATTGCGAAAAGAAAGCATGATCGGTATTCAATAATTATAGTATGAATTAAGTTAAGGAAAGGTTGATTGTGTTGATCAAATTGCTGATTGTTAATTAATCTGAGTATTTGCTTGAGGACAAGCAAAGTTTTAAGTTTGGGGATGTGATAAGTCTTGAAAAGACTTAATTATTCCACTATTTAGTTAACATAATTTACTAAGTATTGTCTAGTTTTTTTTATTATTAGTTAATAATTTGTTAATAATTCATGTTTAAGTTATTTATTGCAAAAGTATGTTATCTATGTAAGAAACCGATTGAAAATTTTAATTAAATAAGGAATTTTGAAGTATTTACAAATTAACTAAGCAGCCAGCGTATAAATGCTAGGCAAGTAGCTGTTTATTGGTGCAGGAACAGGGCGGACTCGAGATAAGAAGAAAATTCTGAGTGAAATCCTACAGAGCCGAGCGAGATTTGATAAATCCGAGTGAGACTTCCTCAATTCCGACTGAAAAGAGTCCAAAGACCGACTGAGTAAGACTTCAAAGACACTGACTCCAAAAGAGAACAAGGACTCGGAATATTGCATGAAGAACCCGAGTGCCAACTACAGAATATCGATTGAATAATTAATCCGCCCAAGCGGGAGTTAAATCCGCTCAAGCGAGGGTCCAAGTTCGCTCAAGAAAAGCAAGACTACGCCCAAGCGAGACTTCAAGTAAACTTACTTAAGAAGACTCCCAAGACACCGGCTCCAAAAGAAAAGAAGATCGGAATGCTACATAAGAAACCGATGTGCTGATTCATTATTTAATCCGTCCTAGTGAAATCCGGACTCACTCAAGCATAACTTTAAGAGACCGTCCTCGCCCAAGTTTTGTCATAACGCCCAAGCGAGAAAGAAACACTGCAGTGTTAATCCGGACTCGCTCAAGCGAAGTTTAATCCGCTCTAGCGAATACTCAGCAGCTGAAGCATAAAGGCAGTAATTTAAACACTGTTCCTTCCCTCCAGCAACACACTTGGTGCACTACTGTTCCGCTTCCATAGCCTTCTTCTCTACTACTGCAACCTCAAGATAACTTAAGAAGTGAACTGTCAATTAGCTGGTGCTGAGCTGTATATTAGCTAATGATGGGCTGGAATCTGCTACGAGCTAAGCTGTGATTAGTTAATTAATCTGTAATTATTCAATTAGTTAGTTTAGTTTTAATTAAGAACTCAGTTGTCAGATATTAGTTAAGTTAGTTAGTTTAGTTAGATGTATATATATATATTCATGTACATACTCTGTAAAGGGGGTGTGGGTGTGTGTGGAGACACAGAGACAGAACAACGTAATACATTTCATTTTCCAATTCCAATCTCTCACTACATTTTTATCTCTCTAAACTCTCTCCTCCATGACGTTCCATAATCCTTCGATGGAACCGAAGTCAATGGAGTTCTAAATCCCTAAGGTTGGGATTGTGAAGGTGAGCAATGGAATCTTGAAGCTGTGAGCAAGTAGATCGGCTTCGAAGATCCTGAGGCGAACAAGCTGAGGAGTGGAGCAGAATCGCTGGATTGACAAATCCAGAACTGATGAAGAACTTCACTAGTGAGGAATCATGGCTGAAGCTTAGGTAACTTCCAGCTTTCTAACTAGTTCAGGCCTAATCAATTTAGGTGAATAGTTAGAGTTCAACCTCCAATTTCGCATTAGATTCTTAGGTTAATCGAGCACTTAAGGAATTAAGGTTCATTGCTTAAGGATTAGTGTTTTTCACCTAAGGAATTAGGGAATAACCACAAGCGGATTATCCTCTAGATTGTGAAGTTCGAATATACTTAATTGCATGTTTCGTGAGGAAATTGTGAGCTGAAGCAATCCTGACCTGTTTTCTTTTAATCACTTTCCACATTTCACTTTAACTCTGTTTCTCAAAATACAAAAACAACTGTAAAACGCTAAAACCATAAAAACCGAATGAATTGCATGTATTTTCTGTTGGTTCAGCTTGTACTAGTCCTAGATTGAGGTACTTACCACAATCCCTGTGAGACGATCAAATATACTACAATTTTAACGACTGTTGCGCTTGCCATAAGTGTAAATCCGAGAGTCACATTTTATTTTACTAAGATTTTACCACCAAATTAATGACTCAGGATTTCAGCATCAAGAATCCTTCAGTCATGTCAAACTGGGACATCTTCCCGAATTTCTTCCTTTCCAGTCATGAGGTGTATCTCCAAACTTCCTTCCAACCTATCAAAACTGGGGCATCTCCCCGGAATCACTGTCTTTCAATCAAAGAGCAATCCTGTCAGTCTTATCAAAATGAGGCATCACCACCAGCCCATAGGACCAGTGAGCTAATTCGGAAGAGATTGTCTTGTTAGCTTCCCCAATCTCTGCGTTTCCTGTCAAAACTGAGGGTCAGCACCACACTTTACTTTCCATCCGCCTATTCAGGCACCATTTAGTTCCTGTCCGCCTATTCAGGCACATCCTTTACTTTCCGTCTGCCTATTCAGGCACCATTTAATTTTCTGTCCGCCTATTCAGGCATCCTTTATTTCCATCCGCCTATTCAGGCATCCTTTACTCCCCGTCCGCCTATTCAGGCATCCTTTACTTTCCCGTTCGCCTATTCAGGCACATCCTTTACTTTCCTGTTCGCCTATTCAGGCACATCCTTCACTTTCCGTCCGCCTATTCAGGCATCCTTTACTTCCAGCCGCCTATTCAGGCACCATTTACTTTCCAGCCGCCTATTCAGGCACATCCTTTACTTTCCGTCCGCCTATTCAGACACTATTTACTTTCCATCCGCCTATTCAGGCATCCTTTACTCCCCGTCCGCCTATTCAGGCATCCTTTACTTTCCCGTTCGCCTATTCAGGCACATCCTTTACTTTCCTGTTCGCCTATTCAGGCACATCCTTCACTTTCCGTCCGCCTATTCAGGCATCCTTTACTTCCAGCCGCCTATTCAGGCACCATTTACTTTCCAGCCGCCTATTCAGGCACATCCTTTACTTTCCGTCCGCCTATTCAGACACCATTTACTTTTCTGTCCGCCTATTCAGGCATCCTTTATTTCCTGTCCGCCTATTCAGGCATCCTTCACTTTCCGTCCGCCTATTCAGGCATCCTTTACTTCCTGTCCGCCTATTCAGGCACATCCTTTACTTTCCTGTCCACCTATTCAGGCACATCCTTTACTTTCCTGTCCGCCTATTCAGGCATCCTTTACTTCCCGTTCGCCTATTTAGGCATCCTTTACTTCCCGTTCGCCTCTTCAGGCACCCTTTACTTTCCTTTCTACCAGGAGTCAACCCCGATCTTCTCACCTCCTGTTAACTGAAAAGTTCAAGTGTCAATTCCTGGTTTTTTCCCCCTCATCTAATACTTTGACAAAGGTGTTCACGTCTTTACTCCCTTTCCATTTCAAAAGCAAGAAGAAACTTCATGCTTTTCTCATGGAAAAGAAGTAAAGAGGGGCATCTGTGAACACCTATTTCAGCCCATCCACAAATGAAGAAGATTCCCAAAAAAAAAAAGGGACTCAGAAATGATCATTTCTGAGTGAAAGGACTCAGAGTGATCAAATCCGAGTGAAATGACTCAGATTGGAGCATTGCCGAGTGGAGTATGTCCTTGTTGAAGAAAAATCCGAGTGAAATGACTCAGATTGGAGCAAATCCGAATGGAATAACTCAGAAATGATCAAAACCGAGTAGAATAACTCAGAAATGATCAAAACCGAGTAAGAATAACCCAGAAATGATAAAAACCGAGTGAAATCACTCAGAATGAGTCATTTCCGAGTGAAAGTACCCAGATTCCAAGTCCTGAGTGGGAAGCAAGCTTTTTCCGAGTGAAAATGCTAAGTTCCGACCGATCTGTACCGAATGATCAATCTTCAATCGGTTTTCGAGTGACAACAACCGAGTGGAAGGATTTCCGAGCCAATCTTCACTCATCTTTCTTCAAACAACCAATTCCGAGCCCATTTTCATCAATTTCTGAGCCAATCCTTCAAATACCGAATCCCCTCCTTTTTCACCCAGATTCTGAGTCATCTTTTACATATATCCGAGTCAATTTTTACCAATTTTCGAGTCACCATTTTCACCCGTTCCCGAGTCATCTTTCAATTCCGAGTCACACTTCACACATTTCAGTCGATTGTGGAGAGGAATTTAAGTCCGAGCCAATTTTCAGTCGGTACCCAGTGAGTCACTTCTCGTTCGGTTTTGACTGAATGTTCTAGTCGGAATTTCTTTGATTGCCCACTCATCAACATGATTGTTCCAGTCTGAATGTTTCGAGTCACACATCAACATGATTTCACTCGGTCTTTTGCACAAAATAAACCTTTTCTCACTCGGATTCAAGAGGCAAAGTGAAGACTGACCCCTTTTCTCACTCGGAATTGACTCCAACCGTGGATGAATACTGACTGAGGGACTAATCTGAGCCATTGTCACTCGGAATTCCACTATCCACACTCGGATTTCCACCATTTTTCACTCGGAATTCAGCCATTGTCACTCGGAATTCCACTATCCACACTCGGATTTTCACCATTTTAACTGGGCTTTTCACCATCTCTTGGATCTCCACCTTGCTGACCTGGATTCCACCACCCAAGTGGATCCAGGAATCCTGGGGGTGGCAGACAGGGGTGGAAGTGGGGGGAATTAAAAATTCCCACCCAGCCGTTGTCCCCCACTTCTCTCTGAATGGAAGTGTGACCTGGCATTCCACTCGGAAGTGGAAGCCTGAGCTGGCATTCCACTCGGGCCAGCCCATAAATAGGCAGGGGGAAGGACAGAAGGGGGGCATTCATTAGAGGAGAAAAACTCTGTAAAAAAAAACTTTTCACTCTCTCTCTCTGACACCAATTCTTTTCTTCTTCTCCTTCCATCATCCCTCACCATATTGCCACAATCCTTCCATCCTCCACCCCTCTCCTACTCCAACACCGTCCTCACTCCCACTCAACAGCACCTTTCCCAGCCTTTTCCCATCCCTCTAATTCCCTTTTCCCTCTCGGACCAGTGTTCTTGCTCCATCATCGCTCGGTTCTACTTAACTTTCATCTGGTACTCCTCTTGACATTCATATTTTTCCCTTATTTCCACTAGGATTCTCACTGTTTCACTCAGATTTTTACTGTTTCACACAGATTTTCACTATTTCACTCAGATTTTCACTGTTTCACTCAGATTCTCACTGTTTCACTCAGATTCTCACTATTTCACTCGGATTTTTACTGTTTCACTCGGATTTTCACTGTTTCACTCAGATTTTCACTGTTTCACTCAGATTCTCATTGTTTCACTCAGATTCTCACTGTTTCACTCAGATTTTCACTGTTTCACTCGGATTTTCATTTTTTCCACTCGGATCTTTCCAGTTTCACTCAGATTTTCCCTGTTTTCACTCGGATTTTCATAGTTTCACTCGAATTTTCATAGTTTCACTCGGTTTTCTTATTTTTCACTCAGTTTTCTTATTTTTCACGTGTTTTTTTCATTTTTTGCACTCGGTTTTCTCTTCTCCCACTCAGTTTTCACTCATTTTTTTCACTTTGTACTAAAAATATGATAAAGGGAATAAATGTTTCCTATGTTTTCTTTCTAGTTTAAATAAAAATCAAAAATAAATCATTCTTAGTCAGTGTCGTACGGAAAATACTTCTGTCTACACCACTTTTATAGGATTCGTACACGTGCGAAGAACTTCGCCTTGTATGGGTTCCTCACCATAATGATTCCCATCAACATTTCCTTAATCTTTTTCCTAAATAAAAACAAACTTTCAAAGAACTACGTGACCCTGATTTCTTGAAAGCTTGAGAATACGTAGGAGCAGGAAATAGTTCCTGTCGGGCCCATCTTTCTTTATCTAATTTTTAGAGTTTTCATTTTTGTCTTGCTATCAAAAGGAGGAGTGAGGTTAATTTGGACGAGACGTCCTGTTAATCTCATATTTTTTAATATCTCTTTAAAAAGGAGGAGTGAGGTTAATTTGGACGAGACGTCCTGTTAATCTCATATTTTTAAATATCTCTTTAAAAAGGAGGAGCGAGGTTAATTTGGACGAGACGTCTTGTTAATCTCATATTCTTTTAATAATATCTCTTTAAAAGGTGGAGCGAGAGTAATTTGGACGAGACGTCCTGTTAATCTCATGTAAATATTTTGTGTTGATTTTTGTTTATTTTTTTGTTTATTTTGTCGTTCCGTACATTTTTCTTTTCATGAAGAAGTTAAAATAATTATTGGTTTAGTTATAATGCGCGCTATCAAATTGAGGTAACCGTTTTTATAACGGACAGTTGTGAGGTGCTAATACCTTCCTCACCTGTAATCAGACTCCCGAATCATGGAATTTCATTTTTATAACCAGTGCTTTAACGAAAGGTTTTTCCAGTATTTTATCCTAAAAAATATTGGTGGCGACTCCCTGTTTATTATTTTAAACCGTTTCGAGGGTCGGCCGCGCCGCCGCGATCCCGGTCGCGACAACCAAAATTGTAACATCCCGATTTTTAATTTAATTACCGATTGAGACTAAGCCATTAATTAAGGGATTAACTGCAGAATTGAGATTAATGAATAATTTAACTGATTGCTGATTGGTTAGAAAATAATTGAATAAATAATGGAAATAATAATAGTAGTGCCAGGCGAAAGGACGCATGTGCCCATAGGAGTATAAGACAATCTCAGCTCTCTCTCTTCCCTCCATTAATTCACGCTAGTCAGCTTCTCTGTGCGTGCGTCTGGTCCCCTCCTCCCTTGTTTTCTCTTCTTCCCTCTCAATCACGTTGAACAGTGAGAGAGTCGAGAGCTCCTGGAGGAACATCAACGCGGCTCTGTTCCACTCCCTGTCCTCTTCTTTCCCCCATTGCCTTCTTCCTCTCCTTCTTCTTTTACCTAGAGCTGTTAGTATTCTAGTTGGAAGGCTGTGCTGGAAGTGCCTTGGAGCTATAGGGGAGACGAACCCGTCGGAGGAAAGAAGCAACCCTGGCCCAGGATCAACGCTGAGCTCGAAGGCTGTTGGAGGAGGAGTAACAGAGGGACGATCGGTCAGCATTACAACTTGAGGAGTCTCTGAACCCCGACAGCAGGTAGGGGGCGCTTTGCATGTCAAGTGTATGGTTTATGACCGGGTCCCGGGTGCTTGCTTTAATGTGATATATTATGTGAAATGTGTAGATTGATGTGTTGTAATTGAGTGATTGTGCATGCAACTCCCAAGTTGGGGTATCTGTGAAAGGTTAAGGGTTGTGTGACTTCGTCATGGAGTGCCTGTTAATATTTTTGTGATGCATGTTGTTAAAACATGAGTTGTTGAGTGAATGCGTGTGTGCATTACCATTATCCCCGAATGCATGAGATGTGAATTGATACGTGATTTCCATTTTGAATGTTGTGTGGAAAAGTATGCTGACTCTGTGAAAAATGTTGAGTGGATGTGCTGTAATGTGGTTACTTAGGCTTGCTTGTTGTGAGTTACTATGATAGATGCATGTGTTATTGTAATGAAAATGTGGGATTCCGAATGAATCTGAATGCTGCGTGGGGGATCGGTTGTGACCCATTGATGGCTGTGTGAGACGCGTCTAGTAAGCTTGGATGCTTATTGTGGAATTTCATGAGATTGCATATGTGGGATGATTCCCAGATTCCTGACCAGTTCCATGAGGACCCGTGGTAGCCGATGGAGCTAGAGCTGGGTCTCGAGATGACATGACATGGCCCGTAAGCGCACGAGTTATGTCGCGTAATATAAAAGATTATCGTTCTCCACAGGGACTGTGTTCAAAGTTGATAAGTCTTGAAAAGACTTAATTATTCCACTAATTATTCAACATAATTTACTAAGTATTGTCTAGTTTTATTATTATTATTTAATAATTTGATAAGAATTCATGTAGTAGTTAATTATTTCAAAAGTATGTTATCTATGTAAGAAACCGATTGAAAATTTTAATTAAATAAGGAATTTTGAAGTATTTACAAATTTACTAGGTAGCCAGCGTATAAATGCTAGGCAAGTAGCTGTTTATTGGTGCAGGAACAGGGCGGACTCGAGATAAGAAGGAAATTCCGAGTAAAATCCTACAGAGCCGAGCAAGATTTGATAAATCCGAGTGAGATTTTCCCAATTCCGACTGAAAAGAGTCCAAAGACCGACTGAGTAAGACTTCAAAGACACTGACTCCAAAAGAGAATAAGGACTCAGAATACTGCATGAAGAACCCGAGTGCCAACTACAGAATACCGATTTAATAATTAATCCGCCCAAGCGGGAGTTAAATCCGCCCAAGCAAGACTCCGCCCAAGCAAGACTCCGCCCAAGCAAGACTTCAAGTAAGCTTACTTAAGAAGACTCCCAAGACACCGGATCCAAAAGAGAGAAGATCGGAATGCTACATAAGAAACCGATGTGCTTAGTCATTATTTAATCCGTCCTAGTAAAATCCGGACTCACTCAAGCATTACTTTAAGAGACCGTCCCCGCCCAAGTTTTGCCATAACGCCCAAGTGAGAAAGAAACACTGCAGTGTTAATCCGGACTCGCTCAAGCGAAGTTTAATCCGCCCAAGCGAATACTCAACAGCTGAAGCATTAAGGCAGTAATTTAAACACTGTTCTTTCCCTCCAACAACACACTTGGTGCAGTACCGTTCCGCTTCCATTGCCTTCTTCTCTACTACTGCAACCTCAAGCTTACTTAAAAAGTGAGCTGTCAATTAGCTGGTGCTGAGCTGTACATTAGCTAAGGTTGAGCTGGATCCTGTTAAGAGCTGAGCTGTATTTAGTTAGTTATTTTGTAAACTATGTAATTAAGTAGTGCTAGTCGTTAGCTTAAGTTGTCCGAAATTATCAGTTAAGTTAGTTAGGTAGAAACTTATAAATAGGATGTACATACTCTATTTTTAGAGTGGCATGTGTGTAGAGATACAGAGCAACGTAATACAATTTCATTTTCCAATTCCAATCTCTCACTACATTTTTCATCTCTCTAAACTCTCTCCTCCATGACGTTCCACAATCCTTCGATGGAACCGAAGTCTATGGAGTTCTAAATCCCTAAGGTTGGGATTGTGAAGGTGAGCAATGGAATCTTGAAACTATGAGCAAGTAGATCGGCTTTGAAGATCCTGAGTCGAACAAGCTGAGGAGTGGAGGAGAATCGCTGGATTGACAAATCCAGAACTGATGAAGAACTTCACCAGTGAGGAATCATGGCTGAAGCTTAGGTAACTTCCAGCTTTCTAACTAGTTCAGGCCTAATCAATTTAGGTGAATAGTTAGAGTTCAACCTCCAATTTCGCATTAGATTCTTAGGTTAATCGAGCACTTAAGGAATTAAGGTTCATTGTTTAAGGATTAGTGTTTTTCACCTAAGGAATTAGGGAATAACCACAAGCGGATTGTCCTCTAGATTGTGAAGTTCGATTATACTTAATTACATGTTTCTTGAGGAAATTGTGAGCCGAAGCAATCCTGACCTGTTTTCTTTTAATCACTTTCCACATTTCACTTTAACTCTGTTTCTCAAAATATAAAAACAACTATAAAATACTAAAACCATAAAAACCGAATGAATTTCATGTATTTTCTGTTGGTTCAGCTTGTACTAGTCCTAGATTGAGGTACTTACCACAATCCCTGTGAGACGATCAAATATACTACAATTTTAACGACTGGTGCGCTTGCCATAAGTGTGAATCCGAGAGTCACATTTCATTTTACTAAGATTTTACCATCAATTTAATGACTCGGGATTTCAGCACCAAGTTAATGGCGCCGTTGCCGGGGATTGTTGAGTAATATCAACAATCCTTGGACCGGTACTAGACTGAACCATTTGCTTTTGTTTCTGTGTGCAGTCAATACGTATTTTTCTTAGTAGTTATTGTTTCAAGCAGTCGTAGCTGTTAGTTGGTTTGTCGTGTTAACAATTGTTGTATGCAGTCAAGGAGCAGAGGAGAACCTTTCTTCTTTGATCCTGACATCGATTTGTTAGAACGTAGATTAAGAAAAGAGAAAAAGCAAAAAGAAGAAAAGGAAATGGAACAGAGGAGAGTTACATTAGGTGACTACTCCAGGCCGACTGAAGAAGGATCGCAAGCTAGCATCCTTAGGCCACCGATTGCAGCTAATAATTTTGAACTAAAACCAGCTTTACTGCAGTTAGTAAGAAATGAACAATTTGGAGGAAGCGAGGTTGAGGATCCAAATTTACATTTAGCAACTTTCCTCCAAATTTGTGATACAGTAAAAATGAATGGAGTCCCTGAGGAGGCAATCCGACTAAGGTTGTTTCCATTTTCTCTAAGGGACCGAGCAAAAGCCTGGTTGCAGAGTCAACCGAGAGGCAGTATTTCTACCTGGGAGGATTTGCAAAGGAAATTTTTGATTAAATACTTTCCTCCTTCTAAATATGCAAAGCTGCGTAATGAAATCACATGTTTCCAGCAAAGGGAAGGTGAGTCCTTGATGGAAGCATGGGATAGGTATAAAGAAAGTCTGAGGAGATGTCCTCATCATCAGATTTTCGATGTACAGCAGGTGACTATTTTCTATAATGGTATCAGGCCAGCTACCAGAGTCTTGATAGATGCCTCGGCTGGAGGCTCATTAACAACTAAAACTGTAGAAGAAGCTATAGAGCTAATTGATGTGATGGCTTCTAATGAATGCCTGATTAGTGAGAGAAACCAAGTCCCTAGGAGAGGAATATTAGAATTAGAAGCACAAGATGCTTATCTGGCTCAGAGTAAATTGATGACTCAGGCTTTGGAAAAATTAAGCATTCAAATTTCTGAACTCCAAAAGCCGAGTGAAGTTTCTATGATCAGTTGTGATTTTTGTGGTGGAGACCATGAAAATGGAATGTGTGATCCAGTTGTGCCTTCCTAGCAAGTGAATTATATGGGGCAGCAACAGTATCAAAGGAATTATCCTTCTAATTCCTTTAATCCTAATTACAGGAGCCACCCCAATTTTTCCTGGCAGAAAGGTCCACATCTGAATCAGAATATACCACCGAGTCAACCCACAAATAAACCACAACAACCTTCTCACCCTCTTGTTAAAGAAAAATCCGAACTCGAGAATGTACTTTCTCAGTTTATCCAGGCCACTCAGGCCAGTTTTAAGAATCAGGAAGCATCCATAAGGAATTTAGAAAATCAAGTAGGACAGCTTTCTAAACAATTAGTTGAGAGGCAAGCAGGCAATTTCCCTGGAGATACCGAGGTAAATCCAAGGGAACATTGCAAGGCCATAATTACTAGGAGTGGAAAAATTATTTCTCCATCTCCGGGTCAAGAAATAGGTTCAGAAAAAGGAAAAGAAATAATACAAGAAACCGAGTAGGACAATAAAGATGAAGGAGAAAATAAGAATAAATCAGAAAAAGAAAAAGAAAATAAAGTCCATCAAAAGAAGAAGAAAAAGGTTGATCTGATTCTGGAGGAAGCTTCTAAGCTGACTCCTGAAAAACTGAGGAATGCTCTATTTCCGCACAGGTTTAAAAAACAAATAGAAGAGTAGAAGTTTGCTAGGTTCTTAGAGGTCTTTAAGAAACTTCACATTAATATCCCTTTTGTTGAGGCATTGTAGGAGATGCCTTCTTATGCAAAATTTTTAAAAGAACTATTGTCTAAGAAGAGGAAGCTTAGGGGGGATGAAATGATTACTCTCACTCAAGAGTGTAGCGCAATCATTCAAAAGAAACTTCCCCAAAAGCTAGAGGATCCTGGATCTTTCACAATACCGTGTGCAATAGGGGATATTCATATAGGAAGTGCTCTCTGTGATCTATGAGCCAGTATAAACCTTATGCCTTTATCTTTAATGAAAAAACTGGGAATTAATGACTTGCAACCGACTCGCATGTCCTTGCAGTTGGCTGACAGGTCCATTAAATATCCCCAAGGCATGCTGGAAGATTTGTTAGTAAAAGTTGATAAATTTATCTTTCCAGCAGACTTCATAGTGCTGGATATGGAAGCTGACCGAGAGATCCCTTTGATCTTAGGTAGACCCTTCCTAGCTACTGGCAGAGCATTGATTGATGTGGAAAAGGGTGAACTCATGCTGAGAGTTCAGGAGGAACAAGTAATTTTTAATGTCTTTAATTCCATGAAACATCCGACTGAACGGATGGATTGCCTAATGATTGAAGAGGTTGAAAATTACCAGACTCCCTTACTGCTAAAAACTAAGGAAGAGGCTTTACAAACTTTTTTAGAGGATGACTTTGAATCCGAGACCGAGTCAATTGACTCTCACTCGGAAATACTGGACCTACTGGAAGTTTTAGAAGTAGGTGATTTAGAAAAGAAAAATGATTTGGAAAATACTAAAGATGAGAAAGGAAAGGAATTTTTGGAAGAAAAATGTGATTTAAAACCTTTACCTTCTCATTTGAAATATGTTTTCTTGAGAGGAAATGACACTCATCCTGTAATTATTAATTCCGACTTAAAACAAGAGGATGAGAATAAACTAGTTGGAGTATTAAAGGCTCATGAATCTGCCATTGGCTGGAACATTTCTGACTTGAAGGGAATTAGTCCATCTTTTTGTATGCATAAAATCCTGATGGAGGATGACTATTCCCCTATTGTTCAGCCACAACGCAGACTGAACCCCCATTATGAAGGAAGCAGTAAGAAAGGAAGTGGTCAAGCTTCTTGATGCAGGAATTATTTACCCGATCTCGGACAGTACTTGGATTAGCCCAGTCCAAGTGGTGCCCAAGAAGGGAGGAATGACGACTGTAAGAAATGACCAGGGTGAAATCATTGCCACTCGGCCAACTACAGGCTGGAGGATGTGCATTGATTACAGAAGGCTAAATAACTCTACTCGGAAGGACCATTTCCCCCTTCCGTTTGTTGATCAAATGCTCGAGAGGTTATCAGGACATGAGTACTATTGCTTTCTTGATGGGTACTCAGGTTATAACCAAATTGTGGTTGACCCGAAGGATCAAGAAAAGACTGCCTTCACATGTCCCTATGGAATTTTTGCATACAGGTGCATGCCGTTCGGCTTGTGCAACGCTCCAACAACCTTCCAAAGTGCATGCTGGCAATTTTTGGGGACATGGTGGAGAAATTTATTGAGGTATTCATGGATGACTTCTCGGTATTTGGGAGTAATTTTGACACATGCCTCAGCAACTTAGCTAAGGTGCTGATGAGATGTCAAGAGACCAATCTCGTTCTTAACTGGGAGAAATGCCACTTTATGGTTAAGGAAGGGATAGTCCTTGGCCATAGGATTTCTGCTGAGGGCATGCAGGTGGACCGAGCAAAAATTGAAATTATTGAAAAACTTCCTCCTCCGATCAATGTGAAAGGAGTAAGGAGTTTTCTAGGATGTGCTGGGTTCCATAGAAGATTCATAAAAGATTTTTCAAAAATAGCTAAGCCTTTGACCGATTTGCTTGTGAAAGATCAGGTGTTTGCATTTAATGAAAACTGTGTCAAGGCATTTGAAAAATTGAAACAAAGTTTGACTTCAGCTCCGATCCTTGCATCACCCGACTGGTCTTTACCGTTTGAATTGATGTGTGATGCAAGTGACTTTGCAATCGGAGCTGTACTGGGTCAGAAAAAAGAGAAATTAACTCATGTGATTTATTATGCTAGTAAAGTGTTAAATGAAAATCAAATACATTACACCACGACTGAAAAAGAAATGCTTGCTGTGGTGTATGCATTTGATAAATTTCGTGCATACTTGATTGGTGCCAAAGTCATTGTATATACAGACCACTCGGCAATCAAGTATTTACTAGCTAAAAAAGAGTCTAAACCGAGACTGATTAGATGGGTTCTGCTACTCCAAGAGTTTGACTTAGAAATACGAGACAAAAAAGGAGTAGAGAACTCAGTTGCAGACCAATTGTCTCGTCTGGAAGTTGAGTCGGATTCTGTCTTGATAAAAGAAGAATTTCCAGACGAAAAATTAATGGCCATTATAACTGGGCCGTGGTACGCTGACATGGCAAACTTTAAAAGTGCCTCAGTGGTACCGGATGGTTGGACATCTCAAATGAAAAAAAAATTCTTTCATGATAGTAAGGCTTTTCTTTGGGATGATCCATTTTTGTTTAAAATAGGCATAGATGGAGTAATCAGGCGTTGTGTGCCTGAATCCGAGCAAGAAAGGCTCTTGTGGCACTGCCACGATTCTTATTATGGAGGCCATCATGGTGCCTCCCGTACCGCAGCAAAAGTGTTACAGAGTGGCTTTTACTAGCCAACTATCTTTCAGGATTCTAAGGAATATGTCAAAAGGTGTGACAAATGTCAAAGGAGTGGAGGTCTCTCCACAAAAGCTGGCATGCCTTTGACGAATATTCTAATTGTGGAATTATTTGACGTTTGGGGAATCGACTTCATGGGACCCTTCCCTAAGTCGTTCTCCAACGAATACATTCTTGTTGCTGTGGACTATGTCTCCAAATGGGTGGAGGCAATTCCGACCAGAACCAATGATGCACAGGTTGTGCTTAGGTTCATTAAGAAGAATATTTTCTCTAGGTTTGGAGTTCCGAGAGTAATCATTAGTGATGGGGGTTCACATTTTTACAATAAGATAATGGAAAAAGCCCTGCGTCATTATGAGGTTTTACATAAGATATCCACTCCTTACCATCCACAGACTTGTGGACAAGTCGAATTGTCAAATAGAGAAATAAAGAGAATTTTAGAAAAAGTGGTCGGAAAATCCAGAAAAGATTGGTCGGTAAAGTTAGATGATGCATTATGGGCTTACCGAACAGCTTTCAAAACTCCGATTGGCATGTCCCCGTATCAACTGGTGTACGGTAAGGCTTGCCATCTCCCTGTGGAGTTGGAACACAAAGCGTGGTGGGCCACAAAGCTATTAAACATAGACTGTGACCAGTCTCAGGAGGAAAGAGTTTTGAAACTCCATGAATTAGAGGAGTTCCGACTCAACACTTATCAAAGTGCCTCCATTTATAAGGAGAGAACAAAGAAATGGCATGATAAGCGAATTAATAAGAAAGAGTTTCAGAAGGACGACCAGGTTTTGTTATTCAACTCCCGACTAAAACTTTTCCCTGGAAAACTTAGATCCAAGTGGTCCGGCCCTTTTACTGTAAATGAGGTTTTTCCTCATGGTGCAGTCGAACTGAAAGATCCGACTACCGATCGGTTTTTCAAGGTGAATGGCCAGCGACTCAAACTCTACTTTGGAGGAGAGTTTGATAGGCAGAAAACCTCCTTGTTACTGAAACCATCTTCTTAGATACAATAAGGTCAAGCTAGTGACCTTAAAGAAGCGCTCTAGGGAGGCAGCCCTATGTCCCGATTATTTGTTTAGAACTTTGAATAAAATAAAATTGTGAAGTTGAAGACGGAAATCCGAGTTTGATTCTTCTATTTTTGCTCAGGCGAAGCGTTGGAAGCTTAGGCGAGCCAATGATGATTGTTGTTTCGCACTTAGAGGAAAATTGTACTAAGTTGAGTAAAAATAGTACACTCGGATAATTGTTACTTCGTCGTAACCCTTCTTCCCGACTGAACTTCACTCGGCATTTTTCAATAAATTTCTGCGAATAAAAAGGAAGACTTGGAAGGATTTCTGATCGTTGATGTAATGAACGGGTCAGATAGTGAAAAGTGACTTATTTCAGTCGGCTTTTCACCACTCGGATTCCTCAGTCATCACAATCAGTATTGTATCCATTAGTCTCATTTGCACGCAGCCTTTTATTCATTCATCCACTCGGCTTTCTCTAGTAGTCGGTTTCTTTCACTCGGCTCCCTCATTCCTCACTCAGTTTCTTTCATTTATGAGTCACTCATCCTTCGTTTCATATGTTCTGTTGTCCACCCTCATCCGTCACTCATTTCCATACTTTATCTCTCCTTCTCAGTCGTCGATTCATGCAGTCGTGTTTTCAATCCACTTGAGTTCTTCCTCGGTTTCATCACCCGATTTCTCTGCATGTGTTGCTTGTAACATCCCCATTTTAATTATAAGCAACCGAATTAAATGAAAAGTCAACAAGTTAACACTTCCCTTAATTTAATTAACTAGAAGGAATAGGGTGATTAACGTGGAGACAGGGTGGTATGGGTAGGATTATCTCTTCGCATTTCCCCATCCCACCATCCTGTCCTCCGCGTGAGTATTTATACGGGTGATGGCCATGCTCTTCACGCGGAGAACCCCTGCGAACTTCCTTCTTCGTTCTTCTTTTCTCTTGTTTTCTCTCTCTCCTTCTCTGCCCTCCAGTCCATTTCCTGCTTCGAGAGCCAAGGTGACGGTGCTGCAGTGGAGTGGAACTTCCCCACACAGGAAGGGACGATCACTAAGGAAGAAGCAGAAATACCCCTACATTACTCGCAGGAGACTGTAGCACTCCAGAGGAAGTGCCAAGTGAAGCAGCAAGGAGGAGAACCACCATTCAAGCAGAAAAATCCCTCGGAGTTTCGTAATTGGTAGGGGGAGTATCTTCTATCTTAAATGCATGGGTTATGAACAGGTTCCGAGTGCTGATGCTTGCTATATCCGTGCTCTGATTGTGTGTTGTGTTGCATGCGAGTGTGTACAGCCCAGTTGCATGACGAGTGAAAGATGAGTGTTGCATGTTAGCATTTTCCTTAGAAATACATGCGTTGTGGAGTCTTGTTACCATGGAACCCGATTGCATGTTGTGTCGCAGTGATGTTGACGATTACCGTGTATTTTACATGACCTGCAAGTTGCTATAAGCTTAGAATGCTGACTGCATGAGATAGAATATGACTCAGTGAATCTGATAATGTACTATACCGATTGCATGTGTTGTCTGAGTCCTGACATTGCTTAATGCCAATTGCATGTATGTTGTTTGGGTCCTGTTGATGTGTTAAATGCATGTGCTGTTTGAATGCTGATGATGTATGATGCCGATTGCATGAGATACATGTATGGCTGTGCATATGAACTCTGTGTGTGTGTGATGAATCCGCGTGTGGCGCATGGGATGCGTTTGTGCTGAGAGCACGTAGTGTGGGACACTACCATCGGTTTTTAAAGCGTGGGACGCTATGAAATCCTTGAGTGGGACTCAAGGTAGCCCTTGAGTGGGACTCGGCTGCCTGTGAACACCTCCGTTGGCGTTGAGAGCGCCGGTGTCACCTGTGGGCAAACGGTTGGGTACCTGTAAAATGGCCAAGCAGCTGGGAGTTGATTTGATAGCTGAGAGCTATGTGTAAAAAGGCTGAGAGCCTACGTTGCAACGTCTAAACCGATACACACGAATGCGGAACCGAGTGAGATAATATGTGTTTATTAACTGTTGATAATGTTGGAATTGGTTGTGCATGCGAAGGTGTTAGTGAGATGATGAATGTAAATCCGAGTGAATTACTCTGTATACATGTATTGCTGATACTGATTGAAATTTGATTATGCATTTAATATGGTGTATGAGGATAATGAATGGGTATGCCGAGTGATCCATTTCGTGTGTACGTGCCTTGGATGCTGAATGAAAACTGTTTCATGAATATATGTATATATGTATGCAAGCGTATCTGTGTCATCGAAAATGTTATGAGTACAGCCGAGTGAGGATTGGTGAATATCGAACGGTAAGAGTTATGTATATATGTTTTGGCTAATGGATGTTGCTCTGTTATAATCGTGTTTGTACGTATATGTATTGTTGTATGATTGGAAGATAACCTGAGTCAGTATCTATCATTTAAAATCTAAGATGCTTACCCCTGCAGTGGCCATTTTTCAGTGAATGTCTCTCGAGATGAGGATCAGAAGCAGAGCTGGAACGCTGAGTGAAGTGTTGATGCATTAGGAAGGCTTAATTAATGCGAAGTTAGATTAAGCTCTGACCGGTTCGTGCCGGATGTTAGTGTTTTGGACAAATAGAACCTTATGGTCATAGAGGAATCCGATTTTGTGTTTGTAAATGTTAACATACGCTCTTATATATATATATGTGTGTGTTGCGTGTTATATTGTGCTGCGGAAGGTGTTGAATGATAAGTCCGGACGCCTAAGCATACCTTACGAGCGTAGGAGGCCGGTGTGGCTATGGGTAGGTAGTGGAAATAAGTTTAGGGTTGAGAGGATGAAATAGAGAGTTTAAATATGCTTCAAATGAGTGAAGAATGAAAGATGAGTGAAAACCCCCGAGTGGTCACAAGAAGAGAGATCATTACCGAGTGAAAAAAAAATGTCAGTAAAAACCGAGTGAGGGAGAGTTCGTATTTTCCGAGCGAAATCATGAATAAATCCTGAGTGAGGCAGAGTGGCGCTTCCCGAGTGAAAACCTCGAGTGATTCCCTGCTGTGAGAGGAGTTCAATTGGCGGTTTAGGGAGGATTGGATCCTAAGTGTAAGGTATTGATAATCCGAGCGAAGGATGTAAAGTCCGAGTGAGTGAGAATCGGCGTCCCGAGTGGTTGGGTTTGGAGAAGCCGAGTGAGACTTAACTTCCCAATTTTCCGAGTGAAGTTCCTCGCTTCAGCGAGCAATATACTCGCTCCAGTGAGTGCGGGCTAGGAAGACTTATGTTGGATTCACGTGGGCGGAGTCATACCTCGCTGAGGTGCTAGAGCAGTTCGCCCAAGCGTGAGGACTCGCGCTGAAGCGAGTAGTTGTCAGAATGGGATACCGCCCAATTACCCTTCCTCTCCGTTGTGGCGCTACTGCGACCCCAACAACGGTGTTGACCCCGGTTTGGACGTTGTGATCGAGTCCGCCCAGGCGTTGCCATACCTAGTTGAGTTGGGCGGAATAAGTTCGGACCCCTCCTTTCCTCCACAATCTACTACCGCACATGTACATCTCCCTTCTCCTTCCCCTTACCTATTTCCTCCTACTGATTGACTAGTGTTACTCGTGGAAAAGTTTTCTTTGTGAATCCCCCTCCATCCGCTGTTGCATTACCATACCCCGCCTAGGCGGTATCAGACCTCGCCTGAACGAGCCAACGGTGTTGTGTAATCCGCCCAGGCGCTGGTGTGTTACATTAAACCAAACGAACCGGTTCCAGTCTTAGCTTTTCTGTCATTTGCCTTATGCGTATGAATGCTCTTTAATTTCCCTTGCCTACCTCTTCCCTTCTATGTCGAATGAGTCGTGACTGTTTTTATGAAAAATTTTCTCATGGTTTTGGAATTATTACTTGCAAGGATTAGGGTGTTACATTTTGGTATCAGAGCGGACCAAAAGGTCCAAGGCCAAGGTAAGCCTACCGAGTGTAAGTGGTTGTGTGTATGATCATGATTGTTGTGGTGTGAATTCAACTTGATTGATACTCTGTTACTGAATCATGGGTAGGGGAGTTGTTCCTCCTGACCCGACTAATTGTGTGACATACGAGGACACATAAGGGGCTAAGTTACTAAATATTAGACTAAAATCCGATTGGAATTAAGTAACTAGGAATACTTATCCTTGAATGTTGATTTCAGGATAAGGGATGGCACATCGCCAAAGCATGGAGGCTATAGCCACGGCATTCCAACGCTTTGCAGACGTGTTTGAAAGGCAGGGCCAGCCTCGAGCTGAGGAGGGCCAAGTGCTGGACCGCTTCTTAAAGAGGAAGCCGAGTGAATTCCTAGGAGGATGGAACCCTGAGGCGGCGTTTAAGTGGACTCAGGAATTAGAGAGGATTTTTGGGGGTCTTCGCTGTACCGAAGCCCAGAAGGTAGAGTGTGCAGTGTACATGCTGCGAGACGAAGCGGAGAACTGGTGGAAAATAGCCAGAAGCCGATTCCCTAAAGATGATAATCAACTGACGTGGAACGATTTCAAGGCATGCTTCTTAGAGAAGTACTTCCCCGACACAGTGAGGAGTCGGAAAGAGCTGGAGTTTATAGAGTTAAAACAGGGCTCCATGACTGTGGAAGAATACACGACCAGATTCAAGGAATTGTGCCTATTCTATCCACCCTTCCAGCAGCCTGGGACGGAGAGCTCCAAGTGCCTTAAGTTTAAGAATGGATTGAGATCGGATATTAAGAGGGCCTGCAGATACCACGAGATACGGAGTTTCCCTGCATTAGTGAACAAATGTAGAATATTTGAGGAGGATGACAAGGCCCATTCGAACCAGAGCAGTAGAAACCACTATTCCCTGAGGCCCCAACGACCTCGTTTCAAAAAGCCAAGCAATGTTGGCAGGAACAAGCCTTTTTCCAAATTTGGGGGTCGGAATCAACCTGAAAGACGACCAGCGGTAGGAGACGGAAGGTGTTTCAAGTGTGGAGGAAACCACTTTGCCAGAGACTGCAAGGATGATGGTGATGTAGTGTGCTTTCACTGCAACAAGAGAGGACACATTCGCCCCGACTGCCCCCAACTACACCAAGCAAACGTTAATGTGCGTCAAGGGGGATTTCAAGAAAGGAACCGAGTGAATGATAACCAACGTCCTGGTGGCAGAGGCAACGGATCCAGAGGAAACGGGATGCATACCCCAGATAACCGAGGAAGGATACCGGCCCAACAGCGGCAGGAAGGATCTACACCATCAACACAGAGGATGTTGCACCAGCAAGCGACCTAGTACAATGTAAGTGCTCACTCGGAATGAATACGCTTAATGTTGTTTTCGATTCGGGAGCCACCCATTCTTTTATAGCTGATGAGTGTGTGAAGCGTTTGAAGTTACCGACTGTGTCTATGGATCGGACTTTGGAAGTGGCCAGCCCGACTGGCACTAATGTGTTCACATCGTCAATGTGCAAGGACGTAGCGTTTGTGTTGTATGATCGGAGTTTCACCTTCGATCTGATTTGCATGCCCTTAAAGGGTCTTGACATCGTGCTCGGAATAGATTGGCTTTCCGCCAATAAGGTGTTAGTAGATTGTAGAAACCGAGAGATAGTTTTTCCGAGACAGCCCACTGAGAACGACACGGCACCAGGTATAACCCAACTGTTTATGATGCTTTGTCTAACCGAGGGTGAGAGTAAAATCTGAGTGAACGAAATCCCGATTGTCTGTGAATTCCCAGAAGTGTTCCCTGAAGACGTACCGAGTGTCCCTCCCAATAGAGAAATCGAATTCTCTATAGACTTAATCCCTAGGGCCGAGCCAGTCTCCAGTGCGCCCTATAGAATGTCCTCAACTGAGTTAGCCGAGTTGAAGAAACAAGTGGATGAGTTACTCGGAAAGCAGTTCATTAGACCGAGCGTATCACCATGGGGCGCACCCGTATTGCTTGTTAAGAAGAAGGATGGCAGCATGAGACTTTGTATAGATTACCGATAGCTAAACAAACTCACGATCAAGAATCGGTATCCACTGCCCAGAATTGATGATTTAATTGACCAGCTGCGTGGAGCCTCAGTCTTCTCAAAAATCGATCTACGATCGGGGTATCACCAAATCCGAGTAAAGGACTTGGACATTCCTAAAACTGCCTTTAGGACTCGGTATGGTCACTACGAGTATATAGTGATGCCGTTCGGTGTGACAAACGCCCCTGCTGTTTTCATGAACTACATGAACAACATATTCCACTCCTATTTAGACCGGTTTGTAGTTGTTTTCATCGATGACATCCTAGTTTATTCTAAGACTTCCGAGGAGCATGAAGGACATCTCCGAGCGGTACTTAAAGTGTTGAAGGAGAAACAATTGTTTGCGAAGCTTTCGAAGTGCGAATTCTGGATGAATGAGATCCACTTCCTCGGACATGTGATTTTCGAGCGAGGTGTCTCGGTGGACCCTTCGAAGGTCGCAGCTGTAATGGCATGGGAGAAGCCCAGGTCGGTCTCGGAGATAAGGAGTTTTATGGGCCTGGCAGGTTATTATAGAAGGTTCATCGAAGGTTTTTCTAAACTGGCATTACCACTAACTAAATTGACTCGGAAGAACGTTCCCTTCGTGTGGAGTCCCGAGTGTGAGAACAGCTTCCGAGAGCTAAAGAACAAGTTGACGACTGCTCCAGTGCTGGCATTACCCGAGTTACAAGAGAGCTTCGTGGTCTATTGTGACGCGTCAGGACTCGGATTAGGGTGTGTACTTATGCAGAGAGACCGAGTGATAGCATATGCCTCTCGGCAATTGAGACCTCACGAGCAGCATTACCCGACCCATGACTTGGAGCTGGCAGCAGTGGTTTTTGCATTAAAAATCTGGAGGCATTACTTGTACGGGTCCAAATTTGAAGTGTACAGCGATCACAAGAGCCTCAAATACCTATTCGACCAAAAGGAGCTGAACATGAGGCAAAGAAGATGGATTGAGTTTTTAAAAGATTACGATTTCGAGTTAAAATACCACCCGGGTAAGGCAAATGTCATGGCCGACGCATTGAGTCGGAAATCCCTCCACATGGCAGCAATGATGGCAAAAGAAGTAGAGTTGTTGGAGCGGTTCCGAGACATGAACTTGTATGTTGACACCCCCTCCTCTCGGAAAATGACAATCGGTACATTGAGGATCGCCAATGAATTCTTGAAGTCCGTGTACGAGCAGCAACAGTTGGACTCCTACCTAACTGAAATGAAGGAAACCCAGGCCAAAGGAAAGGATTTATCCTTGACCGAGGGATCAGATGGGATCTTCCGGGTGAGAGACAGAATATACATACCGAGTGGAGGAAAATTAAGGGGAATGGTGCTTGACGAAGCCCACAAAAGCCTACTCAGTATCCACCCGGGAACCACGAAAATGTACCATGACCTGAAGAAACAGTTCTGGTGGCGGAATAAAGAGGGATGTGGCGGAATACGTGGCCCGGTGTATTACGTGCCAAAAATCAAAAGTGGAGCACCAAAAACCGTATGGAGCAATGCAGCCCCTAGAGATTCCCGTGTGGAAATGGGACTCAATTACCATGGATTTTATCGTAGGATTACCCAGAAACCGAGCGGGCCATGATGCAATTTGGGTCATTGTTGACCGACTGACGAAGAATGCACACTTCCTGCCTGTAAATATGAAGTACCCGTTGCATAAGTTGGCTCGGATTTACATTCAAGAAATTATCCGACTGCATGGCATACCTACTTCTATCGTATCAGATAGGGACCCTAGGTTCACGTCCCGGTTTTGGACCAGCATGCATCAGGAAATGGGGACGAAGCTTTGGCTTAGTTCTGCCTACCACCCCCAATCGGATGGACAATCCGAGCGGAAAATTCAAAGTTTAGAAGACTTATTAAGGGCGTGTGTGTTAGAGCATGCTGGGGACTGGGAGCAGTACCTTCCCTTGATCGAGTTTACGTACAACAACAGCCATCATCACAGCATTGGCATGGCACCCTACGAGGCACTATATGGACGCAGATGCCGAACCCCACTCTGCTGGTCGGAAACGGGTGAAAGTCTACTATTGGGACCAGACATCGTGAAGCAAACCACAGAGCAGATCCGAGTGATACAGGGAAGGATGAAAGCATCTCAAGACAGGCAAAAGAGCTACCATGACAAGCGCACCAAACCATTGGAATTTTCAGTCGGAGACAGAGTGTTTTTGAGAACTTCTCTGAGTAAAGGAGTCGGACGAGCCTTAAAAGGTGGAAAGTTAAGCCCTCGATACATTGGGCCTTATGAGGTGTTAGAACGAGTCGGCCCCGTGGCATACCGCACCGCATTACCGACCCACTTGTCCCGATTGCACAACGTATTTCATGTATCTCAACTAAGGAAGTATTTACATGACCCCAGCCACACGATGCCTGACGATGAAGTAGAGATCAAAGAAGACCTGACCACTGTGACTACACTGATTGGAATCATGGACCGATCGGTAAAACGCTTGAGAAACAAAAACGTAAGGCTGGCTAAGGTGGAGTGGCAGCAAGGCAAGACCACCTCCTGCACGTGGGAACGCGAAGATGCCATAAGACAGCAGTACCCCGAGTTGTTCATTTAGGTGAGTTACCGACTGAAGTTTCGCATGAATTACCGACTGAATTTCGGGGACGAAATTCTTTTCAAGTGGGGGAGAACTGTAACATCCCCATTTTAATTATAAGCACCCGAATTAAATGAAAAGTCAACAAGTTAACACTTCCCTTAATTTAATTAACTAGAAGGAATAGGGTGATTAACATGGAGACAGGGTGGTATGGGCAGGATTATCTCTTCGCATTTCCCCATCCCACCATCCTGTCCTCCGCGCGAGTATTTATACGGGTGATGGCCATGCTCTTCACGCGGAGAACCCCTGCGAACTTCCTTCTTCGTTCTTCTTTTCTCTTGTTTTCTCTCTCTCCTTCTCTGCCCTCCAGTCCATTTCCTGCTTCGAGAGCCAAGGTGATGGTGCTGCAGTGGAGTGGAACTTCCCCACACAGGAAGGGACGATCGCCAAGGAAGAAGCAGAAATACCCCTACATTACTCGCAGGAGACTGTAGCACTCCAGAGGAAGTGCCAAGTGAAGCAGCAAGGAGGAGAACCACCATTCAAGCAGAAAAATCCCTCGGAGTTTCGTAATTGGTAGGGGGAGTATCTTCTATCTTAAATGCATGGGTTATGAACAGGTTCCGAGTGCTGATGCTTGCTATATCCGTGCTCTGATTGTGTGTTGTGTTGCATGCGAGTGTGTACAGCCCAGTTGCATGACGAGTGAAAGATGAGTGTTGCATGTTAGCATTTTCCTTAGAAATACATGCGTTGTGGAGTCTTGTTACCATGGAACCCGATTGCATGTTGTGTCGCAGTGATGTTGACGATTACCGTGTATTTTACATGACCTGCAAGTTGCTATAAGCTTAGAATGCTGACTGCATGAGATAGAATATGACTCAGTGAATCTGATAATGTACTATACCGATTGCATGTGTTGTCTGAGTCCTGACATTGCTTAATGCCAATTGCATGTATGTTGTTTGGGTCCTGTTGATGTGTTAAATGCATGTGCTGTTTGAATGCTGATGATGTATGATGCCGATTGCATGAGATGCATGTATGGCTATGCATATGAACTCTGTGTGTGTGTGATGAATCCGCGTGTGGCGCATGGGATGCGTTTGTGCTGAGAGCACGTAGTGTGGGACACTACCATCGGTTTTTAAAGCGTGGGACGCTATGAAATCCTTGAGTGGGACTCGGGCTGCCTGTGAACACCTCCGTTGGCCCTGAGAGCGCCGGTGTCACCTGTGGGCAAACGGTTGGGTACCTGTAAAACGGCCAAGCAGCTGGGAGCTGATTTGATAGCTGAGAGCTATGTGTAAAAAGGCTGAGAGCCTACGTTGCAATGTCTAAACCGATACACACGAATGCGGAACCGAGTGAGATAATATGTGTTTATTAACTGTTGATAATGTTGGAATTGGTTGTGCATGCGAAGGTGTTAGTGAGATGATGAATGTAAATCCGAGTGAATTACTCTGTATACATGTATTGCTGATACTGATTGAAATTTGATTATGCATTTAATATGGTGTATGAGGATAATGAATGGGTATGCCGAGTGATCCATTTCGTGTGTACGTGCCTTGGATGCTGAATGAAAACTGTTTCATGAATATATGTATATATGTATGCAAGCGTATCTGTGTCATCGAAAATGTTATGAGTACAGCCGAGTGAGGATTGGTGAATATCGAACGGTAAGAGTTATGTATATATGTTTTGGCTAATGGATGTTGCTCTGTTATAATCGTGTTTGTACGTATATGTATTGTTGTATGATTGGAAGATAACCTGAGTCAGTATCTATCATTTAAAATCTAAGATGCTTACCCCTGCAGTGGCCATTTTTCAGTGAATGTCTCTCGAGATGAGGATCAGAAGCAGAGCTGGAACGCTGAGTGAAGTGTTGATGCATTAGGAAGGCTTAATTAATGCGAAGTTAGATTAAGCTCTGACCGGTTCGTGCCGGATGTTAGTGTTTTGGACAAATAGAACCTTATGGTCATAGAGGAATCCGATTTTGTGTTTGTAAATGTTAACATACGCTCTTATATATATATATGTGTGTGTTGCGTGTTATATTGTGCTGCGGAAGGTGTTGAATGATAAGTCCGGACGCCTAAGCATACCTTACGAGCGTAGGAGGCCGGTGTGGCTATGGGTAGGTAGTGGAAATAAGTTTAGGGTTGAGAGGATGAAATAGAGAGTTTAAATATGCTTCAAATGAGTGAAGAATGAAAGATGAGTGAAAACCCCCGAGTGGTCACAAGAAGAGAGATCATTACCGAGTGAAAAAAAAATGTCAGTAAAAACCGAGTGAGGGAGAGTTCGTATTTTCCGAGCGAAATCATGAATAAATCCTGAGTGAGGCAGAGTGGCGCTTCCCGAGTGAAAACCTCGAGTGATTCCCTGCTGTGAGAGGAGTTCAATTGGCGGTTTAGGGAGGATTGGATCCTAAGTGTAAGGTATTGATAATCCGAGCGAAGGATGTAAAGTCCGAGTGAGTGAGAATCGGCGTCCCGAGTGGTTGGGTTTGGAGAAGCCGAGTGAGACTTAACTTCCCAATTTTCCGAGTGAAGTTCCTCGCTTCAGCGAGCAATATACTCGCTCCAGTGAGTGCGGGCTAGGAAGACTTATGTTGGATTCACGTGGGCGGAGTCATACCTCGCTGAGGTGCTAGAGCAGTTCGCCCAAGCGTGAGGACTCGCGCTGAAGCGAGTAGTTGTCAGAATGGGATACCGCCCAATTACCCTTCCTCTCCGTTGTGGCGCTACTGCGACCCCAACAACGGTGTTGACCCCGGTTTGGACGTTGTGATCGAGTCCGCCCAGGCGTTGCCATACCTAGTTGAGTTGGGCGGAATAAGTTCGGACCCCTCCTTTCCTCCATAATCTACTACCGCACATGTACATCTCCCTTCTCCTTCCCCTTACCTATTTCCTCCTACTGATTGACTAGTGTTACTCGTGGAAAATTTTTCTTTGTGAATCCCCCTCCATCCGCTGTTGCATTACCATACCCCGCCTAGGCGGTATCAGACCTTGCCTGAACAAGCCAACGGTGTTGTGTAATCCGCCCAGGCGCTGGTGTGTTACATTAAACCAAACGAACCGGTTCCAGTCTTAGCTTTTCTGTCATTTTCCTTATGCGTGTGAATGCTCTTTAATTTCCCTTGCCTACCTCTTCCCTTCTATGTCGAATGAGTCGTGACTGTTTTTGTGAAAAATGTTCTCATGGTTTTGGAATTATTACTTGCAAGGATTAGGGTGTTACATTGCTTGTTCATCCAGCCTTTCATTCACTCATTCTCTCGTCTACTCATTTTGTCACTCAATCGTCGTCTTCTTCTTCGTCCATTCGGTATTCCGATTCACTCAGACCTCTATGCAGTCATTATTATATTCACATGTTTTTCTCACTCAGTCGCTCCATATCATTCTGACTTTCGTTGTGACCTCATTTTTCACTCGTTTTTCATTTCACTCGTTCTTCATTTCACTCGGTCACTCTATTTCATTCATCCTTCATTCCCTAGTTAATCCTTCACTCGTCTTCATTTTCTCATTTTTCATTCAATCAGTATTCTTTCCATCCAGTATATCATTCACTCGTTCTTTCAATTTACTTTAGTTCTATTGTGTTCCTTACTCATCTCTCCGTAAGTTTCTCATTAGCTCGTTTTACATTCACTCGGTTTATTTCAGTCAGTTTCTTATCTTTTCATTTTTCTACTCATCTCTCTGTGTCTCTCGTTCACGTATGTGTAATACACATATATTGTTCACTCGGCCATTGTTCGCTTGTTTCCCTCACCGCACTCTTCCCTGACCTCGTCCACTCAGTATATCCATCCACTCAGTTTCCAATATATTGGTTCTTTTATCTTCTTCTTCGTCTATCTTTCACTCATGTTTGTTCGCCCAGTCGGTCAGCCATTCTTTCCTGTCCTTTCACTTGTTTTTATATTCGTCCGACCTCTCGCTGTTCGTTCATTCGTTTTTTCACTTGTACCCGGTTTAATCCACTCGGTATTCATTTACCCGTCGTTTCATTCCACTTATTTTTTTTTCTCAGTTTTCTCACGCTGTCGGTTTTTCGTTTTCATCTACTCGTGTTTCATTCGCGATTGTTACACTCAATTTCTTGTCTTCGCGTTTTTCATTCCCTGAGTTTCTCCATTGTATTCATTTTATTCACTCGGCCTTTCATTTACTCGGTATTTCATTCATTCCATTTTCTACTCCTGTCATTTTTGTTCTTCGCCCGAACTCTCATTGTTATTCACTCATTCTTCATATCTCCGATCTATATCACTCAGTTTCATCCACTCGTCCTTTCTTTCGCTCAGTCTTACTCTCATTCGTTCTTTCTTCCACGCACTTCTTTGTTCACTCGTATCTCACGACGGTTGTTCACTCGTCCATTCATTGTCACACTCGGTTCTCATACACTTATCTTCATTCATTTTTTCTTTCATTCTGTGACCCATTCGGTATTCATTCACTCAGTACCCTTTTCATTCAGCGTTTTATTCACTTTTTCTCACTCATCACTCAGTTCTTTATTCATTAGGTTTCTCGCTAGTTCATTCGGTTCCTTCATTTACTCATCTCCTTCATCGATAGGTATACCCTTTCCTCATTTTCACTTGGTCACTCTCTTTTCCGTTCCTCACCCGTCAGTTAGCTTTTCAGTTATGCATTCATTCTTTCCCTTTTATTTACTCGGACTTGCGTTGTTCACCTCATTTGTCGATCAACTATTCATTCACTCGGTATAAATTATACCCACTCGGCATTCATTCATTCATTCACTTTTCACTCGCTCATTATCTGACCGGTATTATTTACTCGGTATTCATATACTTGTTGTTTCACTCCACTTATTTTACTTTCTTCGATTTGTTTTGTATTATCTCATTGTCAGCCACTCGTTCTTCATTTTTCAGATTTTTATCACTCGGTACCTATCTCCATTTTCACTCGGTTATCATCCTTTCGCCCTTTCACTCTTTTTATTCATTATTTATTTATTCGAGTTTTCCTTCATTCGTTCATACTTCTATTCGTTCTGTTATTATTCGTTTCTTGATTCACTCGTATTCCATTACAATGGTTCACTCATTTTTCACACACTCTATTTCATGTATTTAAATTTTTCATTTACTATTTTGTCTTACGGTCTGTTCATTTATCCATCTTCCATTCTCCTATGTCCATTTGGCATCACATTGGTATCATCCCACTCTTCCTCGATCTTCTACCCCTTTAGTAATTGAGTATTCAAAAATAAAATAATAATAAATAAAAAAAATCCAAAATATAATAAATAAATAAATAATAAACATAATAATAATAATAACAGTAGTAATGCATTTAATAAAAGTAATAATTAAAGTTAACCGCATTTACGCGTTTCTGGAAAATTGAATTCATCGTTATAAAAGAAAAACCTTTCAGTTTCCAACCTTCAGTACCTGTGTTGAACCTGAGCTGAAGACGAAAAGACACTCTCTGATTTCTAAGAAAGGTATCACCTTTCCACTTCTTTCATTTCGCAGTTCGTGGTTATTATCTTCTTGTTTCATTATTATTGTTTTCCACTGTTTATAGGCCATGCATCTCACAGTTTGGTTTGTTGTTTTTCTGTTGGATTTCTGTTCTTATTTTTGTTTGATTAGGTTGTTTATCATCGTTATTTTAACATTCATCATGAAAAGAAGGTCTCAAAGACTTCTACAGAAACCTAGACTAAACTTCGCAGAAGGAAGTGTGCGAAAGAAACAATTAGATACTAAAAGAGAAGTGGCAACCATCACGATATCTGATTCGTCTGTCCAGGTCCCTAGTCAAAGTCAGGAGCAAAGGGATGTATCTCCTCTGGTACAAAGGAATGTATCTCCTACAAGTGAGGAAAATGAGTCACCAGAGGTTGAAAGTATTAAAGCTGATGAAAATTGTGCTGTGAACTTTAAAGCCACAGAACCGCAACGTCCCAAGCAATCTGTAGGAGTTGGTTCTTCTTCTTCTTCTTCTTCTGACATTCTTTTGGTGTTACAGGAATTAGAGGTTGTGAAGAAGATGCAACTTGAAATTTATGATCGGGTTTTGAACCACGATCAGATGCTCAGGAAGATTGCTTCAAAACTGAGGGTTGAACAGTCAACAGATATGGGAGCCCCACCTGATAGAGATGCGTGGTTAGCTTCCATTGGATTCACGATCCCCCCCAGAAGGACAAGGACGATGAAGTTCAGAATGTTTAAGCAGTTGTGCCACGTTTTGATAATGTTTCCTATGTATTTAGTTTGAAGCTATTGTAATTGCTTGCTGAACACTGAATTTATTTTTATTTTTAATTATGTAATGAAATTTTACTTTCTTGTTCAATTGTTTGTTTTATTCGGGTTTTCATATGTATTGGTAAACTCCATGAGTCCCAATCCGATTACGCGTTTCCAAGCACTACCATTCAGGTAAAAGGGAAGTATTCTAGTACCCCGACTCCTTATTTGATTGTCTGAGTCTTTATTTGATAAAATATGATAAGTATATTTAATTTCAAAATCCACCTTCATAATTTAAAAAGTTTGCTGATTCGTTAAGCTGTAGTCGGATAAATTAATTGATCGGTTTTTGCTTAACTCATGATCTCTGCCCTTAACTATTATTCATCATTAATTAAAATGTTTACTCGGCATGCTAGTTAGCAATCTAGATGTATGATCTTACATTAAGTTTGGGGACAAGACTGGCTGATTAACTGTTATAATTGTATGAGCTTTTGAGCCTGTTTTATCTTTTTCGAGTGAGCTTGCATGCTAGTTAGTGAGACAGAATTTGCCTCAGTTATTGCTAATTGTAGTATGTCAACCAATCGGAAATGATGAAGGCCTTCTTTGATTATTTAGCCAGGGCCAAAAATAACCTTCCTAATATATTAATCACCCTTTGACCCTATAATTATGTTTGAGCCTGAGACCCTTTCATTCATTTTATGCACCTAACGTTACAAGCCTATTTATCCAAGAAAAACCCGACTAGAGTACCGTTGATGTTCCACTGATGAATTACTCATTTTTACTTATTGCTAGGGACTAGCAATCTCTAAGTTTGGGGATGAAGAGTGTGCCTAACAGTAATTAAGGACACACTCCGACCTTGATTATGGATAAATATGTAGAAAAATAAAAGGAAGAAAGGCAAAGCTGAGAGAAAAATGAACAAAGTACTGAAAAAAAAAGAAAAAAAAAGAAAAAAAAAATTTCGATCGAAAAAAAAAGAGAAAATGGAAAGAAAAGAAAGAAAAGGAGAAGAAAAGTCCGAAGGACTGAAAGAAAAAGAAAGTGCAAAACAGCACGAGTTATTAAGTAGCATCCAGTCAGAAAAGTTAAGAGAGTTGTTAGTAGAAGGCAAGTAAGTTAGAATCGAGGCAAAGCATCAGTGGACACATCCTGTAACCTATCTATGACTCGGAAAAACAATAATTGAGCCTGTAGCCAAGCCCCATTATAAGCTTAAAAAGCCCTTACTGATCCGATTGAGTTGGCATATTTCATGATGTTTAGAACTATTGCAAGCCTATGTTGATCTAACAAGTATGCAGGTGCTGAGTGCATTTTATTTACCCTACACACTGAGAGAAGAGTTAAACACCGACCAGTGAGGAAAGCATCAGCAGCTTGTCTTTCAAAGGAGGTGTAAGTATTTATACTTTTAGAAATTGCGAAAAGAAAGCATGATCGGTATTCAATAATTATAGTATGAATTAAGTTAAGGAAAGGTTGACTGTGTTGATCAATTGCTGATTGATAATTAATCTGAATATTTGCTTGAGGACAAGCAAAGTTTTAAGTTTGGGGATATGATAAGTCTTGAAAAGACTTAATTATTCCACTGATTATTCAACATAATTTACTAAGTATTGTCTAGTTTTATTATTATTATTTAATAATTTGATAAGAATTCATGTTGTAGTTAATTATTTCAAAAGTATGTTATCTATGTAAGAAACCGATTGAAAATTTTAATTAAATAAGGAATTTTGAAGTATTTACAAATTTACTAGGTAGCCAGCGTATAAATGCTAGGCAAGTAGCTGTTTATTGGTGCAGGAACAGGGCGGACTCGAGATAAGAAGGAAATTCCGAGTAAAATCCTACAGAGCCGAGCAAGATTTGATAAATCCGAGTGAGATTTTCCCAATTCCGACTGAAAAGAGTCCAAAGACCGACTGAGTAAGACTTCAAAGACACTGACTCCAAAAGAGAATAAGGACTCAGAATACTGCATGAAGAACCCGAGTGCCAACTACAGAATACCGATTTAATAATTAATCCGCCCAAGCGGGAGTTAAATCCGCCCAAGCAAGACTCCGCCCAAGCAAGACTTCAAGTAAGCTTACTTAAGAAGACTCCCAAGACACCGGATCCAAAAGAGAAAAGATCGGAATGCTACATAAGAATCCGATGTGCTTAGTCATTATTTAATCCGTCCTAGTAAAATCCGGACTCACTCAAGCATTACTTTAAGAGACCGTCCTCGCCCAAGTTTTGCCATAACGCCCAAGTGAGAAAGAAACACTGCAGTGTTAATCCGGACTCGCTCAAGCGAAGTTTAATCCGCCCAAGGGATACTCAACAGCTGAAGCATCAAGGCAGTAATTTAAACACTGTTCTTTCCCTCCAACAACACACTTGGTGCAGTACCGTTCCGCTTCCATTGCCTTCTTCTCTACTACTGCAACCTCAAGCTAACTTAAGAAGTGAGGTGTCAATTAGCTGGTGCTGAGCTGTACATTAGCTAAGGTTGAGCTGGATCCTGTTAAGAGCTGAGCTGTATTTACTTAGTTTTTTTGTAAACTATGTAATTAAGTAGTGTTAGTCGTTAGCTTAAGTTGTCCGAAATTATCAGTTAAGTTAGTTAGGTAGAAACTTATAAATAGGATGTACATACTCTGTTTTTAGAGTGGCATGTGTGTAGAGATACAGAGCAACGTAATACAATTTCATTTTCCAATTCCAATCTCTCACTACATTTTTCATCTCTCTAAACTCTCTCCTCCATGACGTTCCACAATCCTTCGATGGAACCGAAGTCTATGGAGTTCTAAATCCCTAAGGTTGGAATTGTGAAGGTGAGCAATGGAATCTTGAAACTGTGAGCAAGTAGATCGGCTTCGAAGATCCTGAGGCGAACAAGCTGAGGAGTGGAGCAGAATCGCTGGATTGACAAATCCAGAACTGATGAAGAACTTCACCAGTGAGGAATCATGGCTGAAGCTTAGGTAACTTCCAGCTTTCTAACTAGTTCAGGCCTAATCAATTTAGGTGAATAGTTAGAGTTCAACCTCCAATTTCGCATTAGATTCTTAGGTTAATTGAGCACTTAAGGAATTAAGGTTCATTGCTTAAGGATTAGTGTTTTTCACCTAAGGAATTAGGGAATAACCACAAGCGGATTGTCCTCTAGATTGTGAAGTTCGATTATACTTAATTGCATGTTTCTTGAGGAAATTGTGAGCCGAAGCAATCCTGACCTGTTTTCTTTTAATCACTTTCCACATTTCACTTTAACTTTGTTTCTCAAAATATAAAAACAACTATAAAATACTAAAACCATAAAAACCGAATGAATTTCATGTATTTTCTGTTGGTTCAGCTTGTACTAGTCCTAGATTGAGGTACTTACCACAATCCCTGTGAGACGATCAAATATACTACAATTTTAACGACTGGTGCGCTTGCCATAAGTGCGAATCCGAGAGTCACATTTCATTTTACTAAGATTTTACCATCAATTTAATGACTCGGGATTTCAGCACCAAAAGTACCGGCATATTAAAATTTAATTATCCACACAATTGATTTTTAAGGTTTTTGTAAAATAAAACACAAAATTAAGGTACACAGAATACAAAAATAAAATTTACTTGACACTTAAAAATCAGAGTTGAGAGTATCTTGGGATTTTGGGGGATTAAGACTCTATTTTATGTTAATGAATTTTAACTTTTCATAAATAAGAATCGAATTAAGTTTTCCAAGGCAAATTTTCCAAAAGCTAATTAATATGTTCCTCTCGGAATCCTATTAATGTACCTAACCTATGGAAAGCGCTGCTTAATCCTCAGAAAGGCCCATTATCGTTTTATGAAAACCCCTTTTATTTCCTCAAAAGAATTTTAATTACTTTCACGGTTTTACCGAGGTCACAAAAAGCATTTCAAAAATCTTAGGTTTAGTTCAAAGTTTTCTGGTAAAAATAAATCTCTCGATTCTATTTATTACCTAAACTTACTAATATACCCGCAAGTATACAGTTTTATCATTTAGGTTCTTGTTAGGAATTACTAAAAGCATTGAACATTTTTTAAACTAAATGGAAAACAGAAATTTATTTAATTCCAAGTTAAAATAACATTAAAATAAAATATTATCATACCCCTTTTATCCCAAGATAATTAATTTAGCTACTCATGAAATAATTCAAATTCATATAAATAATGGAAAAATAAAACATACAAGACATGGTAAAAATAAAGACTTACGGGTTTCTCCAAAAGCTCAGAATAATTTACCACTGTAATTCCTTGTTGCAATAATTTCTCCACCAATTACAAATTTAAATTCTCACTTTTACAGCCCTCACACTCTTAAAATAAAATAAAGAAAAAGAAAGTAAAGAAAAAATGGGAACGGGACAGAGGAAGAAAATAAGAGAAATAAAAAGAAAGAAAAGAAAGAAAAGAGAAACGAAAAACAAAGAGAAAGGAAGGAGGAATTGGAACGAAGCTGATGGTAATTGATGGGAAGAGATGATTCTATGCTCCTGGTTGCTCTCCCTTTTATAGGCGAATGGATGAATGAATCCAGCTAAGAAAACACGTTAAAATTTGCAAGTGGGAGAAACTTTCGGTGCATTTGAGTTCCAGCTGTGCCAACTTGTTTCCAATTTGCATATTTTAATATTTCCAATAATTCGGTGCTTGGATTTTAGTGATGATTGGTGCAAAATGATGAAATTCCAGGTGGAAAAATGTTATTTTCCCACAAATCCGAGTGAAAGCTTGCTGGAGGGTGGTTTGCTGAGTGCTGGACGGTGTTGTGGATGGAAAGGAGAGTCTGGGCGGTGTTGGTTGGGGAGAAGAGTCTGGGCGATGTTGGTTTGAGGGACAGAGTTGCTGGACGGTGTGGAGAGGATTATTGCTGGACGGTGTGGTGGATGGAGCTGTCTGGGCAGTGTTGTGTTGAGTGGGTTACTGGGCGGTGTGGATGATGGAGAAAAAAGGGACAGCGGATAGAAGATGAAGTGGGACGGTGTTCTGGATTGAGGACGGAGTTGTGGATTGAGGACGGGGTTGTGGATGCTGGTCAATGAAGAGGAAAGGGGATGATGTTGAGTTGATTTTGGTGTGGCTGAAGAGTTGGAAGGAGACAGCGGTGTTGATGAAGGTAGTGATCCGGTGTTGCATTGTGAAGAATTAGGTCGGTTTCGCTTGAGCGTTTGTTGAAGGAAATCATTTTGCTCAAGCGAGAGGTCTTGTTTCACTCGGTGTTGAGAGTTGGACGGGCAAAGTGACTTACTCAGAATTGATTGAATCCATTCACTCGGCTCAAATTCATGAAGTTCATTCGGCACTGATTGAAGACTCATTCGGGATCAGAATTTATTCAATCGGTTCTCAATCATTTTCACTCGGCTGTAATCTGAACCACTCGGTTAAAACTCTGCTTGGATTTTTGCCCTGGAATTCACTCGGAAGTGCCTTCTTATTTTTCACTCAGAACTTGCACTTGAAGGATTCTAGAAGCTGGCTGGTAGAAGTTTATGTCCGAGCCTTGTTTTGCTCGGAAGTGCAGCTTTCTGCCTTAGCTCACTCGGATGTCTTCCTTGGAGACTTTTCACTCGGATTTAATGCGAAACTTAAAAGTCAGTCCGAGTGTGATTCACTCCTGGTCGGATTTCACCTTGTCTGATTAAGACACCACTCGGAAATGCCTTGTTCTCTGAATGAAACCACTCGGATTCTCCTTAGTCAGCATTTATTCATTTAATGGCATTCCTTCTGCTCGGAATCAATTCACTCGGAATCATCTTTTTGCCTAGAAAAGCACTTGTTCTTTGGTCAGACCTGCTTCAGTCAGCATTCTTCACTCGGATTTACTTCAATCAGCAAATTCCCACTCGGATTCACTTCAATCAGCAAATTCCCACTCGGATTCACTTCAATCAGCAATCCTTTCACTCGAAAAATACCTTTGGGTAGCATTTATTAAAGCTCAGTTCCTTTTTTCACTCGGAATTGTTGCATTCGGACAGCTTCCAATCGGATTTTCCTAAAACCGAGACTTATTCCTTTTTAGCATTGATCCTTCACTCGAGTCAGCCATTTATCACTCGGAATGGCTTTGACAGGGAACATTTCACTCGGATTTTCCTCCAACAGTGTAGTATTCCACTCGGCAATGCTCTACTCTGAGTCTTTCCACTCGGATTTTGTAATTTCTGAATTATCCCACTCAGATTTGGCCATTTTGAGTCAGATTTCAGTGCTCTGAGTCGGATTTATGCTTTCTGAGTCGGTTTTCAGCTTTAAAAAGAGAATTCTTTACACTTTGGGCTTGTTCTTCTTGCTTCTTTATCATTTTATGGCCGTTTTTCTCTTGTTGTTGACCCTTTATTACCTTAATTCCTACAAAATAACATACCCAAGTAGAATAGAGTGGAAAAAAAGCAAAAATCGCAATAAATAAAGGAAATACAATGCATAATGATTAAAATCCTAAGCAAACTGGATCTAATTTATTGTATTATAAAGCACTTATCAAAATACCCCAAACCAAAACATTGCTTGTCCTCAAGCAATCACCATATTCACAAGATAAAATACAGAAAACACTAAGCTTAATAAACTAAGGAATCCAAAACGGAGAAACAGATTTATTCAAATGCCAATTTTAATTTACTTATGTGAATCAAATTTCAATGTCAAGATTTGAGATACTCTTCTCATAATTTTCACTCACGTGTTTCAAGGTTTGTGTATCTCTCAAATCGTCATAGTCAAAAATATTATCATAAGCTTGTTAATAAACCAGAAACTCCACAGTTTAGATAGAAAATATGTCAAAGTCTAAAGGTCTTTCAAAGGTTGTAACGTGGCCTTGGGTTGTATTGTCAAGGTAGAAATTTCAAGAAAAATGGAATACAAAAGGGTTTTAACAGTCATGAATGATTCAAATCACCATTATAAATTTAACAGAGCAAAATTTTTGAACTTTTATGGGCTTTTTGGAATTCATTCAATATCATCCTTTTGATTTTCTTTTCTTTTTCTTGCTTTTCTTTGCATTCAATACCATATTTTTCTTATGTCCTTTTTTATTTCTTTGCTCCACTAAATTTCCAACTTTTTCACCATTAAAAGAAGATCAGTCAATGAAAGGTTTCAAGGAAAAATTTTCGTTTTTAGGCTCAAAAGGGGCAACTAGGGGTCAAATTGTGCAAAATTTCTGAGGCTTAAGAATAAGACCTAATTGTGCCTTTATCATTCTAAGACATATAATCAAAAACCATTTTGAATCGGTTGAAAAACAAGTTCTAGAATATTAATGACTATGAGATTCACTCAATCAAGAAAATATGGGTTTTGAAAATTTGTTTGATAAATAACCCATTTTGGCTCAAGTCTAACCATGGAAAGTCTTTTCAAAGAAAATTTTAATCACATAAGGTTCATTTAAGCATTTATTTGGCATTTAAACAATCAAATTTTGAAAATTTTACTCAAAATTTTGGGATCCTTAGATACTTTAGCCTTGTGTTCAAAGTAAATTTATCATGCAATCATGGTAAATTACAAGATTACAAACAAAATAAGGAAAACACACATGCATAAAAAATATAATCATCACACAACAAAACAAAACAGTTAAGTTTTCTTACCTACACCCCAAACCAGAATTTGACATTGTCCTCAATGTTAAAATAGATGATAAAGGATAAGAAAACTTACCTGTAGTAACCCCAAACCAGCATCTGACATAGTTGGTTTTTTTTATTTATTTATTAAAGCTTAAAAATAAAGACATGGGGTTACCTCCCCATAAGTGCTAAGTTTAATGTCTTCAGCCAGACTCTATCCCTCAATCACAGTCAAGAATCGATTAGGGCCTAAAAACTCATACCTTAGTATAGAAGGTAAAGATTTAAGTTTAACATTTGGGCTCACCATGACCTTAGTGTTATGTCTCAGTGATATGTTTCCTTCACTGCTTTTTGATGTTCCTGCAAACTTATTCAGAAAAATAGATTCAAGTGGGTCATTAAGAAGAGTTTCATCTTTCACCACTTGGTCAACAATTTTAATTCCATAGCAAACATCATTAAAAGGTTTTTCTAAAACATTTTTCAAGTTAAAATCAACCTTTTGGTCTCCAACAGTTAGAGACAACTTACCATTTTTGACATTGATCACAGTACCTGCAGTTGCTAAAATGGTCTGCCTAAAATAATAGGAATCAAAGAATCTTCGTCCATTTCAAGCACAACAAAGTCAGCAGGTATAAAAAATTTTCCTACCTTAATAGGAACATCCTCTAAAATTCCTACAGGATATTTGATAGATCTATCAGCCAACTGTAAAGATATCCTAGTAGGTTTTGGCTCTCCCAATCCTAATTTTTAGAAACAAATAATGGCATTAAACTCACACTCGCTCCCAAATCACACAATGCTCTATCTATAGCTATGCCACCAATCATACAAGGAATAAAAAAGCTACCTGGATCATGAAGTTTTGGAGGCATTTTCTTCTGAATTAGAGTGCTGCACCCCTCAGTGAGTGCCACAGTTTCATCTTCCTCAAGCTTTCTTTTGTTGGACAGAATATCCTTCAAGAACTTCGCATAGATAGGCATTTGCTGCAAAATATCTATAAAGGGAATATTGACATACAATTTCTTTAAAACATCAAGAAATTTACCAAATTGTTTGTCCAACTTTGCTCTAGCCAGGCGCTGAGGAAATGGAATAGGAGGTTGATATGGCTTAACCTCTTCTTTCTTTTCTTGTGATTTTTCTTCCTTATTCATCGGGTGAGATGGAGGCTCATCCAATTTCTTTTCCTCTTCAGTCTTACCAATTGGACCATCATATTGAGTACCACTCCTAAGAGTGATAGCCATTACATGGTTGGAAGGTCTAGCCTCAGGTTTCCCAGGAAATGTTCCTGGTGCTCTTTGAGAATAGGAGGCTTGTTGGGCAATTTGAGTCTCCAATATTTTGTTATGGGTGGCAAGAGAGTCCACCTTTGAAGCTAAGTTCTTTATTGCATCAGAGAATTCATCATTCTGCTTCTGTTGAGTAGCTACAAATGTCTCCATCAAGGATTCTAGCTTTGATTTTTATGGAATATAGGTTCCTTGTTAAGGTTTGTAGTTACTTTGGAATTGAGGTGGCCTATTTTGGAAGCCAGGTGGACCTTGTGGAGGTCTGTAGTTACCTTGATAATTTCCACCATAGTTTCCAATAGCATCCACCTGATGCATTTCTTGTTCTTGATTAGGAGTCATTGCTAAATGGCAATTTGTAGCTCCATGTCCTGAAACACCACAAACTTCACAAACAATATTAGTAGCACCTGTTGACCCTATTTTATCAAGTTTTAATGTTAATGCTTCAACTTTGGCAGAAAGTAAGGAAAGAGCATCAACAGAGTACTTACCTGGTGTTTTAGAAGGTAATCCTCTCTCAGAGTTCCATTGGTGAGTGTTTTGAGCTATTTCCTCAATCAGGTTCTCAGCTTCATCAATATTTTTACTTATGAAGGCTCCTCCAGCTGCAGCATCTAAAGAGATCTTTTGTGTGGAAGTTAGTCCATTATAGAAAATATGGATTGTCAACCACCTTTCTATCCCATGGTGAGGACATTCTCTTAGCAACTCTCTGTATCTTTCCCAGGCTTCATATAAGGATTCATCATCTTTTTGTGAAAAATTGATGATTTGTTTTCTCAGCACATCAGTCTTGTTCCTTGGGTACCATTTATTGATAAAAGCACTGGACAATTGTTCCCAAGTTGTGATGGATCCTTCAGGAAGAGAGTATAACCACGCTCTTGCTTTATCTCTTAAGGAGAAAGGGAAAAGTCTTAAGCGAATGGCATCATTGGTAGCTCTGTTCATCTTCAGGGTGTCACAGTATTCAAGAAAGATTTGAAGGTGAAGATTTGGATCTTCGGAGGGTAATCCTCCGAATTGGTTCTGTTGAACCATTGAGAGTAGTGAAGGCTTCAATTCAAAATTGTTAGCCTCCACTGTGGGTCTAAGGATGCTAGATCCTCTCCCATTAGTGCTTGGAGCGGCAAAATCTCTTAAGGGTCTGTGTTGGTCTGCCATTTGTTTTTCTTTTTGTTGTTTTTGTTGTTTTTGTTGTTTTCTTAAAGCTCTAAGGGTACGTTCTATCTCAGGGTCAAATCCTAAGTTTAGATCGACACTACGGCTTCGTCGCATAAATAGAAAATAAATGACAAATAAAACAAACAATTACAAAAATAAAACAACAACAGATACACAAAATATAGGACAAAATACAAAATTACAAAGAAAATAAAAATAAAAATAAAAATAACAATAAAAATATTAACAAGTATGATCTAATCGAATTTCAATATTGCTGATATTTGAGGGACAACAGTCCCCGGCAACGGCGCCAAAAACTTGACAGGGCCCGCAAGCGCACGGGTTATGTCGCGTAATATAAAAGATTATCGTTCTCCACAGGGACTGTGTTCAAAGTACCGACATATTAAAATTTAATTATCCACACAATTGATTTTTAAGGTTTTTATAAAATAAAACACAAAATTAAGTTGCACAGAATACAAAAATAAAATTTACTTGACACTTAAAAATCAGAGTTGAGAGTATCTTGGGATTTTGGGGGATTAAGACTCTATTTTATGTTAATGAATTTTAAATTTTCATAAATAAGAATCGAATTAAGTTTTCCAAGGCAAATTTTCCAAAAGCTAATTAATATGTTCCTCTCGGAATCCTATTAATGTACCTAACCTATGGAAAGCGCTGCTTAATCCTCAGAAAGGCCCATTATCGTTTTATGAAAACCCCTTTTATTTCCTCAAAAGAATTTTAATTACTTTCACGGTTTTACCGAGGTCACAAAAACCATTTCAAAAATCTTAGGTTTAGTTCAAAGTTTTCTGGTAAAAATAAATCTCTCGATTCTATTTATTACCTAAACTTACTAATATACCCGCAAGTATACAGTTTTATCATTTAGGTTCTTGTTAGGAATTACTAAAAGCATTGAACATTTTTTAAACTAAATGGAAAACAGAAATTTATTTAATTCCAAGTTAAAATAACATTAAAATAAAATATTATCATACCCCTTTTATCCCAAGATAATTAATTTAGCTACTCATGAAATAATTCAAATTCATATAAATAATGGAAAAATAAAACATACAAGACATGGTAAAAATAAAGACTTACAGGTTTCTCCAAAAGCTCAGAATAATTTACCACTGTAATTCCTTGTTGCAATAATTTCTCCACCAATTACAAATTTAAATTCTTACTTTTACAGCCCTCACACTCTTAAAATAAAATAAAGAAAAAGAAAGTAAAGAAAAAATGGGAACGGGACAGAGGAAGAAAATAAGAGAAATAAAAAGAAAGAAAAGAAAGAAAAGAGAAACGAAAAACAAAGAGAAAGGAAGGAGGAATTGGAACGAAGCTGATGGTAATTGATGGGAAGAGATGATTCTATGCTCCTGGTTGCTCTCCCTTTTATAGGCGAATGGATGAATGAATCCAGCTAAGAAAACACGTTAAAATTTGCAAGTGGGAGAAACTTTCGGTGCATGTGAGTTCCAGCTGTGCCAACTTGTTTCCAATTTGCATATTTTAATATTTCCAATAATTTGGTGCTTGGATTTTAGTGATGATTGGTGCAAAATGATGAAATTCCAGGTGGAAAAATGTTATTTTCCCACAAATCCGAGTGAAAGCTTGCTGGAGGGTGGTTTGCTGAGTGCTGGACGGTGTTGTGGATGGAAAGGAGAGTCTGGGCGGTGTTGGTTAGGGAGAAGAGTCTGGGCGATGTTGGTTTGAGGGACAGAGTTGCTGGACGGTGTGGAGAGGATTATTGCTGGACGGTGTGGTGGATGGAGCTGTCTGGGCAGTGTTGTGTTGAGTGGGTTACTGGGCGGTGTGGATGATGGAAAAAAAGGGACAGCGGATAGAAGATGAAGTGGGACGGTGTTCTGGATTGAGGACGGAGTTGTGGATTGAGGACGGGGTTGTGGATGCTGGTCAATGGAGAGGAAAGGGGACGATGTTGAGTTGATTTTGGTGTGGCTGAAGAGTTGGAAGGAGACAACGGTGTTGATGAAGTTAGTGATCCGGTGTTGCATTGTGAAGAATTGGGTCGGTTTCGCTTGAGCGTTTGTTGAAGGAAATCGTTTTGCTCAAGCGAGAGGTCTTGTTTCACTCGGTGTTGAGAGTTGGACGGGCAAAGTGACTTACTCATAATTGATTGAATCCATTCACTCGGCTCAAATTCATGAAGTTCATTCGGCACTGATTGAAGACTCATTCGGGATCAGAATTTATTCAATCGGTTCTCAATCATTTTCACTCGGCTGTAATCTGAACCACTCGGTTAAAACTCTGCTCGGATTTTTGCCCTGGAATTCACTCAGAAGTGCCTTCTTATTTTTCACTCAGAACTTGCACTTGAAGGATTCTGGAAGCTGGCTGGTAGAAGTTTATGTCTGAGCCTTGTTTTGCTCGGAAGTGCAGCTTTCTGCCTTAGCTCACTCGGATGTCTTCCTTGGAGACTTTTCACTCGGATTTAATGCGAAACTTAAAAGTCAGTCCGAGTGTGATTCACTCCTGGTCGGATTTCACCTTGTCCGATTAAGACACCACTCGGAAATGCCTTGTTCTCTGAATGAAACCACTCGGATTCTCCTTAGTCAGCATTTATTCATTTAATGGCATTCCTTCTGCTCGGAATCAATTCACTTGGAATCAGCTTTTTGCCCAGAAAAGCACTTGTTCTTTGGTCAGACCTGCTTCAGTCAGCATTCTTCACTCGGATTTACTTCAATCAGCAAATTCCCACTCGGATTCACTTCAATCAGCAATCCTTTCACTCGGAAAATACCTTTGGGTAGCATTTATTAAAGCTCAGTTCCTTTTTTCACTCAGAATTGTTGCATTCGGACAGCTTCCAATCGGATTTTCCTAAAACCGAGACTTATTCCTTTTTAGCATTGATCCTTCACTCGAGTCAGCCATTTATCACTCGGAATGGCTTTGACAGGGAACATTTCACTCGGATTTTCCTCCAACAGTGTAGTATTCCACTCGGCAATGCTCTACTTTGAGTCTTTCCACTCGGATTTTGTAATTTCTGAATTATCCCACTCGGATTTGGCCATTTTGAGTCGGATTTCAGTGCTCTGAGTCGGATTTATGCTTTCTGAGTTGGTTTTCAGCTTTAAAAAGAGAATTCTTTACGCTTTGGGCTTGTTCTTCTTGCTTCTTTATCATTTTATGGCCGTTTTTCTCTTGTTATTGACCCTTTATTACCTTAATTCCTGCAAAATAACATACCCAAGTAGAATAGAGTGGACAGAAAGTAAAAATCGCAATAAATAAAGGAAATACAGTGCATAATGATTAAAATCCTAAGCAAATTGGATCTAATTTATTATATTATAAAGCACTTATCACGTCACGGGGTGACCGGTGCCACACGGAAAGGGCTAGTGGATGGGGGGTCGGAAAGGCACCTGGAGTCGTATAAGATGAGTTCCAGTCAGATTCCTGGTTAGAGCCATGAGGACCCGTGGTAACCGATGGAGCTAGAGCTGGGTCTCGAGACGTCACGGGGTGACCGGTGCCACACGGAAAGGGCTAGTGGACGGGGGGTCGAAAAGGCATCTGGAGTCGTATAAGATGAGTTCTAGCCAGATTCCTGGTTTGAGCCATGAGGACCCGTGGTAACCGATGGAGCTAGAGCTGGGTCTCGAGACGTCACGGGGTGACCGGTGCCACACGGAAAGGGCTAGGGGACGAGGGACCGGGAAGGAATCTGCACTAAACTCACTGTTTAAGTCGGATCCGCATGCATGAGTCTATGAGCATTGTTAGTGAGATTATTGTGAATTGCATGGATTAAATGAATTGAGTGAACTCCGACTAGATGATGTCGTATGAGTGAATTTCGACTGAATGAATAGACAGGTATTGATACTGTTGCTGAGTGCAGTGTGATGCTATGATTGAGAATATATGTTATTATGCGAATTCCGATTGAATGATGTGGTCTGGCTCTTATATTAATTGGCAGTATATATATATATATCATTATGGATTGAACCCAGTAAATTATATAATTGAGAATTAAGGTAAAGTCCGAGTCAATAGCTGTCACCTTATATGTAAAAGCTCACCCCTACACCATTTTTCGGTGTGTGCAGGTTGGACTCTGAAGTGATGATAAGGTCTCAGGTCCGTGTGAGGTGCACTCCGACCGTTGAGTGCTTATTTTGTATTTGTCATGTTTCGTCAGTTGTAGCCTTGGCCGGCTCATAATATCAGTGTGGTGTAATGAATATGGATACATATATATATATATAAATAATTTGAGCTATTGAGATCCGAGTGCATGTTTTTATACGTAATAGTTCACGTTGATAACAGGTGCTGAGGAATGAATGATGTTAAGGTAATGGGTATTCCCGAGTGAAAACCCTGAGCGATTCTCTCCTGAGAGAGGAGTTAGTGTAGTGGCTTAGAATGGAAGGGATTCTAAGTGTAAAACATCGATAATCCAAGTGGAAGAGGTATATTCCGAGTGAGAAGGAGTTCTGGAATCCGAGTGGGATAACCCTCAGTGTCCGAGTAGAGTATAGGTGTGGCCGCATGGATAAAATTGAAAGGCTAAGTTACGGAACACCGAACGGACTTAGGAATGAACTTCCGAGTGGACTTAGTCGTTTACCAAGTGTATGGATGTCCCGATGCCGAGTGATGAATTTGCCGTGTGGGGCTTCTTGCTTCAGCGAATGAAGGATCCGCTCCAGCGAATGCGTACTGCTGGAAGGCTTTTGTCGTGGTATCGCCCAAGCGAATGGTACTTCGCCCGAGTGAGTGAGTTATCTCGCTCAAGCGTCCTGGACCTCGCTTAAGCGAGTCAGAGTTGTCTTGGATTTCGCCCAGGCGCTGATGTGTTCCGCTGAACTGAATGGGTCGGTTCAAGCCTTGTTCCTTCCGCTGATTGCTATATGTGTAAATGTTCTTTTCTTTCCCTTGTCTTCTTCCTTCTTTTTTTATGCCGATTGACCAGGGGTTGTTTTTGTGAAAATTTTTCCCTGTTATTGGGTTATTATTTATTAAAAATTAGGGTTTTACAAAAATCACTAAATCATCAATATCATCATATACAATTTATTCTATACATTAAAATTCATAAATGATGCCAGCCAAGACACTTCCACTACCACTATTTACCATCACCAAAGTTTCAAGTTAAAATTCGAACTCATCCCGTGGCAACCTGCATCACAAGGCTAAAAAGTAGACCACATGGGAAAGTGAGTTATACATTCAAAATGACGAATATACATATATTGTGATTAAGTGTACATGCATTCATTCATCATGTGATTAAGGTTGGCTCGCTTGAGCGGGGTCCAATTCGCCTCATCATTCGCTTAAGCGAAAAACCTCCAGAACCAATTCCTCTCTCGCTCACTCAAGTGCGGTCATACCCGCTTGATCGAGATTCATTCAGTAACTCTTCTACTCCCCCACACACATCTTGCTTGAGTGAGACACTCACTCGCTGGAGCGAGATTGGGCAAGGGGCCATAATATTGGTACATGGGATTCTCGCTTGAGTGAGAATCCATCTCGCTTGAGTGAGTATACCAGTTTAAGTGTAGAAACATGAGAATTTAATAACCTCACACACCAAAACTCATACAAATCCAAATTGGACAAATTCAACACACCATACACCTCTTATCAGGTATTTAAAACTTGCCTCAACCATTCATAGTCAATAATTTCCACTCCAATTCATTAATCCTATCAAAATTAACTTATCATTATCCCATATATATATTTTTATAACAATCATTACACATTCTCATACATCATTCTCAATGATCATTAAATTGTCATTCACAATATCTCAATATCTACATGGCAAGGCAGGTATGAGTATTAATCACATACAGTAATCACTATTGCTCTACTCATGCAATTTGAATGTAAACTCCTTTTCTACCTCGAGGGAAGAGCCGCAACTAAGCGCTCGCTCTGAATGCTCCGCCATATAATCCGGAACACAATCTACCAACATACATACATATGCATACATACCATCATCAAACCATCTCAAGACATCATCATAATTCTAAAGAATGCTAGCTTATCATAAAGCTTAATATCAAGTCTTAGACTTGTTAAAACACCTATTCTCATACTCGTGTTAGGCTTCGGGAATTCCTTTCCTAAAATCATGATTCTCTAAATCTCAAAGGGCTAATCATACCCAACAATATCCACATCTCTTTCACCATCACTTAAACTATCCATTTGCCATTTAAATTCATCATGAGCCTTCTAGCTCCTTTCAAACCATTTTTAATCAACAATTTCAAGTGGCTTACATCATGACCTAACACCTCATCAAATCAAACATCCATTTCAATAACCCATCACTCTTGGTCATCTACTATAACATCCTAAATTTTAGGGGGGAAAATTTTCACGAATTAATTGGGAAATAACTTGGATCCATAAAAAAAAATACTCCCATATATGGAGATATGAGAGCTGGTACCATGGCCAAGAAGAAAGAGAAAAAGAAGGCAAGGGAATTAAAAAAAAACATTCACATGGAAACACAGACAACGCCTGAGCGAACCACCACACAGCGTACACTTGCCCAAGCGAAGCACGAATCCGCCTGGGCGAGACGTCCAACTCGCCCAAACGATACCGTGACAACGCCTTCTAGCGACCCACATTCGCTGGAGCGAATCCTCCATTCGCTGAAGCGAGGAGTCTCACTCGGCTAATCCCTCACTCGGCATCGAAACATCCATACACTCGGTAAACGACTAAGTCCACTCGTGATTCACTCCTAAGGCAACTCGGGTATGAGGGGTTCTAGCACTCAGGAATCGACTCCCACGCCTACCTTCTATAACATAGTCTCTCATATTTATCCACCATGTACATACTAGATTCGCCCGGTAAGTAGGGGACTTTCCACTCGGATTCTAAAAACTCTCACTCGGAATATTTCGCGCTTGGAGCTTATACGCGTTTTCACTCGGAATCAGTTAAGCCTATGCGCTCGAGATTCTTTCCACTAAGTTACTCACCAGGATGTCATCGGAGGAAACTTACCTAAGAAGCCGTCTAAGTGTTTCTCTCTCGGGAACTCATATGAATGAATCTCACTCGAATTTCATACTTACATCTACTCGGAAATCCTCAGGCCTATATTCATTCGGGGAATAGCAGCTAACTCACTCGGCACACTATAATTTGATCACTCGGATTATAATTATCCTACGCTTAGAGTATATTCCATTCCAAACCACTCCATTAACTCCTCCTTCAGACGGGGGATCACTTAGGATCTTTTTACTCGGGAGTACAAGCTCTTCCTCACTCGGCTTACATATAATCTTTCACTCGGAATCACTCAGCTTCATAACCACCCATAAACACACTAACCTTCTACGCTCATAAGACATACTCATGCATCCATATTCACCGCTCGGACATCACTCACAGTATAGAAGAATACACAACATATATATATATATATATATATATATGAAAGCATTCAAATAATTACAAGAGTTTCATCATAACTTCTGTTACCTGAAGCTGTTCAAGTTCTAACATAAAGACTAAAACCAAAACATGAGCCGGCCAAGGCTTAACAGGACCTTACACACGGTAATACATATACACATATATTCAAAAGCACTCGACTGTTTTGTTCTACACTCAGCTCCTCCTTCATCCTTCATTCCGAGAGATGTTCACTGAAAATGTAGCCACTGCAGGGGTGAGCTTTTACAGGTAAAATGACAATCAAGGACTCGGTATCAGTGTCAATACACACACTCACCTCATTCAATCGTTTTCAAGTCAATTAAGGTTAGGGAAGCAGAATATTATCTATGGCACACATACAACACATACAAATGTCCACACCCTCGGAAATCATTCATAACACTCAACACATGCTATGCGTACTGTTCTAATCAACCTCATATCTACATGCATGGCTGCGGAACCGACTCGAGGGATGACTTTCAGTTACAGTTTCCCTTCTACTGGCCCCTCGTCCCTCAACTCTTCCCGTGTGGTACTGGCCTCCCATAGGCGTCTCGAGACTCCTCTCTAGCTCCTACGGCTACCATGAGCTCTCTCGGGATCTAGCCAAGGTCTGTAGCTGGAAGTCATTCCCTCGAGCTCATGACCTTCCACGGGTCACCCCACTCTTACACATGCAGCTAATGCATTTCCAGTAAGCACCATCACACAACCGATACCTCCGTCGTAACCATAAGTAGAACAGATTCAACACAACCTTTATATTACTTTATCAGTTATACCAATATGCACAACAATCGGGCAATCAAGTAATAGCATTTGACAAATCAACTAACGGGCACACATTCATATTTTAGTGTTAACAAAATGGAACCATGCATTTCATACGTCATTATCAAAGGCTAACAGTCCACATTACCACCATCTTAATTGCACGTAACTACTATATAGCCACTGTAAAACGCACAAAATCCAAAACCAACAATCATGCACAAGATCCTGTCATCATAAACACATGCACACACTCAAGCAGTACATTCATCCGGTACCGTTTGTGGACCATGCATTTGACATGCAAGCGCCCCCTACCTTCGGAGGGAACCTCAAGAAGCTTTTATGCTCTCGTCGATGGATCCGACGCCCTTCTTCCGATTCGTTCAGCCTTCCTTCACCCCATCATACTCTGTACTCAGTTCTGGAATGAAGCGTTGTTCTTCCTCTGCCTCAACGATCGTCCTTCACTAGTTGGAGGGCTCTGACCTTCTTCCCGCACTGTCGTCGTGAAGAACAAAAACAGGGGAAGGAAAAGAAGATGGAGACGAAGAAGAAAAGAGAGAATGAAGTAGTGGGAGAAGTTTTTGCACACACGGTAATACAGGGTACGCATATATATATACGCATGCGAGGGGAAGAAGTGGGATGGGAAAGCGTGAGTCGCAGTCCACTCACACCTTCCGCCACTCACAAACAGCCATATTCCACCAACTAAGTCCAATCAGCTTGTCACTAACTCACAAGCTATATTGATTATGATTAACAATTAATTCTTTACTTTGCATTTAGGTTTTTATCATTTAATTTTCATTCGGTAATTAACTTCGGAATTGGGATGTTACATCTACCATTATCATTATTACCACAATAACAACATCACACATTTAACATCATATATTCATTTTCAAAATCAATTCCTCTACTCAACTATACACATGTATACTCACATGCTCACATCTTCCATACCTCAAGATAGGGACCTCATTAAAATCCACTCATCTCAATAATCATACCAAACATTTCCAAACATTATCTCAATCCACAAAACTATCCTCATGACAACCACATCATTAATTTCACCCTCTATGCCAAAAGCCTCAATCACCAACACTTAGCGTTTCATCAAAACTCAATAACTGTTTCTAGTAACCATTAATCTTCATCATTAACAATACCCATACACACATTATCATGGGTTTTCACTAACAATCATTTTTCATGGCATTATTACCCATTTCCCCCAATTCTAAAGTTAGGGTTCCTTTAAAAATCCAAAACACCATAAATCATCATTTTCTACCATTCAAATCACTAATTTTGTGTACCTCATTAAAGGCTCATAAAACTTGCATTTAAAACCACCCCACCTTAAGGTTTTCCATAACAATGGCTTCTACCAATAACCCACATACATAAACCACTCTCCCAACACCTAAAACTCATAACCAAAGGTTCAAGCTCTTGAAAAATGGCAAGAAGCTTACCTCATGAGAAGAAAAGGGACAGCTCCTAAGAGAGGGGGAGAGCCACATGAAATTCCAAGGAGAAGGAGGAGAGCTCCAAGTCACCACCATTTCCTTTTTGCCCAATGAAAGAAACAAAAATAGCGAGGAAGATGATCACCCACCACATAGGGCTCTTAGAGAAGAAAAGATGAAGAGGAAATGAGAGTAAGGAGGAAAAAGAATGAATGCCAAGGGAAAAGGAGAATGTGGTGTAAAACATAAAAGAGGAAGGAGAGTTTGTTTTTAATTTTTTACCTCTTATTAAAATTTTACCGTTTTATAATATACAGGACCACCGTTCGGGCTTAATACTTTATCCAAAAATTATTCCGAATATAGATTCGGATTCCCAATAACATTCCTAACAGCCCTGACTAATGGCATCTCATTCGGAGATACTTGGTCTGACACCCATATGTTAACCAGGTGAAATTTTATCTCTTAAATCCTCAATAAATTATAATTAACCCTCATAAATCTCAAGTTAATTATTCCCACATTTTTGGTATACTCATTAACCTATTTATAATTATTTTTATAAAATTCATGATGTTACTATCCACCCCTCCTAAAAAAAATTTCGTCCTCAAAATTTAGCATCGATATACATTTCGTAAGGCCATACTTCAGGCCGCACACCATCAGAGTTCAATGACACCATGGAATGACATCGGACTTTCCAAAGTCCATCAAGACATGTTCATACTCAATACGACTAGATAGGTTCAGTACATTCACCATAAGCAGTTACAACCCTACACTTGCCTAGCCTACGTGTTGCTGCATCTGATATATAAAGGAAGGCGTCCCAATCCTGTAGTGGTTACCACAAACACATAAAGTCAGGGCATAAGTGCATGTTGCCACAATGCCTATGGCATGTAGGGCCATATCAGAACCAGTACTTCGTATTCCCATTGCTCACATCGGTCATACTAATTCTGATAATATTGATTCATAAGAGACTTAGTGACAGTTCTCACAAGTCTGTGACCAACACATGCGTGTCTCGTCATCATTATACTATTAATTTTGCCATACTTTATGCCATACCAGTCATCACATATTGATTAACATCACCATAAATTGGTGCGTCACTCATATATTTTAATCATCATAGGGTAAATACCATATCAGGTCTCATCCATCTAGAATCCATGATCAACCTCATAACAATCCTTCATCTCATCCAAATATTATTGGTTATAAATCAATTCAAGCCTAAACGGGTCATTGATGCTGAAATCCTGAGTCATTAATTGGATGGTAAAATCTTAGTAAAATAAAATGTGACTCTCGGATTCACACTTATGGCAAGCGCACCAGTCGTTAAAATTGTAGTATATTTGATCGTCTCACAGGGATTGTGGTAAGTACCTCAATCTAGGACTAGTACAAGCTGAACCAACAGAAAATACATGAAATTCATTCGGTTTTTATGGTTTTAGTATTTTATAGTTGTTTTTATATTTTGAGAAACAGAGTTAAAGTGAAATGTGGAAAGTGATTAAAAGAAAACAGGTCAGGATTGCTTCAGCTCACAATCTCCTCAAGAAACATGCAATTAAGTATAGTCGAACTTCACAATCTAGAGGACAATCCGCTTGTGGTTATTCCCTAATTCCTTAGGTGAAAAACACTAATCCTTAAGCAATGAACCTTAATTCCTTAAGTGTTTGATTAACCTAAGAATCTAATGTGAAATTGGAGGTTGAACTCTAACTATTCACCTAAATTGATTAGGCCTGAACTAGTTAGAAAGCTGGAAGTTACCTAAGCTTCAGCCATGATTCCTCACTAGTGAAGTTCTTCATCGGTTCTGGATTTGTCAATCCAGCGATTCTGCTCCACTCCTCAGCTAGTTCGCCTCAGGATCTTCGAAGCCGATCTACTTGCTCACAGCTTCAAGATTCAATTGCTCACCTTCACAATCCCAACCTTAGGGATTTAGAACTCCATAGACTTCGGTTCCATCGAAGGATTATGGAACGTCATGGAGGAGAGAGTTTAGAGAGATGAAAAATGTAGTGAGAGATTGGAATTGGAAAAGGAAATTGTATTACGTTGCTCTGTATCTCTACACATACACGCCACCTCAAAAACAGAGTATGTACATCCTATTTATAAGTTTCTACCTAACTAACTTAACTGATAACTTCGGACAACTTAAGCTAACGACTAACACTGCTTAATTACATAGTTTACAAAATAACTAACTAAATACAGCTCAGCTCTTAACAGGATCCAGCTCAACCTTAGCTAATGTACAGCTCAGCACCAGCTAATTGACAGCTCACTTCTTAAGTTAGCTTGAGGTTGCAGTAGTAGAGAAGAAGGCAATGGAAGCGGAACGGTACTACACCAAGTGTGTTGTTGGAGGGAAGGAACAGTGTTTAAATTACTGCCTTGATTCTTCAGCTGCTGAGTATTCGCTTGAGCGGATTAAACTACGCTTAGTTGAGTCCGGATTAACACTACAGTGTTTCTTTCTCACTTGGGCGTTATGGCAAAACTTGGGCGAGGACGGTCTCTTAAAGTAATGCTTCAGTGAGTCCGGATTTTACTAGGACGGATTAAATAATGACTAAGCACATCGGTTTCTTATGTAGCATTCCGATCTTCTTCTCTTTTATAACCGGTGTCTTGGGAGTCTTCTTAAGTAAGCTTGGGCGTAGTCTTGCTTGGGCGGAGTCTTGCTTGGGCGGATTCATTATTAAATCGGTATTCTGTAGTTGGCACTCGGGTTCTTCATGCAACATTCTGAGTCCTTATTCTCTTTTGGAGTCAGTGTCTTTGAAGTCTCACTCAGTCGGTCTTTGGACTCTTTTCAGTCAGAATTGAGGAAGTCTCACTCAGATTTATCAAATCTCGCTCGGATTTATAGGATTTCACTCGAAATTTTCTTCTTATCTCGAGTCCGCCCTGTTCCTGCACCAATAAACAGCTACTTGCCTAGCATTTATACACTGGCTGCTTAGTAAATTTGTAAATACTTCAAAATTCCTTATTTAATTAAAATTTTCAATCGGTTTCTTACATAGATAACATACTTTTGAAATAATTAACTACAACATGAATTCTTATCAAATTATTAAATAATAATAATAAAACTAGACAATACTTAGTAAATTATGTTAAATAATCAGTGGAATAATTAAGTCTTTTCAAGACTTATCACATCCCCAAACTTAAAACTTTGCTTGTCCTCAAGCAAATATTCAGATTAATTATCAATCAGCAATTGATCAACACAGTCAACCTTTCCTTAACTTAATTCATACTATAATTATTGAATACCGATCATGCTTTCTTCTCGCAATTTCTAAAAGTATAAATACTTACACCTCCTTTGGAAGACAAGCTGCTGATGCTTTCCTCACTGGTCGGTGTTTAACTCTTCTCTCGGTGTGTAGGGTAAATAAAATGCACTCAGCACCTGCATACTTGTTAGATCAACATAGGCTTGCAACAGTTCTAAACATCATGAAATATGCCAACTCAATTGGATCAGTAAGGGCTTTTTAAGCTTATAATGGGGCTCGGCTACAGGCTCAATTATTGTTTTTCCGAGTCATAGATAGGTTACAGGATGTGTCCACTGATGCTTTGCCTCGATTCTAACTTACTTGCCTTCTACTAACAACTCTCTTAACTTTTCCGACTGGATGCTACTTAATAACTCGTGCTGTTTTGCACTTTCTTTTTCTCTCAGTCCTTCGGACTTTTCTTTTCCTTTTCTTTCTTTTCTTTCCATCTTTTCCGATCGAATTTTTTTTTCTTTTTTTTTTCTTTTGGTGCTTTGCACCTCTTTTTCTTTTTCTGAACTTTGTTCATTTTTCTCTGGCTTTGCCTTTCTTTCTTTTATTTTTCTACATATTTATCCATAATTAAGGTCGGAGTGTGTCCTTAATTACTGTTAGGCACACTCTTCATCCCTAAACTTAGAGATTGCTAGTCCCTAGCAATAAGCAAAAATCGAGTAATTCACCAGTGGAACATCAAGGGTACTCTAGTCGGGTTTTTCTTGGATAAATAGGCTTGTAACGTTAGGTGAATAAAACGAATGAAAGGGTCTCAAGCTCAATCATAATTATTGGGTCAAAGGATGATTAATATATTAGGAAGGTTATTTTTGGCCCTGGCTAAATAATCAAAGAAGGCCTTCATCATTTCCGATTGGTTGACATACGACAATTAGCAATAACTGCGGCAAATTCTGTCCCACTAACTAGCATGCAAGCTCACTCGGAAAAGATAAAACAGGCTCAAAAGCTCATATAATTATAACAGTTAATCAGCCAGTCTTGTCCCCAAACTTAATGTAAGATCATACATCTAGAATGCTAACTAGCATGCTGAGTAAACATTTTAATTAATGATGAATAATAGTTAAGGGCAGAGATCATGAGTTAAGCAAAAACCGATCAATTAATTTATCCGACTACAGCTTAACGAATCAGCAAACTTTTTAAATTATGAAGATGGATTTTGAAATTAAATATAATTATCATATTTTATCAAATAAAGACTCAGACAATTAAATAAGGAGTCGGGATACTAGAATACTTCCCTTTTACCTGAATGGCAGTGCTTGGAAACGCGTAATCGGATCGGGACTCATGGAGTTTACCAATACATATGAAAAAACCGAATAAAACAAACAATTGAACAAGAAAGTAAAATTTTCATTACATAATTAAAAATAAAAATAAGTTTAGTGTTCAGCAAACAATTACAATAGCTTCAAACTAAATACATAGGAAATATCATAAAATTGTGGCACAACTGCTTAAACATTCTGATCTTCATCGTCCTTGTCCTGCTGGGGGGAAATCGTGAATCCAATAGAAGCTAACCACGCATCTCTATCAGGTGGGGCTCCCATATCTGCTGACTGTTCAACCCTCAGTTTCGAAGCAATCTTCCTGAGCATCTGATCATGGTTCAAAACCCGATCATAAATTTCAAGTTGCATCTTCTTCACAACCTGTAATTCCTGTAACACCAAAAGAATGTCAGAAGAAGAAGAAGAAGAAGAAGAAGAACCAACTCCTACAGATTGCTTGGGACGTTGCGGTTCTGTGGCTTTAAAGTTCACAGCACAGTTTTCATCAGCTTTAATACTTTCAACCTCTGGTGACTCATTTTCCTCCCTGGCAGGAGATACATTCCTTTGAACCAGAGGAGATACATCCCTTTGCTCCTGACTTCGACTAGGGACCTGGACAGATGAATCAGAAATAGTGATGGTTGCCACTTCTCTTTCAGTATCTAATTGTTTCCTTCGCACACTTCCTTCTGCGAAGTTTGGTCTAGGTTTCTGTAGAAGTCTTTGAGATCTTCTTTTCATGATGAATGTTAAAATAGCGATGATAAACAACCTAATCAAACAAAAATAGGAACAAAAATCCAAGAGAAGAACAACAAACCAAACTGTGAGATGCATGGCTTATGAACAGTGGGAAACAATAATAATGAAACAAGAAGATAATAACCACGAACTGCGAAGTGAAAGAAGTGGAAATGTGATACCTTTCTTAGAAATCAGAAAGTGTCTTTTCATCTTCAGCTCAAGTTCAACACAGGTACTGAGGGTTGGAAACTGAAAGGTTTCTCTTTTATAACGATGAATTCAATTTTCCAGAAACGCGTAAATGCGGTCAACTTTAATTATTACTTTTATTAAATGTATTACTACTGTTATTATTATTATTATGTTTATTATTTATTTATTTATTATATTTTGGATTTTTTTATTTTATATTTTATTTTATTTTTATTTATTATTATTTTATTTTTGAATACTCAATTACTAGAGGGGTAGAAGATCGAGGAAGAGTGGGATGATACCAATGTGATGCCAAATGGACATAGAAGAATGGAATATGGATAAATGAACAGACCGTAAGACAAAATAGTAAATGAAAAATTTAAATACATGAAAACGAGTGCATGAAAAACGAGTGAACCATTGTAATGGAATACGAGTGTATCAAGAAACGAATAATAAAAGAAACGAATATAAGTATGAACGAATGAAGGAAAACTCGAATAAATAAATAATGAATAAAAGAGAGTGAAAGGGTGAAAAGATGATAACCGAGTGAGAATGGAGATAGGTACCGAGTGATAAAAATCTGAAAAATGAAGAACGAGTGGCTGACAATGAGATAATACAAAACAAATCGAAGAAAGTAAAATAAGTGGAGTGAAACAACAAGTATATGAATACCGAGTAGATAATACCGGTCCGATAATGAGCGAGTGAAAAGTGAATGAATGAATGAATGCCGAGTGGGTATAATTTATACCGAGTGAATGAATAGTTGATCGACGAATGAGGTGATCAAAACGAAAGTCCGAGTAAATGAAAGGGAAAGAATGAATACATAACCGAAAAGCTAACTGACAGGTGAGGAACGGAAAAGAAAGTGACCGAGTGAAAATTGAGGAAAGGGTATACCTATCGATGAAGGAGATGAGTAAATGAAGGAAAAAGTGAATAAAACACTGAATGAAAAGGGTACTGAGTGAATGAATACCGAATGGGTCACAGAATGAAAGAATGAATGAATAGAGATAAGTGTATGAGAACCGAGTGTGACAATGAATGGACGAGTGAACAACCGTCGTGAGATACGAGTGAACAGAGAAGTGCGTGGAAGAAAGAACGAATGAGAGTAAGGCTGAGCGAAAGAAAGGACGAGTGGATAAAACTGAGTGATATAGATCGGAGATATGAAGAATGAGTGAATGACAATGAGAGTTCGGGCGAAGAACAAAAAATGACAGGAGTAGAAAATGGAATGAATGAAATACCGAGTAAATGAAAGGCCGAGTGAATAAAATGAATACAATGGAGAAACTCAGGGAATGAAAAACACGAAGACAAAAAATTGAGTGTGACAATCGCGAATGAAACACGAGTAGATGAAAACGAAAAACCGACAGCGTGAGAAAACTGAGAAAGAAAAATAAGTGGAATGAAACGACGGGTAAATGAATACCGAGTGGATTAAACCGGTAAGAGTGAAAAAACGAATGAACGAACAGCGAGAGGTCAGACAAATATAAAAACAAGTGAAAGGACAGGAAAGAATGGCTGACCGACCGGGCGAACAAACATGAGTGAAAGATAGACGAAGAAGAAGATAAAAGAACCAATATATTGGAAACTGAGTGGATGGATATACTGAGTGGAAGAGGTCAGGGAAGAGTGCGGTGAGGGAAACCAACGAACAATGGCCGAGTGAACAAAATATGTGTATTACACTTACGTGAACGAAAGACAGAGAGAGACGAGTAGAAAAACGAAAGGATAAGAAACTGACTGAAATAAACCGAGTGAATGTAAAATGAGCTAATGAGAGACTTACTAGAGATGAGTAAGGAACACAATAGAACTAAAGTAAATTGAAAGAACGAGTGAATGATATACTGGATGGAGAGAATACTGATTGAATGAAAAATGAGAAAATGAAGACGAGTGAAGGATTAACTAGGGAATGAAGGATGAATGAAATAGAGTGACCGAGTGAAATGAAGAACGAGTGAAATGAAAAACGAGTGAAAAAATGAGGTCACAACGAAAGTCAGAATGATATGGAGTGACTGAGTGAGAAAAAACAAGTGAATATAAGAATGACTGCATAGGGGTCCGAGTGAATCGGAATACCGAATGGACAAAGAAGAAGACGACGATTGAATGACAAAATGAGTAGATGAGAGAATGAGTGAATGAAAGGCTGGATGAACAAGCAACACATGCAGAGAGATCGGGTGATGAAACCGAGGAAGAACTCAAGTGGATTGAAAACACGACTGCATGAATCGACGACTGAGAAGAAGAGATAAAGTATGGAAATGAGTGACGGATGAGGGTGGACAACAGAATATATGAAACGAAGGATGAGTGACTCATAAATGAAAGAAACTGAGTGAGGAATGAGGGAGCCGAGTGAAAGAAGCCGACTACTAGAGAAAGCCGAGTGGATGAATGAATAAAAGGCTGCGTGCAAATGAGACTAATGGATACAATACTGATTGTGATGACTGAGGAATCCAAGTGGTGAAAAGCCGACTGAAATAAGTCACTTTTCACTATCTGACCCGTTCATTACATCAACGATCAGAAATCCTTCCAAGTCTTCCTTTTTATTCGCAGGAATTTATTGAAAAATGCCGAGTGAAGTTCAGTCGGGAAGAAGGGTTACGACGAAGTAACAATTATCCGAGTGTACTATTTTCACTCAACTTAGTACAATTTTCCTCTAAGTGCGAAACAACAATCAGCATTGGCTCGCCTAAGCTACCAGCACTTCGCCTGAGCGAAAATAGAAGAATCAAACTCGGATTTCCTTATTCAAAGTTCTAAACAAAACAATCGGGACATAGGGCTGCCTCCCTAGAGCGCTTCTTTAAGGTCACTAGCTTGACCTTATTGTATCTAAGAAGATGGTTTCAGTAACAAGGAGGTTTTCTGCCTATCAAACTCTCCTCTAAAGTAGAGTTTGAGTCGCTGGCCGTTCACCTTGAAAAACCGATCGGTAGTCGGATCTTTCAGTTCGACTGCACCATGAGGAAAAACCTCATTTACAGTAAAAGGCCCGGACCACTTGGATCTAAGTTTTCCAGGGAAGAGTTTCAGTCGGGAATTGAATAACAAAACCTGGTCGTCCTTCTGAAACTCTTTCTTATTAATTCGCTTATCATGCCATTTCTTTGTTTTCTCCTTATAAATGGAGGCACTTTGATAAGCGTTGAGTCGGAACTCCTCTAATTCATGGAGTTTCAAAACTCTTTCCTCCTGAGATTGGTCACAGTCCATGTTTAATAATTTTGTGGCCCACCACGCTTTGTGTTCCAACTCCACAGGGAGATGGCAAGCCTTACCGTACACCAGTTGATACGGGGACATGCCAATCGAAGTTTTGAAAGCTGTTCGGTAAGCCCACAATGCATCATCTAATTTTACCGACCAATCTTTTCTGGATTTTCCGACCACTTTTTCTAAAATTCTCTTTATTTCTCTATTCGACAGTTCGACTTGTCCACAAGTCTGTGGATGGTAAGGAGTGGATATCTTATGTAAAACCTCATAGTGACGCAGGGCTTTTTCCATTATCTTATTGCAAAAATGTGAACCCCCATCACTAATGATTACTCTCGGAACTCCAAACCTAGAGAAAATATTCTTCTTAATGAACCTAAGCACAACCTGTGCATCATTGGTTCTGGTCGGAATTGCCTCCACCCATTTGGAGACATAGTCCACAGCAACAAGAATGTATTCGTTGGAGAACGACTTAGGGAAGGGTCCCATGAAGTCGATTCCCCAAACGTCAAATAATTCCACAATTAGAATATTCGTCAAAGGCATGCCAGCTTTTGCGGAGAGACCTCCACTCCTTTGACATTTATCGCACCTTTTGACATATTCCTTAGAATCCTGAAAGATAGTTGGCTAGTAAAAGCCACTCTGTAACACCTTTGCTGCGGTACGGGAGGCACCATGATGGCCTCCATAATAAGAATCGTGGTAGTGCCACAAGAGCCTTTCTTGCTCGGATTCAGGCACACAGCGCCTGATTACTCCATCTATGCCTATTTTAAACAAAAATGGATCATCCCAAAGAAAAGCCTTACTATCATGAAAGAATTTTTTTCTCATTTGGGATGTCCAACCATCCGGTACCACTGAGGCACTTTTAAAGTTTGCCATGTCAGCGTACCACGTCCCAGTTATAACGGCCATTAACTTTTCATCTGGAAATTCTTCTTTTATCAAGACAGAATCCGACTCAACTTCCAGATGAGACAATTGGTCTGCAACTGAGTTCTCTACTCCTTTTTTGTCTTGTATTTCTAAGTCAAACTCTTGGAGTAACAGAACCCACCTAATCAGTCTCGGTTTAGACTCTTTTTTAGCTAGTAAATACTTGATTGCCGAGTGGTCTATATATACAATGACTTTGGCACCAATCAAGTATGCACGAAATTTATCAAATGCATACACCACAGCAAGCATTTCTTTTTCAGTCGTGGTGTAATGTATTTGATTTTCATTTAACACTTTACTAGCATAATAAATCACATGAGTTAATTTCTCTTTTTTCTGACCCAGTACAGCTCCGATTGCAAAGTCACTTGCATCACACATTAATTCAAACGGTAAAGACCAGTCGGGTGATGCAAGGATCGGAGCTGAAGTCAAACTTTGTTTCAATTTTTCAAATGCCTTGACACAGTTTTCATTAAATGCAAACACCTGATCTTTCACAAGCAAATCGGTCAAAGGCTTAGCTATTTTTGAAAAATCTTTTATGAATCTTCTATAGAACCCAGCACATCCTAGAAAACTCTTTACTCCTTTCACATTGATCGGAGGAGGAAGTTTTTCAATAATTTCAATTTTTGCTCGGTCCACCTGCATGCCCCCAGCAGAAATCCTATGGCCAAGGACTATCCCTTCCTTAACCATAAAGTGGCATTTCTCCCAGTTAAGAACGAGATTGGTCTCTTGAGATCTCATCAGCACCTTAGCTAAGTTGCTGAGGCATGTGTCAAAACTACTCCCAAATACCGAGAAGTCATCCATGAATACCTCAATAAATTTCTCTACCATATCCCCAAAAATTGCCAGCATGCACCTTTGGAAGGTTGCTGGAGCGTTGCACAAGCCGAACGGCATGCGCCTGTATGCAAAAATTCCATAGGGACATGTGAAGGCAGTCTTTTCTTGATCCTTCGGGTTAACCACAATTTGGTTATAACCCGAGTACCCATCAAGAAAACAATAGTACTCATGTCCTGATAACCTCTCGAGCATTTGATCAATAAACGGAAGGGGGAAATGGTCCTTCCGAGTAGAGTTATTTAGCCTTCTATAATCAATGCACATCCTCCAGCCTGTAGTTGGCCGAGTGGCAATGATTTCACCCTGGTCATTTCTTACAGTCGTCATTCCTCCCTTCTTGGGCACCACTTGGACTGGGCTAATCCAAGTGCTGTCCGAGATCGGGTAAATGATTCCCGCATCAAGAAGCTTGACCACTTCCTTTCTCACTGCTTCCTTCATAATGGGGTTCAGTCTGCGTTGTGGCTGAACAACAGGGGAATAGTCATCCTCCATCAGGATTTTATGCATACAAAAGGATAGACTGATTCCCTTCAAGTCAGAAATGTTCCAGCCAATGGCAGATTCATGAGCCTTTAATACCCCAACTAGTTTACTCTCATCCTCTTCTTTTAAGTCGGAATTAATAATTACAGGATGAGTGTCATTTCCTCTCAGGAAAACATATTTCAGATGAGAAGGCAAAGGTTTTAAATCACATTTTTCTTCCAAAAATTCCTTTCCTTTCTCATCTTCAGTATTTTCCAAATCATTTTTCTTTTCTAAATCACCTACTTCTAAAACTTCCAGTAGGTCCAGTATTTCCGAGTGAGAGTCAATTGACTCGGTCCCGGAATCAAAGTCATCCTCTAGAAAAGTTTGTAAAGCCTCTTCCTTAGTTTTAAACAGTAAGGGAGTCTGGTAATTTTCAACCTCTTCAATCATTAGGCAATCCATCCGTTCAGTCGGATGTTTCATGGAATTGAAGACATTAAAAATTACTTGTTCCTCCTGAACTCTCAGCATGAGTTCACCCTTTTCCACATCAATCAATGCTCTGCCAGTAGCTAGGAAGGGTCTACCTAAGATCAAAGGGATCTCTCAGTCAGCTTCCATATCCAGCACTATGAAGTCTGCTGGAAAGATAAATTTATCTACTTTTACTAACAAGTCTTCCAGCATGCCTTGGGGATATTTAATGGACCTGTCAGCCAACTGCAAGGACATGCGAGTCGGTTGCAAGTTATTAATTCCCAGCTTTTTCATTAAAGATAAAGGCATCAGGTTTATACTGGCTCCTAGATCACAGAGAGCACTTCCTACATGAATATCCCCTATTGCACACGGTATTGTGAAAGATCCAGGATCCTCTAGCTTTTGGGGAAGTTTCTTTTGAATGATTGCGCTACACTCTTGAGTGAGAGTAATCATTTCATCCCCCCTAAGCTTCCTCTTCTTAGACAATAGTTCTTTTAAAAATTTTGCATAAGAAGGCATCTCCTGCAATGCCTCAGCATAAGGGATATTAATGTGAAGTTTCTTAAAGACCTCTAAGAACCTAGCAAACTTATGCTCCTCTATTTGCTTTTTAAACCTGTGCGGAAATGGAGCATTCCTCAGTTTTTTAGGAGTCAGCTTAGAAGCTTCCTCCAGAATCAGATCAACCTTTTTCTTTTTCTTTTGATGGACTTTATTTTCTTTTTCTTTTTCTGATTCATTCTTATTTTCTACTTCATCTTTATTGCCCTGCTCGGTTTCCTGTATTATTTCTTTTCCTTTTTCTGAACCTATTTCTTGACCCAGAGATGGAGAAATAATTTTTCCACTCCTAGTAATTATGGCCTTGCAATGTTCCCTTGGATTTACCTCGGTATCTCCAGGGAAATTGCCTGCTTGCCTCTCAGCTAATTGTTTAGAAAGCTGTCCTACTTGATTCTCTAAATTTCTTATGGATGCTTCCTGATTCTTAAAACTGGCCTGAGTGGCCTGGATAAACTGAGAAAGTACATTCTCGAGTTCGGATTTTTCTTTAACAAGAGGGTGAGAAGGTTGTTGTGGTTTATTTGTGGGTTGACTCGGTGGGATATTCTGATTCAGATGTGGACCTTTCTGCCAGGAAAAATTGGGGTGGCTCCTGTAATTAGGATTAAAGGCATTAGAAGGATAATTCCTTTGATACTGTTGCTGCCCCATATAATTCACTTGCTCGGAAGGCACAACTGGATCACACATTCCATTTTCATGGTCTCCACCACAAAAATCACAACTGATCATAGAAACTTGGCTCAGCTTTTGAAGTTCTGAAATCTGAATGCTTAATTTTTCCAAAGCCTGAGTCATCAATTTGCTCTGAGCCAGATAAGCATCTTGTGCTTCTAATTCTAATATTCCTCTCCTAGGGACTTGGTTTCTCCCACTAATCAGGCATTCATTAGAAGCCATCACATCAATCAGCTCTATAGCTTCTTCTACAGTTTTAGTTGTTAATGAGCCTCCAGCCGAGGCATCTATCAAGACTCTGGTAGCTGGCCTGACACCATTATAAAAAATAGTCACCTGCTGTACATCGGAAATCTGATGATGAGGACATCTCCTCAGACTTTCTTTATACCTATCCCATGCTTCCATCAAGGACTCACCTTCCCTTTGCTGGAAACATGTGATTTCATTACGCAGCTTTGCATATTTAGAAGGAGGAAAATATTTAATCAAAAATTTCCTTTGCAAATCCTCCCAGGTAGAAATACTGCCTCTCGGTTGACTCTGCAACCAGGCTTTTGCTCGGTCCCTTAGAGAAAATGGAAACAACCTTAGTCGGATTGCTTCTTCAGGGACTCCATTCATTTTTATTGTATCACAAATTTGGAGGAAAGTTGCTAAATGTAAATTTGGATCCTCAACCTCGCTTCCTCCGAATTGTTCATTTCTTACCAACTGCAGTAAAGCTGGTTTTAGTTCAAAATTGTTAGCTGCAATCAGTGGCCTAAGGATGCTAGCTTGCGATCCTTCTTCAGTCGGCCTGGAGTAGTCACCTAGTGTAACTCTCCTCTGTTCCATTTCTTTTTCTTCTTTTTGCTTTTTCTCTTTTCTTAATCTACGTTCTAACAAATCGATGTCAGGATCAAAGAAGAAAGGTTCTCCTCTGCTCCTTGACTGCATACAATAATTGTTAACACGACGAAAACAACTAACAGCTATGACTACTTGAAACAATAACTACTAAGAAAAATACGTATTGACTGCACACAGAAACAAAAGCAAATGGTTCAGTCTAGTACCGGTCCAAGGATTGTTGATATTACTCAACAATCCCCGGCAACGGCACCATTAACTTGATGCTGAAATCCTGAGTCATTAATTGGATGGTAAAATCTTAGTAAAATAAAATGTGACTCTCCGATTCACACTTATGGCAAGCGCACCAGTCGTTAAAATTGTAGTATATTTGATCGTCTCACAGGGATTGTGGTAAGTACCTCAATCTAGGACTAGTACAAGCTGAACCAACAGAAAATACATGAAATTCATTCGGTTTTTATGGTTTTAGTATTTTATAGTTGTTTTTATATTTTGAGAAACAGAGTTAAAGTGAAATGTGGAAAGTGATTAAAAGAAAACAGGTCAGGATTGCTTCGGCTCACAATCTCCTCAAGAAACATGCAATTAAGTATAGTCGAACTTCACAATCTAGAGGACAATCCGCTTGTGGTTATTCCCTAATTCCTTAGGTGAAAAACACTAATCCTTAAGCAATGAACCTTAATTCCTTAAGTGTTTGATTAACCTAAGAATCTAATGTGAAATTAGAGGTTGAACTCTAACTATTCACCTAAATTGATTAGGCCTGAACTAGTTAGAAAGCTGGAAGTTACCTAAGCTTCAGCCATGATTCCTCACTAGTGAAGTTCTTCATCGGTTCTGGATTTGTCAATCCAGCGATTCTGCTCCACTCCTCAGCTTGTTCGCCTCAGGATCTTCGAAGCCGATCTACTTGCTCACAGCTTCAAGATTCAATTGCTCACCTTCACAATCCCAACCTTAGGGATTTAGAACTCCATAGACTTCGGTTCCATCGAAGGATTATGGAACGTCATGGAGGAGAGAGTTTAGAGAGATGAAAAATGTAGTGAGAGATTGGAATTGGAAAAGGAAATTGTATTACATTGCTCTGTATCTCTACACACACACGCCACCTCAAAAACAGAGTATGTACATCCTATTTATAAGTTTCTACCTAACTAACTTAACTGATAACTTCGGACAACTTAAGCTAACGACTAACACTGCTTAATTACATAGTTTACAAAATAACTAACTAAATACAGCTCAGCTCTTAACAGGATCCAGCTCAACCTTAGCTAATGTACAGCTCAGCACCAGCTAATTGACAACTCACTTCTTAAGTTAGCTTGAGGTTGCAGTAGTAGAGAAGAAGGCAATGAAAGCGGAACGGTACTGCACCAAGTGTGTTGTTGGAGGGAAAGAACAGTGTTTAAATTACTGCCTTGATTCTTCAGCTGCTGAGTATTCGCTTGAGCGGATTAAACTACGCTTAGTTGAGTCCGGATTAACACTACAGTGTTTCTTTCTCACTTGGGCGTTATGGCAAAACTTGGGCGAGGACGGTCTCTTAAAGTAATGCTTGAGTGAGTCCGGATTTTACTAGGACGGATTAAATAATGACTAAGCACATCAGTTTCTTATGTAGCATTCTGATCTTCTTCTCTTTTATAACCGGTGTCTTGGGAGTCTTCTTAAGTAAGCTTGGGCGTAGTCTTGCTTGGGCGGAGTCTTGCTTGGGCGGATTCATTATTAAATCGGTATTCTGTAGTTGGCACTCGGGTTCTTCATGCAATATTCTGAGTCCTTATTCTCTTTTGGAGTCAGTGTCTTTGAAGTCTCACTCAGTCGGTCTTTGGACTCTTTTCAGTCGGAATTGAGGAAGTCTCACTCGGATTTATCAAATCTCGCTCGGATTTGTAGGATTTCACTCGAAATTTTCTTCTTATCTCGAGTCCGCCCTGTTCCTGCACCAATAAACAGCTACTTGCCTAGCATTTATACACTGGCTGCTTAGTAAATTTGTAAATACTTCAAAATTCCTTATTTAATTAAAATTTTCAATCGGTTTCTTACATAGATAACATACTTTTGAAATAATTAACTACAACATGAATTCTTATCAAATTATTAAATAATAATAATAAAACTAGACAATACTTAGTAAATTATGTTAAATAATCAGTGGAATAATTAAGTCTTTTCAAGACTTATCAGTCATTAACCTCCTAAGAAGTACACAACTCCAAGGTTAGAATAGGGTTTCCAATTATATACTATGATTTCACACTAGGAATTCTCCTCACAATTCACCACTGAAGTCTATAATTTGGACGCACAACCTATATTGTGTCACATCATTACATGGCTTCCATCATCAATATAGCACCTTTTAATTAAAGTGGAGGGTAATAATATGATCAAATCTCTATTTATCGGCTCACAATCACGCATGTCATCCCTATGTCATATCATAATCCATAGCTATTCTCATAATCACAATGTCAAAGGCATACAATATAGCCTAAGGTCATACCATCATGTACACCATAGCCATTACTATTCACACCCTAAATTCATCATTATTATTCATCAATCATCAGGGGTTACATTCATCATTCATACTTCATCACATGTCGGCTCTAGCCTTGATATTTCATCACACAATAAATCTTACTATGGATCATCTAACCATAAGGTTTAACAATCCCTCAGACTTAGAAAGTTCAATGGTCACCTAGTGCCCATTGTGGAACACTCCCATAACACATAACATCATTTGATATGGCTTATAAGAAAACAACATAGAGCCTGGACCACTATAGGGTCTGATTAAATCAATCATCCATAAGGTTTGATCATGTAAGATCATGCCAAATCAACGGGGTCACCACACCTAGTGGGTTAAAATTACATCAATCATTCACTTGGTCCTCTCTTACAAAACCGAGTTCAACCCCAATGGGTGTATATGAAATTTCATGTTTCACTACCTTATCATTTTATCACATATTCAAGATCCCAATCTAGAGAGATACCACAACTTACGTGTATCATATACTATATAAGGTTCTTATGCCAAAGGATATAAAATCCATCATTTAAAATTTAGCACAACCAAGCATCTCAATTCATCTTTCAATAATAACATAGTTAATAATTTCATTCCATGAACATTGGCATCCTGGGGTTCCTTCATCTTCACCTATTAAATCAATTCTAGCACATGTAACTCTTACAGTTAATAAACTTGCTTTGGCTATTAGATGTAACATCCCAAATTTTAAAGCAGAGAATAAATCGAGGGGATAAATATTGAATAATTAAATGTGAACTATGTAATGTCCTGAAATATTAGAAATAATTTGATTAAGACTTTCGGAGACTGTTAGTAAATTATTGAGACAGATAAGCAGAAAACTAACCCGGATGAAATATGGGTGTCGGGCCAAGTATCTCTGATTGAGATGCCATTGGTCAGGGCTGTAGATAATATTATTGGGAATCCAAGTATGTATTGGGAAAAATTTTTAGAATAAGTATTGAGCCCAAACAGAGAGCCTGTTTGTTTAAAAACGGAAGAGTTAAATGAAAGATTAAAAACTAAATAAAACCACACTTTTTCACTCTCATTTTCGTTCAAATGTTGAACCATTTTTGGCAAACACTCTCTTCTTCTTCTCCTTCTAAAAACTAAGCAAGTGGTGTGTCCATTCTTCTCCTCCATTTTTGTTTTCTCTAAGCTTGAAGGAGGTGACATTGATTTGAAGCCCTCCTTCCTTCTCCCTCAATTTTCATCACCCATCTTTCTCCTTCTAAAGCTCATTGTTGTGTATTGGTAAAGGTAAATTTCTCTCCTTTTACTTTGAGCTTATGCCCTAGGTTTTGGGTTTTTAAGGTTTGAAAGAGTAATAAATGTGTATGGTTGTTGGGAGAAGTATTTAATATGGAAACCCTAAGGTAGGGGTGGTCTTAAATGTAAGCTTGATGGATCATAAATGGGTTACATGAAAATAGTATTAGAGAATGATGAATATTGATGTGTAATATAGATAGGGTTAACATTTATTGATGAGGGAAGTGTTATAAATGATGAAGTAGTGGCATTTAATGATGATTTACAATGCTGATGAGAAGTAATAAATGGAAAACTCACCGAGGTGTTGGTGGGAAATTAATGTATGTGGTGACCCAATAAATGGGGTTGTTGTATTGGTAATAATGAATGATGATTTAAGGGAAGGAATTCTCGAAGCCTAAATGGGCAAATGAATGAAACCTATAAATAGCCTCTACATGATAAAAAGCATGAGTACACGTATGTATATGTATATTGAAATGGTGTTTGAATGAATGATTGATATGGCCCTATAATTGATTGGTGTAGGGCTTGATAATATTTGTGAGGCGGGAACATCAAACCCGGAAGTTTACTTCTCTTGAGGTAGGAGAGGGGTGTATTTTCTAAATGTATGAGAACTTGTATCATAATGTATGTATTGATGTAATGTGGCATACTTCCTTGAATGGATGTAGTATCATATGTATGTGATATGAAATTGAGTTAGATTCTTATAATGAATGATTATGGATAAGACCTTATTGAGGTTAAGATTGGTATAATGTGTGATGACATGATATGGATTCTATGTGATGAATATTTGAAATCCTTGACTTAATGATTCTTGAATATTATGATCGGAATATATACATATGTTTGAATATATGGAATTAACATAGTAATTGAGTAGGAGTATACCCTGGATAAGAGGGTGAGATAACCTATATAAGATTGAGGCATGCATGAGCATTGTTGTATACATAGCATGGCATGCATATCATGATGATGTTGAAAAGTGGTTGCGATCACTTGATGTTGGAATATAAAGGGCTTACGAGTTCCTGTGATTATTGGACCGGTGGTTGTGATCACCTGGTATTTGAAATGAAAGGCCCTATGGGCCATTGAGATTGTATGCCCATGGTTACGATCATGAGGTGGGAGTACCCCTTGTGAGGCGGGAAACCATTATGAATTATTGAACATGGTTGCGATCACGAGAAAGCACCTTGTGAGGCTGCTAGAGGGAGTACCCCTTGCGAGGCAGGAAACCAATTTAAATGAATGAATGATTATGGTGGTTGTGATCACCTGAGGAAATGGAAACGGATCCGTGCATATGCATCTTAAACACCAGCATGTGCATTAGCCATAGAAGCATGTGTTATTCAAGTGGCCTCAATACTCAAGAGGGGGGGTGAATTGAATTTTTAAAACTTTGCTTGGAATGCCTTTGAACTTGATTCTTTTATCATAAGTTTAAAGATTATGCAGGTGAAATCAAGTTTAATGCAAGAGATTATGCAAAACAAGAGATGTATGTGGCTGAGACAATTTGTCAAACACTTGGTGTACAATATTCAAAGTTAACTAATTCAAGCAAGCTTAAGTATGTAAATCACAATCAACCAATACAAATCAATTAAGTGCAGTATATGAATGTAAAAGAGTAAGGGAGAAGAGCTTGCAAACCAATTTAACGAGTTCCACCAACCCCGGTGTACGTCTCGCCTTCAAGCAACCCACTTGAAGGATTTCCACTATTGAAGTTTAGAGATTACAAGCTATGAGCAATTGCAGCTTCCTAGTGTCCCACACTCAAGAACTCAATCCTCACTAGCATAAGGGTAACCCACCCAATCTCTCAAACTCTCAAAACCCAAAGGTTGAACGCCAACCTTTGTGACCACTCAACCTAGAGTGAAAACCTTTGTGTTTGGTGTAGTGTTTATAAGCAAGTAACTCTCTTAATAGAGTAGATATACAAATGAATGCTCATTCAAGTTTCTAGCTCTCAACAAGAGAGGATTTACAAATTAAAGCTCAAATTTCAGAAAATGCAAAGATATAAAACTCACTAACCACAAGGAATGGATGAATAATTGATTGCCTCTTGTCTTGTGTTTTTGTGCTTGAGTTTGGCATGCATTTATAGAGCCTTGAAAGAGCTTGGTGGAGTTCCTAGCCGTTGTAGAACATGGGCATTGAGTTAGAATGGAGAAATGAGCTGGTTTCCACTTAAAAGGAACTTTCCCTAAATTCTGGCACGACTCTAATCGATTACGCCTCGAGCAGTAATCAATTAGCTTTTGAATTTTACAGTGTTACACAGTAGATAATTGATTAGGCATTTTAGTGTAATCGATTAGCTTGAAAATAGGGATTTGCTAATTGATTATTTTATACTCTATAATCGATTACTCTTGGTACCTGATGCATTTAATTATGTCTCGTAGCATTGTAATCGATTAGGCCTTCTTGCAATCGATTAGGATGACAAACAAAACTTCAATAATCGATTATGTCTGACTTGGTAATCGATTAGCTTGACTACCTGATGCTCAATCTTCAAACTTTCAACTGGTAATCGATTATCTCCTTGGTGCAATTGATTATCTTTGCAAACAGAACTTAGGTAATCGATTAGGTCTATAGGTGTAATCGATTACTTCATAAACAGAACGTATGTAATCGATTAGCTTGAGTCCTCTAATCGATTAGTCTACACGTTTTTGTCTATCTGATTTTGTTTTCTCTGTTTTTCATGGTTGCTTGGATTTTTGCTTCAATCCTTCAATGTGCTTTGTCATTATCAAAATAATTCAACGTGAAATGTATTCAAACACATTCTCCCCCTTTTTGATGATGACAAACAATGTTCATCTCCTTAGGGTGTTAGACCAAACAGATTTATTTAAGAAGGTTATCTCTAAGGAAATTTTTAATTTCATCTCTTGAGCATTATCTGCAAAAATATATTTATTTCAAATTTTGCGTAATGTTGTCTTTAATAGGTTATCTGTTGATAAATATATATATCTCCCGCTATTTAAATCAGTTTATGTTATCTTTTTAACAATTATAAAGATAAATAATTTCTTTGATACCACTTGTTATTTTTAGCCAAATTTCTGATTTAATAGCCAAGTCAATTAGATGAACTTTAATTATTCTCCCTCTTTGTAATCATCAAAAATAAATAAGATAATAGAAATATCATCAAAGGAAATTTCATTCATTAAGGGAAATTACATAAGCAAATTTCATAATGGAAATGCAAAAACATAAGAAACATAAGTAAAAAAATGCATCCTAAACAGAGCAGACTAAACAAGGGTTCTAGTTATCCGGATTAAAAAATTAAAACTCAGAAATTTGATGAGACAGCTCGTCATAGCATTGTTGCATGAGTTCAAAGTGTTGCTGCTCAGTCATTTGGAATTCTTGGAGGGAGTTCTCAAGCCTATCAAAGCGGCGATCAAGATATGCACTTAGGGAGGTAAAAGGATCAGGTGGAGTGGAAGATTCGCCTTGAGTGCAGGAGTAGGAGTAGGATCAACGGTGGGAGTAGGATGGTCTTCCTCAAATGGACTGCTGCCATGAATTTTGTCACTTTTAAAGATCCATCTTCCAGCTACACAAACCATGCCCATTTTGTTGAGATGGTGAGTGCCAATGCAAGCTTGAGAGGGCACTTTTTCAGCAAGTTCTCCAGCCAAGTCCACTCCATATGCCTTGAAAATTTTTGTGAGGAGAATGGCATAAGGCAGTTTATGTTGCTTCTTGGATTTCAACATGTGGAGCTTGAGGAGTTGAATCCAGTTTATGTCCTTGTGGTTGATGATGGCCCACATGAGAAGAACATCATCCTCCTCAACCAAGGCATAATTTCCACCGTGAGGGACAAGCATTTTAACCATAAAGAAGTGGAGGAGACGGTTGTTGAGAGTTAAGTGGCCTACTAATTTATGATTGCTGAGGGGACGGGTGGCCTTCTAAAGAGATTGGCGTGCTGGAATGGGATTGAAGTCCCACTCATCCTCAGGATTACCCCCTACAAATTCAGCAGTAGAGAGGGGAATTTGGGTGATTTTAGAGAGTTGTTGGTTGGTGATTTTGAGAGTCACATTCTTGACTCTAGCTTCCAAAGTTCCATCAACCAATTTTACATTGCAGAAGAATACCTTCATTAGTTCAGGGTAATAAAACTCTTCCTTGAGAGTAAGGAAGGGAAGGAGATTGTAGTGGTGAAGGAGTTGGGTGAAGGTAAAACAGGGGTTTTCAAAAGTTGGGGCATCAATAAATGGGGAGCGATGATGTCTTTCTCCGAAAATTTCTTTATGAAGTTTTGGAGGTCTCTTGGTGAAGTGAAGAACCTAGAGAAATTTAGGGGATTGGTGGGTTGGTTTAGGGATGACCAAGCCCTCTTCACTTGTCTTGATGAAGACATGGCAATGGAGGGGAATGCAGAGAAAAGGAGAGGAGAATGAGAAATTTGAGAGAGATTGGAGAGGAGGCATTGAAGTGATGGTGTGAGATGGAAGAATGAGGAAGCGGTATTTATAGGAGAGAGATAGGGTTTAGAGATGAGAGAAAGAGTAAATAGAGTAAGTGAGGGGTTGGGCCATTGGAAGTCACACGGATTCTGCATTAAAACAGATTCTATATTAAAATTGGCACCTGATACGATGCTAATCGATTAGGTCCTAGGGACTAATCGATTAGGGTGCGTTTCTAGGGAAGATGAAACATTGTTGCACAGAGGTAATCGATTATGGATGGTGCGTAATCGATTACGTTAAAAACAGAAACTTTGTAATCGATTAGAAGGATTCGCTAATCGATTATATAGGAAATAGAACGTCAGTAATCGATTTGATATGAGAGGCTAATCGATTATCAACGAAATAGTAAGTATGTAATCGATTAGTGATGAAGATGTAATCAATTACTGAGGAAACAGAGAGTCTGTAATCGATTATACTGATCACTGTAATCGATTATGTATGCCCAAAACTATTCTAAACTGACAGATTTCAGATGTAACATTAATCAATAATCATATTTAAGCATCAACACATAGTAAATCAAGAAGTTATCAAAATTACTCATTATTCAAACACAATAGGTCATATCAAGGATTCCTAATTCTCTTCTAATATGTATGAATTGTTCTTTTGCCAAGGGGTTTGTGAAAATATCTGCTAGTTGCTTAGAGGTTTCAACATGTTCAAGTACACAATCACCCTTTAATACATGATCCCTAATGAAATGATGTCGAATTTCAATATTTTTGGTTCTTGAATGCATTACAGGATTCTTTGAAATATTAATAGCACTTGTGTTATCACATTTAAGAGGCACATGGTCTAATATAACACCAAAGTCAAGAAGTTGTTGTCTCATCTAAAGGATTTGAGCACAACAACTACCAGCTGCAACATATTCTACCTCAGCTGTAGATAGTACAACACTTACTTGTTTCTTGCTATGCCAAGAAATAAGAGAACTACCAAGCAAGTGACATGTTCCACTAGTGCTTTTCCTATCAAGTTCACATCCTGCAAAATCCGAATCAGAATAACCAACTAAAGTGCATTCAACCCCTTTGGGGTACCATAAACCAACATTTTGAGTTCCAATGAGATATTTCATTATCCTTTTTACTGCAGTAAGGTGTGATTCTTTTGGACATGCTTGGTATCTAGCACACATACAAACAGCAAACATGATATCTGGTCTACTTGTGGTTAAGTAAAGTAAGGATCCGATCAATACCTCTATATTTTGTAAGTTCAACATCCTTACCCTTCTCATCCTTGTCCAAATAACATGAAGTGCCCATAGGTGTGGCAATGTCATTTGCCTTGTCCAAGTTGAATTTCCTAAGCAATTCCTTGCAATACTTTGATTGACTAATGAAAGTGCCTTCATTAGTTTGCTTAATTTGCAGTCCAAGGAAGAAAGTAAGTTCCCCCATCATGGACATCTCAAATTCTTCCTGCATTAGCATAGCAAACTCTTTGCACAACGATTCATTAGTAGCACCAAAGATTATATCATCAACATACACTTGAACCAATAGTATGTCATTTTTCTTGTGCTTGATGAATAATGTTGTGTCAACCTTTCCTCTTTCAAAATTGTTTTCTAAAAGGAATTTACTTAATCTTTCATACCAAGCTCTTGGAGCTTATTTTAAACCGTATAATGCTTTCTTTAGTTTGAAAACATGATTTGGAAATGATAGTTTTCAAAACCTGGAGGTTGATCAACATACACTTCCTCTTGAATGTATCCATTCAAGAAAGCACTTTCGATATCCATTTGGTACAATTTAAAATCCTTACAACATGCAAAGGCTAACAGTAATCTAATGGCTTCTAGCCTAGCTACGGGAGCATACGTCTCTTCATAATCAATGCCTTCTTCTTGATTGTAACCCTTAGCTACTAGCCTAGCTTTATTCCTAGTAATTATACCGTTTTCATCTAGTTTATTCCTAAACACCCATTTTGTTCCTATTACTTGGTGATCATTGGGTTTTGGCACAAGTTCCCAAACTTCATTTCTTTCAAATTGATTCAATTCTTCTTGTATGGTCAACATCCAATGTTCATCAATAATAGCTTCATCAATGCATTTGGGTTCTATTTGTGATACAAAGGCTAAATGATTACATGCATTCCTAATGACGCTTCGAGTACTTACTCCTTTAGTCATTTCACCTATGACTTTGTCCAAGGGATGATCCTTCAAGGTGATCCATTGTTGTGGCTCCTCATGTTGTGTTGTTTCTCCTTCATTGTTGACTTCTTCTTTTTCATTCAAATTCATTTCTTAGAATGTTCTTGCAAGATCAACAACATCTTCCTTTCTCGGGGAGTTAAGGCTATTCTCATCAAATTTTACATGAATAGACTCCTCAATAGTGTTTATTTGCTTGTTAAAGATTCGATAAGATTTACTAGATTGTGAATATCCTAGGAAGATTGCCTCATCAGCTTTAGCATCAAATTTTCCTAAATTATCCTTTCCATTATTGAGCACAAAGCATTTACATCCAAAAATATGAAAATATGAAATGTTGGGTTTTCTTCCCTTGTAAAGTTCATAGGGGGTTTTCTTTAGGATAGCCGTATTAAACATCTATTCATAACATGACAAGCGGTATTTACCGCATCGGCCCAAAAATGTTTCACAATGTTATTCTCACTTAACATGGTTCTTGCAAGCTCCACTAAGGATCTATTTTTCCTTTCAACTACTCCATTTTGTTATGGAGTTCTAGGAGCTGAAAAATTATGATTGATACCATGTTTTTCGCAAAACCTTTCAAAAGATTGATTTTCAAATTCTCCCCCATGATCGGTTCTAATGGATGCTATTTTTGATTTTGCTCATTTTGGATAATCTTAGCAAGTTTCTTGAATGCATAATATGCTTCATTTTTATGAGCAAGAAACAAGGTCCATGTATATCTTGAATAATCATCTATAATCACTAGACTATAGTAATTACCACCAAAGCTTTTGATTTTGGAAGGTCCAAATAGATCCATGTGCAAAAGTTATAAAGGCCTTTGAGTGGAAACAATGTTTTTAGATTGAAAGGATGCCTTTACTTGTTTTCCCTTTTGACATGCATCACAAAATTTGTTTTCAAATTTAAGCTTTGGTAAATCAATTACTAATTCCTTAGAAACAAGTTTGTTTAAATGGTCTACATGTATATGAGCTATTCTTCTATGCCATAACCAAGTTTCATCCTCTCTAGATATGAAGCATTGCTCATCATTTGTGGACAGACTATGAATATCAATCATGTAAATATTATCAATCCTTTTACCAACAAACTTGACTTCCTTGTTTACCTTATGCTCAATTATGCAACAATTTGATTCAAACAAAACTTTATATCCTTTGTCACATAATTGGCTAATGCTAAGTAAATTGTGTTTGAGGCCTTCAATATACAATACATCACTAATAGAAGTAGAAGAATTCTTACCAATGTTTCCAATGCCTAGAATTCTCCCTTTGGTGTTATCTCCATAGGTCACACTTCCTTTCCTTTTGGGAGTGAATGATGTGAATTTGCTTATGTCTCCCGTCATATGCTTTGAACACCCACTATCCAAATACCAATGGGTGTTGCTTGCCTTGAAGCATACCTACAAAACAAGATTAATTTAGAGAACTAGGTACCCATTGTATGTTGGGTCCTTTTAGGTTAGTTTGTGGTAATGTCCCTTTGGGAACCCACACCTTTCTAATAACCTTTGGTCCTAATTTTTTTAACATTACAATTTGAAGAGTTATGACCTTTAAAACCACAATGATTGCATCTCATGAAAGGTGATGATGATCTCCTAGGTGGTACAAAGAAGTTTTTATAGTATTTTTCCTTTTTGGTAGAGTTGTATCCTAAACCGGTTTTATCAAACATACATCTTTGGTTTCCAAGTAATACATTCAAGTTATCTCTACCATTAGTGAACTTTTCTAATGTCCTGTTTAAGTCTACAACCTTGGTTTCTAAGATATTACATTTCTTTGCAAAGTCACAAGGTTTATCCTTAGAGCATATTTGAACATTTGCTAATTTCTCTTTTAGACATGCATTTTCTTTGTCAAGTTCTACAAGATGCGTTTCAAGAGTATCTATAGTTTTTCTTGACAATTTGTATTTACTAGAAAGCTTGATAAATTTATCATACAGCTCTTCAAATGCATCAAGCAATTCATTTTTATCTAAGTCGAGAAGACTAACCTCATTATCTTTCTCTTGATGATTTACCATTAAGCAAAGATTTGCTTCTTCACTTTCGGACTCATCGGAGCTACTCACATCGTTTTCATCCCAAGCGATGTAGGCTCTTCTTCTTCCTCTTTTCTCCTTGTTCTTCTTCTTAAGGTTTGGGCAATCCGCCTTAAAATGCCCTTCCTTGCCACATTCAAAACAACTTGATGAAGAAGAGGATTCATTAGAAATTGGTTTCTTACCTTGGGGTTTAAAGTTCTTTTGGAATCTTTTATTTTTCATGAACTTTCCAAATCTCTTCACAAACAAACCAAATTCTTCTTCTTCGTCAAGGTCACTACATGATTCTTCTTCATGTATAGAAGTGGCCTTGAGAGCTAAGCCTTTCTTCTTGGAGGATTTTTCTTCTTCCTCTGCTTGCTTCAAATCCCTTAGTTCTTGCTCTTGCTGTTGAAGCTTTCCAAAGAGTGTGGCAAGAGACATCTCATTGATACTTGGGGATTGTTTGATGGCAGTAACAAGAGGTTGCCATTCCCTGCTAAGACTTTTCAATACTTTATGCACAAGCTCTTTGTTAGTATATACTTTTCCAAGAGTAATAAGGTGATTTATTATAAGTGTAAATCTCTTTTGCATTTCTACCATGGTTTCTCTGGAGTTTATCCTAAAAATATTATATTGACTAGTCAAGGTACTAATCTTGGAGTCTTTTACATCACTAGTACCTTCATGGGTTACTTGTAAAGTATCCCATATTTCCTTGGCCATTTGACAAGTCATTACCCTAAAGAATTCATCGGGTCCTAAAGCAAGAGTAATGAGGTTTTTAGCCTTATAGTTGTATTGAACTTTCTTTTCTTTATCATTAGTCCACTCATCCATGGGTTTCTCAACATTCTTGCCATTAATAGTATGCATGGGTATATATGGACCATTTTCAATGGCATTCCAAACTCTTAGATCAATGGATTGAATAAAAATTTTCATTCTTTCCTTCCAAAACACATAACCTTGCCCATTGAAAGCGGGAGGTCTATTTGTGGCACCACCCTCAGGAAAAAGATTTAGAGAACTTGAGGCCATCTTATCTCTTGAAGCTATTAAGCTTGATCTACCAAGAGTCAAGCTCTGATACCACTTGCTATTCAAGTGGCCTCAATACTCAAAGAGGGGCGGTGAATCGAGTTTTTAAAACTTTGCTTGGAATGCATTTGAACTTGATTCCTTTATCATAAGTTTAAAGATTATGCAGGTGAAATCAAGTTTAATGCAAAAGATGATGCAAAACAAGAGATGTATGTGGTTGAGATAATTTGTCAAACACTTGGTGTGCAATATTCAAAGTTAACTAATTCAAGCAAGCTTAAGTATGTAAATCACAATCAACCAATACAAATCAATTAAGTGTAGTATATGAATGTAAAAGAGTAAGGGAGAAGAGCTTGCAAACTAATTTAACGAGTTCTACCAACCCCGGTGTACGTCTCGCCTTCAAGTAACCTACTTGAAGGATTTCCACTATTGAAGTTTAGAGATTACAAGCTATGATCAATTGCAGCTTCCCAGTGTCTCACACTCAAGAACTCAATCCTCACTAGCACAAGGGTAACCCACCCAATCTCTCAAACTCTCAAAACCCAAAGGTTGAACCCCAACCTTTATGACCACTCAACCTAGAGTGAAAACCTTTGTGTTTGGTGTAGTGTTTACAAGCAAGTAACTCTCTTAATAGAGTGGATATACAAATGAATGCTCACTCATGTTTCTAGCTCTCAACAAGAGAGGCTTTACAAATTAAAGCTCAACTTTCAGAAAATGCAAAGATATAAAACTCACTAAGCATAAGGAATGGATGAATAATTGATTGCCTCTTGTCTTGTGTTTTTATGCTTGAGTTTGGCATGCATTTATAGAGCCTTGAAAGAGCTTGGTGGAGTTCCTAGTCGTTGTAGAACATGGGCACTGAGTTGGAATGGAGAAATGAGCTAGTTTCAACTTAAAAGGAACTTTCCCTAAATTCTGGCATGACTCTAATCGATTACACCTCGAGCAGTAATCAATTAGCTTTTGAATTTTACAGTGTTACACAGTAGATAATCGATTAGGAATTTTAGTGTAATAGATTAGCTTGAAAACAGGGACTTGCTAATCGATTATTTTATACTCTATAATCGATTACTCTTGGTACCTGATGCATTTAATTGTGTCTCGTAGCATTGTAATCGATTAGGCCTTCTTGCAATCGATTAGGATGACAAACAAAACTTCAATAATCGATTATGTCTGACTTGGTAATCGATTAGCTTGACTACCTGATGCTCAATCTTCAAACTTTCAACTGGTAATCGATTATCTCCTTGGTGCAATTGATTATCTTTGCAAATAGAACTTAGGTAATCGATTAGGTCTATAGGTATAATCGATTACTTCACAAACAGAACGTATGTAATCGATTAGCTTGAGTCCTCTAATCGATTAGTCTACACATTTTTGTCTATCTGATTCTGTTTTCTTTGTTTTTCATGGTTGCTTGGCTTTTTGCTTCAATCCTTCAATGTGCTTTGTCATTATCAAAATAATTCAACCTGAAATGTATTCAAACACAGCATGCCATAGAGTGGTATCCTGTTGAGGAGATTGTGTGAGGAGTAGGTGGAACTCTCTTTTTAATTATTAACTGTAATTGTGTCAATAATTGGTGTGACCTTGTAAATTTTAATGGATACATGTGTTTAATGAATTTGATGAATGATTGGTTTTGTGCTAATTGAACTTCTCTTGGGAAGAAGATGTTTAATATTGCGTTCATGTATATATTATCACAATTGTTAGATTTTCATCATTGAGAAAGTATAGTATACTCACTCTCCATGTGGTATATTTTTAGCTCCTGTGTTGTAGGGCTTGCCTATGGAGCTATTGTATGGGGAAGAGGTGTGAAGGAAGCCTATTTTGGGTAAAGAATGGCTTGGCCGACAATTATTTTGAGTTTGTGGGTTCTACTTGAATTTTTGTAATGTATATAGTCATAATAAATGTTTTATATAGCCAAGGATTGGTATATACATTAGTATGGATGATGAATAGACAATGTTGATTATATAAGGTCATGTAGGAAAATGAGAGCCCAGAGTTTATGGCTCATTTTCATTAATGACCTTGGCCTTATTTGGATAATGAAAATGAAGCTTGATGTAGTTAAAACTTATGGAGGAATGATAGTTTACATGAAATATTGCATTTTATAGATCATGCTGAGTAGTAAGTTAGATTGAAATGTAATTCATGAATTGGAAGGTAAATTTATGGGTAAGATAGATTGGAACAAGTTTTAAATGCTGAATATGATGAATGAGATGTGATGAATTTAAGTGGAATGGATTAAATTGAGTTTTGGTATGAGGTGTTATTTGATTCCTTCATTTTTTGCGTTTTTACTGATAATCTCGCTCAAGCGAGATGGGTTCTCACTAAAGCGAGATGGGTTCTCGCTCAAGCAAGAATCCCCATGCATGACATTTGGCTACTGGCCAAATCTCGCTTAGGCGAAAGTGTGTCTCACTCAAGTGAGACTGCCCTGGCATCAGTGGTTGGCTACTGGAGGAAAATCGCCCAGGCGAGTTGGATCTTGCCAGAGCGAGAGGGACGGGATTCATCCCTGGTCAAATTTTGCTCGAGCGAAAGGCTTTTGGAGGTGGCATTCGCTCGAGCGAGTGAGCGTTGGGTAGATTCTGGATGATTTTCGCCCATGCTCGCTTGCTTTGCCCAAGCGACTTCTGAGGATCTCGCTCAAGCAAGACGGGGCTCGCTCAAGCGAGTCAGCCCCTGATCCTTCTCTTATTTCTTTCGCTCAGCTAGCCCTATGTCTTACCCGAGCGCTCCCTTGGGACTCGCTCAAGCGAGTGTGGTTCTCGCTTGAGCGAGGGATGTCCTGGTCCTCCAAATTGTATTGCCTTGATCACTTTTCATTTTCTTTATATATGATCTTCATCTTAAACTAACTTATGAACCCTTTGGACATATTTTGAGGTCATTAATCCTTATGATGTTTAACCTCTTCGAACCTAACTATATAGCAACAATTTAAATAAATTTTCCACTGTTTTCAATTCAGAATCCCTTAATAGTTGTTTCCCTTAACTTACCTTCTCATATCTTCATATATGAGTTAGGTCTTTTTAGATCCAGGGTATTGAATGACAGCTTCACCACTTATGATTTTCATAAATTAATGATGTTAAAATCATGAAAAATTTACCCCTATTTTCGGGGTGTCACAATAGACCATAAGCACTATTTATATATGAGGCCTAAGCAATAATTTGATTTCAATACACATACATATCAAGGTCTTAACATTTCAGGATCTATCTCCATATCAATTCATATTCCATATATCATATTCATCAACTTCAATATTTAATTCCCATGATCATCATCCAACATGATCCATCATCAAATCAATTTTATACTCAATGTATGAACACCTATGCATAACCACAATATATTCATCGATGGAAGGAAATAGGGTAAGGAACTTGGCCGGTCTTACACAAAAGAAACACATTATTCACATCGAGGAAATTCATTCACTCGTATTCAATCTCATGAATTATTCATGATTATTAATGAGTAACTAGGCTCTACCAATGCATCATACATCCTTAACAACAAATTGGGCATATTTCCATAATCATCAACCATAGCCCATTATCAATAATTTACAAGGAATCCAAAATGGGTATGCAATGCCCCAATAATCAATTTATAACTCTTAGTCAATTAATCATTCACAAATCCTTATAGGGCGACCAATATTTTGATACAATATCATTCAATAGGCAATTATCCCCCTTAAATCCATGCTAAGGAACCCAATTTGAACAATGAGCATCTAGCTCTAATCATCACTAAAACCCTTCAATATTGAGCAACCATGTTTCAATCGACCACAATATCAACTCAATACAGAGTAACCATGCTCAGACAATGATCAATAGCTTCAATACTAAGCAAACATGCTCTAGCAAAATCAACAACATCTACACAGAGCAAAACATGCTCTGATACCACCTTTGTAACACCCCGGTTTTCCAGACTCGAATCCTGATATAATCAAGATAATAATTAATAAAAATACGAGTAAATTTTTCACGTTCGAAATAGTTTCTAAACACCAACTCGACTACATCAAGACCTGAACCATATAAAACCAAAGAGTGAGATTTATCAACATATGACCGGATCGACAACTAATTCACCTATAACGGTATACAAAATAGCAGAGTTTACAACAGAAGAAGAATATGTATACCGGGCATACGCCTAGTCCCATATATGACGATATGAGAAAAGGCTCGGCAAGGATGCAATCACCTAACATAAACCTATTAGGTCATAACCCATTCATGCACTTACAATAGACACATGCATTGCCTAACATATAATATAAATATGCAGATACATCCAGGGTCATGCCCCAACTATCACCACTGCCTATATCTCATAATTGGCCTACTTATTCACCTATTGGTATTAATCTAAACACCACTATCATCAATGTATATTTCTTCCAAGTTCAATTCCTTAAGTACTCACCAAATCATCACTTACATACGAAATACATATATTCGCCATTCATTCATTCACGATTATCTTATACATGACCAAAATCACTAAATCATCAATACAATTTATTCTATACATTAAAATTCATAAATGATGCCGGCCAAGACACTTCCACTTGTGTTTGAATGTTGAAACAAGTTTTGATAATGACAAACATAAAGCTTAAAGCAAAAACTTCAACAAGAAGAATTTAAGAAGTCAACATCATAAAGATCAAGGAATGAATGCAACATGTAACATCAATTGTCATCATCAAAAAGGGGGAGAATGAAGTTGCATATGTAAGTATGCAAAGAAATTTTGATAATGACAAAGTATTCATGATGATGGAATGACAAAGGATCCTAAACAAGGAAGTTCAAGCACAAAGACAAGGCTAAGAACAAAGAGATAAAGATGCCTCACAAAGAGTTAAAGAAACATGAGCTATGGAAAATAAGGTTGGTGTCATGAACCTAAATCATGAAGAACAAGCTCATAAGTTGAAGAAGAATCAAGGAAACAGGCATGAGGATCAAAGGAATAAGCCATGGGTCAATACATATCAAGAACATATCCAAGACCTTGAAGAATTGTATCAGGTACATGTCCTAATCGATTACCACACTGGAATAATCGATTACCATAACTCTGTTTATGACACAATCAATTACAACAAGAAGGACAATCAATTACAAGGATTCTGGAACGTAACTAATCGATTACAACTACACAACTAATCGATTATAGAGCTTCTATTTGCACCCTAATCGATTACACATAAGGCACAATCGATTACCATGCTGCGTAACCTAATTAAATGCATCAGGTCCCACTCATAATCGATTACAAGGCAAGGCATAATCGATTAGAAGGGTTCTGTTTCATAGCTAATCGATTACAAGAGAAATGTTAATCGATTACAGAGCGAATTACACTGAAGATTTCAAAATGTAATCGATTATAGCTCAAGGGCTAATCGATTACCATAGTGTCAGAACATGGGAAAAGTGTCTTTAAGTGGAACTCCAGCTCATTTCTTCACTCCCACTTTATGCCCACTTGAGGTATCCGTTGGAGACACTGTGCAACAGCTAGGAACCCTAAAAATGGCTATAAATGGAGCATGAATTCAAGTAAGAAAGAAGAAGAGAGCAAGGCACAACACAAGGCAATCAATATTCTTCTTCTAGAGGTCTTCTAATTTAACTTCTCTTGTATATTCTGTAAATCTTGTTTCTAAACTTGCATATTGCTTAAGAGTTGTTAGATTGTGAGTTTTAATTTGTATATCCTCTCTTGTTGAGAGTTAGAATTGATGAGAGCTTTTTATTTGTGTATCTACTCTATTGAGAGAGTTAATTGCTTGTAAACCAAACACCAAAACACCAAGGTTTTTCACTCTAGGTTGAGTGGTCACAAAGGTTGGGGTTCAACCTTTGGGTATTGAGAGATTATGAGATTGGGTGGGTTGCCCTTTGCTTATGAGGATTGAGTTCTTGAGTGTGGGACACTAGGAAGCTGCAATTGCTCAAAGCTTGTATCTCAAATCTTCAATAGTGGAATCCTTCAAGTGGGTTACTTGAAGGCGAGACGTACACCGGGTTGGTGGAACTCGTTAAATTGGTTTGCATTTCTCTCTACCTTGAACTCTTTATACAACTACGCATATAAACTGTTTGTTGAAATGCATGAGCTGAATGTGTGAATCAAAGTTGTTGTTTAAGTAGAAACTTAACTCTGCATGCCAAGTGTTTGATAATCTGCTTGAACCAATATTTGGTGAAGTTCTTAAAAAATTGGAATTTGCTATAACTTGCCAAGTATCCAGAACATTGTTTCCTATCAACTCTTGTGTGACACTTACTTGATTGCTTTCACTTATTTCATGCACACAAGCTGTTTGATAAATTGAATGAGCTGAACCCTTATAGGAAACATCATATTATTTGTGAACTAAATTTGTGCACTCCAACTGATTGAAAAATTGTTTAAACCAATAACTTGCCTTGTTTATCACACTTAAAGGTAAATATTGTCATTGTTCATCAAGTATTTCATAGTGTGATATGTGCATAAAAGTTATTATCTCTTCATCATTGCATCATTTGTATATTACTAACCGTTTTCAAGGGGATTCCGCACGAAAATTTGAAACACTCAATTCACCCCCCCTCTTGAGCGTTGAGGCCTTGGCTAACACCACTACCACTATTTACCTTCGCCAAAGTTTCAATTTAAAATCCGAACTCATCCCATGGTAACCTGCATCACAAGGCTAAAAAGGAGACCACATGGGAGAGTGAGATATACATTCAAAATGACAAATATACATATATTGTAATTAAGTGTACATGTATTCATTCATCATGTGTGCTTTGCTATAAAATTATTAAATCATCATTTAATCAAGAACACATTGTTATAATAGGCATACAAGCCGCATGAATCGCAATTCATAATATAAGTAAGCACAAGCACATACACAATCATATTGCCTCATATCATCAAGGGCATTCACAATCATCATCATCAATTTATTAAATCTTTATTCAATTCCTCCTCGCAAAGGGTTTCTTATCTCTCGTGGTCATCCCATCTTAAATGCCATGCACCTATGGCTAATGCATATGTCAACTATTTTTAAAAATGCATATGCACGGATCCGATTTCATTTCATCAGGTGATCGCAACCACCATATCATTCATTCACATGGGTTTTCCCGCCTTGCAAGGGGTACTCCCACCTCGTGATCGCAACCACGGGCATCATCGGAACTCACAAGCCCTTTTTCATTTCAATAACCAGGTGATCACAACCACCAGCTCAATATCATATCATCATCACATTGGTTTCCTGCGTCGCAAGGGGTACTCCCTTAATAGAACCCCGCAGGATCTTTCATCATTGTGATCGCTACCACAGTTCAATGTTATGCCATGCCATGAATGCAAAATGCAATAGTGCATATGCCAAACAACCTTGAAAGGATGTCTCACCCACTCACATAGGGATATATTTTAATTTGACATTTTCAATCAATAACATACAATTATGTACAAGCCCCTCAAGGTATTTTATTCACATACAACATCTCAATGGCTATAATCTCATTGTATAACAATCCACGCATAGAAGTAAAAATAATGACAATCATCTTAACATTCAATTCATATCATTTGCTCCATAAATAAATGTATGTTTTCATCTCAATATATTTCACATGTATGTCATATCATATATGCAAATCGATACTTGCGATTAACTACAATGGTGTTACAACATCTCATAATATTCATCAACACTATCACACATTCATTTAGTGGTTTTTATCTCATTGTTCATCACCGTTGTCTTATATCTAGTATGGCAACACAATAATCCATCATCACAATCTTAGACTATACATACAAGATCACACTTGTATACATTACAATGACATTTCACAGTTCCTTGATAATAACGTTTGTCCTTATGTACAAGGAATAATCACATTATCATTTATTGTCATATGATACCGATATCATCTCCGATGCATCGGTTTATAACAAACACCTCACCATTTACTCATTCTCACAATGGGTTCGTAATCACCTAAGGGTACATCTCATAACTCATCATCAAACCCTTATCATCGCTCTCATATATCTCATTCTTGGTGGTTAACTTTTATTTTTTCATTACTTATTACAAGTATAGATGGATTATCTCAATGTTCTAATTATTATCAACACCACCATATTATATCCTCACATTATACCTGTAACATCCCAATTTTGATTTCAAGTAGGAAATTAATTGTTAATTAAAATCAACTTAACTTAAGAAATAATGACAAATTAATTATGCTTAGTTGGTAAAAGGTGGCTGCTTATGATTGGCGAGTCACGTGAGTGGGACTGCGATTCACGTTTTCCCACCCCGCTCTCCTTCTCTTCGCACGCATGTACATATATCCTGTATCACCGTGGATATTCATCCTTCCTCACTACTTCATCCTCTCTTTCCTTCCTTCTTCATTCTTCGTCCTCTTTTCTTCCCCCTGTCCTTGTTCCTCATTTCTGGAGACCCACGGTGACGGTGCTGCAGAAGGGTCAGAGTCCCCACCGACTAGTGAAGGATAATCATTGAAACAGAGGAAGAACAACTCCCTATCCCCGAGCCGATTGCAGAGTACGACTGCGCGAAGGGGACTGGACGAGGCAGAAAAGGCGTCAGACCAAACGTCGGAGAGAGGAAGAGCTTCTCGAGTCCCTTCAGAAGGTAGGGGGCGCTTGCATGTCAAATGCATGGTCGATGGACAGCACTGGATGAATGTATTACCGTGCATGCATATGAATATGTTTGTGAAAATTGTGTGCAATGCATGATTGTGAATCCTTGACTGCAATGTGTGTGATTGCAGAGTCCTGATTATGGTTATACACTTGCATGCATGTATTCAGGGTCGTTGTATTGAAGTCTGATAGTTGGTTATATATAAACGCTTGTGATGCATGTTGTCATTGTTGTTAATACCGAAAGAATATGTGTGCTTGATTGTTGGCTGGTTCTTTGAGATATTGCATGCATTAACTGTGCGAGTATTGTGTATGATGGTACGATGAATGGTTGAATATGGAGAATATGTGGGCTCGGGAGTGACGCTAATGGTTACTAGGAGTGAGTCAGATAGTTGAGGGTACTCGTGGTTGACGCGTATAGGCTGTATGTACAGGAAATGGGATGACTCGTGGAAGGTCAGGAGTCCCAACAAAATGATGTCCAGGTGCAGACTGTAACACCTTAATTTTTAATAAATAATTAAACCCAAAAACAGGGAAGAAATTTTCATAAAAACAACCACTGGTCACTCGGCATAGAAAAGAGGAGGAAGGCAAGAAAAAAAAATGAAAGAACATTCATACGCACGGCAATCAGTGGAAGGAACAAGGCTTGACCGATCCATTCAGTTCAGCGAAACCCATCATCGCCTGGGCGAATCCCACAAACAACGTCCACTCTCTTCAGCGTGACCCCACACGCTTGGGCGAAATAGCTCAAGTCGCTCGGGCGAGGGACGATTCGCCTAAGCGATACTCACACAAGAGTCTTCCTGAAACACACTCGCTGGAGCGAGCACCTTGTTCGCTGGAGTGAGAAGTTCACTCGGCATCCTGCCATTCCACTCGGTTTTAGCGTACGGTTCACTCGCGGAGATTCACTTCTTAACCCACTCGGATTCCCCTTAATACGTACCAGTTCTATTTAGACAGCATTCCCACTCCCTGGCTCCACTCGATCGGATTACATATACATATACATTGGCAACCCAAAAATGATCTCCAAGTCACTCACTCGGAATCTATGAAGACTCCTCACTCGGGATAACTCCCACGTCCATTACGCCACTCGGGGTATTCTACTTACTTTTCATTCTGTAACCATATTATTTTCTGCTCTAATTTTCCTACTAAGCCAGGACTCACTCGGGTTCTTTAGCTACTTGCTAATCTATTACAATGGGTCCACTTAGAGTCTTAGGTGTCGTTCCCTGGTCGATGAACTGCTCACTCGGCGGATTCTCACTCAGAAATCGTTGATTATCCTCTACTCATGAAATTTCATAATTGTGACTCATGGGATTCGAACCAACTCCTACTCTAGGCTATGCGACCCCAATCGCTCGGATTATTCAACCTCTCATCACTCGGAATGACTCATTATCTCGCTTTCCTCCAACAATGACTTAGCTCCTCTTCTACCCATAGTCACACTGATTTCCTACGCTCGGAAGGTATACTTATACACCCATATTTACCACTCAGACATCACCTACAGTATAGAACAACACACAACACACATATATATATAGGGACGTAATAAATATTACAACGCATTAGCATGTTTTCACTACCCGAAAGTGTTCAAGTTCAGATATAAGGACTAAAATCAAAATACGAGCCGGCCTAGGCTTAACAAGACCTTATACACAGTATTTACATATACACATATATTCCATAGCGCTCAGTTTCTCTGCTCTGCACTCGGCCTCTTCTTCATCCTTCATTCTGAGGGATATTCACTGAAAAATGTAACCACTGTAGGGGTGAGCTTTTACATGCAAAATGACAATCAAAGACTCGGTATCAATGCCAGTACGCATACTTACTTTCACTCAGTCGTATTCAGGTTAAACTAAGACCATGCAAATCAGAATGATATCTATAACATACATACTACATAAAGTTCATCTCTATTCACACGTACACATGCATCCACACATTAGAAAGTCATCCATAATACTCAACACATGCTATGCGTACTATCTTAATCAGCATCATATCTACATGCATGCCTACGGATCCGACTTAAGTAATGACTTTCAGTTACAGTTTCCCTCTTACTGGCCGCTCGTCCATCAGCTCTTCCTGTGTGGTACCGGTCTCCCATTGACGTCTCGAGACTCATCTCTAGCTCCTACGGCTACCACGAGCTCTCACAGGATCTAGCCAAGGACTGTAGCTGGAAGCCATTCCCTCGGGGCTCTAGACCTTCCACGGGTCACCCCATTCTTACACATGCAGCTAATGCATTTACCAGCAAGCATCATTACTCAACTGATACCTCCTTCGCAACCATCGTAGTAGGAACAGATTCAACACGGTCGTTACATATACTTTGCCAGCCATAACAATATGCATAGCAATCGGACAGTCAAGGTAATATCGTCTGACAAATCAACCAACAATCACACGTTCATGTTCTCACAGTGTTAACAGAGATAGGACCATGCATTTCATTCGTCTATAACAAGGCTAACAGGCTACATTACCACCATCTGGATCACATGCAATTATTGTACAACTACTATCTTACACACAGGATCCAAAATCAATAATCATGCATATTATTCAATCGTCACAAACACATGCACACACTTTAAGCAATACATTCATCCGGTACCGTTCGTGGACCATGCATTTGGCATGCAAGCGCCCCCTACCTACGGAAAGGAACTCAAGTAGCTCTCCTACTTTCAACGTTCGGTCTGACGCTCTATCCGACTCGTCCAGATCTCCTTCGCACCGTCGCACTCTGAAATCAGCTCGGGGAGCAGAAGTTGTTCTTCCTCTGCTTCAATGGTCATCTTCTACCAGTTAAAGGGGACTCTGACCTTCCTTCGGCACCGTCGTTGCGTTCTCCAAAAATAAAGAGTAAAACAGGGGAAGGGAAAAGAGGATAAAAACGAGGAAGAAGAAAAGAGAGGATGCATCAGTGGAAAAGAATGAGTATCCACGGTGATACAGGGTATATATATATACATGCGAAGAGAAGGAAGTGGGATGGGAGAACGTGAGTCGCAGCCCACTCACGTAACTCGCCAATCACAATCAGCCATCTTTCACCAACTATGCCTTAATTAAATTGTCATTATTTCTTAAGTTAATCCGATTATGATTATCAATTAACTTCTCACTTTGAAATAAAAACCTTAATAGTTTATTTTTCATTCGACATTTAACTTTAAAATTGGGATGTTACATAGACCCTTGGCTAGATCCTGTGAGAGCCCGTGGTAGCCGTAGGAGCTAGAGTTAAGCCTCGAGATGTCAATGGGAGGCCGGTACCACGCGGGAAGGGCTAAAGGACGAGAGGCCAGTAAGGGAACCTGTAACTGAAGATCATCGCTTAGTCGGATCCGCAGGCATGCATGTAGACGAAATGTTGGTTAGGATAGGACGAGTGGGATGGCTCCGAGTGATACGAGTGAATTCTGAGTGAGTTGATGCATATTTCGTGTGATGGGAAATGAATCTTGTAATATGTATGTAATTGCATGTCTTTGAAAGCATTATATTCAGCAGGGTTGAAATCCAAAATTGTATGCAACCCGAGTGAACGTGAGGGCAAGTATTAATGCTGATGCCGAGTCATTAACTGTCATTTTAAATGTATAAGCTCACCCCTGCTGTGGCAAATTTTTTCAGTGAATGTCTCTCGGGATGATGAATGGAGGAGGAGCTGAATGTTCGGTGAAATGCTTGTGCGCTATGGGGAAATAAATGTTATGTATATACTGCTTATGTGTTTTGTTAAGCCTTAGCCGGCTCATGTTTTAGCCTTAGTCCCTTTTATTAGAACCTGAACCCTCTGGGGTAAAAGACATGATTTTGGTGCCGGTAATTATTTATATCTACTATGTTGTGCGAAATCCTATACAGTGCATGAAGATCCGAGTAATCTATGTACGCGTACTTGTTGTGTGTGAGAGGTTAGTATATCTATAAGTCAAAATAGAGCCGAGTGTTGATGCGGGAAGAGAGTTAGTAATTCCTTCCGAGTGAAGACAAGTCTAGGTAATCCCGAGTGAACAAGACAGTGTGATACCAAGTGAGAATGAGTGAACAAGTCAGCATGAAACACCGAGTGAGGATTGATCTAGACGTTTTCCGAGTGATGACTGTTAGGATTTTCCGAGTGCGGAATAATTCACAATTTCCGAGTGAGAATCCGTCGAGTGAAGGTTTCCCGATAGAAAGGCGACACCTAAGGCTCTAAGTGGACCCCATGGTAGGAAATTATTAGTAGCAAGGGAATCTGAGTGAGTCTTGACTTAGTAAGGATAACTAGAGTAGGAAAGATTATGGTTACCGAGTAAAAAGAATGAGCGAAATATCTGAGTGGCAAAAGGGAAGTGAAAGTTATTCTGAGTAAGAAGTCTTCATAGATTCCAAGTGATTGGCGATGGGAATCATTTTTGAGTTGTTCATATATGTGTCCTGATCGAATGAAGTCGTGGAATGTGCTATGTTTTCTGAATGGGGCTGGTATGTATAAGGGCCAATCCGAGTGAATAGAGAGTGGACCCTTCCGAGTGAACCGGCGCTGAAACCCGAGTGCGGGAATGCCGAGTGGAGTGAGTGAGTGCCGAGTGTAGTTCTCGCTGCAGCGAGTGTGCATTGTTGTGTGATCCGCCTGAGCGTTTTCCTTCTTCCGCTGGCAGCCTCCTTGAGTCGGTTTTATTCCTCTTGCCTTCTTTTCCTTATTTCTTTTGTGCCCGATTATTTTAGTTTAATTATGAAAAATTTCCTCTGTTTTGTTAATTATTTATTTATTAAATTAGGGTGTTTCATTTTGGTATCAGAGCAGACCGAAAGGTTCAAGGCCAAGGTATGCTTACCGAATGTAAGCGGTTGTGTGCATTGTGACCGAGTGGTCATCATTATTGTGATATTTGCTGAACCCGATTGATATTGTAATATTGATTTGTGGATAAGAGGTCGTTTCCCTCCTGGTCCGACTGATTGTATAACATATAGAAATGGTATAATGTGCTAAAGTTACTGAATGTTGGGCTGAGATTCGATCGGTAGTAAGTAACTTCGTAAACTTATCCTTGGAAGGGGTGTGAATTTCAGGATAAGTCATGGCGAATCGTCAGAGTATGGAAGCCATAGCCACGGCATTCCAACGCTTTGTAGACGTGTTTGAGAGGCAAGGCCAGCCTCGAGTTGAAGATGGCCAAGTGTTGGATCGCTTCCTGAAGAGGAAGCCGAGCGAGTTTCAAGGAGGACGTAACCCTGAGGCAGCTTACAAATGGACTCAAGAGTTAGAAAGGATTTTTGGGGGTCTTCGCTGTACCGAGGCCCAAAAGGTGGAGTGCGCAGTATACATGCTGCGGGATGAGGCAGAGAACTGGTGGAAGATTGCCAGAAATCGACTGGTTAATGATGATACCCAGCCGACCTGGGAAAATTTAAAAACGTGTTTCCTAGAAAAATATTTCCCCGACACAGTGAGGAATCGGAAGGAACTGGAGTTTATGGAGTTGAAACAGGGCTCCATGTCTGTCGAAGAATACGCAGCCAGATTTGAAGAGCTGTGTCTATTTTATCCACCCTTCCAACAACCCGGGACCGAGAGCTCCAAATGCCTCAAATTCGAGAACGGACTGCGATCGGACATTAAAAGAGCTTCCAGATACCAAGAAATTAGAAGTTTCTCAGTACTGGTGAATAAATGTAGGATTTTCAAGGAAGATGACAAAGCCCATTCGGGCCAGAGCAGTAGGGCAGAACCCTCTTTGAGGCCTCAGGAGTCACGTTTCAAGAGATCAGGTAACGTTGGGAGAAGTGGAACCTCTACTAGATATAAGGATCGGATTAGTCAAGGGGGCAGACTGGTGGACGTCCAAGATTTGGCAAGTGTTTTAAATGTGGTGGTGACCACTTTGCTCAGAATTATGATGGTAGAGGAAGTGTTGTATGTTTTCATTGTAATGAGAAGGGGCATATCCGCCCCGACTGCCCTCAGTTGCGCCAAGCAGACGCCCCTGTGCATCGTGGAGGCTTCCGAGGGAGAGGCCGTGGGAATGGTAGCCAACGATCGGAAGGCAGAGATATTGGAGCCAGAGGGAATATGATGTTCGCTCCAAACAACCGAAAGAGAAATACTAACCAACCAGCTGCTGGGAGGGTGTACGCCATTAACACAGGGGAGGCCGCACAAGCGAATGACGTGGTACAAAGTAAGTGTTTACTCGGTAGATATACACTTAATGTAGTTTTTGATTCGGGAGCCACCCATTCTTTTATAGCTGATGAGTGTGTAAGGCGTTTAAATTTGCCGACTGTGTATATGGATCGGACTTTGGAAGTAGCCAATCCGACTGGCACTAAGGTGTTGACATCATCGATATGTAAAGAAGTAACGTTTGTATTGGGCGATCGGAGTTTCACCTTCGATCTGGTGTGCGTGCCTCTGAAGGACCTTGATATCATGCTCGGCATAGATTGGCTTTCAGCCAACAAGGTGTTAGTGGACTGTAGAAACCGAAGGATAATCTTCCCGAGGCAGAACAATGAGGACTACACGGCACAAGGTATAGCTCAACTGTTTATGATGCTTTGCTTAACCGAGGGTGAGAGTAGAGCCCGAATGAATGATATTCCGCCTGTCTGTGAATTTCCAGAGGTGTTTCCGGAGGATGTGCCGGGTGTCCCTCCGAGTAGAGAAGTTGAATTCTCTATAGACCTGATCCCTGGAGCCGAGCCAGTCTCTAGTGCACCTTATAGAATGTCCCCAACAGAATTGGCCGAGTTGAAAAAGCAGGTGGATAAGTTACTCAGAAAATAATTCATTAGGCCGAGTGTGTCGCCATGGGGCACACCTGTGCTGCTTGTTAAGAAGAAGGATGGCAGCATGAGACTATGCATAAATTACCGATAGCTAAACAAACTCACAATTAAGAACCGATACCCGTTGCCCAGAATTGATGATCTGATTGACCAGCTGCGTGGCGCTTCAGTCTTTTCGAAGATCGATTTACGATCGGGATACCACCAAATCCGGGTGAAGGACTCGGATATTCCCAAGACTGCCTTTAGGACTCGGTATGGCCACTACGAGTATGTAGTGATGCCGTTCGGTGTGACAAATGCACCTGCCATATTCATGAATTACATGAACAGCATATTCCACCCGTACTTGGACCGATTCGTAGTAATTTTTATCGATGATATCTTGGTCTACTCCAAGACCTCTGATGAGCATAAAGAACACCTCCGAGCGGTACTTGAAGTCTTGAAGGAGAAGCAACTGTTTGCGAAATTTTTCAAAGTGCGACTTCTGGATGGATAAGATCCACTTTCTCGGACATGTGATTTCTAAGGAGGGTGTCTCGGTAGACCCTTCGAAGGTGGCAGCTATAATGGCATAGGAGAGACCCGAGTCGGTCTCGGAGATAAGGAGCTTTATGGGCCTGGCTGGTTATTATAGGAGGTTTATTGAAGGTTTTTCTAAGCTTGCTTCACCACTAACTAAATTAACTTGGAAAAACGTCCAGTTCGTATGGAGTTCCGAGTGCGAGACCAGTTTCTGAGAGCTGAAAGACAAGTTGACGACTGCTCCAGTGTTGGCATTACCAAACTTGCAAGAGAGCTTCGTGGTTTATTGTGATGCGTTAGGACTCGGATTAGGATGTGTACTAATGCAGAAGGACCGAGTGATCGCTTACGCCTCTCGGCAATTGAGACCTCACGAACAGCATTACCCGACCCATGATTTAGAGCTGGCAGCTGTAGTTTTCGCATTGAAGATATGGAGGCATTACTTGTACGGTTCTAAATTCAAAGTGTACAGCGACCACAAGAGCCTCAAATACCTATTTGACCAAAAGGAGCTGAACATGAGGCAGAGGAGATGGATGGAATTTTTAAAGGATTATGACTTCGAGCTAAAATACCATCCGGGTAAGGCAAACTGACGTCGGCTGTCGTGGTCCCGTCAAATTAGTACATTAAAATTAATTAATGTAGTACTAGGGTGTCAACCTAGGTCGTTCTCTCAAGGATCAACAAAACAAATTTAGGAAAATCAAGTCTTAAACTAATTTTAACAATTAAAAATTCAACAACTAAAATTTAATTTTTTTACAGACAGAAATTCAACAAGCATATAATTGGGGGGTTTGTTTGATTGTCACAGAAATTTAAAATAGAATACAAAATACAAAATGAGTGTAGAACAAGTAAATAACGAACGATTGATTTTCTTGGAGTATTGTAATTTATTTTATCCTTGGATTTGAAAAGGTTTCTATACACTTCCTTACTGTCAATCCCTTAGTTCAATTTGAATTAATCAACTAAGTGTCTTTTAATTCATAATTCCTTTACTTTCATAAAATGAAGATTTTAATCAAGCATCCTAATTAAGCAAAAGGAGTCAAGATTTTAAATTCTAGGAATTATTGAACATACATAGAACATCGCCTACATACATAATCTATTCTCAAATTATGGAATTAAGCAAACCACAACTATTAAGATTGATTTTTGAAACATTCATTAAGCATGTATATTTCTAAATCTATCTTAATATAATTTTTATTTAATTCTAACTATATAATTAAATTGATTAAGCATACAACTTAATTAAACCAAATAGACATTAAATAATTGAGCTAAAATTATGAAGAGTTTAACAACAAGGAAATATATTAAAAATCAAAACCTCAAAAATAACATTACATTAACCTCCAAGAAAATCAATCTAAGGGTTTTAGCCCTCCATAATTAAAACAAGATAAAAACCGAACCTGGAATGAAGTTCTCCCGAATTCTTCTGCTGTCCACTGCTACTCTGCTTCAGAATTTTTCTCTGCTCCCTATATATACTGTCATTCTTTCTGCTTTTCTTGCAATTTTCGTTGCCCATCTAAAGCTAAAAATAGGAACCCATTCCAGCTTGTTTTTGCTTTCCCCATTCACGTTAAAAATGACCCATTTTTATGATGTTTCATTCACTGTTGTACCAGCCAGCTTTTCACGTGAAAGCATCATGGGTATTTAGCATTTATTTCATGTTGGGAGCTTGTGGTTGTGCTGTCCAATTTTTCCTATTTTCCAGCAGCATTATTGACGTTAAAACAGCAGCAAAAAGGGTGCAGAATTCTTGACAAATGCTGTCTAATTTCTGGTTGTTTTGTTGCTGTCCCACTTTCTCTTTTTTTTCAGCAGCTTTTAATTTTTTAAAAATCTTGTTGTTTTGCTGTCAGGTTTTACGTGATACAGCTTGCTAAAAGGGTGCCTTTTTCTTTTCTTCAATTCACGTGGAATTCATGAGCAAGGATGATGGGACCTTGTGCTAAGCTTGTTTGTATTAAAATAATATAAACATGGAGCCTTTTGCATTCAATTTTGACTAAGTCAAAATAAAAAAAAATCTCCAACGTGAATTGCATCCTTGAAACCATTTAAGTCCAATTTTGACTAAGTCAAAATTGGATTAACATTTAGCCTTGTAGAAGCATTCTCACGTGAAAAGATGAAAGGAGAAGCATTATTTTATTCAAGTTCCAAGCTGCACAAAAATAACCATTCATTCATTCATGTACTTCAGGTTAAAGGTATAGTGAAAATAGGATTTTATTTGCAAGATAATCAAGAAGCTTCCAATAATTGATAACCTGTAAAATAAAATAAAATCAAATTAAACTTAGTTAATTCAATAGATTTTATTTTAGGATGAAAGCTTAATTTATTTTAAACATACTAATTAACACAAACTAAACAGAAACAGTAGAATTTAAAACAACAATCACTAGTAAACAGTAACAGTAAAAGAAAACAGAAATCATAAAATTCAACACTCAATAGTAACAATAAAAATAAGAAAACAGTGATTACTAACAAATAGTGAAATAAAAATTATAAATGGAGATTACTGACAAATTACGCTAAAACACAATTATTATAATTTAACAGTAGATAAAACAGACAAACAGAGTAAGTAATTAAAGGTAAAAAGATATGTCATCAAATACCCCCACACTTACTCTTTTGCACTCCTGGGCAAAATCAGAATAAAAACAAGTTTTACAATTTATTGAAAACATCCAAAAATTTAAATACATTAAACACACAGAACTGGCATACTTTTCATGAAATCTTAGGAATATACAGAGAAACAAGAGTTTTCAACATGTAAGATACAAAGCATGAAGATATGCATAGAAATCATCCAAACAATTAGACATGTGAGAATTAAATCAAACTGAAAGGAAAACCATAAGTGACAGAACCTTACAAGACATACTCTCAACTCTCAAGTGTTTTGGGTTTGTGTATACTCTCAAAACATTTCCTGAAAAATAGACAGTCCAAAAATTTGGCAAGTTTCTCAATTCCACAATCAACACAAATGCATGTATAGATCAACAGGGCTTTCCAAGGTTGTAATGTGGCCAAGGTTAAAATGGATGGAAAAAATTTTTAGAAAATAAGTTTAGATACCAAAAAGAATGATGGAGCAATTAATTTAACTGATAAACAGTGAGGGTAAAACATTTATTGTATCATATTTGGTCGCAATCATCAAGAAATTTTATTTTATTATTTTTTTTTCATTTATTCATCAATATAATTTTTTTTTATCTTTTTCTTATGTGATCGCATAACACTTGAAACAAGAGTTGGAACTCTTTTTTGTACACCCCCACACTTATTTGAATGCCTGTTTTTGACTTGACTCCAAAGCTCCAATATATTCCTTAAGGTAGGTATATTTTTGGTTTTTCGTCCATAGCTTATTTGAGCTGCAACAAAGAAATGGTTAAATAGGCTCAAAGGGGCTAACAAAGGATGATTTATTCATGGTAGGCTTATATGGCTTAGTGGCTCAATTGAACGAAATGCCTGTATCATTTCAAATACATTCACATGAGTTTCAAGTATCATCAAGAAACAAGACAAAAATTAGGATGTAAGCATTCAGGAATTAATCACACATGAAAGAATTAAGATGGTTTAAAATGATCCATCAAATTTTTTAAGGCTCAAAAATCTCACAAGGTATAATTCCATCACATATGACCATCTGTCAATTATCATGTCATTCTCAACATACCAAAAATGTTTGAGTTCAAATCATAACATATCATTAAGCTTATATCAGACATGAGAGAATTTACCTGTTACTCATGCATATCTTAAAATTCCAATAAAACATGCCTTTTTAAAACAAAAACACACATTTTTTTAAAAAAAATTTTTTTTTAAATTTTTTTACTTATATATATATATATTTTATTATTATTTTTTTTGAAAAATAGTCACACAAAATTAATCAACAACACAACAACATACAAGGATATTCCCCACCCCCACACTTAAATCATACATTGTCCTCAATGTAAGATAGAGCATACAAAATAGACAATATAATGAAAAAGTAAAAAGATGGGTAAGAAAAACTCCCTCAAGGGGGATCAAGAAGTGGTTCCCCCAAATTATGTTCCTCCATTGTGACATCTACAAGTGAAGGATTCTCATGAAATGGCTTCAAACGTTGTCCATTAACCTTGAAGCTTTTATTGGAGTTTTCACTTTTTATTTCCACAGCTCCATGGGGAAATACATTAGTAACAATGAAAGGTCCTTCCCATTTGGAGCGCAATTTTCCGGCCATCAGTTTCAACCGGGAATTAAACAGTAGCACTTTCTGTCCAGCAGTAAAATCCTTTCTAGCTATTGAGCTATCATGGAATTTTCTTGTTTTCTCCTTGTAGAATTTTGAATTCTCATAGGCTGCCAAACGGATCTCATCAAGCTCATTCAGTTGTAATTTCCTTTCTTCACCTGCTTGATCAAGTGCTAAGTTGCAAGCTTTTACAGCCCAATAAGCACGATGCTCAATCTCCACTGGAAGATGACATGCTTTACCAAAAATAATTCTATAGGGAGACATTCCTATAGGTGCCTTAAAAGCTGTTCTATGTGCCCAAAGAGCATCATCCAGTTTCCTGCTCCAATCTTTTCTGTTAGGCTGTACTATCTTCTCCAGGATTCTTTTGATTTCTCTGTTAGAGACTTCTGCTTGTCCATTGGTTTGGGGGTGATATGGAGTAGAGACTCTATGAACAACCCCATACTTCCTGAGCATAGCTTGCATGGTCCTGTTGCAGAAGTGTGTTCCTTGATCACTAATGATTGCTCTCGGAATGCCAAACCTGCAAAAAATTTGAGATCTAATAAAATCTACAACAACTCGAGCATCATTAGTTCTAGTGGCTTTAGCTTCCACCCATTTAGAAACATAATCTACAGCTAACAGAATGTATGTAAAACCAAAGGATGGAGGAAATGGACCCATAAAATCAATGCCCCAAACATCAAACACTTCACAAAACAACATAGGTTGCTGAGGCATCTGCTGACGCCATGTGATAGCGTTTCCAGTTCTTTGGCATTTCTCACAGGTGTTACAAATTTTCCATGCATCCTTAAAAATGGTGGGCCAATATAAACCAGAGTCCAACACCTTCCTTGCTGTTCTTTGTGGACCAAAATGTCCACCAACTGGTGAAGCATGATAGAATCGAAGAACTGATTCTATCTCTTGATTAGGAATGCATCTTCGAATCACCTGATCATTACACAACTTCCACAAATACGGGTCATCCCATATATAATATTTTGCATCAGTTTTTAATTTTGAAATTTGGTTTATGGATGCATATGGTGGAAAAACAGAAGCAACAAGATAATTTACAATGTTAGCAAACCAAGGTGTATCAAAAGAGTTAGAAATACTCATGAGGTGTTCATCGGGAAAATGGTCCCGAATAGGTGCCGAATCAGGAGCATTCTCAATTCTGCTTAAATGGTCTGCCATAAGGTTTTGTGTTCCACTTCTGTCACAAATTTCCAAGTCAAACTCTTGGAGCAAAAGCATCCAACGAATTAATCTTGGTTTGGACTCACCTTTCTTCAACAAGTACTTCAGAGCTGCATGGTCAGTAAAGACAACTACTCGGGAACCGAGTAGGTAAGACCTGAACTTATCTAATGCAAAAACAATGGCCAAGAGCTCTTTTTCAGTACTAGTGTAATTTACCTGGGCGGCATCTAAAGTTTTAGATGCATAGTAGATGACCCTAGGTTGCTTGTCAATCTTTTGAACAAGGACAGCTCCCAATGCATAATTAGAGGCATCACACATCAATTCAAATGAGGCTATCCAATCAGGTGCTTGAATTATTGGGGTAGTGGTCAATGCTTGCTTGAGGCAATTAAAAGCCTCCTTACACTTTTCATCAAACTCAAATGCCACATCCTTTTGAAGCAGACTGGATAGTGGTCTAGCCTTCTTGCTAAAATCCTTTATGAATCTTCTGTAGAAACCTGCATGACCAAGAAAAGAACGAACCTCTCGAACATAAGAGGGGTAAGGCAAATGTGATATAACTTCTACCTTGGCAGGGTCTACCTCAATTCCTTTCTCAGAGATTACATGCCCTAAAACTATTCCTTGTTTTACCATAAAATGACATTTTTCATAGTTCAAGACAAGGTTAATTTCAATACACCTGTTTAAAACTTTATCCAAACTTTTAAGGCATGCATTAAATGAAGATCCATAAACAGTAAAATCATCCATAAACACCTCTATGCAATTTTCAATGAAATCATGAAAAATACTTATCATGCATCTTTGAAAGGTTCCAGGAGCATTGCATAGGCCAAATGACATTCTCCTATAGGCAAATGTGCCAAAGGGACAGGGGAATATGGTTTTTTCTTGATCCTCAGGTGCAATATGAATCTGAAAATATCCAGAGAATCCATCAAGAAAACAGTAGTGAGACTTACCTGTGAGACGCTCAAGCATTTGATCAATAAAGGGTAAAGGAAAATGGTCCTTCTTGGTTGCTTGGTTAAGTCTCCTGTAATCAATACAGACTCTCCAACTATTCTGCACTCTAGTTGGGATCAACTCATTCTTCTCATTCTTTACAACTGTGATCCCTGTTTTCTTAGGAATCACTTAAATTGGACTCACCCATTCACTGTCAGAGATAGGATAAATGATTCCTGCTTGTAAAAGCTTGGTAATTTCCTTCTTAACAACATCAAGGATTACAGGGTTGAGTCTCCTCTGGGGCTGTCTTACTGCTTTAGTATTTTCCTCCAGAAATATCCTATGCATGCACATGGATGGGCTAATTCCAGGTATGTCTGCCAATGTCTATCCTATAGCCTTCTTATGTTTTTTCAATACTTGCAACAATTTTTCTTCTTGATTTTCATCAAGAGAAGTGGAAATTATCACCGGGAGCTGTTCATCATCCCCTAAGTATACATACTTGAGGTTCTCAGGTAGGGGTTTCAATTCTAACTTAGGTGCCTGCAAAACAGATGGAACTAACAAAGTAGATTTTGATTCCGCTGCTTGCACCTTAGAAATTTTGTTAGAGTTTTCTTGAAATCCCGCATTCAGCTCCTTATGGTTAACAAGTATATCTAAAGACTCTAAATCAGAAATTATGTATTTATCAATTTCAGCACAAATATCACAGCTTCCAGAATCATTGCATGCAAAACATTTGTTTGAATCATCTATGCATTCCAAATCAACATTAGAAAAATGTTCAAAAACTAGTTCATCAATAATGTCAATTTGGAAAATAGAATGATTTTCAGATGGGTATTTTATGGCATCAAGAATATTAAATTGAACTCTCGTGTCACCAAATTCCATAGAGAGAGTTCCAGAATGAACATCTATTTTGGTTCGAGCTGTTTTCAAAAATGGTCTTCCCAGAATGATAAGAACAGGAATTTGAGGCATACCTTCTTCCATATCAAGTACGAAAAAGTCAGCAGGGAAAACAAGTTGTTCTACCTGAACTAAAACATCTTCTATAACTCCAGCAGGGTAAGCAGCGCTCCTATTGGCTAGCTAAATTACTACACCAGTAGGTTGTAAATTTCCAAGAGACAAAGATTTAAAAACAGACATAGGCATAACATTTATTGAAGCTCTTAAATCTAACATGCAATTTTCAAATTTGTTATTGCCTATGATACAGGGTATAGAAAACGTACCTGGATCCTTGCATTTCTCAGGAATATTTGGAACTTCCTTACCAAGCAGGGCAGATACATTTCTTCCCATGCTTATCCTTTCATTGCCTTTGAGTCTCCTCTTGTGAGTACACAGCTCTTTCAGAAATTTGGCATACTTGGGTATTTGCTTGATTACATCAAGAAGAGGTATATTCACTTCCACTTTCCTAAAGGTATCCAAAATTTCTTTGTCCACTTCTTCCATCTTCTTACTTGGAATTGCTTTTGGTGGGAAAGGAAGAGGGATATGAGGTGGAATTTGGGGTGGTTGTATCTCAAACTTGCTTGTGCTTGAAGAGGGTATATTATTCTCAACTGTTTCAGGTTCAGTTATTTATTTTTCAGGTTCCTTAGGTATGGGTACTTCAAGGTTCTTACCTGATGTTAACTGAATTGCACTCACATTTCTTTGATTTGCAGCTGGTTGAGATGGTAATTTGTCAGAGTTTTGAGATTGTAACTGGCTTAATGATGAAGCCAGTTGCCCAATTTGGTTGCTTAAACTCTGGATGGTAGCATCATTCCTCTGTTGATATTCTAAATTTTGTGCAGCCATTTGTTTCACCAGTTCTTCCAAAGAAGGGCCACTTGTGGATGATTGAGGTGTAGGTCTTTAAAAGGTTGGTGCATTGCTTTGAAATAGAGGTTGGGGATTTTGTTGTTGGTTACCCCATCTCAAGTTTGGATGGTTCCTCCAACCTGGGTTATATCTATTGGTGGAAAAGTCATGGTTTTGTTGTTGTGGTGGTGGAGGTCTATCATGGTAGATGTTAGCTGCATAGGCTTGGGGATTATTATTATCCTTTTCTTGTAGAGAAGGACAACAATCAGTGGGGTGCTCTTGTGAAGTACAGATTCCACATACTTTAGCAGTCATGGATTTTTGATTTACTGCTAATTGTGTGACCAGAGTGGTGAGAGCATCAAGTTTGCTCTCCAATTTAATTCCAGATGAACTAGAATTAGAATCAAACATAGGTTTGAAAGAATCATTTCTCGCACCGAATTGTTGAGAGTTGGATGCCATCTTCTCAATCAAGTTTCTTGCTTCAGTAGCAGTCATGTCTCCTAAAGCTCCTCCACTTGCCGCATCTATCATGTTACGATCAACGTGGTACAGACCTTCATAGAAGTACTGAAGAAGAAGTTGTTCAGAAATTTGGTGGTGAGGGCAACTTGCATAGAGTTTCTTGAATCTTTCCCAATATTCATAAAGACTTTCTCTAGATAGTTGCCTAATTCCAGATATATCCTTACGGATTGCAGTTGTTCTAGAGGCAGGAAAGAATTTTTCCAAGAACATTTTCTTTAAGTCATTCCAACTTGTGATTGATCTTGGAGCAAGGTAGTAGAGCCAATCCTTAGCAACACCCTCTAAAGAATGAGGAAACGCTTTAAGATAGACGTGATCTTCTTGAACGTTTTGGGGTTTCATTGTGGAACACACAATGTGGAATTCTTTGAGGTGTTTGTGCGGATCTTCACCCGCAAGACCATGAAACTTAGGCAACAAGTGTATAAGTCCGGTCTTAAGAATAAAAGGGACATCCTCCTCAGGATATTGAATACACAAACTTTCGTATGTGAATTCAGGTACGGCTAGTTCTCTAAGAGTTCTCTCACGAGGTCCAGCCATATCAGAAAAATTTTCAGAATTATTCTCAACAGATTCAGATGAGATACTATCACTATCAATATCAACAAAATTATTATTAAATCTAGCTTCTCTAATTAATCTATGAAAAGTTCTATCAATTTCAGGATCAAATGAATATAAATGCCCAAAAGTCCTTCTAGTCATACATAGCATACAACAAGATATTTCATGATAATGAGCAATATATCATAAGAATCCTAAATCATGCAAAAGAAATAAAACAAAATAAACAAACAGATAAAATAATTTTTAAAAAAAAAAATTTTTTTTTAATTTTTTTTTAAAATTTTTAAAAGAAATTAATTTAAAACAACAATTTTCCTAAAGATCGTTGATCCCCGGCTGCAGCGCCAAAATTTGACGTCGGCTGTCGTGGTCCCGTCAAATTAGTACATTAAATTAATTAATGTAGTACTAGGGTGTCAACCTAGGTCGTTCTCTCAAGGATCAACAAAACAAATTTAGGAAAATCAAGTCTTAAACTAATTTTAACAATTAAAAGTTCAACAACTAAAATTTAATTTTTTTTACAGACAGAAATTCAACAAGCATATAATTGGGGGGTTTGTTTGATTGTCACAGAAATTTAAAACAGAATACAAAATACAACATGAGTGTAGAACAAGTAAATAACGAACGATTGATTTTCTTGGAGTATTGTAATTTATTTTATCCTTGGATTTGAAAAGGTTTCTATACACTTCCTTACTGTCAATCCCTTAGTTCAATTTGAATTAATCAACTAAGCGTCTTTTAATTCATAATTCCTTTACTTTCATAAAATGAAGATTTTAATCAAGCATCCTAATTAAGCAAAAGGAGTCAAGATTTTAAATTCTAGGAATTATTGAACATACATAGAACATCGCCTACATACATAATCTATTCTCAAATTATGGAATTAAGCAAACCACAACTATTACGATTGATTTTTGAAACATTCATTAAGCATGTATATTTCTAAATCTATCTTAATATAATTTTTATTTAATTCTAACTGTATAATTAAATTGATTAAGCATACAACTTAATTAAACCGAATAGACATTAAATAATTGAGCTAAAATTATGAAGAGTTTAACAACAAGGAAATATATTAAAAATCAAAACCTCAAAAATAACATTACATTAACCTCCAAGAAAATCAATCTAAGGGTTTTAGCCCTCCATAATTAAAACAAGATAAAAACCGAACCTGGAATGAAGTTCTCCCGAATTCTTCTGCTCTCCACTGCTACTCTGCTTCAGAATTTTTCTCTGCTCTCTATATATACTGTCATTCTTTTTGCTTTTCTTGCAATTTTCGTTGCCCATCTAAAGCTAAAAATGGGAACCCATTCCAGCTTGTTTTTGCTTTCCCCATTCACGTTAAAAATGACCCATTTTTATGCTGTTTCATTCACTGCTGTACCAGCCAGCTTTTCACGTTAAAGCATCATGGGTATTTAGCATTTATTTTATGTTGGGAGCTTGTGGTTGTGCTGTCCAATTTTTCCTATTTTCCAGCAGCATTATTGACGTTAAAACAGCAGCAAAAAGGGTGCAGAATTCTTGACAAATGCTGTCTAATTTCTTGTTGTTTTGTTGTTGTCCCACTTTCTCTTTTTTTTCAGCAGCTTTTAATTTTTTAAAAATCTTGTTGTTTTGCTGTCAGGTTTTACGTGATACAGCTTGCTAAAAGGGTGCCTTTTTCTTTTCTTCAATTCACGTGGAATTCATGAGCAAAGATGATGGGACCTTGTGCTAAGCTTGTTTGTATTAAAATAATATAAACATGGAGCCTTTTGCATTCAATTTTGACTAAGTCAAAATAAAAAAAATTCTCCAACGTGAATTGCATCCTTGAAACCATTTAAGTCCAATTTTGACTAAGTCAAAATTGGATTAACATTTAGCCTTGTAGAAGCATTCTCACGTGAAAAGATGAAAGGAGAAGCATTATTTTATTCAAGTTCCAAGCTGCACAAAAATAACCATTCATTCATTCATGTACTTCAGGTTAAAGGCATAGTGAAAATAGGATTTTATTTGCAAGATAATCAAGAAGCTTCCAATAATTGATAACCTGTAAAATAAAATAAAATCAAATTAAACTTAGTTAATTCAATAGATTTTATTTTAGGATGAAAGCTTAATTTATTTTAAACATACTAATTAACACAAACTAAACAGAAATAGTAGAAATTAAAACAACAATCACTAGTAAACAGTAACAGTAAAAGAAAACAGAAATCATAAAATTCAACACTCAATAGTAACAATAAAAATAAGAAAATAGTGATTACTAACAAATAGTGAAATAAAAATTATAAATGGAGATTACTGACAAATTACGCTAAAACACAATTATTATAATTTAACAGTAGATAAAACAGACAAATAGAGTAAGTAATTAAAGGTAAAAAGATATGTCATCACAAACATTGTTACCGACGCGTTGAGTCGGAAATACCTCCACGTAGCAGTGATGATGGTAAAGGAGGTGGAGCTGTTGGAACAGTTCCGAGACATGAATTTACATGTTAATATGCCTTCGTCTCGAAAGATAACAATCAGTACGTTGAGGATTGCCAATGAATTCCTGAAATCCGTGTATGAGCAACAACAGTCAGATTCCTACTTAGCTGAGATGAAGGAGACTCAGGCCAAAGGTAAGGATTTGTCTTTGACCGAGGGATCGGATGGAATCTTCCGAGTGAAAAACAGAATATATGTACCGGGTGGAGGAGAATTAAGGGGAATGGTGCTTGATGAAGCCCACAAGAGCTTACTCAGTATTCACCCGGGTACCACGAAGATGTACCAGGATATAAAGACACGATTCTAGTGGCCCGGATTAAAGAGTAATGTGGCAGAATATGTGGCTCGGTGTATCACCTGTCAAAAGTCGAAAGTCGAGCACCAGAAGTCGTATAGTGCATTACAACCCGTGGAGATTCCCGTGTGGAAATGGGACTCAATTGCCATGGACTTTGTCATGGGATTGCCAAAAAACCGAGCGGGCCATGATGCGATTTGGGTCGTTGTTGACTGACTGACGAAGAGTGCACACTTCCTACCTGTGAACATGAAGTACCCGTTGCATAAGTTAGCTCGGATTTACATTCACAAAATTGTCCGACTGCATGGTATACCGACTTCGATCGTATCAGATAGGGATCCTAGGTTCACGTCCCGGTTTTGGACCAGCCTGCACTAGGAAATGGGTATGAAACTTTGGCTAAGTTCTACCTACCACCCCCAATCAGATGGACAATCTGAGCGAACGATCCAAAGCTTGGAGGACTTGCTAAGGGCGTGTGTACTGGAGCACGGTGGAGATTGGGAGCAGTACCTTCCTCTGATCGAGTTTACATACAACAATAGCCACCACAACAGTATCAGTATGGCACCCTATGAAGCATTATATGGTTGAAGATGCCGAACCCCACTCTACTGGTCGGAAACGGGTGAGAGTCTGCTATTGGGGCCAGAAATTGTGAAGCAAACCTCAGAACAGATCCGAGTGATAAGGGAAACGATGAAGGCATCTCAGGATAGGCAGAAGAGCTACCATGACAAACAAACCAAACTGTTAGAGTTTTCAGTCGGAGACAGGGTGTTTCTGAAGACTTCACCGAGTAAAGGAGTCGGGCGAGCATTAAAAGGTGGGAAGTTGAGCCCCCGATACGTTGGGCCTTATGAGGTGTTGGAACGAGTCCGCTCCATGGCATACCGAATAGCATTACCGACTCACTTATCCCGATTGCATAACGTGTTTCATGTGTCCCAACTAAAGAAGTACCTACCCGATTCTACTCACACAATGCCTGATGATGAAGTGGAAATCAAGGAAGACCTGACCACTGTGACTGTACCGACTAGAATCGTGGACCGATCGGTGAAGCGTTTGAGGAGCAAGGATGTACAACTAGTTGAAGTAGAATGGCAACAGAACGGGTATACCTCTTATACCTGGGAACGTGAGGATGCCATAAGGCAACAGTACCCCGAGTTGTTTAACCAAGGTGAGTTACCGACTGAATTTCGAGGACGAAATTCTTTTGAGAGGGGGAGAACTGTAACATCCCAATTTTGATTTCAAGTAGGAAATTAATTGTTAATTAAAATCAACTTAACTTAAGAAATAATGACAAATTAATTATGCTTAGTTGGTAAAAGGTGGCTGCTTATGATTGGCGAGTCGCGTGAGTGGGACTGCGATTCACGTTTTCCCACCCCGCTCTCCTTCTCTTCGCACGCATATACATATATCCTGTATCACCGTGGATATTCATCCTTCCTTACTGCTTCATCCTCTCTTTCCTTCCTTCTTCGTTCTTCGTCCTCTTTTCTTCCCCCTGTCCTTGTTCCTCGTTTCTGGAGACCCACGGTGATGATGCTGCAGAAAGGTTAGAGTCCCCTCCGACTGGTGAAGGATGATCATTGAAGCAGAGGAAGAACAACTCCCCATCCCGAGCCGATTGCAGAGTACGACTGCGCGAAGGGGACTGGACGAGGCAGAAAGGGCGTCAGACCAAACGTCGGAGAGAGAAAGAGCTTCTCGAGTCCCTTCAGAAGGTAGGGGCGCTTGCATGTCAAATGCATGGTCGATGGACGGCACCGGATGAACGTATTACCGTGTATGCATATGAATGTGTTTGTGAAAATTATGTGTAATGCATGATTGTGAATCCTTGACTGCCATGTGTGTGATTGCAGAGTCCTGATTATGGTTATACACTTGCATGCATGTATTCAGGGTCGTTGTGTTGAAGTCTGATAGTTGGTTATATATAAACGCTTGTGATGCATGTTCTCATTGTTGTTAATACCGAAAGAATATGTGTGCTTGATTGTTGGCTGGTTCTTTGAGATATTGCATGCCTTAACTGTACGAGTGTTGTGTATGATGGTACGATGAATGGTTGAATGTGGAGAATATGTGGGCTCGGGAGTGACGCTAATGGTTACAAGAAGTGAGTCGGATAGTTGAGGGTACTCGTGGTTGACGCGTATAGGCTGTATGTACAGGAAATGGGATGACCCGTGGAAGGTCAGGAGTCCCAACAAAATGATCTCCAGGTACAGACCCTTGGCTAGATCCTGTGAGAGCCCGTGGTAGCCGTAGGAGCTAGAGTTAAGTCTCGAGACGTCAATGGGAGGCCGGTACCACACGGGAAGGGCTAAAGGACGAGAGGCCAGTAAGGGAACCTGTAACTGAAGATCATCGCTTAGTCGGATCCGCAGACATGCATGTAGACGAAATGTTGGTTAGGATAGGACGAGTGGGATGGCTCGGAGTGATACGAGTGAATTCTGAGTGAGTTGATGCATACTTCGTGTGACAGGAAATGAATCTTGTAATATGTATGTAATTGCATGTCCTTGAAAGCATTATATTCAGCAGGGTTGAAATTCAAAATTGTATGCAACCCGAGTGAACGTGAGGGCAAGTATTGATGCTGATGCCGAGTCATTAACTGTCATTTTAAATGCATAAGCTCACCCCTACTGTGGCAAATTTTTTTCAGTGAATGTCTCTCGGGATGACGAATAGAGGAGTAGCTGAATGCTGTGTGAAATGCTTGTGCGCTATGGGGAAATAGATGTTATGTATATACTGCTTATGTGTTTTGTTAAGCCTTGGCCGGCCCATGTTTTAGCCTTAGTCCCTTTTATTAGAACCTGAACCCTCTGGGGCAAAAGACATGATTTTGGTGCCTGTAATTATTTATATCTACTATGTTGTGTGAAATCCTATATAGTTCATGAAGATCCGAGTAATCTATGTACGCGTACTTGTTGTGTGTGAGAGGTTAGTATATCTATAAGTCAAAATGGAGCGGAGTATTGATGTGGGAAGAGAGTTAGTAATTCCTTCTGAGTGAAGAGAAGTCTAGGTAATCCCGAGTGAACAAGACAGTGTGATACCGAGTGAGAATGAGTGAACAAGTCAACGCGGAACACTGAGTGAGGATTGATCTAGACGTTTTCTGAGTGATGACTGTTAGGATTTTCTGAGTGCGGAATAATTCACAATTTCTGAGTGAGAATCCGCCGAGTGAAGGTTTCCCGACAGAAAGGTGACACCTAAGGCTCTAAGTGGACCCCATGGTAGGAAATTATTAGTAGTAAGGGAATCTGAGTGAGTCTTGACTTAGTAAGGATAACTAGAGTAGGAAAGATTATGGTTACCGAGTGAAAAGAATGAGCGAAATATCCGAGTGGCAAAAGGGAAGTGAAAGTTATTCCGAGTAAGAAGTCTTCATAGATTCTGAGTGAGTGGCAATGGGAATCATTTCCGAGTTGTTCGTATATGTGTCCCGATCGAATGAAGTCGTGGAATGTGCTATGTTTTCTGAATGGGGCTGGTATGTATAAGGGCCAATCCGAGTGAATAGAGAGTGGACCCTTCCGAGTGAACCGGCGCTAAAACCCGAGTGTGGGAATGTCGAGTGGAGTGAGCGAGTGCCAAGTGTAGTTCTCGCTGCAGCGAGTGTGCGTTGTTGTGTGATCCGCCTGAGCGTTTTCCTTCTTCCGCTGGCAGCCTCCTTGAGTCGGTTTTATTCCTCTTGCCTTCTTTTCCTTATTTCTTTTGTGCCCGATTGTTTTGGTTTAATTGTGAAAAATTTCCTCTGTTTTGTTAATTATTTATTTATTAAATTAGGGTGTTTCAATACCCTTTATACAATTCTTCAGGTATCTTATATTACAAAGGAAGGGCTTAACATCAGAAAAATAAGGGAAAATGTTAGACCCGGGATAGTTGTAGAAAACTTGTTAACTCTTTATGTTCACTATCGGGTCTATTAATTGGCAAGCGCACCAATTGTTTGTAGTTTTCAAATTTAGATATCGTTCCGTTGGGATTGAAAGTCCAATAATAACAGTAATTTTCTAGTTACTATGTTAAATTTAAAGAAACTTATACACAAAAGAATGTTTATATACAATTTATACAGTATTCACAAGATTTCATAATTGAGTTGTTCATATGATAAAAAGAAAATAAAATCTATCTAAAAAGTTGAGTTGCAATTTTAGAATAACTAAGATACTTGACATAAACACAGATAGATAAATTATGTTGGAAATTGGATCCCTAATCTAGAATAACAATGAGGAACTCAAGACATGCATATTTAATCATCAAGTTTCATGTCATTGCAGCTTAAATTCTTTATAACCGATCCCTCGTGATATAAATTCTAGGAATTCACCGTAAAGTCCGATCCCTCGTGAGCTTTCTCAGTAAAAACTTGCATTAAGTCCAGGCCTTACGGCAACAATGGTTAACAACCCCTATAGAATTGAGATACCTGATAAGTCTTGAAAAGACTTAATTATTCCACCTTTTATTTAACATAATTTATTAATTATTGTTTAGTTTTGATTACATTATTTAATAATTTGTTAATAATTTGTGTTTTAGTTATTTATTTTAAAAGTATGTTATTTATGTAAGAAACCGGTTTAAAACAAAAATTAGTTAAGATTTTATGATTGTTTATAATATCACCAAGCAACCAGCATATAATTACTAGGCAATCAGTTGTTTATTGGTGCAGGGACAGGTTGTGCTTAAGCTAAGAAGGAAAATCCGAGTGAAAATCCTAAAAGCTGAGCGAGATTTGGAAAATCCGAGTAAGACTTCACAAATCCGACTGAGTAAGACTTCAAAGACACTGACTCCAAAAGAAAACAAGGATTCGGAATATTATATGAAGAACCCGAGCACCAACTTCAGAATACCGATTGAATAATTAATCCGCTCAAGCGAGAGTTAAATTCGCTCAAGCGAGAGATAAATTCGCTCAAGCGAGGGTCAAGGATTCACCCAAACTTCTCTATCGCGCTTGAGCGAGAAAGCCATTTTGCAGTACATATTTTTAATTCGCCCAAGCGAAAGCAGAACTAGCTCAAGCGTAATTTCAAAGTACCCTCCTCGCCCAAGCTTCGCCATAACGCTTAAGCGACAAAGCAACACTGCAGTGCAATTCCCGAGCTCGCCCAAGCGTGAATTAATCCGCTCAAGCGAAAACCCAACAAGCTGAAGCATAAAAGTAGTAACTTAAACCCTGTTTCTTCCCTCCAACAACACACACTCGGTGCAGTACTGTTTCCGCTTCCATTGCCGTCTCTTCTACTTATACCTTAGTAACTTAAGTAGTAAGCTGTCAATTAGCTGGTGCTGTGCTGTAACTTAGCTAAGGATGAGCTGGATCCTGTTAGGAGCTGATCTGTAATTAGTTAGTTTAGACGATAACTTAAGTTTTCTAAGTTATTAGTTAAGTTAGTTAGTTAGGTAGAAACATATATATAGGTTGTACATATTCTGTAAAAAGGGGACACGCATTCACAGATACGAAATAACAGAACAGAGAACATTCATTAAACACTTCGAACATCTCACTACATATTTTTCTCTCTCTAATCCTCTCCTCCATGACGTTCCACAATCCTTCGATGGAACCGAAGTCAATGGAGTTCTAACTCCCTAAGGTTGGGATTGCGAAGGTTGGCAATGGAGTCTTGAAGCTATGAGCAAGGAGATCGACTTCTAGATCCTGAGGCGAACAAGCTGAGGAGTGGAGCAGAATCGCTGGATTGACAAATCTAGAACTGATGAAGAACTTCGCTAGTGAGGAATCATGGTTGAAGCTTAGGTAACTTCCAGCTTTCTAACTAGTTCAGGCCTAATCAATTTAGGTGAATAGTTAGAGTTCAACCTCCAATTTTGCATTAGATTCTTAGGTTAATCAAGCACTTAAGGAATTAAGGTTCATTGCTTAAGGATTAGTGTTTTTCACCTAAGGAATTAGGGAATAACCACAAGCGGATTGTCCTCTGGATTATGAAGTTTGATTATACCTTAATTGCATGTTTCTTGATGAAATTGTGAACTGAAGCAATCCTGACCTGTCTTCTTCTAATCACTTTTCACATTCATCTTAACTCTGTTTCTGAAAATACCAAAAACAACTAGAAAACACCAAAACCATAAAAACCGAATGAACTTCATGTATTTTCTGTTGGCTCAGCTTGTACTAGTCCTAGATTGAGGTACTTACCACAATCCCTGTGGGACGATCAAATATTCTACAATTTTAACGACTGGTGCACTTGCCATAAGTGTAAATCCGAGAGTCATATTTTGTTTTACTAAGATTTTCAGCACCAAGTTAATGGCTCGGGATTTTAGCATCAAGTTAATGGCGCCATTGCCGGGGATTGTTGAGTAATATCAACAATCCTTGGACCGGTACTAGACTGAACCATTTTTGTTAGTTTCTGTAGATGTTGTTAGTAGTTAGTAAATTTCGTTGTAAGAGTAGGATTTGTTAATTCTTGCTTGAATTGTTGTTCATAGTTACTACTATTTTGATTTTAGTTGTTTAGTTGTTAGCACTAACTGTTACAGTAGCCTTGTTTGTAGTTAGTTGTTGCATTTATGTTTTTCCTAGTTCCTTTGGAAAGTGAAAAGTTGCAGGTAATGGATCTTGATGACACCTTAGCAGAGTTTCTTCAATATTCACAAACGTTATGCATGAACCATGAAGAGGAGGTACAACCAATTGAGGAGGAGCCATCGGAGTTAGAAAGGAGTTTAATTTAATTCATAAAAGTCACTCAAACCAGCCTCCAAAATTTTGACAATTCAATCATGAATATTCAAAAGCAAGTGGATTTTATTGCAAAGCATTTAGCTGAAAAGCAAAGCAATACAAAGGTCGTACAAAGAAAAGACCAATATGAAGAGCCATGGGATGATGATGTTGGTCTAGCTGAAGAAATTAAGTATGGGGAAGAAGAAGACCAGCTAGAAAATCTTGAAATGGATGAACCTGAACTTGAAGTTGATGTAGAAACAAAAGAAGAAGAAGAAAATATGGAAGTTCAGGGATATTTGATGGAAGAAGTGTCAATTGAAGAATGTGAAGAAGAAAGTGATATGGATTATACTTCAGAAGTGGAAGATGATAGTATATCTAGTGAAGCATTCTTTGATGATTGGAATGAAGAAGATTGGTCTGAAGAAGAACAAGAGCAAAAGTTAACCACATCTTGGCAACACAATATTGATACTGAATTTTTGTTGGAGCCAAGTGTGAACACAGAGGAAGAAGTAGAAGTTCATGCACAAGAAGACTTAACAGGGGTAGATGTTGAGAATATAAAAGAAGAAGAAGAAATTCAGCCATGTTATGAGGAGCGTTTGCTAGTGATGACTACTGCAGCTATGGAATTCAACAGGAAACGTGAATCATCAAGTCAAGAAGAACATTGCTTGTGGCATAAAAAGAGGAAGACTAACAAAAAACAGAAAAAGAAAAAGCGTGAAGAAAAGAAAAAGAAGAAAAAGCAGAAAGTTTGGAAAAGAAAAAATTGGAGGAAAGTTATGTTGAGCATTAGCTTCAAACATAACAAGGAAAAACAAGGAGTAAAAAGACCAAGAGTGTACGGACATAAGAAATGGGATCCTAGAGGATGATCTTGTGTTGGTTTTTCTTGTACATAAATAAAATAGTGAGAGACTGAACAACATGAAGAAAATAGAAGAAAATAGAATCAGATTCCCTCCACGCTTGAGCGTCATTCCACACGCTTAAAGCATGACGGTGATGCATGGCTTTTTTTGCACCTCCGCCTGAGCGCTTCAAGCTCACGCTTGAGCGCGATCGGGGCTGAGGATGTGCTGTGCATTTCCTCGCTTAAGCAAAATCTTAATGAGCCTGAGCGAGATTGACATGATCGGGCCACTGATACCCTTTTCGATCGAAAACTTCTCATGGGGACTTTAATAAATGGTTTCCGATTGTTGATGTAATAAACGGGTCAGATGATGAAGGGTGACTTATTTCAGTCAGCCTTTTATCACTCGGATCCCTCATTCCTCACTCCTCACTCAGTTTCTTTCATTTATGTGTCACTCGGCCTTCTTTTCATGTATTCTGTTGTCCACTCTCACCCGTCACTCATTCCCATACTTTATCTCTTCCTCTCAGTCGTTGATTCATTCATTCGTGCTTTCAATCCACCTGAGCTCTTCCTCGATTTCCTCACCCAATCTCTATGCATGTGTTGGTTGTTCATCCAGCCTTTCATTCACTCATTCTTTCATCCACTCATTTTGTCATTTAATCATCTTCTTCTTCATCCATTCGGTATTCCGTTCACTCGTACCCCTATGCAGTCATTCTTGTATTCACTTGTTTTTCTCACTCAGTCGCTCCATATCATTATGACTTTCGTTGTTCACCTCATTTTTCACTTGTTCTTCATCCACTCGGTATAACTTGTACTCGTCTATCCTACTCAGCTTTCATTCATTCGGTCACTCTATTTCACTCGTTCTTCATTCACTCCGTCAATCTTCCACTCGTCTTTCATTTATTCGGTCACTTTCACTTATCTACTCGTCTCTCCATCTTGGTCTCTTTCACTTTTGTCACTCGATTTTTCATTCACGCGGTCAATCATTCTCTTGTGTGTTCCTCCACTCTTTCTTTCTTTCACTAAGCCTTACTCTCATTCGTTCTTTCTCCCACTCACTTCTCTGTTCACTCGTATCTCACGGCAGTTGTTCACTCGTCCATTCATTGTCACACTCGGTTCTCATACACTTTTCTTTATTCATTCATTCTTTCACTCATTCTGTGACCCATTCGGTATTCATTCACTCAGTACCCTTTTCATTCAGTGTTTTATTCACTTTTTCTCACTCACTCGTCACTCAGTTCCTCATTCACTCGGTTTCTCGCTATATCACTCGGTTTCTTCCACTCGTTCATCTCCGTCATCCGATCGGTATATCCTTCACTCATCTCCTTCACTCGGAATATTCTCATTCGTTCCCCCATTCATTCTTCCATCCACTGGTCTTTTTTCATCCACCCTCAATCTACTCGTCTTTCTTCCACTCAGTCACTCTCTTTTCCGTTCCTCACCCGTCATTCAGTCTTTCATTACCGCACTCTATCTTTTATCCATTCGTTCTTCCACCTGTCGTTTTATTCACTCAGCTTTGCTCTCATTTTTCTATTCGTCTTTTATTCATCGGTTCTTCCATTTACTCAGCATCTCTTTCATTCTTTCTTGATTCTTCCATTCACTCGGCCCTTCATTCCCCCAGTTAATCTTTCACTCGTCTTCATTTTCTCATTCTTCATTCACTCAGTATTCTTTCCATTCAGTATATCATTCACTCGGTTTATTTCAGTCAGTTTCTTATCCCTTCGTTCACTCGGTTTTTCCTTCGTTTTTCTTCTCGTCTCTCTCTCTGTCTTTCGTTCACGTATGTGTAATACACATATATTGTTCACTCGGCCATTTGTTCGCTTGTTTCCCTCACCACTTCCATCCCCGACCTCTTCCACTCAGTATTTTCATTCACTCAGTTTCCCCTGAAGTTGTTCAGTTATCCACTCAGTTTATCTTCGTCTTCTTCTGTCGTTCGCTCCTTTTTTTTTATTCACCCTTTCATTCATTTATTCTTTCATGTTCTTCCACTCGTTTTTCCGTTCTTACGTCTACTCGTTGTTCAGTCATTCATTTTTTATTCACCCGGTGTTCGCATCACTCAGTTTTTCATCCTTTCAGTCTCATTCAAATTCTTTCATTTCTTCGACCGACTCCTTTCTTGATGTTATTCATTCGGTAATGTATTATTCATTTTTCCATTTATTCTTCCTCTGGCTTGTGCATTAACTCGTCTCCTTCATCCAGTCAGTCTAGCTTTCACTCATTTCATTGACTCGGAATCTTTTCATCTATTCTTTCCAACCACTCGTTTCCTTCATTCACTTCGATTTGATTGTAATTCATTATTTCTACCTCCCTCAGCCACTCGTTTTTCATTTCCCCAGTCTCTCTATTCACTCGACCCCTTGTGCATTCGTCTTGTTCATTCGTTTTGTTCACTCTTCATTTCTCGGATCTCTATCACTCGGTATCTTTCTCCATACTCATTCGGTCGTTATCATTTCACTCTTTTCACTCATTTACGCAATCTCTTCCTTTATAGTCTTCCATTGCTTGTTTCATTTCGTTCACTCGATATTACCTTCATTCGTTCTTTCTACCGTTCGCTTTTCTATTCACTCGTGTTTCACTACAGTGGTTCACTCGTCTCTCATACGCTCTATTTCATTCATCCATTCTTTCACTCGTTCTTATATCCGTTCGTCCTTTATTCATTCAGGATCTTTTCCATTCAGTGTTTCATTCACTCGGGATCCTGTATTCATTCATGAATCTTTCACGCATTCATTCTTTTACTCACTCGTTCATTTACTTATAGTTTTCATTCGCCCATTCTTTCTTATCATTTGTTCATTTATTCATCTTCCATTCTCTGGTGTCCACTTGGCATCACTTCCCACTCTTACTCGATCTTCTACTATCCAGTATATGAGTGTATTAAAAGAAAATAATAAATAATAAATAACAATAATATATATATATATATATTATAATAATAATTAAGTAATAAATAAAGCTGGAATACATTTACGCGTTTCTTGGAAAATGAATTCAACAGTATAAAAACCTTTCAGCTTCCAAACCCTAAGTACCTATGCTGAACTTGGGCTGAAGACGAAAAGACATTTTCTGGTTTCTAAGAAAGGTATCATCTTTCCACTTCTTTCACTTATTTCGTGCACTTCTAAGTTCGTGTTTATTATCTTCTTGTTTCATTGTTATTGTTTTTCCACTGTTCATAAGCCACGCATCTCACAGTTTTGGTTTGCTGTCTTTCTTTTGGATTTCTGTTCTTATTTTTTTTATTTAGGTTGTTTATCATCATTCTTTTAACATTAATCATGAAAAGAAGATCATAGAGACTCCTGCAAAAACCTAGACCAAATTTTACAGAAGGAAGTGTGAGGAGAAAACAAATAGATAACGAAAAGGAAGTAGCAACCATAAGTATATCTGATTCTTCTGAACATATGCCCAGTCAAAGTCTAGCTGAAGGGAATGTATCTCCTCTGCTTCAAAGGAATGCATCCTCTGCAGTTGAGAGGAATGAATTGCCAGAAGTTGAAAGTGTTAAAGCTGCTGAAGATCATGTTGTAAAGTTTACAACCAAGAAGTCCGAGTGTCCCAAGCAATCTGCAGGAGCTGGTTCTTCTTCTTCTGACATTTTTATGGTGTTACAGGAATTACAGGTCATGAAGAAGATGCAACTTGGAATTTATGATCGGGTCTTGAACCACGATCTCATGCTCAGGAAGATTGCCATGAAATGAGGGTTGAGCACACGGCAGAAATGAGAGCCCCACCTGATAGAGATGAGTGGTTAGCTTCCATTGGATTAAATATTCCCTCTGAGGACATATCCCAAGCAGCTGACCTCTCACTACCTTCAGAGCAGGACAAATAGAATGAAGATCAGGATGCTTGAGTTGCTACTACGTATTATTATGATGTTTTTATATAATTAACTTGATATTATTCTAAACTATTTCCTGAACAATGAATGTGCTTTTATTTGATTTGTAATGAAACTTTCTTTCCTTGTTAAATTTGTTTGTTTTATTCGGTTTTTCGTATGTATTGGTAAAATCCATGCGTCCCAATCTGACTACGTGTTTCCCATCCACAGCCACTCAGGTAAAAAGGGAAGTATCTTTCTGACTCGTTCCTTAATTAATATTCTGATTTACTAATTGCTAAATTATGTTTATTGTTTCTTTCAATCCATCTTAATAATTTAAAATTTGCTGATTCTTAAGCTTAGTCGGATAAATTAATTGATCGGTTTTGTTTAACTCATCATATCTGCCCATAACTATTTTTCATCATTAATTAATTGTTTACTCGGTATGCTAGTTAGCAATCTGAATGTATGATCTAACATTAAGTTTGGGGACATGACTGGCTGATTAACTATTATATTCATAACTTTTGAGCCTGTTTTATTCTTCTCCGAGTGAACTTGCATGCTAGTTAGTGAGACAGAATTTGCTTCAGTACTTGCTAATTGTTTGTATGTCAGCCAATCGGAAATGATGAAGGCCTTCTTTGTTAATTTAGCCAGGGCTAAAAAGTAACCTTCCTAATATATTTAAATCCTTTGACCCAAAAATTTGAGCCTGAGACCCTTTTATTCTGTTTATTCACCCAACGTTACAAGCTCATCTATCTAGAAAAACCTGACTAAGTTACCCCTGAATGTTCCACTGATGAGTTGCTCGGTTCTTACTTATTGCTAGGGACTAGCAAGTTTTAAGTTTGGGGATGAAGAGTGTGCCTAACAGTAATTAAGGACACACTCCGACCTAAATTATGGGTAAGTATCTTGACAAATGAAAGGAAGAAAGGCAAAGCCGAGAGAAAAATGAACAAAGTCAGAAAGAGGAAAAAGATGCAAAGCACCGATTGAAAGAAATACGCCGATTTAAAAAAAACGATTGAAAGAAATACACCAATTTAAAAAAAATAAATAAATAAAAAAAATATGTGATCAGGAAAAAGATGGAAAAGAAGAAAAGAAAAGGAAAAGTCTGAAGGACTAAAAAGAAAAAGAAGGTGCAAAGCACCAAAAGTGTTAAGTTAACATTCACTCAGAAAATAATGGAGCTTGCTAAGGAAGAGGCAGTTAAGCTAAAAATTGAGTCAAGGCATCAGTGGATACATCCTGTAACCCGACACTCACTCGAAAAACAATAAATGTGCCTATAGCCCAGCCTTATTATAAGCTTAAAAAGCCCTTACTGATCCGATTGTGTTGGCATGTGGCATGACGTGTAGAACTGTTACAAGCCTATGTTGATCTAACAAGTATGTAGGTGATGAGTGCAATTTATTTACCCTATACACCAAGAGAAGAGTTAAACACCGACCAGAGAGGAAAGCATCAGCAGCTTGTCTCCCAAAGGAGGTGTAAGTTTTTATACTTTTAGAAATTGCGAGAAGAAAGCATGATCGGTATTCAATAATTATAGCATGAACTAAGTTAAGGAAAGGTTGATTGTGTTGATCAAATGCTGTTAGTTAATAAGTCTGAATATTTGCTTGAGGACAAGCAAGATTTAAGTTTGGGGATGTGATAAGTCTTGAAAAGACTTAATTATTCCACCTTTTATTTAACATAATTTATTAATTATTGTTTAGTTTTGATTACATTATTTAATAATTTGTTAATAATTTGTGTTTTAGTTATTTATTTTAAAAGTATGTTATTTATGTAAGAAACCGGTTAAAAACAAAAATTAGTTAAGATTTTATGATTGTTTATAATATCACCAAGCAGCCAGCATACAATTGCTAGGCAATCAGTTGTTTATTGGTGCAGGGACAGGTTGTGCTTAAGCTAAGAAGGAAAATCCGAGTGAAATTCCTAAAAGCCGAGCGAGATTTGGAAAATCCGAGTAAGACTTCACAAATCCGACTGAGTAAGACTTCAAAGACACTGACTCCAAAAGAAAACAAGGATTCGGAATATTATATGAAGAACCCGAGCGCCAACTTCAGAATACCGATTGAATAATTAATCCGCTCAAGCGAGAGTTAAATTCGCTCAAGCGAGAGATAAATTCGCTCAAGCGAGGGTCAAGGATTCACCCAAACTTCTCTATCGCGCTTGAGCGAGAAAGCCATTTTGCAGTACATATTTTTAATTCGCCTAAGCGAAAGCAGAACTAGCTCAAGCGTAATTTCAAAGTACCCTCCTCGCTCAAGCTTCGCCATAACGCTTAAGCGACAAAGCAACACTGCAGTGCAATTCCCGAGCTCGCCCAAGCGTGAATTAATCCGCTCAAGCGAAAACCCAACAAGCTGAAGCGTAAAAGCAGTAACTTAAACCCTGTTTCTTCCCTCCAACAACACACACTCGGTGCAGTACTGTTTCCGCTTCCATTGCTGTCTCTTCTACTTATACCTTAGTAACTTAAGTAGTAAGCTGTCAATTAGCTGGTGCTGTGCTGTAACTTAGCTAAGGATGAGCTGGATCCTGTTAGGAGTTGATCTGTAATTAGTTAGTTTAGACGATAACTTAAGTTTTCTAAGTTATCAGTTAAGTTAGTTAGTTAGGTAGAAACATATATATAGGTTGTACATATTCTGTAAAAAGGGGACACGCATTCACAGATACGAAATAACAGAACGGAGAACATTCATTAAATACTTCGAACATCTCACTACACATTTTTCTCTCTCTAATCCTCTCCTCCATGACGTTCCACAATCCTTCAATGGAACCGAAGTCAATGGAGTTCTAACTCCCTAAGGTTGGGATTGCGAAGGTTGGCAATGGAGTCTTGAAGCTGTGAGCAAGGAGATCGACTTCTAGATCCTGAGGCGAACAAGCTAAGGAGTGGAGCAGAATCGCTGGATTGACAAATCCAGAACTGATGAAGAACTTCGCTAGTGAGGAATCATGGTTGAAGCTTAGGTAACTTCCAGCTTTCTAACTAGTTCAGGCCTAATCAATTTAGGTGAATAGTTAGAGTTCAACCTCCAATTTCGCATTAGATTCTTAGGATAATCGAGCACTGAAGGAATTAAGGTTCATTGCTTAAGGATTAGTGTTTTTCACCTAAGGAATTAGGGAATAACCACAAGCGGATTGTCCTCTGGATTATGAAGTTTGATTATACCTTAATTGCATGTTTCTTGATGAAATTGTGAATTGAAGCAATCCTGACCTGTCTTCTTTTAGTCACTTTTCACATTCATCTTAACTCTGTTTCTGAAAATACCAAAAACAACTAGAAAACACCAAAACCATAAAAACCGAATGAACTTCATGTATTTTCTGTTGGCTCAGCTTGTACTAGTCCTAGATTGAGGTACTTACCATAATCCCTGTGGGACGATCAAATATTCTACAATTTTAACGACTGGTGCGCTTGCCATAAGTGTAAATCCGAGAGTCATATTTTGTTTTACTAAGATTTTCAGCACCAAGTTAATGGCTTGGGATTTTAGCATCAATACCAAGGGTATTCCAACTTTTACTTTCGTCAACATAAGTTTCAATATGGCATGAATAATCATTCTCCCGTTTGACATTCACACTAATAAAACAAGTTTCAATACACATGAAAATCATTCTCCCATTTGACGTTCATATTAATAAAAGATTGAAATACTAACATGTACTTGAATCATAAACATGCAGAGGTCGAATTCACAACATCATACTCAATAGATTAGTTCACCAATTCCAACATAAACAGATTAGTTACATATGGTGAAAGTAAAAACAACACTTACATAGATTGGCATTACGAAGGCGATGGAAACTTCACGATACAACGATCACAATACTACACAACACTCTCAAGTATCTAGAAAACTATTCTAGAACTACAAACTCACAAAAGAAACACTCAAACTCAAGTGTATAAGAGAAGAGAAGAATGGAATGCTCAGAATGGGATGGAATGGGATGGTGTTGGATGGCCCTATTTATAGGGCTGAGGATGGGTACTAACGCTACGCGTTAGTCCCCTGACTCAGCCTCCATTAAACAAAGCTGGTAGTGGCCACCTTGGAATATTTTATTCAATCATGCAGTGCCATATGGACCTGTCTCCACTTTCGGTTTGGCCATTTGTGCAGAGTGAAGTGGCCAATAATGGGTCACTAGATGAGTGCTTGGCCAGCTTGGCTGTGGAGTCCACGCAGCTCTGACGCTACGCGTGGCTGTGACGTATAGCGTCAGCATCAGAAATTGCCACGCTACGCGTGGAGTTAATGCTACACGTTAGCTCTTCCAGATTTTCAATTTTCTCTTCAAATTCTTTACTTTTTCACTGCAAAACTAGAGAAAATTGATCAAGGACAGATTATTTCCAACAACATCTATTTATTGAATTAAAAACCTAATTTTCTAACAATTTACACAAATTTTTATTATTTTTATGAAATATTTATTAAAGGATTTATTGTAAATTTGAGGACTAACAAATACCCCCAACTTTAGACATTGCTCATCCTCAAGCAAGAGAGAAAAATAAAAATAAAAAATTTGAAATCAAATTTTTGAGTTAGTCCGAGAATTTACCATAAAAAGTAATTTCGCAATTTACCATTTTGAAATAATCAATTATAGAAATCTAATGTAACAAAGGTTTAATGATAAAATTCTTTACAATATTTTATTAACACATCAAGCATAATTTCAGGCTTACCTCTCCAAGTGTTTATCTCGATGTAATCGGTAACCTGTTTCACTCAATAGATCATAAAATCAAACAAATTTAATTTTGATTTTCATCTAATCAATGGTTAATCGTACAGAGATATTTCAGAAATCACAAGGTCTTTTCAAAGGTTGTAATGAGGCTTGGCTACAAGAAATTATGATTTTTCTTAGAATTTAAAAACCTGAAATCATAAAAGAGCATTTTATAATTTTTAGGCTTTCTCTTGGCCCTAACTCTTATTTTATTGATGAAAAATAAATACCCCCAACTTGATTCTTTTTATTATTTTTGACTTTTCTGTTTCTTTTTATATTTTATTTTTTTCTTTGAAAAGAATCAATTTGCTTATTTTCATTCCCCTATTTTTGTAAGAACACTCAAAATATTTTTCATTTATTTCAATTGCTCTTTTAATCAATCAAGTATAGGGAACGATTAAAACTGATATAGGTTAAGGGTACCAAAGAATTTTTTTTTCAGGCTCAAAATGGCTTTCAAAGGATAAAATAATTTTACCAAGGTAAGTTGTTTGGCCCAAGGTTTCTTTTCACCAATAAATGTGCCTTGATCATTTTCTTGAATTCTCTGTACAGCAACACAAATCAAAGATTAAAGCAAAATCAATTCGAATGAAGTTATGTTGAATAAACCCTCAAGTATTTAAAAGATCTCTCAGCTCACCGGGTTATCGAAATTAGCTTGATAGTTAATAAACTTATTATAATTGATTTTATCAAAATTCCTAAGTTATAAAAGAATCAATAATTGATTTTACAAAATTAGTTTTATTGTGTAAAAAATTTAAGTGTGTAAATTAACTTACTAATAAAAATTTGATTTATTTAAAAAGATAAAACTTATTTTTGATTTTTCAAAATATATACGCAAAAACACACCATGATAAAAGATTACACAAAATAAAATACACCACACCACAATAAAAATAAAAGATAAACTATAATAAACTCAAAATTAATCCAAATTTAAATATCAAACCAATGTATGTAAATAAGATAAATGTAGATGGTATTGATCAATCCTCCATGTGATCCTCATCATCATCCCCCTCCTCATCAGCATCACCTTCAGACTCAGCATGTGCTCTAGACGGTCTACCAGTCTCAGGGTATGTCGGCAGATCACCAGGCCAAGCCACATGGGCTACAAACTCAGCTGGTGTAGCATATGGTGCTCCCTCACCCTGAAATCTGTACTGATAAAATTCATCATGAAGATGAATATAAGCTCTGTGTGTAGCAGCCATCATCTGCATCATATGTTGATGCTCAAGTGTCATCCTGGTAAATCCCTATGTGAAAACATCAGCAGGTGGTGGCTGAACTGGTGGTCTCCTCCTCCTCGGTCTAGGCTGAGCCTCCTACTCCAGTGGTGGAAGCTCACACTGCTGAACAAAGTAATCTTTGTTTACTGAGACCTTGGGGACTGTGACATCCTAAAAATAGGGGTCAATTTTATTTTATTTTTTTTCGCAAAAACATACCTGGATCTATCAAAATCCACTCTCATATATGAAGATATGAGAGCTCGGTCCAATGACCAAGAATAGAAAGGTAAGGAAGGCAATGGAAGGCAAAATAAATAAAAGCCAACCCAAAACCATTCAGCAGAAAACACTCAGCGCTTAAGCAAAACCACAGAACAACGTTCATCCGCTCAAGCGAGACCCGACTCCGCTTGAGCGAAATAGCCGAACTCGCTCGGGCGAGCACACCCTCGCTTGGGCGAAGCCACACAAAAGCCTTCCCAGCAACATACCCGCTGGAGCGAGAACTCACTCGCTGAAGCGAGAAGCCACACTCGGCTAATCCACCACTCGGTATCTAGAGGCAACCACTCACTCGGTAATCCCATCACTCGGGATCCGAGACAATTACATCACTTGGAGTCTGGGGTTTCGATTGTTCAATAATGACTCCCCATACATACACCCCACAACTTAGTTTCATATTTTATCCACTGAGACCATACACAACAAACCACTCGAACAATGAGGGGTATCTCGCTCGGATTCCATAAAACCACTTCGCTCGGGTTGTTGTCCAACCAAATACTACTCAGTAGGATCCACCATAGTTCAGTCGGGATGTACTTCACACCCATCCCTCGGCACTTCATTTATAAACCATCTCACCTTCTGAGTGGTATTCCACTCGGTATCTGATATCATTATCGACCAATACTCATTCGGCCCCACACTCGGCATTCAAGCCTATTTTCACTCGGAGAATATATGGATTTTCCTTCACTTATAAGGAATCTCCACAACCATACTCCACTCGGAATATTCCTCATTTCTCACACGGAGAACACCTTAACATCCATCACTAGGAAATAACTTCCTAAACAATTCCACTCGGAATTATCCGAACTCCTCTATACTTAGAGGATTTCACCAGGTTAAATCACTTGGACATGCAAAATACTTAACCACTCGGGAAACCATTAAATCGGGTTCCACTCGGACTCATTCCGCTCTTAACACTCAGTATATATATATTTCATACTTAGAATATATTTCCGAACTAAGTTAGTACAACCAGTCTTCCCTTAAGAGATTCACTCAGATTCCACTCGGGAAACACAAACCATTCCCCGCTTGGGTTTACCCATATTTTCCACTCAGGGAGGGGCCACCTACAGCCTCACTCAGAAAGAAATCAAGCCTACACATTCGGGAAGTTCATATACTTAAGCCTCAATATTCAGACCAACTCTTACAATAATATTCCACTCGGAATTTATTAACTTAACATCATTCATAACATATCATTCCCTAGTCAGTGAGAGGCATCAAATCAACATAAATACCTATATACATACATATCCATTTATTCACTCGGAACTCAAATCATATGGTTCTATCAGAACTGACTTTCACCTTTTCATTCCATATCCAAATAATGTTTCTCACTCAAAATTCACTAAGGCTACCACCCTTCAGAAAAAGGCTTATACATAAGTCACACTCGGAAAAGCACTAAACCTCTTATATTTCACTCCTTCAACACCATTATATTTCATTCGGTAAGAAGCATCAAATCAACATAAACCTCATACATAAATGTACTCTCTACTTTCCAAAGCCGACTACCCACTCAGCAATACTCAACACTAATACATATTCATGTTATCCTTAAAACATATACATACATACAGACACTCGGATTATCCATCATCTTAACATGATTTATCATTGTTAATCCTAAGCCAACTCCAATACATAATGCCCACATAAAACGTATATGCATACCAATAGGAGTTTACACTCGGATAATGTCAACTTAACTTTATTCATTCACTAACATTCATTATCCAGTACATTTATATGATTTCAATGTAAACCTTGTATATACACACTCGGATCCAATACATATATTTGTATTTATTGTACAACAGATTATATAAGCCAACCAAGGCTTTAATACAATAATTGCACTCGGTACATTACATCACTCATACAGCCTCATCATAAATACCCATCACTCGGGTTTAAGGCCATCATAACATTCCAACCGACCTGCAAACACTGAAAAATGGTGTAGGGGTGAGCATTACATATTAAATGACAGATATTGGCTCGGATTAATCATGGAATCCGCATTACAATAATATATAAATATCATCAATCATTCAATATACACTGCCATTCAACATAGGCAATCACAAACATCTTCCGATCGGGATTTCACCCATTTCACTCGGCTATACAGCCTAATTCACTCAGCAACTAGTATACTGATCCACTCGGATTTCACTCAACTCTGAGCCCTGCTCAAGGAGTGTGTCCGAGCCCAGCTTTAGGACTTAAGCATATTCATCACCTGTCATCTGATTGCCGATCGGTATACAAATCCAACGCATTCCAGTGGCGAATCGGATGCATACGGTTTCATTCACTCGGTGTCCAAGGCCTATGCACTCAGCATTTCAACAAGCGTTTCATTTCACGCTTAGTGCCCCAGGCACTGCCCGAATCCAATCCGGGTCTTTCATCACAATCAACATTAGGACCACGTCCTCTTCACTCGGGATAACACCCTCATGGCACCCCGCAAGGTGTTCATATTCAATAACACAATAACACGTATTCATATGAAATTCAACTCATATTCATTCGATTACCCACTCGGAAATCTGCGTTAAACATTAAATTCATTCGGCAACTCAACAACAGACAGATGACTCGGCTTATACCACATTCACTCGGCAATCCTATGCCATCCACTCGGATTATCATCTATCATTCGGATTTATCCTCTATTCACTCGAATTTATCCTTTCCAGTAAGCATTTCATGCTTTTATTTATAAGCCTACTCGGCATTCATCATAACAGTCCCCATTCATGCATTTATCACAAGTATATGCATGAACAAGCATCATACGCATTTAATCATACCATCATAAATATAGGGACCAATAACCACCATACAATGCACTCAGCATCAACTTAACATGCATCTCAAGCATCACAACATAATCATCATACATCATATGGACAAATAAGCATGCACCATGCAGCAACAAATAATCATACAACCGGGTTTAACTCAACAATAGCACACAATACACATCAAACACAACACAATATAATTATATCACCCGAAAATCCATCCATAAGCCATGCATTTGAGATGCAAAGCTCCCCGTACCTGGATGAAGCTTCTAAGAGTCACATGGACACTCGGCCCAGCCACAGCAGCACTCTGCTCGGCTTTCTAAACGTGGGAAGAGCCAATATAATTTCCATACAAGCCTCAAAGCCACCAAGTCAGTGGAGAAGCTCCCAAGCTCAACACAAACTATACCATACTCTCGATCAACACTGTTCTCACCACCATGGAGGACAACCAACTTTCATGCATGTCTCTTCTTCACAACAGCACCATACACCTTCAATAATAGTGAAGGACCACCATACCTCCATGCAACATGCATGTTTTCATCTTCACAACATAGTGGACCATCTTGCATCCACAACTGAGGCACCCAGAGACTGCTACAGCTTCCAACCAAGGCACAACCAGCCCATCACATAGAGAAAAATGAAGAGGAAACACCAGGGAACAGGGAAGGATAAAAGGGACCTAAACCCAGCCTCCACACACGGCCATATGTGTTCCTCAACACCACACAATTCCACTAGAATTCTATACCATACATGAGTGGAAGTAGAAGATAAAAGGGAGGAAGAAGATGAAGCAGAAGCTCCAACAAGTTCTAGAGAGAAGAAAGAGCACTTCTCTCATTATAACATGCACTCCCAAGGAATAGGGAGAGAGTGAGAAGAAAAACATGCAACCAAGGCCTTATCATCTCAGCCTCATCAGCATCCCACTCATCACAACATCCCATCCTCATTTAATGCAAGTCCATCAACATTTAATGCTATACCCTCAGCAATCATCACTCCCATCCAACATGGACAAGGGAGAGGAAAAGAACCAAACACCAAGGCACCACGTATCACCAACGTGTATTCAGGAAAGAGAAAACCGGGCCCCAGCATCAGACCCCACTTAACTCGCTCAAGCGCCCCAAGCTCTCTTGAGCGACCAACACTCAGAATCCCTCTCCTCTCTCGCTCATTCAAGCGCAACAACATCCGCTTGAGCGGGATCCATCCAGAATCTCTCCTGCTCGCTTCTCACTCGATTCGCTTAAGCGGGTAATCTATTCGCCTGGGCGAATTCGGGCCAGAAGCCCTGAAACCAACACAAAAGGATTTTCGCTTGAGCGAGAATCCCTCTCGCTTGGGTGAGAAGTATCAGGACCTGGGCAGAAACGTGAGCTATCAATAGCACACATAACAAAATCCATTCAAAGCCTATTTAACTCAATTCCATACTCCATATACCTAATAATAATCATTTAAAACTTGTCTCCAGTGTTTGCGCACAACAATTTCCATTCAACTCATATTCAACCATTTGCCATTCTCATCAATTACTCATTTTACAAAATTCAGGGTGTTACAGGGACTCTCTCTGAAGAACTCATAAACTCAGGTAATGGTACAGCAACTCCCTGCCTCCTCAGTAAGACAGATATGATGAGAGGGAATGGAATAGGGCGGTTCACCTTATACCCAAGGGCATAGAGGTGAATCTACTTAGAAATCAACTCGGCAATATCAATAGTGTGGCCCTAAAGAATGGAGTATAAGAGGCAGCATCGATCAACAGGAATAGAAAAGAGGTGGGTAATAGGAGTGATGTTATCAAGTATAAGGTGAGACCACGCCTGGGCTATAGGGGTCAGCTGGGTCTTGAGGAGGTTGGATGGGGTCCTTCCAACCTTACTTAGGTTGAAGAAGATCTCATCCTTGCTCAAGAATTGAGCAACCTGATCTAGGAAGTATCCTAGATCTCCATCCTCAGTAACGACCTTGCTTCTGTTCTCCCTCTAGAAACAAGTATCGTCCTCGGGAGTAGGCTCCCAAGGGTTACCCAGTAGGGTACTAATCGTGTCCCGGTCATAAGCGATATGTCGGCCCCTAATTGAGCGGGGGTGGTCATGTCACTTGAGCAATTTGAAGTTTCCCTAATTATTTGCTCGTAGCTTCAATTTGTTGAGTCAGCAATTTTTGCTGAGCCAATACTGCATCATTCACTCCTAATTCGAGCATACCTGGCTTCCTTGGTGCATTACCTCTTTCATGTTTTGCTTATCGGTCACTAATGGACATTGATTCCAATATTTCTATTGCTTCTTCCACAGTTTTGTTCATTAAAGAACCACCTGCACAAGCATCTAACACCATCTTGAACTGAGGTAATAGACCATGGTAAATGATCCTTACCTTTTCGGCATCATTCAGGTTATGATTTGGACACTTTCTCAAGAGTGCCTTAAATCGTTCCCATGTTTCTCCTAATGATTCATCATTATTTTGTGAAAAAGAATGTATGGCTGTCATGGCTTCAAAATATTTTGAAGGAGAATAAAACCTTTCCAAAAATTTTCTCTCAACATAGGACCAGTTTGCAAAACTACCCGGTGGACAAGATTTAAACCATTCTTTAGCTTTACCAATCAATGAAAAGGAAACAATCTCATATAAACAGATTCTTCTTGATTGGGTTCAAAACCAACTGTGCTGCATAACTCATAAAAAACAGTTAAATGTTCATACGGTTCTTCATGATTTAAACCAGCAAATTGATTATTTTGAATAATATTTAAAGTAGCAGGTTTAATCTCCACTAGCACAACAGGTCCTTGAAACATTCCCGATACTCAGGGTGGACCATTAATAGCAGCAAACTGTCCCAATGTTCTCCTTTCAGCAGCCATATTTGTATTTTCAAAAATTTTAGAAGTAGAAGAAGAATTAGTTTGTGTTTTAGATTTCAAAGACTTGATTTTCTTTACAAACTTTTCTATCTCAGGATCAAAGTAAACTTTTCCTGCGGTAGATCCGGTTTGCATACACAAACTAGACAAAGAAAGTTAGTGTAACAATGATAAGAAAAAGTAACTAAATAAATAAAATTAAAAATTTAACTAAAGGTAAAAAAATATTTACCACAGTAATGAAAAAATTATTGTTTTACTAAAACAATTCAATCCCCGGTGACAACGCCAGATGTAACACCCTAAATTTTAGAATAAAGGATTAATTGAGGAAAATAAATATGTCCCAAAAGTATTAAAAATAATTGAATTAATATTTTTAGGAACGGTTGATAATTTATTGAGACCAAATAAGCTGAAAATTGACCCGATTAAAATATGGGTGTCAAATCAAGTATCTCTGATTGGGATGATATTGGTCAGGGCTATTGAGAATATTATTGGGAGTCTGAATATATATTTGGAATAATTTTTGGATAAAGTATTGAGCCCAAACAGAGAACCTATTTGTGGAAAAATGATGAAATTTTAATAAGGGAATTAAAGATAAAGCAAAAACCCAATTTTTCTCCCTCTTATTCTCACGACTTTCTGAGACCATTTGGCAGAGATATATTTCTTCTTCTTCTTCTATTTTCTCCTTTTCTCTTCCCCTGGAGCCAATTTCGTTTGGGTGTGGTAAGCCATATTCACTTCTCTTGTTTGCTTTAATGCTGTGAGTCTTATGAAGTGTTAATGAAGTAGATGCATTATGGCTGAAAGAAGAAGAAAGTCAATGGGTATTTATGAATGTTGATGGGTTAGTGAAAAACTCTAACTTTTAAAGATTCGGGGAAAATGGTGAATGTTGGTAAATTGAGGTGTTTGAAGGCAAATACAAGCTACTGAGAGTTTGGGTTATGATTGACAAAGCATTATCATGGATGTTAGGTTATGGGTTTTGTGGCTTTTAGATATAATGAAGGTGGTATGGTAATAAGGAATTCCTAAAGCCTAATAAAGAGAGGAAAAGAATGCCTGTAACATATTTTATACATGTTATTAATTGTAGATATAAAAATGGTTAGTTAAAGTTGAATTTGTGTTGAGTGGTTGATTAATTATGATTCTTTGTGTATGTTAATGTAGGATCCATTTCGAACGACGAGGCAGGTATGTCGAATCAATCAGAATTCTTCTCTTAAGGTAGGAGAGGGGTGTATTTTCTAAATGTATGAGAATTTTGATGATAATGTATGTATGAATGTAATATGGCATGTTCTTTTGGATGAGTGTGGTATCATGTGTATGTGATGTGAAATTGAGCATGGTGATTGTAATGATTGATTGTGTGATGAAGCCTAAATGAGGCTATGAGTGGTATATTATATGATGATGTATTATTGATTCCATATGTGGTATGAGGAATACTTGAAACTTTTGGTTAGAATATTTCTTGAATATGGGGAATTAATGTATATGCTTGATTTGTGGATAATAGTATGGTTGAGTATGAATGTACCCTAGATGAGAGGGTAAGATAATCCAAGTGAGGTTGAGGCATGCATGAGCATTGTTGCATACATGGCATGGCATGCATATCATGATGATGTTGATAAGTGGTTGCGATCACTTGATGTTGGAAATATAAGAGGGCTTGCAAGTTCCTGTGATTAATGGACTGGTGGTTGCGATCACCAGGTGTTTGAAAAGAAAGGCCCTGCGGGACCATTGAGATTGAATGCCCATGGTCGCGATCATGAGGCGGGAGTACCCCTTGCGAGGTGAGAAACCTTTATGAAATGTTAAACGTGGTTGCGATCACGAGAAAGCACCTTGCGAGGCTGCTAGAGGGAGTACCCCTTGCGAGGCGGGAAACCATTGAGAATGACTATATGATTATGGTGGTTACGATCACCCGAGGAAATGAAATCGGATTCGTGCATATACATATTAAACACCAGCATATGCATTAGCCATTGAAGCATGGCATAGAGTGATATCCTGTTGAGGTGATTATGTGAGGAGTAGATGAAACTCCCTTTTATTTACTAATTGTGATTGTGATATTGGTTGGTGTGAATTTGAGAATCCTGAAGGATATTTTATGTTTCAATGAACTTGAAAAGGAATTGAATTCGTGTTGATTGAACTCCTCTTGTAGAGGAGATGTTAGTATTGCATTCATGCATATATTGTCAAAATTATTGGATTTTCATCATTGAGAAAATATACTCACTCTCCCTGTGGTATATTTTTTAGCTCCTGTGTTGTAGGACTTGCCTTGGAGTTGTTTTGAGGAGGAGAAGTGTGTAGGAAGTGCCTTGGCCGGCTGTCTAATATTGTGTATAATATATATTACAGTTATATGCTTATTTTGCATTTGGATTGTTGGATTACAATATTGAAGATTTGATCTGGAAAATGTCTAAAGTTTGTGTAAGGTTTTGGTAATATTGGATGACAGATTATGATATGGGTTTATCATCCAATTTTATGAATGAATGATGTATCTCGAAGAATTTGACTCTTATGCAGTATAAATGATTGGTGTTTAATTGTTGTGCAATGGATAGATTGGAATGAAAATTAGGATGTATGGTTAATTGATTCAATTATGAATGTATAATATTGCCCAGATATATTACTAGCTTGAATTATTTTGTGAAGAATTGATTTGGGTATGTTAGGGTGCATAAGTTTCTAAGTTTTCTGCATAATTTGTCAAATACGCTCAAGCGAGAAGATTCCTTGCTCAAGCGTGGATGCTCTACATCTAAAATTTGCTCACTGTCCATCCTTCGCTCAAGCGAGAATTTATTTCGCTTAAGCGCTTGTTGAAGGAAACCATTTTGTGATAATCTCGCTCAAGCGGAGAAAGGCTTGCTCAAACGAGAAGCATTAGGTGAGCTACTGGAGTGTTTTCGCTTAAGCGAGAAACTCTCGCTCAAGCGAAATAAAGAGAAAATTAAGAGTACAGGGGTGTCACACTCAAGCGTGACCAAGCGTGAAGAAACCCACGCTCAAGCGAGCGTTCTGCGCTCAAGCGCGCACAGGTCCTGATTCTCCCTTCTTCTCACGCTCAAGCGTGAGTCATGTGTAAAAGGGGCGAGCGTGATCGTGTGAGGAGAGGCTGATTCTTTCTCATGCTCAAGCATGATAACATGCTCACGCTCAAGCGAAAGGAGGCCACGCTTAAGCGTGAAGACCCCTGATGCTAAATTTTCCTTCTTTCAATTTTCTTCGTTTTCACTTAAGCGTAACTTTTCAAACCCGATCGCGCTTAAGCATGGTTATTCACGCTCAATCGTGAAGAATCAATTTTTTTACTGTTCATCAAAGTTGTAGATAATTTCGTTGTCATCGTTTTGATACCCAATTTGGGTTAATCGGAGTTTGGTAGCCCGAGTTATGCCCAAAATACTAAAGGGTGTTCAGGCTGAAAATTTCAGCAGGGCTGATTTCATAAATTAACAAATTAAGCAATCTTTGGGGTATAATTGGCCCTCAACTTCTTCATAACAATTGTAGATATTTGAGTTACCAATATTTATAAACCATGTTCACCTTGATTAGAGTTGTGTAACTCTGATTTGATCTAAATTCTCTTTGAATCCACTCTTTTTGAAATGCAAACATACAACATCAATTTATTTAAATTCTTCCGCTGATTTTAAATGAGAAATCTCTTATATTATTTTCAAACTCACCTTCTCATATCTTCACATATGGGATAGGTTTTATAGATCCGGGGTGGCGATTTAATGCTTCACCACTTAATTTACTTTATTGATTAATTTCTTTAAAATCATGAAAAATTTACCCCCAATTTTGGGGTGTCACACCAGAAAACTTGTTAGACCCGGGATAGTTGTAGAAAACTTGTTAAATCTTTATGTTCACTATCGGGTCTATTAATTGGCAAGCGCACCAATCGTTTGTAGTTTTCAAATTTAGATATCGTTCCATTGGGATTGAAAGTCCAATAATAACAGTAATTTTCTAGTTACTATGGTAAATTTAAAGAAACTTATACACAAAAGAATGTTTATATACAATTTATACAATATTCACAAGATTTCATAATCGAGTTATTCATGTGATAAAAAGAAAATAAAATCTATCTAAAAAGTTGAGTTACAATTTTAGAATAACTAAGATACTTGAGATAAACACAGATAGACAAATTATGTTGGAAATTGGATCCCTAATCTAGAATAACAATGAGGAACTCAAGACATGCATATTTAATCATCAAGTTTCATGTCATTGCAACTTAAATTCATTATAACCGATCTCTCGTGATATAAATTCTAAGAATTCACCGTAAAGTCTGATCCCTCGTGAGCTTTCTCAATAAAAACTTGCATTAAGTCCAGGCCTTATGGCAACAATGGTTAACAACCCCTATAGAATTGAGATACCAAGGGTATTCCAACTTTTACTTTCGTCAAAATAAGTTTCAATACGGCATGAATAATCATTCTCCCTTTTGACATTCACACTAATAAAACAAGTTTCAATACACATGAAAATTATTCTCCCGTTTAACGTTCATATTAATAAAAGATTGAAATACTAACATGTACTTGAATCATAAACATGCAAAGGTCGAATTCACAACATCATACTCAATAGATTAGTTCACCAATTCCAACATAAACAGATTAGTTACACATTGTGAAAGTAAAAACAACACTTACATAGATTGACGTTACGAAGGCGATGGAAACTTCACGATACAATGATCACAATACTACACAACACTCTCAAGTATCTAGAAAACTATTCTAGAACTACAAACTCACAAAGAAACACTCAAACACGAGTGTGTAAGACAAGAGAAGAGTGGAATGCTCAGAATGGGATGGATTGGAATGGTGTTGGATGGCCCTATTTATAGGGCTGAGGAAGGGTGCTGACACTACGCGTCAGTCCCCTGACTCAGCCTCCATTAAACACAACTGGTAGTGGCCACCTTGGAATATTTTATTCAATCATGCTGTGCCATATGGACCTGTCTCCACTTTCAGTTTGGCCATTTGTGCAGAGTGGAGTGGCCAATAATGGGTCACTAGGTGAGTGCTTAGCCAGCTTGGCTGTGGAGTCCACACAGCTCTGACGCTACGCATGGCTGTGACGCATAGCGTCAGCATCAGAAATTGTCACGCTACGCGTGGAGTTGATGCTACGCGTCAGCTCTTCCAGATTTTCAATTTTCTCTTCAAATTCTTTACTTTTTCACTGCAAAACTAAAGAAAATTGATCAAGGGTAGATTATTTCCAACAACATCTATTTATTGAATTAAAAACCTAATTTTCTAACTATTTACACAAATTTTTATTATTTTTATGAAATTTTTATTAAAGGATTTATTGTAAATTTGAGGACTAACAGACTAGAGGGGTCGCTTGAGCGTCCCGAATTTCCTTTGAGCGAAGAAGTTTCAACATCTGACCTCGATCTCGCTTGAGAGAGTCCTTCACTCGCTTGAGCAAGACCAACATAGCTCGCCTGGGCGAGCCCTTTCGTGTAAACGAAAATCGTCCAGCAGCGTTTCCACGCTCGCTCGCTTGAGTGAGACTCCGCCATACTTGGCCACTCGCCCGGGCAAAATTGTACTAGTAACCATTTCCACATGCATTCTCTCGAGCGAGTTTCCCTTCAACTAGCTACTCGCTCGAGCGAGAAATGTCCAGTACCTCATTAAGGTTTGCTCGCTTGAGCAGGGTCCAGTTCACCTTATCATTCGCTTAAGTGAAAAACCTACAGAACCAATTCCTCTCTCGCTCGCTCAAGCGCGGTCACACCCGCTTGAGCGAGATTCATTCAGTAACTCTTCTACTCCCCCACACACGTCTTGCTTGAGTGAGACACTCACTTGCTCGAGCGAGATTGGGCCAGGGGCCATAATATTGGTACATGGGATTCTTGCTTGAGCGAGTATACTAGTTCAAGTGCAGAAATGTGAGAATTTAATAACCTCACACACCAAAACTCATACAAATCCAAATTGGACAAATTCAACACACCATACACCTCTTATCAGGTATTTAAAAGTTACCTCAATCATTCATACTCAATAATTTCCACTCCAATTCATTAATCCTATCAAAATTAACTTATCATTATCCCATATATATATTTTCATGACAATCATTACACATTCTCATACACCATTCTCAATGATCATTAAATTGCCATTCACAATATCTCAACATCTACAAGGCAAGGCAGGCATAAGTATTAATCACATACAATAATCACTATTGTTCTACTCATGCAATTCAAATGTAAACTCCTCTCCTACCTCAAGGGAAGAGCCACAACCAAGCGCTCGCTCTGAATGCTCTGCCACATAATCTAGAACACAATCTACACTAACATACATACATATGCATACATACCATCATCAAACCATCTCAAGACATCATCATAATTCTAAAGAATGCTAGCTTGTCATAAAGCTCAATATCAAGTCTTAGACTTGTTAAAACAACTATTCTCATACTCGTGTTAGGCTTCGGGAATTCCTTTCCTAAAACCATGATTCTCTAAATCTCAAAGGGCTAATCATACCCAACAACATCCACATTTCTTTCACCATCACTTAAACTATCCATTTGCCATTTAAATTCATCATGAGCCTTCTAGCTCCTTTCAAACCATTTTCAATCAACAATTTCAAGTGGCTCACATCATGACCTAACAACTCATCAAATCAAACATCCATTTCAATAACCCATCACTCTTGGTCATCTACCATTATCATTATTACCATAATAACAACATCACATATTTAACATCATATATTCATTTTCAAAATCAATTCCTCTACTCAACCATGTACATGTATACTCACATGCTCACATCTTCCAAACCTCAAGATAAGGACCTCATTAAAATCCACCCATCTCAATAATCATACCAAACATTTCCAAACATTATCTCTATCCACAAAACTATCCTCATAACAACCACATCATTAATTTCACCCTCTATGCCAAAAGCCCCAATCACCAACACTTAGGGTTTTCAGCAAAACTTAATAACCATTTCTAATAACCATCAATCTTCATCATTAACAATACCCATACATACATTATCATGGGTTTTACTAACAATTATTTTTCATGGCATTATTACCCATTTCCCCCAATTCTAAAGTTAGGGTTCCTTTAAAAATCCAACAACACCATAAATCATCATTTTCTACCATTCAAATCACTAATTTTGTGTACCCCACCTTAGGGTTTTCCATAACAATGGCTTCTACCAATAACCTATATACATAAACCACTCTCCTAACACCTAAAACTCATAACCAAAGGTTCAAGCTCTTGAAAAATGGCTAGAAGCTTACCTTATGAGAAGAAAAGGGACAACTCCTAAGAGAGGTGGAGAGCCACATGAAATTCCAAGGAGAAGGAGGAGAGCTCCAAGTCATCACTATTTCCTTCTTGCCTAATGAAAGAAACCAAAATGGGGAGGAAGATGATCACCCACCACATAGGGCTCTTAGAGAAGAAAAGATGAAGAGGAAATGAGAGTGAGGAGGAAAAAGAATAAATGCCAAAGAAGAAGGAGAATGTGGGGTGAAACATAAAAGAGGAAGGAAAGTTTGTTTTTAAGTTATCATCTCTCATTAAAATTTTACCGTTTTATAATGTATAGGACCACCGTTCGGGCTCAATACTTTATACAAAAATTATTCCGAATTTAGATTCGGATTCCCAATAACATTCCTAACAGCCCTGACCAAATGACATCTTATTCGAAGATACTTGGTCTGACACCCATATGTTAACCGGGTGAAATTTTATCTCTTAAATCCTTAATAAATTATAATTACCCCTCATAAATCTCAATTTAATTATTCCCACATTTTTGGGACACTCATTAACCCATTTATAATTATTTTTATAAAATTCAGGATGTTACAACAGTTTCATAACTAGCGTGGCAACACAATAATTCATCAACACCATTTTAAACTACTCATACAAGATCACACTTGTATAAAATACAATGGCATTTCACAATTCATCATTAATAACATTTATCCTCTTATACAAGGGAATGATCAATATCATCACCTATAATTATTCAATATCATATTTTCTCTAATTTATCAATTTATAACGCATACTATGGCATTCAATTATTCTCTCATTGGTTTCAGAATTGTCCGAGGGTATACCTCATATCCCCATCATCAAAGTCCCATTATCATTCTTTCATATCCCATTCTAGGTGGTAAACATTTAGGTTTTTCATTACATATTATGAGCATGGACAAATCATCCTAATGTTATAATCCATATCAACACCACCATGTTATATTATCACTATATACCCCATTTACATCTCCTTAATTATCCCTAAAAGAATGGGGCTTAATACCATTAAAATCAAAAAAATGAAATAAAATCCCATCACTACATTCTCTCAATATTACAAAACCATTATATGCCCCTGATGCATAAATCCCGAGCTATTAACTTGGTGTGAAAATCCTAAATTAATATCAACTTATTGTGTGACTCTCAAGATTTATTTTCTTTTGGCAAGCGCACCAATCATTAAATTTGTAATATATTTGATCGTCCCACAGGGATGGAGGTAATTACCGTAATCCTGGACTAGCACAAGCTGAACCAACGCAAGCAGATGCAATTCATTTTGTTTTGTTGTTTTATACTTTCTATGTTTTTGTATTTTCAGAAACAATATAAGAGATGAAAAGTGATGAATAAAAGATAGGTTAGGATTACTTCAGCTTACAACTTTATTAAGGAACATGCAATTGAGGTTCAATTAAGCTTCAGATGCAAGAGGACAATTCATAGTGTGTTAATCCCTAATTCCTTAGGTGAATAACTCTAATTCCTAATCATTAAACCCTAATCCCTTAGGTGTTCAATTACAGAGAAATCTAATGCGAAATTGGGGGTTGAACCCTAACTATTTACCTAATTACTAGGCCTAAATTAGTTAGGAAGCCAGAAGTTACCTAAGTCTCAACCATGATTCCTCACTGGTGAGTTTCTTCATTTGGATCTGAATTTGTCAATTCAGCAGAGTAGATCCACTTCTTAGCTTGTTTTTCTCTTGTTTCAGAAGATAATTTCCTCAATGCAGCTTCAAGATTCCATCGGAAGCTTTAGCAATCCCAACCCTAGGGGTTTAGAAACCCATGGGAATGGATTCTGTTGAAGGAATATGGAGAGACATGGACGAGAGAATTTAGAGAAAGAAAAGAATTAGAGAAAGATTGAAAATGAGAAAATGAATCGTGTTCTTGCTTCCTTGTGTGTCTCCTCTTTTTTACAAATATATATATACAGCTATGGCAAAACTAACTAACTAACTAAGGGATTCCATAGGATTTGCAAGGTTCCGTGTTTCAAAGCACAAAACAATTTCGAAATTCATTTTGGATTACCTCTTGAAGAACTCCGAAGCAGTCGTAGCCTCGTCCTTTAGGAGTCCACACGAGCACTCCCACCAGAATCGCAACACTTTCCAACTGCTAGTTTGACGGCGTGTAGCTCTTGCAACTTTTGTGAATTTGTGTCTCACTTGAGTGAACGGCCTATGAGCATCTTATGCTCTATTTATAGGCTTAGGTTTGACCTAATTTGTTCTCTCTAAAAGTGGGCTCCTTACTCATTCCAAATGAGTTAGGCCCAATAGCTTTATTTTAGTCCAACTAAAATAAGACAACATTTTCTGATGGGCTTACTCTATGTGTGTGACCCTATAGGTAAAATACCTGGTCATATTAATAATAAACTATTTTATTATTAATATAAAATAAGAGCGGCATCTAGCAATGCATCATTATGTCCGAATATTATCAACATAACCTATAAGTGATAATTATTTAATATGTTTATTCCTTTTGTCACGATATCCTAATTGGGCCCAAGGCATGGTCGCGTCATCCTTGTACGGCCCAATTTATTTTACTTGATACCGGAGTAGACTGGATCCGAATAAATATCTAATATTTATTCTTTCTAGCATGGCCATGCGTTTTCTTAGTCTTACTCCATCAAGTGGCCTATGGATATCACTCCTGTCACATAGGAGAGACAAATCCCATCTACATCACTCACATCCCTCTGCATAATTTGTTCATTGCCTAATCACAACCTTTATAGTCCTCTTGTTACAGAAGACGTTTAATTGTATTAAAACAATAAACTCCTCATGTAGGAATCGTAGTGACTTCAGGTCGAAGGACTACATATACCATTATCACATTGAGAATCGTTTATGACAATCATGTAACGATCCATGCAACGTTCTCATGGTGGGTCTGTCCAGTACATCATTACTCTTAATGTGTACCCGTGTGAAGACTCGATATCATCTATATCTATGATCTGTGAGATCAGGTCATCAGTATACTCACACACTAGTCTCAGTGTATTTACATGTCCCCATGTAAATACTTGACTAGGGACATTTTAGGAATAATTTTTATATGACCTATTACTCCAAGGATAAATATGTTTTAAAACAATTTTAAACTGAAATATTTATTCTATTGATAAGTAGAAAAATGATACAAATGAAAAAGCATAAAAGCTCATAGTGCATACACCAACATGGAGAGTGACACCTTAGACTGTAGAGGACCCCACTATGGTGAACTATTGGTAATAAAGGAATCTAAGTGAGTCTTAGCTTAGTGGGAAGCTTAGAGTAGGAAGGTGATGGTTACCGAGTGAAAACTAGGCGAGATATCCAGAGTGACAAAAGGGGCGCGAAGGTTGTCCCGAGTGAAAGGGTTCCCATATATTCCGAGTGAAAGCCAGTGAGTACCATTCCCGTATTATTCGTGTATGTATTCTGATTATTGAAGCCATGGAATAAATTACGTTTCCGAGTGAATTGAGATCGAATTCTTCCGAGTGAATTAGGCGCTGGAATCCGAGTGCGGAAATGCCGAGTGAAATGAGCAGATACTGAGAGAAGCCTTCGCTTGAGCGGGTATGCGTAGCTGCGTGGTTCGCTTAAGCGATTTCCCCTTTCTTCCGCTGTCATCTCCTCTGAATCGGTTTTTATCTCTCTTGTTCTCTTTTCCTTTCATTTTCTTGTGCCAAGGCATTCTGATTTCCTTTAATTGTGAAAAATTTCCCTGATTTTTTTGCTTATGATTTGTTTAATTTAGGGTGTTACACCACTCGGCATTCCCTCACCCGGATTTCAGCGCCTGGTTCACTCGGAAAGGTCCACTCACAATTCACTCGGATTGGCCCCCATACATACCAACTCCATTCAGAAAACATAACACATCCCGTGACTTCATTCAATCGGAACACAAATACAAACACTCGGAAATGATTCCCATCGCTACTCATTCGGAATTTATGAAGACTTCTCACTCGGAATAACTTTAACATCCTTTTCGCCACTCGGGGTATTTCCCTCATTTTTCACTCGGTAACCATAATCTTTCCTACTCTAGTTATCCTACTGTGTCAAGACTCACTCAGATTCCCTTGCTACTAATAATTTACTACAATGGGGTCCACTTAGAGCCTTAGGTGTCGCTTTTCTGTCGGGAAACCTTCACTCGGCGGATTCTCACTCGGAAATTGTTAATTATTCTACACTCAGAAAATCCTAGCAGTTATCACTCGGAAAGTATCTAGATCAATCCTCACTCGGTGTCCCGTGCTCTCATTCACTCGGTAATACTTAAACTCTTCGGCACCCAGAATAAATCACTGTCTCACTTCCCCCATCACTCTTAATCCCATTTCTACCCATGGTTATACCAACCTCACAGTCTCAGTAAGTACGCATATATATATTACTCGAATCATTCACGCAATAAAGAACAAGACACAGTATGATGGATATAGAGAGGGATATAAATAAATACAGGCACACGATCAGGTCTTTTACCCAAGAGGGTTCAAGTTCTAGTATAGAGAGACTACGATTGAAATACGAGCCGGCCAAGGCTTAACAAAACATATACACGGCATATACATAAACACATAACTTCATAGTGCACCAGCACTTCACTCAGCATTCAGCTCCTCATCCACTCCTCATTTCGAGGGATATTCACTGAAAATTGCCACAGCAGGTGATGAGGACACCCCTTACCAATCAGGGGCACTTCAAGGAATAGAAGGGCCAATGACAAGATCCAAGGCCAAGAAGACCAAAGCCACCTTACAAAGGCTAATTCTCACCCTCCTAGAAGACATAACCAAGGAGCCACAAAGGACATCCAAGCTTACTCATTTGATCATGTGGAAGGATGAACAACAGAGGGCCTAGCACAAATGACCTAGCCTCAAGAATAGGGTAGTGTAGGACTTGAATGACCTGTGTTCAAATCCTACCTAGACCCATTTTTCTTTATTTCTTTTTCCTTTGTAAGTTTCGGTTTTTGCAACTATATTTCAGCATTGTCCCACTAAGATTTAGTGGTGGGCGGTTACCCTTGTTTTTAGGTAGTGGAGTAGTGTGTCTTTTGTCTTGTTTAGCCAAGTTATACAAAACTGAATGGAGGTGAGAAAAAAGGACAGAAGTTGAATTAATGAATTTTTCTAAGTTTTGTAAACTTAGTGGTGAGTGTGATGCTCTTGGTCCTTGTGTGAAGCAAGGTTGATTAGCCATGCATTAGTGTGATACTTGTGTATGAATGCTAGTCCATTATGGAGGTGTGATGCTTTCCATGTTTTTATCTTTTAATTCCTGCGTTTTGTTTCTTCTACCTTGTCTTCCAAATTGAATCTAAAACAAAATTCTAAACTCTAAAAAAATTAAAACATCAAAAGAAAAATCAAGGACCCTTAGTTTAATTGCCAAGCTGCATTAATGACATGTTAATTGCGTTAACTTCCTGTAAAGTGAACCACTAAATTCACGTGAAAATGAGGCAAAGATTTGATCCTTAAATCTTTCCTAGAATCTGAACAACCAAGGACAAGTTGAAGTAGAAATTCTGACCCTTACAGCAAATGTACATTCTCAATTCAATCCCCACTCTAGATTTCCCCACTGTCTTTGTATTGTGTATGTTTGTGTGTGTCTTCTTCCTTTCTTTGTGGCAGCCATTCATCATCAAGAAGTCAGCCCTTGCCGGTCCCTTCAAGATCCACATCAGCAGGGGTGAGTATCTTAGATATTAAATGATAGATACTGACTCAGATTATCCTTAATCATGCAGCAATATAAAGTACACGGCTACTATCAAATATACACGATACCAATTTAACCAGGACGTACACATTCAACATTTCACGATCAGAATCCATCAGCCTCACTCGCATTTATGCACATAACAATACAATAACATTAACAATTATTCACATGACAGATTTCAATCGATATCAACAATAAATGCCCACAGAATAATTCACTCGGTTCCGCATTCGTGTGTAATAGGTTTTTGATGTTGCAACGTAGGCTCCCAGCCTTTTTATACATAGCTCTCAGCTATCAACTCAGCTCCCGGCTGCTTGGCCGTTTTACAGGTACCCAACCGTTTGCCCACAAGGTGACACCAACGCTCTCAGCGCCAACGGAGGTGTTCACGGGCAGCCCGAGTCCCACTCAGAGGCTACCTTGAGTCCCACTCAAAGGATTTCACAGCGTTCCATGCTTTTAATAACCGATGGTGGTGTCCCACACTATGTGCTCCCAGCACAACGCATCCCATGTGCCACACGCGGATTCATCACACAACACAAAATTCATATACACGGCCTTTCACTCAGCCACTCATGCATCACATGCAATCGGTAATAAGCATTCTCAGAACTCAATATATTATCCAACACACATGCTTCTCATGTAATCAGTATCATAGTTCAAATAGATGAATACAGCAACACATGCGTTCTATGCAATCGGTGCCATGCAGTATCAGGATTTAATAAAGTAATCCAACAACACAAGCATATCATGCACTCGGTATTCAACAGTATCAGGACTCAGACAACACATGCATCAGGGTGATATATTATCAGATTCACTACGTCAACATTCGATCACATGCAGTCAGTATTTTATATTCATAACGACTTACATGTCACATAAACCACACAGTAATCATCATCAATAATTTAGCACACCCTTTCCATGCAATCATTCGACATTCTCAAGGCTATCAGCATGCATTTCGAGGACGGGACTAAACATGCAACACTCAACTCTCACTCATCATGCAAGTACATCACATAAACAGAATACAGAACAACAATCATCAGCACCGTAAACAGAACAGGGGCAGTTTCTTCTTCCACTTTGACGATCGTCTTTCACTAGCATGAGGGAGCTCTGACTCCTATGCAGCACCGTCAATCGTGGCTTTCGAAAGCAGAAAATGGAGACAGAGAGCAGAGAAGAAGAAGAAGAAGAACGAAGGAGAAAGAGAAGAAGGAAGAAGAGAGAAGTCGTAGAGGGAAATCTGAAGGAATGAATGGCAAAGAGACCCATCGACCAATTATATATGTATGCACGAAGGAATGGAAAGGTGGGGTGGGAAAATGTGAAGCAGCAGTCTGCTCACGTCACCCATCACCATCAACAACAATTAATAGTTAATCATACTTAATCAGCCCTCATTTGATTAACTAAGTTAATGGTAATTAATAAATAATTTTCCACTTCTGAAATTATTATTTTAGTGGCTTTATTTCACCCGGTTCTTCGTTTTAAATCAGGATGTTACAGCAACCGCTCATCACCGCCATCAAACAATCCCCAAGTATCAATGAAAAGACACTTGCCACACTCTTCGAAAAATTACAAGAACAAGAGTAAGAACTAAAAGTTTTGAAGCAAGCGGAGGAAGAAGAAAAATCCTCCAAGAAGAAAGGATTAGCTCTCTAGGCCACCTCTGCACATGAAGAAGAATCTTGTAGTGACCTTGATGATGAGGAGGAGTTTAGATTGTTTGTGAAGAGATTCAGAAAATTCATGAAAAACAAACGATTCCAAAAGAACTTCAAACCTCAAGGTAAGAGACCTATTCCCAATGAACCATCTTCTTCACTTAGTTGTTTCGAATGTGGCAAGGAAGGGCACTTCAAGGCGGATTGCCCAAATCTTAAGAAGAAAGGCAAGGAGAAAAAAGGAAGAAGAAGACCTTACATTGCTTGGGATGAAAACGATGTAAGTAGTTCCAATGAGTCCGAAAACAAAGAAGCGAATCTTTGTTTAATGGTCAATCATCAAGAAGAAGATAATGAGGTAAGTCTTCTTGATTTAGATAAGAATGAATTACTAGATGCTTTTGAAGAGTTGTATGATAAATTTATCAAGCTTTCTAGTAAATACAAATTGTCAAGAAAAACTATTGACACTCTTGAAAAGGATCTCATAGAAGTTTGTAAAGAAAATAAATGTTTGAAAGATGAATTAGAAAATGGTCAAGCATGCTCTAGGACCAAACCATGTGAATTTGTAAAGAAGTGTGATATTCTTGAAACTAAGGTTGTAGACTTAAATAGGACACTAGAAAAGTTCACTAATGGTAGAGATAACTTAAATTTATTACTTGGAAACCAAAGATGCATGTTTGATAAAACCGGTCTAGGATACAACTCTACCAAGAAAGAAAAACACTATAAAATTTTTTTTGTGCCACCTATGAAATTATCATCACCTTTCATGAGATGCAATCATTGTGGTTTTAAAGGTCACAATTCTTCAAATTGTAATGTTAGAAAATTAGGACCAAAAGTTATAAGAAAGTATGGGTTCCCAAAGGAACATTACCACAAACTAACCTAAAAGGACCCAACATACAATGGGTACCTAGTTCTCTAAATTAATCTTATTTTATAGGTATGCTTCAAGGCAAGCAACACCCATTAGTATTTGGATAGTGGGTGTTCAAAGCATATGACGGGAGACATAAGTAAATTCACCTCATTCACTCCCAAAAGAAAAGGAAGTGTGACCTATAGAGACAACACCAAAGGAAGAATCCTAGGCATTGGAAACATTGGTAAAAATTCTTCTACTTCTATTAGTGATGTATTGTATGTTGAAGGCCTCAAACACAATTTACTTAGCATTAGTCAATTATGTGACAAAGGATATAGAGTCTTGTTTGAATCAAATTGTTGCATGATTGAACATAAGATTAATAAGGAAGTCAAGTTTGTAGGTCAAAGAATTGATAATATTTACATGATAGATATGGATAGTTTGTGTAACACCCTAAATTAAACAAATCATAAGTAAAAAAATCAGGGAAATTTTTCATAATTAAAGGAAATCAGAATGCCTTGGCACAAGAAAATAAAAGGAAAAGAGAACAAGAGAGATAAAACTGATTCAGAGGAGATGACAGCGGAAGAAAGGGGAAATCGCTTAAGCGAACCACGTAGCTACGCATACCCGCTCAAGCGAAGGCTTCTCTCAGTATCTACTCATTTCACTCGGCATTTCCGCACTCGGATTCCAGCGCCTAATTCACTCGGAAGAATTCGATCTCAATTCACTCGGAAACGTAATTTATTCCACGACTTCAACAATCAGAATACATACACGAATAATACAGGAATGGTCCTCACTGGCTTTCACTCGGAATATATGGGAACCCTTTCACTCGGGACAACCTTTGCGCCCCTTTTGTCACTCTGGATATCTCGCCTAGTTTTCACTCGGTAACCATCACCTTCCTACTCTAAGCTTCCAACTAAGCTAAGACTCACTCAAATTCCTTTATTACCAATAGTTCACCACAGTGGGGTCCTCTACAATCTAAGGTGTCACTCTCCATTCGGGAAAACCACCACTCAGCAAATTCTCACTCAGGAATTATTGACTATTCTACGCTCGGGAGGGCTCCTAGTAGTTAGTCGTTGGGGCAGCCTTCTATGTCACTCCCTACTCGGAGCTATCTGATTTTCACTCACTCCGAACATCTAAATCTCTTCCACTCGGTTACAGAATCATAAACTCACCCTCTAGACCATGAATTGGCTTCCTTCACGCTGGGTCATGTTATTTCCTACACAATTGAAGATATAAACGCACATATATATAGATCACCCAGACATTTCACAATATGAGATAGACATGCTACGTGGCATAAGCATAGGCATATATATAGAAGTGTATATCATGATTTTACAACCAAGAAGTCATGTTCCCGATCCAAGGAATTCAATTCTGATTTAAAGGCTAACAACAAAACAAGAGCCGGCCAAGGCTTAACTCAAAACACTATATACAGCATATGCACAGTCATGATATCTCATAGTGCAGCAGCACTTCACCCAGCATTTCAGCTCCTCCTCCACTCCTCATTACGAGAGATGTTCACTGAAAATTTGCAACAGCAGGGGTGAGCTGTAACATCCCAGTTTTGAAATTAAATGCTGAATGAAAAATAAACCATTAAGACTTGATTTCAACTAGAAATAACTGTTAATTGCATTTAACTAAGTAGATTTAAGCCACTAAAATATGAAAATGGTGATGGTCAGGGGATGGAGTGGAGTGCACGTGGCTGCTGGGCACGCACTCTCCCATCCCACTCTTCTTTTACTGTGCGCATGCATATATATATATATAAGCGTGAGCCCTTGGCAGAAAAAACGCACTTGCTATTTCTTCAGGCTTTCTCCTCCGTCACTTCATCCTCTACTTCCTCTCTTCGTCTCCATTTTTCTTCTTCTTCCATCTTACTCTTCGCTCCTGGAGATCTTGATTCCAGTACTGAAGAACGAACCACACTTCATCCCAGAATCAGGCGCAGAATACGACAAAGCCAAGGAAGACCGGACGAACCAGGAGAAGGACATCGGACCCAACAACAAGAACGGAAAAGGTTTCTGAGGATTCTTCTAAAGGTAGGGGGCGCTTGCATGTCGAATGCATGGTCTAAGAACGGTACCGGATGAATGTATCGCTGAGTGCGGGTGTGTGTGTGTGCATGTTTTTATAATCATTAGAACTGATGCTGTGCATGTGTGCATGTATTCACAATTACTAAAACTGATGCATGATTTGAGATTCTGATAGTGATCTTCGTGGCGATGGCGTAGTCTGCTCGTGGATGATAATGATGGATCTATCTTGTTGTCACTATGAAAAGTATGTATGTGCATGTTCTTAATTGGATTGCTCAATGTTGTTAGTCTGATGACCGATTGTAACATGCGCTGGTGTGATTGACTGAATGATGATGAGTAGTGTGGGATATTCATTCTTACTTAATGACTACGGTAATGTGTTCATGGCGCGATGATGTGTAATAATGAATGTGTTAGTTGCATGAGTAAGAGTGGGTGACCCATGGAAGGTCAAGAACCCCAAGGGAAATGACTTCCAGTTACCAACCCTGGCTAGATCCCAATAGAGCTCGTGGTAGCCGTTGGAGCTAGAGAAGTGAGTCTCGAGACGCCGTGGGGGGCCGGTGCCACCTGGTAAGAGCTGAGGGACGAGGGACCAAAAGAAAAAGGGGGCCGTAACTGAGAGTCTTTTCCTGAGTCGGATCCGCAGGCATGCATATAGAAATAAGGCTGATTGTGGTGATGTATAAATCTATGTATGTGCATGTGTATGATTCTGAATGCATGAATATATGTTTAGATGTGGAATAAATTCTGTGAATCATGTGTGTCATGAATGTTGTTCGAATTGTATGAATTTGGTTACTTGAGAAAGGTTGAATGATAGCAGGAACGTGTACTGACGCTGATACCGAGTCTGTGAGTATCATTTTACATGTAAAAGCTCACCCCTGCAGTGGCCATTTTCAGTGAATGTCTCCCGTGAGGAGGATCAGAAGCAGAGCTGGAGTGCTGGGCGGAGTGCTGATGCATTTCGAAGGTTTAATTAAGGCGTTGTTAGATGAAGCCCGGACTGGCTCATACCGGATGTTAATGTTTTTGGGAATGAATAGAACTTTACGGGTAAGGAGAAGTCCGATTTTGTATTGTAAATATTGACGTGCACTTTTATGTACATATATGGATGTATGGTTTTGGTGTGTGTGATGCTATGTGCTGTCTTGTTTTATAATTATGCTCTAATAGATACGCAGGGTCAGTCTGATCGAGCAGGATATAGCTAAGTCCGAATGAACCGAGAATTGTCTTAGGAAAATTTATGTCGGATACGCTGGGCGGAGTCGTACCCCGTCCGAAGTGTGGAGCTATTCGCCCAAGCGCGAGGACTCACGCTGAAGCGAGTAAATACTAGAGCGAGATATCGACCTTTATCCTTTCCTATCCGTTGTGATACTAACGTAATCCGGACCCCGGTGTTGAACCCCGGATTTGGGCGTTATGGCTAAGTCCGCCCTGGCGTCGTCATACTTAGTTGAACTGGGTGGAATAGGTTCAGATCCCTCCTTTCTCCACAACCTACTAACGTATGTGTACCCTGTAACTTCTCATTTTTCTGAGTGAAAGGCGAGTGTGAGGATTTACTTAGTGAACCCTTATCCATACCCGATGGAGGAAATTACCTTGTAGTTGTGTTAAAAGAGGCGTTATGTAGATTTCGTTTAGGCGGCGTCATACCTCGCCCAAGTATCTAGGACAGCCCGCCTAAGATAGATATACCCCGCCTAGCCAAGTAGGATGATTCTAACTTCACCCTTCCATCAAATGCTACGCGTGTGAATGTATTAACATATTTCCCCTTATCTATTTCTCCTGTTGAGCGACCAGTAATTCTCGAAGGGAAGCCTCAGCGCGAGAGTTCCTCTATCCGCTGCTGTATTACCATACTCTGCCTGGACGGTGTAAGACCCCGTCTGAGCGAATAAACGGTATCGTGCAATCCGCCCTAGTGTTGGTGCGTTACGGTAAACCCACTGAGCCGGCCCTCAGTTTTTAGCTTCCCTGTAGGTTGCTTTATGCGCGTGAATGTTCTTAGTTTTCCCCATTGCCTGCTCCCTTCTACATCAAATGTTACGTGACTGTTTTTGTGAAAAAATTTTCTCATATTTTGGGATTTATTAGTTGTAAATAATTAGGGTGTTACATTTTGGTATCAGAGCGGACCGAAAAGTCCAAGGCCAAAGTATGCTTACCAAGTGTAAGCGGTGGTGTCTGTGTCTTTTTGATTGAATGGTTGAAATTGTTCTGATGCTGGTTGACCTGATTGATGATTGTCTTGAAGACAAGGGGTTGTTTCCCCCTGGTCCGATTGTGTGTATGACTTAGGCGAATGACATAATGTGCTAAGTTATTAATTGTTGGACTAATAACTAGATCGGTAGTAAGTGGCTCCGTATACTTATCCTTAAATGTCAATTTCAGGATAAGGAATGGTGCATCGTCAAAGTATGGAGGCTATAGCCACAGCATTCCAACGCTTTGCTGATGTGTTTGAAAGGCAAGGCCAAACTCAACCTGAGGATGGCCATGTGCTGGACCGCTTCCTGAAGAGGAAGCCGAGTGAATTCTTAGAAGGACGGAACCCCGAGGCGGCGTTCAAGTGGACTCAGGAATTAGAGAGAATTTTTAGGGGTCTTCGCTGTACCGAAGCCCAGAAGGTGGAATGCGCAGTGTATATGCTGCGAGATGAAGCGGAGAATTGGTGGAAGATAGTCAAGAGCCGATTCCCCGAAGATGACAATCAACTGACGTGGAACGATTTCAAGGCCTGCTTCCTAGACAAATACTTTCCCGACACAGTGCGGAGTCGGAAAGAGCTAGAGTTTATGGAGTTAAAACAGGGCTCCATGACTGTGGAAGAATACGCGACCAGATTTGAAGAATTGTGCCTATTCTATCCGCCCTTCCAGCAGCCGGGAACGGAGCACTCCAAGTGTCTTAAGTTTGAGAACGGACTGAGATCGGATATCAAGAGGGCCTGCAGATACCATGAAATCCGGAGTTTCCCTGCCTTAGTGAACAAGTGTAGAATATTCGAAGAGGATGACAGGGCCCATTCGGGCCAGTGCAGCAGAGCCAACCAACACCTGAGGCCTCAGCAATCACGTTTCAAGAGGCCAGGGAACGTGACGAGGAATGAACCCTTCACCAGATATCAGAACCATAATGACCGAGGGAGACAGATGAGTGGGCGACCAAGATATGGCGGATGCTTTAAATGTGGCGGTGATCATTTTGCTAAGGAATGCAATGATATAAATGTTAAATGCTACCACTGCGGAGAGAAGGGACACGTTCGCCCGGACTGCCCCCAACTCCGCCAGGCAAACACCAATGTGCGTCAAGGAGGATTTCAAGATCGAACCAGAGTGAATGATAACCAACGACCTGGTGGCAGAGGCAACGGAACCAGAGGAAATATGATGCATGCCCCGAACAGTCGAGAGAGGAACACCGGCCCAACAGCGACAGGAAGGATCTACACCATCAATGCAGAGGATGTTGCACCAGCAAACGATCTAGTACAATGTAAGTGCTCACTTGGAATGAATACGCTTAATGTTGTTTTCGATTCGGGGGCAACCCATTCTTTTATAGCTGATGAGTGCGTGAAACGGTTGAAGCTACCAACTGTGTCTATGAACCGGACTTTAGAAGTGGCCAGCCCCACTGGCCCTAGTGTGTTCACATCGTCAATATGTAAAAATGTAGCATTTGAGTTGTATGATCGGAGTTTCACCTTCGATCTGATTTGCATGCCCTTAAAGGGTCTTGATATTGTGCTTGGAATAGATTGGCTTTCAGCCAATAAGGTATTAGTAGATTGTAGAAACCGAGGGATAGTTTTTCCAAAACAACCCACTGAAGATAGCACGGCACTAGGTATGACCCAACTATTTATGATGCTTTGTCTAACCAAAGATGAGAATGAGACCCTAGTGAATGAAATTCCGGTTGCCTGCGAATTCCCAGAAGTGTTCCCAGAGGACGTCCCGAGTGTGCCTCCCAATAGAGAAGTTGAATTCTCTATAGACTTGATCCCTGGAGCCGAACCGATCTCCAGTGCACCCTACAGAATGTCCACAACTGAATTGGTAGAGTTGAAGAAACAAGTGGATGAGTTACTTGAGAAGCAGTTCATTAGACCAAGCGTGTCACCATGGGGCGCACCTGTGCTACTTGTTAAGAAGAAGGATGGCAGCATGAGACTTTGTATAGATTATCGACAGCTTAACAAACTCACAATCAAGAATCGATACCCACTGCCTAGAATTGATGATTTAATTGACCAGTTGCGTGGAGCCTCAGTCTTCTCAAAAATCGACTTACGATCGGGATATCACCAAATCCGAGTGAAGGACTCGGACATTCCTAAAACTGCCTTTAGGACTAGGTATGGTCACTATGAGTATGTAGTGATGCCGTTCGGTGTGACAAACGCCCCTGCTGTTTTCATGAATTACATGAACAGCATATTCCATTCCTTCTTAGATCGGTTTGTTGTTGTCTTCATCGATGATATTCTAGTTTATTCTAAGTCATCTGAGGAGCATGAAGGACATCTCAGGGCGGTACTCCAAGTGTTGAAGGAGAAGCAATTGTTTGCAAAGCTCTCAAAGTGCGAATTTTGGATGAATGAGATCCACTTCCTCGGGCATGTGATCTCCAAGCGAGGCGTCTCGGTGGATCCTGCGAAGGTAGCTGCTGTAATGGCGTGGGAGAGGCCCAGATCGATTTCGGAAATAAGGAGTTTTATGGGCTTGGCAGGTTATTATAGAAGGTTCATCGAAGGTTTTTCTAAGTTGGCATTACCTCTGACTAAATTGACTCGAAAGAATGTTCCTTTTGTGTGGAGTCCGGAGTGTGAGGGCAGCTTCCAAGAGCTGAAGAATAAGTTGACAACTGCTCCGGTGTTAGCATTACCTGAGTTACGAGAAAGTTTCGTGGTCTATTGTGACGCGTCCGGACTCGGATTAGGATGTGTACTCATGCAGAAGGATCGAGTGATAGCGTATGCCTCTCGACAATTGAGACCCCACGAACAGCATTATCCGACCCATGACTTGGAGTTGGCAGCAGTAGTTTTTGCATTAAAAATCTGGAGGCATTACTTGTACGGATCCAAATTTGAAGTGTACAGCGATCATAAGAGCCTTAAATACCTATTCGACGAAAAGGAGCTGAACATGAGGCAGAGAAGATGGATTGAGTTTTTGAAGGACTATGATTTCGAGTTGAAATACCACCCAGGTAAGGCAAACGTCGTAGCAGACGCATTGAGTCGAAAATCCCTCCACATAGCAGCCATGATGGCAAAAGAAGTTGAGTTGTTGGAGCGGTTCCGAGACATGAACTTGCATGTTGACGCCCCTTCCTCGCGGAAGATGACAATCGGTACGTTGAGGATTGCCAACGAATTCTTGAAATCCGTGTACGAACAGCAACAGGCGGACTCTTACCTAGCTGAAATGAAGAAAATTCAGGCTAGAGGAAAGGATTTATCCTTGGCAGAAGGGTCAGATGGAATCTTCCGGGTGAGGAACAGAATATACATACCAAGTGAAGGAAGATTGAGAAGAATGGTGCTTGATGAAGCCCACAAAAGCCTACTCAGCATTCACCCAGGAACCACGAAGATGTACCACGACTTGAGGAGACAGTTTTGGTGGCCCGGACTAAAGAAGGATGTGGCGGAGTACGTGGCCCGGTGTATCACTTGTCAGAAATCGAAGGTAGAGCACCAAAAACCGTACGGTGCAATGCAGCCTCTAGAAATCCCCGTGTGGAAATGGGACTCAATTGCGATGGATTTTATCATGGGATTACCCAAAAACCGAGCGGGCCATGATGCCATTTGGGTCATTGTTGACAGATTGACGAAGAGTGCACACTTCTTACCTGTAAATATGAAGTACCCATTGCATAAATTGGCTCGAATCTACATTCAAGAAGTTATTCGACTGCATGGCATACCTACTTCCATCGTCTCAGATAGGGACCCTAGATTTACGTCCAGGTTTTGGACTACCATGCATCAAGAACTGGGGACGAAGCTTTGGCTTAGTTCTGCCTACCACCCCCAATCGGATGGACAATCCGAGCGAACGATTCAGAGTCTAGAAGACTTATTGAGAGCGTGTGTGTTAGAGTACGGTGGGGACTGGGAGCAGTACCTTCCCTTGATCGAGTTTACGTACAACAACAGCCATCATCACAGCATTGGCATGGCACCTTACGAGGCATTATATGGGCGTAGATGCCGTACCCCACTCTGTTGGTCGGAAGCGGGTGAAAGTCTATTACTGGGACCAGACATCGTAAAGCAAACCACAGAACAGATCCGAGTAATAAGGGAGAAGATGAAAGCATCACAAGACAGGCAGAAGAGCTACCATGACAAACGCATCAAGCCAGTGGAATTTCAAGTCGGAGATCGAGTGTTTCTGAGAACCTCTCCGAGTAAAGGAGTTGGACGAGCCTTAAAAAGTAGGAAGTTAAGCCCTCGCTACATCGGACCTTACGAGGTAGTAGAACGGATTGGCTCCGTGGCATACCGCCTCGCGTTACCAACTCACTTGTCCCGATTACACAACGTTTTTCATGTGTCTCAGCTAAGGAAGTATTTGCATGACCCCAGCCACACGATGCCTGACGACGAGGTAGAAATTAAGGAAGACCTAACCACTATGACTACACCGGTTGGAATCGTGGATCAATCGGTAAAACGCTTAAGGAACAAGAACGTAAGGCTGGTTAAGGTGGAGTGGCAGCAAGGCAAGATCACCTCCTGCACGTGGGAACGCGAAGACGCCATGCGACAGCAGTACCCCGAATTGTTTACCTACGTAAGTACCGACTGAATTTCGGGGACGAAATTCTTTTTCAGTGGGGGAGAACTGTAACATCCCAGTTTTGAAATTAAATGCTGAATGAAAAATAAACCATTAAGACTTGATTTCAACTAGAAATAACTGTTAATTGCATTTAACTAAGTAGATTTAAGCCACTAAAATATGAAAATGGTAATGGTCAGGGGATGGAGTGGAGTGCACGTGGCTGCTGGGCACGCACTCTCCCATCCCACTCTTCTTTTACTGTGCGCATGCATATATATATATATAAGCGTGAGCCCTTGGCAGAAAAAACGCACTTGCTATTTCTTCAGGCTTTCTCCTCCGTCACTTCATCCTCTACTTCCTCTCTTCGTCTCCATTTTTCTTCTTCTTCCATCTTACTCTTCGCTCCTGGAGATCTTGATTCCAGTACTGAAGAACGAACCACACTTCATCCCAGAATCAGGCGCAGAATACGACAAAGCCAAGGAAGACCGGACGAACCAGGAGAAGGACATCGGACCCAACAACAAGAACGGAAAAGGTTTCTGAGGATTCTTCTAAAGGTAGGGGGCGCTTGCATGTCGAATGCATGGTCTAAGAACGGTACCGGATGAATGTATCGCTGAGTGCGGGTGTGTGTGTGTGCATGTTTTTATAATCATTAGAACTGATGCTGTGCATGTGTGCATGTATTCACAATTACTAAAACTGATGCATGATTTGAGATTCTGATAGTGATCTTCGTGGCGATGGCGTAGTCTGCTCGTGGATGATAATGATGGATCTATCTTGTTGTCACTATGAAAAGTATGTATGTGCATGTTCTTAATTGGATTGCTCAATGTTGTTAGTCTGATGACCGATTGTAACATGCGCTGGTGTGATTGACTGAATGATGATGAGTAGTGTGGGATATTCATTCTTACTTAATGACTACGGTAATGTGTTCATGGCGCGATGATGTGTAATAATGAATGTGTTAGTTGCATGAGTAAGAGTGGGGTGACCCATGGAAGGTCAAGAACCCCAAGGGAAATGACTTCCAGTTACCAACCCTGGCTAGATCCCAATAGAGCTCGTGGTAGCCGTTGGAGCTAGAGAAGTGAGTCTCGAGACGCCGTGGGGGGCCGGTGCCACCTGGTAAGAGCTGAGGGACGAGGGGCCAAAAGAAAAAGGGGGCCGTAACTGAGAGTCTTTTCCCGAGTCGGATCCGCAGGCATGCATATAGAAATAAGGCTGATTGTGGTGATGTATAAATCTATGTATGTGCATGTGTATGATTCTGAATGCATGAATATATGTTTAGATGTGGAATAAATTCTGTGAATCATGTGTGTCATGAATGTTGTTCGAATTGTATGAATTTGGTTACTTGAGAAAGGTTGAATGATAGCAGGAACGTGTACTGACGCTGATACCGAGTCTGTGAGTATCATTTTACATGTAAAAGCTCACCCCTGCAGTGGCCATTTTCAGTGAATGTCTCCCGTGAGGAGGATCAGAAGCAGAGCTGGAGTGCTGGGCGGAGTGCTGATGCATTTCGAAGGTTTAATTAAGGCGTTGTTAGATGAAGCCCGGACTGGCTCATACCGGATGTTAATGTTTTTGGGAATGAATAGAACTTTACGGGCAAGGAGAAGTCCGATTTTGTATTGTAAATATTGACGTGCACTTTTATGTACATATATGGATGTATGGTTTTGGTGTGTGTGATGCTATGTGCTGTCTTGTTTTATAATTATGCTCTAATAGATACGCAGGGTCAGTCTGATCGAGCAGGATATAGCTAAGTCCGAATGAACCGAGAATTGTCTTAGGAAAATTTATGTCGGATACGCTGGGCGGAGTCGTACCCCGTCCGAAGTGTGGAGCTATTCGCCCAAGCGCGAGGACTCACGCTGAAGCGAGTAAATACTAGAGCGAGATATCGACCTTTATCCTTTCCTATCCGTTGTGATACTAACGTAATCCGGACCCCGGTGTTGAACCCCGGATTTGGGCGTTATGGCTAAGTCCGCCCTGGCGTCGTCATACTTAGTTGAACTGGGTGGAATAGGTTCAGATCCCTCCTTTCTCCACAACCTACTAACGTATGTGTACCCTGTAACTTCTCATTTTTCTGAGTGAAAGGCGAGTGTGAGGATTTACTTAGTGAACCCTTATCCATACCCGATGGAGGAAATTACCTTGTAGTTGTGTTAAAAGAGGCGTTATGTAGATTTCGTTTAGGCGGCGTCATACCTCGCCCAAGTAACTAGGACAGCCCGCCTAAGATAGATATACCCCGCCTAGCCAAGTAGGATGATTCTAACTTCACCCTTCCATCAAATGCTACGTGTGTGAATGTATTAACATATTTCCCCTTATCTATTTCTCCTGTTGAGCGACCAGTAATTCTCGAAGGGAAGCCTCAGCGCGAGAGTTCCTCTATCCGCTGCTGTATTACCATACTCCGCCTGGACGGTGTAAGACCCCGTCTGAGCGAATAAACGGTATCGTGCAATCCGCCCTAGTGTTGGTGCGTTACGGTAAACCCACTGAGCCGGCCCTCAGTTTTTAGCTTCCCTGTAGGTTGCTTTATGCGCGTGAATGTTCTTAGTTTTCCCCATTGCCTGCTCCCTTCTACATCAAATGTTACGTGACTGTTTTTGTGAAAAAATTTTCTCATATTTTGGGATTTATTAGTTGCAAATAATTAGGGTGTTACATGAGCATCTTAAATTTTAAATGATAGATACTGACTCATGTTGTAACACCCTTATTTTTAATTATTAATTAACCCTGTTTAATAATTAATTAACCCAAACCCAAAAATTTTTTTTCACAAAAACAACCACGGGTCAGTTGGCATAGAAGAGAAGAGGAAGGCAAGGGAAGGTTAAGGAACACACACATGCATGGCTACCTGTGGAAGGAATGGATTATGAACCAACTCCGCCCAATTCAGCGAAGCACGACAACGCCTGGGCGAATTCCACCATAACGCCCATTCGCTCAAGCGGGGTCCAACACCGCCGAGCGAGACATGATAATGCAACAACGGAAGAGGGAGGTAATTGGGCGGAGTTCCACATTAACATCTACTCGCTTCAGCGCGATCCCACACGCTTGGGCGAACCGTCCTAGTCGCTCGGGCGAGGTATGACTCCGCCTAAGCGAGGCCACCACAAGCCTTCCCAAAACCGCACTCGCTGGAGCGAGTATCCTGCCCGCTGGAGCGGGGAGCCACACTCGGCTAAGCAGACGCTCAGACCCAGAGTCATCCTTCACTCATTCCCTCAGAAAATGACATCTAACTCACTCGGATTATAAATATCTTACACTCGGAATCCATTCCATTCTAACCCACTACACTAACTTCTTTTTCAGGAGAGGATCGCTCAGGGTTTTCACTCGGGAATACGAACTCTTCCTCACTCGGGTTTTACTTATAATTTCCACTCGGTAATGACCGCTCTCATGATCACTCAGGGATTTTGCTCGTTTCTCACTCGGCGATATAGCCCTTTCGGCCTAAGCTATCCTGCTAACTTAAACCTCTCTTTAAGAGTTTCATGGCTTCCTTCATACAAAGTCATACTATCCCTGCACACCCAACAGAGCATGAATATGTATATGCTACTCAATCATCATACACGGAATGAGATAAACATGCAGCATGGCATACACGTAGCTATATATATATATATATGTAAGAGTGTATATTGATGTTTACAAACACGTTATCATACTCTTTCCGTCCCATAAGGATTTTGTTTGTTCAAAACACTAACATCAGACATGAGCCGGCCAAGGCCTAACTTAAAACATTTTATGCGACATGTACACAGTCATAAAGCCTCCATAGTGCATCAGCACTTCATCCGGCGTTCCAACTCTACCTCTGATCCTCATCCCGAGAGACATTCACTGAAAAATTGCCACTGCAGGGGTGAGCATCTTAAATTTTAAATGATAGATACCGATTCAGGTTACTTCACGTTCATACAACAACATATACCCATACATACACCCAATCATACGTTAACTCAATAATATTAACATTCCACAGTCAGTGACACAATGCTAAGGGTCCTTGAGTCAGGATATCTCTACATAACAATTATCAATCAGAATACACCAATCTGACTCGGATATAAATGTATTCACTACTCCTCAACAACATATTATACATTCACGGAGCAGGTTTCAGTCAGCAATTATAGCACATGCACACGGAATAACGCACTCATTCACAAGTAAACACCACTTCACTAACATCATCACATGCATAATTAATTCCACATAACATCAGTAGCCATATATGCACAGATTATTCACTCGGTTTCGTATACGTGTGTAATCGGTTCTAACGTTGCAACGTAGGCTCTCAGCCTTTTATACATAGCTCTCAGCTACCGTTTCAGCTCCCAGCTGCTTGGCCGTTTTACAGGTACCCAACCGTTTACCCACAGGTGACACCAACGCTCTCAGCGCCAACAGAGGTGTTCACAGGCAGCCCGAGTCCCACTCAAGGGCTACCTTGAGTCCCACTCAAGGATTTTACAGCGTCCCACGCTAAATAACCGATGGTAGTGTCCCATACTACGTGCTCTCAGCACAAACGCATCCCATGCGCCATACGCGGATTCGACACACAGCATTGAATTTATACACACATCCTCTTATTCAATCACACATATTTTACATGCAGTCGGTAATTCTCATTCTCAGAACTCCGCATGTTAATTTAACACATACTAACTTCTATGCAATCATCATCATAGCAGCATATGAGTCTAATGCAGTCGGTGTCAATCAATATCAAGCTTCCATGAGCATTTTCATCAACTCGAGTTTAACATGCACTCTGTTCACAGCAGTATCAGAACTTAATCAACGCATGCATTTACATGAAGATTAACAGGTTCACACAAGCATTCCAATCAACCGTAACACAACATACAAACGGTATGTGACAGTGTCAGGACTCAATCAATGCATACATTCCTATAAACACGAACAGATTCAATAAAGCATTCTCATCAACACAACACAATCATGCAATCGGGTTCTATGGTAACATATGCATCCTCAAGGACGATGATAACATGCAACACTCACTCTCACTTGTCATGCACTCGGATATTCTACATGCAAGCATATTATACAACAGAATACAGTTCCACAATTATCAATGTCTTCCAAACCCGTTCGTAACCCATGCATTTAATATGTAAGGTACTCCCCCTACCAACTGCGAGACTCCGAGAGATTCTTCTACTTCGACGCTCGTCCTCCACCCGTATGAGGGAGCTTGACTTCTCTGCCGCACCGTCACTTGGCTTTCGAAGTTTTGAAACTAAAGTTGCAAAAACACAAGGTGAAAAATACCAATCCAAATAAACATTGCGAGCCTAACTATACTCTAAACAAAAGGTGAAATGAGTGAACAACAATCCTTTTGACTCCTTTTTAGCTAGTGGGTCTGAAGGATAGAGAAGATTAAAAGTTTGTTGGGACTTCTGGGATTACATCATCCTTGTTGTGATTCTTGAAGAAATCTTCATGAAACTTGATGTTTAGGACCATCCAAGGATAAATTCATCTATATCTTCAGCTAAGAGTTACCACGATGAATCATACTTTTAGACTAGTTCATAATCCTGATGAGTTTCTAAAGTTTTGAAATGCAAGTTGCAAAAACATAAGGTGAACAAGAACCAATCGAAAACAATGTTGCGAGCGTAACTATTCTCTAAACTAAAGGTGAAATGAGTAAACAACCATCCTGATGAGGACACCCCTTACCAATCAGGGGCACTTCAAGGAATAGGAGGGCCAATGACAAGATCCAAGGCCAAGAAGACCAAAGCCACCTTACAAAGGCTAATTCTCACCCTCCTAGAAGACATAACCAAGGAGCCACAAAGGACATCCAAGCTTACTCATTTGATCATGTGGAAGGATGAACAACAGAGGGCCTAGCACAAATGGCCTAGCCTCAAGAATAGGGTAGTGTAGGACTTGAATGACCTGTGTTCAAATCCTACCTAGACCCATTTTTCTTTATTTCTTTTTCCTTTGTAAGTTTCGGTTTTTGCAACTATATTTCAGCATTGTCCCACTAAGACTTACTGGTGGGCGGTTACCCTTGTTTTTAGGTAGTGGAGTAGTGTGTCTTTTGTCTTGTTTAGCCAAGTTATACAAAACTGAATGGAGGTTAGAAAAAGGACAGAAGTTGAATTAATGAATTTTTCTAAGTTTTGTAAACTTAGTGGTGAGTGTGATGCTCTTGGTCCTTGTGTGAAGCAAGGTTGATTAGCCATGCATTAGTGTGATACTTGTGTATGAATGCTAGTCCATTATGGAGGTGTGATGCTTTCCATCTTTTTATCTTTTAATTCCTGCGTTTTGTTTCTTCTACCTTGTCTTCCAAATTGAATCTAAAACAAAATTCTAAACTCTAAAAAAATTAAAACATCAAAAGAAAAATCAAGGACCCTTAGTTCAATTGCCAAGATGCGTTAATGACATGTTAATTGCGTTAACTTCCTGTAAAGTGAACCACTAAATTCACGTGAAAATGAGGCAAAGATTTGATCCTTAAATCTTTCCTAGAATCTGAATAACCAAGGACAAGTTGAAGTAGAAATTCTGACCCTTACAGCAAACGTACATTCTCAATTCAATCCCCACTCTAGATTTCCCCACTGTCTTTGTATTATGTATGTTTGTGTGTGTCTTCTTCCTTTCTTTGTGGCAGCCATTCATCATCAAGAAGTCAGCCCTTGCTGGTCCTCATCAAGATCCACATCATTTGGTATCAAAGCTCTTGGAGTCAAGGGCTTGAAATTTCTTGGACAGCACCCAAAAAGGTAATTCGAAATTCCTTTGCCTCTAGGTCATTTTTCAATTTCTGAACATCTAAATTGAGGGTTGGGGTTGTAAAAGAAAAGAAACCAAGCATTAATTTCATGTTATGGTGGCTAGAAAAATTTTCCCCAAATTGCAAACCCTAATTTCCCAAGAAAATTCCAGAATTGAAATCTGAATATGTATGACCTAAATTGATGTTGTTTTGCTGTCCAATCTTGCAAAATTTGAATTTGATTGCTGCCATGTTGAGTCTCAAAATCGTGACCTTCTTGCTAGTGTCTAGGTGAGTTCTTGTTTTGTTTTTCTTTCTTGTTTCTTGTCAAATTCTTGTCTAGTTTGTGTGTTTTAGCCTCTTAATTTGATTTCTGAATTTGAGTATCTCAATTTATAATTGTTTGTCTGTCCATGCTTGCTGCAATTCGTGTTCTTGCTTGCTGCCATAGTGTCCCAAAAACGTATCCTAAGTGTTTGAGTCTTGTATGTTTTTGTCTTTGTTTGTAGTCTAATTCTAGTACTGTTTGTGTGTCCTTTTTGGTGTCTTGTTTTTTTTTGGCCTCTAGTGATAGGATCATATCTCTATTTGCCATTATTAGCATATTGCATTAGGTAGAGCATTTGTGTGTGGGCTGAACTGTACTTGTGACTCTCAAGGATTGAATAGCATCAAGAGTGGTAAAAGGCTAGAGTGAAAATTACATTACTAGAAAAAGCCAAAATTTGAGTGAAACACTTGAGAGAAATTATTTGTGAGGTCCAAACAGCAGTTGTTATAATTGTTTTTCACCTTGTATAAGTGTTTTTAGTGATGGCAGAACAGGGTGAACAAGGAGGCCTTAATCCATTTCAAATGCAAGCTCTAACTCAACATCTTGAGAGGCTATTCCGACAAGCCACTGACGAAATACATGAGAGAATTGACCAGTTAGAGAATGATAAGGAAGTAAGGAGAAGTCCAAGGAGGCATGGAGGAAGGATGCCAAGACATGAAGAAGATAGGAGAACTAGGGAACAGTGGAGCAATCCCCTTCAAGGGATAAAACTAAACATTCCTTCTTTTGCAGGCAAAAATGATCCGGAGGCATACTTGAATTGGGAGCTTAAGTTAGAAAATGTATATGCTTGTGGAGAGTTTGAGGAGGAGCAAAAGGTGAGATTGACAGCCGCTGAGTTCTCACACTATGCCTTGGTATGGTGGAATAAACTTCAGAGGGAGAGGCAAAGAGATGGAGAGCCACCAGTGAGTACTTGGGCAGACTTGAGGAGACTGATGAGGAAGAGGTATGTGCCTGCCTCCTATGAGAGGGATTTGAAGTTTAAACTTCAAAGACTCACTCAAGGGAGTCGGAGTGTGGAGGAGTACCACAAGGAGATGGAGATGCTGATGCTCCAAGCCAATCTAGAAGAGGATCCTGAGGTAACTATGGCTAGATTTTTAGCTGGTTTGTCTACTGATATTCGTGATGTTGTGGAGTTGCAGGAATTCATTGAGATGGATGACCTTGTGCATAAGGCCCTTCAAGTAGAAAGGCAACTCAAAAGGAAGGGAGCTACAAGGAGAATTACCCCTACTCCCACATCTGGGTGGAAGGACAAAGCCAAGAGGGAGGGCTTTGGGGCAGCACCCTATTCAGCCAAGGCAGCAGGTAGCTCGGCCTTGGATGTTAAGGCCACCAAGGAGGCTGATCATAATGCTTCTAAGGGGAAGGAACCAATCCCTAAGAGGACTAGGGACATTACATGCTTCAAGTGCCAAGGTAAAGGGCATTATGCCTATGAATGCCCTACAAAGAGGACAGTAGTGATAAGGGAGGATGGTGAATTGTCTAGTGAGTCTGATACACCTGAGGAGTATGAGAGTGAGGAGGGAGAGGGTGTAGAACCAGAAGTGAATGAGGGGGGATTGTTAATGGTTAGGAGGTTGTTAGGATCCCATATAGAACCCTTAGACCAAAGCCAAAGGGACAACATTTTCCATACTAGGTGTGCTGTACAGGGACAACTTTGCATGGTGATTGTGGATAGTGGGAGTTGTGCTAATGTGGCTAGTACTAGGATGGTATCCAAGTTGAATCTCCCTACCAAACCCCACCCTAGACCTTATAGGTTATAATGGCTAAGTGATGATGGAGAAATAAGGGTGAGGCAGCAGGTGGAGGTGCCTATAGTCATTGGAACTTATTCAGATGTGATCTTGTGTGATGTGGTGCCTATGGAGGCATGTCATTTGTTGTTGGGAAGGCCGTGGCAGCATGACCACAAGACTATCCATGATGGTTTCTCCAACAAAATATCATTCACCCATCAAGGAAAGAAGGTGGTACTTAAACCTTTAAGCCCACAGGAGGTGTGTCATGATCAGTTGAGATTGAGAGAGAAAATTATGAGAGAAAAAAAGATCATGAGGGTGAGGGATTAAGTATGACCGAGAGCTTGAAAGAGGAGAAAGAGAGAAAAGAGAGTGAAGAAAAGAGGGGAAAAATAAAAGGAAGAGAAAAGAGTGAAAAAGAGAGAAAAAAGAATGAAAGAGAGATAGCAAAAGAAAGAGAAGTGAGGAAAGTGTTGCTTGCAAGGCAGCCACTCTACGTGCTGGTTTGCAAACCTATTCTGAATACTAATCCTATTTGTTTTTCTTCTTTGCCTTCTCCTATTTCTTCTCTTTTGTAGGAATTCAAGGATGTTTTCCCTTCAGATCTACCCAGTGGGTTGCCACCATTGAGAGGGATAGAACATCAGGTGGATCTGATACCTGGAGCCACCATTCCAAACCGGCCAGCCTATAGGAGCAACCCTGAGGAGACCAAGGAAATACAAAGGCAAGTGGAAGCTCTCTTAGATAAAGGTTGGGTAAGAGATTCTATCTCTCTTTGTGCTGTGCCTGTAATTTTAGTGCCTAAGAAAGATGGATCGTGGCGCATGTGTAGTGACTGTAGGAGTGTGAATAGCATTACTATTAAGTATAGGCATCCCATTCCTAGGCTTGATGATTTACTTGATGAATTGCATGGTGCAAAGTTCTTTTCCAAAATTGATTTAAAAAGTGGATACAACCAAATTAGGATTAGAGAAGGGGATGAATGGAAAACTGCTTTTAAAACAAAATTTGGCTTATATGAGTAGCTGGTTATGCCTTTTGGATTAACTAATGCACCAAGTACATTCATGAGGTTGATGAATCATGTTCTTAAAGAATTTATAGGACACTTTGTGGCAGTGTATTTTGATGACATACTTGTGTATTGTGCTGATTTAGACTTGTATGTTCATCATTTGCATTCTGTGTTATCTACTTTGAGGCGAGAGCAATTGTATGCCAATCTTGAAAAATGCACGTTTTGCCAAGATCATGTGGTGTTTTTAGGCTTTGTAGTGAGTTCTAAAGGGGTAGAGGTAGACCAAGAAAAAGTGAAGGCCATCCAAGAATGGCCAACACCAAAGACTGTGAGTGAGATTCAGAGCTTTCATGGCCTAGCTAGTTTTTATAGGCGTTTTGTGAGGGATTTTAGCACCTTGGCAGCCCCACTAAATGAGTTAGTGAAGAAGAATGTGAGCTTTAAGTGGGGGGAAAAACAAGAGAAAGCTTTCCAAACCCTTAAGCAAAGACTAGTTAGTGCACCCATTCTAGCATTGCCCAATTTTTCCAAGTCTTTTGAGATAGAGTGTGATGCTTCTGGCATAGGTATAAGGGCTGTTTTGCTCCAAGAAGGCCATCCCATAGCTTACTTTAGTGAAAAACTAAGTGGGGCAGCCTTGAATTACTCTACCTATGACAAAGAACTCTATGCCTTAGTGAGGACCCTCAAAACTTCGCAGCACTACCTTTTCCCCAAGGAGTTTGTTATCCATAGTGACCATGAGTCTCTCAAGTATCTTAAGGGTCAAGGCAAACTTAATAAGAGACATGCCAAGTGGGTTGAGTTCCTAGAACAATTCCCATATGTCATTAAGTACAAGAAAGGGAAGGGGAATGTAGTTGCCGATGCCTTGTCTAGGAGGTATGCCCTTATTTCTTTGGTAGAGACCAAATTGCTTGGGTTAGAAGTTCTAAAAGGGCTGTATGAAGAGGATAGTGAGTTCGGCCAGAAGTATAGGGAATGTGAAAAGGTGCCTAAGGATGAGTATTATAGGTTTGATGGGTTCTTGTTTAGAGAGAATAGGTTATGTATTCCCCAATCTTCCATTAGAGAGCTTTTAGTGAGGGAAGCACATAGGGGGGGTTTAATGGGTCATTTTGGAGTGCATAAGACTTATGATATCTTGCATGAACATTTCTATTGGGTTAACATAAAAAAGGATGTAGCTAAGCATTGTGAGTCATGCATTGAGTGTAAACAAGCTAAGTCTAAAGTACTCCCCCAAGGTTTATACACTCCCCTACCTGTTCCTGAACACCCTTGGGTAGATTTGTCCATGGATTTTGTGCTTGGTTTGCCCAAGTCAAGTGCTGGCCGAGATGCTATACTAGTTGTGGTGGATAGGTTTTCTAAGATGGCTCATTTTATTCCATGCAAAAGGTCAATGATGCAAGCCATGTAGCTGAACTAGTCTTTAGGGAGATCATTAGGATACATGGCATGCCTAGGAGTATTGTAAGTGATAGGGACTCTAAGTTTTTGAGTCACTTTTGAAGGAGTTTGTGGGGAAGATTAGGAACTAAGTTATTGTTTTCTACTACTTGTCACCCCCAAACTGATGGTCAAACTGAGGTGGTCAATAGGACATTAGGTGCTATGCTTAGAGTAGTACTGAAGCAAAATTTGAAACGTTGGGAGGCTTGCCTACCCCATATTGAGTTTGCTTATAACCGTGCTGTCCATTCCACAACTAATTGCTCTCCATTTGAGGTTGTGTATGGGTTTAATCCTTTATCTCCACTTGATTTATTACCTGTACCTAACATTTCTGTGTTTAAGCATTATGAAGGACAGGCTAAAGCAGATTTTGTGAGGAAGCTGCATGAGCAGGTTAAAGCCTAGATCATCAAGAAGAATGAGAGCTATGCTAAGTAAGCCAACAAAGGTAGGAGGAAGGTGATCTTCCAACCTGGAGATTGGGTGTGGGTACACATGAGAAAGGAGAGGTTTCCTGAACAAAGGAAATCCAAGTTGCTTCCAAGAGGAGATGGTCCATTCCAAGTATTGGAGAGGATCAATGACAATGCCTATAAGATCCAAATGCCAGGTGAGTATAATGTGTCTTCTACTTTTAATGTGGCTGATTTGTCCTTGTTTGATACAGGTGAAGAAGACCCAGATTTGAGGACAAATCCTGTTCAAGAGGGAGGGAATGATGAGGACACCCCTTACCAATCAGGGGCACTTCAAGGAATAGGAGGGCCAATGACAAGATCCAAGGCCAAGAAGACCAAAGCCACCTTACAAAGGCTAATTCTCACCCTCCTAGAAGACATAACCAAGGAGCCACAAAGGATATCCAAGCTTACTCATTTGATCATGTGGAAGGATGAACAACAGAGGGCCTAGCACAAATGGCCTAGCCTCAAGAATAGGGTAGTGTAGGACTTGAATGACCTGTGTTCAAATCCTACCTAGACCCATTTTTCTTTATTTCTTTTTCCTTTGTAAGTTTCAGTTTTTGCAACTATATTTCAGCATTGTCCCACTAAGACTTAGTGGTGGGCGGTTACCCTTGTTTTTAGGTAGTGGAGTAGTGTGTCTTTTGTCTTGTTTAGCCAAGTTATACAAAACTGAATGGAGCTGAGAAAAAAGGACAGAAGTTGAATTAATGAATTTTTCTAAGTTTTGTAAACTTAGTGTTGAGTGTGACGCTCTTGGTCCTTGTGTGAAGCAAGGTTGATTAGCCATGCATTAGTGTGATACTTGTGTATGAATGCTAGTCCATTATGGAAGCGTGATGCTTTCCATCTTTTTATCTTTTAATTCCTGCATTTTGTTTCTTCTACCTTGTCTTCCAAATTGAATCTAAAACAAAATTCTAAACTCTAAAAAAATTAAAACATCAAAAGAAAAATCAAGGACCCTTAGTTCAATTGCCAAGATGCGTTAATGACATGTTAATTGTGTTAACTTCCTGTAAAGTGAACCACTAAATTCACGTGAAAATGAGGCAAATATTTGATCCTTAAATCTTTCCTAGAATCTGAACAACCAAGGACAAGTTGAAGTAGAAATTCTGACCCTTACAACAAGCGTGCATTCTCAATTCAATCCCCACTCTAGATTTCCCCACTGTCTTTGTATTGTGTATGTTTGTGTGTGTCTTCTTCCTTTCTTTGTGGCAGCCATTCATCATCAAGAAGTCAGCCCTTGCCGGTCCTCATCAAGATCTACATCACATCCTTTTGACTCCTTCTTAGCTAATTAGTCCAAAAGATAGAGAACATTAAAAGCTTGTGGGGCTTTTCGGCATAACATCGTCGTTGATGTGATTCCTGAAGAGATCTTCACGAAACTTGATTTTTAGGACCATCCAATGAGTAATTAATCTAGATCTTCAGATAAGAGTTCCAACGATGCATCATCATTCTACACCGGTTCATAATCCTGATAAGTTTTCAAAGTTTAAAATGCAAGTTACAAAAACACAAGGTGAAAAAGAACCAATCCAAAACATCATTGGGATCCTAACTATTTTCTAAACTAAAGGTGATATGAGTGAACAACCATCCTTTTGACTCCTTATCTTGTGAGTCTAAAGGATAAAGAAGATTAAAAGCTTGTAGGGCTTTTCGACATCACATCATCCTTAATGTGATTCTCAAAAGAATCTTCATGAAACGTGATGCTTAGGCCCATCCAAGGAGAAATTCATCTAGATCTTCAGCTAAGAGTTCCCATGATGCATCATCATTCTAGACCGGTTCATTACCCTGATGGGTTTTTGAAGTTTAAAAATGCAAGTTGCAAAAACACAAGGTGAAAGAGAACCAATCGAAAAAACGTTGCGAGCGTAACTATTTTCTAAAGTAAAGGTGAAATGAGTGAATAATCATCCTGTTGACTCCTTCTTAACATTGGGGTTTTCGAAAAATTATCATCTTTGATGTGATTCTTAAAAAACTCTTCACGGAACTAGATGTTTAGGACCATCGAAGGAGTAATTCATCTAGATCTTCAGCTTAGAGTTCTCGCGATGCACCATCATTCTAGACCGCTTCATAACCCTGATAAGTTCTCGAAGTTTAAAACGCAAGTTACAAAAACACAAGGTGAAAAAGAACCAATCTAAAACGATGTCCTGAGCCTAACTATACTTTAAACAAAAGTCAAAATGAGTGAACAACATTCCTTTTGACTCCTTCTTAGCTAGTGAGTCGAAAGGATAGAGAAGATTAAAAGCTTATTGGGTTTTTCGAGAAAATATCATCTATAATGTAATTCTTAAAAAAATTTCACGAAACTGGATGTTAGGACCATCCAATGAGTAATTCATCTAGATCTTCAGCTAAGAGTTCCCACGACGCATCATCATTCTAGACCGGTTCATTATCGTGATGAGTTTTTAAAGTTTTAAAATTCAAGTTACGAAAACACAAGGTGAACAAGAACCAATCGAAAACAATGTCGCAAGCATAACTAATGTTTAAACTAAAGGTGAAATAAGTGAACAACCAACTTTTTGACTCTATCTTAGCTAGTCGGTTAAAAGATAGAGTAAGCTTGTTGAGCTTTTTAGGAAAATATCATTTATGATGTGATTTTTAAAAAAATCTTCCTGAAACTGGATGTTTAGGACCATCCAAGGAGTAATTCATCTAGATCTTCAACTAAGAGTTCCCACGATGCATCATCATTCTACACCGGTTCATAATTCTGATAAGTTTTCAAAGTTTAAAACGCAAGTTGCAGCAACACAAGGTGAAAAAGAACCTGTAACACCCTAATTTTTAATTAAATAAACAGAATCAACAAGGAAAATTTTCCAAATTCTAAAGTTAATAAACCGTACGTAATCTACTCAAATTAACAAATTCGACCCATCGAGGAGAAGAAGGGAAAAAGACAAGGGAAATGAACTCTCGCGCAGCGAAGGGAAGAAACGCTTAAGCGAAACTACACTCGGCATCCTGCCACTCCACTCGGATTTCAGTGTATGGTTCGCTCGGGAAGGTCCACTTCTTAGTCCATTCGGATTAACCCTAATGCACCCCAGTTCCTTCCAGACAGTATGTCACACTCTACGATTCCACTCGATTGGTTTATATATATATATATATATATATATTGGCAGCCCGCAAATGATTCCCAAAGCCGCTCACTCAGAATCTATGAAGACTTCTCACTCGGAAATACTCAGTCGCTCTTAACTCGGGAAACCTTACAGTTATCACTCTAAGGGTATCAGGGTCAATTCTCGCTCGGTACCCGTAATCTTTCCTACTCTGATTTTCCCTCTAAGTCAGGACTCACTCAGATTTTCCCAGCTATTTAATAATCTATTACAATGGATCCACTTAGAGTCTTAGGTGTTGTCTTCTGGTCAGTAAACTCTCGCTCGGCATCATACTGCCTCATTCACTCGGGATTACCTAGACTTCCTTTCACTCGGATGGGGTCACTAACTCTCTTCCCATGCCATCACTTGACTCCACTTCGACTTACAGTTATACTAACCTCTCACCCACAACAAATACGCGTACATAGGTTACTAGGATTTTCATACACAATATAGGGTTTCATGCAACATGGTAGATATAATTAATTACAGGCACCAAATCATATCCTCTACTCCAAAGGGTTCAGGTTCTAAAAAAAGGAACTAAGGCTAAACATGAGCCGGCCAAGGCTTAACAAAACACATAAACAGTATATACATAACATCTATCTCCATAGTGCACCAGCACTTCACTCGGTATTCAGCTCCTTATTCACTCCTCATTGCGAGAGATATTCACTGAAAAATTGCCACAATAGGGGGTGAGTATCTTAAATATTAAGTGATAGATACTGACTCGGAATTTTATCAATCATGCAGTAATCTAATGCACACGGCTAGTATTAAACATGCATATAATCTTTCAATGAAATCACAATCATGCATAGCACATGTTTCATTCGGCATAGTCAGTGTATGTACACAGAATAGTTTACTCGGTTCCGTATTCGTGTGTAATCGGTTTTCGACGTTGCAACATAGGCTCCCAGCCTTTTTATACATAGCTCTCAGCTATCAATTCAACTCCCAGCTGCTTGGCCATTTTATAGGTACCCAACTGTTTGCCCACAAGGTGACACCAACGCTCCCAGCGTCAACAGAGGTGTTCACGGGCAGCCCGAGTCCCACTCGGAAACTACCTTGAGTCCCACTCAAGGATTTCACAGCGTTCCACGCTTTTCAATTAACCGATAGTAGTGTCCCACACTACGTGCTCCCAGCACAACGCATCCCATACGCCACACGCGGATTCATCACACAATACAGAATTCATACACACAACTTTTCACTCAGTCATACATACTTCACATGCAGTCGGTAACACGCATTCTCAGAACTCAATATATTGATTTAACACATATGCTTCCATGCAATCAGTATCATTGCCCAAGTAGATAAACACAGCAACACGTGCTTCCCATACAATTGATATCAACCAATATCAGGATTCAATAAAGTATTCCACTCAACACAAGCATAACATGTAATCGGTATTCAGCAATATCAGGATTCAACTACGCATGCATCAATATGAATATTATCAGATTCACTACACAACACTCGATCACATGCAGTCATCATTTTATATTTATAACGACTCATAAGTCACATAAACCACACAGTTATCGTCATCAACAATACAGCACACCCTTGCCATGCAATCATTCAACATTCTCTAAGCTATCGGCGTGCATCTCAGGGATAATACTAAACATGCAACACTCAACTCCTACTTATCATGCACCCGGGTATTGCACACTCCACATGCAAGTATAACACACAAACAGAATACAGAACAACAATCATCAACACCCAGAACCCGTTCATAATCCATACGTTTAACATATAAGGTACTCCCCCTACCAACTACGAGACTCCGAGAGACTCTTCTGCTTGGGTGTTGGCCTTCTCCCTTGCTGCTTCAGTCAACACCTTCACTCGTTCAGCCTCCACTCGAACACTATTGTTTTTCGCGCTTAGCTCGGGTACAGGGGCTGTTTCTTCTTCTGCTCTGGTGATCGTCTTTCACTCGTATAAGGGGCTCTGACTCCTCTGCAGCACCGTCGACGTGGCCTCCGTAAGCAGAAATGGGGACAGAGAGCAGAGAAGGAGAAGAAGAACGAGGGAGAAAGAGAAGAAGGAAGAAGAAGGGAAATCGCAGAGGGAATTCTGAAGAATGAAAGGCAAGAGACCATCGATCAACTACATATATGCATGCACAAAGAATGGAAAGGTGGGGTAGGGAAAACGTGAAGCAGCAGTCTGCTCACGTCACCCAGTCCTATCAGCAACCATCAATAGCTAATCCCACTTAATCAGCACTCATTTGATTAATTAAATTAATGGTAATTAATAAACAATTCCCCACTTCTGAAATTATTATTTTAATGGCTTTATTTCACTCGGTACTTTGTTTAAAATCGGGATGTTACAGAACCAATCCAAAACAATGTCGTAAGCCTAACTATATGTTAGGAATCCTATTAGGGTCAGGCAGCGGAAACACAAAGGATTCCCAAGAAAGAATTGCAAACACGTATGTCTCAAAGCATTATGCTAAATTAAAATTTTAATTAGGGTTTACCTCTTGTAGACGCAGAACAAGATCCTCGATCGAAGCAATTGTAGCTTCTCCCTTAGGAGTCCACACAGCACTCCCACCAGAAAACTAACGATCCGAATGCTAGTACGGAATTTTAGTGCAATCTAATTTCTGAGCACCAGCCTATGAGCATCTCATGCTCTATATATAGGCCTAGGTCTTGACCTGAGCTCTCATTAAACATTGGGCTCCTGACTCATTCTAAATGAGTTAGGCCCAAATAGTTTTATTTTCAGTCCAACTAAAATAAAACTATCCTCTGGTGGGCTTACTCTATGTGTGTGACCCTATAGGTAAAATATTCGGTTATATTAATAATAAACTATTTTATTATTAATATAAAATAAGAGCGGTATCTAGCAATACATCATTATGTCCGAATATTATTTATCATCGACATGACCTATAAGTGATAATTATTTTATATATCTATTCCTTTTGTCACGACATCTAATTGGGCCCAAGGCATGTCGTCGTCATCCTTGTATGGCCCAATTCATTTTACTTGATACCAGAGTAGACTTTATAGAATAAATATCTAATATTTATTCGTCCTAGCATGGTCATGCATTTCATTAGTCTCACTCCATCAAGTGGCCCATAGATATCACTCCTGTCACATAGGAGAGACAAATTCCATCTACATCACTCACATCCCTCTGCATAATTTATCTATTGCCTAATCACAATCTTTATGGTCATCTTATTACAGATAACGTTTGATTGTATTAAAACAATAAACTCCTTATGTAGGAATCGTAGTGACTTCAGGTCGAAGGACTACATACCATTATCACATTGAGAACCGTTTATGACACTCATGTAATGATCCATGCAACGTTCTCATGGTGGGTCTGTCCAGTACAACATTACTCTTAATGTGTACCCGTGTAAAGACTTGATATTATATATCCATGATTTGTGAGATCAAATCATCAGTACGTTCACACACTAATCTTAATGTATTTACATGTCCCCATGTAAATACTTGATTAGGGACGTTTTAGGAATAATTCTCATATGACCTATTATTCCAGGATAAATAGCATTTGTCTAAAACTAAAAATACTAATTTTATTAATAAGTTAAAATTGATACATTAATAGCTCGTAGTGCATACACCAACAATCTCCCACTTGCACTAGAGCCAATCAGACATTTGCCTAATGCCTAATGATCTAGTGTGTCCCTCATGCTTTTGATGTGCAAGAGGTTTGGTGAGTGGGTCAGCAATGTTCTCATCAGTGTGCACTTTACATATCTTAACATCTCCTCGTTCAAGTATTTCTCGGATGAGATGATAACACCTAAGTATATGCTTGGATTGCTGATGTGACCTAGGTTCCTTGGCTTGTGCAATTGCTTCACTATTGTCACAGTAGAGACTTATAGGGTCCACAATGCTAGGAACTACCTCAAGTTCTGTTATGAACTTCTTGATCCATACTGCCTCTTTTGCAGCATTTGAGGCAGCAATATACTCAGATTCTGTAGTAGAATCAGCAACTGTCTCTTGCTTCAAACTTTTCCAGCTTACAGCGCCACCATTTAAACAAAACACATACCCTGATTGCGATCTTGAGTCATCCTTATCAGTTTGGAAGCTAGCATCAGTGTAACCCTTTACAATGAGCTCTTCTTCCCCTCCATATATCAAGAATGAATCTTTAGTTTTTCTCAAGTACTTTAGGATATTCTTGACAGTAGTCCAGTGACTTTCACCGGGATCAGACTGGTATCTGCTTGTCATGCTTAAAGCATACGAGACATCTGGTCGGGTACATATCATGGCATACATGATTGATCCAATAGCAGATGCATATGGAATCTTATTCATCCGTTCTCTCTCTTCTTTAGTGGAAGGAGATTGAGCCTTTGATAGGCTTATGCCATGAGCCATAGGCAAAGTTCCCTTTTTGGAATCTTGCATGTTAAACCTTTTTAACACTTTGTCTATGTATGTATTTTGACTTAGGCCGAGAAGTTTTCTTGATCTATCTCTATAGATCTTAATTCCCAACACATAGGTTGCTTCACCTAAGTCCTTCATAGAAAAATAGCTTCTCAACCAAGTCTTCACAGACTGAAGGGTAGGAATGTCATTTCTATTGAATAGTATGTCATCAACATGCAGGACCAAAAAAACAATTGTGCAGTCACTAACCTTCTTGTAGACACAAGGTTCATCCTCATTTTTAGTAAAGCCAAATTGTTTAACGACTTCATCAGAATGAAGATTCTAGCTTCTGGAAGCTTGCTTAAGTCCATATATGGAACGTTGTAGTTTGCACACCTTTCTGGATGCTTCAGGCTTAACAAAGCCTTCGGGTTGTGTCATGTATACTTCCTCAAGAAGATTTCCATTAAGGAAAGCAGTCTTGACATCCATTTGCCATATCTCATAATCATGGTATGCAGCAATAGCAAGCAGAATCCGAACAGACTTTAGCATAGCGACTGGAGAAAAGGTTTCATCATAGTCTATACCATGAATTTGCTTGAAACCTTTCGCTACCAATCTTGCCTTATAGGTACTGATATTTCCATCCATGTCAGTTTTCTTTTTGAAAACCCACTTGCATCCTATAGGTTTTACCCCTTCGGGTGCATCAACCAAAGACCAAACTTGATTAGTGTACATGGAGTCCATTTCAGATTCCATGGCTTCAAGCCATTTCTCAGATTTTGGACTTGCAATGGCCTCTTTATAAGACGTTGGCTCATTTTGATCCATTAGCAACACATCTCCTTCCTGAGTTACAAGAAATCCATATCTTTCAGGTTGTTGACGTATTCTACCTGATCTACGCAAGTCTTGTTCTACTGGAGTTGGAGTTATCACAACATTTTGTGGTTCCGGCTCCATTTCCACCATTGGCTCTTCAATGCCTTGTAGGTCTTGAACTTCTTCAAGTTCTACTTTCCTCCCACTGATTCTTTTAGAGATGAATTCCCTTTCTAAGAATACAGCATTTCAAGCGACAAACACTTTGCCCTCGGTAGGATTGTAGAAGTAATAACCGTTAGTTTCCTTTGGGTATCCCACAAAAAGACATTTATCTGATTTGGGTCCAAGTTTGTTAGAAATCTGACGCTTTACATAAGCTTCACAGCCCCAAATCTTAAGAAAAGACATATTGGGTCGTTTCCTAGTCCATATCTCATATGGTGTCTTTATGACAGCCTTAGATGGAACACGGTTAAGTGTGAAAGCTGTTGTCATCAAAGCATGTCCCCAGAAGGAGTTAGGGAGGTCAGTTTGACTCATCATTGATCGAACCATGTCTAATAAGGTTCTATTTCTCCGCTCAGAAACACCATTCCATTGTGGTGTTCCAGGAGGAGTGAGTTGAGAGACAATCGCACATTCTTTAAGATATTCATCAAACTCCAGGCTTAAGTATTCGCCACCTCGATCAGATCGAAGTACTTTAATTTTCTTGCCAAGTTGGTTCTCTACTTCATGTTTGAATTCTTTGAACTTTTCAAAGGATTCTGATTTATGCTTCATTAGAAACACAAATCCATATCTACTGAAATCATTAGTAAAAGTGATAAAGTAGCTAAAACCTCCCCTAGCCATTGTCCCTATTGGCCCACATACATCACTATGTATCAAGCTTAGAAGATCACTCGCCCTTTCACCCATTCCAGTAAATGGGGTCTTAGTCATCTTCCCTAATAAACAAGACTCGCATGTATCTATTGATTCAAAATCAAAAGAGTCTAAATATCCATCTTTATGGAGTTTAGAAATACGTTTCTCATTTATATGTCCTAGGTGACAATGCCAAAGATAAGTTGGGTTTAAATCATTTGGTTTAACCCTTTTAGTATTAACGTTATAGATAGGGGTTTCAAGATCAAGAACATAAAGTCCATTACTCAAATTTGCACAGCAATAAAACATGTCATTCAAATAAACAGAACAACTATTGTTCTTTATTATGAAGGAAAACCCTTTCCTATCTAGACAAGAAACAGAAATAATGTTTCTTCTTATTGCCGAAACATAAAAAAAAATTTCTAGTTCAAGAACAAGCCCTGAGGGCAAGGATAAAAAATAAGTCCCTACAGCTAATGCAGCAACTCTTGCTCCATTTCCAACGTGTAGGTCCACCTCGCCTTTCATCAACTGCCTACTCCTTTTTAGATCCTGCACATTAAGACAAATGTGAGATCCACATCCAGTATCTAATACCCATGATGTTGAAGTTGACAAGTTAATTTCTATAACAAAAATACCTGAAGTGGAAGTCTCACTTCCCTTCTTCTTAAGCTCTTCCAGGTACTTTGGATAGTTTCTCTTCTAGTGTCCCTTCTATCCACAATGGTGACAATTTCCTTCCTTAGCCACCCCACCCACAGGTTTTAAGGCTTATGTACTTGGCTTATCCTTGCCTTTCCAAATTGTCTTGCCTTTTCCCATAACAGCCTTTCCTTTGCCTTTATACATGCCCTTTTCTTTACCTTTGCCAGAATTGACCATCAGTATGGCCTTGCCCTTTCCCTTAGAAATATTGGGCTCAGCAGTCCTCAACATATTGAGTAGCTCTGGCAATGTTTTATCCAATGCATTCATGTTATAATTCATGATGACTGGCTTAAAACTGTCAGGTAATGACTTCAAAATGAGATCAGTAGCTAACTTTTGAGGGAAGGGGAATCCTAGCCTAGCTAGATTCTCCAGGTACCCAATCATTTTGAGCACATGAGGTCCTACAAAACCTCCCTCTTCAAGTCTGCAGCTAAATAGGGCTGAAGATGTGACACCCTGATTTTAGAGGGAAAATTTCACGAATTAATTAAAGCATAACCTGGATCCATAATAAAAACACTCCCTTATATGAAGATAAGAGAGCTGGTCCCACGGCCAAGGAGAAAAAGGAAAGGAAGGCAACAGGCAAATAAAATCTTTCACAGCGGAACACAACAGCGCCTGAGCGAACCACAATACAGCGTGCACTCGCTCAAGCGAGATCCAAATCCGCTTGAGCGAGACCGACCAACTCGCTCGGCGAACCACCATTCGCTTAAGCGAAACCGATTACGAAAGCCTTCCAAAACAACACACACTCGCTGGAGCGAAGCCTTCATTCGCTGAAGCGAGAAGCCACACTCGGCATTCCCATCACTCGGTATTCGAGATAATCATTCATTCGGTAAACAATCAGGTCCAGTCGGAATTCATGCTTAAGTCCTCTCAAAATTTAATATCTTAGTCCACTCAGCATAATGGGGTTCCGCCACTCGGAAACTACCCCAACAGTTACCTCACTCGGCAACCCATAACTTAGTCTCTTAATTTTTTATCCACAGAGTCAACATAAAGATCCACTCGGGAAATGAAGGGTATCTCACTCGGATTCCATAAGACCCCTTACTCGGGTTAATACCCAACCAAACACCACTCGGTGTATTTCACCGCAATTCATTCAGGAATGTGTTGGTGTATGCACTACGAGCTATTAATGTATCAATCTTAACTTATTAATAAAATTAGTATTTTCAGTTTTAGACAAATGCTATTTATCCTGGAATAATAGGTCATATGAGAATTATTCCTAATACGTCCCTAATCAAGTATTTACATGGGGACATGTAAATACATTAAGATTAGTGTGTGAATGTACTGATGATTTGATCTCACAAATCATGGATATATGATATCAAGTCTTTACACGGGTACACATTAAGAGTAATGTTGTACTGGACAGACCCACCATGAGAACGTTGCATGGATCGTTACATGAGTGTCATAAACGGTTCTCAATGTGATAATGGTATGTAGTCCTTCGACCTGAAGTCACTACGATTCCTACATAAGGAGTTTATTGTTTTAATACAATCAAACGTTATCTGTAATAAGATGACCATAAAGATTGTGATTAGGCAATAGATAAATTATGCAGAGGGATGTGAGTGATGTAGATGGAATTTGTCTCTCCTATGTGACAGGAGTGATATCTATGGGCCACTTGATGGAGTGAGACTAATGAAATGCATGGCCATGCTAGGACGAATAAATATTAGATATTTATTCTATAAATTCTACTCTGGTATCAAGTAAAATGAATTGGGCCATACAAGGATGACGACGACCATGCCTTGGGCCCAATTAGATATCGTGACAAAAGGAATAGATATATAAAATAATTATCACTTATAGGTCATGTCGATGATAAATAATATTCGGACATAATGATGTATTGCTAGATACCGCTCTTATTTTATATTAATAATAAAATAGTTTATTATTAATATAACCAAATATTTTACCTATAGGATCACACACTGATGAGGACACCCCTTACCAATCAGGGGCACTTCAAGGAATAGGAGGGCCAATGACAAGATCCAAGGCCAAGAAGACCAAAGCCACCTTACAAAGGCTAATTCTCACCCTCCTAGAAGACATAACCAAGGAGCCACAAAGGACATCCAAGCTTACTCATTTGATCATGTGGAAGGATGAACAACAGAGGGCCTAGCACAAATGGCCTAGCCTCAAGAATAGGGTAGTGTAGGACTTGAATGACCTGTGTTCAAATCCTACCTAGACCCATTTTTCTTTATTTCTTTTTCCTTTGTAAGTTTCGGTTTTTGCAACTATATTTCAGCATTGTCCCACTAAGACTTAGTGGTGGGCGGTTACCCTTGTTTTTAGGTAGTGGAGTAGTGTGTCTTTTGTCTTGTTTAGCCAAGTTATACAAAACTGAATGGAGGTGAGAAAAACGGACAGAAGTTGATTAATGAATTTTTTTTTTCTAAGTTTTGAAAACTTAGTGGTGAGTGTGATGCTCTTGGTCCTTGTGTGAAGCAAGGTTGATTAGCCATGCATTAGTGTGATACTTGTGTATGAATGCTAGTCCATTATAGAGGTGTGATGCTGTCCATCTTTTTATCTTTTATTTCTTGCGTTTTGTTTCTTCTACCTTGTCTTCCAAATTGAATCTAAAACAAAATTCTGAACTCAAAAAAAAATTAAACATCAAAAGAAAAATCAAGGAACCTTAGTTCAATTGCCAAGCTCCGTTAAGGTCATGTTGTTGCGTTAACTTCCATTAAAGTGTGAACTGAAATTCACGTGAGAATGAAGCCAGTTTTTGATCCTTGAATCTCTCATGGAATCTAAACAATCAAGGATAAGTTGAATTAGAATTTCTGACCCTTGCAAAACGTAACTTTCTTCATTCAATCTCCACTCTAGATTTCCCCATTTGTCTTTGTATTGTGTATGTCTGTGTGTATTTCTTCCCTTTTTGTGCAGTCCTTCTTCATCTAGAAATCAGCCCTTGCCGGTCCTCACCAAGATCCATATCATTTAGTATCAAAGCTCTTGGAGTCAAGGGCTTGAAATTTCTTGGACAGCACCCAAAAAGGTAATTCGAAATTCCTTTGCCTCTAGGTTATTTTTCAATTTCTGAACATCTAAATTAAGGGTTGGGGTTGTGAAAGAAAAGAAGCCAAGCATTAATTTCATGTTATGGTGGCTAGAAAAATTTTCCCCAAATTGCACACCCTAATTTTCCAAACAAATTCCAGAATTGAAATCTGAATATGTATGACCTAAATTGATGTTGTTTGCTGTCCAATCTTGCAAAATTTGAATTTGATTGCTGCCATGTTGAGTCTCAAAACCGTGACCTTCTTGTTAGTGTCTAGGTGAGTTCTTGTTTTGTTTTTCTTTCTTGTTTCTTGTCAAATTCTTGTCTAGTTTGTGTGTTTTAGCCTTTTAATTTGATTTCTGAATTTGAGTATCTCAATTTATAATTGTTTGTCTGTCCATGCTTGCTGCAATACGTGTTCTTGCTTGCTGCCATAGTGTCCCAAAAACGTATCCTAAGTGCTTGAGTCTTGTATGTTTTGTCTTTGTTTGTAGTTTAATTATAGTACTGTTTGTGTGTCCTTTTTGGTGTCTTGTTTTTTGTTGGCCTCTAGTGATAGGATCAAATCTCTATTTCCCATTATTAGCATTTTGCATTAGGTAGAACATTTGTGTGTGGCTGAACTATACTTGTGACTCTCAAGGATTAAATAGCATCAAGAGTGGTAAAAGGCTAGAGTGAAAATTACATTATTAGAAAAAGCCAAAATTTGAGTGGAACACTTGAGAGAAATTATTTGTGAGGTCCAAACAGCAACTGTTATAATTGTTTTTCACCTTGTATAAGTGTTTTAGTGATGGCAGAACAGGGTGAACAAGGGGGACTTAATCCATTTCAAATGCAAGCTCTAACTCAACATCATGAGAGGCTATTCCGACAAGCCACTGACGAAATACATGAGAGAATTGACCAGTTAGAGAATGAAAGGAGAAGTCCAAGGAGGCATGGAGGAAGGATGCCAAGACATGAAGAAGATCGAAGGGCTAGGGAGCAGTGGAGCAATCCCCTTCAAGGGATAAAACTAAACATTCCTTCTTTTGCAGGCAAAAATGATCCGGAGGCATACTTGAGTTGGGAGCTTAAGATCGAAAATGTATATGCTTGTGGAGAGTTTGAGGAGGAGCAAAAGGTGAGATTGGCAGCCGCTGAGTTCTCACACTATGCCTTGGTATGGTGGCATAAACTGCAGAGGGAGAGGCAAAGAGATGGAGAGCCACCAGTGAGTACTTGGGCAGACTTGAGGAGATTGATGAGGAAGAGGTATGTGCCTGCTTCCTATGAGAGAGATTTGAAGTTTAAACTTCAAAGACTCACTCAAGGGAGTCGGAGTGTGGAGGAGTACCACAAGGAGATGGAGATGCTGATGCTCCAAGCCAATCTAGAAGAGGATCCTGAGGTAACTATGGCTAGATTTTTAGCTGGTTTATCTACTGATATTCGTGATGTTATGGAGTTGCAGGAATTCATTGAGATGGATGACCTTGTGCATAAGGCCCTTCAAGTAGAAAGGCAACTCAAAAGGAAAGGAGCTACAAGGAGAATTGCCCCTACTCCCACATCTGGGTGGAAGGATAAAGCCAAGAGGGAGGGCTTTAGGGTAGTACCCTATTCAGCCAAAGCAGCAGGTAGCTCGGCCTTGGATGTTAAGGCCACTAAGGAGGCTGATCATAATGCTTCTAAGGGGAAGGAACCAATCCCTAAGAGGACTAGGGACATTACATGCTTCAAGTGCCAAGGTAAGGGGCATTATGCTTATGAATGCCCTACAAAGAGGACAGTAGTGATAAGGGAGGATGGTGAATTGTCTAGTGAGTCTGATACACCTGAGGAGTATGAGAGTGAGGAGGGAGAGGGTGTAGAACCAGAAGTGAACGAGGGGGGATTGTTAATGGTTAGGAGGTTGTTAGGATCCCATATAGAACCCTTAGACCAAAGCCAAAGGGACAACATTTTCCACACTAGGTGTGCTGTACATGGACAACTTTGCATGGTGATTGTGGATAGTGGGAGTTGTGCTAATGTGGCAAGTACTAGGATGGTATCCAAGTTGAATCTCCCTACCAAACCCCACCCTAGACCTTATAGGTTACAATGGCTAAGTGATGATGGAGAAATAAGGGTGAGGCAGCAGGTGGAGGTGCCTATAGTTATTGGAACCTATTCGGATGTGATCTTGTGTGATGTGGTGCCTATAGAGGCATGTCATTTGTTGTTGGGGAGGCTGTGGCAGCATGACCACAAGACTATCCATGATGGTTTCTCCAACAAAATATCATTCACCCATCAAGGAAAGAAGGTGGTACTTAAACCTTTAAGCCCACAAGAGGTGTGTCATGATCAGTTGAGATTGAGAGAGAAAATTATGAGAGAAAAAAAAGATCATGAGAGTGAGGGATTGAGTGTGACCGAGAGCTTGAAAGAGGAGAAAGAGAGAAAGGAGAGTGAAGAAAAGAGGGGAAAAATAAAAGGAAGAGAAAAGAGTGAAAAAGAGAGGAAAAAGAATGAGAGAGAGATAGCAAAAGAAAGAGAAGTGAGGAAAGTGTTGCTTGCAAGGCAGCCACTCTACGTGCTGGTTTGCAAGCCTATTCTTAATACTAATCCCATTTGTTTTTCTTCTTTGCCTTCTCCTATTTCTTCTCTTTTGCAGGAATTCAAGGATGTTTTTCCTTCAGACCTACCCAGTGGATTGCCACCTTTGAGAGGGATAGAACATCAGGTGGATCTGATACCTGGAGCCATCATTCTAAACCGGCCAGCCTATAAGAGCAACCCTGAGGAGACCAAGGAAATACAAAGGCAAGTGGAAGCTCTCTTAGATAAAGGTTGGGTAAGAGATTCTATCTCTCCTTGTGCTGTGCCTGTAATTTTAGTGCCTAAGAAAGATGGATCGTGGCGCATGTGTAGTGACTGTAGGAGTGTGAATAACATTACTATTAAGTATAGGCATCCCATTCCTAGGCTTGATGATTTACTTGATGAATTGCATGGTGCAAAGTTCTTTTCCAAAATTGATTTAAAAAGTGGATACAACCAAATTAGGATTAGAGAAGGGGATGAATGGAAAACTGCTTTTAAAACCAAATTTGGCTTGTATGAGTGGCTGGTTATGCCTTTTGGATTAACTAATGCACCAAGTACATTCATGAGGTTGATGAATCATGTTCTTAAAGAATTTATATGACACTTTGTGGTAGTGTATTTTGATGACATACTTGTGTATAGTGCTGATTTAGACTTGCATGTTCATCATTTGCATTTTGTGTTATCTACTTTGAGGCGAGAGCAATTGTATGCCAATCTTGAAAAATGCACGTTTTGCCAAGATCATGTGGTGTTTTTAGGCTTTGTAGTGAGTTCTAAAGGGGTAGAGGTAGACCAAGAAAAAGTGAAAGCCATCCAAGAATGGCTAACACCAAAGACTGTGAGTGAGATTGGGAGCTTTCATGGCCTAGCTAGTTTTTATAGGCGTTTTGTGAGGGATTTTAGCACCTTGGCAGCCCCACTAAATGAGTTAGTGAAGAAGAATGTGAGCTTTAAGTGGGGGGAAAAACAAGAGAAAGCTTTCCAAACCCTTAAGCAAAGACTAGTTAGTGCACCCATTCTAGCATTGCCCAATTTTTCCAAGTCTTTTGAGATAGAGTGTGATGCTTCGGGCATAGGTATAGGGGCTGTTTTGCTCCAAGAAGGCCATCCCATAGCTTACTTTAGTGAAAAACTAAGTGGGGCAGCCTTGAATTACTCTACCTATGACAAAGAACTCTATGCCTTAGTGAGGACCCTCAAAACTTGGCAGCACTACCTTTTCCCCAAGGAGTTTGTTATCCATAGTGACCATGAGTCTCTCAAGTATCTTAAGGGTCAAGGCAAACTTAATAAGAGACATGCCAAGTGGGTTGAGTTCCTAGAACAATTCCCATATGTCATTAAGTACAAGAAAGGGAAGGGGAATGTAGTTGCCGATGCCTTGTCTAGGAGGTATGCCCTTATTTCTATGGTAGAGACCAAATTGCTTGGGTTAGAAGTTCTAAAGGGGCTGTATGAAGAGGATAGCGAGTTCGGCCAGAAGTATAGGGAATGTGAAAAGGTGCCTAAGGATGAGTATTATAGGTTTGATGGGTTCTTGTTTAGAGAGAATAGGTTATGTATTCCCCAATCTTCCATTAGAGAGCTTTTAGTGAGGGAAGCATATAGGGGGGATTAATGGGTCATTTTGGAGTGCATAAGACTTATGATATCTTGCATGAACATTTCTATTGGGTTAACATGAAAATGGATGTAGCCAAGCATTGTGAGTCATGCATTGAGTGTAAACAAGCTAAGTCTAAAGTACTCCCCCAAGGTTTATACACTCCCCTACCTGTTCCTGAACACCCTTGGGTAGATTTGTCCATGGATTTTGTGCTTGGTTTGCCCAAGTCAAGTGCTGGCCGAGATGCTATACTAGTTGTGGTGGATAGGTTTTCTAAGATGGCTCATTTTATTCCATGCAAAAAGGTCAGTGATGCAAGCCATGTAGCTGAACTAGTCTTTAGGGAGATCATTAGGATACATGGCATGCCTAGGAGTATTGTAAGTGATAGGGACTCTAAGTTTTTGAGTCACTTTTGGAGGAATTTGTGGGAAAGATTAGGAACTAAGTTGTTGTTTTCTACCACTTGTCACCCCCAAACTGATGGTCAAACTGAAGTGGTCAATAGGACACTAGGTGCTATGCTTAGAGCAGTTTTAAAGCAAAATCTGAAATGGTGAGAGGCTTGCTTACCCCATATTGAGTTTGCTTATAACCGTGCTGTCCATTCCACAACTAATTGCTCTCCATTTGAGGTTGTGTATGGGTTTAATCCTTTATCTCCACTTGATTTATTACCTGTACCTAACATTTCTGTGTTTAAGCATTATGAAGGACAGGCTAAAGCAGATTTTGTGAGGAAGCTGCATGAGCAGGTTAAAGCCCAGATCATCAAGAAGAATGAGAGCTATACTAAGCAAGCCAACAAAGGTAGGAGGAAGGTGATCTTCCAACCTGGAGATTGGGTGTGGGTACACATGAGAAAGGAGAGGTTTCCTGAACAAAGGAAATCCAAGTTGCTTCCAAGAGGAGATGGTCCATTCCAAGTATTGGAGAGGATCAATGACAATGCCTATAAGATCCAAATGCCAGGTGAGTATAATGTGTCTTCTACTTTTAATGTGGCTGATTTGTCCTTGTTTGATACAGGTGAAGAAGACCCAGATTTGAGGACAAATCCTGTTCAAGAGGGAGGGAACGATGAGGACACCCCTTACCAATCAGGGGCACTTCAAGGAATAGGAGGGCCAATGACAAGATCCAAGGCCAAGAAGACCAAAGCCACCTTACAAAGGCTAATTCTCACCCTCCTAGAAGACATAACCAAGGAGCCACAAAGGACATCCAAGCTTACTCATTTGATCATATGGAAGGATGAACAACAGAGGGCCTAGCACAAATGGCCTAGCCTCAAGAATAGGGTAGTGTAGGACTTAAATGACCTGTGTTCAAATCCTACCTAGACCCATTTTTCTTTATTTCTTTTTCCTTTGTAAGTTTCGGTTTTTGCAACTATATTTCAGCATTGTCCCACTAAGACTTAGTGGTGGGCGGTTACCCTTGTTTTTAGGTAGTGGAGTAGTGTGTCTTTTGTCTTGTTTAGCCAAGTTATACAAAACTGAATGGAGGTGAGAAAAACGGACAGAAGTTGATTAATGAATTTTTTTTTTCTAAGTTTTGAAAACTTAGTGGTGAGTGTGATGCTCTTGGTCCTTGTGTGAAGCAAGGTTGATTAGCCATGCATTAGTGTGATACTTGTGTATGAATGCTAGTCCATTATGGAGGTGTGATGCTGTCCATCTTTTTATCTTTTATTTCTTGCGTTTTGTTTCTTCTACCTTGTCTTCCAAATTGAATCTAAAACAAAATTCTGAACTCAAAAAAAAATTAAACATCAAAAGAAAAATCAAGGAACCTTAGTTCAATTGCCAAGCTCCGTTAAGGTCATGTTCTTGCGTTAACTTCCATTAAAGTGTGAACTGAAATTCACATGAGAATGAAGCCAGTTTTTGATCCTTGAATCTCTCATGGAATCTAAACAATCAAGGATAAGTTGAATTAGAATTTTTGACCCTTGCAAAACGTAACTTTCTTCATTCAATCTCCACTCTAGATTTCCCCATTTGTCTTTGTATTGTGTATGTCTGTGTGTATTTCTTCCCTTTTTGTGCAGTCCTTCTTCATCTAGAAATCAGCCCTTGCCGGTCCTCAACAAGATCCATATCACACACATAGAGTAAGCCCACCAGAGGATAGTTTTATTTTAGTTGGACTGAAAATAAAACTATTTGGGCCTAACTCATTTAGAATGAGTCAGGAGCCCAATGTTTAATGAGAGCTCAGGTCAAGACCTAAGCCTATATATAGAGCATGAGATGCTCATAGGCTTGAGCTCAGAAATTAGATTACACTAAAAATTCCATACTAGCATTCGGATCGTTAGTTTTCTGGTGGGAGTGCTCGTGTGGACTCCTAAGGGCGAAGCTACAATTGCTTCGATCGAGGATCTTGTTCTGCGTCTACAAGAGGTAAACCCTAATTAAAATTTTAATTTAGCATAATGCTTTGAGACATACGTGTTTGCAATTCATTCTTGGGAATCCTTTGTGTTTTCCGCTGCCTGACCCTAATAGGATTCCCTAACAGAATGTACTTCACACTCATCACTCTGCATCCTATTCATAAACCAACTCATTCTCTGAGTGGTATTCCACTCGGTAACTAATATCATTGCCGACCAATACTCATTCGGCCACACACACGGCATTCATACCTATTCTCACTCGGATAATCCCTTAACCATTCATTACTCAGAAATAGTCTACACAATCAATTCCACTCGGGATGATCCAAACTCCTCAACACTCAGAGGAATTACCCAAGTAGTTCACTCAGACATATGAAATACTTAACCACTCAGGGAAACCACTAAGTCAAGTCCCACTCGGACTCATTCCATACTTAAACACTCAGACCATATATTACCGTATTCACTCGGAATAGGTCCCCATATTCACTCGGGATACATTCATAATTCATACACTTAGAATATAACCAATCTGAGTCATTACAACAACACTCCTCTTGGAAGAGGATCACTCGGATTTCCACTCAGATTACTCAAATCATTCCCCACTCGGGGTTCACCATATATTCTTCACTCGGAATCCTCAAGAGCCATTATCACACAGTAAGAGGCTCACACATGAGTTACACTCGGATATGGAGTTCCATACATAAGACTCACTCGGAAAAGCAACTAAGCTACATATATTCCACTCAAGATTCATCAACTTAGAGATATTCATACATCATCATTTCCTAGTCGGTAGGAAGCATCAAATCAACATAAATCACTTATTTATATATGCTCTCTAAGTCCAAGTCCGACTACCAAAACAGCATTACACTTCCACCGAATCAAAACCATGTTACCAACTTAACATATATGTATATACATACGCATACATTCAGAATGATTTCAACTTATTATCATTCATTCACCAAAACATTCAATCGGTATGCATATAATACCATCACTCGAAGTAAATATATGTATTAACATACACTCGGATCCCAATACATATATTTCATATTCATGATTATATTCATCCACTCGGATTCTATACATATATATATTTGTATTCGTTATACAACATTAATATTATGAGCCGGCCAAGGCTTTAGTACATCAAATGTACTCAGAATATAACATTATATACACAGCCATTATCATAAACACCCAACACTCAAGTTTAAGACCACCACATCATCCAAACCGACCTGCATACACTGAAAAATAGTGTAGGGGTGAGCATTACATATTAAATGACAGATATTGGCTCGGATTAATCACAGAATCCACAACATGCCATAACACACAATATCAATCAACATATAAACATTACCATTCAACATGAACAATCACAAGCATCTTCTGATCGGGATTTCACCCATTTCACTCGGCTATAAAGCTCAATTCACTCAGTACAAGTATACTGACTCACTCGGATTTCTCTCAACCCCGAGACTATATCGACATTATTCATACTCCGAGCCATGCTCAAGGAGTCTGTCCGAGCCCAGCTCCAGGACTTAGCCATATTTCACCATATGTGGTCATCTGATTGCCGATCGGTATAGGAGTCCAACGCATTCCAGTGGCGAATCGGATGCATACGATTTTATTCACTCGGCGTTCATCGCCAATGCACTCGGCATTTCATCAAGCGTCTCATTTCACGCTTAGTGCCCCAGGCACTGCCCGAGTCCAACCCGGGTCTTTCATCATATTCAACATTAGGACCCCGTCCTCTTCACTCGGGATTACACCCTTGTGGCACCCCGCAAGGTGTTCATATTCAATAACTCAATAACACGTATGCATATAAATTCAACTCATATTCATTCGATTGCCCACTCGGAAATCTACGTTCAACATCATGTGCTCACGGCAATTCAACAACAATCAGATGACTCGGCTTATACCACATCCACTCGGCAATCCTATGCCATCCACTCGGTAATCACTATACCATTCACTCGGCAATCACTATGCCATTCACTCGGATTATCATCTATTCACAAGCCTCATAGGATGTTTCATGGGATACACTCGGACTCAGCATTTTCTAAGCCTCACACCATTGTATATGAAATTTCCACTCGGAAATCAACTCTGTTAATCATCCCATGCCAATATTTCGCTCGATATTAATTACAACAGCCCCCAATCATCCATTCATCATAAACATATGCATCAATATGCATTACATCCATCCTAATGTATAATTTCACACAGGAATTAGTAGAGGGCCACACCATGCACTCAATATCAATATAACACGCATCTCAAGCATCATAACAAATTCATTATCATAACATCAACATATACTGCATGGACAGACATCAATCACATCAATACAAACATAAACATCATACATATCCGGGCCACTAATCACTCGAAAATCAACAAAAACAACACACATCAAATGTCACGCATCACAGTGAGGGAGTTTCACCCGGAACCCGTCCAGAAATCCATGCATTTGAGATGCAAAGCCCCCTTACCTGGATGAAGCTTCCAGGAGTCATATGGCCACTCGGCACAGCCATAGCAGCTTCTGCTCGGCATTCCAACGTAGGAAGAGCCAACATGGCTTCCCTCGAAGCAGATCAGCTACCAAGCACACCATGCTAAGCCTCCAAGGCACCACAGACCTCACTCGACCCAGTAGAGGTCCCAAACGCTATCTCCACTCAAGCCTTCAAGCCATCGAGTCAGTGGAGAAACCTCCCAGCACAACATGAAGCTGTTCCATACTTCCCACAGCACCGTGAGCTAGTCCTCACCATCAGTGGAGGACAACCAAGCTTCCATGCACCATCTATGCCTTCCTCTTCACAACAGCAGCACAACACGGCCTCAACAACAGGTAGCCACTCTTCTCAAACGAGGCACCCACACAAACTGCTGCAGGCTCCCAACCGAGCCCCATCCAACCCATCATATGGAGGAACAAGAAGAGGAAGAAGAAGGACCAAAGGAAACAAAGGAGGAACCCATTCTCCAAAACACACAGCCCTGCTGTCCCACACAGCCACACGCTGTTTCCTTCCACAGCCACACCGTCCCACTCAGCTCAACACAGTTCGTGAGTGGAGAAGAAGATGAAGATAAAGGAGACGAGGAGAAGAAGAGTCTCCAGAGAGTTTTTAGAGAGAAGGGAGAGCATTTCTCTCTATCCTCTGAAAAGCCACCAAAGGGAAATAAAGGGAAAATGAGGAGAAAACGTGGAGCTGAAGCCTTATCATCTCAACCCCCAACAGTGTTCCACTCTCATCATCTCAACATCCCATCCTCATTTAATGCAAGTCCATCAGCATTTAATGCCATTTCCCCAGCAATGATTACCCACACCCAACGTGGACAAGGGAGAGAAAGGAAACCAAAATTCCTAAGGCACCACCTACCACCAGCGTGCATAAAGAGAGAGAAAGAGAGAGAGAACCGGGCCCACCAGCTTCCAAGGCACATGGTTCATTCTTGTATTATTAATATTATTATTATCATCATTCAATAATTTGCCTAATTGGCAATTAATCCTTAATTAACCATTAATTCCATCAATTCATAACCTTAATCTGACATTTATAATTATTTTAAAAAATCTGGGATGTTACACTCTCCCCACCTTTTAGGAATTTCGTCCTCGAAATTCAATCATAACATACCTTAATAAACAGCTCGGCATATCATTGCATGGCACACAAAACAGCTTACATATCAATGCTTTCCAAGCATTCACCGACCAGTCAGTTCCAATCGGCACAATTTCACCTCTCAAACGATTTGCCGATCACACCACAAGAAATTCTGAGACATCACACTCTTAACACCTTCCACTCGGAAGTGTCACAACCGACTCGAAAATCACCCACTCGGGTATTCACTGCTCAGAAACATTCCAAATCGAGCAGTACACCAACATCCAGGCTTCACTTCGCCTCAGAAAAGCTCCACCCTCTTAAGGATATTTCATTCTGAACATCATAATTTCACTCAGTAATTATTTCACTCGGAATTATATTCCTCTCATTCACCCATCCACATTTTGATACACTAATATTTACTATACACTCATCACACTCACATCTTTGCTTGGAGCAGTCCGATAGACTCAAGCCATCCCCATAAGCAGCTACAGTCTCACTTGCCCGACCTATGAACTGCTGCATCCAACTTATAGGATGATGCCTCATTCCTATAGGGTCACAACAATTGCATAGAGTCAATGCAAAATACACACTGCCACAATACCTATGGCATGTAGAGTCATACCGAAACAACATCCTCACAATCTTTTCACTCATACCGACCAAAATCACTCGGATAATGCTGATCTATAAGCAACATATTTCCACTATTACGCACCAACACTGGTGCATCACATGCTAACAGTCGGCAAACATCAATCATCATCACAGTAAAATGCATATCATCAATAGATTTCCGACCCATACAGAGCATACATCCAGCCCATACACCTATTCTAGTGTGAATCATATGATAATAATCATCAAATGCCAACCACACATGATTAGGTTCAATCAATTGGGTTACCACACATCAAACCGAGATAAAATCCCAACCAATCATGCATCAGGTTTTATATTCAATCATCTATCTCATATTAAAATCCTCCAACTTAGGAATCTGCACTCATTCAATCTACATCAAGTATCATATAGGGGTTCACATGCCAAGAATATAATTCACCCATCACAAATTGCACAAGCAATCACCCAATTTAAATTCTTCACAACCGACTCAACATTACTATTACATCCTCTCTCGGCCAACTCAGGCTGAGAAACACCACAAGAAATGATGACCACTCGGTCATACAGCATATAACCGCTTACACTCAGTAAGCAAACCTTGGCCATGGACCTTTCGGTCTGCTCTGATACCAGAATGTGACACCCTGATTTTAGAGGGAAAATTTCACGAATTAATTAAAGCATAACCTGGATCCATAATAAAAACACTCCCTTATATGAAGATAAGAGAGCTGGTCCTACGGCCAAGGAGAAAAAGGAAAGGAAGGCAACAGGCAAATAAAATCTTTCACAGCGGAACACAACAGCGCCTGAGCGAACCACAATACAGCGTGCACTCGCTCAAGCGAGATCCAAATCCGGTTGAGTGAGACCGACCAACTCGCTCGGCAAACCACCATTCACTTAAGCGAAACCGATTACGAAAGCCTTCCAAAACAACACACACTCGCTGGAGCGAAGCCTTCATTCGCTGAAGCGAGAAGCCACACTCGACATTCCCATCACTCGGTATTCAAGACAATCATTCATTCGGTAAACAATCAGGTCCAGTCGGAATTCATGCTTAAGTCCTCTCGGAATTTAATATCTTAGTCCACTCAGCATAATGGGGTTCCGCCACTCGGAAACTACCCCAACAGTTACCTCACTCGGCAACCCATAACTTAGTCTCTTAATTTTTTATCCACAGAGTCAACATAAAGATCCACTCGGGAAATGAAGGGTATCTCACTCGGATTCCATAAGACCCCTTACTCGGGTTAATACCCAACCAAACACCACTCGGTGTATTTCACCGCAATTCATTCGGGAATGTACTTCACACTCATTACTCTGCATCCTATTCATAAACCAACTCATTCTCTGAGTGGTATTCCACTCGGTAACTAATATCATTGCCGACCAATACTCATTCGGCCACACACACGGCATTCATACCTATTCTCACTCAGATAATCCCTTAACCATTCATTACTCAGAAATAGTCTACACAATCAATTCCACTCAGGATGATCCAAACTCCTCAACACTCAGAGGAATTACCCAAGTAGTTCACTCGGACATATGAAATACTTAACCACTCAGGGAAACCACTAAGTCAAGTCCCACTTGGACTCATTCCATACTTAAACACTCAGACCATATATTACCCTATTCACTCGGAATAGGTCCCCATATTCACTCGGGATACATTCATAATTCATACACTTAGAATATAACCAATCTGAGTCATTACAACAACACTCCTCTTGGAAGAGGATCACTCGGATTTCCACTCAGATTACTCAAATCATTCCCCACTCGGGGTTCACCATATATTCTTCACTCGGAATCCTCAAGAGCCATTATCACACAGTAAGAGGCTCACACATGAGTTACACTCGGATATGGAGTTCCATACATAAGACTCACTCGGAAAAGCAACTAAGCTACATATATTCCACTCAAGATTCATCAACTTAGAGATATTCATACATCATCATTTCCTAGTCGGTAGGAAGCATCAAATCAACATAAATCACTTATTTATATATGCTCTCTAAGTCCAAGTCCGACTACCAAAACAGCATTACACTTCCACCGAATCAAAACCATGTTACCAACTTAACATATATGTATATACATACGCATACACTCAGATAATTTCAACTTATTATCATTCATTCACCAAAACATTCAATCGGTATGCATATAATACCATCACTCGAAGTATATATATGTATTAACATACACTCGGATCCCAATACATATATTTCATATTCATGATTATGTTCATCCACTCGGATTCTATACATATATATATTTGTATTCGTTATACAACATTAATATTATGAGCCGACCAAGGCTTTAGTACATCAAATGTACTCGGAATATAACATTATATACACAGCCATTATCATAAACACCCAACACTCGAGTTTAAGACCACCACATCATCCAAACCGACCTGTATACACTGAAAAATAGTGTAGGGGTGAGCATTACATATTAAATGACAGATATTGGCTCGGATTAATCACAGAATCCACAACATGCCATAACACACAACATCAATCAGCATATAAACACTACCATTCAACATGAACAATCACAAGCATCTTCCGATCTGGATTTCACCCATTTCACTCGGCTATAAAGCTCAATTCACTCAGTACAAGTATACTGACTCACTCGGATTTCTCTCAACCCTGAGACTATATCGACATTATTCATACTCCGAGCCATGCTCAAGGAGTCTGTTCGAGCCCAGCTCTAGGACTTAGCCATATTTCACCATATGTGGTCATCTGATTGTCGATCGGTATAGGAGTCCAACGCATTTCAGTGACGAATCGGATGCATACGATTTCATTCACTCGACGTTCATCGCCAATGCACTCAGTATTTCATCAAGTGTCTCATTTTACGCTTAGTGCCCCAGGCACTACCCGAGTCCAACCCGAGTCTTTCATCATATTCAACATTAGGACCCCGTCCTCTTCACTCGGGATTACACCCTTGTGGCACCCCGCAAGGTGTTCATATTCAATAACTCAATAACACGTATGCATATAAATTCAACTCATATTCATTCGATTGCCCACTCAGAAATCTGTGTTCAACATCATGTGCTCTCGGCAATTCAACAACAATCAGATGACTCGGCTTATACCACATCCACTCGGCAATCCTATGCCATCCACTCGGCAATCACTATGCCATTCACTCGGCAATCACTATGCCATTCACTCGGATTATCATCTATTCACAAGCCTCATAGGCTGTTTCATGGGATACACTCGGACTCAGCATTTCTAAGCCTCACACCATTGTATATGAAATTTCCACTCGGAAATTAACTCTGTTAATCATCCCATGCCAATATTTCGCTCGATATTAATTACAACAGCCCCCAATCATCCATTCATCATAAACATATGCATCAATACACATTACATCCATCCTAATGTATAATTTCACACAGGAATTAGTAAAGGGCCACACCATGCACTCAATATCAATATAACACGCATCTCAAGCATCATAACAAATTCATTATCATAACATCAACATATATTGCATGGACGGACATCAATCACATCAATACAAACATAAACATCATACATATCCGGGCCACTAATCACTCGGAAATCAACAAAAACAACACACATCAAATGTCACGCATCACAGTGAGGGAGTTTCACCCGGAACCCGTCCAGAAATCCATGCATTTGAGATGCAAAGCCCCCTTACCTGGATGAAGCTTCCAGGAGTCATATGGCCACTCGGCCCAGCCATAGCAGCTTCTGCTCGGCATTCCAATGTAGGAAGAGCCAACATGGCTTCCCTCAAAGCAGATCAGCTACCAAGCACACCATGCCAAGCCACCAAGGCACCACAGACCTCACTCGGCCCAGTAGAGGTCCCAAACGCTATCTCCACTCAAGCCTTCAAGCCATCGAGTCAGTGGAGAAACCTCCCAGCACAACATGAAGCTGTTCCATACTTCCCACAGCACCGTGAGCTAGTCCTCACCATCAGTGGAGGACAACCAAGCTTCCATGCACCATCTATGCCTTCCTCTTCACAACAGCAGCACAGCACGGCCTCAACAACAATGAGCCACTCTTCTCAAATGAGGCACCCACACAAACTGCTGCAGGCTCCCAACCGAGCCCCATCCAACCCATCATATGGAGGAACAAGAAGAGGAAGAAGAAAGACCAGAAGAAACAAAGGAGGAACCCATACTCCAAAACACACAGCCCTGCTGTCCCACACAGCCACACACTGTTTCCTTCCACAGCCACACCGTCCCACTCAGCTTAACACAGTTCGTGAGTGGAGAAGAAGATGAAGATAAAGGAGACGAAGGAGAAGAAGAGTCTCCAGAGAGTTTTTAGAGAGAAGGGAAAGCATTTCTCTCTATCCTCTGTAAAGCCACCAAAGGGAAATGAAGGGAAAATGAGGAGAAAACATGGAGCTGAAGCCTTATCATCTCAGCCCCCAACAGCGTTCCACTCTCATCATCTCAATATCCCATCCTCATTTAATGCAAGTCCATCAGCATTTAATGCCATTTCCCCAGCAATGATTACCCACACCCAACGTGGACAAGGGAGAGAAAGGAAACCAAAATTCCTAAGGCACCACCTACCACCAGCGTGCATAAAGAGAGAGAAAGAGAGAGAGAACCGGGCCCACCAGCTTCCAAGGCACATGGTTCATTCTTGTATTATTAATAATATTATTATTATCATCATTCAATAATTTGCCTAATTGGCAATTAATCCTTAATTAACCATTAATTCCATCAATCCATAACCTTAATCTGACATTTATAATTATTTTAAAAAAATCTGGGATGTTACAGAAGAAACTTCATATCTTTCTTGGTCAGCTTGACCTTGATATAGTTTCCTTAGGTTTTCGATCATATCGAAAGCCTCTATATGCTCATGTTGCTTCTGAAGCTCAGGAGACATGGTTGCCAGCATAAGGCATTGGACAGCTAAAGCGTCATCCTGATGCTTCTTGTAAGCATCCTTGTCAGCTTTAGAGGCATTGTTCACGGGTGGTTCCGGAATCAGATTTTCCAGGACATACTGCTTTTTCTCTTGTTTGAGGACAATCCTCAAATTCCTATACCAGTCTAGAAAGTTGGGTCCAGATAATTTTTCTTTGTCTAGGATCGATCGCAATGAAAGGTTTGAAGGCGTGTTTGATGTCATGGTTATCTAAAACAGAAAGATATGTAGTAAGTATCAATTAAAAACATATTTAATTTTTGGTCTTAAAATTAAACACGTCTCCCACTATTTTGATTCAAAATAAAATTATCCTCTATGAATCAGAAAATCCCGTTGGAAGATTTTCTAGTAGGCAAAGATCCATATTTGGCCTAATGTTAAGTCAGCTTTGGCTGATCACTTAACATTTGGTTATTTAGGTAGGAAACTCCTTTCCAATTGTATCTTATACAACTCTTAGACATTGGGTTAGGTAACCATTACCGATCATTCATCTTATGAAAGTTTAGCCCAATGTATACACCTCTAAGTTTATTCAATCCAATTGATAACTTAGTAAGTTAAAACCCAATAAAACATTTTAGATATTACAATTATCCCATCACGTCTTACTAATATAAATGATAGTACCCTGCTTTGGCAGACCCACTATTCATTGACATTAGTATTGATGAGTGTACTTATTGGAAGGCGTTTGTAACTTATTATTTTGAGGGATTTTAATTTATTTTAAATTACCGTCTTTGTTAAACGCTTTAACGCAATAAAATTATCCCCAAAGCATGCAAACGAATTTGTGAGATGGTTATGCTCTTCCTAGAAGAATAGATAAATAAACCTAAAGGAACTATATGCCAAGGCTTCATGAAGTCCTACTTCTTGAACCCACCATCCTCTTGGAGTCACCACTCCTTGGTTCCTTTCAAAGACAAAAGCGCTTAGAGTCACAACTCTAGTTTTCTTCTAGATCTCTACTTTGTTGCCTCGATCAAGATTACAAGATTTTTAAAGAAATTCGCTTTACATACGAGTGAAGGGTTGAGAAAAAAATACAACAGAATGAAGAGAGGCACAACACGCAGGCTGTATTTAAATAAAATAACTAAGACCATAACCATTCACCATGCAACGTGTTAATTAATTAATTATAACCCATTTGAAAGAATTTAAAAAAATAAAAATAAATTTTTAAACGGGCCATTAAACACGTGGGTCGGTAATAAGGCGCTACGCAGAGAATGTATGGAGTCCCGCATTCGTGTGTAATCGGTTTTTAACGTTGCAACATAGGTTTCCAGCCTTTTTATACATAGCTCTCAGCTATCAATTCAGCTCCCAGCTGCTTGGCCATTTTACAGGTACCCAACCGTTTGCCCACAAGGTGACACCAACGCTCCCAGCGTCAACAGAGGTGTTCACGGGCAGCCCGAGTCCCACTCAGAAACTACCTTGAGTCCCATTCAAGGATTTCACAGCGTCCCACGCTTTTCAATTAACCGATAGTAGTGTCCCACACTACGTGCTCCCAGCACAACGCATCCCATGCGCCACACGCGGATTCATCACACAATACAGAATTCATACACACAACTTTTCACTCAGTCATACATACTTCACATGCAGTCGGTAACACGCATTCTCAGAACTCAATATATTGATTTAACACACATGCTTCCATGCAATCAGTATCATTGCCCAAGTAGATAAACACAGCAACACGTGCTTCCCATGTGATCCGGTCTGGATACCAGCCCCCAATCTTGTGACGTCAGAGTGAACTCATGTAAGGAAAACCGGTGTCCTGGTTCAACATTACCACACCGGATATCCGACGTCTGTCCGTCCGTCCTCATCTCACAGCTGCCCCACTTATTTTCTCTATAACGGTTCTTTGTTCATTTTCACAGAACATTTATATAACTGTTGGCTTTTCAATCACAGCAAGATAAGAGCCCCTAATAACTTATCAGTGAAGACACTATATGTAGCAAAATATGTCACGTCAATGGCCTCAGAAAGCAAGTGGATGTGTCAGCAGATTACGCGGAAAAGGTGATTATCCTCTCCTCTTCCTAGAGGATCGTACTCTGATAATTGACCTACCCTCCTGACACATTCTGATGTGGATCTTGTTGAGGACCGGCAAGGGCTGATTTCTAGATGATTTGAACGGCTGCCACAAAAAGGGAGAAGACACACCAAACATACACAATACAAGGTAAATGGTGAAATCTAGAGTGAAGATTGAATTGAGAAAGTTATGGTTGCTATAAGGACCAGAAATTCATTTGCAACTTGACCAAGATTGTTAGGATTTAGATTCCATGAAAGATTGAAGGTTCAAGCTAACTCATTCACACGTGATTTTCAATTGCTCACTTTAATGGAAGATAACGCAATAACATGTCAACTAACGCAACTTGGCAATTGAACTAAGGTTCCTTGATTTTTTTTGTTTTAATTCTTTTAGAGTTCAGAATTCTTTTTAAAATTCAATGGAAAGACAAGGGTAGAATAAAAACAAAAACGCATGAAATAAAATGATAAAGATGGACAGCATCACACCTCCATAATGGACTAGCATTCATACACAAATGTCACACTAGTGCATGGCTAATCAACCTTGCTTCACACAAGGACCAAGAGCATCATACTCACCACTAAGTTTACAAAACTTAGAAAAATTCATTAATCAACTTTCTGTCCGTTTTTCTCACCTCTATTCAGTTTTGTATAACTTGGCTAAACAAGACAAAAGACACACTACTCCACTACCTAAAAACAAGGGTAACCGCCCACCACTAAGTCTTAGTGGGACAATGCTGAAATATAGTTGCAAAAACTGAAACTTACAAAGGAAAAAGAAATAAAGAAAAATGGGTCTAGGTAGGATTTGAACACAGGTCATTCAAGTCCTACACTACCCTATTCTTGAGGCTAGGCCATTTGTGCTAGGCCCTCTGTTGTTCATCCTTCCACATGATCAAATGAGTAAGTTTGGATGTCCTTTGTGGCTCCTTGGTTATGTCTTCTAGGAGGGTGAGAATTAGCCTTTGTAAGGTGGCTTTGGTCTTCTTGGCCTTGGATCTTGTCATTGGCCCTCCTATTCCTTGAAGTGCCCCTGATTGGTAAGGGGTGTCCTCATCATTCCCTCCCTCTTGAACAGGATTTGTCCTCAAATCTGGGTCTTCTTCACCTGTATCAAACAAGGACAAATCAGCCACATTAAAAGTAGAAGACACATTATACTCACCTGGCATTTGGATCTTATAGGCATTGTCATTGATCCTTTCCAATACTTGGAATGGACCATCTCCTCTTGGAAGCAACTTGGATTTCCTTTGTTCAGGAAACCTCTCCTTTCTCATGTGTACCCACACCCAATCTCCAGGTTGGAAGATCACCTTCCTCCTACCTTTGTTGGCTTGCTTAGCATAGCTCTCATTCTTCTTGATGATCTGGGCTTTAATCTGCTCATGCAGCTTCCTCACAAAATCTGCTTTAGCCTGTCCTTCATAATGCTTAAACACAGAAATGTTAGGTACAGGTAATAAATCAAGTGGAGATAAAGGATTAAACCCATACACAACCTCAAATGGAGAGCAATTAGTTGTGGAATGGACAGCACGGTTATAAGCAAACTCAATATGGGGTAGGCAAGCCTCCCAACGTTTCAAATTTTGCTTCAGTACTGCTCTAAGCATAGCACCTAATGTCCTATTGACCACCTCAGTTTGACCATCAGTTTGGGGGTGACAAGTAGTAGAAAACAATAACTTAGTTCCTAATCTTCCCCACAAACTCCTCCAAAAGTGACTCAAAAACTTAGAGTCCCTATCACTTACAATACTCCTAGGCATGCCATGTATCCTCATGATCTCCCTAAAGACTAGTTCAGCTACATGGCTTGCATCATTGACCTTTTTGCATGGAATAAAATGAGCCATCTTAGAAAACCTATCCACCACAACTAGTATAGCATCTCGGCCAGCACTTGACTTGGGCAAACCAAGCACAAAATCCATGGACAAATCTACCCAAGGGTGTTCAGGAACAGGTAGGGGAGTGTATAAACCTTGGGGGAGTACTTTAGACTTAGCTTGTTTACACTCAATGCATGACTCACAATGCTTGGCTACATCCTTTTTCATGTTAACCCAATAGAAATGTTCATGCAAGATATCATAAGTCTTATGCACTCCAAAATGACCCATTAATCCCCCCTATATGCTTCCCTCACTAAAAGCTCTCTAATGGAAGATTGGGGAATACATAACCTATTCTCTCTAAACAAGAACCCATCAAACCTATAATACTCATCCTTAGGCACCTTTTCACATTCCCTATACTTCTGGCCGAACTCGCTATCCTCTTCATACAGCCCCTTTAGAACTTCTAACCCAAGCAATTTGGTCTCTACCATAGAAATAAGGGCATACCTCCTAGACAAGGCATCGGCAACTACATTCCCCTTCCCTTTCTTGTACTTAATGACATATGGGAATTGTTCTAGGAACTCAACCCACTTGGCATGTCTCTTATTAAGTTTGCCTTGACCCTTAAGATACTTGAGAGACTCATGGTCACTATGGATAACAAACTCCTTGGGGAAAAGGTAGTGCTGCCAAGTTTTGAGGGTCCTCACTAAGGCATAGAGTTCTTTATCATAGGTAGAGTAATTCAAGGCTGCCCCACTTAGTTTTTCACTAAAGTAAGCTATGGGATGGCCTTCTTGGAGCAAAACAGCCCCTATACCTATGCCAGAAGCATCACACTCTATCTCAAAAGACTTGGAAAAATTGGGCAATGCTAGAATGGGTGCACTAACTAGTCTTTGCTTAAGGGTTTGGAAAGCTTTCTCTTGTTTTTCCCCCCACTTAAAGCTCACATTCTTCTTCACTAACTCATTTAGTGGGGCTGCCAAGGTGCTAAAATCCCTCACAAAACGCCTATAAAAACTAGCTAGGCCATGAAAGCTCCTAATCTCACTCACAGTCTTTGGTGTTAGCCATTCTTGGATGGCCTTGACTTTTTCTTGGTCTACCTCTACCCCTTTAGAACTCACTACAAAGCCTAAAAACACCACATGATCTTGGCAAAACGTGCATTTTTCAAGATTGGCATACAATTGCTCTCGCCTCAAAGTAGATAACACAAAATGCAAATGATGAACATGCAAGTCTAAATCAGCACTATACACAAGTATGTCATCAAAATACACTACCACAAAGTGTCCTATAAATTCTTTAAGAACATGATTCATCAACCTCATGAATGTACTTGGTGCATTAGTTAATCCAAAAGGCATAACCAGCCACTCATACAAGCCAAATTTGGTTTTAAAAGCGGTTTTCCATTCATCCCCTTCTCTAATCCTAATTTGGTTGTATCCACTTTTTAAATCAATTTTGGAAAAGAACTTTGCACCATGCAATTCATCAAGTAAATCATCAAGCCTAGGAATGGGATGCCTATACTTAATAGTAATGCTATTCACACTCCTACAGTCACTACACATGTGCCACGATCCATCTTTCTTAGGCACTAAAATTACAGGCACAGCACAAGGAGAGATAGAATCTCTTACCCAACCTTTATCTAAGAGAGCTTCCACTTGCCTTTGTATTTCCTTGGTCTCCTCAGGGTTGCTCCTATAGGCTGGCCGGTTTGGAATGGTGGCTCCAGGTATCAGATCCACCTGATGTTCTATCCCTCTTAAAGGTGGCAATCCACTGGGTAGGTCTGAAGGAAAAACATCCTTGAATTCCTGCAAAAGAGAAGAAATAGGAGAAGGCAATGAAGAAAAACAAATGGGATTAGTATTAAGAATAGGCTTGCAAACCAGCACGTAGAGTGGCTGCCTTGCAAGCAACACTTTCCTTACTTCTCTTTCTTTTGCTATCTCTCTCTTATTCTTTTTCCTCTCTTTTTCACTCTTTTCTCTTCCTTTTATTTTTCCCCTCTTTTCTTCACTCTCCTTTCTCTCTTTCTCCTCTTTCAAGCTCTCGGTCACACTTAATCCCTCACTCTCATGATCTTTTTTTTCTCTCATAATTTTCTCTCTCAATCTCAACTGATCATGACACACCTCCTGTGGGCTTAAAGGTTTAAGTACCACCTTCTTTCCTTGATGGGTGAATGATATTTTGTTGGAGAAACCATCATGGATAGTCTTGTGGTCATGCTGCCACGGCCTCCCCAACAACAAATGACATGCCTCCATAGGCACCACATCACACAAGATCACATCTGAATAAGTTCCAATGACTATAGGCACCTCCACCTGCTGCCTCACCCTTATTTCTCCATCATCACTTAGCCATTGTAACCTATAAGGTCTAGGGTGGGGTTTGGTAGGGAGATTCAACTTGGATACCATCCTAGTACTAGCCACATTAGCACAACTCCCACTATCCACAATCACCATGCAAAGTTGTCCCTGTACAGCACACCTAGTGTGGAAAATGTTGTCCCTTTGGCTTTGGTCTAAGGGTTCTATATGGGATCCTAACAACCTCCTAACCATTAACAATCCCCCCTCATTCACTTCTGGTTCTACACCCTCTCCCTCCTCACTCTCATACTCCTCAGGTGTATCAGACTCACTAGACAATTCACCATCCTCCCTTATCACTACCGTCCTCTTTGTAGGGCATTCATAGGCATAATGCCCCTTACTTTGCACTTGAAGCATGTAATGTCCCTAGTCCTCTTAGGGATTGGTTCCTTACCCTTAGAAGTATTATGATCAGCCTCCTTAGTGGCCTTAACATCCAAGGCCGAGCTACCTGCTACCTTGGCCGAATAGGGTGCTGCCCCAAAGCCCTCCCTCTTGGCTTTGTCCTTCCACCCAGATGTGGGGGTAGGGGCAATTCTCCTTGTAGCTCCCTTCCTTTTGAGTTGCCTTTCTACTTGAAGGGCCTTATACACAAGGTCATCCATCTCAATGAATTCCTGCAACTCTACAACATCACAAATATCAGTAGATAAACCAGCTAAGAATCTAGCCATAGTTACCTCAGGATCCTCTTCTAAATTGGCTTGGAGCATTAGCATCTCCATCTCCTTGTGGTACTCCTCCACACTCCGACTCCCTTGAGTGAGTCTTTGAAGTTTAAACTTCAAATCTCTCTCATAGGAGGCAGGCACATACCTCTTCCTCATCAATCTCCTCAAGTCTGCCCAAGTACTCACTGGTGGCTCTCCATCTCTTTGCCTCTCCCTCTGAAGTTTATGCCACCATACCAAGGCATAGTGTGAGAACTCAGCGGCTGCCAATCTCACCTTTTGCTTCTCCTCAAACTCTCCACAAGCATATACGTTTTCGATCTTAAGCTCCCAATTCAAGTATGCCTCCGGATCATTTTTGCCTACAAAAGAAGGAATGTTTAGTTTTATCCCTTGAAGAGGATTGCTCCACTGTTCCCTAGTCCTCCTATCTTCTTCATGTCTTGGCATGCTTCCTCCATGCCTCCTTGGACTTCTCCTTTCATTCTCTAACTGGTCAATTCTCTCATGTATTTCATCAGTGGCTTGTCGGAATAGCCTCTCAAGATGTTGAGTTAGAGCTTGCATTTGAAATGGATTAAGGCCTCCTTGTTCACCCTGTTCTGCCATCACTAAAAACACTTATACAAGGTGAAAAAACAATTATAACAACTGCTGTTTGGACCTCACAAATAATTTCTCTCAAGTGTTTCACTCAAATTTTCGCTTTTTCTAGTAATGTAATTTTCACTCTAGCCTTTTACCACTCTTGATGCTATTTAATCCTTGAGAGTCACAAGTATAGTTCAGCCCACACACAAATGCTCCACCTAATGCAATATGCTAATGATGGCAAATAGAGATATGATCCTATCACTAGAAGCCAACAAAAACAAGACACCAAAAAGGACACACAAACAAAGACAAAAACATACAAAAGACTCACAAACAATACTAGAGTTGGACAAGAATCAAAGGCAAAGACATACAAAAGACGCACAAACAATACTAGAGTTAGACTAGAATCAAAGGCAAAGACATGCAAGATTCAAACATTTAGGATACATTTTTTATTTTTTTTCATTTTTTTTGACAATTTTCCTTTTCTTTTCACAGCCCTAATTATCAACTTTAGGCATTTAGAATCAGAATGGATTAATTGAAGATGATGGAATTTGAAATACCTTTTTGGGTGCTGTCCAAGAAATTTTAAGCCCTTGACTCCAAGAGCTTTGATACCAAAATGATGTGGATCTTGTTGAGGACCGGCAAGGGCTGATTTCTAGATGATTTGAACGGCTGCCACAAAAAGGGAGAAGACACACCAAACGTACACAATACAAGGTAAATGGTGAAATCTAGAGTGAAGATTGAATTGAGAAAGTTATGGTTGCTATAAGGACCAGAAATTCATTTGCAACTTGACCAAGATTATTAGGATTTAGATTCCATGAAAGATTGAAGGTTCAAGCTAACTCATTCACACGTGATTTTCAATTGCTCACTTTAATGGAAGATAACGCAATAACATGTCAACTAACGCAACTTGGCAATTGAACTAAGGTTCCTTAATTTTTTTTGTTTTAATTCTTTTAGAGTTCAGAATTCTTTTTAAAATTCAATGGAAAGACAAGGGTAGAATAAAAACAAAAACGCATGAAATAAAATGATAAAGATGGACAGCATCATACCTCCATAATGGACTAGCATTCATACACAAATGTCACACTAGTGCATGGCTAATCAACCTTGCTTCACACAAGGACCAAGAGCATCACACTCACCACTAAGTTTACAAAACTTAGAAAAATTCATTAATCAACTTTCTGTCCGTTTTTCTCACCTCCATTCAGTTTTGTATAACTTGGCTAAACAAGACAAAAGACACATTACTCCACTACCTAAAAACAAGGGTAACCGCCCACCACTAAGTCTTAGTGGGACAATGCTGAAATATAGTTACAAAAACTAAAACTTACAAAGGAAAAAGAAATAACAAAAAATGGGTCTAGGTAGGATTTGAACACAGGTCATTCAAGTCCTACACTACCCTATTCTTGAGGCTAGGCCATTTGTGCTAGGCCCTCTGTTGTTCATCCTTCCACATGATCAAATGAGTAAGTTTGGATGTCCTTTGTGGCTCCTTGGTTATGTCTTCTAGGAGGGTGAGAATTAGCCTTTGTAAGGTGGCTTTGGTCTTCTTGGCCTTGGATCTTGTCATTGGCCCTCCTATTCCTTGAAGTGCCCCTGATTGGTAAGGGGTGTCCTCATCACATTCTGAGTGTTGAGCCACCCTGATTGACATAATGTACACGCTATCAGAAGCTAGGGGACCCACCTGTATCCAACGACTCATTTTCTTACGTATAACTATAAATAGCTCATTTCAACACACATGCATGGTATCGTTGTTCTATCTCAAACTTTACTATTACTTCGCTTGAGCATTCATTGAGTTCTTACACTCTTCTAACTTGAGCGTCGGAGAATCTTCGCAGGTGGCACCACCTTTCGCCCCCTACAACGCGAAACGCTGGTGTGAAGGATCTCCAGGACAACAAGACCGGCCTCTTCCACTGAGAGACCGGATTAATACATCGGATACACACTGTTCCGGTGTGCAAACCCTAAAAACACCTATAATCTTATGGCTGGTCCCACACCGGATCCTAGACCCCGGTCCAGACCAGTTCATTGGCACTCCCGGTGGGACTCGTTAGAGTTATTCCCATTTTCACAGAAGTTTGGTAGTCACGATGGAAGGTGATGGGAGAGATTTCGTTGATGGTCACGTGGAGGATGTGACCCATCAACAGACTGGAAGGAGACTTGTCTTCGAGTCTTCTGTAACTCAAACTCGGAGGATGGTGCAAGTGCAAACGCCTGACCCTCGCGATGAGGTTATCAGGCAACTCAGGGAGGAGCTGATGGAGTTGAAACGGGAGAGAGGAGGAGCTGGGGACAGGGCAGCGTCCCATGCAGAGGATGCTCATCATGCATCAGCGAGGGATAGATCTACAACCCTCCAGTATTCGAAGATCCCCATGTATGAAGAGAGAGCAGACACAAGACTCTGGTGATAGAGTCAGTACCAGGAGAAGGGAGCAGGCGGTGGTGACTTCAGGGACGTACAAGCTCAGTGTCCCTTTCTCAAGAAGGCTGATGAGCATTGTTATCCCGAAACATTTGCAAACAACTCAGCCATTGTCGATAGGGAAGTATAATGGAGAAACTGACCCCACTAAGTATTTGGATGCTTATGTGTATGAAGCTATGTATTTGGGAGCAGATGAAGATGTTATATGCAGAATGTTCCCAAGGACGCTGACGGAGGAGGCTCTCAGCTGGTTTAAAAGCTTACCCTCAGGATCTATAGACTCTTAGGAGGAAATGGCTGCTGCATTTGAAAGCCATTTTGTCATCTCTAGGGATATCCCAAGAACCTCCCACACCCTGGCCCAGATAAGGCAGGGAGAAACTGAAACTCTTAAGGAGTTCTTGAAAAGGTTTTATAAGGAGGCAGCTTTGGTCCCCAACCTCACGGAGGCCATACAACTTCATATTGTAGTGGAAGCTCTTCAGCCTGGCTCAGCCTTTGCCCTATCTTTGGTAAAGAGCCCCCCAACAACCTTCGAGGAGTTTCGAAGGAAGGCTTCCAAGTACGTGGGCATAGAGATGCATCTAGAGGCAACTGCAACAAGAATGAAGCCTTCAGCACCCACTCAGCAGCCACGGAGAGAAAAGGAGAGGGTGAGGCCTGAGAAGCATGCCTTTAGAGAAGATTTTGTAAACGCTCGCTCGCATCCACGAGATAGGCGTGTATCATCGTTCGACAACTATGCTCCGTTGAACACCAGGCATTCACAAATCAAGAGGGAGGTTAGTTGGCCAACGCTGAACGTCTTTGGTATAAGGAAGCCAGCCCCAGTCAAGAGGGGTGGTAACCCACGTAAGTACTGCACTTTCCATGAACAGACAGGACACAATACTGATGAATGCAAAGCATTAAAGAATACGGTGGAAACTCTCCTTCGGGAAGGAAAGCTGAAGCAGTATTTGTTCAAGGAGAAATCTGTAGATGAGCCTCAAAGGATGGAAAAAAGGAATAGAGATCCTGATGACGAAGATGATAATACACGTAACCCAGCAAGGAAGTTCATTGCAGCTGAAAAGCAGAAGGGAGTAGTGATTGCTGAAGGTGCCCAACAAAATAACATGCCCCAGCAGCAGAGGCAGGGCAGACGAGAGGTGATTGAGATGATAGCTGGAGGATTTACGGGAGGAGGAGCATCAATCACAGCACGGAAGAATCACCAAAGGATGATTCTGTCTGTTCAGGGTAAACCAAGGGATAACCGCCCTTTCAGGGACGGTATGGCAGCTCCGACGGTGTCATTTACTGATGATGACTTTGGCCCAACAATTCCAGGAGGTGATGATGCAGTAGTTATCGTGGCAGTCATAGCCAACAAGGATGTCAAGAGGATCCTCGTCGATCAGGGAAGTTCTTGTGATGTTATCTTTTATAATTGTTTCAAACGAATGGGTTTCAATGATGCAGATTTACAACCCTACACGCAAGAACTCACAGCGTTTAATGGAGCCAAGCAACCCACCAAGGGGTATCTTGACACCCTGATTTCTTTTGAAGGGGAGCCTGGTGCGAGAACAGTCAAGTCAAGAATCCTGGTGATTGATGTGGAATCCCCATACAACGGCATCATAGGCCGTCCAACACTGAATGCGATGGAAGCAATTGTATCCACTCCTCACCTCTTGATCAAATTCATTGACAAGGACAACAGTGTGTCCTCTCTCCGTGGTGATCAGGAGATGGCTCGATACTGTTATAACCTGAGCCTCAACATGGTCAAGTTGGAGACATTCAACAAGAAGAGGAAGCTGAATGACGGAGGAACAACGGCAGGGTCTGTCAGTTTAATTGATTTGGACCCCAGAGCGGAATTGAAGATTGATCCACTCAATCCCTCTAAGCCCATACCGGATGGTGGTTCCAGGGACGTTGTCTTAGGGGATTCCCCAGAGAAGGTCACGCACATCAATGACAAGCTGGAGTTTGCCATGGAATAGCGCTTATTAGCCCTTCTGCAGGAGTTCAAGGATCTTTTCACATGGACAGCAGCAGACATGCCCGGGATGGACCCTGATTTTTGTTGCCACAAGCTTGTCGTGTACCCTGAAACAAGACCGGTGGCCCAGAAGAAGAGGAGGTTGGGACCGGAGAAGCAGAGGGCAGCTTGTGAGCAAACAGAGGAGTTGTTAAAAGCAGGCTTTATAAGGGAGATACGCTACTCTTCTTGGCTTTCTAATGTGGTTATGGTGCAGAAAGCTAATGGCAAATGGAGAATGTGCACAAATTATGTGGATCTTAACCGTTGCTGCCCCAAAGATCCATATCTCCTGCCCAACATTGATCGCATGATGGATGATTCATCTGGTTACCAGTACCTCAGCTTCATGGATGCTTATTCGGGGTATAACCAGATTCTGATGTGGGAGGGAGACCAGGAGAAAACTGCCTTCATCAATAATGACCGCGGTGTTTTCTGCTACACCGTCATGCCTTTTGGATTGAAGAACGCCGGCGCTACCTATCAGCGCATGATTAACAAAGTCTTTGAAGGGATGCATACAAGGCTGGTCGAAGTTTATATTAATGATATTATAGCCAAAACGCCCACGGGAGGAGACCACATTGAAGATCTGCGACAAGTTTTCACTAGGCTTCGACAGTACAACATGAGGTTAAACCCCTTAAAATGCACCTTTGCCGTTCCAGCTGGGAAATTCTTGGGATTCATGTTGACCCAACGAGGCATTGAGGCTAACCCTGGGAAATGTCAAGCAATCCTGGACATGCAGAGCCCTAAGAGTTTGAGGGAGGTCCAATCATTGAATGGGAAGGTGGCCGCTCTAGCCTGCTTCATGCCCAAGATGGCGCACAGATCCCTTCCCTTGTATAAGGCGTTGAAGAAACACAAGAGTTTTGAATGGGGAGAGGAGCAGGAACAAGCCTTCCAACAACTCAAGGCCGTTCTCTCGAGTCCACCAATTTTGGTTAAGCCTAACCCTGGTGAGACTTTGATCTTGTATTTGGCAATCTCTAATGAAGCCCTGGGCGTGGCCTTGGTTAAAGAAACCCCTGAATGGCAGGGACCGGTGTACTTTACTAGTAAGACGTTTCAGGGGGTGGAAGGAAGGTATCAGAAGATTGAGAAAGCTGCTCTAGCAGTCGTGTGGGCATCACGATGGTTGAGGCCCTATTTCCACGCGCACCCAGTACTGGTGAGAACGGATTTGCCTCTCCGTTCGGTGCTTAGCAAGCCAGACCTCGCTGGAAGGAAGATAAAATGGTCTATCGAGCTGTCTGAATTTGAAATTTCATATGAGCCTCGAGGAGCCATCAAGGCGCAAGTGTTGGCCGATTTTGTTGTGGAGATGACTGGGGCGGACCCTGCCACCCCTCGAGCGCATTGGACCATTTACATTGATGGATTGTCGAATAGCAAAGGTTGCGGAGCAGGTGTTGTGGTAGAAAGTGATGATGGTGTGCACCTAGAAATTTCCCTCCGATTCAATTTCAAAACCTCCAACAACCAGGCTGAATACGAAGCATGCTTGGCCGGTCTCCGTGCGGCGATTGACATCGGAGCATCAGCAGTCACACTGTGCAGTGATTCTCAATTGGTGATCTCGTAGATCCAGGGGGAGTACCAAGCAAAAGAGCCGCAACTTCAATTGTACTTGAATTGTGTTAATGAGTTGAAGGGAAAATTTGAAGTTTTAGAGTTCAAACATGTGCCCAGAGAGGAAAATACCAGAGCGGACATCTTGTCAAGACTTGCAAGTACGAAGCAGCCCGGCAGCACAACAACGGTGGTTCAAAGCACTTTGACATCACCTAGCATACCTTTGTACCCTTCTCTGAATGCTATCATGGTAAGCTATCCGTATGAGGATTCTTGGGTCATCCCCTATATCGCTATCTGGCTGATGGTCAGCTGCCCACTGATGAGAAGGAGAGGAGATGAGTGAAGAGGGAGCTACCATATTTTACTATGGTTGATGGTGTTCTCTACAAAAGGGGATTCTCTGTCCCATATCTTTTGTGTTTGAGAGAAGATGAGGTTCAAGCGGTTTTGGAGGAAGTGCACGAGGGGCAATGTGGGCACCATGCTGGAGGCCGAAGCTTAATGAGAAAAGTCCTCAGGGCTGGATATTGGTGGCCCACTGTAAAGCAGGATTCCGCAGATTTTGTTAGGAAGTGCGATGCTTGTCAAAAATTCTCCAATCTCCACCATACACCGGCCCAAGAGCTGTCCTCATCTGTTGTACCTTGGCCGTTCTACCAGTGGGGCCTTGATATTTTGGGTCCATTCCCCACTGTGCCAAGAGGTATCAAGTATTTGATCATGGGGGTAGACTACTTCACTAAGTGGATCGAAGCAGAACCAGTAGTGCATATCACTTCTGCGCGAACAAGGCGTTTCGTGTATGAAAATATCATAGCTCGATTTGGGGTGCCAGGGCGGATTGTAACTGACAACGGCACCCAGTTCACAGATAAAAAGTTCACAGATTTGCTGGAAGGACTGGGGATAATCCAGATATTTTCGTCTATTGAACACCCCCAAACCAATGGACAAGCGGAGGTAGCCAATAGAGAAGTGCTAAAGGGGTTGAAGAAGCGTCTGGGAGAAGCAAAGGGAGGATGGACCGACCAGCTATGTCATGTTTTATGGGCATACCGCACTACGCCTCATTCTTCAAATAACGAATCCCCATACCGGTTGACGTACGGGGTTGAGGCCATGATCCCGGTGGAGCTACAAACAAGATCGGCTCGTGTGGAGTATTTTTCAGCTGAAGATAACAACGCCAATTTGGCATCAGAACTGGACGTCCTCCAGGAGTTAAGGGAAAAGGATTTTGTCAGAGATCAGGCTATAAAAGCAAATGCAGCACTCTGGTATAATAAACGTGTCCAGTACAGAGCTTTCAACACCGGAGATCTTGTTTTGAGAAAGGCCAGTGTGGGGAATAAATTCGCTCACCAAGGGAAGCTAGCACCGACGTGGGAAGGTCCTTACAGAGTTTCTGAAGTGACTGGAAAAGGGTCATACCGGTTGGAAGAACTTGATGGAACTCCAATCCGCAACAAATGGAACACTCAGAACTTACGTGCTTATTACAGCTAGTTGGTAAGACGGCGTGTACTCTTTTTCCTTACTTGAGTTTTTTCCCTTTGGGTTTTCTCAAGAAGGTTTTGATGAGGCATGACCCCAACTACGCTCTTCATGTAATGTACTTTCAATTTTAATGAGAATACATCTTAACCGCCCTATCATTCTCACTTTTCTCATGTGTTGTGATTTATAGCCGTAGTTTAATACGCATACACCTCAGGACGGATGAACTCAACTACCAATTCTATAGTTGATGATATAACTCCTCGAGGAACTGATGAAGACCCCTCAGGACGGATGATCTCAATCACACATCGTGTGTTTTGGCGATGTAACTCCTTGAGGTGGAATGGGTTGTAGGGCTGGTCCTTTTTCAAGGCCACAAACCGAACCTCATTCGAAGACACATGGGTTGTAGGGCTGGTCCTTTTTTAAGGCCACAAACCGAACCCCATTCGAAGACACATGGGTTGTAGGGCTGGTCCTTTTTCAAGGCCACAAACCGAACCCTATTCGAAGACACATGGGTTGTAGGGCTGGTCCTTTTTCAAGGCCACAAACCGAACCCCATTCGAAGACACATGGGTTGTAGGGCTGGTCCTTTTTCAAGGCCACAAACTGAACCCCATGCGAAGGCTTGGGTGCAGTAGGCTGGTTCATACAGAAAACCACACTGAACCCCAAGTAACGGGCGCAGTAGGTTCAGGATTAGCCGTGATCCGAACCCCGTGTTGAAGGCTTGGATTGTAGGATTGCACCGAACTCCAAGTACGGTTAGTAGGATCGAACCGAACACCGTGTGAAGACTTGAGGTGTAGGACCAAACCGAACCTCAAGAGAAAGGCGTAAAGCTTACCCTTGCCAAAGCTATACAAAAATTCAAAGGCAATATCCGTCCTCAATTGTGGAATATCCACCCCAGAGCGGTTGAGCGCTCACGTACCCGCTCTACGCCTTCGAGGACAGATGAGCATTTTTATCTTTTTAAGAAGTTAAAAGGTAATCCTTGAGATAAAATTTCCCTTCCCAATGTACTTACACTTGGGGACAGGGCATGCTTTAACTTAATTGTCACTTCTTTGTTACAATTTGTTATCTTAATCCGGTGTGATAAGTACGCTTTAAGCAGTTAGGTAACTACACAGAACGGATTCGCAAAGCATTGAAAACAATAAAGTGTATTGTATAGCACTAAGTTATTCAACAACCATACATTTGACGCAAGCAGTTGAAGAAAAACAACAGTGAATTTTATTTCCAAAAAATAAAAATTGTTCAAGTCACGAGGTAGCTAAAGCTGGAGTTGATCCCAGTACACAGCTATGAATAAAGCATAAATTAAGAGGCCGGTGCCTGATCCTCTACAGTGGGTACCCCTGCCTTCTCCGTTTTGTCCTCTACTCCAGTTTGGGCACCTCCTTGCGTTTCAGCTCCAGAGGCAGCGGTGGACATTGTTGGCTCCATACTTTGACCTTCTGGAAGGGGAGGCAGTTCGTACAGAGATGCACGGGGTTCATGGTGCGAGCCGTCCTTACGAACTTCGACAAGTCTTCCCCCATGGAATTCGAAGAACGGATCTAATCCGTACAGATTCAGCTGCACTCCAGGGTTACGATAATAGACTTGACGAAGGGCCAGGCCGAAGGATTCATACGCCACATTTTTGCATATCTCCAAGGCTTTGGCAGCCTTGGCCTTCGTAGTAGCTAATTTTCTCTGAACCTTGGCAAAATCCTCTTCTGAAGGCCCAGCACTCGCACCACCCTTCTTGAGTTCCTCAATCTGGGCTTGCATCTCCTTCCGAAGACTCTCCTACTCCCCAAGGTCTTTGTTGCGACCGTCCTCCATAATTTTGAGATCGTCAGCGAGCTTAGCCGATCTCTTCTTCTCCAGTTGTAATTCTTCTTTAAGGAGGGGTATGGATTTGTTCTGTTTCTGGAGGTTGGCAACTTCCCGCTCTAGAGCCTTGTTCGCAAAATGAACTTGGCTTGCCTCCTCAGTTTTCCTCTGGAGCGTCTCTTTGGTTTTCTTCAATTCTGACTCCACGCCCCTATGAACTTCAGCTTGCTTGGTCACCCATTTCTCCTTCACCGCGAGTTCGGTTTCAAGTTTTTCAACCTGATCCATATAATCTGCCTTCTCGCTCAGGGAATCAAGGAGGCCGGACAGTTCATCTAGCTGCCAACGCCCGGCCTTACAAGCACCTCGAACCCCAGCAGCGTCGAGGGAAGGGCGGAGGCAATATCGTGCCTTTGGAAGAGTAGGAGGCATGGATCCCTGAAACCACAAGTAAGGAGAGAGGAAGGAGTCACGCGGAGGCTCAAACGCCGGAGGAGGACCATTCCCAGAGTCCGGCTCTGAAGCATTCTGCGAAGAAGGGGTGGAGGATTCAGGAACGGGCTTCTTTCCCTTGTCCTTCTTCAACTCAGTTTCTTCAACCGTCCTCTGATGCTTCTTCACAGGGTCATCAGAGGAGGGCTTTTCTTGATCTGCCTTTTTTACAAGATGCCTCTTTTTCCTCTTCTTCTCTGGGATGGCCTCCTCGTCGCCCGCTCCAGTGGCATCAGCTGGTTCTTCTGTTTCTTCCTCATTAAAGAGTGGAACCTCATCACCTACTACAGAGGTTAAGGGAATGAGGGGAGTTTTGGTGGCGTTCCTCTTCGCCTGGATCTCATTCTCCTCAGAGGAGGAGTCATCGTCAGCCATCATGGTTCTTAATGACAACATCTCTGGGCAGGCTCTTTCGATTTGTTCTGCAAAATAAGAAAGGTTGAGTTAGCATATAAGAAGAAAAAATAATCAGAGCGGAATAATTATACAGTACAGACAGAGTAAGAATGGGTATTACGGAGGTAGGCATTTCGGATGCCGTCCTCGGCCAAGAGGAGCCTGCTGGAAAATCCTTTGAGGGTCTTCGAGGCCGTCTGCATGGCGCTCAAGACCTCAACAGAGTGAGAGGAGAGTTCATTCTCATCTGTGTAATAAGCACGGCTCATAAGGAGAAAATGCTCGTGCGTCCAGCTGAGAGGAAACTTGGTAAATCCCTCCTTGTTTCGCCAGAAGACCGGCTTATTTGGTTGAATACGGACCCGCGTGTAGTAGTGCTTGAAGGAGCGTCCATCCACCTTCGCGGATTCCGTATAAGACTTGAAATTTATCACCCTTGAGTCACTACGGAGAGTAATGAACCCAAGGCCGCCCTTCTTATTAGCACGACGGACCACTTGGCAATAGTGAAACAGTTTGGCCATAGTGGCGGAGAAGTTGAAATGCTCCCCCAGAACCTCCAGAGCCCGGACTAGACCCCAACCATTAGGATGAAGTTGTGTAGGGGCGCAGTCTAGGAAGCGCAGGACGGCCATCTGGAATTCCGTCATGGGGAAGCGTACTCCCAACTTCAAGAAGACGAAGTCGTACATGTAGACCGACCTCTCGTCAGGGACGCTGTGGCATACTCTCTCAGAGGGGTGTGGTGCCAGCACAGCGTATCGCGCCTTGTACTTTTTATCTGAATATATTTTACAGCGGAAAGAAACCGTGCATTCCTCCTTACTCGCATGATGCGAAGGGATCTCTAGGAATTCCTCCTCCACCCAGCAGTAAGGTTTCTCCCTGTTGAGTTTCTCCCAGTCAAGCCGGTGTGCCACAACGTTGACACACCCTTCAGCAGAGCGGAGAACTGGTGTTTTTCCACGTCCTGGAAGGTCCATAGTTATGCAGGCTCGGTGGAACGCGTATGTACTGTGGTAAAAAGCAACATCGTCAGAGAGGTAACCTTCAGCACTTGACCCTTCACCAGAGCCGCTGGTAGCCCTCGAGTCAAAGGGAACCTCAGAGCGACGTTGGGAAGAGGACGCTCGTGAGGAAGAAGCTTCGGCTCTCTCTGAGCGACGAGGCCCAGCCACTGGAGGATTCGCTGGAATCCTCCCACCACGGTGGCTAAGGGGGGCACGAGAGCCAGAATTCCCCCTGTTTGAAGGACCAGCGTGGCCTGCTCTAGGGCGCATGATGGAAATAGAATGAACAAAAAGTGCAAGAAGTTGAAGGAAATGGAGGTTACCTAAAGGAAGAAGATCTTTGAGAAGTTTGAAGACGACAGAGAAATTCCAAAGAAATTTAAGCAGAGGTTCACTAAGCTTGAAAACAAGAGTGGATTCCAAAATCTGCTAAGAGTCCCTTTTATAGGTAACGAAGAGGCACAATGTTTCGTCGAAGGTCACAAGGCTTGCATCAAAACGCAACCATTTCAAATTAAAACGACTCCGTCGTTTCGTCACGTACGGGCGCTAAAATGGTAACGTTTCAGTAAACATTTTGGCAAAATGGGCCCCCTTTTCAGTTTGAATCCAGGCCCAACAAGTCCAATCGACGGTTACACTCTTGGGTAATGATGGCTCATGCGTAAAAAATGCATTTACTGTCCAATCATGCCATGCGCATTTAATGCCTTCCAACCACTTTTCGAATACCAAGGGTTTCGATTCTCAAAGACTCTTGGGATTTCCATCATTTAATTTATGCTGTCTGAATCTGTTGTACGCAACGCGAGAAGAGCGGTCACTCGTTTATTAGAGCGGACGCCACAGAGCTTCCAGAGACCTTCAAGAATGTACCACCAGCATCCAGACTTCTCTAGAGTAGTGTAGCTCATATGAGCAACTTAACAGTCCCTCATACAAGCTAGGGGACAGATGATCCGGTCTGGATACCGGCCCCCAATCTTGTGACGTCAGAGTGAACTCATGTAAGGAAAACCGGTGTCCTGGTTCAACATTACCACACCGGATATCCGACGTCTGTCCGTCCGTCCTCATCTCACGACTGCCCCACTTATTTTCTCTATAACGGTTCTTTGTTCATTTTCGCAGAACATTTATATAACTATTGGCTTTTCAATCACAACAAGATAAGAGCCTCTAATAACTTATCAGCGAAGACACTGTATGTAGCAAAATATGTCACGTCAATGGCCTCAGAAAGCAAGTAGATGTGTCAGCAGATTATGCGGAAAAGGTGATTATCCTCTCCTCTTCCTAGAGGATCGTACTCTGATAATTGACCTACCCTCCTGACACATTCTGAGTGTTGAGCCACCCTGATTGACATAATGTACACGCTATCAGAAGCTAGGGGACCCACCTGTATCCAACGACTCATTTTCTTACGTACAACTATAAATAGCTCATTTCAACACACATGCATGGTATCGTTGTTCTATCTCAAACTTTACTATTACTTCGCTTGAGCATTCATTGAGTTCTTACACTCTTCTAACTTGAGCGTCGGAGAATCTTCGCAGGTGGCACCACCTTTCGCCCCCCTGCAACGCGAAACGCTGGTGTGAAGGATCTCCAGGACAACAAGACCGGCCTCTCCCACTGAGAGACCAGATTAATACATCGGATACACACTGTTCCGGTGTGCAAACCCTGAAAACACCTATAATCTTGTGGCTGGTCCCACACCGGATCCTAGACCCCGGTCCAGACCAGTTCACCATGCAATTGATATCAACCAATATCAGGATTCAATAAAGTATTCCACTCAACACAAGCATAACATGCAATCGGTATTCAGCAATATCAGGATTCAACTACGCATGCATCAATATGAATATTATCAGATTCACTACACCAATACTCGATCACATGCAGTCATCATTTTATATTTATAATGACTCACAAGTCACATAAATCACACAGTTATCGTCATCAACAATACAGCACACCCTTGCCATGCAATCATTCAACATTCTCTAAGCTATCGGTGTGCATCTTAGGGATAATACTAGACATGCAACACTCAACTCCTACTTGTCATGCACCCGGGTATTGCGCACTCCACATACAAGTATAACACATAAACAGAATACAGAACAACAATCATCAACACCCGGAACCTGTTCATAATCCATACGTTTAACATATAAGGTACTCCCCCTACCAACTACGAGACTCCGAGAGACTCTTCTGCTTGGGTGTTGGCCCTCTCCCTTGCTGCTTCTCTCGACACCTTCACTCGTTCAGCCTCCACCCGAACACTATTGTCTTCCGCGCTTGGCTCGGGTACAGGGGCTGTTTCTTCTTCCGCTCTGACGATCATCTTTCACTCGTATAAGGGGCTCTAACTCCTCTACAGCACCGTCGACGTGGCCTCCGTAAGCAGAAATAGGGACAGAGAGTAGAGAAGGAGAAGAAGAACGAGGGAGAAAGAGAAGAAGGAAGAAGAAGGGAAATCGCAGAGGGAATTCTGAAGAATGAAAGGCATGATGTGGATCTTGTTGAGGACCGGCAAGGGCTGATTTCTAGATGATTTGAACGGCTGCCACAAAAAGGGAGAAGACACACCAAACGTACACAATACTAGGTAAATGGTGAAATCTAGAGTGAAGATTGAATTGAGAAAGTTATGGTTGCTATAAGGACCAGAAATTCATTTGCAACTTGACCAAGATTGTTAGGATTTAGGTTCCATGAAAGATTGAAGGTTCAAGCTAACTCATTCACACGTGATTTTCAATTGCTCACTTTAATGGAAGATAACGCAATAACATGTCAACTAACGCAACTTGGCAATTGAACTAAGGTTCCTTGATTTTTTTTGTTTTCATTCTTTTAGAGTTCAGAATTCTTTTTAAAATTCAATGGAAAGATAAGGGTAGAATAAAAACAAAAACGCATGAAATAAAATGATAAAGATGGACAGCATCACACCTCCATAATGGACTAGTATTCATACACAAGTGTCACACTAGTGCATGGCTAATCAACCTTGCTTCACACAAGGACCAAGAGCATCACACTCACCACTAAGTTTATAAAACTTAGAAAAATTCATTAATCAACTTTCTGCCCTCCTTTCCTCACCTGCATTCAGTTTTGTATAACTTGGCTAAACAAGACAAAAGACACACTACTCCACTACCTAAAAACAAGGCTAACCGTCCACCACTAAGTCTTAGTGGGACAATGCTGAAATATAGTTGTAAAAACCAAAAATTACAAAAGAAAAAGAAATAAAGAAAAATGGGTCTAGGTAGGATTTGAACATAGGTCATTCAACTCCTACACTACCCTATTCTTGAGGCTAGGCCATTTGTGCTAGGCCCTCTACTGTTCATCCTTCCACATGATCAAATGAGTAAGCTTGGATGTCCTTTGTGGTTCCTTGGTTATGTCTTCTAGGAGGGTGAGAATTAGCCTTTGTAAGGTGGCTTTGGTCTTCTTGGCCTTGGATCTTGTCATTGGCCCTCCTATTCCTTGAAGTGCTCCTGATTGGTGAGGGGTGTCCTCATCAAGGCAAGAGACCATCGACCAACTACATATATGCATGCACAAAGAATGGAAAGGTGGGGTAGGGAAAACGTGAAGCAGCACTCTGCTCATGTCACCCAGTCCTATCAGCAACCATCAATAGCTAATCCCACTTAATCAGCACTCATTTGATTAATTAAATTAATGGTAATTAATAAACAATTCCCCACTTCTGAAATTATTATTTTAATGGCTTTATTTCACTCGGTACTTTGTTTAAAATCGGGATGTTACAGAACCAATCCAAAACAATGTCGTGAGCCTAACTATATGTTAGGAATCCTATTAGGGTCAGGCAGCGGAAACACAAAGGATTCCTAAGAAAGAATTGCAAACACATATGTCTCAAAGTATTATGCTAAATTAAAATTTTAATTAGGGTTTACCTCTTGTAGACGCAGAACAAGATCCTCGATCGAAGCAATTGTAGCTTCTCCCTTAGGAGTCCACACGAGCACTCCCACCAGAAAACTAACGATCCGAATGCTAGTACGGAATTTTAGTGTAATCTAATTTCTGAGCACCAGCCTATGAGCATCTCATGCTCTATATATAGGCCTAGGTCTTGACCTGAGCTCTTATTAAACATTGGGCTCCTGACTCATTCTAAATGAGTTAGGCCCAAATAGTTTTATTTTCAGTCCAACTAAAATAAAACTATCCTCTGGTGGGCTTACTCTATATGTGTGACCCTATAGGTAAAATATTCAGTTATATTAATAATAAACTATTTTATTATTAATATAAAATAAGAGCGGTATCTAGCAATACATCATTATGTCCGAATATTATTTATCATCGACATGACCTATAAGTGATAATTATTTTATATATCTATTCCTTTTGTCACGATATCTAATTGGGCCCAAGGCATGGTCGTCGTTATCCTTGTATGGCCCAATTCATTTTACTTGATACCAGAGTAGACTTTATAGAATAAATATCTAATATTTATTCGTCCTAGCATGGCCATGCATTTCATTAGTCTCACTCCATCAAGTGGCCCATAGATATCACTCCTATCACATAGGAGAGACAAATTCCATCTACATCACTCACATCCCTCTGCATAATTTATCTATTGCCTAATCACAATCTTTATGGTCATCTTATTACAGATAATGTTTGATTGTATTAAAACAATAAACTCCTTATGTAGGAATCGTAGTGACTTCAGGTCGAAGGACTACATACCATTATCACATTGAGAACCGTTTATGACACTCATGTTGATGAGGACACCCCTCACCAATCAGGGGCACTTCAAGGAATAGGAGGGCCAATGACAAGATCCAAGGCCAAGAAGACCAAAGCCACCTTACAAAGGCTAATTCTCACCCTCCTAGAAGACATAACCAAGGAGCCACAAAGGACATCCAAGCTTACTCATTTGATCATGTGGAAGGATGAACAGCAGAGGGCCTAGCACAAATGGCCTAGCCTCAAGAATAGGGTAGTGTAGGAGTTGAATGACCTGTGTTCAAATCCTACCTAGACCTATTTTTCTTTATTTCTTTTTCTTTTGTAATTTTCGGTTTTTGCAACTATATTTCAGCATTGTCCCACTAAGACTTAGTGGTGGGCGGTTAGCCTTGTTTTTAGGTAGTGGAGTAGTGTGTCTTTTGTCTTGTTTAGCCAAGTTATACAAAACTGAATGCAGGTGAGGAAAGGAGGGCAGAAAGTTGATTAATGAATTTTTCTAAGTTTTGTAAACTTAGTGGTGAGTGTGATGCTCTTGGTCCTTGTGTGAAGCAAGGTTGATTAGCCATGCACTAGTGTGACACTTGTGTATGAATGCTAGTCCATTATGGAGGTGTGATGCTGTCCATCTTTATCATTTTATTTCATGCGTTTTTGTTTTTATTCTACCCTTGTCTTTCCATTGAATTTTAAAAAGAATTCTGAACTCTAAAAGAATGAAAACAAAAAAAATCAAGGAACCTTAGTTCAATTGCCAAGTTACGTTAGTTGACATGTTATTGCGTTATCTTCCATTAAAGTGAGCAATTGAAAATCATGTGTGAATGAGTTAGCTTGAACCTTCAATCTTTCATGGAACCTAAATCCTAACAATCTTGGTCAAGTTGCAAATGAATTTCTGGTCCTTATAGCAACCATAACTTTCTCAATTCAATCTTCACTCTAGATTTCACCATTTACCTTGTATTGTGTGCGTTTGGTGTGTCTTCTCCCTTTTTGTGGCAGCCGTTTAAATCATCTAGAAATCAGCCCTTGCCGGTCCTCAACAAGATCCACATCACATGTAACGATCCATGCAACGTTCTCATGGTGGGTCTGTCCAGTACAACATTACTCTTAATGTGTACCCGTGTAAAGACTTGATATCATATATCCATGATTTGTGAGATCAAATCATCAGTACATTCACACACTAATCTTAATGTATTTACATGTCCCCATGTAAATACTTGATTAGGGACGTTTTAGGAATAATTCTCATATGACCTATTATTCCAGGATAAATAGCATTTGTCTAAAACTGAAAATACTAATTTTATTAATAAGTTAAAATTGATACATTAATAGCTCGTAGTGCATACACCAACACTATACTCTAATCTAAAGTCAAAATGAGTAAACAACAATTCTTTTGACTCCTTCTTAGCTAGTGAGTCAAAAGGATGGAGAAGATTAAAAGCTTGTTGGGATTTTCATGATTACATTATCCTTGTTGTGAGTTTTGAAGAAATGTTCATGAAACTTGATGTTTAGGACCATCCAAGGAGAAACTTATCTAGATCTTCAGCTAAGAGTTCCCACGACGCATCATCATTTTAGACCGGTTCATTATCCTGATGGGTTTTTGAAGTGTTGAAATGCAAGTTGTGAAAACACGAGGTGAACAAGAACCAATCGAAAACAACATCGTGAGCGTAACTATTCTTTAAACTAAAGGTGAAATGAATGAACAATCATCCTTTTGACTCCTTCTTAGCTAGTGGGTCCAAAAGATAGAGAAGATTAAGAGCTTGTTGGGTTTTTCTGGAAAATATCATCTTTGATGTGATTCTTAAAAAAATATTCACGAAACAGGATGTTTAGGAATATCCACGGAGTAATTCATCTAGATCTTCAGCTAAGAGTTCCCACGATGCACCATCATTCAAGACCGGTTTATAACCCTGATAAGTTTTCGAAGTTTAAAACGCAAGTTGCAAAAACACAAGGTGAAAAAGAACCAATCTAAAACAACATCCTGAGCCTAACTATACTGTAAACTAAAGTCGAAATGAGTGAACAACTATCTGTTTGACTCCTTCTTAGCTAGTGAGTCCAAAAGATAGAGAAGATTAAAAGCTTGTGGGGCTTTTCGGCATCACATCGTCCTTGATGTGGTTCCTGAAGAGATGTTCATGAAACTTGATGTTTAGGACCATCTAAGGAGTAATTCATCTAGATCTTCATCTAAGAGTTCCACCGATGCATCATCATTCTAGACCGGTGTAACACCCTAAATTTTAAAATAAAGGATTAATTAAGGAAATAAATATTAAATAGTTGTATGTGGGTTATTTAATGCCCCAAAATATTAGAAATAATTAAATTAAGATTTTTGGGGACTACTCATAATTTATTGGAGCGAATAAGTTGAAATTAAGCCCGATTAAAATATGGGTGTCGGAACAAGTATCTCCGATTGGGATGATATTAGTCAACGCTGTTAAGAATATTATTGGGAGTCCGAATATGCATTCGGAATAACTTTTAGATAAAGTATTAAGCCTGAACAGAGATCCTGTTTGTGGTAAAACGATGAAATATTAATGAGAGGAATAAAATTAAAAGCAAAAGCCCAATTTCATCTATTCATTGTTGTGAACTTGCTGGACCATTTGACAAAAACACTCTTCTTTTTCTTCTTCATTTTCCTCTCTTCTCTTTTTCTAAAAACCCTAGCAAAGGTTATGACCAATTTCTCCTCCATTTTTCATTTGAGAAAGCTTGATGGAAGCCATTGGAGCTTGGAGTCCTCTTCTCCTCTTTCTTCATTTTCGTTTGGCCTCTCTCTCCCTTGGCTCCATTTTCATTTTTGGGGTGAGGTAAGCTTTTCTCACCATTTTTTATGGATTTAATGCCTTGGTTATGAGTTATTAAAGCTTGGGGGAGTAATGTAAATGAATGGGGGTTGGTGAAGAGCCATGAATGTGAAGACATTAATATGGGTTATCATAAATGTAAGCTTTGATGGTAATAAATGA